>OY987305.1:49276270-51676270 GCA_963920635.1 Pseudeuparius sepicola | reverse complement strand
GCTAGAACAAAGATTAAATGGGGAAAGAATTGCGGTTTTGAACGCTCAGTCTAATGCCCCTTTTGGATCTTTAAAAAAGTTCATGGCTCACTAGATATTTTGAAAAGAGTGATTTTTGCTATTTCATCAGATCTCTGTAGCTCCGTTATTTCTGATTATACAGAAAAACTGTAGAGACAAAAATTGTAGATAATTTTGGGCTTAATAAGATAACCGAATCAAATTTTGTGATTTTTGAGATATGACATAAACTTGTGTTTTTTTTAAATATAAATCATACTTGGCTGTTGCCTTATCAAATCGGCCATTTTTTAAGATTTCCAAAGATATAATACTCAGCATAGTTATTATAAAAAATAAAGGAGCTATGGCTAATTTTCTGTTTTTTTTTTTTAATTTTCACATAATCAGCCATGGAATATTTTCATAATTACGTTCTATCATTGAGTAAAGGAATAATTAGGGTTCTATTTTATAATTAGACATACTTCAAACTTTCTAATATTTTGTTTTTAGCTGGTAACAAAATGTAACAAAATAAAACAAAAATTAAAAAACTCAAATTCAAATTATTTTTAATGTAAAAGGTGTTCAAACAATCAACCATTCAAATATTGCATCGTTTTAAAACTGTCGCCTTTCTTAGAGAACGCCTGTCAATACTGGCAATTGTTTCTAAAACAGCTGCTCTTAATTCAACAATTGTCTCGTACTTTATTTTGTACTGTTCCCCACAAAAAGAAATCCAAAACAGACAAATCGGGGGATCGGGGCGGCCAGTAAATACGTCTATTTCTCCCTATCCAACTATTTGGATAGAGCTGATCTAGGTAATTTCTTACGGGCAAATAATTATGTGGTGGAGCTCCATCATGATAATTTTTGTTTTATTTTGTTACATTTTGTTACCAGCTAAAAATAAAATATTTGAAAGTTTGAAGTATGTCTTATTATAAAATAGAACGTAATTATGAAATTGTTCCATGGCTGACTATGTGAAAATTAAAAAAAATCAGAAAATTAGCCATAGCTCTTTTATTTTTTATAATAACTATGCCGAGTATTATACCTTTGGAAAGCTCAAAAAATGGCCGATTTGATAAGGCCACAGCCAACTATGATTTACATTTAAAAAAAACACAAGTTTATGTCATATCTCAAAAATCACAAACAACATAAAAAATTGGATAAGATTATCTTATTAAGCCCAAAATTATCTACAAATTTTGTCTCTACTGTTTTTCTGTATAATCAGAAATTATGGAGCTACAGAGATCTGAAGAAATAGCAAAAAAAAAACACTTTTTTCAAAATATCTAGTGAGCCATGAACTTTTTTAAAAATCCAAAAGAGGCATTAGATTGAGCATTCAAAACTGCAATTCTTTCCCCATTTAACCATTGTTCTGGCTCTGCTAGTTTCCGAGATCCCCATAGTGGGCATCGAAAAAAACTCACCCTATATAATCCTGCCTGCCCACAATAGGATGGTTCGGATTGCTTTTGACCAAATTTCTCCACGAAAATACAGTAGCTTTGAGAGATTAGTACATACAACTGGGGTAAATTTGGGTGATATTGTTACAAGGGGATAATAATAATAATAATAATCACAATACTCCAAACTAGGAGTACCCCGGAAGCAACTGAATGCTTGTGCGAGGGAGGGGGCAATTACTATTATTTTGTCTCCGTTGCCATTTACGGCTAGGGCCGATAGAACTAGGATAGCATTCGCTTAAGTACTAGGGAAACCTTAGAAAACCGTAGTAATCCCAGTGAGTGTAGGACAATTAGTAAAGCACACATCAGTATAAAGACATGCGCATGCAGTCTGCCTCGCCTCGGCCTCGATACGAACCAAGGTCGATCGAAGGCAGAAGAACATGCAGTCTAGATAGATACAAATGCTTCGAACATGCCACCTAAAAATTGGAAAAATGTCCATGTCCGTGATACTGTTTTAGGATTTGTCTAAAATAATAAAATTTACTATTAATATGAAGTGATTCATAGCACCCACTGATTTGGCGAATGTACTAACTGATATTTTACTTAAACCAGTTTTTAAAAATATCAAAAATAATTTCATTAATAAGCATTTCTCTGAATCCCATTATCATTACTTATAATGACTTGCTTATAACCTGTGTTAGACTCTTTGATATAACTCCGTACAAAAGAATCATTGGCAAAATGTATTATGTATAATATTATATCAAATTCTACCTTCCCTATTTTCCATCCGATCCGATTGTTGTAGTTATGTATATCTATTATAAAGAATTTATTACACTACGACCCGGATATTGCAGATAAATTAGGGCAGTTTGCAGGCCGACACAATATTACACGGAAGGTATTTGATAGTGTAATACAGGGTGCCCCAGAATTTGGCATATAGGCAAAAAATACATAATTCAACAATTTTTGATTAGAAGTGTTTTCCATAATATTGTTGTTTATACAATTTTTCTGATAACTCTGAGTAAACAAAGCACTTTCCATGTATATTTTTTAAATTCGCAAAGTGCTTTCATGCTAATTTAATTTTGAATATCACTAAACTTAGAAGATGCAAGACTTATGTCGTTGAAAAGTATTCTAAAACTGAGATGCACTTGCTGCGAATTAGATTTTGTATTTTCTGAAACAGCATGAAATACTGCACCGGTATAAAGTGTTTTCTATTTCAATATAAGTTTTAAAACGAATCTCCACGCTTCTGCCGCAGAACATACATCTATAACAATGTATCCATCGATAGATGTCTAACATGGAGGTGCGAAAAACAAAAAAATATATATAAGTTGGTTTTCCTACACAGGTAGGTAAATTTTAATATTTTTTTCATTGTTATTTTTAAACCATGCATGGCCTGCTAGTTACCTTGTGTCTTGTTTTTGCGATCTTAGAAAATTCATGTAGAAGGCCAAAAGCTACATATACAGGGTGATTCAGTTTTATTCTGCGACCCTTCAACAGGTGATAGAAAATCAAAAAACAACCACACTTTCTTCTATAAACTTATAAAAAAGTATAAACTGTAAAAAAACTTATAAAAAAGTTAAAGGGTGTTAAAGTTGTAAGAAATATGTGGACTTTATTGAATATTTACCAAACTAGTTGAAATATTTAAGTTATATTTGGTACACGTTATAACGGCATGGGTTAGCACAAAACCTGTTAATATCAAACAACTTGAAGAACCAGTGGCGTAGAAGTGAGTAATTAGTATAATTGTTTTTAGAAAAAAAAATGAACCACCTTGTATAGCATTAAAATGTATTCAATTTCTCGTGTACATTTTAATTTTAAACAAAAACGTCCTCTTGGTAATTTTTCGTATGTGTCATGGTTTCATGGAAAAATTTGATTTTTTGTATTATTTCTGGGTATTTCTGAAAAATTATCTAAAAAATTTAATCCATAAGTAATGTGTTTGCTACTTTAAAAAAAGTACCTTTTTCCAATAAACTTACCTATTTAAGGCTATACTTTTGAAGATACAGGGTCTAAAACATTTAAGGAAGATACAATAATTAATGTTACGCTCTGTATCTTCAAAAGTAAAACCTTGAATGGGTAAGATTATTGTGAAAAGTTACTGTATTTAAAGTAAGAAACACATTAATTCTACTTTCAGTCTTACTTATGGAGGGAAGTTTTAAGTTAATTTTTCAGAAATACCCCGAAATAATACGAAAAAATCAAATTTGCTATGAAACCATGACACATATGAAAAAATGCTAAGAGAACGTTTTTGTTCACAATTAAAATTTACATAAGAAATTGGCTACATTTTATTGCTATACAAGGTGACTCATTTCTTTTTCTAAAAGCAATTATAATAATTACCCACTTCTACGCCACTGGTTGTTCAGGTTTTATGCTAACCCATGCCGTTATAACGTGTACCAAATATGACTTAGTTTGGTAAATATTCAATAAAGTTCACATATTTCTTACAAATTTAACACCCTGTCACTTTTTTATAAGGCCTTAAAATGATATAGTTTATAGAAGAAAGTGGGGTTATTTTTTTGTTTTCTATCACCTGTTGAAGTGTCGCAGAATAAAACTGAATCTCCCTGTACATGCAAAATTTTATGTATGAATAGTGCATGCATTTTTTATTAAAAAACTTCTCTGTCGCGTTTCATTTAGTTGAGTATTTTTCCGGTTTTCATTTTGTTTTTTCCACCCTGTTAAGCTCGTATACCTAATCAGGAAACATTTTACTCCCCTACTGCCAATAAAAATGCATAATGATATGCGAAATAACCAGTTTATAGAATGCTTAATACTTTCAACACTTAATTTAACCGGATCGATATTCTAAATAAAGCTGTTCCTTCAGGAAACCACTGTTTGCCTACAGCAGAGCATAAGCTGGAAATATTTACAAAAACTATTTCGTTTTCATAGACCATTTTTTTATCTTTTTGACTAGCGTATCGAACGTATTAAATAATGCACTGGCATTTTCAAACTAAATACACCACGCATATTAGGTTCCTACTGTTGTTTTTGTTGGCACGCAACCTGATTTCAATGTAAATGGGCCTTTACTGTACTGCAAACGTTGTATATGCATATGCTGTGCCACAAAACCCAACAAATTCCGGAATATTTTATATTATCTAAACGTTTGATTCGGCAATTTAACGTTTCCGAATGAGGAATTCCGCGCTTATTTACTCAAAGCTCGCAGATAAGAATCTAGCAGTATTAGGGGACACAGGACTAAATACACAAGGCTATCTGATCAAGACCGGCACAAGGTATCAACCCTCTGATTGAGATTTGATATTGATAATCTCGGGGTTTTGTAGCAAAGCCATAGGTTAAAGATCTTTAGCGAGATTTATTTTCTATTGCCAAACATGCTCCAGAATTCATGTTGGCCAACAACCACAGAGATCATATACAGGGTGGGTTTTTTTCGATGCCCACTATGGGGATCTCGGAAACTAGCAGAGCTAGAACAAAAGTTAAATGGGGAAAGATTTGCAGTTTTGAATGCTCAATCTAATGCCCCTTTTGGATTTTTAAAAAAGTTCATGGCTCGCTAGATATTTTGAAAAGAGTGATTTTTGCTATTTCATCAGATCTCTGTAGCTCCATTATTTCTGATTATACAGAAAAACTGTAGAGACAAAAATTGTAGATAATTTTGGACTTAATAAGATAATCTCAATTTTTTTTGTTCTTTGTGATTTTTGAGATATGACATAAACTTGTGTTTTTTTAAATGTAAATCTTAGTTGGCTGTGGCCTTATTAAATCGGCCATTTTTTTATCTTTCCAAAGATATATAAGATATAACATAGTTATTAAAAAAATTAAAGAGCTATGGCTAATTTTCTGTTTTTTTTTTTTAAATTTTCACATAGTCAGCCATGGAATATTTTCATAATTATGTTCTATTTTATAATAAGACATACTTCAAACTTTCAAATATTTTATTTTTAGCTGGTAACAAAATGTAACAAAATAAAATAAAAATTATCATGATGGAGCTCTACCACATAATTATTATTTGCCCGTAAGAAATTACCTAGATCAGCTCTATCCAAATAGTTGGATAGGGAGAAATAGACCTATTTCCTGGCAGCCCCGATCGCCCGATTTGTCTGTTTTGGATTTCTTTTTGTGGGGAACAGTACAAAATAAAATATTAGACAATTGCTGAATTAAGAGCACCTGTTTTAGAAGCAATTGCCAGTATTGACAGGCGCACTCTAAGAAAGGCGACAAATTCAGTTTTAAAAAGATGCAATATTTACATAAATAATAATGGTGGATTGTTTGAACACCTTTTTTATTTTAAAAGGTGACCTTTTAAAATAATAATAATAATTTGAATTTAAGTTTTTTAATTTTTGTTTTATTTTGTTACATTTTGTTACCAGCTAAAACAAAATATTAGAAAGTTTGAAGTATGTCTAATTATAAAATAGAACGTAATTATGAAAATATTCAATGTGAAAATGTGAAAATTAAAAATCCGAAAATTAGCCATAGCTCTTTTCTTTTTTATAATAACTATGCCGAGTATTATATCTTTGGAAAGCTCAAAAAATGGCCGATTTGATAAGGCCACAGCCAATTATGATTTACTTAAAAAAAAACACAAGTTTATGTCATATCTCAAAAATCACAAACAACATAAACAATTGGATGAGACTATCTTATTAAGTCCAAAATTATCTACAATTTTTGTCTCAACAGTTTTTCTGTACAATCAGAAATAATGGAGCTACAGAGATCTGATGAAATTGCAAAAAATCACTCTTTTCAAAATATCTAGTGAGCCATGAACTTTTCTAAAAATCCAAAAGGGGCATTAGATTGAGCATTCAAAACTCCAATTCTTTCCCCATTTAACCTTTGTTCTAGCTCTGCTAGTTTCCGAGATCCCCATAGTGGGCATTGAAAAAAACTCACCCTGTATTTAGGTAGAGTACTGGCCAAGTCCCTTTTTATTGCAAATTGTGGATCTGCTCCTGGGCCTATGGAACATGCGCATTAGACCTTCAGACCGCGCAATTCAAAACAGTTCGAATGTGCATGCATTCAGATGTGGCAAAATAAAACTACTAAAACTACTATGGAATTTCCTTCACTGATGCTAGAACTTGACTTGTTTTCATCTGCCTTTATAACTTTAACACTAAAACAAATAAGCTACTAATAGTTTCTTACACGGGTTAAAATCGCCCCAAGTAAAGTAAAGTGATCTATCTGGGCGACGTATTCATATATTAAAATTTGTTAGGATTAAACTACAGCCCTATGAATAGAGGTAACTTACTTGTGGAAACTCAATCCTTCTGTTTTGGAATCACATTTACCGCAGAGATCAACGATAAATTTATGCCACAAAGCGTCTAGGCTGCAAAGTGGCTGCAAACAACAGTAGGTTATACTTCGTTGGTCGCTGTCAAATGACTGTCGAAGAGTGTCAAGTTTCACAAAACACTACCTCAAAGTGCAAATGCGCATGTCCACTGGGCCCATTTATTACTATTTTTTACTATTTTATGATTTTAAATTCGTCAAAGATTTTCCGCGCATCCTATGTATAAAAAACATCGTCCAGCACTCTACCTATATATATGATCTCTGTGCCAACAACCGAAGTTGGCAACGGAATTTTAACCTTACTTTTGTTATTGTTGTTTATTCGTCTTATTGGATTCGGTAACTACGATAGCTGCAGCTTTTCGATCTGTCATAATTATTATGTGTCTGTTAACCTACCCTAATTTTTCTGTATATCTAACTTTAGTATTACGTGATTGCTAATAATTATCAGTTACAATATAAGGTTACTGTGTTCAATTTGATATTTAAGGATAATTCTTTTGTTTCCTTCTTTCACTGAAGAATTTACGGTTGAATTTTAATAAAATCTCCGCAGTCCCAATGTCCCAACTGAGGAAGAACATCTCATAACCTCAAGGGGTGCACTGTCTGCATTTTTAATTCTTAAACGTTACTTTGCTTTGTCGGATAAAAAGTTTCTTGCTTGCCTTCCTACGAATTAAAAATGAAATTATTCAACAGCAGACGTATTTTATTATCATCCTTTTGTTTAGACTATATGATAAGATATTACTTATAGCTCGCCTCAACTTATCGTTGGGTCTAATTCTGTTCCATACAGGGTGTTGCAAAATGGAAATAATGTATGACAACAATATTGTTCTACTTATATGAAGACGCCAATAAGATTTCGACACCTCTGTATATACATACCGCACTATTATTCGTGATGTAATGACAGAGGCAATCTGATATATTTTTCACAGAACGTAATCAGAAATCTCTAAGAAGTGGTGAAATGTAGGTTACCGGAACATAATAAAGGCGTTCAACAAGTTGCGGAGTTGGGTTATTAGGTGCTAATTCTCCAAAAACTTTACAAGGTAAGGTATACACGAATGATGAAATGTATTTTTAATGGCAGGCTTTTGATTTTATTATAAGTTATAAGTCTTTGAAATTATGCCATTAAAAAGGTCTGAGTATCCTCCACGAAAACATTGCAATATTAGGTTAGCTTCTAAAGTGACCATTAATAACCGGTAAATACCAAACACGTTTACGCGATTCGGTTATTGTTGGTTATAGCTCTCTGACGTCACAAAGAAGCCCTTCATACGTCATCGTTGTAACCGCGGTATTTACTCAACTCAGGAGCAGGGTGATTATCGCGGTTATTGAAAACAATAATAAATGTCATTTGCTAGATTTGCCAATTTGTTGCGAGTTTGAATTTTTCAAAACTTAAAAATATATTTGCTGATATAGGCAAGTGTAGTGATTTCATATTAAATGATAAATAAAAAAAATGAATAGGAGCAAAAATATCTCTTTTGTGTAACGTTGAAGGCTGAAGGTGAAGAGTGTGAAGATGTCTAGATTCCAGGTTGAAGTCTGAGATATGGAAATAGCAAGTCTTCTGTTAAAAAATGTAATGTTATTACATGCTTTTATTCATTTTGATTGCCAAATAAAGTACAATATTTCGGCCAACTCCCCTCGACACCCAAAACCCTCCATTATCTAAAATTAATGTGAATATTTAACATTCGCCTTGAATATTTCGGAGCTTATTATTTGACTAGATGCCGCCTATATTAATGTTTGATAAACTAATGGGAACCAAGGACTTCGATTTTTCTTTGGATCAACCAACCTCTTATATGAAAACGCACAACTCCCAACCACTCCAGTCTACCTCCATTATCATTGGTGAAAAAAGATGTTTCCTCGAACGCAGAATTTCTCGGTTAGATACCTGTCAAATCTGACCTGTTGCTTTGTCGGTCAATAGTTTCCTCAAACTTTTTTATTTTGTCCGAAAAAATGTTTTCGGGCATGTACTTTTTAAACGTACAGTGTGTCCCATTTTCGATACTTTTGCAGGTTATATTTATAATTAGTTAGCGTATACTTAATGGATATGGCAAATTTTAAAAATCACCTTGTATCTCAGAAACTAAGGAGGCCATGAAAATTATATTTATGAGGCCTTAAGACTCAACGTGGTGATTCGACATTTTGACTCATAAAATATAATTTTAAACCTACGGTCATTACAAATTTTAATTTAAGTAATTACTCACATTTTGAGACAATAATTATTTAAAATATTTATCACAATGGCCGTCATTAGGCTTTTTGCTCAAATGCTAATGACGGCCATTGGGATAAATATTTTTAAATAATGTTTGTCTCAAAACGTGAGTAATTACTTGGATTAAAATTTGTATTGATCAAAAGTTTAAAATTATGCGTGTTGCTCGCTACAGATAAAAAAGCCATTTTGTGGGTCAAAATGTTGAATTACCACGTACGTGCTGTATGTTGAGTCTTAAAGTAGGCCAGAAAACCACAAGTCCCTATCTCTAAAAATAACCGAAATAGCCTGCAAAAATATAAAAAATGGGACACCATGTACTCGTGCCAAAATTACTACTTTTCCTTGAATTTCCAACGATATACAATAGTTTTTATGTAGTTAAGATTTTAATAAATTTTCTCCTGGCAATTATTCCATTAGTCGATGATGGAATATAAATTATGGTGTCAACATAATATGACAGGTAGAAAATGTCATTTTGAAAAAAGTTTACTGTAGACATAGGTCCTAAAATGCATAGGTAGATAATAAAAAAGTTACAAGGTGATAAAAGTACAGATTGAAGAACATATTTTTGGCAATAACTTCTACAGAAAGTTATGCAATTTAAATGAAACGTGGTATAGTCCTTTAGTAACTGAAGTGCAACAATTTTGTGTTAAAACAATTTATTCCCATCAACCAGAGGCGGTGGGGCGGGGTAGCACAATGGTTTTTATACTCATTATTTTTTTGAGGTTATCTTTTTGGTCTCGCAAGTTCATATCATTTTAGTGTAGATCTCTTTTTATTTTGCAACAAAAGAACAGTCTTCTGTCATTACGATAAAATTAACCGTTTGCGTAGAAATCGGCAAAATGTGCCCCAAAACATCACTGGTTTTCTTGAAATATGCTGTCAAATCTTTGTCGAGTTCAATCCGTTCCATTTTGAAAGCGAAAAATTTTTGAAACATAGTTCATAGGGAATTTTTTGTCACCTTAAATGGTACAATTATTTTCTAAAATTTAAAAGCGTTAGTTGAACATTTTATTTTTCGAATTTTGGACTTAACAGGTATTTTGGGGCACATTTTGCCGATTTCAACGCAAACGGTTGATTTTATCGTTATGAAACAAGAGAACCCTTTTGTTGCAAAATAAAAGGATGCACTAAAATGATGAACCTGCGAGACCAAAAAGATAACCTCAAAGAAGTTATGAATATAAAACCCATTGTGCTACCCGGCCCCTCCGCCTGTGGTCGATCGGAATAAATTCTTTTTACACAAAATTGTTTCACTTCAGTTACTAAAGGACTGCACCAAGTTTTTATTTAAATTGCATAACTTCTGTAGTTATTGCGATAAAGATGTTTTTCAAACTGTACATTGATCACCCTGTAACTTTCTTATCATGCATTTTCAGACTCATATTTATAAGAATTTTTTTGTTCAAGATGACATTTTCTACTTGTCACATTACGTTGGCAAAATATTTTAGAAACACCCTGTATATAATATATTATTAAAGGTAACTATATAAAACTATAAGTCGTTGAGAGAACAAAAGGAATAAAAATGCGAAATATACAGGGTGTCTCAAAAACTAACCAAATGATGCCCAGTTGGTCAAACCGGAAGCCATAAATGGAAACTGACAATATCACGTTACTCTGACTTAAAATTTAACTTCATAAAGCGTCTTTTTCGTATTAACTTTTTAACAATATACGAATTCCTGGAAAAATTCGACATAAGGTCACTTTTTTAATCTTTGCTAGTCCAAAAATAACGCAAATAACGGTAATAGTAGGTACATTTAAATTGGGACACCCTGTATACGTTTCCTGATAAAGAAATGAATTATCCATGACAGGAAGAAATCAAATGAACTTTCCATCGCAATATTAAAAGAAATACAAGAAAAAATAGAATTTTCTTTTCTTTTTTTCTATATTCAGGTTTTGTGTTTAGTGATACGAAAATATTTTTCTAGGCATAATTTGTAAGCTTCAAATCTTTACAATTATTTAAAAAATGTTAAATTTAAAAGAAAAAAATTGTTTCCCTAAATAAAAACATATATCTGCGTGAATTCACATTTTAAGTTAGCAACTTTAATTCTTGTTTAAGAACTTTCCACGCCGTTTCAAAGTTTGCGTAATCATAAAGGTAATCGTTAACTTTCGTTCCGAAAACTAAAACCCCCCGAGGAAACCTCTCTTTTCCAAACCCCGCCGCGCTCCTCGGGACCGCCGCGGCGCCGTATACCTGGTGGTCCGTCGTCTGCGGCGCAGCTCCCCGCCTCGTCGGCTGCGGTGGCGGCGGCTTCGGCACACTACGCGCGTGGCCCGCAACTCGAAGACTGCATAACGCGCGCTTCTGTTGTGTCGGAGGCGCAGCGGCTGCGGCGCGCGCGGCGCGCGGGGGGGACGCGGGCGCGCGAAGCCCCTACTGCGGCAAACTGACGGCCCGGTTCCCGCCAAAACGGCGGCGGACGAGGCGAAGCTGGCCGCCGCCTCGCCAACTGCCGGACGGGCCTTTTGCGGCGATATGTTTCGCGGAAACCACGGCCGAACGGAAGGGCGACGCGAGGCAAAGCTGGTCGCTGCCTCACACGCCGTCGGGCGGCCCTGCTTCCATAGATTTTAACAATTTTGTGAAAGGTAATGGACGCTAATAGTAGTGTATGGTAACTACCTCAGATAAATAATAAACATAGACTAACCTAACATAAAAATGCCTACTCAAAGAAAAAACAACAAATTTGACACTTAAGCCTGCATCGTATATGAGAACCAGAGGTTACGTTTCCTATGCCACAAATCCAACACTTTACTCTTCCCATCGTTCTTAAAACTACAATAATTACTAACTTAACTATATGTCTTTTGTCCAATAACCCCAAAATCTCGTCAAAAAACAAGAATAATGCAAAAGTAAACACTCGAAACACATCAACACAAACCGGCGAAATCTCAACGAACTCTGGATCAGCTGTTGGGGCATATTAAAGCAAATGCGCATCAATCAAAAAGAGCTCGTGCAACGTTGCCACGTTAGCCAGAATAAGCAACTTATTAAGGATATTATTTAAAGACTAAGTAGGATCAGTAAATTCACAAAATCATTAAAATTTATTGTCAAATGATAACTGTCAAAATTTTTACTATATGCAGATTGTCGATATCAACTAATTGTTCCAAATTGATGTTTTTTTAACGTTGGTTATACATTTATTTCGTAAGTACAAGATAAACTAATAAAGAAGTTTGGCAATGTTGCAATCATTGCATTGTTTTGTTTTAGATTTCTATTACTAATTCAGACAAATAATCTTACTAAACATTTTTTATCTTGGCAGGGTCTGTATTGTATTGAATTGTTAGTCTATATTTATTATTTGTCTGAGGTAACTACTTTTCGTTCGTATACCATACAATATATTTTCTGTTGAAATGTGCTTCGATATACAGGGTGATTCAGATTTATTCTAGGACACTTCAACAGGTGGTAGAAAATCATAAAATATTACTATTTTGGGGTACGGTGTTTAAATTTTCAAAATTTTAACGTTTTTTTTTATTTTACCGAACGTTTAAAATATATATCAAGCGAAATTTGGTACACAGCATAAATTAATCACAAAATGTGATAATACCAAGTTCTCAATATCGCCAGTGGCGGAGATATGGGTACATATTTGTTTTATCAAGAAAAATACTAATACAGCCCTTTACAGAATTTTCTTTTATGCATGTAAATTACTTTTTTTTATTCTAAGCACAAACTATCTCTTGACATTCTTTTGCATCTGGCACAGTGTTACAGGAAAATTATTATTTATCCTTTATTGCTTTTTTGAAATGCAAAAAATTAAAAAATTTCATTTGGATTAAAAGATATTTTATATCTTGATTTGGCAGGTACTGACGACAACTGACTAAAATATCATAGTATATAACACATATTAAAAATAAAAATCAAATTTGTCGTCAAACTGTGGCATATATTTAAAAAAATGCCACGATAATTTGTGCTTAGAATAAAAAACTTATTGAAGTACATAATAGAAAATTCTGTACTCAAAAAATGACTTCAACAACTATTGTAAGCTTTCGGAGAATAAATCTTCCTTCTTTCTCAAAGATATGGACAAGTCCAAGTGAAATAACAGAATTATAAATGTCAAGTCAACGTATATCATGACAAAAGAACAAATACCTGTCTGATATTGTACACTGTGTTATATCTAATTATCTATGCTTCTCTTTGGTAATAATATTTTACTGAATTCCAATAAATGTTCATCAACACAATTGTCCGTATTCCCTACAATAAATGCTGATTCCTTAATTATTACCCTATTCCCTACTTCTTCTTTGATAAATTGGTTGGGACCTATCCCACAAAATTTTATTTGCCTTGTATTTAATAAATAATAAATAAATAAATGTATTTAATAGAACTCTAAAAATCACTTATTTCAAATATTTTTAAATATTGGAGTGATCCTTATATGTATATCTTCATTATGAATATAAATGAGTTCGAGGTAAAACTATAAAGTTTATTAAAAATAAAATTATATAAAATCCAATTAAAATTTGATATTATTTTTTATTTGAAGCAATACTTTTATGGAAGGAAATATACAATTTTCTTGGAAGCTACAAATATATTTATTATTAAGTTTTCGCAAATTGAAAAGCTTGTCGCGCGAAATGTTGATAAAAGTCCAATTAATTTTATTGGACAGTGATTGGTTGATAAGCAAGTACCTATTTGCCAAAGTATGCATTTTTTCTTTACAATTGTCGCAATTGGAAATTGAATTATCTTATTTTATTCGTTTCAGTACATGGCTTAAATAAAAGCTTGTTTTTAAAAAGATTTTTTTTTATTTTCAATTTTATTTTGTGCTTTTTAGTACCTATTTGATTCCCATGTCAGGAGGATGGTAAAGATATTTAGTCCGCCAGGTTGGGGCGGCCGCCATATTGGATTTCGCCTTATTGTTTTCTACCCGTCGATACCCATATTAAAGGGGTTGACAAAAAATACATTATCCGCCATCTTGGAGCGTATTACAATATTGAGTATTGCATATTGTATTGTCACCGGAACTAAATGTGTATGGTGTTTGCAAAATTTCAGCTCAATCGGATGTCAGGAAGTGGTTCTAATTCGGCTTGCAAGATTCGACCCACATACAGGGTCGATGCCCACTATGGGGATCTCGGAAACTAGCAGAGCTAGAACAAGGGTTAAGTGGGGAAAGAATTGCGGTTTTGAATGCTCAATCTAACGCCCCTTTTGGATTTTTAAAAAAGTTCACGGCTCACTAGATATTTTGAAAAGAGTGATTTTTTGCTATTTCATCAGATCTCTGTAGCTCCGTTATTTCTGATTATACAGAAAAACTGTAGACACAAAAATTGTAGATAATTTTGGTCTTGATTAGATAATCTCATCGAATTTTTTATGTTGTTTGTGATTTTTGAGATATGACATAAACTTGTTTTTTTTTTAATGTAAATCATAGTTAGCTGTGGCCTTATAAAATCGGCCATTTTTTGAGCTTTCCAAAAATATAATACTCTGCATAGTTATTATAAAAAATAAAAGAGCTATGACTAATTTTCTGATTTTTTTAAATTTTCACATAGTCAGCCATGGAATATTTTCATAATTACCATCTATTTTATAATTAGACATACTTGCAACTTTCTAATATTTTGTTTTTAGCTGGTAACAAAATGTAACAAAATAAAACAAAAATTAAAAAACTCAAATTCAAATTATAATTATTTTAAAAGGTCACCTTTTAAAATAAAAAAAGGCGTTCAAACAATCCACTCCATTTGGTATTATTTATGCAAATATTGCATCTTTTTAAAAGTGAATTTGGCTTCTAAAACAGTTGCTCTTAATTCAACAATTGTCTCATACTTTATTTTGTACTGTTCCCCACAAAAAGAAATCCAAAACAGACAAATCGGGGGATCCAGGTAAATAGGTATATTTCTCCCTATCCAACTATTTGGATAGAGCTGATCTAGTTATTTCTTACGGGCAAATAATTATGTGGTGGAGCTACATCATGATAATTTTTATTTTATTTTGTTACATTTTGTTACCAGCTAAAAATAAAATATTTGAAAGGTTGAAGTATGTCTTATTATAAAATAGAACGTAATTATGAAAATATTCCATGGCTGACTATGTGAAAATTTAAAAAAAGAAAGAAAATTAGCCATAGCTATTTAATTTTTTATAATAACTATGCTGAGTATTATATTTTTGGAAAGCTCAAAAAATGGCCGATTTGATAAGGCCACAGACAACTATGATTTACATTTAAAAAAACACAAGATTATGTCATATCTCAAAAATCACAAACAACATAAAAAATTTGATTAGATTATCTTATTAAACCCAAAATTATCTACAATTTTTGTCTCTATAGTTTTTCTGTATAATCGGAAATAACGGAGTTTCAGAGATCTGATGAAATAGCAAAAATCACTCTTTTCAAAATATCTAGTGAGCCATGAACTTTTTTAAAAATCCAAAAGGGGCATTAAATTGAGCATTCAAAACTGCAAATCTTTCCCCATTTAACGTTTGTTCTAGCTCTGCTAGTTTCCGAAATCTCCATAGTGGGCATATGTTGACAATAAAAAATTTTCCATATCCTGCGAATTCTTTGGAAAGCACTGTATAGTATAATGAAAATATTTAAACTCCGCAAAATTCTTCCCAGCTTCGTTTTTTGCATGTTTCATACAGTTCTCTACTTTCTTCGCGTGAACTAGTGGTTTTTATAATGGAGATAAATCCCAGTTCGGTTGGCAATCTTGCCGACAGCAACCTCCACGAACGACGGCGTGGCGAGACACCTAAGGGACAATGGGAACGCAGGTCCGGGACCTAAGAAAATTAAGAACATTTTTCCTTTTAAAATATTTACCAGGAACACGCTCCCGCCAGAGTTCATTACCTGAACTAATTTGCTAAGTTATATTAAATATTTATCATATTTTTGAAATTGAAAGGGAGGGTGGGGAAACTTGCTCCCTAGGGACTAGGGTGGCACGCATATAGGATAAGGCTCACGCATTCGCGACGGGCTACAGGTTCTGTTCTTGGCAACGTCCAAAATTCACTTCCTGTTTATGCCCAACCGTTGTCTTTCTAAAAATAATATAAACGAAACATAAAATAGAAACTGTATGTATAATATTTTCTAAAATTTATTTGTGTCGTAAACAGATCCATTGAATTTTAATTGGGTTTTTCGCCACCAAACTGGTTAAAAGACAACTTTTTCAACTTTTTCAAGTTGCCTGGAAAATTAATAAATTCTTAACAGTAAATGAACTAAACTTTGAACTTGTAACTCAAAAAATATCTTCAACAAATTTGTTTCCTGAGCTTTCGGAGAATATATCTTCCTCCTTTCTCAAAGATCATGTCACGTCAAAGTGAAATAACAGCTTAATAAATTTCAGGTTAAAATGTCATGACAACAGAAACAATAGCCTAGCCACCTGTCTGATATTGTACCCTGTGTTCTACCTAATTATCTATAATAACTTCGCTTTGAATAAGTGGCAATAATATTTTACCGAATTCCACTGAACATTCAGCAACACAGTTGTCTGTATTTCCTAGAATAAATGCTGATTCTTTAATTTTTCGTCTATTTCCTACTTCTTCTTTGAGAATTGGTTTGGAACTATCCCACAAAATCCTATGATTGTTATTAAAAGAGTGTTCACATATTTTCGAATTCGAAATTTGATTTTGCCTGATATAATTTTTATGTTCTTTTAAACGAACGTTAAATGGCCTACAAGTCTCCCCAACATATAACTTTCCACATTCGCAAGGAATTTTATAAATGCAATTTTTTGAACTTTGTACCTCATTAAATAGTTTCGTTTTAACTAGCATCGATCTTAATGTATTTTTGGTTTTAAATACTGTCCTGACGTTAAAACGATTGCTCGTGGATGTGTTAAGAGCTTCTGCCACAGCCCTTTGTGAAATTCCAGCCTCCAACATGCTAATAGCACGTAACATCGTTTCACGTTCCAAAAGATATATGTGTCTGTATTATAAAATGTTTAAAATCAAACAAAACTTGCCCACCACTAAATGATAAACACCTATTAAATTAAAAAGGTTTTTCGTTTGAATTTAAAAAAAATCTGTAATGTTTTTTTATGTAAAAAACACTAATACGTTTCTATTATCAGTTGCTAGAACTACCCGTAGTCGTATTTTTTGTAACATTACGAATAGTAACCACAGGTTACGGTTCCTATGCCACAAATCCAACACTTTACTCTTCCCATCGTTCTTAAAACTACACTAAATCACTAATTACTAACTTAACTTTATGTCTTTTGTCCAATAACCCCAAAATCTATTAAAAAAAACAAGAATAACGCAAAATTAAACACTCGAAATACGTAAACACAAGCCGGCGAAATCTCGACGAACTCTGGATCAGCTGTTGGGGCATAATAAAGCAAATGCGCAACGATCACAAAAGAGTTCGTGCAACATTGCCACGTTAGCCAGAATAAGCAATTTATTAAGGATATTATTTATAGACCAAGTAGGATCAGTAAATTCACAAAATCAGTAAATGGTAACTGTTCAAATTTTTACTATATTATGTAGATTGTAGATATCAACTATTGTTCCAAATTAATGTTTTTAACGTCGGTTATACATTTATTTCGTAAGTATAACACAAATTTATGAAGAAGTTTGGCAATGGTGCAATCATTGATTAGATTTCTATTACTAACTCAGACAAATAATGTTACTAAATATTTTTTATCTTGGCAGGGTCGGTATTGTATTGTTATTTATGTGTTTGTGTTTATACACCAAAAAGGAATTGTTTCTAATATAAAAGGGGCGTATCACGAATACCTACATATAACGTGGGGGGTTGTAATTCGATACAGATCCCTTGTCATCGATTACCCATCGTTCACCAAACAATCACACAATTATTTATTTACGGAAAAGACCACCTTGCGGCTGTTTACAATTACAGAACACAGACAACAGACAATATCGGTATGATCCCTCGCTAAATCGAATTTACTGAAACATTATTATCATCTCATATAGAGCTCGTTTTTTGAAAGGGAGATTCTCTTTGTTGAACCGCTCACATTTTATTATTGATTGATGATTTTCCAGCTTTTCCATTGGCACGTTTTTAAAACGAATTTTAGAGAACGTTTTGTGTATTTCCGAATATCTGACAAAAGTTAAATGGGATATCGGTCTGAAGTTAATGTGATCACTGATTTATGAAAACATAAAAATCTCGTAAATCCATGGGAAAATGTGTGAATTTGTTATAGCGCGTGTTTTGTTTGGTTTGAGACGACACTTCAACAGGTGATATAAAACCATAAAATATGACAACATGATATTTAAATTTTCAAAAAATTTTGAAATAAAAATTGGGCCAAATTGGACACTTTTAAAGGGAAACTCCTATTTTTGACGGAGACTGATATCGGTGTCTGAGGCTCATATTTTCTGATAAACTTAATGGCGAAAACCGCAAATCGATACCTGTCACCGTTCTTGAGTTTCAGGGCGTTTTTCGAAAATGTGCGTTTTCTAAAAGTGGCCGTAACTTTTTTCGGTTTGAAAATTTTGTGTTTCTGTAAAAACATTCCTAAAGCACGTTTTTACGTAGAATCCAATGCTGCCAATACATTTTTTTTAAGGTAATGGTTTAAAATGATAGGCCGAAATGGCACGAGTTAAAAAGACATAGGCATATTTTTTCCGGATTGTATAAAATATCCCATTTTTCATAACTTTCAAATTTCATTGTAGGTATGTTATACCTAAAGTTAATAAATTACACAAAAATAGAAAAATCTTTACACTTCCTAAACAGCTCAACTGAAAATTTGACAGGAAACAGTAAACATTTTTCCACGGTTGTTTCATTGTCTTATCGTCCAAAGCTTACTTGTTGAAAGGGCGCGCTTCCAATTATACACATGAAATCATAAAAGCTATTAGTAATTGATAATAATTATTATACTTAAGTAAATCATTAAGTGTTATATATTTTTGGAATGGTAATTTTTTGATCTATTACAAAATGCAAAAATATACAGAGTGTTCCATTTAAAAAAATTTCTTTTTATCGGTAACTCTTAAACCATTGATTTGAAAAAAATCTAGTAGCAGCTAGCAGCATTGGATTCTACGTAAAAAAGTGCTTTAGGAATGAATTTTCAACCCGAAAAAAGTTGGGGGCACTTTTCAAAAACGCACATTTTCGAAGACACTCAGACACCGATATCACTTTTCGACTATCTCGGTCAAAATAGGAATTTCCCTTTAAAAGTGACCAATTTGGCCCACCCTGTACATACAGGGTGGGAGATATTTTCAAAAACCGTCTTTTGTTCGAAAGGTCTTCAAAAAACGCTTCTTTTGACGTTTTTACTTTTGTCAAAATGCAAATCCAGGGACGGCTACGATTTTTTTTTATACCCCGATTTTCACAAAAACCATTTAGCGATTTTTTTATTTAAAATCTGACACAACAGCGTTAATCAGGACACCCCAAAACCCCCATATACTCAATTGGAACAAAACATGTAGAGGGTGTTCGGTTCTACACCGTGTTAAAGTTAAGCAAAATAGGGACTTCAAAGGCACCTGGCGAGTCAAGCGTGCCATGGAATTATTTCAAAACAGTGGAAGAATTAACAGGACCTCCCAAAGTGTTGATGGAAGAAATTGCAAGAAGAAATATACAGGATGTTTTTCTCTACTGCGTCTCAAATTTCCGATTGTTTTCGAATTTCATGCTGGTCAAGTTAAAATTAGGATTAACAGAACTGTCAAATTTATTGTATTGACTTATTTTTTAATTTCCATGGCAGACCTGATTTTTGCGAATATTTTTCTTAAGAATTTAAACTGTCTGGGCAGATTTTTTAAAATTTAAATTATACAGAAGATACCATATAATGTTAAATAAATTAATATTACCAATTTGTAATAAAATAAGGTAACTTCGCCAAAGATGGGCACCTTCCTGTAAATGCTGTCTGATTTATGTGTTCCAATAAAAAATACTGTCAACAGGTTCCTTTATTTGCCCGGACTCAGACAAAATATTTTCACTATCGGCTGCAAGAAGGCGCCGCTACAGTCGAGCTTGTCATATGTGCGATAGAGCTGTACGGCCGTTATAAAATCCGGTAAGTTATCTTTAAACCATTTTTGGTACAATTTATTTCACATAATTAGTTATTCGCATGCGGGACCAAAAGTCCAAGTCAGAATTTTTATAAAAACAACGTTAATATGATTTTTCTAATTTTGGCGCCAAAAATATGTAGTAGTAGGCCTTGGTTTTTTGAAATAAATTGTACCGTTTTGCCCTGAAGTACTATTTTTGATGCCCTATCTTTAAAAAAAAACGTCCCGAATCGGACGACACTTACAAACTTTATGAGGTACGAGGGTGTTTCGTTTTTAAGCGGGTCACACTGTATGTTGAATTTGCAAATTGTTCACCTCGTTTAACATATTTTATTTGACAAAATACTGTTTAACGGCTTCTGGCACAAATTATTTTCGTTTACTGAACCTATTTTATTAAAGAATGATATGTTTTTACAATGTTAACAGATGAAGGTAATAAACATTCAAAGGCGTCTAGACCGTAAAAATGCCCCCAGGCCCAAAAATATGTATAGGTATTGTATAAATGAAGTCACTTGGAACAGCATAAAAACCTTTGAATTTTATACGGGTGATTTCTGCTGATAAGCCTGGTATTTTTACCAGTAGCAGAGCCTGGTAAATGCTATGAAATAGATCGCGCCTGGTATATCACCGTGTTCCAAGTGAGTTCATTTATATTTTACCAGGGTAGCTCGAGAACAGGCCCCTCGGCAATAAAATACGAGACAAAACACTTTTTTAACCATATTAAACCGCACCTGGTATTAGTAGTAAAAAGAGATGAAGGGGACGGGGAAGATAGATATTGTAGTATAGAAACAAGTGACTGCATGCTCGCCTAATATAATATCACCAATACTTGCAGGAGTTACACTGTTCGACGGCTGGCCACTTGTGCAGCGAAATGCGGTAGATAGCCGTGCCATAATTTCACAGATCTTAAGATATACTTGTGTAAATAGTTATGATCGATATGGCTTTTTAGAGACCTTCTGACAATATTATATGGTGCATTAACCTTTACGTTGTGTTTGACGACAATCTTAGAAAAACCTTAAAAGTGAAATCGTATTTTGCTTGCAGAATATGTATATTTTTGAAAACTGCGTGACGCTTATGTCCTATATTCTTTTTGTGACGTCAATTAGAGTTTTCTTATGCTGTTTCAAGTGACTTTAGAAATACTATACCTACTAGGTGAGGCTTGATATTATTATTCTTTATGATGACAACACAATTACAATAATTATTTTGTCTTCGTTGTAATTGTTAATGGTATAAAAAATAATAAAATTGCCATTTTGCCTATATTTTTGCCTTTTTCAAATTTTGACTGCCTTTTTTAATCAAAATACATGCTTTTCTGGTGCCTTTTTGACATTCTTTCTGCCTTTAAATCCGAACTTTAGCTACAAGTAAATTTCTTGCATAAAGTTGGGAGTATTACTTAAAAAATTGTTAGATTCAGTTGTTTAAATAAATATGTGGAAAAATCATTTTGCACTGAAATAGGTAATAATAAATTCCTTCCGTGTACTGTCCACACATACCTATCACTTTATCACCCATTCGCCTTTATTACTATGATAACCCGAAATGCCTGTTTTAGCCTTTTTTATCAACATAGGTTGGGTTTGCTGTTATATTTTTTATAGGCGTAATTAGAAGTGTTTGAATTTTATTATCATGCGGAGTAACGGCACAGGTATATGGAAATCATGCATAATACAATCACAATTAGTATACGGAAATTGCCGTAGGTATACGTAAGCCGCCCCTCTGTACGTACCTTACTAATTTACTGATTATCCCTATGGGTTGAAATAAGCTGTAATTGGAATGCAGACTTCAATCAAGGATACTATTTATTTCTATTGTTTATATGATTATATGGGAAAAACTATAGACCGATTCGACGCAAAATCAAGAAAAATCTATTACGGGTATCTCATAAACAAGAAAATGAAAATGGAAATGGAGAAGAACTTTCATACGTATAGGACGTAGACCAATGGACATGAAAGAAAGAAAATCGGACATCATTTCAGAAAAATTTAAAAGAATTTTCTGTCAGCGCCGGGGGTCGAACCCGGAACCTCTCGCTTGCTAGGCGAACGTTATACCACTACACTACGCTGAACCGTTGAAATTTAGTCGGTCTGTTTGTATAGTAGCTGAACGGAGAAGCCTTCGTTCGCGCCGTACCACAGAAAATACTCTCCAATTTCCTCCAAAACACACCAGACTAATAGACACAACCTTGACGTTAGATACAGTTGTACCACCATCCATCTTGGAAGTCATGCTGGTATGAAAGTTCTTCTCCATTTCCATTTTCATTTTCAATCATTCCTTACGAGAGATTCCTATGTGAGGGACTACACCAGCATGACTTCCAAGATGTATGGTGGTACAACTGTATCTAACGTCAAGGTTGTGTCTATATTAGTCTGGTGTGTTTCGGAGGAAATTGGAGAGTATTTTCTGTGGTACGGCGCGAACGAAGGCTTCTCCGGTCAGCTACTATACAAACAGACCGACTTGACTTGACCGAAATGATGTCCGATTTTCTTTTTTTCATGTTCATAAACAAGAACCAAGCGGGCAAGGGGTCAGCATCCCGCAGAACTCAAGGAGCTGTCGAGCCGATTTATTTAAATTTGAGAGCCGCGAACCCGCTGGCCACTTGTGCAGCGAAATGCGGTGGATAGCCGTGCCATAATTTCACAGATCTTAAGATATACTTGTGTAAATAGTTATGATCGATATGGCTTTTTAGAGACCTTCTGACAATATTATATGGTACGTTGTGTTTGACGACAATCTTAGAAAAACCTTAAAAGTGAAATCTTATTTTGCTTGCAGAATATGTATATTTTTGAAAACTGCGTGACGCTTATGTCCTATATCCTTTTTGTGACGCCAATTAGAGTTTTCTTATGCTGTTTCAAGTGACTTTAGAAATACTATGTCCTAGTGCAAAGCACAGAATCAAATCCGCATAGAGGCGTACAAAAGAAAAACTTTGCAAAACCCGCGGGCTAGCTAAGGCTTTTAGTTTAATTACAAAACTAAAACCCGTCGCTCCGCAAAATGGTTTTATAATTGAGATTGTCCGCAACCGGATATTCGCGATATTAACAGCGTTGTTCCCGAACTGCCGAACTTCCTGGCCCGGCTTAGGAACTAGTCGGTCGGACGAAATAATGGACCGGCGGAACATGTCGACCGGCCAAAAATCGAAGTTTGTTTTGCGAGACATAGTTACGTAATTTCGTTCGGAAAAATTGCCCGTTACTTAGCCAGCATTTTTGGCGGAAGGCAGTGGCGTAGACGAATTTTTTTCTTTGTGAAATATTGCCGTCTGCCCTGTTTAGTCTGATTGAAATAGGTAAACAAAAATTAGAAAAATCCACCGAAAATACAATGCTATCCATAAACTTTGCACCAAATGGGACAAAATCTGATTTCGGGCTACGTTGGTGCATGTTTTGGGTGCACTATTGCGCCTGAAGAGAGTCGTGACGTTGCAGCCCATGCCTGTCAAATATGACATTTAAAATAAAAATGAGGAAAAACGAGAGTTTTCTTAATTGATATTCCAGGAATTAAAACTGACACCATAAAATTCAATACAACTGTACCTTATCATTTGCTTCACTCAATTTCAAAATAATATAGACGTGTAAAAATATTACAACACTGGCCCAGGGCATGAACTTAGCTTAAAATTAAAGAGTCTGCACCAATATTGTGTTGTTACACAACAACTATTTAATTTTTTTATTTTTCCCCTGTTTTGTGTTGAGATTTATTTTTATGGTTTAGTAACAAATAACCAGTAAATAAGTGTCTTAAGTTATTTTGCGGGAAAAAAATTGTGTACCAATTTGATGAGATATAATGAAAAAAAAACAAATACCCTGATATCTTTATCCATTGAATTTTAATTGGGTTTTTCAAATTCATTTATCAGAAACAGTAATCATTTTTTGGAAAAAATTAGGGAACATCAATTTCCGGGTCATTATATATTAGCTAGCTTTGATGTGGTTAGTCTTTTTACTAATGTCCCTGTTGACAAATCATTGAATATTTTACGCACAAAGTTAGAAAATGATCAGACTTGTGGACAGTGGAAAGGACAAATTTGAATATAGATGCAATACTAGAACTAACAACACTCTGTGTTAAAACCACTTATTTTCAACTAGGAAATGAATTTTACCAGCAGGAATTTGGAATGGGTATGGGGTCTCCTTTATCACCATTCATAAGCAATTTATTTATGGAAGTTTTTGAACAAAATATTTGTATATATGTATATTTGTTATATGGGAACATGGAGTAGATGATTTAAATTCATTATTAAATTTTATAAACTCGCAAGAACCTTCTATTAAGTTTACCTTAGAAATTGAAAATAATAATCAATTACCTTTCTTAGATGTTTCTATAATGAAATCCGATAGTATAGAAACTAGTGTCTATAGAAAACCAACACATACTAATAGATATCTCCATTTTAAATCCAATCATCATATTAGTGTTAAAAAAGGAGTAATTAAAAGTTTGTATGACAGGGCTAGAGAGATTTGTTCTAATAACACAAAATTTGAGGAGGAAATTAAACATATAAAACACGTTCTTGAGAAGAATAGTTATCCTACTGAATTTATTGAGCAAGTTTTTCAGGATTGCCAACAAAATAACAATGCTAATAGAATTAGAGAAATAAATCTGGTGGACCGACCAGTAAATTTAATTATTCCTTATATTCTGGACTATCAGATAAGCTAAAACGCATAGGCAATCGTTTTAATGTCAGAACAGTATTTTAAAACCAATAATACATTGAGATCCATGCTAGTTAAAACGAAACCATTTAATGATGTACAAAGTTCAAAAAATTGCATTTATAAAATTCCTTGCGAATATGGAAAGTTCTATGTTAGGGAGACTTGTAGGCCATTTAACGTTCGTTTAAAAGAACATAAAAATTATATCGGGCAAAATCAAACTTCGAAGTCGAAAATATGTGAACACTCTTTTAATAACAATCATAGGATTTTGTGGGATAGTTACAAACCAATTCTCAAAGAAGAAGTAGGAAATAGACGAAAAATTAAAGAATCGGCATTTATTCTAGGAAATACAGACAACTGTGTTGCTGACTGATCAGTGGAATTCAGTAAGATATTATTGCCACTTATTCAGAGAGAAGTTAGTACAAATAATTAGGTAGAACACAGGGTACAATATCAGACAGGTGGCTAGGTTATTGTTTCTGTTGTCATGACATTTTAACCTGAAATTCATTAATCTGTCATTTCACTTTGACGTGACATGATCTTTGAGAAAGGAGGAAGATTTATTCTCCGAAAGCTCAGGAAACAAATTTGTTGAAGATATTTTTTGAGTTACAAGTTCAAAGTTTAGTTCATTTACTGTTAATAATTTATTAATTTTCCAGGCAACTTGAAAAAGTTGTTTTTTAACCAGTTTGGTGGCGAAAAACCCAATTAAAATTCAATGGATCTGTTTACGCCACAAATAAATTTTAGAAAATACCCTGATATCTTTCTGAAAATTGGCATGTAATACATTTTTTCCGATATTTCCAAAAGCAAACCCAATTTTTCCCAATTTTTAGTTTTAAATGTCAAATTTGACAGGAATGGCAGTAACGTCAAGACTTTCTTTAAGCGTAATATGCTCCAAACTATCCCGAAATCATGTTTTCAAAAAACTTTATGAATAGCACTGTATAATATTTATTAGAAAATAATACCTATACAAAAAGTCATGTTATTCTTTGGTTTAAAATAAAATAACACCTGTTACATATAAAAAAATTAAATATCCTTTTTAATATAACACGTTTTTAAAAAGCGGATTAAAATATGTAAATATGGAGAAAAAAGGTACGAAGCGAATTAGTGAGGGACATACTAAAAAACTCAAGAAGTTTAAAAATTCCTAACTGTCTTCATTATTTCCTATCTAACATAATTGTTTCCCTTACTTGTAGCTATTGCGATCTGCTGATAAGGAACTCACTAATCGATTTTATCTTTATTACATGTTTGCGGATTGCCGAACCAAGTTCGGTAGACTGGGAATATTAACAATGACCAAGACTGTTTATCTGTGATTTATCCGGACTGAAAGAGGACCAAGGACCTGTGATATGTATTTTCTAAATAGGAGTTAATTTTTATTTTGTTTCTATTCATTAAGTTTTTGTATATGGTTTTATTGGTGGTGGTGACAAAAATAATCCTAAATAATAGTAATTGCCACCCCTCCCCCCACAATACTCCTAGATTGGAGTATTGTGAGGGCGAGAATTATTATTATTATACCTGCCTGATATGTTTCTTTGGTTTTTGTTTTAAATATATATAAAAAAAAACGAAAATACTTTAATATATCCCTGTAGTCCTTTTAATTGTTTTATTTCTGAAAAGGAACACATAATGTGGCGGAATATATCACATTATGCGCTCTTTTTTTGAAATAAAGCAATAATTAAAAGTAATTCAATATTCCAGTGGGAGATCCTAGTTCAAATTTCCCGCTTCTCCCCCTTTGCCCCTCCCCCCCCCCCGCAGAATTCCTTACAGAAATTCCAACCAAGGTTCATCCAACCCGGTAAGGTGGCGCTGACCGTTGTGCCTCCTGTCAGCGGTGTTGCCAGGCAAAAGCATTGACGCCGCATTTCTTAACCTATATATTTTGTGGCAGACAGTGGGCCAGATCGGCGCAGGCGGCAGGGCGGGGGGCGCTCAGGCTAAAAGTGGGCGGGGGGGGGGGGGGGGGGGTCGATCGCCCCCCTCCCTCGCCCCCACCTAGCTACGCCACTGGCGGAACCGGCTGGTTATTTTGGAAGCCCGTGTTCATGTTTAGTTTCCATAAAAAGTGGGGAACGGCGCTTTCCATTGCCGCACCGGTTCCGTATATTATTGCGACCGGATCGGACGGTTGAACATGTTGTTCCGGCGATGAAATAACTTTTCCAAATCGACGAAATAATTAACAGCTCAAACAATTACGAAAAACAATAACGTTTAGCTAATGATAATATTTAACTTCGTCAGACTCTTTTTCTCATTGATGATTTTCCAACAATGTCCATCGTAATGGAAAGAAATCATTTTAAAACCATCAATTGTACAGGGTGGTCAGATAAGAATGCAAAGTGCTGTATCTCGGAAACTATTCGTCGTAGAGACTTGCGGTAAAAAAATTTTAGAATAAAGTGGCCAAGAGAAAAACCTGGAAAGTATTTTCAGATTTCCAAGATAGTCACCAGGGGGCTTAACCGCCATCTTAAACTTTTAAAGTGATTCTTCACTGAAATCCACCTATAGTAATGTTATCAAAATAATATGTGCTTTTTAAAGGTAAGCTTTATTCGAGTAATTTTTGTTTAACACTTTTTGACATATCTACTAAAATAAAGTGGTGGGGAGTGATTCAATGTTTTTTTTTATAAACAGCTGTAACTCCTAAAGACTGAACGGATTTTAACAAACTTGGTCTCGTTGGAAAAAGCATTTATTGGTCCATCAAACCCATCTTACCCGTGATATGTCTAAGTCTCAGTGATGCCGCTAGAGCGCGTTTTTTGATGTAATAACAGAAAATTGCAAAATTCTCGAAAAAATAAAATGCAATAATATTACTTTTTTGCATAAAAATGTAGTGAAATAATACCTAAATAGGCTAGCGAAAACCGTATCTCGATATCCTATTCCTAGCTGAAAATATCAAAGAAAAAAAATTCAGTTTTATCATAAAATTTTAAAAAGACGCTGTTACACCGGTATTTATACTCCGGTATTATTATTTGTCTTTTTTTAAGATTTAATGATAAACTTTCATAATTTTATCATTTTTTAATAATAAAAGTATACTTAGTTCAAAAAATTAAAAAAAAAACGTGTAGGGGCATAATAATCAATGCATTTAATATGCAAGTGCAAGGTAGGCAAAATACGAAGGGTAGGCCATGGAGGAAAAACAAATGCCTAAAATCAACTTGTCAACATTGGAACTGCTGTAATGTCCACGCATCAGCGGCTCCAACAATTGACTGTGATAGAAGGCAGTTCGAGCATTTAAGGAAGCATTAGTTTTATAAAATGTTTGGTATTTAGGCATAGGTTTTAATTCTAAACAACTTTTCTTAATAACCTTTTGCTGAATTTTCTGAAATAAGGGTACTTTACTCTTGTACAATTCTTATATTTTCTGACCTACCCTGTATGCTGTTTAACTTGCAACCATTCTAAGTGCACCTAACACGATTATTAAACATGCATCAACTTTCGCAATATCTGTATTTTGGTTGTGCAATTAATAAACAAATCCTATATGTTGCACATTTAAATGACCACACTGTATTTCTCGCTTTTCGAAATCTACACATTTTTCTAGTATCTAGTTTGCACAAAATTGTCCTTTAGAAATGCTCCGAATATCGCCACCTAAAAATTGGAAATATGTCAGTGATATTGGTAATCAAAATTAAATACCTACTACGAAAATGAGCAATATGAAGTGATTCATAGGACTCACTGATTTGGCGAATGTAGTAACTGATATTTCGCTTACGCAAAAAAAATTATTTCAATAAAAAGTACTAAGCAATTCAGCATTTCTATGAATCGCGTTATCATTATTTATAATGACTTGCTTATAACCTGTATTAGACTAGGTAACTAGTTATGGTGAATGTTTCTGTATGGTATAAATGAAGTTACTTTTATACGGGTGATTTCTGCTGATAAGTCTGGTGTTTTTTACCAGTAGCAGAGCATGGTAAATGCTATGAAATAGATCGCGCCCCGTATATCACTGTGTTACAAGTGAGATCATTTATATTTTACCAGGGTAGCTCGAAAACAGGCGCCTCGGCAATAAAATACGAGACAAAACACTTTTTTAACCATATTAACACCACACTGGTGCTGGTATTAGTAATGAAAAGAAATGAAGGAGTCAGAGAAGATAGATGTTGTAGTAAAAACAAGTGACTGCATGCTCGCCTAATATAATATCACCAATACTTGCATGGGTTACACTGTTCGACGGCTGGCCACTTGTGCAGCGAAATGCGGTGGATAGCCGTGCCATAATTTCACAGATCTTAGGATATACTTGCGTAAATAGTTATAATTAAAGGGCGGAATATATGCACATTGCATATACAGGGTGAGTCACATCTAAAGGCAGAGCCGAAAACACAAGGTAGAACTCGCTAAAATAAGCACATATTTTTAATAAACATTAGCTCAAAAACGCTTGGTTCTCCATATCCAGCGTGTTAAAATTTTTCCAAAAGTAACATATTTTTTTAATTTCTTTCGAGCCCATTTAGGAATTCCAACCAAATTTGGTACACATTATTCATTGGACGGTTGCCATTTCGTGCAATAGTTTGACCCCGTTCAGATGATCAGCGGCGTAGATACAAATAGTTACTGTAAATAATTGTATAAAAAAGTAGTACGGTCTTGTGCCAAAACAAAAAATTTTTTGGATAGCCCATTCAATTTGGAACAAAAAGCGCCTCTTGGTATTTTTTTATTTCTGGTACAGTTTCTTCGTAATTTCGGATTTTTTAAACTAGTGCCAAGGTGATTATGCTGGCATTTAAAATAAAATTATCTGTATCTACACCGCTGCTCATTTTATTGCCAAATTATTGCACAAAATGACAACCCATAATATGTATCAAATTTTGTTGGAATTGCTAAACAAGCTCGAAAGAAATTAAAAAAATATTTGGAAAAGTTTCAACACGCTGTATATGGAGAACCAAGCGTTTTTGAGCTAATGTTTATTAAGCATATGTGATTATTTTAGCGAACTCTACCTTGTGTTTTCGGCTCTGACTTTAGATGTGACTCACCCTGTATATGCATTTTTTGCATATTTTATTCAATTTCGCAAAACATTGCATATTTCCTGGAAAACTATATTTTTGCGCATATTTGCATGTTTTTCCTATACTTATTTATAGATATAAGATATAACCAAGATTATGAGAGCCCAGAGACAACTCGCAGTGTGTAGTGCAAAGTCAAGAAATCCTGAAAAATGCGGATGTAGCTAACCAACTTGTTTTTATTAAAGTTAATTTTAGTGTTATACCAGATAATAATTCTTTCATTAGAAAGTAGAAATTTAGGTTTAAGCGAATCGGTTGATTTTGTTCAAACATTTTCCGCTAAATGTAGAAAGGTTCCAGATGACGTAGGTATTAAAGTTAGAAAAAAATTAGATGTTCTACTGTAGAAAAGAATGAAGGGTTCAAATCTTTAATGGCGGTAAAGAGTATTTTTGATGGTAAATCATCCATCGAACATCGGCAGATGTTGAGAGAAGCTTTTCTATATATAAACATATTTTTACCGACAGAATGCAAAGATTTTTATTGGAAAACTTTGAGAAGTACTTAATAATAAATTCCTACTATACAATTTCAAATTAAAATGTTTTTATAATTCTGCTTTAATATAGGTATTTTACGATGTGTTTTATGTATTTGTTTTCCTTTCATTTTTCTTAAAATAAACCCTTTCTCTAAAATCAGTTTTTGTGTTTTTTTAAGGTATTTGTACATATAATATAAATGCATATTATTGCATATTTTAAATAAAAATGATGCATATATATGCGCATATTTCGATTGAAATTGAATGCATATATTCCGCTCTTTAGTTATAATCGATATGGCTTTTTAGAGACCTTTTGACAATATTATATGGTGCATTAACCTTTACGTTGTGTTTGACGACAATCTTAGAAAAACCTTAAAAGTGAAATCTTATTTTGCTTGCAGAATATGTATATTTTTGAAAACTGCGTGACGCTTATGTCCTATATTCTTTTTGTGACGTCAATTAGAGTTTTCTTATGCTGTTTCAAGTGACTTTAGAAATACTATACCTACTAGGTGAGGCTTGATATTATTATTCTTTATGATGACAACACAATTACAATAATTATTTTGTCTTCGTTGTAATTGTAATTGTAATATATAATATTGTAATAAATAGTAAAATTGCCATTTTGCCTATATTTTTGCCTTTTTCAAATTTTGACTGCCTTTTTTACCCAAAATACATGCTTTTCTCGTGCCTTTTTGACATTCTTTCTGCCTTTAAATCCGAACTTTAGCTACAAGTAAATTTCTTGCATAAAGTTGGGAGTATTACTTAAAAAATTGTTAGATTCAGTTGTTTAAATAAATATGTGGAAAAATCATTTTGCACTGAAATAGGTAATAATAAATTCCTTCCGTGTACTGTCCACACATACCTATCACTTTATCACCCATTCGCCTTTATTACTATGATAACCCGAAATGCCTGTTTTAGCCTTTTTTATCAACATAGGTTGGGTTTGCTGTTATATTTTTTATAGGCGTAATTAGAAGTGTTTGAATTTTATTATCATGCGGAGTAACGGCACAGGTATATGGAAATCATGCATAATACAATCACAATTAGTATACGGAAATTGCCGTAGGTATACGTAAGCCGCCCCTCTGTACGTACCTTACTAATTTACTGATTATCCCTATGGGTTGAAATAAGCTGTAATTGGAATGCAGACTTCAATCAAGGATACTATTTATTTCTATTGTTTATATGTTTATATGGGAAAAACTATAGACCGATTCGACGCAAAATCAAGAAAAATCTATTACGGGTATGTCATAAACAAGAAAATGAAAATGGAAATGGAGAAGAACTTTCATACGTATAGGACGTAGCCCAATGGACATGAAAGAAAGAAATCGGACATCATTTCAGAAAAATTAAAAAGGATTTTCTGTCAGCGCCGGGGGTCGAACCCGGGACCTCTCGCTTGCTAGGCGAACGTTCTACCACTACACTACGCTGAACCGTTGAAATTAAGTCGGTCTGTTTGTATAGTAGCTGAACGGAGAAGCCTTCGTTCGCGCCGTACCACAGAAAATACTCTCCAATTTCCTCCGAAACACACCAGACTAATAGACACAACCTTGACGTTAGATACAGTTGTACCACCATACATCTAGGAAGTCTTGTGGTGTAGTCCCTCACATACGAATCTCTCGTAAGGAATGATTGAAAATGAAAATGGAAATGGAGAAGAACTTTCATACCAGCATGACTTCCAAGATGGATGGTGGTACAACTGTATCTAACGTCAAGGTTGTGTCTATTAGTCTGGTGTGTTTCGGAGGAAATTGGAGAGTATTTTCTGTGGTACGGCGCGAACGAAGGCTTCTCCGTTCAGCTACTATACAAACAGACCGACTTAATTTCAACGGTTCAGCGTAGTGTAGTGGTAGAACGTTCGTCTAGCAAGCGAGAGGTCCCGGGTTCGACCACCGGCGCTGACAGAAAATCCTTTTTAATTTTTCTGAAATGATGTCCGATTTTCTTTCTTTCATGTCCATTGGTCTACGTCCTATACGTATGAAAGTTCTTCTCCATTTCCATTTTCATTTTCAATCATTCCTTACGAGAGATTCGTATGTGAGGGACTACATCAGCAAGACTTCCTAGATGTATGGTGGTACAACTGTATCTAACGTCAAGGTTGTGTCTATATTAGTCTGGTGTTTTTCGGAGGAAATTGGAGAGTATTTTCTGTGGTACGGCGCGAACGAAGGCTTCTCCGTTCAGCTACTATACAAACAGACCGACTTAATTTCAACGGTTCAGCGTAGTGTAGTGGTAGAACGTTCGCCTAGCAAGCGAGAGGTCCCGGGTTCGTCCCCCGGCGCTGACAGAAAATCCTTTTTAATTTTCCTGAAATGATGTCCGATTTTCTTTCTTTCATGTCCATTGGTCTACGTCCTATACGTATGAAAGTTCTTCTCCATTTCCATTTTCATTTTCAATCATTCCTTACGAGAGATTCGTATGTGAGGGACTACATCAGTAAGACTTCCTAGATGTATGGTGGTACAACTGTATCTAACGTCAAGGTTGTGTCTATTAGTCTGGTGTGTTTCGGAGGAAATTGGAGAGTATTTTCTGTGGTACGGCGCGAACGAAGGCTTCTCCGTTCAGCTACTATACAAACAGACCGACTTAATAATTTCAACGGTTCAGCGTAGTGTAGTGGTAGAACGTTCGCCTAGCAAGCGAGAGGTCCCGGGTTCGACCCCCGGCGCTGACAGAAAATCCTTTTTAATTTTTCTGAAATGATGTCCGACTTTCTTTCTTTCATGTCCATTGGTCTACGTCCTATACGTATGAAAGTTCTTCTCCATTTCCATTTTCAATCATTCCTTACGAGAGATTCGTATGTGAGGGACTACACCAGCATGACTTCCAAGATGTATGGTGGTACACCTGTATCTAACGTCAAGGTTGTGTCTATTAGTCTGGTGTGTTTCGGAGGAAATTGGAGAGTATTTTCTGTGGTACGGCGCGAACGAAGGCTTCTCCGTTCAGCTACTATACAAACAGACCGACTTAATTTCAACGGTTCAGCGTAGTGTAGTGGTAGAACGTTCGCCTAGCAAGCGAGAGGTCCCGGGTTCGACCCCCGGCGCTGACAGAAAATCCTTTTTAATTTTTCTGAAATGATGTCCGATTTTCTTTCTTTCATGTCCATTGGTCTACGTCCTATACGTATGAAAGTTCTTCTCCATTTCCATTTTCATTTTCAATCATTCCTTACGAGAGATTCGTATGTGAGGGACTACATCAGCAAGACTTCCTAGATGTATGGCGGTACAACTGTATCTAACGTCAAGGTTGTGTCTATTAGTCTGGTGTGTTTCGGAGGAAATTGGAGAGTATTTTCTGTGGTACGGCGCGAACGAAGGCTTCTCCGTTCAGCTACTATACAAACAGACCGACTTAATTTCAACGGTTCAGCGTAGTGTAGTGGTAGAACGTTCGCCTAGCAAGCGAGAGGTTCCGGGTTCGACCCCCGGCGCTGACAGAAAATCCTTTTTAATTTTTCTGAAATGATGTCCGACTTTCTTTCTGTCATGTCCATTGGTCTACGTCCTATACGTATGAAAGTTCTTCTCCATTTCCATTTTCATTTTCAATCATTCCTTACGAGAGATTCGTATGTGAGAGACTACACCAGCATGACTTCCAAGATGTATGGTGGTACAACTGTATCTAACGTCAAGGTTGTGTCTATTAGTCTGGTGTGTTTCGGAGGAAATTGGAGAGTATTTTCTGTGGTACGGCGGGAACGAAGGCTTCTCCGTTCAGCTACTATACAAACAGACCGACTTAATTTCAACGGTTCAGCGTAGTGTAGTGGTAGAACGTTCGCCTAGCAAGCGAGAGGTCCCGGGTTCGACCCCCGGCGCTGACAGAAAATCCTTTTTAATTTTTCTGAAATGATGTCCGATTTTCTTTCTTTCATGTCCATTGGTCTACGTCCTATACGTATGAAAGTTCTTCTCCATTTCCATTTTCATTTTCAATCATTCCTTACGAGAGATTCGTATGTGAGGGACTACATCAGCAAGACTTCCTAGATGTATGGTGGTACAACTGTATCTAACGTCAAGGTTGTGTCTATTAGTCTGGTGTGTTTCGGAGGAAATTGGAGAGTATTTTCTGTGGTACGGCGCGAACGAAGGCTTCTCCGTTCAGCTACTATACAAACAGACCGACTTAATTTCAACGGTTCAGCGTAGTGTAGTGGTAGAACGTTCGCCTAGCAAGCGAGAGGTTCCGGGTTCGACCCCCGGCGCTGACAGAAAATCCTTTTTAATTTTTCTGAAATGATGTCCGACTTTCTTTCTGTCATGTCCATTGGTCTACGTCCTATACGTATGAAAGTTCTTCTCCATTTCCATTTTCATTTTCAATCATTCCTTACGAGAGATTCGTATGTGAGGGACTACACCAGCATGACTTCCAAGATGTATGGTGGTACAACTGTATCTAACGTCAAGGTTGTGTCTATTAGTCTGGTGTGTTTCGGAGGAAATTGGAGAGTATTTTCTGTGGTACGGCGCGAACGAAGGCTTCTCCTTTCAGCTACTATACAAACAGACCGACTTAATTTCAACGGTTCAGCGTAGTGTAGTGGTAGAACGTTCGCCTAGCAAGCGAGAGGTCCCGGGTTCGACCCCCGGCGCTGACAGAAAATCCTTCTTAATTTTTCTGAAATGATGTCCGATTCTCTTTCTCTCATGTTCATAAACAAGAACCAAGCGGGCAAGGGGTCAGCATCCCGCAGAACTCAAGGAGCTGTCGAGCCGATTTATTTAAAGTTGAGAGCCGCGAACCCAGAACTCCAGCTCGGAGGGTCGACCTTATCAAATTTTAAAAGCAATCAACGCGTACGCCTACTTGTGAAAAAATAATAACCCCATCGGCGCTTTCTAGCGCAAACCCTTCAAGACTGGACCAGTCGGAATCTGTGTAGGTATAAACAGATGTTAGTAGGTTAAAGGTTTGAAACGAAAGTAGTTACAAGCTTTTATTTAACTTGCCCTATTAGTGTAAATTTTTAAATTTGTCAAAATGGCCGCCGCTCCAACATGGCGGAATACCCATTTCTTCAGAATTCCGATGAAGGCTATAGTAATTCAAGTTATATTTTTATATTATATTTTTTGATAAGGTCAACCGTTTTTATACAGGGTGTCACAAGAAAGTAGGGCAAACCAAACTTGTAGTTTTTTATGGAAACACCCTGTATATTTATATACAATATGTTCGTGCCACTCGTTTGAAAGTTACAGAGTGTTGAAATATCACATCTTCTTCTATTGAATAACTGATTTTTACAAAAGAAAACATGCAATGTGACAGATAATAAACAATAAATAAATGCTTGGGCATATCTAAACATTTTTGTTTCGAAGCCATGACTACTTTGATGAAAAAATAATAATCATCACTTTATGCCATTGGAATTTTAGCATTATTAAATTGAATTTAAAATTAGTATGATATCTATGATAGTTTTTAGTTTATATGACATAATGAAAACAACTTAAAACAACAAAAAATATTTTTAAAAACAAGCTTCTATTTAAATGCTCTGAAAAGAAGAAAATAGACTTTATAATACATCAAACCAAAGCAAACCCATAATTTTGTTACATTATACAACTGTATATGATATAAAAGCTTGTCGCGAGATTTTCGTGTGTAAATTTCTTTTATAGAAAAATACATTTTCTACTTAAAATTACTTTCAAGATATATATATTCTCGCGACAAGCTTTTATATCATATACAGTTGTATAATGTAACAAAATTATGGGGTTGCCTTGGTTTGATTTATTATAAAGTTTATTTTCTTCTTTCCAGAGCATTTAAATAAAAGCTTGTTTTTAAAAATATTTTTTTACTATTAATTTTATTTTCAACTTTTTAGTTCTACTCTTCAAGCCCTTTTATTTAATGTCCATATTAAGGGAAAAGAAAATGTAACCCGCCGTGTTGGAGCGGCGGCCATATTGAATTTAGTGTGATGTCACTAACTTTATCGTTTTCTACTCTTCAAGTCCTTTCAATTGATACCCATATTAAGGGGGTTTACAAAAAATACATTATCCGCCATCTTGGAGCGGCGGCCATATTGAATTTAGTGTGATGTTACTAACTTTATCGTTTTCTACTCTTCAAGTCCTTTCAATTGATACCCATATTAAGGGGGTTTACAAAAAATACATCATCCGCCATCTCGTGGCGACGGTCATTTTGAAAGTATTACAATATTGAGTATTGTATATTGTATTGTCACCGGAACTAAAGGTGTATGCAAAATTTCAGCTCAATCGGATGTCAGGAAGTGGTTCTAATTGAGCTTGCAAGATTTGACCTAAACACCATACATTGCAAGTTTATATTTCAGCACTCTGTAACTTTCAAAGGAATGACACAAACATATGACACATATATTTTCGGAATCCGAAAAAATCGTGGATTTCAAAAATAAACAAATATAAAGGGTGTTTCCATAAAAAAAAACTACAAGTTTGGTTTGCCCTACTTTTTGTGACACCCTGTATAAAAACGGTTGACACTATCAAAAATATATAAAATTCCCCACAACTTTTATTTGAAACGTTTTTTTCTATCTTGAAAAATTACAAAGTTAAGGCGGATGGGATTCTTCCTTGACACACCCTGTACAACTCTGGTCTTGATGATACTGTAATTTCGTTTACTGTATTTTCCGTTGCCTACCTTTTTTGAATAGTCCATTCAATTTGGAACAAAAAGCGCCTCTTGGTATTTTTTGTCTGGTAGAGTTTTTTCTTAATTTCGAATTTTTTAAACTAGTGCGAAGGTGCTTATGCTTGCATTTAAAACAAATTAAATAGCATTTTATTGTTTAATAATAGCAACTGAACATTGCTGAATGCATTTCCTAATTTGCCCATACACTTTCCTTTCTTTAAAAGTTTTTCTAAAAACATTTTTCGTTTCTGTTGCTATTTATTATTTTTAAACAAGCGAACTGGAATTTAATTTTGTCCGTATAGAGTTATCCATGAAAAACGATATTTAATAATTTGTTTTAAGTGTGTAATTAGTTTATTATTGTGTACTACGTTTGCAAATGCCTTATAAATTTAGCAACTTGGAATATGGCGATATATTATTTAGTTATTATACCAAAGACGATTTCCAAATAGAAACAAGAGACTAAGAGTTTTCCAAGAAGCTACAACAGTATCAGAACTTGCGGATCCTGTTGGATAATCAAAACTCGTTTTTCATGGATAACTCGATAAGGACAAAATTAAATTCCAGTTCGCTTATTTGAAAATAATAAATAGCAAAAGAAACAAAAAATGTTCGTAGAAAAACTTTTAAAGAAAGGAAAGTGTACGGTCAAATTAGAAATGCATTAGGCAATGTTTAGTTGCCACCTTAAACAATAAAATGTTATTTACTTTATTTTAAATGATAGCTTAATCGCCTTGGCACTAGTTCCGAAATCCGAAATTAAGAAAAAACTGTAGGTACCAGATATAAGAAAATACCAAGAGGTGCTTTTTGTTCCAAATTGACTGGGCTATCCAAAAAAATTTTTGGTTTTGCAAAGAACCGTAATACTTTTTTGACAATTATTATTTAAAGTAACTATTTGTATCTACGCCGCTGGTCATCTGAACGGGGTCAAATTATTGCACAAAATGGCAACCCTCCAATGTATGATGTGTACCAAATTGCCCCTAATTTTCCCTGCCTTATGAAGAATTATTGTAAATGAAGTTTAAGTAGGCATATGAATTTACCTACCTACCACACATTCAATAATAGGAAATCTACCTTTTCGATTGGTATATCTATGGCAATAACAGGAATTTAAATCAACAAAGAAGGAATGAGACCAGCAACAATAACGTCAGCAAAAAATATAATATCGTTATTGCTAAATAATCATTTGTCCGTTTGGCAAAGTTATTTCAGTTGGCAGAACAGCATGTTCCAACTGCGACTAGAATAATATTGGCAACGTGCGCTACAGCAGCAAAACTCATTTGGCGCTTTTTATTGCAACTAAACATCGGCTTTCGAAATATTAACTCGATATAGAGAGGCCAACTAAAAAGTTTTTCGACATAAAATAATTTCTAACAAAACTTCACTTTTCTGGCAGTTTATGAAATAATGTCCCTTCGTAGATACTTGACAATGAAAACTTACCAGTGCCTTTAAGGATTGATTTATCAAATTTGAATCTATAAAAATCAATGTGGCGCATTTATTGATGATTCTTAATATGGAGTAAGTAGGAGAAACATCACTGTAAAAAATTACCAACAGCCCAAATCAAATCTGCAATATATTTTTTTATAAACAATATTTTAAAATTTATGTTTTTTGTCCAGTAGCTAACATAGTGATTTTTGACTAGACCCTTAGCCTGAATCTGACACCCTATAAAAATTGTCACAGCAATTTTTAAAAAGGAAAACACAAGTGATTATTGCAGGTAGAATAAATGTTTATTTATTAAAAAACTTTGGGTTTCCCATTTTGGAAATTTTTATTTGTTCATATATCACAGTTGTTATTAAAAATAATATTCACTTTTATTTACCTATTGCTTTTATTTTTCTATTATATAATATTGACTCTCGTAAATGTATTCCCATTTTATTTTGCTCCAGCTGTTTTTTTCTCATTTAATATTTTCTATCTGTTTTCTATTTATTGTTCTTCTTTTCACCTACCTTTTTCTTCTCCCTATCTTTCTCTTTGTTTTTCTCTAAAAATACTGTTTCTTCTCTTCACCTGAAATGACAGACGGCATAAATTCTCTATAGAGTCGTTTCTTAACTATACAGGGTGGTTCAGTTTTATTCTGCGACACTTCAACAGGTGATAGACAACCAAAAAATAATCATTTTAAGGCCTTGTTAGAAAGTTACAAGGGGTTAAAGTTTTAAGAAACATGTGGTCTTTATTGAATATTTACCAAACTAGTTGAGATATTTAAGTCATATTTGGTACACGTTATAGCGGCATGGGTTAGCATAAAACCTGTTAATATCAAACACCTTGAACAACCAGTGGCGTAGAAGTAGGTAATTAGTATAATTGTTTTTAGAAAAAAAAAGAACCACCTTGTATAGCAATGAAATATATTCAATTTCTTATATAAATTCTAATTTTAAACAAAAATGCCCTCTTGGTAATTTTTTTTATGTGTCATGGTTTCGTGGAAAATTTGATTTTTTGTATTATTTCGGGTATTTCTGAAAAATTATCTAAAAAATTTGCTCCATAAGTATCACTTAAAGTGGAAATAATGTGTTTGCTACTTGAAATAAAGTAACTTTTTCCAATAAACTTACCTTTTTAAGCCTATACTTTTGATGATACAGGGTCTAATGCATTTAAGGATACAATTAATGTTACGCTCTGTATCTTGAAAAGTAAAACCTTGAATGGGTAAGTTTATTGGGAAAAGTTACTGTATTTAAAGTAAGGAACACATTTTTTCTGCTTTGAGTGTTACTTGTGGAGCGAAGTTTTAAGTTAATTTTTCAGAAGTACACGTATCAAATTTGCTATGAAACCATCACACATAATATGAAAAATTTTAAGAGAACGTTTTTGTTTACAATTAAAATTTACATAAGAAATTGAATACATTTTATTGCTATACAAGATGGTTAATTTTTTTTTCTAAAAAACAATTATACTAATTAACCACTTCTACGTCACTGGTTGTTCAAGGTGTTTGATATTAACAGGTTTTATGCTAACCCATGCCGTTATAACGTACCAAATATGACTTAAATATCTCAACTAGTTTGGTAAATATTCAATAAATTCCACATATTTCTTACAACTTTAACACTGTAACTTTTTTATAAGGCCTTAAAATGATATAGTTTATACAAGAAAGTGCGGTTATTTTTTGGTTTTCTATCACCATATTGAAGTGTCGCAGAATAAAACTGAATCACCCTGTACATCTTTTAACTTGTACACCATTATAAGGTGTATTGTTAGAAACTTTTGCATGACTTGTGATTTTCCCAGTGAGTGGCATTGGCTTAGCATAAACATAACATAAGCCAATAATAGCTGACACCCCAACCAAAATCTTCAAAAACTTGAAATAGTTCTAAATTATTATCTTACCTTGTTTGCTTAGAAGTATAAGCCACAAAAATTAACACAATTGAAAAATCTACACTAAAAAGACGTAATTACACATTATTTTTTTACAACGCTGGACTAAACAATTTCGCTAAGGAACCACAATGAATATAACCTCTATAAATAATTGACAAGGCAGTAAAAATAGAGAAACCAAGATAACTAACTTAGGAACATACATAACTAATAACTGTGTCTTCTACCAACACAAATATTTCTATAGAATGGATTTATATCCGCTCATTAACATTTAGCTCATTAAATAAAACATGTGTCAGGTTTAGTCAGTGTGTCAGGCACTGGTACGTCTACAGAGATATGTACTGTGTTCACTAATTTTTTATTCATTATTATTGTAACCATAATCGATGGATTTAAGCTAGTTATAATGAGATGATCTATAGATAATTATTCAAATAAGAAATGCAAAAAAAATCAGGTTGAATAAAAAATAGTGCAGTTTGGTTGGATAAAAATGTCCTGTATTAATTTATCTGTAGACAGAGCACAAAAAATAAAAATATCAGTAAGCAATATTAAAAAAAATTAAAAACAATAAAAAAGTTTTCTATATGGTGCAAACATTTTGGCGGCCACTGTATATAAAAACTGCTTTTTCACCTTATTCTTTTGATAATTTTGGGCTAGTGCAAAACCCAGAATCAAACCCAAACCGACGAGATAATTAACAGCCAAAGCAATTACGAAAAGACAATAACAATTAGCTAATAATAATATTTTACTTCATCGGCTGACTCTTCTCACGCGAATTTTCCACTGTAATGAAATTACCTAAAGCATTTTAATACCCTCATTTGCAACATTCATATCGTATTTTAAATGTAAGTTTACTGCATTCCAAGTTCCATTTTCATATTAGCTTAAAACTCGCTCCTATGATAGTTTACCCCAAAAGTTTCATATCAAACATTGTATTCCCACATTTCTGTCTAATTAAAATTGAAAATAAAAAAAAAACCTTTTTAAAAACAAGCTTTTATTTAAGCAATGTACTAAAACGAATAAAATAATTTTAGGTTTTCGTTAATTCAATAATTTTCGATAATTCAATTCCAAATTGCGACAAGTTTTTGCAAATTGAAAAGCTTGTCGCGCGAAATGTTGATGAAAGTAGGTGCCAATTAATTTTATTGAACAGTGATTGGTTGATAAGCAAGTACCTATTTGCCAAAGTATGCATTTTTTTCGTTACAATTCGCGCGACAAGCTTTTCAATTTGCAAAAAGTTGTCGCAATTTGGAATTGATTTATCTTAACGAAAACCTAAACTTATTTTATTCGTTTCAGTACATGGCTTATATAAAAGCATGTTTTTGAAAAGGTTTTTTTTATTTTCAATTTTATTTTGTGCTTTTTAGTGCCTATTTGATTTCCATGTCAGGAGGGTGGTAAAGAAATTTAGTCTTGGGGCGGCCGCCATATTGGATTTCGTATGAAGTCATTCACCGTATTGTTTTCAACCCGTCGAGCCCTTTCATTTGATACCCATGTTGGGTATCAAATAGGTAATCCGCCATCTTGGAGCGGCGACCATATTGAATTTAGTGTGATGTCACTAACTTTATCGTTTTCTACTCTTTAAACCATTTCATTTGATACCCATATTAAGGGGGTTGAAAAGAAAATGTACATCATCCGCCATCTTGGAGCGGCGGCCATTTTGAAAGTATTACAATATTTTATATTGTATTGTCACCGGAACTAAAGGTGTATGAAATTTTCAGCTCAATCGGATGTCAGGAAGTGGTTCTAATTCAGCTTGCAAGATTCGACCCACACATATTATACATACGAACAGGGCAAGTTAAATAAAAGCTGGTAAAAAATGTTCGGTGGCACCACTTGGTTCGTAATCAGTAGCTCCGAAGTGAGTTAAGCAACAAATCCTCCATTTAATTTCAATATCGCTTATAAACAATCTCGAAGTTTACCTAAATATTTTAGCTTCCATTATGTTTCATATCCGGACGAATTTTTTCACTAAAATAAAGTTCGACTACGTTGTTTTAGCTCCCATTTACGAGCGACCTGGGATTCGCCTGGCTATTCTCATAAACTCATAACAAATATAATATTTTGCCCTGAGAGTTATTAAATGTGATTTTATTATTTTAATGGTTTGGTGAATTCTCTCTAGAGGCATCGGAAAGGTATTCGAAATGTCAGATTGTTTAAAAAATTCATAAAAACATTCACATTCACATAAAAAGTGTAGAATCCAAACTTGTTATTTCCCAGAGGACCATTCTTGTATTTCTCGCTTTTAAAAGTTCCTCGCATGAACCAAAAGGGCACGCCTTGTATTATTTACCGAAACTAAACACCAACAATAAACACGAACGCGTTTCAAAAACTTTATTTGTGTTTCGACCGAACAAAAAGCCAGAGCAACCACAAACATGGGAGGGGGATTGATTTTACATAAAATAAAACGAGAGGGTTCGGTGTGTTGACAGAACTGCGGTTCCCACTGATGAAGGGCAATATGGCAGGTATATGCGTGCTAAAGTATTCCGTTTCGTATTGCGAACCTATGAATTATATAAAAAGCAAACTGTATGAATGCGCGTTTGTATTTTTCGCTCTGAAAGCTGAACTTGAGTTTCACCTCAGAGAAATAACCAAGGATAGACACATAGACACATAGACCGGGAGCTGGTGATACTTTTCATTGTCACATTTCCTAAAGCTTAAGTTATCTTTTATTTGATAATATTAGTGACACTCATAAAGTGAACTCCTGCCATTACGGTGGCGGGACAACGATTGACAGCGGCCTGCCAATTATGTTAAAAAAAGGTAGATGTCGACCACCTTAATATGGGTATCAAATGAAAGGGCTTGAAGAGTAGAAAACGAAAAAGTTAGTGACATCACATTAAATTCAATATGGCCGCCGCTCATCCAAGATGGCGGAATACATTTTCTTTTCAACCCCCTTAATATGGGTATCAAATGAAAGGGCTTGAAGAGTAGAAAACGATAAAGTTAGTGACATCACACTAAATTCAATATGGCCGCCGCTCCAAGATGGCGGATTACCTATTTGATACCCATGAAAGGGCTCGACGGGTTGAAAACAATACGGTGAATCACTTCATACGAAATCCAATATGGCGGCCGCCCCAAGATGGCGGACTAAATTTCTTTACTACTCTTGACATGGGAATCAAATAGGAACTAAAAACCACAAAATAAAATTGAAAATAAAAAAATCTTTTTAAAAACAAGCTTCTATTTAAGCCATGTACTAAAATGAATAAAATAAGTTTAGGTTTTCGTTAAGATAATTTAATTCCAAATTGCGACAAGTTTTTGCAAATTGAAAAGCTTGTCGCGCGAATTGTAAAGAAAAAATGCATACTTTGGCAAATAGGTACTTGCTTATCAACCAATCACTGTCCAATATAATTAATTGGTACCTGCTTTCATCAACATTTCGCGCGACAAGCTTTTCAATTTGCAAAAACTTGTCGCAATTTGGAATTAAATTATCTAAACTTATTTTATTCATTTTAGTAATAAAAGCTTGTTTTTAAAAAGGTTTTTTTTTTATTTTCAATTTTATTTCATCCGAAAATTAGTAATATTTCTAGTTAACAGTATCTGCGATAACTCAGATCACATCGATATTCGCTTGGTAGCGGAACCACGCCCACCAAACAGTCACTGCGATCGCAGTCGAGTGCTATGTGAAACCGCCTCCATAGGCTTACGTAGAGTAGAGAGTAATAAAGTAGAGATGGGCGAAAATAGCTTACGTAAACACGGCAAAAATCTTTCAAAATGTCGTTTTTTTCGCGGGCTTTCGCGAAGTTTCGATGTTGCAAAAACTGCAAAATAAATAGTTTTACTTTATTTCATTTCGTTTAAGGGGTCGAAAAGCTCATTTTAGCACACGGGCACATTTTACATTTCAACGTCATATTTACACCTTTCTTATACTTATTGGCTTATTTCTTATTGTGGATTATGTTTCACACTTTCGTACTGACCTGATCTGTATAAGGATTTTACGATTGAGATTTCATGTCTAAAGGCGACAACGTCGTTAGAGCGGGCGTAAAATATCCAGAAATCCTGTTTTTATTTTTCAGCATAATTCGTTCGAATCCCTTACACATTATTCGGCGGTGTCTCGGCCTTTGTTAAAGGGGAAATTAAGGTAGAATAAATCCGTAGGTTTGTGTCACGAGTCAAAATAATATCTTCCGTTCTTTATTCATTACGGCCTAGGGGATGAATCTTTTCAGGTGAGGCATTTGAAAGGAATTCGTAAGGGAGAGTGATTTTTTCACCGACAACAGAGAAACCGAAAGCGTTGACTGAAGGATCTTCACCCAACGCCGAAAGGTCCCTTATTAATAAAGATGATGGAATTCTAGCTAAATTGACTTCGGCACCTTTATTATTTATAAAATCAAGTAGGCGCACTCACAGAAGGAATTGCTTAATATCTTACTTGGGGTGAAGCATGCAAATTCCTAGCTAACAAACGAAGGAAGTTATTTAATCTCGGCGAAATAATTCTACTATATAACACGTGTAAGAAATGCTTCACAACGATCATTTAGAACAACACCGAACTACGAGTTTTCGACTTTTTACCCTTGAACTTCAACATAAGATATAAAAAGCAACTGTACATTTACACTCATTTTAAATTTATGGGAAGTATATGTGGGTAACAGACGTCAGACGTGTATCAGTAACCGGATACCTCTAACATTTGCTCGAATTCTTTTACGATGCCTCTAAAGAGAGTTAAAATAATAAAATCACATTTAATAAATTTAACTCTTCGCGCAAAATATTATATTCGTTATTAAAGTTCGGCGATCCTAAGTGGTTTGCACATGGGAGTTTAAACAAAGCATTTGAACCCGAAGACAAATAACCAAGGTTTAAGAACAAAAACTAAACAGAGCGAACATCTTTTTGAGTACCCCAATGTTTACAGCATTTCATTTCAAAATACACGGGTTTAATAATGGGATTAAACGAAGACACATCTCCCATAACATTAAATTAACAAATGAGCCATTAATTTCTTGTATGTGACAATTTTAAACTAAAAGTAAATTGATCTGTAATTATAATATGCTAATTATCACTTTAATAAAATCGTCAACAGACACTTCAATTCGTCCAACATGGCAACGCCGCCATGAGCCGCCGCATGCATTGTTTGTGTTGCTTACGTCTGTATTTTTCATATTTCCAATTTATGATATATTTAGTATATGTACAGGGTATCCCAACGAAAACTTGACCCCCCCAAAAATTCGAAAACCGAACAATATTTCAAAATTCGCAGAGACCCGTCGATTTTTGTTTTTGGGGGGAGCTTTTATGACAGTCAAGCCAACCCGATATGTTCATCCCCCTAATCCCTAGCAAAATTTTAAAGTTGGGGTTACTAGGGATTAGGGGGATGAACATATCGGATTGGCTTGACTGTCAAAAAAGCTCCCCCCAAAAACAAAAATCGACGGGTCTCGGCGAATTTTCAAATGTTGTTCGGTTTTCGAATTTTTGGGGGGATACCCTGTATAGTGATTGATTGATTTTGTATACAATGGGACTCAGAAGGTATGTGGCCAAATTGATATTTCTCAGAACATAACTTATCACGGGTTAACTTTGTACAGTAAACAGGGGTGAAATGTTTGTTTACTTTGGTAAATTTTCGTTATAATGTTGGTTGACTGCAAAGTGTGTATTTTGATGCTTTTGCTCCCTCTATTCTTGCTTATTTCTCTGAGAGTATTTTAGCGAAAAAATTCGCTATGCCGTATATGAAACATAATGGAAGCGTAAATTATTTATAGGTACTTCGAGAATGTTATTGCGATATTGAAATTAAACGGACGATTTGTTGCTTAACTCCTGGAAATAAAACGTCATCAAATGTATGTTTAGTTGCCTGTATCATATAATATATTTACAACTAGCTGAAAAAACTAGTAAATTTGGAGTAAGGGTACCTAGGTATTTTTAAGATATTCGCAGACACTAATGACATTATTTTATTAATTAATTTTATTATTTTTATTATTAATCTGTCACTTCACTTTGACGTGACATGATCTTTGAGAAAGGAGGAAGATTTATCCTCCGAAAGCTCAGAAAACAAATTTGTTGAAGTTATTTTTTGAGTTACACGTTTAAAGTTTCGTTTATTTATTGTTAAGAATTTATGAATTTTCGAGGCAACTTGAAAAAGTTGTCAATCAGTTTGGTGGCGAAAAACCCAATTAAAAATTAAATGAACAAATTTGACACTTAAGTACTTAAGCCTGCATCATATAATAACCAGAGGTTACGTTTCCTATGCCATAAATCCAATACTTTACTCTTCCCATCGTTCTTAAAACTACACTAATTACTAACTTGACTATATATCGTTGGTCCAATAACCCCAAAATCTCCTCAAAAAACAAGAATAAGGCAAAAGTAAACACTCGAAACACATCAACACAATCCGGCGAAATCTCAACGAACTCTGGATCAGCTGTTGGGGCATAATAAAGCAAATGCGCATCGATCACAAAGAGCTCGTGCAACGTTGCCACGTTAGCCAGAATAAGAAATTTATTAAGGATATTATTTATAGACCAGTAAATTCACAAAATCAGTGAAATTTATTGTTAAATGATAACTATCCAAATTTTTACTATGTGCAGATTGTCGATATGGTTATACATCTATTTCGTATAAGTACAAGATAAATTTATGAAGAAGTTTTGCTTTGGTGTAATCATTGCATTGTTTTGTTTCAGATTTCTATTACTATCTCAGACAAATAATAATGTACCTAAACATTTTTTTATCTTGGCAGGGTCTGTATTGTATTGAATTATTAGTCTATGTTTATTATTTGTCTGGGTTTATACCTAGTTAAATCGCGATTTTTATTGATTTCTAGAATTTTTATTGTTCGATATTTTTTAACAAAATTTGGTATAAACCCGTTTTAAGGGATGCCCAATCCCGTGGCTTTTATAATGATATTTATTTATAATGATATGCTTAATGTCATTAATTTGTCCCATTTTGACCCAAAAAATATGTCGTAGTAGGGCTTGGTTTTTTCAAATAAAATGTGCCGTTTTTGTACATACCTACTCGTGATTCTCGTTTTGTAGAAGAATGTAATTTTTCGCAAAGAATAGTTGCTCCTTATTTGCGGGCTGATTAAAGTTTACGTAAAGCGGCAGCAATTTCGCGTCGGCAAATATTTCGTGGAGAAATCTTTTAGCGACGTTAACAGACTAATTTTCTTGCCGCATGCGTTGCCGCCATTCTTGCGTGTAATAATAGGGCAACTTGATTTAGGACGCATAGGAACACAAAAGGCGGCTTAATTGGCAATAATGACGACAACGAAATTAGAAAATAATTTTATTCAAAACCGTATTTACATCGGAAGCTGCGGGCGCGTCGTTGTTCTGGGTAATGGCCAATTTCTGACAATCTTCGCTTTTGCCGAGCAATTTTTCTGGTTCGCAACGATTAGGGGGCGGATGGAACAACTCTGAGGCACGCTCAACTTGTTTCGGAAGAAAAATGCTTTTAACTCGGAAAGTCAACATGTTATAAAGTCTGGATAATGTTTGGATAACAAAACAAAAACCGCTGCCAATGGAATCACATGTTTTCATTTTTTTTTATATTTTCGTCCTCTCGTAACGGGCCTAAAATAATTTATATTTTTTCAGTTGCATGGGGATCTTGCAAACGGTGAGAGATAGGACAACGGTTGAATAGGGAAAATGTCGCGCAATTTTGAGGTCAATAAAATGGTACAAACAGATTTCTAATATCTTTTTTCGTTTTTGAGCTATTTTGAATAAAGTGAAATTTTGCGTTTTCGATTTTATTTTTTCTGAAGTTGTTATCACAGATAGGAAAAAAGAAAATCACTTTCTTATGGCACTTTTTAAGGGACTTTAAGATGGCGTTTTTAGATTTGTTTTACAACATTTCGTTTTTGAAAAACCATCTTCAACTTTATTTTTTTAAATACGGACCTGGATTTTTTTTCAGATTTGAAAGCATTTTTCATTGCAAATATCATGATGTATGACACGAAATATTTTTAAAATGTTTTGGGATAATTATACTGAAAATTCCTTTTTTTCCTTTCATTTTTTTCTAATGCGGCCCTGTATTTAATAACAAGAAGTCTAAATATTAATCAGTATTTTCAACAATCTAACTTACACTTTATTTTTTCTTCGAAAACATAATATTTTTAAGTACGGCCCTGTCTGGTTAGGATTTTCCTCTGTTATTGTACAGCCAGCAGTGTCGCATTGTGTTTTGTAGTAAATTCTTCGCTTTTTCTAATTGTGAAAAGAAAGCTTTAAGCCAATGAAACCAATAACTTTTGCCGTTTATTAATTGCAACAATACATTCCTTCGGCCTCTACACTATTTCTGTGACACATGCTAACATGTTTAATTTGTCGTCATTTGAAAAAGCACCCTCCATTTCTAATAATACAAATTATTAACTAAATGATACAGTGGGAGTTATGAGAAATGACAAGGGGTTGGTTTGGTTGTTTCAAAGCCTTCTAGGTGGAGAATTTTTATTTATTTTTTATTATCGTATGTTACTATTATTCGCTTTTGTCGTTCCTTTTTTGATTCTCTGATTGAAAGATATGTTGTAAGTTAAATTGTTGAAAAAACTGAATAATATCTAGACTTCTTGTTATTAAATACAGGGCCGCATTAGAAAAAAATGAATGGAAAAAAGGAATTTTCAGTATAATTGTCTCAAAACATTTTTAAAATATTTCGTGTCATACATCATGATATGATATTTGCAATGAAAAATGCTTTCAAAATCTGAAAAAAAAATCCAGATCCGTATTTAAAAAAGTAAAGTTGAAGATGGTTTTTCAAAAACGAAATATTGTAAAACAAATCTAAAAACGCCATCTTAAAGCCCGTTAAAAAGTGCCATAAGAAAGTGCTTTTCTTTTTTCCTATCTGTGATAACAACTTCAGAAAAAATAAAATCGAAAACGCAAAATTTCACTTCTTTCAAAATAACTCAAAAACGAAAAAAGATATTAGAAATCTGTGTGTGCCATTTTATTGACCTCAAAATTGCGCGACTTTTTCCCCATTTAACCGTTGTTCTATCTCTCACCGTTTGCAATATCCCCATGCTGTTCATTCTTGTCCGGGACACATTGTATATCTTTTGTTTGCTCTATTTAAAAGTCAAAAACATAAAAAAATACATAAAAGTTAGTTTGTGCGTAGTACTGCAAACAATTTTCGACTACGGGACTATCCACCCCGATTTGACCCACCTCTATAATAACTCACGAGCCGCCCCTGCTTCCATGGATCTACATCGCAGTTGAAAATTTGTAATATAGAAAAACATTTAGTGATAGCTTACAATAAATACCCAATACCCAAAATACCTGCCATTATAGAGAGAGAGAGAAGCTGTTTAAAAAACGTTTATTTATCCGATTATTCGTTGACAGCCTCGCACACCTCTTGCCAAATTCCACATTCTGTTCGAACCCTTTTTTATAAGCAACCCTTCGCAAACCCTTAAAATCAAAATTCGTTGTTCTAACCGACAGACAGTTCGATCCCAGGGGCTGTACAAAGCAAAAGGTTTCCTCCGTCTTTGATGTATTCGTACAAACATTCTCCAGCCGAGAATTTCAATTTTACCAGAACGTATAGAAAAAAACGCAAGTCCGCTATTCGGATGTATACAGGATGATTTTTTTAGGTCTACCACCGCGATTTTCTCGCTCATTTTGCGGCCTACAAAAAAAACGTAATGAACAAAAATGTGGCAATTTTGGACAGCTAAGTGGTGCTGCAAAAGAAATCGGCATCCATGGCCAACTTGTCGCGCAATAATAAAAAATCCTCAAATTGAGCAAAACTATTAATGGCCGTGGAATGTTTATTTTAGGAGACAGAGAAAAACTTTTATATTGAAAATTGATGGCACTAAGAAGCTTTATGCGAAAGGGTACTCAGATAGTTTCAGAAAATTACATAGGATCTTCGGCTCTCTTGAGGCTATGCAAATTTTTTTGTTTATTTCTTATTAAGCGATTTTCTCGCTTATTTTAGGCCGCACAGAAAATACGTAAGAAAACAAAATATGTCAATTTTGGTCAGCGAGGCGAATTTAAAAAAGGAATGGGCCTCCATGCCCAACTTTTCGCGGTGTACTAAAAAAACCTAAAATGGACAAAAATTTTCATGGTCTCAAGAGAGCCGAAGACCCTGTGTAATTTACTGAAACGATCTGAGCACCTGGGTGGATAAAGCTTCTCAGTGCCATCAATTCTCTGTCTCTTAAAATAAACATTCCACGGCCATTAATAGTTTTGCTCAATTTGAGTTTTTTTAATAATGCGCGACAAGTTGGCCATGGATGCCGATTTCTTTTGCAGCACCACTCTAAAAAAGCCACATTTTCGTTTCTTACGTTTTTTTTGTAGGTCACAAAATGAGCGAGAAAATCGCGGTGGTAGACCTAAAAAAATCATCCTGTATATCAGGTTTTATATTATTTTTTGACGCTGAACGGTGGGCGGTGCTTGTAAATTAAAGTAATAACAATAATTCTTCTTGTCCCTCCACGCAAATCATCTAACTACGACGTTATCTATTATTGTACTTACTGGAAGTATCAGGCTTGACTGCAGTGGTCCCAGGTGGTTGATTTGGTGGCGATACGCTGGCTATGATGGTGACTTGTGCTGGTTGAGCCAACAACGGTTGAACAGCAACGAGGGTTGCTGGCGCTTGCTGCGTTGTTGTGTTGGCGTTTGCCCAACTGTTGTTCACCTCCTGAAACATTAAAAAAATATGCAAATATTCGCAAGAGAAATACAACTACAAATTTCAGTTAGAATACCTTGTAGTGAGAGATAACTAAATAAGTAACAGGAATAAAAGAAACTTTTTAAAAACTAGCTTTTATTTAAGCCATGTTCTTAAACGAATAAAAATAAGTTTAGGTTTTCGTTAAGATAATTCAATTCCAAATTGCGACAAGTTTTTGCAAATTGAAAAGCTTCAATAGGAACTAAAATATACAAAACACTGTATAAATACCGAGAACAAATCACACAGAGACAAAGGACACTCTTAACTCCGCATCATTCAAAACCTCCACACTTATACGGATTACCAAAAATACACAAAACTAACATTCCTCTTCGCCCCATTGTAAGTTCAATAAATTCGCCATGTCATTCGTTAGCAAAATATTTACTTAAAATTGTTAATCCGTTAGTGGGAAATTCAAATTCATTTATCAGAAACAGTAATCATTTTCTAGAAAAAATTAGGGAACATCAATTTCCGGATAATTATATATTAGCTAGCTTTGATGTGGTTAGTCTTTTTACAAATGTCCCTGTTGACGAATCATTGAACATTTTACGCAGAAAGTTAGAAAATGATCAGACTTTAGTAGGAAGGACGAATTTGAATATAGATGCAATATTAGAACTAACAACACTATGTGTTAAAACCACTTATTTTCAACTAGGAAATGAATTTTACCAGCAGGAATTTGGAATGGCTATGGGGTCTCCTTTATCACCATTCATAAGCAATTTATTCATGGAAGATTTTGAACAAAATGAATTGACTAGATATGTTCACCAACCTAATGTTTGGTGGAGATATGTAGATGACATATTTATTATATGGGAACATGGAGTAGATGATTTAAATTCATTATTAAATTTTCTAAACTCACAAGAACCTTCTATTAAGTTTACCTTAGAAATTGAAAATAATAATCAATTAACTTTCTTAGATGTTTCTATACTGAAATCAGATAGTATAGAAACTAGTGTCTATAGAAAACCAACACATACTAATAGATATAGATATCTCCATTTCAACTCCAATCATCATATTAGTGTTAAAAAAGGAGTAATTAAAAGTTTGTATAACAGGGCTAGAACGATTTGTTCTAATAACACAAAATTTGAGGAGGAAATTAAACATATAAAATATGTTCTTGAGAAGAATAGTTATTTGTTGAGCAAGTTTTTCAGGATTTCCAACAAAATAACAATGCTAATAGAATTAGAGAAATAAATCTGGTGGACCGACCAGTAAATTTAATTATTCCTTATATTCCTGGACTATCAGATAAGCTAAAACGCATAGGCAATCGTTTTAACGTCAGAACAGTATTTAAAAGAAAAAATACATTAAGATCGATGCTAGTTAAAACGAAACCATTTAATGAGGTACAAAGTTCAAAAAATTGCATTTATAAAATTCCTTGTGAATGTGGAAAGTTCTATGTTGGGGAGACTTGTAGGCCATTTAACGTTCGTTTAAAAGAACATAAAAATTATATCAGGCAAAATCAAATTTCTAAGTCAAAAATATGTAAACATTCTTTTAATAACAATCATAGGATATTGTGGGATAGGTCCAAACCAATTCTCAAAGAAGAAGTAGGAAATAGACGAAAAATTAAAAATTAAAGAATCTGCACTTATTCAAAGAGAAGTTAGTATAGATAATTAGATAGAACACAGGGTACAATATCAGGCAGGTGGCTGGGCTATTGTTTCTGTTGTCATGACATTTTAACCTGAAATTTATTAATCTGTCACTTCACATTGACGTGGCATGATCTTTGAGAAAGGAGGAAGATTTATTCTCCGAAAGCTCAGAAAACAAATTTGTTGAAGTTATTTTTTGAGTTACACGTTTAAAGTTTCGTTCATTCACTGATAAGAATTTATGAATTTTCCAGGCAACTTGAAAAAGTTGTCTTTCGATCAGTTTGGTGGCAAAAAATCCAATTAAAAATTAAATTGAAAAGCTTGTCGCGCGAAATGTTGATGAAAGTAGGTACAATTAATTTTATTGGACAGTGATTGGTTGATAAGCAAGTACCTATTTGCATTTTTTCTTTACAATTCATGCGACAAGCTTTTCAATTTGCAAAAACTTGTCGCAATTTGGAATTGAATTATCTTAACGGAAACCTAAACTTTATTTTATTCGTTTTAGTATACATACATGGCTTAAATAAAAGCTTGTTTTTAAAAAGGTTTTTTTTATTTTCAATTTTATTTTGTGCTTTTTAGTTCCTATTTGATTCCCATGTCAGGAGGGTAGTAAATACATTTAGTCCGCCATCTTGGGGCGGCCGCCATATTGGATTTCGAATGAAGTCATTCACCTTATTGCTTTCTATCCGTCGAGCCCTTTCATTTGATACTCATATTAAGGGGGTTGACAAAAAAATACATCATCCGCCATCTTGGAGCGGCGGCCATTTTGAAAGTATTACAATATTGAGTTTTACATATTGTATTGTCACCGGAACTAAAGGTGTATGCAAAATTTCAGCTCAATCGTATGTCAGGAAGTGGTTCTAATTCAGCCAGCTTGTAAAAATACAAGGCTCTAGCCGAGGCTCTAATAGCTTTATTATATAATGCGAACTCAATGCCGTAATTTTATAATTTATATTTAAACCGTTTGTCTATTTTTTATAACGCACTAAAAAACAAACAATATCTCGGGAAAATGCAAATATAATGTGAAAACATGTAATGATTGATGAAACGGCACAAACTTGTTGTTTACATAGGTGTTAATAATGGCATAAACACTTGATACCCATGCAGATAGCTAATAATTGCTCATTTTGTGAATAGGTAGGGCGATTGTGGGTAACAGGTAGGGCATTATTTAAACAACAATTATTCTCCGGCTATACCTACTGCAGTTCGGTGTGTGTGGAACGAAGGTGCCGATCAATAGAAATATACCCGGTATCTGGTTACAGTTCACACAACATGTAATGTGGACCAAGTTTGTTACACATTCCCACGTATTTCGAATTCTCCTGTATGTTTTTGACAAAAAAGGGCATTCAGATTTAACATTCCTTTCGAAACGTGTTTTGTGTACAGGGTGTCCCAGAATTATCCCCGAAACGGATAAAGCTAGCAAAAATCTGATTACGCCACTGGATTCTACAGAAGAAAATATAGAAAGGCACGTTTCTACTTTTCCTGTATGTGAGAAGGTAACTGAGCAGGGATAGCCAAAAACTGCCAATTTTCAATTTCGCCCTGTATCTTAAAAACGAAGGTGGCCATGAAAACTTCGTTTGAGGCATCTTTCATTTCATAAAAAAGTAGCACAGTGTCACAAAGTATTTTTAAAATATTTTGAGACAATTATACTGAAATTTCCCTTTTTTTCCATTCATTTTTCTCTATTGCGGCCCTGTATTTAATAATAAGAAGTCTAAACATTAATGAGTCTTGTCAACAATTTAACTTACAGTTTATTTTTACTTCGAAAACTTAATATTTTTAAATACGGCCCTGTCTGGTTAGTGTTTTCCTCTGTTGTTGTACAGCAAACAGTGTCGCATTGTGTTTTGGAGCAAATTCTTCGCTTTTTCTAATAAATTGTGAGAAGAAAGCTTTAAGCCAATGAAACCAATTTCTTTTGCCATTTATTAATTGCAACATTACATTCGTTCGGCCTCTACACTAACATTTGAAAAAGCATCCTCCATTTCTAATAATTAAAATTATTAACTTAATGATACAGTAGGAGTTATGACAAATGACAAGGGGTTGGTTTTGTTGTTTCAAAGCCTTCTAGGTGGAGGATTTTTATGAATTTTTTATTATCGTATGTGACTGTTATTAGTCTTTGCCGTCCTCTTTTTGGTTTTCCGATTGAAAGATAAGTTGTAAGTTAAATTGTTGACAATACTGATTAATATTTAGACTTCTTATTATTAAATACAGGGCAGCATTAGAAAAAAAATGAATGGAAAAAAAGGAATTTTCGGTATAATTGTCTCAAAACATTTTAAATATATTTCGTGTCATACATCATGGTATTTGCAATGAAAAGTGCTTTCAAAATCTTCAAAAAAATCCAGATCCGTATTTAAAAAAATAAAGTTGAAGATGCTTTCTCAAAAAAGAAATGTTGTAGAACAAATCTAAAAGTGCCAGAAAGTGTTTGTCTTTTTTTTCTATCTGTGATAACAACTTCAGAAAATATAAAACAAAAACGCAAAATTTTACTTTTTTCAAAATAACTCAAAAAAGGAAAAAAGATATTTGAACTCTGTTTATACCATTTTATTGACCTTAAAATTGCGCAAATTTTTCCCCATTTAACTGCTGTTCTATCTCTCACCGTTTGCAAGATCCCCATGCTGTGCATTCTTATCCGGGACACATTGTATACAGGTTGTTACTGCACAAAAAACATAAGTTTGGTTTGGCATTGCTATTGTGAGCACCCTGTATAAAATTAAATAAACACTGAAACAACTTGCTTTGGCTTCTACAACTTTTATTTGAAACTTTTCTCCTAACCTCAAAAATATAGCAAATAAGGGGTGTACAAATATACGTGAAATGCGCAAAATGGACCTCGCATCTATTTAAAAATGTAGTTTTTCTCTTGTTTACAACAGCGTCCGGGACACCCTGTATATATCGAACTGGTCCCATTTTGGAATTGTCTGATGTTTCGCCGAAACAATTCCGCACTCACGTGGAAGTAACAACACGGGAAATTGTTTTGGTCGAGAGTATACTATACATTTGAAAATCGGCAATTGGGGGGGAATTTAACCCTCCCCGGAAATGGACATTTCCGATGTAAATCGACCCGTAGAAACCTGAAATCACGCTAAAATTCGTTATTCGGACGATTAAATAAATGGCCGAATTTTTTGTTCAAGTTCAAATCTGATAAAATGACCATTAAAAATAAAATATAGCATAGAAATAAGTGTGGTAAAATCGTCATATATTGACGAAAAAGACAAACACTTTCTGGCACTTTTTAACGGGCTTCAAGATGGCAAGATTTTTAGATTTGTTCTACATTTCTTTTTTGAGAAACCATCTTCAACTTTATTAAAAGCTTTTATTTAACTTGCAATGTATGTATGTATGTATGTATGTATGTAATTTGTTCGGGTGGAATCTTGCAACTCAATTTTGAAGCAGATATCTTCAACCGATCGAGCTGAAATTTTGTACACACGTTTAATTTGGATGACAATGCATGATTATATGTGTGACGTCATTCTAAATCCAACATGGCGGATCACCCAAGATGGCGGACTAGTTAAATTTCAACCGATCGAGCTGAAATTTTGTACACACGTTTAATTTGGATGACAATGCATGATTATATGTATGACGTCATTCTAAATCCAACATGGCGGAACACTCAAGATGGCGGACTAGTTAAATTTCAACCGATCGAGCTGAAATTTTGTACACACGTTTAATTTGGATGACAATGCATGATTATATGTGTGACGTCATTCTAAATCCAACATGGCGGAACACTCAAGATGGCGGACTAGTTAAATTTCAACCGATCGAGCTGAAATTTTGTACACACGTTTAATTTGGATGACAATGCATGATTATATGTGTGACGTCATTCTAAATCCAACATGGCGGAACACTCAAGATGGCGGACTAGTTAAATTTCAACCGATCGAGCTGAAATTTTGTACACACGTTTAATTTGGATGACAATGCATGATTATATGTGTGACGTCATTCTAAATCCAACATGGCGGAACACCCAAGATGGCGGACTAGTTAACTTTGACTTGTGTAGTTTGGTGAGATAGGCGTCAACAGCATTGGTCTGCAACCTGTCTCGTTGTATATTTAGGCTCCAAGCTCTTCGCGCCTGGTCAAGCATACGTGGCCTTAAGTAGGGTTAGATCATTAGAAGGTCTCCTCATTGAAGAGCTAGACTGTTCTAAACTAACCGGCAAACGACCTTGCAACAATGATGCGTTAACTGAGATGAATAGACTCAGACACCTGGCCAAACTAAAAATTACAAAATAAATTAAAAGTAAAAAAATATTTTTAAAAAAAGCTTTTATTTAAATGCGCTAAAAAGAATAAAATAATCTTTTCTTTTAAAACTTTTACTATCAACTTATAACGTCATTCCACAATTTATATGATATAAAAGCTTGTCGCGAGATTTAAGTTTTCAAACTAAGTAAATACCACTACTTAAATCTCTCGACAAGCTTTTATATCATATAAATTGTGGAATGACGTTATAAGTTGATAGTAAAAGTTTTAAAAGAAAAGATTATTTTATTCTTTTTAGCGCATTTAAATAAAAGCTTTTTTTTAAAATATTTTTTTACTTTTAATTTATTTTTTGAAATACGGATCTAGGGATAATGGATTCGCCTTTTTCTCTGAGTCACCCTGTAGGTATATGTTAAAATGAAAATTTATAAAACAAAACAAACTGCCAGTTGAATATTAAATTCACTTTTTTCATGCATGTTTTTCAACATGTCTAAAGGAGTTTGTAAAACGTGTTACATGAGAAACTTCTACGAGTGTATATAAATAAAATCAACACATGAAGAGTGAGGACAATAATTAGTGACTCATGCAGACAAAACTATTAAGGAGCAATACCGTGAATACAAATTTTTGTCTAGCGCTCATCCGCGATGTTCTTGTTGTGTGCAATGCGCGTGTGCATGCACACAATTAGGTTTTAATGTTTTGCGGTTTATCAAAACCACAAAAGCAAAACACAATAAGTGTGGTAAAATCGTCATATATTGACGTCAAAAATCTAGGGATAATGGATTCGCCTTTTTTTCCGAGTCACCCTGTATACGTTAAAATGAAAAGTTGTAAAACGAAACAAACTGACAGTTGAATATTAAATTCACTTTTTTCATGCATGTTTTTCAACATGTCTAAAGGAGTTTGTAAAACGTGTTACATGAGAAACTTCTACGAGTGTATATAAATAAAATCAACACATGAAGAGTGAGGACAATAATTAGTGACTCATGCAGACAAAACTATTAAGGAGCAATACCGTGAATACAAATTTTTGTCTAGCGCTCATCCGCGATGTTCTTGTTGTGTGCAATGCGCGTGTGCATGCACACAATTAGGTTTTAATGTTTTGCGGTTTATCAAAACCACAAAAGCAAAACACAATAAGTGTGGTAAAATCGTCATATATTGACGTCAAAAATCTAGGGATAATGGATTCGCCTTTTTTTTCCGAGTCACCCTGTATACGTTAAAATGAAAAGTTGTAAAACGAAACAAACTGACAGTTGAATATTAAATTCACTATTTTCATGCATGTTTTTCAACATGTCTAAAGGAGTTTGTAAAACGTGTTACATGAGAAACTTCTACGAGTGTATATAAAATCAACACATGAAGAGTGAGGACAATAATTAGTGACTCATGCAGACAAAACTATTAAGGAGCAATACCGTGAATACAAATTTTTGTCTAGCGCTCATCCGCGATGTTCTTGTTGTGTGCAATGCGCGTGTGCATGCACACAATTAGGTTTTAATGTTTTGCGGTTTATCAAAACCACAAAAGCAAAACACAATAAGTGTGGTAAAATCGTCATATATTGACGTCAAAAATCTAGGGATAATGGATTCGCCTTTTTTTTCCGAGTCACCCTGTATACGTTAAAATGAAAAGTTGTAAAACGAAACAAACTGACAGTTGAATATTAAATTCACTATTTTCATGCATGTTTTTCAACATGTCTAAAGGAGTTTGTAAAACGTGTTACATGAGAAACTTCTACGAGTGTATATAAAATCAACACATGAAGAGTGAGGACAATAATTAGTGACTCATGCAGACAAAACTATTAAGGAGCAATACCGTGAATACAAATTTTTGTCTAGCGCTCATCCGCGATGTTCTTGTTGTGTGCAATGCGCGTGTGCATGCACACAATTAGGTTTTAATGTTTTGCGGTTTATCAAAACCACAAAAGCAAAACACAATAAGTGTGGTAAAATCGTCATATATTGACGTCAAAAATCTAGGGATAATGGATTCGCCTTTTTTTTCCGAGTCACCCTGTATACGTTAAAATGAAAAGTTGTAAAACGAAACAAACTGACAGTTGAATATTAAATTCACTATTTTCATGCATGTTTTTCAACATGTCTAAAGGAGTTTGTAAAACGTGTTACATGAGAAACTTCTACGAGTGTATATAAAATCAACACATGAAGAGTGAGGACAATAATTAGTGACTCATGCAGACAAAACTATTAAGGAGCAATACCGTGAATACAAATTTTTGTCTAGCGCTCATCCGCGATGTTCTTGTTGTGTGCAATGCGCGTGTGCATGCACACAATTAGGTTTTAATGTTTTGCGGTTTATCAAAACCACAAAAGCAAAACACAATAAGTGTGGTAAAATCGTCATATATTGACGTCAAAAATCTAGGGATAATGGATTCGCCTTTTTTTCCGAGTCACCCTGTATACGTTAAAATGAAAAGTTGTAAAACGAAACAAACTGACAGTTGAATATTAAATTCACTTTTTTCATGCATGTTTTTCAACATGTCTAAAGGAGTTTGTAAAACGTGTTACATGAGAAACTTCTACGAGTGTATATAAATAAAATCAACACATGAAGAGTGAGGACAATAATTAGTGACTCATGCAGACAAAACTATTAAGGAGCAATACCGTGAATACAAATTTTTGTCTAGCGCTCATCCGCGATGTTCTTGTTGTGTGCAATGCGCGTGTGCATGCACACAATTAGGTTTTAATGTTTTGCGGTTTATCAAAACCACAAAAGCAAAACACAATAAGTGTGGTAAAATCGTCATATATTGACGTCAAAAATCTAGGGATAATGGATTCGCCTTTTTTTTCCGAGTCACCCTGTATACGTTAAAATGAAAAGTTGTAAAACGAAACAAACTGACAGTTGAATATTAAATTCACTATTTTCATGCATGTTTTTCAACATGTCTAAAGGAGTTTGTAAAACGTGTTACATGAGAAACTTCTACGAGTGTATATAAAATCAACACATGAAGAGTGAGGACAATAATTAGTGACTCATGCAGACAAAACTATTAAGGAGCAATACCGTGAATACAAATTTTTGTCTAGCGCTCATCCGCGATGTTCTTGTTGTGTGCAATGCGCGTGTGCATGCACACAATTAGGTTTTAATGTTTTGCGGTTTATCAAAACCACAAAAGCAAAACACAATAAGTGTGGTAAAATCGTCATATATTGACGTCAAAAATCTAGGGATAATGGATTCGCCTTTTTTTCCGAGTCACCCTGTATACGTTAAAATGAAAAGTTGTAAAACGAAACAAACTGACAGTTGAATATTAAATTCACTATTTTCATGCATGTTTTTCAACATGTCTAAAGGAGTTTGTAAAACGTGTTACATGAGAAACTTCTACGAGTGTATATAAAATCAACACATGAAGAGTGAGGACAATAATTAGTGACTCATGCAGACAAAACTATTAAGGAGCAATACCGTGAATACAAATTTTTGTCTAGCGCTCATCCGCGATGTTCTTGTTGTGTGCAATGCGCGTGTGCATGCACACAATTAGGTTTTAATGTTTTGCGGTTTATCAAAACCACAAAAGCAAAACACAATAAGTGTGGTAAAATCGTCATATATTGACGTCAAAAATCTAGGGATAATGGATTCGCCTTTTTTTTCCGAGTCACCCTGTATACGTTAAAATGAAAAGTTTCAAAACGAAACAAACTGACAGTTGAATATTAAATTCACTTTTTTCATGCATGTTTTTCAACATGTCTAAAGGAGTTTGTAAAACGTGTTACATGAGAAACTTCTACGAGTGTATATAAATAAAATCAACACATGAAGAGTGAGGACAATAATTAGTGACTCATGCAGACAAAACTATTAAGGAGCAATACCGTGAATACAAATTTTTGTCTAGCGCTCATCCGCGATGTTCTTGTTGTGTGCAATGCGCGTGTGCATGCACACAATTAGGTTTTAATGTTTTGCGGTTTATCAAAACCACAAAAGCAAAACACAATAAGTGTGGTAAAATCGTCATATATTGACGTCAAAAATCTAGGGATAATGGATTCGCCTTTTTTTTCCGAGTCACCCTGTATACGTTAAAATGAAAAGTTGTAAAACGAAACAAACTGACAGTTGAATATTAAATTCACTATTTTCATGCATGTTTTTCAACATGTCTAAAGGAGTTTGTAAAACGTGTTACATGAGAAACTTCTACGAGTGTATATAAAATCAACACATGAAGAGTGAGGACAATAATTAGTGACTCATGCAGACAAAACTATTAAGGAGCAATACCGTGAATACAAATTTTTGTCTAGCGCTCATCCGCGATGTTCTTGTTGTGTGCAATGCGCGTGTGCATGCACACAATTAGGTTTTAATGTTTTGCGGTTTATCAAAACCACAAAAGCAAAACACAATAAGTGTGGTAAAATCGTCATATATTGACGTCAAAAATCTAGGGATAATGGATTCGCCTTTTTTTTCCGAGTCACCCTGTATACGTTAAAATGAAAAGTTGTAAAACGAAACAAACTGACAGTTGAATATTAAATTCACTATTTTCATGCATGTTTTTCAACATGTCTAAAGGAGTTTGTAAAACGTGTTACATGAGAAACTTCTACGAGTGTATATAAAATCAACACATGAAGAGTGAGGACAATAATTAGTGACTCATGCAGACAAAACTATTAAGGAGCAATACCGTGAATACAAATTTTTGTCTAGCGCTCATCCGCGATGTTCTTGTTGTGTGCAATGCGCGTGTGCATGCACACAATTAGGTTTTAATGTTTTGCGGTTTATCAAAACCACAAAAGCAAAACACAATAAGTGTGGTAAAATCGTCATATATTGACGTCAAAAATCTAGGGATAATGGATTCGCCTTTTTTTTCCGAGTCACCCTGTATACGTTAAAATGAAAAGTTGTAAAACGAAACAAACTGACAGTTGAATATTAAATTCACTATTTTCATGCATGTTTTTCAACATGTCTAAAGGAGTTTGTAAAACGTGTTACATGAGAAACTTCTACGAGTGTATATAAAATCAACACATGAAGAGTGAGGACAATAATTAGTGACTCATGCAGACAAAACTATTAAGGAGCAATACCGTGAATACAAATTTTTGTCTAGCGCTCATCCGCGATGTTCTTGTTGTGTGCAATGCGCGTGTGCATGCACACAATTAGGTTTTAATGTTTTGCGGTTTATCAAAACCACAAAAGCAAAACCCAATAAGTGTGGTAAAATCGTCATATATTGACGTCAAAAATCTAGGGATAATGGATTCGCCTTTTTTTCCGAGTCACCCTGTATACGTTAAAATGAAAAGTTGTAAAACGAAACAAACTGACAGTTGAATATTAAATTCACTTTTTTCATGCATGTTTTTCAACATGTCTAAAGGAGTTTGTAAAACGTGTTACATGAGAAACTTCTACGAGTGTATATAAATAAAATCAACACATGAAGAGTGAGGACAATAATTAGTGACTCATGCAGACAAAACTATTAAGGAGCAATACCGTGAATACAAATTTTTGTCTAGCGCTCATCCGCGATGTTCTTGTTGTGTGCAATGCGCGTGTGCATGCACACAATTAGGTTTTAATGTTTTGCGGTTTATCAAAACCACAAAAGCAAAACACAATAAGTGTGGTAAAATCGTCATATATTGACGTCAAAAATCTAGGGATAATGGATTCGCCTTTTTTTTCCGAGTCACCCTGTATACGTTAAAATGAAAAGTTGTAAAACGAAACAAACTGACAGTTGAATATTAAATTCACTATTTTCATGCATGTTTTTCAACATGTCTAAAGGAGTTTGTAAAACGTGTTACATGAGAAACTTCTACGAGTGTATATAAAATCAACACATGAAGAGTGAGGACAATAATTAGTGACTCATGCAGACAAAACTATTAAGGAGCAATACCGTGAATACAAATTTTTGTCTAGCGCTCATCCGCGATGTTCTTGTTGTGTGCAATGCGCGTGTGCATGCACACAATTAGGTTTTAATGTTTTGCGGTTTATCAAAACCACAAAAGCAAAACACAATAAGTGTGGTAAAATCGTCATATATTGACGTCAAAAATCTAGGGATAATGGATTCGCCTTTTTTTCCGAGTCACCCTGTATACGTTAAAATGAAAAGTTGTAAAACGAAACAAACTGACAGTTGAATATTAAATTCACTATTTTCATGCATGTTTTTCAACATGTCTAAAGGAGTTTGTAAAACGTGTTACATGAGAAACTTCTACGAGTGTATATAAAATCAACACATGAAGAGTGAGGACAATAATTAGTGACTCATGCAGACAAAACTATTAAGGAGCAATACCGTGAATACAAATTTTTGTCTAGCGCTCATCCGCGATGTTCTTGTTGTGTGCAATGCGCGTGTGCATGCACACAATTAGGTTTTAATGTTTTGCGGTTTATCAAAACCACAAAAGCAAAACACAATAAGTGTGGTAAAATCGTCATATATTGACGTCAAAAATCTAGGGATAATGGATTCGCCTTTTTTTTCCGAGTCACCCTGTATACGTTAAAATGAAAAGTTGTAAAACGAAACAAACTGACAGTTGAATATTAAATTCACTTTTTTCATGCATGTTTTTCAACATGTCTAAAGGAGTTTGTAAAACGTGTTACATGAGAAACTTCTACGAGTGTATATAAATAAAATCAACACATGAAGAGTGAGGACAATAATTAGTGACTCATGCAGACAAAACTATTAAGGAGCAATACCGTGAATACAAATTTTTGTCTAGCGCTCATCCGCGATGTTCTTGTTGTGTGCAATGCGCGTGTGCATGCACACAATTAGGTTTTAATGTTTTGCGGTTTATCAAAACCACAAAAGCAAAACACAATAAGTGTGGTAAAATCGTCATATATTGACGTCAAAAATCTAGGGATAATGGATTCGCCTTTTTTTTCCGAGTCACCCTGTATACGTTAAAATGAAAAGTTGTAAAACGAAACAAACTGACAGTTGAATATTAAATTCACTATTTTCATGCATGTTTTTCAACATGTCTAAAGGAGTTTGTAAAACGTGTTACATGAGAAACTTCTACGAGTGTATATAAAATCAACACATGAAGAGTGAGGACAATAATTAGTGACTCATGCAGACAAAACTATTAAGGAGCAATACCGTGAATACAAATTTTTGTCTAGCGCTCATCCGCGATGTTCTTGTTGTGTGCAATGCGCGTGTGCATGCACACAATTAGGTTTTAATGTTTTGCGGTTTATCAAAACCACAAAAGCAAAACACAATAAGTGTGGTAAAATCGTCATATATTGACGTCAAAAATCTAGGGATAATGGATTCGCCTTTTTTTTCCGAGTCACCCTGTATACGTTAAAATGAAAAGTTGTAAAACGAAACAAACTGACAGTTGAATATTAAATTCACTATTTTCATGCATGTTTTTCAACATGTCTAAAGGAGTTTGTAAAACGTGTTACATGAGAAACTTCTACGAGTGTATATAAAATCAACACATGAAGAGTGAGGACAATAATTAGTGACTCATGCAGACAAAACTATTAAGGAGCAATACCGTGAATACAAATTTTTGTCTAGCGCTCATCCGCGATGTTCTTGTTGTGTGCAATGCGCGTGTGCATGCACACAATTAGGTTTTAATGTTTTGCGGTTTATCAAAACCACAAAAGCAAAACACAATAAGTGTGGTAAAATCGTCATATATTGACGTCAAAAATCTAGGGATAATGGATTCGCCTTTTTTTTCCGAGTCACCCTGTATACGTTAAAATGAAAAGTTGTAAAACGAAACAAACTGACAGTTGAATATTAAATTCACTATTTTCATGCATGTTTTTCAACATGTCTAAAGGAGTTTGTAAAACGTGTTACATGAGAAACTTCTACGAGTGTATATAAAATCAACACATGAAGAGTGAGGACAATAATTAGTGACTCATGCAGACAAAACTATTAAGGAGCAATACCGTGAATACAAATTTTTGTCTAGCGCTCATCCGCGATGTTCTTGTTGTGTGCAATGCGCGTGTGCATGCACACAATTAGGTTTTAATGTTTTGCGGTTTATCAAAACCACAAAAGCAAAACACAATAAGTGTGGTAAAATCGTCATATATTGACGTCAAAAATCTAGGGATAATGGATTCGCCTTTTTTTTCCGAGTCACCCTGTATACGTTAAAATGAAAAGTTGTAAAACGAAACAAACTGACAGTTGAATATTAAATTCACTATTTTCATGCATGTTTTTCAACATGTCTAAAGGAGTTTGTAAAACGTGTTACATGAGAAACTTCTACGAGTGTATATAAAATCAACACATGAAGAGTGAGGACAATAATTAGTGACTCATGCAGACAAAACTATTAAGGAGCAATACCGTGAATACAAATTTTTGTCTAGCGCTCATCCGCGATGTTCTTGTTGTGTACAATGCGCGTGTGCATGCACACAATTAGGTTTTAATGTTTTGCGGTTTATCAAAACCACAAAAGCAAAACCCAATAAGTGTGGTAAAATCGTCATATATTGACGTCAAAAATCTAGGGATAATGGATTCGCCTTTTTTTCCGAGTCACCCTGTATACGTTAAAATGAAAAGTTGTAAAACGAAACAAACTGACAGTTGAATATTAAATTCACTTTTTTCATGCATGTTTTTCAACATGTCTAAAGGAGTTTGTAAAACGTGTTACATGAGAAACTTCTACGAGTGTATATAAATAAAATCAACACATGAAGAGTGAGGACAATAATTAGTGACTCATGCAGACAAAACTATTAAGGAGCAATACCGTGAATACAAATTTTTGTCTAGCGCTCATCCGCGATGTTCTTGTTGTGTGCAATGCGCGTGTGCATGCACACAATTAGGTTTTAATGTTTTGCGGTTTATCAAAACCACAAAAGCAAAACACAATAAGTGTGGTAAAATCGTCATATATTGACGTCAAAAATCTAGGGATAATGGATTCGCCTTTTTTTTCCGAGTCACCCTGTATACGTTAAAATGAAAAGTTGTAAAACGAAACAAACTGACAGTTGAATATTAAATTCACTATTTTCATGCATGTTTTTCAACATGTCTAAAGGAGTTTGTAAAACGTGTTACATGAGAAACTTCTACGAGTGTATATAAAATCAACACATGAAGAGTGAGGACAATAATTAGTGACTCATGCAGACAAAACTATTAAGGAGCAATACCGTGAATACAAATTTTTGTCTAGCGCTCATCCGCGATGTTCTTGTTGTGTGCAATGCGCGTGTGCATGCACACAATTAGGTTTTAATGTTTTGCGGTTTATCAAAACCACAAAAGCAAAACACAATAAGTGTGGTAAAATCGTCATATATTGACGTCAAAAATCTAGGGATAATGGATTCGCCTTTTTTTTCCGAGTCACCCTGTATACGTTAAAATGAAAAGTTGTAAAACGAAACAAACTGACAGTTGAATATTAAATTCACTATTTTCATGCATGTTTTTCAACATGTCTAAAGGAGTTTGTAAAACGTGTTACATGAGAAACTTCTACGAGTGTATATAAAATCAACACATGAAGAGTGAGGACAATAATTAGTGACTCATGCAGACAAAACTATTAAGGAGCAATACCGTGAATACAAATTTTTGTCTAGCGCTCATCCGCGATGTTCTTGTTGTGTGCAATGCGCGTGTGCATGCACACAATTAGGTTTTAATGTTTTGCGGTTTATCAAAACCACAAAAGCAAAACCCAATAAGTGTGGTAAAATCGTCATATATTGACGTCAAAAATCTAGGGATAATGGATTCGCCTTTTTTTCCGAGTCACCCTGTATACGTTAAAATGAAAAGTTGTAAAACGAAACAAACTGACAGTTGAATATTAAATTCACTTTTTTCATGCATGTTTTTCAACATGTCTAAAGGAGTTTGTAAAACGTGTTACATGAGAAACTTCTACGAGTGTATATAAATAAAATCAACACATGAAGAGTGAGGACAATAATTAGTGACTCATGCAGACAAAACTATTAAGGAGCAATACCGTGAATACAAATTTTTGTCTAGCGCTCATCCGCGATGTTCTTGTTGTGTGCAATGCGCGTGTGCATGCACACAATTAGGTTTTAATGTTTTGCGGTTTATCAAAACCACAAAAGCAAAACACAATAAGTGTGGTAAAATCGTCATATATTGACGTCAAAAATCTAGGGATAATGGATTCGCCTTTTTTTTCCGAGTCACCCTGTATACGTTAAAATGAAAAGTTGTAAAACGAAACAAACTGACAGTTGAATATTAAATTCACTATTTTCATGCATGTTTTTCAACATGTCTAAAGGAGTTTGTAAAACGTGTTACATGAGAAACTTCTACGAGTGTATATAAAATCAACACATGAAGAGTGAGGACAATAATTAGTGACTCATGCAGACAAAACTATTAAGGAGCAATACCGTGAATACAAATTTTTGTCTAGCGCTCATCCGCGATGTTCTTGTTGTGTGCAATGCGCGTGTGCATGCACACAATTAGGTTTTAATGTTTTGCGGTTTATCAAAACCACAAAAGCAAAACACAATAAGTGTGGTAAAATCGTCATATATTGACGTCAAAAATCTAGGGATAATGGATTCGCCTTTTTTTTCCGAGTCACCCTGTATACGTTAAAATGAAAAGTTGTAAAACGAAACAAACTGACAGTTGAATATTAAATTCACTATTTTCATGCATGTTTTTCAACATGTCTAAAGGAGTTTGTAAAACGTGTTACATGAGAAACTTCTACGAGTGTATATAAAATCAACACATGAAGAGTGAGGACAATAATTAGTGACTCATGCAGACAAAACTATTAAGGAGCAATACCGTGAATACAAATTTTTGTCTAGCGCTCATCCGCGATGTTCTTGTTGTGTGCAATGCGCGTGTGCATGCACACAATTAGGTTTTAATGTTTTGCGGTTTATCAAAACCACAAAAGCAAAACACAATAAGTGTGGTAAAATCGTCATATATTGACGTCAAAAATCTAGGGATAATGGATTCGCCTTTTTTTTCCGAGTCACCCTGTATACGTTAAAATGAAAAGTTGTAAAACGAAACAAACTGACAGTTGAATATTAAATTCACTATTTTCATGCATGTTTTTCAACATGTCTAAAGGAGTTTGTAAAACGTGTTACATGAGAAACTTCTACGAGTGTATATAAAATCAACACATGAAGAGTGAGGACAATAATTAGTGACTCATGCAGACAAAACTATTAAGGAGCAATACCGTGAATACAAATTTTTGTCTAGCGCTCATCCGCGATGTTCTTGTTGTGTGCAATGCGCGTGTGCATGCACACAATTAGGTTTTAATGTTTTGCGGTTTATCAAAACCACAAAAGCAAAACACAATAAGTGTGGTAAAATCGTCATATATTGACGTCAAAAATCTAGGGATAATGGATTCGCCTTTTTTTTCCGAGTCACCCTGTATACGTTAAAATGAAAAGTTGTAAAACGAAACAAACTGACAGTTGAATATTAAATTCACTATTTTCATGCATGTTTTTCAACATGTCTAAAGGAGTTTGTAAAACGTGTTACATGAGAAACTTCTACGAGTGTATATAAAATCAACACATGAAGAGTGAGGACAATAATTAGTGACTCATGCAGACAAAACTATTAAGGAGCAATACCGTGAATACAAATTTTTGTCTAGCGCTCATCCGCGATGTTCTTGTTGTGTGCAATGCGCGTGTGCATGCACACAATTAGGTTTTAATGTTTTGCGGTTTATCAAAACCACAAAAGCAAAACACAATAAGTGTGGTAAAATCGTCATATATTGACGTCAAAAATCTAGGGATAATGGATTCGCCTTTTTTTCCGAGTCACCCTGTATACGTTAAAATGAAAAGTTGTAAAACGAAACAAACTGACAGTTGAATATTAAATTCACTTTTTTCATGCATGTTTTTCAACATGTCTAAAGGAGTTTGTAAAACGTGTTACATGAGAAACTTCTACGAGTGTATATAAATAAAATCAACACATGAAGAGTGAGGACAATAATTAGTGACTCATGCAGACAAAACTATTAAGGAGCAATACCGTGAATACAAATTTTTGTCTAGCGCTCATCCGCGATGTTCTTGTTGTGTGCAATGCGCGTGTGCATGCACACAATTAGGTTTTAATGTTTTGCGGTTTATCAAAACCACAAAAGCAAAACACAATAAGTGTGGTAAAATCGTCATATATTGACGTCAAAAATCTAGGGATAATGGATTCGCCTTTTTTTTCCGAGTCACCCTGTATACGTTAAAATGAAAAGTTGTAAAACGAAACAAACTGACAGTTGAATATTAAATTCACTATTTTCATGCATGTTTTTCAACATGTCTAAAGGAGTTTGTAAAACGTGTTACATGAGAAACTTCTACGAGTGTATATAAAATCAACACATGAAGAGTGAGGACAATAATTAGTGACTCATGCAGACAAAACTATTAAGGAGCAATACCGTGAATACAAATTTTTGTCTAGCGCTCATCCGCGATGTTCTTGTTGTGTGCAATGCGCGTGTGCATGCACACAATTAGGTTTTAATGTTTTGCGGTTTATCAAAACCACAAAAGCAAAACACAATAAGTGTGGTAAAATCGTCATATATTGACGTCAAAAATCTAGGGATAATGGATTCGCCTTTTTTTTCCGAGTCACCCTGTATACGTTAAAATGAAAAGTTGTAAAACGAAACAAACTGACAGTTGAATATTAAATTCACTATTTTCATGCATGTTTTTCAACATGTCTAAAGGAGTTTGTAAAACGTGTTACATGAGAAACTTCTACGAGTGTATATAAAATCAACACATGAAGAGTGAGGACAATAATTAGTGACTCATGCAGACAAAACTATTAAGGAGCAATACCGTGAATACAAATTTTTGTCTAGCGCTCATCCGCGATGTTCTTGTTGTGTGCAATGCGCGTGTGCATGCACACAATTAGGTTTTAATGTTTTGCGGTTTATCAAAACCACAAAAGCAAAACACAATAAGTGTGGTAAAATCGTCATATATTGACGTCAAAAATCTAGGGATAATGGATTCGCCTTTTTTTTCCGAGTCACCCTGTATACGTTAAAATGAAAAGTTGTAAAACGAAACAAACTGACAGTTGAATATTAAATTCACTATTTTCATGCATGTTTTTCAACATGTCTAAAGGAGTTTGTAAAACGTGTTACATGAGAAACTTCTACGAGTGTATATAAAATCAACACATGAAGAGTGTAGGACAATTAGTGACTCATACACACAAAGCTATTATAATGAGCAATACCGTGAATCCAAATTTTTGTCCAGCGCTTATCAGCGATGTTCTTCTTGTGTGAAATGCGCGTGTGCATGAACACAATTAGGTTTTAATGTTTTGCGGTTTATCAAAACCACAAAAACAAAACACACAATTCTATAGATCGAAAATACATATAACCTTGAACCTTGCAACTTGAAACAAATGTACCGGTATTATCACGAAGGACTTTAACTCCAGCCGACTTCAGTTCGTAGCTTCGGGGGTTTTAACTACTACGAACGTCATCTAGCGCCACGCGTTGGAGTAGAACACCGGTAGAAAAATAAAATAAGAAAGCGCGCGAAAGAAAATGCCGTAAGCCGGCAACCCGCCGAGCATAATAACACGACGCGCCATTGTTCGAGGCATCTGCCGTTATTTACTAGCCAAATTTTTGCCGGTCGGAGTTGCCTGGAACTCCGGAGAAGTTCGCCTCGTTAGAGGCCTGTGCCTTGTAAGCCCTGAGCGAATCGCGATTCAGAAACATGTTATTAATTAAACCGACGGTATAGACAAACCGATAGCGGCGTTGTTTTAAAAATGCTCGTTAGCATGGTTGCCTTTTAATTAGGGCGACTGCGGAAACTAGGAATTCCCCAGGGAAGCATTTGACCGAATTACCGGCCTGTTTGCAGCCAAACAAATGTGTAATTGCTCTATTCGTGAATAGATCGAGGTAACGAAATTTTACAGAAATACAGGGTGTAACCTTGATTAGTACAGGGTGTCCCATTTTGGGTGTTTTTGGGTGTTTTTTTCAAAAATCTCGGTTATTATTAAAGCTAGAGGGTTGCGGTTTTCACGTTTCACTTTTTTGAGAGGAATTTGGTGGACCAATCAGATTTTAGATAAGTTTTATAGTTTCCGCGCAATGGCGCAGGACTGAAATTTTCGATTTTTTTGGAAACTTATATATTATATCGACAAATTTAATCAACTATTTTTATAGATTCTTTGGCGTAGAATCGAATGGAGTAATTAGTTTTTTGGTAGCTTTAATAGTTTTTGAGATATAAACCAAAGTTATATATTTTTTTAATGGAAACCATAGCTCATATCTCAAAAACTATTAACGCTACCAAAAAACTAATTATTCCATTCGATGCTACGCCAAAAAATCTATAAAAATAGTTGATTAAATTTGTCGATATACAGTGTGTCCACGGATTGAGTGCACGTGGGGTGTAAATGACCAAAAATTGTCGAGTTGAAATTTGAGCTTCTGGGGATCAGCCCTGCTTGGTTTTAAACTAATTTGTGACGTAATTTTACTTTCGAAAAATCACGTATGCCTTGGGAATTTTGAAAAAACTAATTTTCCACATCAGTAAAGTGCCCTTTCTGTAGGTTTTACGACAAAATGTTATAAAGGAAACTTGTTCAGAATGAAGAACTGAGTAGGTTTGCGAAATTTCGAAAGTCTAAGCCTACTTTGATTTTTGGGCATTTTTTCCCACTTTTCTTTAGAAAAGTATACTTTGTGTAGCTTTCACATTAAAATGTTATTAAGAAAACTTGTTCACAATGAAAATCTGGATAGTTTTGAAAGAATTTCAAAAGCCTAGGTATACTTTGATTTTTTTCTGCTAAAAAAATTAAAAAGTAGGCCTAGACCTTCGAAATTTCGCAAACATACTCAGTTCTTCATTCTGAACAAGTTTTATTAATAACATTTTAATGTGAAAGCTACACAAACTGCACTTTTCTAAAGAAAAGTGGGAAAAAATGCCAAAAAATCAAGGTAGGCCTAGACTTTCGAAATTTCGCAAACGTACTCAGTTCTTCATTCTGAACAAGTTTCCTTTATAACATTTTGTCGTAAAACCTATAGAAAGGGCACTTTACTGATGTGGAAAATTAGTTTTTGCAAAATTCTCAAGGCATACGTGATTTTTCGAAAGTACAATTACGTCACAAATTAGTTTAAAACCAAGCAGGGCTTATCCCCAGAAGCTCAAATTCCGACTCGAAAATTGTTTGTCATTTACACCCCACGTGCACTCAATCCGTGGACACACTGTATACAGGGTGGCCCACGACGAACTGCATCGATCTATATATGGAAAACTAAAAGTAGGAAAATTCTGAAAATTTGGTACCTCACTAATGCCGATGGGCGCTGCTCAACTAAAATATTTTGGTGAATCTGGCACTTCCGGTTAGACCGGAAGTCGATATCAACTTTCTTATCTCAAATGGAACACCCTGTATATTATTGCATTTTTGGATTCTAGGCATCATTTTGGAACAAAAATATGCAACATGTCCTATGTCTAAATCCAACCGTTTTTGAGATATTTGCATTTTTCCGAAAAAATTGCAGGTGCAGACCTAAAGTCAATTAGCAATTTATACGAGGAAACCGCGAAATTTCAAAACAAATTTTTGGCATCGTGTAACAGAAGCCCTGACCTAGTGAAATAAATCCGTTCTTATACAGGGTGTTCACAAAATATGAATAAAAATTACATTCAAAGTGTGCTTAAATCTCGAAATTTTCAAATGGAAACCCCCATTTTTTTAATGCGATCTTATTCACCACTAAAAACGATGACAACTTTGTGAAGGTTTCCTATACCTAAATGCAGTAATTTTCGATTAATTTACAAAAAAAAACACTTTTTGCCCATAAAATGCGGGCAATGGAAAATCAAATTAGCCGTGGACAATTGCGGCTGAGGAAATGTTACTTGGTTTATAAATTATTGTCAACAATAATGCCGGTGCGCTTAAATTACACAAACGAAGATTATGTATCGCACGTTCTTGATATTACTTTGTTGCATTCTCCGTAGATAATAAACAAATTTAAATAATATTCGTTTGTGTAATTTAAGCGCACCGGCATTATTGTTGACAATAATTTATAAACCAAGTGACATTTCCTTCAGCCGCGATTGTCTTTTCAACGTCCACGGCTAATATGATTTTCCAAGCGCATTTTATGGGCGAAAAGTGGGTTTTTCGTAAATTAATCGAAAATTACTGCATTTAGGTATAGGAAACCTTACGCAAAGTTGTCATCATTTTTAGTGGTGAATAAGATCGCATTAAAAAAAATGGGGTTTCCATTTGAACATTTCGAGATTTAAGCACATTTTGAATGTAAGTTTTATTCATATTTTGTGAACTCTCTCAGCACAGATCACTAGGCCAGGGCTTCTGTTCCACGATGCCAAAAGTTCGTTTTGAAATTTCGCGGTTTCCTCGTATAAATTGCAAATTGACTTTAGGTCTGCACCTGTATTTTTTTTTTTCGGAAAAATGCAAATATGTCAAAAACAGTTGGATTTAGACATAGGACATGTTGCATGTTTTTGTTCCAAAATTATGCCTAGAATCCAAAAATGCAATAATATACAGTGTGTTCCATTTGAAATAAGAAAGTTGATATCGACTTCCGGTATAACCGGAAGTGCCAGATTCACCAAAATATTTTAGTTGAGCAGCGCCCATCGGCATTGGTGAGGTGCCAAATTTTCAGAATTTTCCTACTTTTAGTTTTCCATATATAGATCGATGCAGTTCGTGGTGGGCCACCCTGTATAAGTTGTAGCCAGGAGAGAGGTTTCCAAAAAATCGAAAATTTCAGTCCTGCGCCAATGCGCGGAAACTATAAAAGTTATCTAAAATCTGGTTGGTCCACCAAATTCCTCTCAAAAAAGTAATACAGTGACGTGAAAACCGCAACCCTCTAGCTTTAGTAATAACCGAGATTTGGAGAAAAACACCCAAAACACCCAAAATGGGACACCCTTTACATAAATTTTAACTAAACCGCTCTTATACTTAGAAACTTTTTAGTGCTGCTGGTTTGAATGTTGTACGACACGCAGGCAGGAGGCGACAGCTGATAGCAGCTAGCGGGCAGGTGGCAATAACTAGAATTTGCGATAAATCGATAATAGGTTTTGGCCGCTGTGACGAACTCGTGTAGCAGCCGCTGCGAACGAAATAAAAATAGTCATGATACAGTAGTTAAAATAAAAGAATCTATGAAGCGAAGAGTTGAAGATTGTATTAGGAATGGATAACAACATTTCGAACAACCGGGATGATAGGGCTGCAGCGTAATTGCAAATTTTTTTACAGATTTCAAGGAATTATCCGAAGGTACGGCAGCGCTGTAATAGGAAACAATCGCTTCAATAATGAAGAGACTTTGCGACCAGTTTCTCTCAAACTGTTCAGGAAAATTTTTAACTTTTCTGGAACACCCTGTATATACCGTTGGAATCAGAAAAATGTGCAGAGTTTAGCGGTTGTACGGTTGGTACAATGTTTCTATACACTTAGCGGTTTCGGAAAAAAAAACTGGAAACAAGCCTATCCTGCACAGCTTGCTAACTTTATATAAATCATTCATATTTAAGAAAATGTAATACATTGTAGCTTATATTAAATCTATATTAAAGACCTTTATCCACCTAAAGCCTACAATATTACTTCTTGCCTTTATTATGCATTTTTGAAATATTGTGTAAGCAGAATACTAATCAACATTTAACTTTGTGTAGACTGTAGGCAAAAAATGTACAAAAATGTATTCGATGAAATCAATTTAAATTGTTCTTTATAGCGTCGAAAACAAAAGTTAAAAAATAGAAAATAAAAAAAAAACTTTTTAAAAACAAGCTTTTATTTAAGCCGTGTACTAAAACGACTAAAATAAGTTTAGGTTTTCGTTAAGATAATTCAATTCCAAATTGTTCCAATGTTACTTTCGTTATCTGTAAAAAATGACATTTAAAAAAATATATCGCCAAAAATTGGTTTTGTTGTTAAAATATCAAAAATCTTTACTTGAAAAAGTGGTTTGTTTTTCAATTTTACGTAAGTGTACCAAATTTAAACGCTCTACTAAAATATTTAGTTTTTTGACCATTTTTAATATTTATGAAATTTCTTCGTAAAAACTATTTTATATCACTAGCTTTATCATTCTATTATTTTTTTATTACTAATTACCAATAAGAATAGATATTTTTCAAAAGAAAATGATATTTAAGCTTTAAAATTCTGTTATGTTTGTTGCAAAGTTGATGTACCGTCTAGCATTTGGTATAAATTTAGTTACATTACTTTTCCCAGTTCTAAATTGATGCCAAAATAATAATAAATTAAAATATCATCAAACTATTTTACGTATCTAAGCAAAATTCTTGACTTTTATGGAACAAGTAATTATTACCGTTAAGTTTAATTTCACATTAATCGATATTGATGAGTAGGCCATGGAGAGAATAGAAGCAATTGTTTTTATTGGACAGTTTGATAACTGTCAAACAAAAACAACTGTCAATTTGTTTTGACTGGCAAATGCAATGTTTAACAAAAAGTATCTCTTAGTATTTTTTCATATTCTCAGCCGTTTTTTAATTATTTTCAACGAACGGCAATGCTGCAATAAAAAAGTCTATAACAATCTGTGGATGTCGATAATTAAACTTGGCATTATTTGAATCATTTGGCGGTCAATTTTGCACTTTAATATCAATATTTTGAAAAATAATATTTTCATTCGAAGAATTGACTGACATGCACTTTTTGCTATGGACTTGCCAATGGCAGTAATAAACATAATATGCGGAAACGCATAGTTGCGTGTATTGAAAGAGACGGCTGTCATTTCGAACATTTAATAGTTTAATAATTTTCTAATAGCATTAAGTTTCTTTCATTATCGTTTTTGCTTTCGTATTTTGCTAAATAAAGTTTAATTGACAGCCACAGATTGCTATAGATTTATTCTTAAAATGACTTGTTTATTGCAGCATTGCCGTTCTTTGAAAATAATTAAGAAACGGCTGCTAATATGAAAAAATACTAAGAGATACCATTGAAGTCACCACTCAAAACAAATGTAAAAAATGGGATTATACAGGGTATTCACATTTTTCTGAACTAATTAATTTTAATAACACTCTGTATCTCCGCAACTGGGGGCCTCGGAAGCTTCATATCAACCTTAAGTTTGACGGCTCATCTGCTCATGGACCACACCAAGTTTGAAGAAAATATCTCGTATATTTCTAGAGATACTAAGAAATATGTGTATTTTTCTCTAAACTTCTACGCTCTGTATAAAAAAAACTAGGGCCCGTAGGAGAAAAAAATATATGAAGAAGTGCCCTTATTTTGACTCCAAGAATACGTGGTTTCATTTTTGACCCTCCGTTTAGTTACACCCTGTATATATTTATTTTTCTTATGAGGCCATGTTTTGGTATTTAGGCATAACTTTTAATTCTAGATAACTTTTCTTAATAAGATTTTGCTGAGTTTTCTGGAATAGGATGCTTTACTCTTGTACAATTTTTATATTTTTTGACCTACCCTGTATGCTGTTTGACTTGCAACCATTCTAAGTGCGCCTAATATGATTCTCGAACATGCACCAACTTTCTGGAGCATTTTTATTTTCGTTGTGCAATTAATAAAAAAAATCCCATATGTTGCACACTATTTTTCTTCTTCATAACAAAAAAATCTAATGCGCGAATACTAAATGTATTCGTAGGTATCACCACAGAAAATACAGTTCCACAATATAAAGCTCCTGTCAAATGGGCTCCAACTACAGACTCCAAAAACAAACAGATTTGCATTTCTTATGAAATGATATTTTCCCAAAATATAATCATTCGTAAATGAGCCAACATTTAATAGTGGACCTCAATATCAATGCATTTGGAAAATATTAAGCTTCAAAGTTGGAGTCCTTTTGACAGCTGTCATTAAGGAGCTCTCTGTTCTGAATATATTTTCTGTGGTATCACAAACTTAACTCAGCCTCAGAACCAGTTATAATATAAAAAATACAAAAAATGAACAAAGTCTTAAGTAGGTATGTATACTACTACCACATATCTACTTATTAAAAAAAAACCTACTGCCATACAAGATAATTCATATAAGAACACCCTATATGTGAATTAAAATAATTTGTAATTTTCTATTTTTTTATTGTTATTAAATTTTTGTAAAAATAAATCAAAATTAATTTGACGGGTCTGTTTGCTTTCAAACGCTAAATATACCAAGTTTGCCATTTTATCATGACTCATTGAATATCACTAGAGGGGGCAACAATTTTTTCCAGAGGGGGCATCGCCCCCTCTGCCCCCCCCCCTAGCTACGGACCCGGGCGGACGCGTATCCTGTTGTCTCTGTCTCAGCACTTTCAATGCATTTATCCTTGTGGATTGACACAATAACCCGTGAGGTCAATTTAAAATACGGCCAGGCGGCTGCGGATAGGAATGAATTATTAGTAACCTTGACTCCATTAGTAAATAATTGGGGAGTTTTTGCATGAAAATGTAACCGCATTTTTTAAATAGTTTATTATTAAGCATTGAAAAAAAAATTGACCAAATAACCTTATGGAGAAACCGCGCCTGACTATGAGATATCCTGTATTCTCCAAATCGACCAACAAAGGCGATTGCACAGCGTTGATGCTATCTGTTATAAACAAGTGGTGGTGCAGGAAGGGGAAATGGACTGTTCGGAACGTGTGACGTATCCGTTCGCTAAAAAGCGCCTGCAGCGGCTAAAACGTTTCCCCCCCCCGCAATCGGTTGTTATTAATGAAACAATTAAGTGGATCTCGCCCACGCAAAATGGCCAACTATAGACGTGTTACCGGTGCGTTGTGCGTGGACAACATAGGCGGGCGCGAAGATTTTCATAACCGACGAAAAAAAATCTTTTTTTTTGCAAAATCACGATTTGCAAAAATCAGTTGTTCGACAACGGCATTTTAAATTATATTCTTAGAATTTCCTTACGGAGGAAGTACTGCCTCCCCTGATGAGCCGTCACTGATATTTGATCAGCATCGTAGATGGCTATGACTATGACAGATTTAGAATATATCACTTTTTACAAATGAAGAGTGCAGGCTAAAAAGGATGAGGGTCACAAAGCAAAAGTTTTGAGTAAAACAAATTTTAAAGTTTAAATCCCTCGAACCTTTTTTAGTTGACTTTGGAATTTTTTTAATTTCAAATTCGTATTAAGCTAAATATTTTCTAAAATTTATTTGTGGCGTAAACAGATCCATTGAATTTTAATTGGGTTTTTCGCCACCAAACTGGTTAAAAGACAACTTTTTCAAGTTGCCAGGAAAATTAATAAATTCTTAACAGTAAATGAACTAAACTTTGAACTTGTAACTCAAAAAATATCTTCAACAAATTTGTTTCCTGAGCTTTCGGAGAATATATCTTCCTCCTTTCTCAAAGATCATGTCACGTCAAAGTGAAATGACAGATTAATAAATTTCAGGTTAAAATGTCATGACAACAGAAACAATAGCCTAGCCACCTGTCTGATATTGTACCCTGTGTTCTACCTAATTATTTAAACTAACTTATCTTTGAATAAAAAACTTGCTCAATAAACTCAGAAAGAATTTACCCTACTGAATTTATTGAGCAAGTTTTTCAGGGTTGCCAACAAAATAACAATGCTAATAGAATAATTAGAGAAATAAATCTGGTGGACCGACCAGTAAATTTAATTATTCCTTATATTCCTGGACTATCAGATAAGCTAAAACGCATAGGCAATCGTTTTAATGTCAGAACAGTATTTAAAACAAAAAATACATTAAGATCGATGCTAGTTAAAACGAAACCATTTAATGAGGTACAAAGTTCAAAAAACTGTATTTATAAAATTCCTTGTGAATGTGGAAAGTTCTATGTTGGGGAGACTTGTAGGCCATTTAACGTTCGTTTAAAAGAACATAAAAATTATATCAGGCACAATCAAATTTCTAAGTCAAAAATATGTGAACATTCTTTTAAAAACAATCATAGGATATTGTGGGATAGGTCCAAACCAATTCTCAAAGAAGAAGTAGGAAATAGACGAAAAATGAAAGAATTAGCATTTATTCTGGGAAATACAGACAACTGTGTTGCTGAATGTTCGGTGGAATTCAGTAAAATATTATTGCCACTTATTCAAAGAGAAGTTAGTATAGATAATTAGATAGAACACAGGGTACAATATCAGGCAGGTGGCTAGGCTATTGTTTCTGTTGTCATGACATTTTAACCTGAACTTTATTAACCTGTCATTTCACTTTGACGTGACATGATCTTTGAGAAAGGAGGGAGATATATTCTCCGAAAGCTCAGGAAACAAATTTGTTGAAGATATTTTTTGAGTTACAAGTTCAGTTTAGTTCATCTACTGTTAAGAATTTATTAATTTTCCAGGCAACTTCAAAAAGTTGTCTTTTAACCAGTTTGGTGGCAAAAATCCCAATTAAAATTCAATGGATTCGTATTAAGCTATTTTTTCCACATTTGTTTGACATTTTTTAAATCATACTACTATTTTTTCTCGTTTTTTGTTGTAAATTCATACTAAGAAAATTACGACAAAACAATTTTTGTTTAATGTATTTCATGACACGCCACTGTTTAGAAATTCTAATTTAGTCTTAAACATAACGTTGCACTAATAATGGTATCCAATTTTGATAACGATAATTGCACAATAGAAACAATCGAATTAATAAAACAATATCACAAATTAATTTTTAAGGTGAACTCAAACTAGGCTACATTATTTCCTAGGTACTATACCTTCAACATGTTATTTTACGAAAATATTGTAAAGATGCTATGTTTATTCTTTATTTCATCAGTCGCTGGCTCAAATGTAAGTAAAACTGCTACAATTTATTTCAAAATATCTATTAATTTTTATTTAGTGTTGTTCTCGATCTCTAAGAATAACCAAGGAGAGAGTGTTCTTTGTTAATTTATAACTATTTATTAGTATCTTGAATATATTGACTAATTTTGTATACAATGGGAAGCAAAAAGTGTGTGGTGTGTGGCCAAAGTGATATTTCTGAGGACATAACCTCTCACAATGGACACACGGGCGTTGGTAATGTTTGTTTACTTTGCTCAATTTCCGGTATGTTGTTGACTACAAACATGTGCATTTTTATGCTTTTGCTCCTTCTATCCGTGGTTATTTCTCAGAGTCATCGACTGGCCCATTAACCTAAATGGACTTTAATACGAAGCATCTTTTAGCTACTCGAAGGACTAAGCTCCATAGATTTGAAACTTAGCGGAATTGACAGTGAGCATCCGATTTCCAGAATTCTCTTACCGATAAGAGCGAGATCCAAAATGACCACTACGACTAAACCAGATACAACTCCAACAGCATAAAACAAAGTTTATATTGGACCAGAAAACAACTGAATAAACTAAAATAGATTTTGTGTGGCCAAGCCTATATAAACAATCTTGAATCGTTCCCTAAGAAACTTTATATGTACAGTGTGGTCATTTAAGCGTGCAACATATGAGACATTTTTTTATTAATTGCACACCCAAAATACAGATATTGCCGAAAGTTGATGCATGTTCAATAATCATATAAGGTGCACTTAGAATGGTTGCAAATTAAACAGCATACAGGGTAGGTAAAAAAATATAAAAATTGTACAAGAGTGAAGTACTCTTATTTCAAAATATTCGGCAAATGGTTATTAAGAAAAGTTGTTTAGAATTACAAACTTTTCCCAAACACCAAAACATAGCCTCCCAAGAAAAAAAATTTTTCTTGTCAATTAATTTCCACAATTTCTTAATAAACATTTAAAATAAAAAGTTTGCACCTTAAATGAGAGTTTTTTAATGTACACATTATCATTACTAATGTTTTACCTTGTTCAGAAGAATTTTTGCGAAATTTTAAAGTTTTGTTTAATATCGTTGCAACAAACCTGGAGTTTGTGATCCCCTAAAAGTTAATTTTGCAAATATTGTTAAATTTGAATAAGGTTATGCAAAATTGATTTAATTTTGATTGATTTTTGAAATTATTTAGGGTGAATATTAAAACAAAATTTTTTAGTAGATTATTAATGTTTTTCAAAAAAAAATCTTAGGAGGCCATGTTTTGGTATTTAGGAATAACTTTTAATTCTAGACAACTTTTTTAATAAAATTTTGCTGAATTTTCTGAAATAAGGGTACTTTACTCTTGTACAATTTTTATATTTTTTGACCTACCAACTTTCGGGAATATTTGTATTTTCGTTGGGCAATTGATAAAAAAAAATCCCATATGTTGCACACTTAAATGACCACAGTATATAGGTACAGGGCGAGCCATTTTTAATGTCGATTTTAGTCAAGTATAATAATATTGGATATTCTGTTTCATATTTCACAAGCAAATATTGTCATGAGTTGGCAATGTCTGCTTATCTAAATTAAATTCAAGCTATTTTTTAAAATCGTTTTAAAAAGTTTACGTCGATATTTTTTGATATTCGAGTTTGTAATTATAAACTTAATCACCCTATATAGTTGTAAACTTATTTCTTAGAGAAAGATTCAAGATTTTAATGTGTGCAAATAAAAAAATATAAAAGTGTTAGGGTGCTATATAGCCTGTTACCTACCCCCCAAGTATAACAGCATAATTCATTTATTTAATTAATGAAAATAAGAGAGAAATATGGTTACCAGAAAAGAATAAAGGCATAGACTGTATTTTATAATGCCGGTGTGTGTCACGCGATGTCGCCTGACCTGTCGTTTTATTAGAAGATAGACATCAGTAAAACTGGTCAAACTCGATAGAACGCGTTTAAAGTCCAAACTACACCCTTTACCGCCATTTAAGGTTTTAGTACACACCCGGAAAACTCGCTAAACAAATCTCACACGTTGAAAATACACTACACAAGTGTTGGAGACATAGACAGTTATTTTGATATTTTCGTACTTGAACAAAATGTGTAAGCACAAATCCATGAAAACATTTTACAGTTGTTACGAACGAAAAGATAATAAAACCTTTTTAAAACCAAGCTTTTTAGCCATGTACTAAAACGAATGAAATAAAATAAAATATATCTAGGTTCTCGTTAAGATAATTCAATGCCAAATTGCAACAAGTTTTTGTAAATAAAAAAAAATTCGTAAAAGTAGGTATTGTTCAGTGATTGGTTGATGAGCAAGTACCTACTTGCTAAAGTTTATGAAATTTTCTTTACAATTCGCCCGACAAGCTTCTTGATATACAAACACTTGTCGAAATTTGGCATTGAATTATCATAACGAAAACCTAGACATATTTTATTTTATTCGTTTTACTACATGGCTTAAAAAGATTGTTTTTAAAACGGTTTTTTTATCTTCTATTTTATTTTGTGCTTTTTAGTTCCTATTTGATGCCCATATCAGGAGGGTGGTAACGAAATTTAGTTCGCCATCTTGGGCCATCCGCTATATTGGATTGAGTGTGATGTCACTAACATTATCGTTTTCTACTCTTCAAGCTCGTTAATTTGATACCCATATTAGGGGTGTTGAAAAGAAAATGTAATCCGCCATCTTGGAGCAGCGGCCATATTGAATTTAGTGTGATGCCACTAACTTTATCTTTTTCTACTCTTCAAGCCCTTTCATTTGATACCCATATTGAGGAGGTTGAGAAAAAATACATCATCCGCCATCTTGTGGCGACGGCCATTTTGAAAGTATTACAATATTGAGTATTGAATATTGTATAGTCACCAGAACTAAAGGTGTATGCAAAATTTCAGCTCAATGGGATCTCTACAAGTGGTTCTAATTCAGCTTGCAAAATTCGACCCACACATACATACATACATACATACATACCTACATACATACATACATTCTCGTACATTCATACAAACTCAGACTAAAGAATTATCTTTAGTCTGAGCATACAAACATAATACATACATGCATACATACAGGGCAAGTTAGTTAGTTTTATTTACAATTTCCCGATCTTCTAACCTTCGCAGGGGTCGGAAAGAGGAGCTGATATTGAAGCCTCGTTTTATTTCCAAGCGTTTACTTTTGATGCCGACACCTCGCACCCACTCGGTTAATTAAATTATATTAGAGTTGGTTATCTCTTTAAATAAATTATGAAAGGATGGTGTTACATTACGAGCTGAAGAGCCGAGCTCGGCCACATTGATTATCGGATTTCTAAAAGAACCCCCATGCTTTTGTGCCAAAGCATTTTTCAGATGTTTCTAACAAAGGGCCCTTGCTAGCTGACTTAATTTGAAAAAAAGAACCACGGGGTAATTAGTAGCATAACGAGCGTGTTTTGTTGAATAAACTGCGTACAAATTCCCAAAGACATCATGAAAAATTCAACATCTGTTGACACATCGCTTGAAATGTCAGAAAAGTTCCAAAGCCTACTTGAAAACATTCAACAATGACTGTGTTGAATAATAAAGTCTATAAAAACATGTTACGATATAAAACAGTGTATCTCCTTTAATAACAGAGATAATGAAGTAAACCAAAAAAGAAAATGTTGAAGAAAGATGGACCTACCGTCTAATGTCAACTGCTATATGTTTCGGTTGCTAGTATATTCCACAGGGTGATACGAATTTTCGGAAAAAAACATAACATTTTTGTTACACCCGGTATAAATCGAAAATGAACTTTTTATCATAAACAGCGAAAACTATGACATTGTCAAGGAACCAACCTACAATGCAAAAAAAAAATCATTCAAATCGGATCATAAATTCAGAAAAAAAATAGCATCAAATAAGTGGCACATTTATGATGTTGCGTTAATTTTGTCCAGGAGTTTAGTTTCTTACACCACAATCATTTTAATATACTTAGGTGGTTTTAATAGAAGAGTTGGTAGGTACCGCATTTTCAATTAGCTGCGTTTTGACTCGTTTCGTTTTTAAACACTCTGGTGTAAAATGAGCAGAACATACTCGAGATGATCACTTAATTAGATAAAACACTCAAACAACTAAGACGCGTAGAAATTATTAATAATTAGCTGAAAATCGAAAAAATTATGCCACAAAGCGTCTATGATTCAAACAACGGTAGGTTATACTTAGTTTGTCGCTGTCAAATGGCTGTCAAAGAGTGTCAAGTTTCACAAAACACTACCTCAAATTTCAAATGCGCATGTCCATTGGGCCCATTTATTACTATTTTTCACTATTTTATGATTTCCTATGTATAAAAAACATCGTCCAGCACTCTACCTATGTATATGATCTCTATGCCTGTATACGAGACAAGCTTATGTTACCCGCTATAAAATAATATAGTATTTTGACTTGGCCCAACTCGCAAGTACACTGTACACCTAATTTATTATGTAGAAAAGCAACCCCTTGTTGGCTGGGCCGTAGACGAGCAGAAATTAGCCACTTTGTCTTTACCGAGGTACTGCGTACTACATATTTTAACACCCCCGAGACCTATCAAAACTTCATTAAGACGTAATAACTTTACGATACAAATTAAGGCGGGAACTTTGTATATCTTGAAATAATAAAGGGCATGCATAATTCATTGGTTAGACGTCGCGTCGGGATCTCGGGCATTTCAACAAGTGGCTCGCGCTGCGGCAGCCTCAATTTTTAATAAGCCAGAAATCAATTGGCCGCCTCGAAAGCGAACGCTGTTAATTTGGCCAGATTCCGGAAAATTTAATTTCGTATTTTTGTTTTCATAGTTGCGACACGGCCGATGATCACACTACATGTCTGGCAGACAAACAAACAAAGGAAGCCGATTTAGTTACACATTTAAGAGTCATGTTGATGTCCTCAGCTGATAGGTACCGCAGGCTAAATACCACGTCTATATATGTAAATTTTCTGGCCATTGTTTTTTATATCTATGGGCAGGAACAGAAACCACGAAAATACTAAAAAAGAAGAAGAAGCAAGCAGCACCTAACCTAACCTAATAACGATCTCGCGCCAGAAATATGGAGGTGGGGAGAATGAGCGTCAAGCTGCGCGAAGTTTGTAACCACCTGGGCTGCCATTTTCTAGGTTAAGCTTACAGGAGATAATTAATATTTCTATAGTATATTACCAGGGTCGCTTCTAAAATAAAAAGAAATAAAAATAAAATCGAGTTGAAGTGTGAAAGGTTATATCCACGTTCACGTTTACATTATCTGGCTGCACTTCAACTCAATAAATCCAATGTTTTCATTGGTCGAACGTAACAAGTTAAAAGTTGACGAAGTGCTTACGAAAATGTTACAATATAGCATACTTGAGCATACCTAATATGTTATGTTGATATTAACCTAACCTAACCTTGTATATTTATAATACCTTTCAACTTCTTGAATTTGAGGTCCTTTCTGTGGTTTTCTTACATGTAGTTATGAATAGAAATTTTCTATTATTTTTCCAGTCCTTCCACCGCTCAATATGCCATATTATTATTGATACTAATTGCTTAGTTTTTTTATCAAGAAGTTAGGCACCCTTCTAAAGTAACAGCGACAAACACGCGTAAATATAGTGCGTAATAGCACCTTTTTAAGTTTTTATGTTAATCAAAAGAACGAAACTGTTTTAGAACTGGGTAGGTATATTTAATTAATCCGATGACAATATTCTAATACATATACCTATGTTTTGTTTTTTATTTGTTATGAAATGATGACTTAAAAAATATTGCTCAGGCAGTCATCAAATTTTAAGATCAATAAAATATTAAATTTTTGGAATAAGATAAGAAAAATCGCCTTTCCAAACCTACTAAATATTTGAGTTATCTAACTACCTTAAATTAAAAATATTCCATCAAAATTCAATTAACATTTTTGCCTGTTCCAATCATCATTTCAGTATGTATGATTTGTTTTGTGTTTATCAATTAATGATTTAAAATATCTGAGTACAGACCTACACTATCCCTTCACTAAATTCTAAATACGGCCCTGTCTTCTAAACAGAGAACATGGCGACCACCGGCTGACAAACATCAAAGGCGCCGTCGTCGAGTTTATATTCTCCCCTTCCTTGTTCTCTGGCACTGTGGACCCCGCGCCCTGCCGCGCCGCGGCTCTGCAGTGCTGCGTCAACTTGTCTCGACAAGCTTTACACGTAATAAATAATGCAAGAGTCTTGCGATGACGTCACTAAACAAAAAATGCAAGAACAAGAAATTGCAAGAAATCTTGCTTGCAAGACAAGATTTTTTCCAGCAAGAGTCGTGCAAGGAAAGAATGCATTTAATTTCTTGTCTTGCTTTGCAAGACCAGAGGCCTCGGCAACTAAATTCCACATGAGTCATAAAAAGAACTTCAGTGCCGAGGTACATATTATTTTTTTTAAATCGAAAAAAAAAATGTTTTATTAAGCAAGAAAATAATAATAAGGGATCACCCGTCCATGAACCGACTACGCGCGGCGTTGCTTGACTTTTACGATCGCTCTACCTAGGTCAAGTATGACAAAGACACGGCTGCTTCGAACAGAAAAACCAAACTGCTGCTTGTTGTGCAACCTCCATAATAAATATATTGATATTCAAACCTACTAAAATGTTTATACTGATAGATTGCGCTGCTATAGGAAACAATTTCACAATGTGTACGAATAGTTAAATGGGCCTTTATTGGCCGGGTTTTGAATATTTGGTCACTTTTGACGGGCGATGGCTCCGCGTCTGACGTTTGATGTTTACATCTCGCCAAGGCCCACTTATTGAAAAAATCGTACAATAATGGGTTACTTCAGTGCCGATTTCTGAGCTTTTAATGGCGATTTTGGGACACTTTATTACGTCACAGCCTACTATGTGATCAAAAGCATACGTATTTTAATTTACTAATCGGTGCCGATAGCAAGCAAACAAAAACGTTGCTGATTTCGAATTACGAGGGGTAATGCAAAAAAATTAATTCGGCTCTAATTGAAGGTTTTAATTTGTTTGGAGCGAGGGACATTTGGGAATTAGCGTAGGTACTCATTGATACATTCCGCGTGCAAAACTTTTCGACGATTTTTCGATAAAATATTTCATTGCAGAGGGTGGGGATTTTAGGCCAGGGAAAATAGAATTTGACCTAGACAAAAATATTAACTGCAATTTTGTTTTACCATATCAAAGTTGTAAGTAAATACGTTGGTAGAAACCAAAAATTAAACATTTTGAAAAAACGGAACCTTGAGTTACCTCAAAAAACACCTATTTTTCATTAGAAATTTGGGGCAAAAATGTTAACTGGATTTTTTTAGACTCTTTAGGTAAAAAAACTTCCCTTGCTAACATATATTAAGAAATTAAACATTTTAAGAATATGGAAGTAACTTAGATCGACAAAGAGAGATAAAAATCTGATAATTTTCTATTTCGGCAAAAGCAAAAATATTAACTACGTTTTTATTGCAGATGATCATTCCATTTTACAAATAGAATGTAACTTATACAAAATTAAACATTTACCTGAGCCGCATGTACGTCAGCTGTCACTTCTCATTGGTATAGAATAGGCAAAAATATTAACTGTTTTTTGTTTGTTTAACTTTTTACAATATATATATTGACAATATATATATTAAATCACATATAGCGAAATTAAACATTTATTTAGGGCGCATGTAGGTCAATCGATTAATATTTATTTTTAAAGAAAAAAATACTTGCGTTACCAATTTTTGTTTAATTTCAAAAAATATAACAAGGCTTAGTATCCACTTAGAAAGTTTAACACAAATCAGCCAGTTAATAATTTTGCTCTCAAAGACAGCTTCAAATTTCTTTAAAATGCGATTTCCGGCGGAACAATATGTTTAATTTCAGAACAAACTGTTAATACTTCCCCTCACAAGCATGTGGTTGCTTCTGGGGTACTCCTAGTTTGGAGTATTGTGAGGGTGAGAATTATTATTATATTACTTGATTTTTAAGGTAATTATAAATAATAAAAACACAGTTAATATTTTTGCCCAACAAAATATTACGCAATATGTCATTTTTACATCATTCGGATACTTGCGCAAACGTAATCTGTTTAATTTATCAATCTCAACTTTATATACCTTACTTACTAATAAATGCAGCTTAAAATTCGCAGTTAATATTTATGCCGTCTTTATTACAACAAGAAAATGTATTGTTCTAAAAAACGCCCACACGCGTATGTTTATTTTGTATAAAAAACAATTCTGGCCTTCATTTATTACCAATATTTTGTGATGGCATTATAAAAATGCGGTTATGAATTTTGTCTAGGTTTCGTTATTTTTTACCGTAATTTCTCTGCCCTATTTCCGCTAGTTATCAAACCACACAGTCTTTCCGGGATGACCATACGCAGTCATAGAAAATTATTTTGACCAAACCTTAGCAGGGAAATATCTGACTAAAACGTTATCGCTAATGAATTCCATTTTGGTAGCCACATATCGTTTGTTTTCCGTCCAAATAACGGTAATTAGTTGGGCCGAGTAGAACGGCGATGTCGATAAACAGATTTGTTTTAGTATGGCATTCCGAGTGGAAAACAAATATTTTGGAATGACGTATTCCTTTAATTGCTCCTTTATTACCGCACTGTTTTGTTATCATTTAATTTTGCGATGCTCCTCTCTCTCCTCTCGACGAGAGGCCGCAAGAAAAACACGACTGGAATAACATAATTACGTTGTGGATACCTGGATCAAACAAAGAAATAAATTTAAAACGAAAATGTAAAAAAATCTGCTTTTTGAACGAAATGAAATATAATTTTTAACGTTTCGTTAGATACACAGTAAGTGAAAACTTGGAAAAATTAAGTTCTATTGTAGAAACGGCTAGAGCCAACGATATATTTCTATATATCATTGGCTAGAGCAAACATATGACATATACAGTGTGTCCCACTTAAGAGTAAGCCACCCCTCTAAAATTTTGACTTGTGCGCCCATTTTTTTTTGAATAGATCTCTAATAATGGCATTCGACGCACTATTCAATTTTTTTGAAAACCGAACACATTCCAAACTGTGACTAGTTTTAAGGGTCAAAATTTTGAAAAGCGCTATTAGCGATTTTTTTATTTTTTTATTGTCGTTTTCAATTTTTTATATTGTTTGTGATTTTTGAGATATGAAATAAACTTTTTTTTTATATGTAAATCATAGTTAGCTGTGGCCTTATAAAATCGGCAATTTTTTGAGCTTTCCAAAGATATAATAATTTAAAATTTTCACATAGTCAGCCATGGAATATTTTCATAATTACGTTCTATTTTATAATTAGATATACTTCAAACTTTCTAATATTTTGTTTTTAGCTGGTAACAAAATGTAATAAAATAAAACAAAAATTAAGAAAACTCAAATTCAAATTAATATTATTTTAAAAGGTCACCTTTTAAAATATAAAGGGTGTTCAAACAATCCACCATTATTATTTATGCAAATATTGCATCTTTTTAAAACTGAATTTCCCGCCTTTCTTAGAGAGCGCCTGTCAATACTGGCAATTGCTTCTAAAACAGCTGCTCTTAATTCAACAATTGTCTCATACTTTATTTTGTACTGTTCCCCACAAAAAGAAATCTAAAACAGACAAATCGAGGGATCGGGGCTGCCAGGAAATAGGTCTATTTCTCCCTATCCAACTATTTGGATAAAGCTGATCTAGGTAATTTCTTACGGGTAAATAATTATGTGGTGGAGCTCCATCATGATAATTTTTGTTTTATTTTGTTATATTTTGTTACCAGCTAAAAATAAAATATTTGAAATTTTGAAGTATGTCTAATTATAAAATCGAACGTAATTATGAAAATATTCCATGGCTGACTATGTGAAAATTAAAAAAAAATCAGAAAATTAGCCATAGCTATTTTATTTTTTATAATAACTATGCCGAGTATTATATTTTTGGAAAGCTCAAAAAAATGGCCGATTTGATAAGCCCACAGCCAACTATGATTTACATTAAAAAAAAAGTTTATGTCATATCTCAAAAATCACAAACAACATACAAAATTGGATAAGATTATCTTATCAAGCCCAAAATTATCTACAATTTTTGTCTCTACAGTTTTTCTTTATAATCAGAAATAACGGAGCTACATAGGCCTGATGAAATAGCAACAAATCACTGTTTTCAAAATATCTAGTGAGCCATAAACTTTTTTAAAAATCCGAAAGGGGCATTAGATTGAGCATTAAAAACTTCAATTCTCTCCCCGTTTAACCTTTGTTCTAGCTCTTCTAGTTTCCGAGATCCCCTTAGTGGACATCGAAAACTCATTCTGTATACCTACGTGCAAACTGTCAATAATTATTACCTATGACCCCAAGAACTAATCCCTCACAAAAAAGGCTCAGTTCTGAATGAACGGTTGAAGCGAACATATAAAATACATACATACAAAAATGCGTAGAATCATTGAGTAAAGGATTCTATCCCTTACTCAATGGTAGAATTCAATAATCCAATAATATATAAGGTGTTCCATTTAAAAAACAAAAATTATGACTGCCACTGCTTTCTAGAACACACTGTATAAGGTGAAATAGCGTCACAAAAAACTATGTATTAATATTTAGAACTTTTGTAAAAAAACTTCTTTCTAACCTCTAACCTAACAAGTTAAGGGGTGTCAATTTATAGTGAGCCACCCTGTACATATATGTTTAAAAGTAGACACCCTGTGTATATAAACCGTCCCAGACACTATAAACGAATGTTGACGAATGTCCAATAATGTCCAATAATAGAAATTGTTTTTATTTGTTGGTTGGCATTCTGTAAAAAATAAATTAGGTACTTTTGTTTTATTAATATTTTTCTCCCCTCATCATCGTCTTTCTATCGAATTTTGCGACGCTTCCCATACAGTGATGTCTCCTGATAACCTTTTTTAAAGTCCATTAAAAGATATCTGGCAACATGTTTTGTTTGCGAATTTGTTTTCCTTAGTTTCTGTTCCAATTTAGCCGTGGGGCACGACTGAACGTGAAGCGCAGCACCCTGTAGGTATGTATATACGTATTCCCGTACCCATTCCATTTTATGACACTGTATGCGGCATCTAGCCCCCAGGGCCTGCTTGTTTATTTTATTCTGTATTCAGGGGCGTGCCGTTGACGTTTCTGGAGGGCCGACCCCAGTTGCTTGCCTGCTCGAAGGGTTCGTTAATCGAATCACACGTACGCGTTTATTATTTAGCGAACGCAGTCGCTAGACTCGCCGTACAGGCAGCCATAACCCTCCTCAAACGGTTCAAACCGAGACGGTGGCTACCAAGCGCCACCGTTTCAATTATTTTAATCAAGTATGCTGCGCGCATGTCAAATCGCGACGTAACATTATTAGAAATGAAAATGATCCAAGGTAGTTATGAAGCAACTTCAGGGCACCTAATTGGTAAGGTATTTGTGGTGCGTCACCTGATTCCATAGAACCTTACCTTTATATTTTGTGATTCAATATCATAACCTCAAATAAAACATTAAATTAACAAATTAGCTATTATATAAGTGATAATTTTAAACTAAAACTAAATTGCGCTGTCATTGCTTCCTCTATTCTTGGTTACTTCTCTGAGATACGTATAAGTATTTCTATAAAATCTATCGATTTGAAGGTTAACCTGTGATCACAAAAGGTAGGTTGAGTTTGAATTCTGCTTCTTCTTGTTCGATTTTTTCTTGGGTTACAACCTCGTTTGATCACATTCTGAGAGCAAAAGAAGTACTACCTTCATCATAATAGTAATTATTAGGAATGTTATTGTTTGTATATTGCCTGTTGTTATTCCAAAGAAACAACAGCAAACCTACCTGTCGCTTGTGGTGTTTTCTTACCGACCACCTTGGCAAGAAATACAGCCTGAATAAATAAGGGCAATATAGTTTGTTAAAAGTTCCATATTCCATACTCCCAGTCGCATGACGCATAGCCCCAAGCTCAAAACAGAACGATCGCAGCGTGCTAGTCTATCGCTAACTTCTCTTCGCAATTTATGCAAAGTTTCAAACGAGAAATGTCATCTTCGTCGATAATTGAAATAAAATTGATCTAACGAGTTTCGGTTTGCTGATTCCAGTCAATAGCTAGCTGCTAGTTTGTGGTAGATAAACTAAGAGAATACTAGCGCATATTTGAAACAATAATGAATCTGAATTTATAACTAACCTAAAACGTAAAGCTCCTGCTTCTACCAGAAAGTTTTTGCACAAATAAGTTTTGGAAAAATAAAGTAAAAATAGAATAAATAATTCGTTTCTACACTATCTACTTGGGATTCCTGTACAGGGTGTTCCATTTTCGATACTTTTGAAGGGTATCTCCGTTATTTACAGATTTTTATGGCCTCCTTAGTTTTTGAGCTTGTTGAAATGGTAAAAATCGACTCTTATAGATTTTTTCACATAGAATTCAGGTTTTTTTCTATAAATATAAATATTACCTACAAAAGTATCGAAAATAGGACACTCTGTACAGGGTGGTACAAATTGGACACTTTTAAAGAGAAACTCCTATTTTTGGCGGAGATAGAGACGAAAACTGATATCGGTGTCTGAGGCTCATTTTTTATGATAAACTTAGTGGCCAAAACCGCAAATCGATATCCGTCACCATTCTTGAGTTACCGGCGTTTTTAGAATATGTGCGCTTTCGTAACTTTTTTCAGGTTGACAATTTTGTGATTCTATAAAAACATTTCTAAAGCACTTTTTACTTTGAATCGAATGCTGATACCATTTTTTTTAGGTCAATGGTTTAAGAGTTACTGATGAAAAGATTCATAAAAGCTATTAGTAATTGATAACTACTTAAGTAAATCATGAAGTGTTATATGTTTTTGGAATGGTAATTTTTTGCAGTAACTCTTAAACTATTGACGTGAAAAAATGTAGTAGCAACATTGGATTCTACGTAACAAAAGTGCTTTAGAAATATTTTTGCAGAAACACAAAATTTTCAACCTGAAAAAGTTACTGCCACTTTTCGAAATTGCATATTTTCGAAAAACGCCCTGTAACTCAAGAACGGTGACAGATATCGATTTGCGATTTTCGCGATTAAGTTTATCATACAAAATGAGCCTCAGACACTGATATCAGTTTATGTCTATCTCCGTTAAAAATAGGGGTTTCCCTTTAAAAGTGTTCAATTTGGCCCGCCCTGTACAATACGCACTACGAACATGTAAACTTACCCTACAATGCTCCGTTGCGTAGTTGTTATTAGTTAAAACCTGGAATAAAAAGTTACATTAATTTACTGTATTTTTCGTTTGATATTTCCGCAGTTAAAAAACTGGATAGTATAGGGTACTTGGCAATATTTTTAATTGCTCGAAAATCGTACAGTTTACAGTAGATGCACCAACATAACACGTAATAAATGAAATAACGGCTTTTAAACCTTATACAGGGTGGGTTTTTTTCGATGCCCACTATGGGGATCTCGGAAACTAGCAGAGCTAGAACAAAAGTTAAATGGGGAAAGAATTGCGGTTTTGAATGCTCAATGTAATGCCCCGTTTGGATTTTTAAAAAAGTTCACGGCACACTAGATATTTTGAAAAAAGTGATTTTTTGCTATTTCTTCAGATCTCTGTAGCTCCGTTATTTCTGATTATACGGAAAAACTGTAAAGATAAATTTTTTTTTGGGGTCACCTGAAATCGTTGATTTACATAACTCCTCCACGCAACACATAAGACTTAAAAAACCGGATAACACAAGAATGCAGCCGTATTACTTCAGAAATATTGTTAAAGGTTAGGCAAGAAGTCGAATTTCGGCTTTATTATTGCTTAGCCAATGACGGCGGTCATTTTGAACAATTAAAGACCTCAATAATTCAATGACTATTATTTACTTAAATAGCTACTCACTTGGAGCATCCATCAAAACTAGGTTTTTGCTTATAACTTTTGTAAATTTTAAACGACTGTAAAGAACGAGTGATTACTGAATTCGCAAAAAAAAACAGTTTCAAATGATGTATCACAAGTTGGGCAGTTCCATTTGAAATTTTAAAGTTGAGGTTGGTGGCCCACACAGGGGTGGCTTTATCAACATCACATTTGCATCAACAAAAATCGACGGGTCACGGCGATTTTTATACTTTTTTGTATTTTGTGATATATTGGGGGGGAAGTTTTCAAATGAACACCCTGTACAAGTGTCCAGGGATTGTTTTATCAAGTATGTAAAATTGTTCTAACGAATCCAAGATAAACGGAGAACGATCATTTGCATAGTAAGGAACAATTCCAATACCTACAGTTTTAGTTTTCTACTGCGTAGATAGTTTTTATCGCGAAATGGGTTTTCCAAATATGCCTACAAATAGGTAAGCTGTTCCACTCTTGGGAATGCACCGTTACCCCTTTGTGATGCACCCTAAAGTGTTCATAACGGAAAATAACAAACTATGGCAGCGAACGTACCTATTTGCCTCAAAGTCTCGCCAAACTTTTACGAAATTATGGCTTCAGAAATTCTCGCATAGAGGCAACTTTTCAAAGGCAAAGTCGATTATAAATAATTTGGTGGTAGTATAAAAAGCAACAGTTGTTGTTGAAACGTGTTGATTACCACTTTACAGAAAAACGTTGGATGCTACGAAGGTTTGAGTTAGCTGATAAATTCCCATATCTTGGCCTGTTTACGTAATTTAGTTAAGTACCGGAGTATATTGATTGCTTTTCTAACTGAACGGCCTTGTTGAATTTCAATATACCAACACATTGTAAGGTGATACAAGGAGGCCCAATATGCACTCATGTAAGCGGCTATAATTTTGTTAAAAATGATCTGATATAATACTGAAATAAATGCCCGGCATTTGGAACACAGAAAAATTGAAAATAAAAAAACCTTTTTAAAAACAAGCTTTTAGACTACTAAAACGAATAAAATAGGTTTAATTCCAAATTGCGACAAGTTTTTGCAAACTGGAAAGCTTGTCGCGCGAAATGTTGATGAATGCAGGTACCAATTAATTTTATTGGACAGTGATTGGTTGATAAGCAAGTACCTATTTGCCAAAGTATGCATTTTTTTTTAAATAAAAGCTTGTTTTAAAAAAGTTTGTTTTCAATTTTATTTTATTTTATTTTATTTTTTTAGTTTTATTTTGTGCTTTTTAGTACCTATTTGATTCCCATGTCAGGAGGGTGGTAAAGAAATTTAGTCCGCAATCTTGGGACGGCCGCCATATTGGATTTCGTATGAAGTCATTCACCTTATTGTTTTCTACCCGTCGAGCCCGATACCCATGTTGGGTATCAAATAGATAATCCGCCATCTTGGAGCGGCGGTAATATTGAATTTGGTGTGATGTCACTAAATTTATTTTTTCTACTCTTCAAGCCCTTTCATATGATACCCCTGTTAAGGAGGTTGAAAAGAAATGTAATCCGCCATCTTGGAGCGGGCGCCATATTGAATTTAGTGTGATGTCACTAACTTTTTCGTTTTTTACTCTTTAAACCCTTTCATTTGATACCCATATTAAGGGGGTTGACAAAAAATACATCATCCGCCATCTTGGAGCGGCGGCCATATTGAATTTAGTGTGATGTCACTCACTTTATTTTTTCTACTCTTCAAGCCCTTTCATTTTTTGATACCCATATTAAGGGGGTTGCATATTGTATTGTCACCGGAACTAAAGGTATATGCAAAATTTCAGCTCAATCGGATGTCAGGAAGTGGTTCTAATTCAGCTTGCAAGATTCGACCCACACATACATACATACATACATACATACATACATACATACATACATACATACATACATACATACATACATACATACATACTAACAGGGCAAGTTAAATAAAAGCTTGTAAAGATACAGCATATTTATATGCTATAGTTCGTTTCTGCTGTGGTAATATGCACAAAGAACAGCAGCTAGAGGGAACGCGAGCTTTCCAAATGAGGCGGTGACGTCGAGCAGCGTACAAAAATAGCAATTTTTATATTTTTTATGCAATTAACGATAATTGCAAACAAATTATTTATTGTAAGCTATCACTAAATAATGTGTTTCTATACTACAAATTTCAATGATATTGTTCCAAAGTGTTTTTTTTTCAGTGTTTGCATTAGTAGGTACCTTGTTATTTACACCATTTTTTGAATATTTTAAAACTAGGGTTACTTAATTTATAGAGTTAGGTATAAACTGGATAAGCTAAAACACATGGGCAATCGTTTTAATGTCAGAACAGTATTTTAAACAAAAAATACATTAAGATCGATTCTAGTTAAAACGAAACCATTTAATGAGGTACAAAGTTCAAAAAATTGCATTTATAAAATTCCTTGTGAATGTGGAAAGTTCTATGTTGGGGAGATTTGTAGGCCATTTAACGTTCGTTTAAAAGAACACAAAAATTATATCAAATATCGAAGTCAAGAATATGTGAACACTTTTTTAATACCAATCACAGGATTTTGTGGGATAGGTCCAAACCAATTCTCAAGGTAGAAGTAGGAAATAGGCGAAAAATTAAAAAATCAGCATTTGTTCTAAGAAATACGGACAACTGTGTTGCTGAATGTTCAGTGGAATTCAGTAAAATATTATTGCCACTTATTCAAAGAGAAGTTAGTATAGATAATTAGATAGAACACGGGGTACAATATCAGGCAGGTGGCTATGCTATTGTTTCTGTTGTCATGACATTTTAACCTGAAATTTATTAATCTGTCACTTCACTTTGACGTGGCATGATCTTTGAGAAAGAAGGAAGATTTATTCTCCGAAAGCTCAGAAAACAAATTTGTTGAAGTTATTTTTTGAGTTACAAGTTCAAAGTTTCGTTCATTTACTGTTAAGAATTTATAAATTCTCCAGACAACTTGAAAAAGTTGTCTTTGAATCAGTTTGGTGGCAAAAAACCCAATTAAAAAATTAAATGAATCTGTTTGCGTCACAAATAAATTTTAGAAAATATGAGGTTTTTGTTTAATTCTAAAGAACTTATTTATTTTGTATTTCTCACATATAGGTACCTACCTACTTTAGTCGTATACAGACATTTGCAAGCAAAAATGATGTCAAATGACGTGCTTAAAAGCAGTCACATCATTTTCTTTATCTGTCAAATTTGGCATATACCAGATTTCAGACCTCTAGAAAATGCTTTTCAATTTTTTTTATTTCATTATCAATTTTTCTTACTAAATTGAATTGACATGAATGTGGGTAAACCTACCTCAAAAAACCAAGGCCTACGCCACTGGATTTGGCATCCCTTAAAACTGTAACCTACTTTATTAGAAGTAATAGTAATATCAATATTTATGCCTAAATACAAAAACACTAACGTAAAAATTATGAGGTAAGTATATGAAAAATTTATCTATAAATAAACATTGTATTAGTAGAAAAAAATAATAAAATTTCATTTTTACTTTAGGTTTTTTGTATTTAGGTAAGTACCTATAACTATTTGTAATAAAGCAAGTTACAGATTCAATTGTTTTCATTCCCCATGCAACTTGATTTAATCGAGTAGGCAAGTAAAATAGGTAGTTAAATTATTTGTTTCTAGAGTTTGTATGTACTGCACCATAGTTTAATATTACACACGGTAACTATACAAGGTGGCCCACCACGAACTGCATCGATCTATATATGGAAAACTAAAAGTAGAAAAATTCTGAAAATTTGGCACCTCACCAATGCCGATGGGGGCTGCTCAACTAAAATATTTTGGTGAATTTAGCACTTCCGGTTATACCGGAAGTCGATATCAACTTTCTTATCTCATATGGAACACCCTATATATTATCGTATTTTTGGATTCTAGGCATCATTTTGGAACAAAAACATGCAACATGTTCTATGTCTAAATCCAACCGTTTTTGAGATATTTGCATTTTTTCGAAAAAAATTATAGGTGCAGACCTAAAGTCAATTAGCAATTTATACGAGGAAACCGCGAAATTTCAAAACGAATTTCGTTTTCGTGTAACAGAAGCCCTGACCTAGTGATCTCTGCTGAGAAATAAATCCGTTCTTATACAGGGTGTTCACAAAATATTAATAAAAATTACATTCAAAATGTGCTTAAATCTCGAAATTTTCAAATGGAAACCCCCATTTTTTTAATGCGATCTTATTCACCACTAAAAATGACGACAACTTTGTGTAAGGTTTCCTATACCTAAATGCAGTAATTTTCGATTAATTTACGAAAAACCCACTTTTCGCCCATAAAATGCGGGGTTTGCTTAACTCTTGGAAAATCATATTAGCCCTGGACGTTGAAAGACAATCGCGGCTTAGGAAATGTCACTTGGTTTATAAGTTATTGTCAACAATAATTCCGGCGCGCTTAAATTACACAAACGAAGATTATGTATTCTCCGTAGATAATAAAACAAATTTAAATAATCTTCGTTTGTGTAATTTAAGTGACAATAACTTATAAACCAAGTGACATTTCCAAAGCCGCGATTGTCTTTTCAACGTCCAGGGCTAATATGATTTTCCAAGCGTTAAGCAAACCCCGCATTTTATGGGCGAAAAGTGGGTTTTTCGTAAATTAATCGAAAATTACTGCATTTAGGTATAGGAAACCTTACACAAAGTTGTCATCATTTTTAGTGGTGAATAAGATCGCATTAAAAAAATGGGGGTTTCCATTTGAAAATTTCGAGATTTAAGCACATTTTGAATGTAATTTTTATTCATATTTTGTGTATAAGAACGGATTTATTTCTCAGCAGAGATCACTAGGTCAGGGCTTCTGTTACACGATGCTTTAAAATTTCGCGGTTTCCTCGTATAAATTGTTAATTGACTTTAGGTCTGCAGTCTGCACCTGTAATTTTTTTCGAAAAAATGCAAATATCTTAAAAACCGTTGGATTTAGGCATAGGACATGTTGAATGTTTTTGTTCCAAAATGATGCCTGGCATCCAAAAATGCAATAATATACAGAGTGTTCCATTTGAGATAAGAAAGTTGATATCGACGAAGTGCCAGATTCACCAAAATATTTTAGTTGAGCAGCGCCCATCCGCATTGGTGTGGTGCCAAATTTTCAGAATTTTCCTACTTTTAGTTTTCAATATATAGATCGATGCAGTTCGTGGTGGTATACTCAAATTATTTTAAGAAGTCCTTACTGGGACTGTCAATTGGTAATTTCGATATCCTAAGTTGGCATCAATGCAGCAAAAAATGCAACCGGGTCATAAGTTCAGGTCAGTAACTAGCCCATTTGCACTAATAACACGAAAAGTAACTCGAACAAGAACAACACAGATGATGGTAAAACTCACGAAACGTAGAAAACCCGCGAATATTTTCATTGCCGAATGTTTGAACCAGTTTGAACGATCTGGAAAACCTTCACTGTCACTTTGACACACCGAAGCTAAATTTCCCTGAGTCCGCCCATAGACGCTGCCAAAAGCAGCTGATTATTACGAAATACCAAAATGAAAAGTGTTTCCATGACGTTTGAAATTATTATTAAAATGAGTTGTAGTCATAGTTATTGTTATTTATAGCGGTATAATCGTGATTGCAATTGGGTTTTTATTTTATTATGCTCTTTTTTTCGTATCACTGGGTAACTTTTCACATCATAAATCAATGAGTGACTTCATTAACTGGTTGAGACACATATACCAATGTTATACCCATGGTTAACAGAAAATTCCTAGGGATTTTGTGGAGAATGTCATCTGACAAAATCGGGACTTCTTACAGTAATCGGGGTATATAGTAAGTTTTAAAAAAAGAGTAATGTTTATGCCTGTTATAAAAGAAAATTTAGTTACTTTAAGCACATTTTTAAGTTACTAGTTGCCCTACATGACTAATTAGGTAAGTACGTGTTTGGTTATTTGATGTAGCAACCTCGCATTCAAACAAACTTCAATAACAATTACCGTAACAAAGCAAAATTACAAACAAAATTTCGAACCCCCCGAGCCAAACACCCCACCATTTCGCCCATGCTTAGTGTATCCGCATTTCTAAACATCAACATCACCAGCCACGACCCCCCACCCCCCACCTTTGAGCCTAGGGACCTCCGCATTGCAGAGCCGTTGCCGTTATATCTGCCACTGTGTCTCTGTATATCCGCTATTATTTAATAACGGTCGGACAGCGGCGCCGGCGGAGTTACCGCCTCGACCCCCTGTTCGCAGCCAAACATCAGCTCGTTAATTTAGAAAAAAAAGCAGCCGAAACTTGCCGGATTCGTAATTATCGAAATTTCTTTGACTTCGAGTTTCGAGCTGAGAACGATCAGGGTTGCCGCATCGCAGGCCGTGGCGACATCGCGCGTTGGGAGGTCGAAGCTTCTTTGTTCTCGAGAGTGGACAAATCGATGATGGGAATCGCGAGGTAGGAATCTTCTCTTGGATTTTGAGATGGACGAAGGAAACTGTACGGAGCGTTGATGTACGATGTCGATTTTTTTCTTTTTCTTTGGCGTTTGCATTTGGAGGATTTCATGGATTTTTTACACAAACCTCGGTGATCGAACTATCAACTTTGTAAGTTGTTTGGGTTCAGTTTATAACTAGAACTGGTGTCATTGAGTCAGTTGAAATTAATTTTTGTTTCTTATCAAATTACAACTGATGTCAGGTGTGGGGTTCGGAGATTTGTCCAAGAATGTAAACTGATAAAATAAAATAGATTTTAAGTTTATTAAGAACAGTATCTAAATACTATGTAATAAACTAGTTGCTTTTTTACAGAAGTAATCTAGCTATAATTTAAAGTAGGTATCACAAAAAATAAAAAAATATATAAATTTCTATTTTTCTTTGTTTTTATTTTTTAACGTATTTTTTACGCTTTACGACATACCGTATATTTTTGACACTAATTTATTGCACAAAAGCTATGGTATGGCCCAAGTTATCACTATTGACTCTTAGTAGTTCAAAAAAATGTTTTAATTCAGATGAAATTAATTTTTGTTTTTTTATCAAATTACAATTGGTATCAGGTGTGGGATTCGGAGATATGTCCAAGATTGTAAACTGATAAAATAAATAGATTTTTAAGTTTATTCTTCAAGGACAGTACCTAAATACTATAATAAACTAGTTGCTTTTTTACAGAAGTAATCTAACTATAATTTAAAGTATTACAAAAAATATATATATACACTATGGGGATCTCGGAAACTAGCAGAGCTAGAACAAAGGTTAAATGGGGAAATAATTGCAGTTTCCAATGCTCAATCTAATGCCCCTTTTGGATTTTTAAAAGAGTTCATGGCTCACTAGATATTTTGAAAAGAGTAATTTTTTTGCTATTTCATCAGATCTCTGTAGCTCCGTTATTTCTGATTATACACAAAAACTGTAAGGACAAAAATTGTAGATAAGTTTGGGCTTAATAAGATAATCTGGACCAATTTTTTATGTTGTTTGTGATTTTTGAGATATGACATAAACTTGTGTTTTCTTAAATGTAAATCATAGTTGGCTGTGGCCTTATCAAATCGGACATTTTTTGAGCCTTCGAAAGATAATACTTGGCATAGTTATTATACAAAATAAAAGAGCTATGGCTAATTTTCTGATTTTTTTAAAATTTTCAGTCAGCCATGGAATATTTTCATACTTACGTTCTATTTTATAATTAAACATACTTCCAACTTCCTAATATTTTGTTTTTAGCTGGTAACAAAATGTAAAAAAAAATAAAAATTAAAAAACTCAAATTCAAATTATTATTATTTTAAGAGGTCGCCTTTTAAAATAGACTAGAAGTATTCTAGCTATAATTTAAAGTACCCATCCCAAAAAGTTATTTATATTTTTCTTTCAGAGTGCACAAGCCCAGATATAGTAAACAAATTAAACTTTCATTTACCGCGTGTTAATAGTTTTAAAAAAATTCCTTTAGGAAACATAAAAGAGAACTTGAAAAATATTTAGATTTGATGCCCTTTATAACGAAACCAGTTAAGATTTCGATACATTTTTATACGGAAAAATCTACTTATTGTGATGAATTCTAGATTCTTGAAGGTTTTCCCTTTAAAGTTGGACCAACCTGAACAAAATTCAATAATGAAAATATTTTTCGCTGCACACATTTTAGGACGTACCGTTTATTTTTGACAATAATTTATTGCACAAAAGCTATGATATGGCCCAAGTTATCCCCACTGACTCTTAAGTAGTTCTACAATTTTTTAATTCAGTTGAAATTAATTTTTGTTTCTTATAAAATTACAACTGGTATCAGGTGTGGGGTTCGGAGATAAGTCCAAGAATGTAAACTGATAAAATAAATAGATTTTTAAGTTTGTTATTGAAGAACAGTATCTAAATACTATATAAACTAGTTGCTTTTTTTTACAGAAGTAATCTAGCTATAATTTAAAGTAGGTATCACAAAAAAATAAAAAATATATAAATTTCTATTTTCCTTTTTTTTTTCTTTTTTAACGTATTCTTTACGCTTTGGTGTCATTGAAAAACAAGATGATGGATGAATAAACGGACTAAACACTGTATTATTTATTATATTATACAGAGTGCACAAGCCCAAATTTAGTACACAAAAAGGTATCATTTAAACTTTAAATAAATCATAACTCGACAAGTTATTATTAACAGAGAGGGCTTGTTCCGAAGTTACAGTATACCGTGGCCTCACTTTGTTGCGAACACAACTGTACAACATGCGGCAATTTTTTTAACACGTTTCACTATTTTCAGGAGCACCGCAGACCGGGCCGGTCCTGCCCTGCCGTCATGCAGGGACAGAGAGATACTGCAGCCTCCCCCACCCCTTGTTTATATTTACGAGCGCGAGGCAGCGGCTTCCGCGGCCTCACGCCGACCGGCCTAAGCCGACTCGGAAGATGTGGAAAACTTTTTTATCGTATTTTTAGGGGGCTTAGAATAATAAATAAATAAATATTAAAAATATATAAAAAATGACCTCTGACGCTTGGTCACGTGGCTTTCGCTATCTGTCAAAAATGACATTTAAAAAATACATTCGTTAGAAAAAGGGCATATTTTTTACAATTTTAATTTTTTTTTCAATTTTACATAATTTTTTAATATCTACATGATCAAATATGTAGGTAAAAAACATGGAATTTTTCTAATCATTTTCAGAAATCTAGCTAGCCATGGAAACAATTATTGATAGTCAGAAATTATTTAACAGTGTGTTAGGGTGCCTTGCGCACTATTAAATTTATCTAACTGGAATATTTTTTAATTTTTTTGTAACAAACAATAATAGGAAGCAAGTTAGTAACAAGCACAATTCAAAAATTAGAAAAATATTCCAGTTGAATAAATTTAAGGGTGCATAAGGCACCCTGACACACTCTTAAATAATTTCTGACTATCAATTGTTTCCATGGCTAGGTAAGTTTCAGAAAATGATTAGAAAAAATTCCATGTTTTTTTTACATATTTGACCCTGTAGATTTTGAACAATAAAAGATACAAAAAATCTTTTCCTACAAAAGTTCTTGAGAACGATAAGGACTTTCAATATATAGGGAAAATGGTACCTATGTTTCTGGGAAAATAATATGGATGATGTCACAGCGGCCATTTTCCCAAACATCAAAAAGCTAATTTTCGGTCATAATTGGACTTTAGTATGTCCCAAAGAACCCATTTTCGAAATTTTACTTTAGAGCATTTATAATATAAATTTATTTTTTACATTACATTTTTTGTACCTACTAAAATGATGCGAAAATAATAGTACATTAATAATATCTTAAATGATTAACGGTACATCAACAAAACAAAATCTTAAAGCTAATGTTTTTTTTTGAAAATTACATATTCTTGTCGGTATACATATAATAATAAAATGTTAATGAAATGATAAATTCATAAATGAATATTAAAAAATGGCACTTATCTAAAATTGAAAAAGAAACAACTTGTTCGAGTCGAACTGTTTAAAATTTAACAAAGAAACCTAATTTTAGTGATTTATGGGTAATTTTTCCTCCTCTTTAAGTACCTACTAGAAATCTTTCTTGGCTTGAATTTCCACATTCGATACTTGCATGTGACTAAATGTCTGTCGAATTCTTGTGGGTTGATAAACAAATAGAAAGTTCACATAACCAACAATCATGAATGGCTACCCTACACTCTCTAACTCCTTCTAGACGCCAAAATACTTTACCTGATATGCCACTAAAACATCCTTTATTATTTATAATTACAGGTATTAAAAATCTTTTTTTATAATATTACCTATATTGATATTCTTTAATTAAGTAGCTTTATATTTGTTAAAATAAATGTATTGTACTCTAAAAAGACTTACTATTAATTACTTTCCGTGGATTCAGAATATCTTGTTCTTATGATATAACTAAAGGTAGATACTTGTGATATTGCTATTTTACTACTAAGGGAGTAGGTATTGTTTTATTTTCTGACGCAAAATTATCAACAGTCAAAGTTCATAATATCCTGATTAAAATTAAATTTTACAGTCCAAATTAATGTCAAATTTTCACCAAAATATTTTTAAATATCCATCTATGTTCTTTGTTTAATAAAGCTTTGTGAGCTTCAAGCCCTTTGTTAAAATATCAACAACAACAATAGGGGGGAATGTTTAATTAGGATCTTTGTTCTGGAACATCATAAAACCCTTCACAGCTTCACCACTGTAAGCATCTTTCAGTTCATCAATAATTTATAACATTTCTCGCTCTTCCTTCGGCTTTTTTTTAAAGAGACCTTTAAACATTTCTCCAAGCCGGCAATCCCGGACTGCGTCGGCGAGTCCGCCCCTGCCCTAATGCGGAGACAGCGCGATACGGCCACCCCCACCCCTTGTTTATATTTAGGCGAGGCGGCCGCTGCCGCCGCCTCACGCCGGCCGGCTTCAGCCGCGTCGGCCTCGAAGATGATTTTTGTCGCGGCCCTTTGGACGGCCCGCCGGTAATTTCGAAATCGGCTGTGATGGGCGGGAGGCAGGGCCTGGTGACGTAGCCGGGGGAGGGCCGCCCGGTGCCCAATGAGAGGCGGCGCCACCGGGTCACTCGCGTCTTTTGTGCCATTCAAATGCGGGGGTGGTACCCGTTCTTTTGTTTCGGGTTATGAACGGGTTTTTGCGGACGCCGCCATCGATCGGCGTGAGAGGCGGGCGGGACCGCGTTAAATATTTCGAATTGCCCGACGATTTCTGGTTAATATTTAAACAGGGGTTCTGGCGGTTGGCGGTGCACGCCTGAAAAAATGTTGCGGATGTCCGCTTTACAAGAGGACGGTTTGAAAATTTCGAAACGCTAACTAACATTTTTTGTCGCAAAAATACAGGGCGATTCAGACTTGATGTAAACAATTTTAACCACACAGTGAATCACCTTCTATAATTTAATTTAATTCTTAAAAAAATTAATAGTAAAAAAATATGAAACACAGAAAGATTTTTAGTACCTGTCATAATTATAAATAATAAATGATGTTTAGTGGCATATCAGGTAAAGAATATCAATTGAAAAAAATGCACTCCAGCCGGGACTTCAACCCGGGACTCCTACTGTGGCCGTAGGTACTTTAACTAACTAAGCTACCGGAGATATGGGTTCCATCGGTTAGGTGTTATTTATTCCAATTGATATATAGTTAGTAGCGGTGAGATGTAGAAGACTTCGGCGTCTTCTACAGCTACTAGAAGGGGTTAGAGGGTGTAGGGAAACCATTCATTATTGTTGGTTATGTGAACTTCCTATTTGTTCATCAACCCACAATGTCAAGCCAAGAAAATGAAATACAGAAAGATTTTTAGTACCTGCAATTATAAATAATAAATTATGTTTAGTGGCATATCAGGGTAAAGGATATCAATTGAAAAAAATGCACTCCAGCCGGGACTCGAACCCGGGACTCCTACTGTGGCCGTAGGCACTTTAACCAACTAAGCTACCGGAGATATGGGTTCCATCGGCTAGGTGTTATTTATTCCAATTGATATATAGTTAGTAGCGGTGAGATGTAGAAGACTTCGGCGTCTTCTACAGCTACTAGAAGGGGTTAGAGGGTGTAGGGAAACCATTCATTATTGTTGGTTATGTAAACTTCCTATTTGTTCTTCCACCCACAATATTCGACATATAGCGACTTATTGCAAGTATCGAACGTGGAAATTCTAACCTACAATGTCAAAGCCAGAATATGAAATACAGAAAGATTTTTAGTACCTGTAATAATTATAAATAATAAATGATGTTTAGTGGCATATCAGGTAAGGATATCAATTGAAAAAAATGCACTCCAGCCGGGACTTGAACCCGGGACTCCTACTGTGGCCGTAGGCACTTTAACCAACTAAGCTACCGGAGATATGGGTTCCATCGGCTAGGTGTTATTTATTCCAATTGATATATAGTTAGTAGCGGTGAGATGTAGAAGACTTCGGCGTCTTCTACAGCTACTAGAAGGGGTTAGAGGGTGTAGGGAAACCATTCATTATTGTTGGTTATGTAAACTTCCTATTTGTTCTTCCACCCACAATATTCGACATATAGCGACTTATTGCAAGTATCGAACGTGGAAATTCTAACCTACAATGTCAAAGCCAGAATATGAAATACAGAAAGATTTTTAGTACCTGTAATAATTATAAATAATAAATGATGTTTAGTGGCATATCAGGTAAGGATATCAATTGAAAAAAATGCACTCCAGCCGGGACTTGAACCCGGGACTCCTACTGTGGCCGTAGGCACTTTAACCAACTAAGCTACCGGAGATATGGGTTCCATCGGCTAGGTGTTATTTATTCCAATTGATATATAGTTAGTAGCGGTGAGATGTAGAAGACTTCGGCGTCTTCTACAGCTACTAGAAGGGGTTAGAGGGTGTAGGGAAACCATTCATTATTGTTGGTTATGTAAACTTCCTATTTGTTCTTCCACCCACAATATTCGACATATAGCGACTTATTGCAAGTATCGAACGTGGAAATTCTAACCTACAATGTCAAAGCCAGAATATGAAGCACAGAAAGATTTTTAGTACCTGTAATAATTATAAATAATAAATGATGTTTAGTGGCATATCAGGTAAGGATATCAATTGAAAAAAATGCACTCCAGCCGGGACTTGAACCCGGGACTCCTACTGTGGCCGTAGGCACTTTAACCAACTAAGCTACCGGAGATATGGGTTCCATCGGCTAGGTGTTATTTATTCCAATTGATATATAGTTAGTAGCGGTGAGATGTAGAAGACTTCGGCGTCTTCTACAGCTACTATAAGGGGTTAGAGGGTGTAGGGAAACCATTCATTATTGTTGGTTATGTAAACTTCCTATTTGTTCTTCCACCCACAATATTCGACATATAGCGACTTATTGCAAGTATCGAACGTGGAAATTCTAACCTACAATGTCAAAGCCAGAATATGAAGCACAGAAAGATTTTTAGTACCTGTAATAATTATAAATAATAAATGATGTTTAGTGGCATATCAGGTAAGGATATCAATTGAAAAAAATGCACTCCAGCCGGGACTTGAACCCGGGACTCCTACCGTGGCCGTAGGCACTTTAACCAACTAAGCTACCGGAGATATGGGTTCCATCGGCTAGGTGTTATTTATTCCAATTGATATATAGTTAGTAGCGGTGAGATGTAGAAGACTTCGGCGTCTTCTACAGCTACTAGAAGGGGTTAGAGGGTGTAGGGAAACCATTCATTATTGTTGGTTATGTAAACTTCCTATTTGTTCTTCCACCCACAATATTCGACATATAGCGACTTATTGCAAGTATCGAACGTGGAAATTCTAACCTACAATGTCAAAGCCAGAATATGAAGCACAGAAAGATTTTTAGTACCTGTAATAATTATAAATAATAAATGATGTTTAGTGGCATATCAGGTAAGGATATCAATTGAAAAAAATGCACTCCAGCCGGGACTTGAACCCGGGACTCCTACTGTGGCCGTAGGCACTTTAACCAACTAAGCTACCGGAGATATGGGTTCCATCGGCTAGGTGTTATTTATTCCAATTGATATATAGTTAGTAGCGGTGAGATGTAGAAGACTTCGGCGTCTTCTACAGCTACTAGAAGGGGTTAGAGGATGTAGGGAAACCATTCATTATTGTTGGTTATGTAAACTTCCTATTTGTTCTTCCACCCACAATATTCGACATATAGCGACTTATTGCAAGTATCGAACGTGGAAATTCTAACCTACAATGTCAAAGCCAGAATATGAAACACAGAAAGATTTTTAGTACCTGTAATAACTATAAATAAGAAATGATGTTTAGTGGCATATCAGGTAAAGGATATCAATTGAAAAAAATGCAATTGATATCCTTTACCTGATATGCCACTAAACATCATTTATTATTTGTAAAAAAATATTTTTAAAAACAAGCTTTTATTTAAATACTCTGAAAAAAAGAAAATAAACTTTATAATAAATCAAACCAAGAACAAACCCATAATTTTGTTACTTAACTGATGGGATTGTCTTTGCTTAACTGTTTAAAACTTAACTGTAGAGGAAAGTCGCCTAATACATTTTTGTAATCCCCCTAAAAGTTAAGTATTTTTAAAAGAATCAACGTAACTTTTTTCAAAATTGGACTTCATCCCTTACGCAACCTGATTGTCTACTTGAAACTATAATTAAAACTCTAACTTTTTCGTTTTTTTGCTTTTAACCTTTTTTAGGCAACTACCCATATTAGGAAACTCTATACCTAATATGGGGTAGGTACCTAAAAGATAATTAAAATACCTATACGAAAGAAACACGGTGGGTTGGGTAAGTATGTCTTTATTTGGTGTTATTTTAAAAACAAAAAAAAATACCAAAAAAATATTTCTTTAAAACAATTATAAAACTATTAAAGTAAATCTTTTTTCTCCGTTTCCATAGCATGATTGACGATTTAATTTTCCATGTCAACGGAAAAACAGGTTTCCGCCCAAGACAACCATAAACAATATCTTCAGCTGCTCCATTCATTTTTATATCTTTCCAACGTTGTCTGAGGCGCTCCATGTGTTTGGGAACTTTTAAAGTATCCCATTATTTTTTCCCTACAAGCTGATATAGCAGCTATCGTATTTTTCGGATCCTGAGATTTTTTTCTTTGTTTGGCATCTGAAATTAAAGAGGAAAGCCAAATTAAATTAAATGCAGCTTATTATGGGTACCCCAAATTATAGGATTCCCAGAGAGGTAGGTACCCCCATATTAGGCCTAGGGCAGTAGTAAAAATAAAACAGCAGATTTTAAGAAATAAGCAAATATATATATAAAAGAACCAGTCTAAGCCAAAACTAGCCCATAATACACGCTTTGAACAACATGCAATAATTTAACTTACCTTTTTTGAAGCCAAATTCACACTATTTTCTAGAAGCTGAAAATTTTCAATACGCTCACTAATTTTGTTTGTCACGTTGAATTGGAACTGTAGCTCTCTGCATCGTGAGATGTTTACTAGTTACATGTCACTTCTAGAAGCTTAGTATAGCCCCCACCAAATAGATGGCAGCACCTTAGATCCTGAGAAATTAAGGTACCCCATATTAGGGACTATCCCCATATTAGATTAAGATGTATTGTGGGTGCTTCTCCAAGAAAATCCTGTAGAGATATTTTCAAGAAGCTTGACATCCAGACGCTGCACTCACTTCTGATTATTGAACTTTGTTCTTACATATTTGAAAATAGAGATAATTTTCTGGCTAACTCTGACGTGCACAGTTTTAATACGAGAACCCAGGGTTTGCTCCGAACTCCTTTCTTCCGCTACCGAATAGGGCGTCAATCTCCAATCTTTCTAGGTACTAAACTTTTCAACAGATTGAATTTGGAGATTGTAGGCTCACCTGACATAAATATTTTTCGACGACGCTTAAGATCCTATTTGTTGAGACACAGTGTGTATAGCCTAAGTGAATTTCTTAAAATAAAGGATGTATTTTGATAGGTTTCTTCTTTTTTTTTATTCGTATTTTTAATATGTTACACTTGGTGTATGTTTGTATACCTATGTATATTTTTAATGTATATTTTTAATGTGTATAATAATAATATGACGTGTTCCATAATACCTTTGTGTGTTCGTTTTTTTTTGGAAAATAAAGAGGGTATTATTATATTATTAGGCGACTTTCCTCTATATGGTTAAAAAGCTTGTCGCGAGATTTTCGTGTGTAAATTTCTTTTATAGAACAATACATTTTCTACTTAAAATTACTTTCAAGATATACGGGGTGACAATTTGAAAACTTACCACCCCCCATATCTCAGAAAATAAAAGAGATATTTTCAAAAATCAAAATCCGTTTCGGTAATACGGAGGGGGAACCACAATGACATAGTTGGCGACTCACCCCCTTCAACCCCCTGCGCCACAGCCACTCCAACTTTAAAATCTCAAATGGCAACATCCTATTTGTGATATGTCATTGGAAAGCTCTAAAAAAATGCTTTCCCAACAATACCAAATAGTAGTACATTTTTACTAGTAGGTAGTTTTCGCGCAAATGTAGAGAGACTCAGAGAAATAACCAAGGATAGAGGGAGTAAGAACGAAAAGTAAACAAAGCCAACATTTTTTTGAGTGATGCCGCGTACTCCATTGTTTACAGCATTTCATTTCAAAACAGAAGGGTTTAATAATGAGATTCAATGAAGGCACACCTCCCATAACGCTAAATTAACAAATGTAGTTATTAATTTCTTGTTTGTAACAATTTTAAACTAAAACTAAATTGCAGTGTAATTATAGTATCTAGTTATCACTTTAAAATCGTCACAGATACCTCAAACCGCCCGACATGGCAACGCTGCTTTTGCTGCCGCGGGCGCCGCGTCCGTTAACTCAGTGATATTTGTTTTGTGTATGCCCAGCATGTCAAGTTTTCCGATTGTTTACGTATGGATTTTTCCCGTTTTTAATTGTTTTTCTGTTAATTTAAATTCCATTTATTAGTATTTAGGATATAGTGACTGATTTTGTATACAATGGGACGCAGAAAGTGTGTGGTATGTGGCTAAATTGATATTTCTCAGGACATAACCTATCTCAGGTAAACGTTGTACACTCGGGCCTAATGTTTGTTTACTTCGGTAAATTTGCATAAGATGTTGGTTGACTAAAAATGTATGTATTTTGAGGCTGTTGCTCCCTCTATCCTTGGTTATTTCTCTGAGGAGAGAGAACATGAAAAAGTAAATATTTCTAAAGTTCGCATTTATTTCAGTAAATGCAAAAAATGATTTCCCTTTTGGGCAAGGTAATAGTATAATCTATTTTCAAATTCCTGTCGAATCTTCTCGGTTTATTTATGCCCTCTGTCATTTCAGGGGAATAGAAGAACAATAAATGGAAAACAGATAGAAAATATTAAATAAGAAAAAAACCAATTGGAGCTAAATAAAATGGGAATACATTTACGAGAATCAATATTATTATAGAAAAATAAAAGAAGTAGGTAAATAAAAGCAAACATTATTTTTAATAACAACTGTGACATATGAAGAAATAACAATTTCCAAAATTAGAAACCCAAAGTTGTCTATGAGAATGTAGGAATAAATAAATATTTCTACATACAATAATCACTTGTGTTTTCCTTTTTAAAAATTGCTGTGACAATTTTTGTAGGGTGTCAGGTTTTGGGCTTATCAAATTCAGGCTAAGGGTCTAGTCAAAGAACACTATGTCAGCTATAATATAAATTTTAAAATATTGTTTATACTTAAAAAAATATATTGCAGATTTGATTTGGGCTGTTGGTAATTATTTCCAGTGATGTGTCTCCTACTTACTCCGCATTAAGAATCATCAATACACGCGCCAAAATGATTTTTATAGATTAAAATTTGATAAATCAATCCTTAAGGTGTCAGGCACTGTTGAAAGATTGAAACTTCACCAGCCTAGAGCTTCTAGAACGACGCCGACCATCATTCCATCATTTTATTCAAAACAATGTCCCTATCCTGGGTCCCATCGAACCTAAAATAAGTCTGCTTTCCTTCTGACATATAGTCCGCAGGCTCTGTCAGCCCGCATGGGCCTAAACTAAGGTCTGCTTTGAATGGCTTCGCGGTAACGGCGTTGAGAATTATATTTGCCAGCTGCGATAGACCGGCCGAAGCCGCAAAAATTATTGCCCTTCTTTGCGGGAATACCGGAATACTCGAGTTTTCTTACCGGTCTCTGAGTTCAGCGCATGGTGACCGTATTTCGAGTCTATGCATGGGGATCTTGGTTATCTTGAAAATTGTCTTTGTCGTTTTTATTTTTTAAACGAAAACCAAGGGGGCTGGACATTTCTAAGTTAAACATTATTAAGGCACTTTTTTACAAGGAATCTAAATATGGTCTCGCATATTTTTTGTCGCCTCCCTGGACAAAGAAATGACGATCAATTTTTATTTTTCTTATGGGCGCCATATTAGATTTTCGCATATTTGAAAAGAGGATTTTTTTCTGGTTAAAATGATATGTCACACATTATGCTTTACTTTGTTTTTCTTGACATAATATCAAATTAATCGTTTTTGCATAGTGCCTTGGAAACATAAGCCCCATAATGTTTGAAGTTTTTGCATAGAATGCCTTGGAAACATAAGCCCCATAGCGTTTGATAGTTTAGTACAATTTTAAGTGTCACGGATACTTTATTTTACTGAAAAAATGTAATTTTCACATGAAGAAAAGCGTGAAGATTAATAGTTATTTATGTACCAAGGCACTGAAGTTCAACTTTTTATGACTCATGTGGAGTTTAGTTGCTGAGGCCTCTGGCCGAGGCAAATAAACCACATGAGTCATAAAAAGAACTTCAGTGCCGAGGTACATATTATATTTTTCTTGAAATCGGAAAAAAAATGTTTTATTAGGCAAGAAAATAATAATAAGGGATCACCCGTCCACGAACCGACTACGCGCGGCGTTGCTTGACTTTACCGATCGCTCTACCTAGGACAAGTATAATGATGTACGGCACCTTCTGACAGAAAAACCAAACTGCTGCTTCTTGTGCAGCCTACACAACAAATCTATTGATTTTCAAATTTACTAAAATATGTATACTGAAGGATTGCGCTTCTATAGGAAACAATTTCGCAATGTGTACGAAAAGTTAAATGAGCCTTTATCGGCCGGGTTTTGAATATTTGGTCACTTTTGAGGGGCGATTTCTCCGCGTCTGACGTTTGATGTTTACATCTCGCCAAGGCCTACTTATTGAAAAAATCGTACAATAATGGGCTACATTATTGTACGATTTCTGTGCTTTTAATGACGATTTCAAGAAAAATTTATTATTCCTCAAATATGAAGAACAAGGAGGACGAATTGAACATTTATTGTAAAATAGGATTGTCCGCTCGTCTAGGTTTTTGTTGTTCCTGTGTTTCCAGTTTGACTTTTTTAGTGTTAATGTGTTATATAATGGCAAATGATAAATAAATAACAAGGTCTCAGACCCTACTCGCGTGGTATGTTTATGATTTATTTAATCAATAAATTTAACATTATTAACTGAATTTTTACTGAACCGTTAAAAGCACCCTTAGCAACAATGAGTAACTAGACTTATTATGTTTACAAGGCACTCTATGCAAAAACGATTAATTTGCCATTACGGTAAGAAAAACAAAGTAAAGCATAATATGTGACATACCATTTTAACCAAGTTGATCGTCATATTTTTGTCCAGAGAGACGACAAAAAAATGCGAGGTCATATTTAGATTCCTTGTAAAAAAGTGCCTTAATAATGTTTAACTTAGAACTGTCCAGCTATATTCGTTTTCGTTTAAAAAAATAAAAACGAAAACGACAATTTTCTTTTTTTTTCGCATTATTTTCGAAACTGGAAGGGCCGGCTGAAATTTTTTTACCATGTTATTCGGCATCAAATTCTACAACTTTGCCCCAATTTAACCAACCTCGTATCTCTTAAGATAACCAAGATCCCCATGCATAGACTCGAAAACGGTCGCCCTGTATACCATTGGAACGTTATTTGGCGTGTCTACAGAATTCTCGAAACTATGGTGATATACAGCATGTTCTAGACTTTAACACAATATTATACTTATATTTTTTTCATCGTCAAATTTTGCGAATTATTTCTATGCCATGATAAAATTAAAAATAAAGTGTTTCTTATTGGACATCCTAACCGTGGACATACTGTATACGACATTTTTAAAAAGGATTATAATAAAATAATATAAACAACCGACTAAAAACTATAAAATAATTTTTCCTAGCCCCATAAATATTCGAAAAAGGGGGGGCATGCAATAGATAATTGATGCATGCACTTAAGCTACTAACGATTGTATTACACTGCAAATATTTTCTCAACGACAGCTACAAACTCTACACTCCTTACTAGATATTATCTACGGCATGCGCCCCACGTTTTTTTGAATCTTTATGGTGCTATTAGAAATTATTTTATAAGTTTTAGTCCGTTTTTTATAGATATTTTTATTTATTTATTTATTTTCATTTATTTTTATTTTATTATACTTTTAGTCCTTTTGAAAAACGTAGAAAGTAACGTAAACTTACCGGTGCCTGACACCTTAAGGATTGATTTATCAAATTTTAATCTATAAAAATCAATGTGGCGCATTTATTGATGATTCTTAATATGGAGTAAGTAGGAGAAACATCACTGGAAAAAATTACCAACAGCCCAAATCAAATCTGCAATATATTTCTTCTAAACAATATTTTAAAATTTATATTTTTTTATCCGGTAGCTGACATAGTGATTTTTGACTAGACCCTTAGCCTGAATCTGATAAGCCCAAAACTTGACACCCTATAAAAATTGTCCCAGCAATTTTTAAAAAGGAAAACACAAATGATTATTGTATGTAGAAATGTTTATTTATTCGTATATTCTCATTTCTGGAACATATTGTAACTGTATTTGTTGTATTTTTATTTGTTCATATGTCACAGCTGTTATTAAAAATAATGTTGGCTTATATTTACCTATTTCTTTTATTTTTCTATGATAATATTGATTCTCGTAAATGTATTCCCATTTTATTTAGCTCCATGTGTTTTATATTTATTGTTCTTCTCCTCCCCTCCCTGCTTTCTTCTCTCTGTCATTCTCTTTTTTTTAAATACTGTTTCTTCTCTTCCCCTGAAATGACAGACGGCACAAATTCTCTTTAGAGTCGTTTCTTAACTATACATCTTTGAACTTATTTTGAATACCTAATTGAATTTAATTTGACATGGCAAACTTTTAAAGATCGTAATAGGATTTTCTTGAAATCGGCATTAAAATGTCCCAAAATCGTCATTAAAAGCACAGAAATCGTACAATAATGTAGCCCATTATTGTACGATTTTTTCAATAAGTAGGCCTTGGCGAGATGTAAACATCAAACGTCAGACGCGGAGAAATCGCCCGTCAAAAGTGACCAAATATTCAAAACCCGGCCGATAAAGGCTCATTTAACTTTTGGTACACATTGCGAAATTGTTTCCTATAGAAGCGCAATCCTTCAGTATACATATTTTAGTAAATTTTAAAATCAATAGATTTGTTGTGTAGGCTGCACAAGAAGCAGCAGTTTGGTTTTTCTGTCAGAAGGTGCCGTACATCATTATACTTGTCCTAGGTAGAGCGATCGGTAAAGTCAAGCAACGCCGCGCGTAGTCGGTTCGTGGACGGGTGATCCCTTATTATTATTTTCTTGCCTAATAAAACTTTTTTTTTCCGATTTCAAGAAAAATATAATATGTACTTCGGCACTGAAGTTCTTTTTATGACTCATGTGGTTTATTTGCCTCGGCCAGAGGCCTCAGCAACTAAACTCCACATGAGTCATAAAAAGTTGAACTTCAGTGCCTTGGTACATAAATAACTATTATTGGTCGTGTTCAGCATTTTCGATAAGAAGAAGACATGGCTCAGAATCGTTGAGTGACTGTATACATGTTTTGATGCTCTTGGAGACAGTACTCCCGAGGTCTACCATAGTCAGTGCCAAATGCTACCAATAGCTGACACATTGTATAGCCAATGGCTGACAGAGTGTCAGGCATTGGAAATATTTAACCTATTGACGTGAAATTTGTACACCATTATAAGGATCATTTTTGCATGACTTGCGATTGTCCCAGTGACTGACACCTATGTAAGGCATTGGCCTAGCAAAACATAAGCCAATAGCTGACACCCCAACCAAAATCTTAAAAAACTTGAAATAGTTATAAATTATTATCTTACCTTGTTAGAAGTATAAGCCACAAAAATTAAGATAGTTGAAAAATCTACACTAAAAACACATAATTAATTACACACTATTTTTTTATAACTCTGAACTAAACAATTTCGCTAAGGAACCGCAATGAATATATCCTCTATAAATTGACAAGTCAGTAAAAATAGAGAAACCAAGATAACTAACTTAGGAACATACATAACTCATAACTGTGACTGAGAAAGTAATTATTATGAATTTTTTGTTACAAGAATTATTGAAGAGAATATGACGAAGAAGGGTGATTAATTTTAATTCTAAAACAATCGGTAACAGTGTTGACCATCACACCCTGCATAATTTCGAACAGCTAGATGATTTTTCTGTTATTTTCACCTAAACTTCGGCATCGAGTTACTTCAAAAGTGTAATGGGGTTCTTTTGTTGGTTTTTTAGTTGACAACTCGAGTAGAGCCGGCCCTGCAATCAGTATGTTGTCGGGTACGCTTCGCGCCCTACAGTAATTGCTTCGGTTTGCGCAGTGCCCGCATTGCAGTTTCCGAAATATAATTAGATTTATTTTAAAATTGTCCACTGCAGCTACCAAAATTATATTGATTAGTGATATGGGGGCGATGGAAGAATAGTGCAATTAATTACCAAAAGGAACATCAGTGCATACATCTAATTTTACCAAAACATTTAAACTAATTACGATTTTATAAAAACATTAAAAATGCACAGTAACGTAAACTTACCAGTGCCTGACACCTTAATGATTGATTTATCAAATTTTAATCTATAAAAATCAATGTGGCGCATTTATTGATGATTCTTAATATGGAGTAAGTAGGAGACACATCACTGGAAATAATTACCAACATCCCAAATGAAATCTGCAATATATTTTTTTATAAACAATATTTTAAAATTTATATTTTTTAACTGGTAAAAATTTAGTAACCCTTAATCTTGAATGTGTTGAGAATTGGTAGGATTTAGGGTTAAAACCAAATGGAAATTATATTAGTTCATTGCCAACGTTTCGGTATATTTTATAACCATCATCAGGGCTCTACAAAGATATTACATAATATGTTAATGAGTTTCTTAAAAAATTAAAATATATGGAAAAAAAGGAACAAAAAACAAAAAACAAGGACAAAAAAAACAAGGTACAAATTTCAATGCTTACCCAACTAGTAATTTCCTTTGTCAAAAAATAAATAATTATATAAATCAGGTAACATAGATAACATATATAAACAATCAATGCTATGGTAAAAACATATTAAAAAGGTTAGTCTGGTCGTTGAAAGCAGAATGAATTCAGCAGCCGGAACTACCTGTGTTCTACCATAAAAAGAAGAGTAAAAACAAACGGTCAGGTACACAGCGTGTAGTGGTTTTTGTTTGCCGCTGTGTACCTGACCGTTTGTTTTTACTCTTCTTTTTATGGTAGAACACAGGTAGTTCCGGCTGCTGAATTCATTCTGCTTTCAACGACCAGACTAACCTTTTTAATATGTTTTTACCATAGCACTGATTGTTTATATATGTTATCTATGTTACCTGATTTATATAATTATTTATTTTTTGACAAAGGAAATTACTAGTTGGGTAAGCATTGAAATTTGTACCTTGTTTTTTTTTGTCCTTGTTTTTTGTTCCTTTTTTTTCCATATATTTTAATTTTTTAAGAAACTCATTAACATATTATGTAATATCTTTGTAGAGCCCTGATGATGGTTATAAAATATACCGAAACGTTGGCAATGAACTAATATAATTTCCATTTATATTTTTTATCCAGTAGCCGACATAGTGATTTTTGACTAGACCCTTAGCCTGAATCTGATAAGCCCAAAACCTGACACCCTATAAAAATTGTCACAGCAATTTTTACAAAGGAAGACATACGTGATTATTTTATTATTATTATTATTATTATTAGTACATTCTCATTTCTGGAACATATAGTAACTTATTCTTGAGTAGACAATTGTTAGTTGTTCATATGTCGTTGTTATTAAAAATAATGTTGGCTTTTATTTACCTATTTTATTTTTCTATGATAATATTGATTCTCGTAAATGTATTCCCATTTTATTTAGCTCCAGTTTTTTCTCATTTAATATTTCCTACCTGTTTTCTATTTATTGTTCTTCTCTTCCCCTCCCTCTTTCCTTCTCCCTATCTTTCTCTGTTTTTTTTCTAAAAATACTGTTTCTTCTCTTTCCCTGAAGTCACAGTCGACATAAATTTTCTATAGTCGTTTCTTAACTATACGTCTTTGAACTTATTTTGAAAAAAATATATTTAACACATTGACGTGAAATTTGTACACCATTAGAAGGTTTATTGTTAGAGACTTTAGAGATCATATTTGCATGACTTGTGATTTTTCCAGTGGCTGACACCTATGTCAGGCACTGGCTTAGCACAAACATAACATAAGCCAATAGCTGACACCTCAGCCAAAATCTTCAAAAACTTGAAATAGTTCTAAATTATTATCTTACCTTGTTTGCTTAGAATTACGAGTATAAGCCACAAAAATTAAGACAGTTGAAAAATCTACAATAAAAACATGTAATTACACACTATTTTTTACAACGCTGAACTAAACAGTTTCGCTAAGAAACCACAATGAATATAACCTCTATAAGTAAAGTCAGTAAAAATAGAGAAACCAAGATAACTAACTTAGGAACAAACATAACTCATAACTGTGACTTCTCCCAACATAAATATTTCAATAAAATGGATTTATATCTGCTCAATACCTTATTTTTCAATTAAATAAAACAGGCGTGTCAGGTTTAGGCAATGTATCAGGCACTGGTACGTTTACGTTAACACTTTTTAGTTTTCTCAAATTTATTTTAAAAATCTGGTCATCTTTGAAAAAACAATTGAAATATTCAATTGTCAAACCTTCAAATTAAAGACTAAAACGATATGGTTTGTTTTATTATTATTATGTTGAAATGCCGAATCCAATCGCTAATCTGATTTATAAAAATTTTGGTACTGAATCAACATGCCAAATCCTGATAACAACAATCTACCATTTTCGCCAAAAAAACTGCAAAAATGTTCCAAACTGCACCTGCAGTTAAATCACCCAGAGGAATAAATTGGACCGACGCAGTAATATAATGCAAAAATATTTTCTATTCTTCGTATTATTAACAAAATTTGTTTAGGGATTTCATATAACTAACAACTCTAAGAGTCAATCAATTTTGCACCAAAGTTGTCATTCAATACCTGTTATTAATACGAACAGTAAAAAATAATTATTGTTCCAAGTAGATAAGCTAGAGGGATCTGTACCACCGACGCGTCACGCGCGTCGTGTAAGGTCAATGACCTTGTGTTAGCACCACGGAGCGTTCGGAAATTGACCTTGAATTCTACGTTTCTAGCATGGTGTTAGTGGTCCAGGACCCTTAGATTTTGACGATTAAATCAATATTTATATATAGTGCATAAAAGTCAGACAAATAATAAACATAGATTAACCTAAAGGCTGCATTGTAATCAGTAAATATGCAAGTCGAAGCCCTAAAAATATGCGCATAAATATGCAAATAATTTAGTCAAAATATGCAAATTAAGAAATACTTTAAAAATATAAATTTATTATTTAATTTACAAATAAACATATATAATGTACATACAAATTTCTAAATGCATTTATACATAGTAAAAGTAACAATACTTTATTTTAAATTTTTTACATACAGGGCGATTGAACTAAATCTAAATATGCATTTATTATAAATTATAAAAATCAGGTTGAAATTTAGTTGTAAAAACAATAAACCACTAAATGTTGCTCAAAATTCTCAATTAAAAAATTTTGTCCTATCAGAATATAAAAATTTATAAATGGAGAAACTCCTTTCAACATCAACCGATGTAAGAGGTGCGCTTTTAAAATTGCTCACTCTCACAGGGTCCAAAATGGATGGATTCGGTAAAATCTCCCTTTAAAATATTTGCTACTTGGGTAAGAAACTGAAACCCACTATTTTTTTCCATCACATTTCTAAATTTTTGAAATATTTTGTTCCCAATTTTACCTGTGACATTTTGGAAAGCAACCTCAGATTGTTTTACCAGTTCTACACTTCGGGTTAATGGCAAATTAGATTCCTCCATTTGTGTTATTGTTTTAGAAAGAAGATATCTATTCTTAGTTCTTTGTATGGGCTTAATCCACACTGACGCACTATTGACTTTGGGCATTTTACTTGGTAAAATACAACAACTACCAACCCAATACAAACAAATCGAGGCCGACGTGATCACTTCAAAAGCAGAATCAGAAATAAAATGCAGAAATGGATTATCCTTCATATCTAAATATTTACCTATCTATAATTTATTTTGTCCTTTTCAATAATTGTACTTTATTAAATAGGTATAAATACCTACTTTATTCGTTTTCAGATCACCAGGATTAGTGCCCATAAAATTATAATTTACCTATATTATTTTGGGAAAACCAGGTACCTAGCTAGACACCGACCCCTGTTCCCAAAAATGAATGAAACGCCTGCCAAAGATTTAAATTATCCTAAATTCTTTCAATTATGCACAATATGCCATATTTTATATATGCAAATATTTAAAAAAATGCATATAATATGCTAAATATGCAAAATATGCGTGTTGCATATTTGGGTTAGGTACTCTAGTAATAAGCAAACATAAAAAATGCCTACTCAAAACAAAAACAACAAATGTTGCATCATATAATAACCAGAGGTTACGTTTCCTATGCTACAAATCTAACACTTTACTCTTCCCATCGTTCTTAAATCTACACTAATTCACTAATTACTAACTTAACTATATGTCTTTTGTCCAATAACCCCAGAATTTCCTCAAAAAATAAGAATAACGCAAAAGAAATGTCAAAGAACTCTGGATCAGCTGTTGGGGGCATAATAAAGCAAATGCGCATCGATCACAAAGAGCTCGTGCAACGTTGCCACGTTAGCCAGAATAAGCAATTTATTAAGGATATTATTTATAGACCAAGCAGGATCAGTAAATTCACAAAATCAGTAAAATTTATTGTTAAATGATAACTGTCCAATTTTTTTTTATATGTAGATTGTAGATATCAACTAATTGTTCCAAATTGATGTTTTTAACGTTGGTTATACATTTATTTCGTAAGTACAAGATAAATGTATGAAGAAGTTTGGCAATTGTGCAATCATTGCATGGTTTTGTTTTAGATATCTGTTACTAACTCAGACAAATAATGTTACTAACTATTTTTTATCTTGGCAGGGTTTGTATTGTATTCAATTATTAGTTTATTTTTCTGAACTTGTGATTTTTAAATGGAGCATCCTGCATGTTGTTACATTTACATAACAATACAGATACAACATAATAATCAGTGTTACTAATTGATGTCATTGTACCCAACCTTTGCACAAAACACATCTCACTTTGTCAAATGTCATATGCCCCCCCTAAAACAAAAGTAGTTCAATTGTAGGCAAATATAGTCATTTGAACAACTTTTTTCGTAGTTCAAATGCTTGGATATATTTTTGGTAGCCTACGTATGCGCGCCAGCTAGTGGTCTGAAATCAGCAATATCTAATAATAAATCTCCAATAAATCGTAGCCGGCGAGGGATCAAAATTGTAAGCTGATTTCTGGGATACGCGTGCCGATACGGCTGTCGCGCCGCTCTCCTGCCTTTACTACCCCGAAAAATCATCAATTTACTTCCCGCCGATTTAATACGATCTTAAAGCAGTTTACGCCGGCCGAGGCCGATCGACGGCGATATGAAATTCAATTTTCGACAAATCTGCCTCGGGTTTATGGACCGGAACAAATAAGGGCACTCCCCGAGAACCGCCGGCACTGGTGAGTTTGCCCGGTTACTTAGTCACGAGGTAACATCGTGGGTTTTAGAGTCCAGTCTAAAACAGCCCTAGAACAATTCCGCGCTTGCGTCACTAGCTGGCCACCCGCCACATGCAAGATTCTTTCCATTTTCGGGCCAAAAAAACCTAAAGCTTACGCCAATTTTCTCCAGCAAACCCCCAAAACAAAACCCCATATCCCCCAATTGCCGATAGGCGAAGACCCGGTTCGTCAACTTTCCGCCTGCTTAACCCCGGGGATTCCTCGGATCCCGTCCGCATCCCTCGCCTCTATTTACCCGGCGAATATTCATAAATTCCCCGTAATCCCCGCCCGTAAATCCCCGTCCGATAATTCCGATCGGATGGGAGTTTCGCGGTCGTCGCCCGTAATTGAGAAACACACTTTCCAGAGTTGGCCGGGGCGACGAGCCGGAAGTAAATCAGCGGGAGACGGAACGGGAGGTTAACGGATTTCCGGGGTATACGATGGGGCTTTAATGGGGGCGACCGGTTTATAGATACTATTAGAAGAGAAAAGCGGGGAAACGTTTTTAGTAGACATTTCTAAATTTTCAAACTTTTTGAATATTACAATTGATACAGGTGATATTGGGAATTCGTTTTGAGGCTAAAAATTACCCTTCACTCTGTATCTCGTTTGTATATACATACGTCTTCGTTTAAATACATACAATAGACATATTTATGTAACAACTTGTGTATATGCCTTCAGCCACCCGCCACAAGCAATATTCTTTCTAAAAAATCCTAAAGCTTACGAAAATTTTCCCACCAAACTCTCAAAACAAAACCCCATATCCCCCAATTGCCGATAGGCGAATACCCGGTTCGTCAACTTTCCGCCTCCATAATCCCGGGGTTTCCCCGGATCCCGTCCGCATCCCTCGCCTCTATTTACCCGGCGAATATTCATAAATTCCCCGTAATCCCCGCCCGTAAATCCCCGTCCGATAATTCCGATCGGATGGGAATTTCGCGGTCATCGCCTGTAATTGAGAAACACACTTTCCAGAGTTGGCCGGGGCGACGAGCCGGAAGTAAATCAGCGGGAGACGGAACGGGAGGTTAAGGGATTTCCGGGGTATACGATGGGGCTTTAATGGGGGCGACTGGTTTATAGATGCTCTTAGAAGAGACAAGCGGACGAACTTTTTAGTAGACATTTCTAAATTTTCAAACTTTTTGAATGTTAACAATAATTGATACAGGTGCTATTGGCGATTCAATTTGTAGCTACAAATCACCCTTCACTCTGTATCTCGTTTGTATATACATACGTCTTCGTTTAAATAAATACAATAGACATATTTATGTAACAACTAGTGTATATGCCTTCAGCCACCCGCCACAAGCAAGATTATTTCTATTTTCAGAGCCAAAAAACCCTAAAGCTTACGCGAATTTTCCCCACCAAACTCTCAAAACAAAACCCCATATCCCCCAATTGCCGATAGGCTAAGACCCGGTTCGTCAACTTTCCGCCTCCTTAACCCCGGGGATTCCCCGGATCCCGTCCGCATCCCTCGCCTCTGTTTACGCGACGAATTTTCATAAATTTCCCCATAATCCCCGCCAGTAAATCCCCGTCCGATAATTCCGATCGGATGAGAATTTCGCGGTCGTCGCCCGTAATTGAGAAATGCACTTCGGGGCGACAAGCCGAAGGTAAATCAGCGGGAGACGGAACGGGAGGTTAACGGATTTCCGGGGTATACGATGGGGCTTTAATGGGGGCGACTGGTTTATAGATGCTATTAGAAGAGACAAGCGGAGCAACGTTTTTAGTAGACATTTCTAAATTTTCAAACATTTTGAATGTTAAAATTGATTCAGGTGCTATTGAGAATTGGTTTTGAAGCTAAAAATTACCCTTCACTCTGTATCTCGTTTGTATATACATACGTCTTCGTTTAAATACATACAGTAGACATATTTATGTAACAACTTGTGTATATGCCTTCAGCCACCCGCCACAAGCAATATTCTTTCTAAAAAATCCTAAAGCTTACGAAAATTTTCCCACCAAACTCTCAAAACAAAACCCCATATCCCCCAATTGCCGATAGGCGAATACCCGGTTCGTCAACTTTCCGCCTCCATAATCCCGGGGTTTCCCCGGATCCCGTCCGCATCCCTCGCCTCTATTTACCCGGCGAATATTCATAAATTCCCCGTAATCCCCGCCCGTAAATCCCCGTCCGATAAATCCGATCGGATGGGAATTTCGCGGTCGTCGCCTGTAATTGAGAAACACACTTTCCAGAGTTGGCCGGGGCGACGAGCCGGAAGTAAATCAGCGGGAGACGGAACGGGAGGTTAACGGATTTCCGGGGTATACGATGGGGCTTTAATGGGAGCGACCGGTTTATAGATGCTATTAGAAGAGACAAGCGGAGCAACGTTTTTAGAAGACATTTCTAAATTTCCAAACTTTTTGAATGTTACAATTGATACAGGTGATATTGGGAATTCGTTTTGAGGCTAAAAAATTACCCTTCACTCTGTATCTCGTTTGTATATACATACTTCTTCGTTTAAATACATACAATAGACATATTTATGTAACAACTTGTGTATATGCCTTCAGCCACCCGCCACAAGCAAAATTCTTTCTAAAAAATCCTAAAGCTGACGAAAATTTTCCCACCAAACTCTCAAAACAAAACCCCATATCCCCCAATTGCCGATAGGCGAATACCCTGTTCATCAACTTTCCGCCTCCTTAATCTCGGGGATTCCTCGGATCCCGTCCGCATCCCTCGCCTCTATTTACCCGGCGAATATTCATAAATTCCCCGTAATCCTCGCCCGTAAATCCCCGTCCGATAATTCCGATCGGATGGGAATTTCGCGGTCGTCGCCTGTAATTGAGAAACACACTTTCCAGAGTTGGCCGGGGCGACGAGCCGGAAGTAAATCAGCGGGAGACGGAACGGGAGGTTAACGGATTTCCGGGGTATACGATGGGGCTTTAATGGGAGCGACCGGTTTATAGATGCTATTAGAAGAGACAAGCGGAGCAACGTTTTTAGAAGACATTTCTAAATTTCCAAACTTTTTGAATGTTACAATTGATACAGGTGATATTGGGAATTCGTTTTGAGGCTAAAAAATTACCCTTCACTCTGTATCTCGTTTGTATATACATACTTCTTCGTTTAAATACATACAATAGACATATTTATGTAACAACTTGTGTATATGCCTTCAGCCACCCGCCACAAGCAAAATTCTTTCTAAAAAATCCTAAAGCTGACGAAAATTTTCCCACCAAACTCTCAAAACAAAACCCCATATCCCCCAATTGCCGATAGGCGAATACCCTGTTCATCAACTTTCCGCCTCCTTAATCTCGGGGATTCCTCGGATCCCGTCCGCATCCCTCGCCTCTATTTACCCGGCGAATATTCATAAATTCCCCGTAATCCTCGCCCGTAAATCCCCGTCCGATAATTCCGATCGGATGGGAATTTCGCGGTCGTCGCCTGTAATTGAGAAACACACTTTCCAGAGTTGGCCGGGGCGACGAGCCGGAAGTAAATCAGCGGGAGACGGAACGGGAGGTTAACGGATTTCCGGGGTATACGATGGGGCTTTAATGGGAGCGACCGGTTTATAGATGCTATTAGAAGAGACAAGCGGAGCAACGTTTTTAGAAGACATTTCTAAATTTCCAAACTTTTTGAATGTTACAATTGATACAGGTGATATTGGGAATTCGTTTTGAGGCTAAAAAATTACCCTTCACTCTGTATCTCGTTTGTATATACATACTTCTTCGTTTAAATACATACAATAGACATATTTATGTAACAACTTGTGTATATGCCTTCAGCCACCCGCCACAAGCAATATTCTTTCTAAAAAATCCTAAAGCTTACGAAAATTTTCCCACCAAACTCTCAAAACAAAACCCCATATCCCCCAATTGCCGATAGGCGAATAACCGGTTCGTCAACTTTCCGCCTCCATAATCCCGGGGTTTCCCCGGATCCCGTCCGCATCCCTCGCCTCTATTTACCCGGCGAATATTCATAAATTCCCCGTAATCCCCGCCCGTAAATCCCCGTCCGATAATTCCGATCGGATGGGAATTTCGCGGTCGTCGCCCGTAATTGAGAAATGCACTTCGGGGCGACAAGCCGAAGGTAAATCAGCGGGAGACGGAACGGGTGGTTAACGGATTTCCGGGGTAGGATGGGGGCGATTGGTTTATAGATGCTATTGGAAGAGACAAGCGGGGCAACGTTTTCGGTAAATTTAAAAACTTTTGAGTTTTATTTGAGGCAATAAGTTACCGTGCACTGTGTGTCTTGTTTGTATATACATACATATTTGCTTAAATACATGCAAAATTACACTACGAACATTCTAATAACTTGAAGTGTACCTACGACAAATTTGACGCTAGTGTGAGGCGACCTTAATGTGCCCGCTTCGCAGAACGCCGGCAAAAACGAGATGACGACATCGCGGCGATCTGATGTTTTAATTAGTTTAATTGAAAAGCAGAGTACGTGGTATGTGCCTTGCCGGAGTGACAGGGGCAGCTAGCAGCTGGTGTTCGCAATTCTCCGGTGTTTTATTAGCTCTCGGGTCCGTCTTAATTTGACGAAAGCCAGAAATTAAATCTGCCCCCTGCGATTCCAGCCGGTTTAATGTTACTCCACCGGATAAGGGGGTAAAAATTGCCTGCAGTTATTCTAGCGGGTGATCTGTAACAAATCTTGGGCGTTTGACGCCCTCGATTTTTCAGGAGCCCCCCTCCCAACGGGGAATTTGTCAAACATGGAGACGTTTTTCATTTGTTTTTGGAGCGCTAATTGTTTCCTGGCTGGCCACTTGGACTACTGATACTGATATAACAGCCGTTTCGATAACAGTGACCAAAAATCCATAGATAAATAATGTCCCATCTCCCCACAGTAGAATTGTTTGTTATGAAGAATAACAAAAAACCTAACCTCAATTTCTTGTTGATTTATATTATTTTGAAGGTTTGAAACTGTTTGACGTCAGACGTAAACTTTGACATAACATTTCACACTTCAACTCGATTTTGGAGTGCTCCATTAACGTTAATTTTTTTTAATATTAACTAACCCCTGTAAGCTTAATTTCGGAAATGGCGGCCCACCTAATGTTGGGAAACACTTTTGGTATGATTTACTTAATCTACGGATTGTTGGTTGGAGGCTATTTAATTTTTGGATTTGTAGGGAATAATATACGAAATAGATTTGGACAGTAGCGTATTCAGGGGGGGGGCGAAGGGGACAATTGCCCGCCTTCCCAGAGCTGACGAGATAAACGAGATTTGTAATATCAAAATTAATAATACCAAAAATTATAGATATACTCCTGGACTAATCTGAAAATGCAGTGAACATCAAACATCTACAATTTGTTATTTGTTTCATCTTGTCTTCTCGAAATTAAAACCTGTGCAGTAGATTTGAGACCGCGCCGCCGTATATTATGCACACACTCCGTCGGTCGCAGCGCGTAACCGTAAATTAGGCAAAACAACGTACTTAACATATTTTGCACAATTACGTGTGTACCGCCAGAAAGAACATTTTCAAAACTGAAAATTATAAAATTGATATTAGAAACAATATTAGCGAAAACCGACTGAATGGGTTAACACTCCTTTATGTGTACCCTGAAATACATCTCCAGAGGAGATATTTGACGAGCTCAAGACGAAAAGAAGAATACTTGATTTTGTGATATAGATTTTACTGGTTCGAAGAAGAATTATTTTTATGTTATATAGGGTGTCCGGTAATAACTTAAAAAAATTAAAAAGAAAAATGGAAAATATGCCGAAAAGTTCATATGAACATAGGTCCGCAGATGTTTGGTTTTCGAGATGCAGGGTGTTGAAATTGAAATTTTATTTTCGATTTTTTTAAGTAACTTTTTGAGACGACAAAATTTTCTTGCAAAAAAAAAACAACAAGTGAATTAAACTGTCAAAAAATAAATGTGCTTGTTTATTTAAATTTTATTTTGAATTTAATTGCATATACGAGTGTCGATATGCACCTGCATCGATGCAGAAATTTGAAAATTTCTCGAAAACGGTCATCTTTGGCGTTATTCACCAAGTATACCTTTTTTGCTTAGAAAACATGTGGGAAGAGGATACATTCACAAAATGTCGTAAAAGTTTACTGTCAAAAATGTTAGGGCAAAATGAATTAAATAATGATAGCGTATGCAGCGCCCTCTACGGATTGCACCAAAAATAATACCAAATTATGACTTCTCTTCCCAAAAAAACCCCGGCTACAAAATTTTGCAAGAAAATTTTGTCGTCTCAAAAAGTTACCTACCTCGAATATAAAATTTCAATTTCAACACCCTGCATCTCGAAAACCAAACATCTGCGGACCCATGTTCATATGAACTTTTCGTCATATTTTCCATTTTTCTTTTTCATTTTTCAAGTTGGTGCATTTATTTCCGGACACCCTGTATTTATTTATTTTAGAAAATATGTTTTTGTTCTGTTTTTATTCATTAAAATTATCGACAGAGTTTTGTTATTTATAACTGATTGCCCCCCCCAGACGTTAATCCTGGATACGCCACTGGATTTGGATTCGTAGATGGTTCCATCGGTCTAGTTCGTACTTCCGCGAATCTCGTTGTCGCCATTCAAAAAATAGTAGTCACGTGCCCTGTGCCGGTGTAAAATTTAGAGTTATGGGCCTCGGAATGTGTAGGGCTAAAGTAACCCAACTATAAATCAGACGGTGCATTGAGGAGGGGTGTCCCTGTGAAAATACAGGGCCGTATTTTCGCGGCTTATGCCTCCCACTTGCTTCCGCTGTATTCCGCAATGTCTAGACCCGATTTTTGAAGGAAACAATGACTTGCAAACTTCTTGGAATCGACAATATCGTGGTGGTGAGTAAAAAAGTACTTACTACATACAGGGCGACCCAAGAATTCGTGGCATCCCACTTTTTTCGCGGTTCTTAAAAAATGACGTGTTCAGAAGCAATCGTGTCGCATTTTACTATCTGTCAAATATGGTATTGTTTGAAAAAATTGCTGAGAATGGCGTAATTTCTCAAAATTCTCTGTTTTATACCGCACAATAAATAATATTCATAATGTAGGTGCATATTGAAACTAACATTACCTATACAGGGTGACCGTATAAATTTTGGCTGGCCCTTCTCGTTTTGAAAATAATGCAAAAAAACTGAAAATTGTCGTTTTCGTTTTTAAGCGAAAACGAATAGCGCTGGAGGATTTTTTTCTGGTTAAAATGATATGTCACACATTATGCCTTACTTTGTTTTTCTTGCCGTAATATCAAATTAATCGTTTTCGCATAGAGTGCCATGGAAATGTTAGCCCCATACTGGTTGACGTTTTTGCATAGAGTGCCTTGGAAACATAAGCCTAGTTACCCATTGTTGCGAAGTGTGCTTTGGAATATTGTTTAACGGTTCAGTAAAAATTCAGTTAATGTTAAATTTATTGATTAAATAAATCATAAACGTACCACGAGAGTATGATCTGAGACCTTGTTATTTATTCGCCATTTGCCATATAACACATTAACACTAAAATAGTCAAACTGGAAACAACAAAAACCTAGACGAATAGACAATCCTATTTTACAATAAATGTTCAATTTGTTCTCCTTGTTCCTCAAGGCACAGTGCAGCACGTTTCTTTAAATTGTTTATGGCTCGTCCAATATCCCTTCGACGTCATTTATATTTGAGGAATAATACATTTCAATAATGTCAAGGTTTTCTTCATGGAAAATGACATTTTTTCAGTAAAATAAAGTATCAGTGACATTTAAAATTGTACTAACCTATCAAACATTAAGGCTTTCTATGCAGAAATATCAAAAATTATGGGGCTTATGTTTCCAAGGCACACTAAGCAAAAACGTCAAACATTATGGGGCTTACGTTTCCAAGGCACTATGCAAAAACGATTAATGTGATATTACTGCAAGAAAAACAAAGTAAAGCATAATGTGTGACATATCATTTTAACCAGAAAAAAATCCTCTTTTCAAAAATGCAAGAATCCAATATGGCGCCCAGAAGAAAAATAAAAGTTGATCGTCATATCTTTGTCCAGGGAGGCGAGAAAAAAAGATCATATTTAGATTCCTTGTAAAAAAGTGCCTTAATAAAGTTTAACTTACAAATGTCCAGCGCCATTCGTTTTCGTTTAAAAAAATAAAAACGAAAACGAAATTTTCAGTTTTTTCGCATTATTTTCAAAACGAGAAGGGCCAGTCAAAAAATTTTTTTACCATGTTACTCGGCATCAAATTGCCCAACTTTGCCCCAATTTAACCAACCTCGTATCTCTTAAGATAACCAAGATCCCCATGCAAAGACTCGAAATACGGTCACCCGTATATCTTATAACTAATTTGAAGCTTTTTTAAAATTCTGGTGTGCTATTTTTGACGTATTTACGACCAGAATACAAGTCTTATTACAAGATATTGCAAGCTAAAATATTTTTAATCTTACCAATGGCTTCTGGCAATTGCAGTTTGTTCCAACGGACACCTAGAAAGAAAAATGCATCGTGTTAAAAAACATTTCGCACAAATCCTAAAACAATACAGGGTGATTCAGTTTTATTCTAGGACTCTTTAACAGGTGATAGAAAACCATAAAATGTGACTATTTTGTGGTATAACTTTTTATCCACAGCCGCCTCACTTGCGAGATACAGAGTGTTTAAATTCTCGAAAATTTTAACGTAAACTTTTTTCCAACCATAAATAAAAAGAGAAATAAAAGCTGACTGAGATCGAAGTATTTTCATAAAACTGAATTTTTCCACTTTCGTTTTTGTTAAATATCTTGGAAACAGGAAACAGATGCTTATACAAAGACAGGGCTTAAACATTATTAAGGCACTTTCATCCATACTTTTTAGAAGTGATGTCTGTTTTTTTGAAAAAGGTTTTCGTTTTCGAGATATGACACAACTTTTGATTTTCTAATGGTCGCCATCTTGGATTTGTAAAAATTTGAAATCAACGTGAAATTGTCTTTCCAACGCTTTGAAGTGTTACAACTAATAAAAATTATTAGTGTAACACATCATTGGAAAGAGAATTTCATGTAGATTTCCAATTTTTACAAATCCAAGATGGCGACCATAACAAAATCACAAGTTGTGTGTCATGTGTCGAAAATGAAAACCTTTTTTTAAAGGTCGGATAAAAGTGCCTTCTGAGATTTTCAACAAAAATAAAAATGGAAAAATTCAGTTTTATGGAAATATCTCAAATTTACCGTGAAATTGTGGCAGATACAAAAAAATGTCAAGAGAAAGTTTTTTACATAGAATAAACAAGTTATCAAAGTCCATAAAAGGAAATTCTGTAATGTAAAAAATGGGTTACCATTTTATATTTGCCAAAATTAGCAAAATGTAGAAAATGACATGGATTTGTCGTTTCATACTTGTCCCTCTTTACTCCATTATGACGATAAATAATTCGTTAAACGTTAAACAAATCGTTTTCTCAAAGTTGACATATAATATTTTGTTTCTTTAAAAATCCTCTACATATGCTTTTTGATCATAGCTGTATAAAAGAAAAGTCTCGATCTCAGGAGAGCAGTAAATCCACGTGCAACTTTTCGCAATGGGGTGAAATTGGATTCTACCTCCAGAAAATATTCTGCAAACATTCTGCATGTGTTAACCAATTTTTGATGGAATTTGTAATTTTCGATTTACATTTATTTTTATTAAATCGCTATAAATATGATACAACATAATAATTAATTTATAAGTTTAGTCGAGAAAAGTAACGAAATATATCTTAAATAAGCTTGCACCTAATTTTCTTTTATGCATTTAAACCTAACCTATAAAATGGCAGCCATTAACCTTTGGTAATAGTTTTTATGATACATCCCACAACTGTTATGAAAATGTGATTGCCGAAATTACATAGCAATAACTGTAAGTAATTCTAATCACCGATGTCAGTGATATCTAAAAACCTAAGAGTTCTAGCTAAAAGTAAATTTTGCAACTATCGATAATACAACCTTATAGGTACAACCCAGAGTAGCAAGCCTACACGCATATTCAGTAAAAACAAATATATGACGTAACCTCTAATTCAGTCTTACTACTTACACCAGAAACATTATTAGAATAATACCTAATTGTGATTAGGTATTGGGTGTTTTAATAAGAGCAAAATGTCATTTAAAATTATTGTGCAAACGCAAGAAACTAAATAAATAAATAAAAATTAAATTCTTAGGGATGATATTACTTGAGGTTTTTTAATTGACTTGAAGAAGACCATTATAGAGCTATAATACTATAATAGCTCTTAAAAGATATATACTCGTAGGGACCAGTTTCTTAATTCCACAGAAGAAGCAAAAATGAGTTTAGAAGTAGCACTACAGGTTTTATAGTAGTTGCCAGGACCATAATCTAACTCGGTTATAAATCTTTTCGTAACAGGAACTAGAGGTTTTATTAAAAAGGTTACAAACAATAGATCCTGACCTTATTATAAACCTATCAGTAATCACAGACATTCATTATATTAAGCATTCTTTTAAGAATAAAATGGATGGTGCCATAGCTCATAACTTTTCTACGAAATATCAGTATTCTAAATATTTTCTAAAATTTATTTGTGGCGTAAACAGATCTATTGAATTTTAATTGGGTTTTTCGCCACCAAACTAGTTAAAAGACAACTTTTTCAAGTTGCCTGGAAAATTAATAAATTCTTAACAGTAAATGAACTAAACTTTGAACTTCTAACTCAAAAAATATCTTCATCAAATTTGTTTCCTAAGCTTTCAGAGAATAAATCTTCCTCCTTTCTCAAAGATCATGTCACGTCAAAGTGAAATGACAGATTAATAAATTTCAGGTTAAAATGGCATGCCAACAGAAACAATAGCCTAGCCACCTGTCTGATATTGTACCCTGTGTAACTTCTCTTTGAATAAGTGGCAATAATATTTTACTTAATTCCACTGAACATTCAGCAATACATATCTTCAACAAATTTGTTTCCTGAGCTTTCGAAGAATATATCTTCCTCCTTTCTCAAAGATCATGTCACTTTGACGTGACATGATCTCCTTTCTCAAAGATCATGTCACTTTGTCAATGGATCAATAGTCTAAGTTATACAAAGTTCACCAAAAGAAAAAATGATTTTCCAGAGTACCCTGTATAACCCAGCTTTGCCTGGTGTAGTATTTTACGTAGTATAAGAAAGTATAGCTCATACAGGGTGATCGTTAAAAAATTAAATTGACGAACGAAGTATTTATTAAAAAATATATCCAAAGAAAATATTCGGGATTTTACATTAGGTCCCTAGGTAACTGTAAAATATGTACCTAAGTAAACGCTATCATTTTTGTTTTCATGGCATACATGGCACACACGTGTTGATGTTCACTGCACCTTATGGAATTGAATTTTACAAAATGCATGGGGAAAATATTTACTGCGTCAGAGTAGTTATTTTTCCTGAAAAACCTGTAAAATATAATTTAATATTTCAAACTGGACGCAGGTACCCAAACCGACGCTCGCCTGGGGCTATTAAATTCACAGTTGCACCCTCATAACTTCATTATACGATTATAAAATAGATGTGTAAAATTTTGTGTTTCCAGTAAAAGCTTTGAAAGTATATTTTCGCATTCGAATAAATCGTATAAACGTGATCCGGTCCACTTCTTCGACTTTTTCAATTCTGTATGACCTCCACTTCACAGTACAATACCAAATACCGAGTATATCAAGTATTGGGTAATTTGCTCAGAAAACAAATTTGTTGAAGTTATTTTTTGATATAATGTCAATTAAATATGTGGGAAAAAGGGTCAGAGAAAGACTTCGAAAAGTTTTTAATTTATTGCCAATTTATTTATTTTTTGAGTTACACGTTTAAAGTTTCGTTCATTCACTGTTAAGAATTTATGAATTTTCCAGGCAACTTGAAAAAGTTGTCTTTCGACCAGTTTGGTGCCGAAAAACCAAATTAAAAATTAAATGGATCTGTTTGCGCCGCAAATAAATTTTAGAAAATATCTAGAACAAAGGTATGGGCTTAATGTTTGCAATAATTTCAGATTATTAGAGAAGAAGTTCTTCAAATTATCTAACGCGAAAAATGGATTGACATATTTATGTAAATGTAGACAAGCTAGGATTACGCCTAAAAGAACCTTTTACTAGTAGGAAATGTAGCAAAATATTGTTCAGATGTAGTATGATGCTGATAAGAGAAAGAATCCAGAACCAAAGAAGTAACATAAACAAATTATGGGGGATATAAATGAAATACGGGAAAATTTTAGGGAAAGTGTACCTTTCTATCATAGGCATTTTGATAGAGTCAAACTTAGACAGATTAACAAATTCCGAAGATTAGTTGAGGAAAAGCATAGTGAGGAATTCAATCAAATAGACAATGATTTTGTCAACAGAACAGTAATTAATTTATCTAACAGAGAACTTACCATTTCAGAAAAGTTAGTTTTGGCAAAAGGGTTAAATTTTTCTGTTGTTGACAACAAAATTTCTAAGCTTGACATAGTAGCATAGGAAAGAAGAAACAGCTCATGCATTACCTGAGGAATTAGGTCAAGAATTTAGAGTCAGGTCAAAAATAATCTTAGAAAAAGATTTTAAACCAAAGCTAAATATTTCAAAGAAGAAAAAGTAGCAATTAGATCACTTAAATCAGATAGGATAATTAAAATATTACCAGCAGATAAGGGAAATGCAACTGTTATTTTAGAAAAAACTGTGTAGGATAATAAATTAAATGAAGAAACTTACAAGAGGATAAACAAAAGACCCTACAACTTGAATAGAAACTAAAATATACAAAACACTGTATAAATACCGTGAACAAATGACACAGAGACAAAGGACACTCTTAACTCCGCATCAGTCAAAACCTCCACACTTATACGGATTACCAAAAATACACAAAACTAACATTCCTCTTCGCCCCATTGTAAGTTCAATAAATTCGCCATGTCATTCGTTAGCAAAATATTTACTTAAAATTGTTAATCCGTTAGTGGGAAATTCAAATTCATTTATCACAAACAGTAATCATTTTCTAGAAAAAATTAGGGAACAGCAATTTCCGGATAATTATATATTAGCTAGCTTTGATATGGTTAGTCTTTTTACAAATGTCCCTAGGATGAGTGTGAAAGCAGCAACGAGTTTTCTAGCAACGACTTCCCCGGGCGGCCCTCGGGTACAGCTTGCACGGATGGTTTTACTTCAAAGATAGCAATAGGGAAAACCGCCGTTTTCACTTGCATGACTTTTCTTTTAACGGAAATTAGTTTAAGGCCACCTATTCTAACTATCCACAAAGAATCAGAATTTGCGAACCTCGTCTTCACCCCTTTCCACCCCCAAGACCGAAAAACTTAAAAAAATCGGGAAAACCGCCGTTTTCACTTGCATGACTTTTCTTTTCACGGAAATTAGTTTAAGGCCACCTATTCTAACTATCCACAAAGAATCAGAATTTGCGAACCTCGTCTTCACCCCTTTCCACCCCCAAGACCGAAAAACCTAAAAAAATCGGGAAAACGGCCGTTTTCACTTGCATGACTTTTATTTTCACGGAAATTAGTTTAAGGCCACCTATTCTAACTATCCACAAAGAATCAGAATTTGCGAACCTCGTCTTCACCCCTTTCCACCCCCAAGACCGAAAAACTTTAAAAAATCGGGAAAACCGCCGTTTTCACTTGCATGACTTTTCTTTTCACGGAAATTAGTTTAAGGCTACCTATTCTAACTATCCACAAATAATCAGAATTTGCGAACCTCGTCTTCACCCCTTTCCACCCCCAAGACCGAAAAACGTAAAAAAATCGGGGAAACCGCCGTTTTCACTTGCATGACTTTTCTTTTCACGGAAATTAGTTTAAGGCCACCTATTCTAACTATCCACAAAGAATCAGAATTTGCGAACCTCGTCTTCACCCCTTTCCACCCCCAAGACCGAAAAACTTTAAAAAATCGGGAAAACCGCCGTTTTCACTTGCATGACTTTTCTTTTCACGGAAATTAGTTTAAGGCCACCTATTCTAACTATCCACAAAGAATCAGAATTTGCGAACCTCGTCTTCACCCCTTTCCACCCCCAAGACCGAAAAACTTTAAAAAATCGGGAAAACCGCCGTTTTCACTTGCATGACTTTTCTTTTCACGGAAATTAGTTTAAGGCCAGCTATTCTAACTATCCACAAAGAATCAGAATTTGCGAACCTCGTCTTCACCCCTTTCCACCCCCAAGACCGAAAAACCTAAAAAAATCGGGAAAACGGCCGTTTTCACTTGCATGACTTTTATTTTCACGGAAATTAGTTTAAGGCCACCTATTCTAACTATCCACAAATAATCAGAATTTGCGAACCTCGTCTTCACCCCTTTCCACCCCCAAGACCGAAAAACGTAAAAAAATCGGGGAAACCGCCGTTTTCACTTGCATGACTTTTCTTTTCACGGAAATTAGTTTAAGGCCACCTATTCTAACTATCCACAAATAATCAGAATTTGCGAACCTCGTCTTCACCCCTTTCCACCCCCAAGACCGAAAAACGTAAAAAAATCGGGGAAACCGCCGTTTTCACTTGCATGACTTTTCTTTTCACGGAAATTAGTTTAAGGCCACCTATTCTAACTATCCACAAAGAATCAGAATTTGCGAACCTCGTCTTCACCCCTTTCCACCCCCAAGACCGAAAAACTTTAAAAAATCGGGAAAACCGCCGTTTTCACTTGCATGACTTTTCTTTTCACGGAAATTAGTTTAAGGCCACCTATTCTAACTATCCACAAAGAATCAGAATTTGTGAACCTCGTCTTCACCCCTTTCCACCCCCAAGACCGAAAAACCTAAAAAAATCGGGAAAACGGCCGTTTTCACTTGCATGACTTTTATTTTCACGGAAATTAGTTTAAGGCCACCTATTCTAACTATCCACAAAGAATCAGAATTTGCGAACCTCGTCTTCACCCCTTTCCACCCCCAAGACCGAAAAACTTTAAAAAATCGGGAAAACCGCCGTTTTCACTTGCATGACTTTTCTTTTCACGGAAATTAGTTTAAGGCCACCTATTCTAACTATCCACAAAGAATCAGAATTTGCGAACCTCGTCTTCACCCCTTTCCACCCCCAAGACCGAAAAACTTAAAAGTTTGGAAAGGGGTGAAGACGAGGTTCGCAAATTCTGATTATTTGTGGATAGTTAGAATAGGTGGCCTTAAACTAATTTCCGTGAAAAGAAAAGTCATGCAAGTGAAAACGGCGGTTTTCCCGATTTTTTAAAGTTTTTCGGTCTTGGGGGTGGAAAGGGGTGAAGACGAGGTTCGCAAATTCTGATTCTTTGTGGATAGTTAGAATAGGTGGCCTTAAACTAATTTCCGTGAGAAGAAAAGTCATGCAAGTGAAAACGGCGGTTTCCCCGATTTTTTTACGTTTTTCGGTCTTGGGGGTGGAAAGGGGTGAAGACGAGGTTCGCAAATTCTGATTATTTGTGGATAGTTAGAATAGGTGGCCTTAAACTAATTTCCGTGAAAATAAAAGTCATGCAAGTGAAAACGGCCGTTTTCCCGATTTTTTTACGTTTTTCGGTCTTGGGGGTGGAAAGGGGTGAAGACGAGGTTCGCAAATTCTGATTCTTTGTGGATAGTTAGAATAGGTGGCCTTAAACTAATTTCCGTGAAAATAAAAGTCATGCAAGTGAAAACGGCCGTTTTCCCGATTTTTTTAGGTTTTTCGGTCTTGGGGGTGGAAAGGGGTGAAGACGAGGTTCGCAAATTCTGATTCTTTGTGGATAGTTAGAATAGGTGGCCTTAAACTAATTTCCGTGAAAAGAAAAGTCATGCAAGTGAAAACGGCGGTTTTCCCGATTTTTTTAAGTTTTTCGGTCTTGGGGGTGGAAAGGGGTGAAGACGAGGTTCGCAAATTCTGATTCTTTGTGGATAGTTAGAATAGGTGGCCTTAAACTAATTTCCGTGAAAAGAAAAGTCATGCAAGTGAAAACGGCGGTTTTCCCGATTTTTTAAAGTTTTTCGGTCTTGGGGGTGGAAAGGGGTGAAGACGAGGTTCGCAAATTCTGATTCTTTGTGGATAGTTAGAATAGGTGGCCTTAAACTAATTTCCGTGAAAATAAAAGTCATGCAAGTGAAAACGGCCGTTTTCCCGATTTTTTTAGGTTTTTCGGTCTTGGGGGTGGAAAGGGGTGAAGACGAGGTTCGCAAATTCTGATTCTTTGTGGATAGTTAGAATAGGTGGCCTTAAACTAATTTCCGTGAAAAGAAAAGTCATGCAAGTGAAAACGGCGGTTTTCCCGATTTTTTTAAGTTTTTCGGTCTTGGGGGTGGAAAGGGGTGAAGACGAGGTTCGCAAATTCTGATTCTTTGTGGATAGTTAGAATAGGTGGCCTTAAACTAATTTCCGTGAAAAGAAAAGTCATGCAAGTGAAAACGGCGGTTTCCCCGATTTTTTTACGTTTTTCGGTCTTGGGGGTGGAAAGGGGTGAAGACGAGGTTCGCAAATTCTGATTATTTGTGGATAGTTAGAATAGGTGGCCTTAAATTAATTTCCGTGAAAAGAAAAGTCATGCAAGTGAAAACGGCGGTTTTCCCGATTTTTTAAAGTTTTTCGGTCTTGGGGGTGGAAAGGGGTAAAGACGAGGTTCGCAAATTCTGATTCTTTGTGAATAGTTAGAATAGGTGGCCTTAAACTAATTTCCGTGAAAAGAAAAGTCATGCAAGTGAAAACGGCGGTTTCCCCGATTTTTTTACGTTTTTCGGTCTTGGGGGTGGAAAGGGGTGAAGACGAGGTTCGCAAATTCTGATTATTTGTGGATAGTTAGAATAGGTGGCCTTAAACTAATTTCCGTGAAAATAAAAGTCATGCAAGTGAAAACGGCCGTTTTCCCGATTTTTTTACGTTTTTCGGTCTTGGGGGTGGAAAGGGGTGAAGACGAGGTTCGCAAATTCTGATTCTTCGTGGATAGTTAGAATAGGTGGCCTTAAACTAATTTCCCTGAAAAGAAAAGTCATGCAAGTGAAAACGGCGGTTTTCCCGATTTTTTAAAGTTTTTCGGTCTTGGGGGTGGAAAGGGGTGAAGACGAGGTTCGCAAATTCTGATTCTTTGTGGATAGTTAGAATAGGTGGCCTTAAACTAATTTCCGTGAAAATAAAAGTCATGCAAGTGAAAACGGCCGTTTTCCCGATTTTTTTAGGTTTTTCGGTCTTGGGGGTGGAAAGGGGTGAAGACGAGGTTCGCAAATTCTGATTCTTTGTGGATAGTTAGAATAGGTGGCCTTAAACTAATTTCCGTGAAAAGAAAAGTCATGCAAGTGAAAACGGCGGTTTTCCCGATTTTTTAAAGTTTTTCGGTCTTGGGGGTGGAAAGGGGTGAAGACGAGGTTCGCAAATTCTGATTCTTTGTGGATAGTTAGAATAGGTGGCCTTAAACTAATTTCCGTGAAAAGAAAAGTCATGCAAGTGAAAACGGCGGTTTTCCCGATTTTTTAAAGTTTTTCGGTCTTGGGGGTGGAAAGGGGTGAAGACGAGGTTCGCAAATTCTGATTCTTTGTGGATAGTTAGAATAGGTGGCCTTAAACTAATTTCCGTGAAAATAAAAGTCATGCAAGTGAAAACGGCCGTATTCCCGATTTTTTTAGGTTTTTCGGTCTTGGGGGTGGAAAGGGGTGAAGACGAGGTTCGCAAATTCTGATTCTTTGCGGATAGTTAGAATAGGTGGCCTTAAACTAATTTCCGTGAAAAGAAAAGTCATGCAAGTGAAAACGGCGGTTTTCCCGATTTTTTTAAGTTTTTCGGTTTTGGGGGTGGAAAGGGGTGAAGACGAGGTTCGCAAATTCTGATTCTTTGTGGATAGTTAGAATAGGTGGCCTTAAACTAATTTTCGTGAAAAGAAAAGTCATGCAAGTGAAAACGGCGGTTTCCCCGATTTTTTTACGTTTTTCGGTCTTGGGGGTGGAAAGGGGTGAAGACGAGGTTCGCAAATTCTGATTATTTGTGGATAGTTAGAATAGGTGGCCTTAAACTAATTTCCGTGAAAAGAAAAGTCATGCAAGTGAAAACGGCGGTTTCCCCGATTTTTTTACGTTTTTCGGTCTTGAGGGTGGAAAGGGGTGAAGACGAGGTTCGCAAATTCTGATTCTTCGTGGATAGTTAGAATAGGTGGCCTTAAACTAATTTCCGTGAAAAGAAAAGTCATGCAAGTGAAAACGGCGGTTTCCCCGATTTTTTTACGTTTTTCGGTCTTGGGGGTGGAAAGGGGTGAAGACGAGGTTCGCAAATTCTGATTCTTCGTGGATAGTTAGAATAGGTGGCCTTAAACTAATTTCCGTTAAAAGAAAAGTCATGCAAGTGAAAACGGCGGTTTTCCCTATTGCTATCTTTGAAGTAAAACCATCCGTGCAAGCTGTACCCGAGGGCCGCCCGGGGAAGTCGTTGCTAGAAAACTCGTTGCTGCTTTCACACTCATGACAAATCATTGAATATTTTACGCAGAAAGTTAGAAAATGATCAGACTTTAGTAGAAAGGACGAATTTGAATATAGATGCAATATTAGAACTAACAACACTATATGTGTTAAAAACCACTTATTTTCAACTAGGAAATGAATTTTACCAGCAGGAATTTGGAATGGCTATGGGGTCTCCTTTATCACCATTCATCAGCAATTTATTCATGGAAGATTTTGAACAAAATGAATTGACTAGATATGTTCACCAACCTAATGTTTGGTGGAGATATGTAGATGACATATTTGTTATATGGGAACATGGAGTAGATGATTTAAATTCATTATTAAATGTTATAAACTCACAAGAACCTTCTATTAAGTTTACCTTAGAAATTGAAAATAATAATCAATTACCTTTCTTATAAAAAATAGATGTTTCTATACTGAAATCAGATAGTATAGAAACTAGTGTCTATAGAAAACCAACACATACTAATAGATATCTCCATTTAAACTCCAATCATCATATTAGTGTTAAAAAAGGAGTAATTAAAAGTTTGTATGACAGGGTTAGAACGATTTGTTCTAATAACACAAAATTTGAGGAGGAAATTAAACATATAAAATATGTTCTTGAGAAGAATAGTTATCCTATTGAAACTGTTGAGCAAGTTTTTCAGGATTGCCAACAAAATAACAATGCTAATAGAATTAGAGAAATAAATCTGGTGGACAGACCAGTAAATTTAATTATTCCTTATATTCCTGGACTATCAGATAAGCTGAAACGCATAGGCAATCGTTTTAATGTCAAAACAGTATTTAAAACCAAAAATACACTAAGATCGATGCTAGTTAAAACGAAACCATTTAATGAGGTACAAAGTTCAAAAAATTGCATTTATAAAATTCCTTGTGAATGTGAAAAGTTCTATGTTGGGGAGACTTGTAGGCCATTTAACGTTCGTTTAAAAGAACATAAAAATTATATCAGGCAAAATCAAATTTCTAAGCCAAAAATATGTGAATATTCTTTTAGTAACAATCATAGGATATTGTGGGATAGGTCCAAACCAAGTCTCAAAGAAAAAGTAGGAAATAGACGAAAAATTAAAGAATCTGCATTTATTCTAGCAAATACGGACAACTGTGTTGCTGAATGTTCAGTGAAATTCAGTAAAATATTATTGCCACTTATTCAAAGAGAAGTTAGTATAGATAATTAGATAGAACACAGGGTACAATATCATGCAGGTGGCTAGGCTATTGTTTCTGTTGTCATGACATTTTAACCTGAAATTTATTAATCTGTCACTTCACTTTGACGTAGCATGATCTTTGAGATAGGAGGAAGATTTATTCTCCGAAAGCTCAGAAAACAAATTTGTTGAAGTTATTTTTTGAGTTACACGTTTAAAGTTTCGTTCATTCACTGTTAAGAATTTATGAATATTCCAGGCAACTTGAAAAAGTTGTCTTTCGATCAGTTTGGTGGCGAAAAACCCAATTAAGAATTAAATGCACAGTATGCCTACATACAGGGAGACTCAGGCTTATTGTCCACAACCTACGGAGGAAAAAAACGAACCTCGAGTTTTTGGTTTCGATTTTACTCTGAAGGCCGTTTGCGCGGTTAGATCCACGACCTTTCACCTTACGACAATCGAGGCAGCGTCTCGAGATTCGCGGCGATATCAATCTGCGCTCGCGGCGAATATTTTTCCGAGATTTTAAACGGGAGCAAAATGTCAATGATCACGCGATCTGTCGCCTTGCCGCCGGGTGGTCATACGGTCGTGGCAATTCGACTTGACCCTTTTGTACGCGGCAAATCAGCACTTTTCCCCCCAAATGGAAAGCGGGAAAAGCCATTTCCGCAACGCACACAGACCTGCCACAATGCACTCGATCACGCCGCGTCCCTCGTCTTTTTTCCAGGGTTTTACGGTTTCTGCTTGTTGAACAAAATCGTCGTTCATCACGGCCACCGTTTTAGGCACTTTGCGTAGATCTTTACTAACACCCTTGTATCAAGACGCACAATCCGGCAACGTCCGATCGTAGCGCCACCTCTCGGAGAGTAGCGGTAACCGCCACCGAATTTCCTAGTTATAATCGCAGTAGGCAATATTCGAAAACAAACGGGGGCAATGGTTTTAATAAAGCTGCGAGCGCTGCATGGAAATTAGTATTCATCGTGCGGTACGGATGTAAATTAGGCCCCTGGGCATCGTCGATTCGGCGGGCCTAATGGAATTTTTGTCGAGGTGGGGGCCTGCATTATTAAAAAAAGAAACAATTAAACCCGGGCCTGATTCGTCCCCGCCCGTAATGTATCGGCGAATTCGATGATCAAGCCGAAAGGTTAAGTCAATTAAGCCAATTCCCGTTTAACCGATACCCAAAACTTTATCGAGCTTACTCTGGTTTTACGCGGAACTTGGAATATTGCGTTATTAAAGGTAGGGCCAAACTTCGTAAATCAAACATAAAGGGGAAAATATTGCTATTAGTAATCTGCAAATACCTACCCGGTTTCACGGGCGTAGCCAAGGGGGGGGGTTTCGGGGGTTCAAACCCCCCCCCCCCCCCCGAAATAAGCAAAATATTACCTAATATTATACAGAAAAAATACGAGGAGTGAAGAGTTAAATTATTATTACGTTTGAATATATGTAGTAATAGTAGCGCCTAGCGCCATCTTTTGACGAGAGGCAGACGCAGTTGCAGCCGAACTGTTTTGTATTGTAGGGACACTTTGCGTTGTTTCTCGATTATTCGCCACGCCCCTCGGTCGAAATGAGCGGAACTTTGTGGAAGTTCGTGGAAGTTTCTGGACGGCTACTGGGCTGCTATATAAGCGGCGCCGCGGCGCGTGACCGCGCTTACGGCAGTATTGTTCCATGCGAACTCGAAGCGAATAAAAGTGAAAAGTGGTGAACGAATAGTGAAGAAAATTAAGTGTACCGTGTAAGTGAGTAATTATTTTAGTGCACTGTTATTCGATGACCTTGTTAAGGATAGATACGTGAATCATTATTACTGTCGAAAAATGGAGGGGAGAAAAAGGAAGGGTGATAAACCTAAAGGTATGGACTACTGGAAAAAGTGGTGTAGTCAAGGTCAAGGGGTTTCTAATAAAGAAACTAATTTGGATTTAGCTATCAAAGCTTCAGCTACCTTGCATGCTGATAAGAAGACTGCCTACCCCGAAATCTAGTTTGGAATGCCTAGATATGTGCGATAAAAACCTTTATCCTAATATTTACACATTACTACAAATCTTCGCTACCATTCCTGTATCCACTGCTACCCCAGAAAGATCTTTCTCGAGCCTAAGGAGACTGAAAAACTATTTACGAAACACTACAAGTGAAAACAGACTTAATGGTTTGGCTCTAATGAACATTCACTATGGAACAGAAATTCATGCAGATGAAGTAGTGGATATATTTAAAAGAAAAAGCCGAAGATTTCTTCTTTAATGGTTTTAGATTTAGCGCAGAGGAACGAAGTTAATTTATCCATTTCATTTAAAGTTAAGAACTTTATAAATATGTCGTAGTTTTTCGGATGAATATATAGATATTAAATTTCATGTAAGTATATTTTTGTTGTTTTATTTACTTCTCATACTAAACCCCCCCCCCCAAAACTAAATCCTGGCTACGCCCGTGCCCGGTTTTCATTAATTTTGGGACCCACGTCCGAAGTGACAGGACCACTATTTCTTTTATAATTCATATTGAAAACATTCGTAAGGCATGTTTGGCAAAACGGTCGCCCACAGGGTTATTCATATAACGTTCTACCCCCTTAATTTTTTTGTTTCTAATTTCGGAAAAAAAATTGTACTTTGAATTATTGAATCTAGGACAAGATCAAAATTGCCATGGAAAATACAAAACAGTTATTAAGAGAATATTACAAATGGAGATTTGACAGTTTACATTAATTGTTTAATTCCCACAATTGCATAAAATAATACACGGTGTTCATTAGAAAACTTCCCACCTCCAATATCTCAGAAAATACAAAAAAGTAAAAAATCGCCTTGACCCGTCGATTTTTTGCATCATTGATGCAAATGTGATGTTGATAAAGCCACCCCTGTGTGGGCCACCAACCTCAACTTTAAAATTTCAAATGGAACTGCCCAACTTGTGATACATCATTTGAAAGGTTTTTTTTTTGCGAATTCAGTAATCACTCGTTTTTTACAATCGGTTAAAATTTACAAAAGTCATAAGCAAAAACCTAGTTTTGATGTATGCTCCAAGCCAGTAACTACCTAAATAATAGTCATTGAATTATTGAGGTCTAATTAATCAAATGTTCAAAATGGCCGCGGTCATTGGCTAAGCAATAATAAAGCGGAAATTTGAATTCTTGCCTAACCTTTAACAATATTTCTGAAGTAATACGGCGGCATTCTTATGTTATTCGGTTTTTTTAAGTCTTCTGTGTTGCATGGAAGAGTTCTGTTATAAATCACCAATTTCAGGGGAACCCAAAGAAAAAATCAAAAGGTGTCAAATCCGGAGAGCGAGCTGGCCATTCTAGTGATCCTTTTCTTCCTATCCATTTACCTGGAAACCTTCAATCCAACCATTGCCTCCACCTCATTACAGTTTACCAGTGAGGTTATACAGTTTTTGAACTACGCTATATCAATATGGTCTAAACTTATAAATTTTCAACACTCTCTGTCTCGGATTTTCCATGTCGTATAACGACATTTGGTATTGAAAATGCATAAATACAGGGTTTCCCAACGAAAACTTGACCCCCCGAAATTAGATAACCGAAAAATATTTGAAAATTCGCCGAGACCCGTCGATTTTTGTTCTTGGGGGTTGGGGGGAGCTTTTTCTACAGTCAAGCCAACTCGATATGATCATTCCCCTATTCCTTAGCAACCCCAACTTTGCTTGCAATTACGAAATCGTTATTTCGGCTTGCTATTGAAAGTGTAAACGTGTTTTTCAAATGGTTTATTCTATCACGGAAAGGTTAGAACAATTTCTACCCTTTCCGCGATAGAATAAACCATTTCGAAAATACGTTTCCACTTTCAATAGAAGGCTGAAACTAACGATTTCGTGGTTACAAGCAAAAAAACTGGAACTTTTTTCGTGACAGTGACTTTTTGTTAGGTTTGAATTCGTATGAAATTGTTTTGTTTTGCTTCAGCTTTTTCATTTGTGACTTTTTTGTAAACTGATCGACACGTCAATAAAAACTAGGTAATTTGGTCGTGTGTAGTAGATAAAAAACTTATTAGTAGCGGGCATTTGTGCAGAAATCACTATGCGTACAGCGGATTGTCAACTTTCCGTTTTTAGTCAATAATTCTGTCAAATCTCAACAGAATTCTAAAAACGATACATCACTGTATTCCCAATAAAAAGGGCTTTAAAATGATGCGCCACAAGGGGGATAGTTCCATTTGAAATTTTAAAGTTGGGGTTGCTAGCTTGACTGTCAAAAAAGCTTCCCCCAAAAACAAAAATCGACAGGTCTCGGCGAATTTTCAAATATTTTTCGGTTTTCTAATTTTTTGGGGGGGTCAAGTTTTCGTTGGGAAACCCTGTACAACATTGAACGTAGTAAATTTAAATGATTTTTTTGTAGATTTGCTAAAATTCATTTGGATGAAATATGTGTTTTGAAAAAACATTTCTATACAACATATTTCTAAATTTTGAGACATAATGTAATTTTAATATAATTTTTATTTCACCCTAAACCAACCGCCCTTGTTACAGCGCGCCTCGTTCCATCAGTTTTTTTTTTCCATCAAAAGTCGAGCCCTTTGTTCTTTAGACCAGGACTCTTATCGAACCTTACAATGTTTTTATTGTCACGACGTTAATTTCTTTTCACCCCTCCCTTATAATCCGTTTTGCCCCTATTTGGAATCTAATTAGTCAGTTTGGGGGAAGCACCATCTCCACCCGTTCGGGACAATCTAATAATACAGTGGGCGATAAAAATGTTCCTCCCCGACTGCTAAGATCGTGGGGATTCTTACATTTACCGTCCATCGCCCAATCTGGCTCAGTCACTACACTGTGTGGCTACGGCAAACGTCATCATCGGCTACTTCAAGTGGGTCACACTGTATGATATTTAACGAATGCGCCCTCGTTCAAAACGATAATTTCCCGACCGTCTGTCGAGGATTATGTTCAAACAATCCCAACGACAGTCTACCTACCGATATCTTTTGTATCCCGACAAAATCAACATTATCTCGAGCCTGACGTTTATAAATGTATCAGGCAACTCAAATAAAACATCTCATTAAAGTTGTCGACTTCCTGGTACAATGCTTTATCATTTCCCTTTTTGCTGCTAAATGTTCGTCCGTTGTTCGTGTTATTTGAGATTGGTAGTAAATCAAAAAATGCTGCCATGGTTAACCGACACTTTTTGATCTATCAAAAACTTCTACTCTACAAACTTTCATACGTAACAGAGACAGTTATTAAGATTATATGTAATCATAGCAGAGATGGATGACTGACTAATTTATCTTTTAGATGAGAGATTAAAACTGAGAACAAAGCATTTTGCCAACGTTACGTCAATATTATTCTGCCTTTGATGAAAAATCGCAGACGACACCGGCTGCACCAATGAAAAATAATATAATGACTTATTTATATTGTACAGGGTTATTCATATAACAATCTACCCCTTTTAACTATTTTGTTTTTAACTTTGGAAAAAACATAAAAATTGTATAAATTTTTCTTGAGATTTCAAAACAAATGAATGTCGCATTTCGGAGATTAGACCAAAATTTGTTTTTCAGATGGATCACCCTATATATTTCTCCATTATCGAAATCTACGCATTTTTCTGGTTTCAAAGATAACAAAATAAATACTTACAACAAATTTGTGTTCATGACGGTTGAAATTTTTACAATTTTCGAAGAAATATTTTTTTATGTAGATGTTATTTCTACGGCGGGTAGACAAGGAGAGTGGAATTAAAAATTTTATCAGTACAAGCGAGCAAAAAACTTATAACGTGGTACAAAAAAGCATAGTTTGAAACGCAAAAGAAGAGCCTTGGCATCAACAAAATAATAATACTAATAATAACAATAATACTCTATAATGTACATATTATATACTAGGTAAAAATTTAATAATTTAATTATTATTTCTTTCTTATTATTGTTATATAAATAAAGTGTGAAAATGTATTTGAGCTTAGATTAAATTGCTATAAATTTTAGATAAATGATTGGTATCAGTTCTAAAGTTAATGCTTTTTCTGTGCTATTAGGTTGGTTTCTTATATGAATCATTTCAAGTAAGTTTCTTTTTATAAAATCATTTTCTGTGGCCAAAATTTCGGGATTTACAAAGTCAAAAGAATGTGACAGATCCAAGGAATGTTTACAAAGTGCCGTATCGTCACAATTGTTGGTTCTAACATCATACTGGTGTCTATACAAACGATTATGTAAATATTGTTTCGTCTGACAGACATAAACAGCTTTATAAATAAGGTTGAATTTATTTTTGTTTTCTATTTTTGGTTTTAATTTTGTAAAAAATCTATTGGTAGTATTAAAAGGTTTAAGTGCAACTAAAATACCGTACTTCGATAAAAAAAAATTTTTTTTGAATACCCTCCGAGACACCTCTTACATATGGAATAGATATATATATATATATATATATATATATATATATATATATATATATTCTTTTTTTAATAATAGGATTAAAAAATGTCGGTGGATAGTCATTTTGTATTAAAGCATTTTTAATTTTTCTCACATTTTGTGGTCTATTATTACCATGTGACAAAATAATGGATCTGTCACATTCTTTTGACTTTGTAAATCCCGAAATTTTGGCCACAGAAAATGATTTTATAAAGAAAAACGTACTTGAAATGATTCATATAAGAAACCAACCTAATACACGGAAAAAAATTGATAATAAAAGTTATTAAAAAAATAATATTAATTAATGTAAATTTTAATACTCTATAGGACCAACATCTGGTATAATAGTAGTTAATTATTTTATTTTATAGGTTGAATTTTAAACCTCATTCCCTAGCAATTTTCCTTTGCGATGTCTCTGGATTTAAATGAATTTGAGCCAAAACATTGATTTCACTTACAGCTCCTCTAGCTCTTACAAAATCATTTCTTCTTTTGTTTTGTAACGTCGCATCCGCTTCCATTCCATACGCCTACACAACCTTCGGAAAATAGTTCTGTTAGGCTGCCTTCGTTCGGGGTATAATTCTTGATACTGGCTAGAATTACGGTAGTTTCGAATATAAACATTGTACATATCCAATCTTTCATTTATTGGATATTGTTGGGGCATGATTCAATAAGCTTTAGTCACTTAAGACGGTTAACACACAATTTTAAGTAGTTAACAAAGGTTATGGGAACTAACTGACATTTCAGTTTATTAGGTGACAGTTATTGGTATTGTTTTCGGAATCATGGCCTACTGCCTGGCTTCAAAATATTTAAAATATTAGAAATTTGACATTTAAGTGGGATTAATTAGGTGTTGTGATACAAGGTTGTATTCGTAATTTTTTGCTCTATCCAATGGTGGTAAAATCCAATATGGCCGCCATAAGAAAATCGAAATTTGGTTATGAACACCTAAAGATCCAGTAGGCAGAGAAGTTTTCTGAATAGTGCATTCGAAAGCCCGTACCTAATTACGTAATTCCATCAAATTTCATTCAATTCCGTTTGATATTAAAAAAGTTACGGACAAAATAAAAAAGTGGAAGTTTTCAGTCTTTTCAGGTTATTTTAGTAACCACGTGAGCTATGTCAAATTTCTTTACAGATTCTTGAAACACATCAAAATGCGCAACTTTTGTCTAATTTAACCAACCTTGTAGCTCTTACCGTTTCAAAAATACCAATGGTGGGCATTTTGAAAGTGTATGACCAGAACAGTCCGTTAGTTTTAGATTGACAAAATCAAATCCAGGATTTCTTTTACTTTTCCAGGAAAGAAGAGGACGTTGTAAGGAGCGTGTGGCACGTCTTACTGTTGTCCTAAGTTTATTAGATTGTGCCGAACGGATAGAGATGGACCTGGCCCGCGCAAATGACTAATTACATTCCAAATAGGGGTAAAACGGATTACAACGGAAGGGTAAAAATAAATTACGGTCGCTTGCGAGTTCCCTTCGGCAATAAAAACATTGAAAAGTTCGATAAAAGCCCCTCATCTAAAGAACAAAGGCATTCGCCAACATCCGCATTAATATTCCCGAGACACGCCCCTTTTATGAGTAAAAACCACGGCTCGCAACAAAAATTCGGTTCGGGTCTAAAAACCGGGCCAATAAAAACTAACGACTCATTTATATTCGACTTAAATAGTTTAAAGGAGTTTTTAAAAGCGTTATGGGGAATATCCGCGGCGGAAGCTTATTCGGCTAAAGGCCACATGCGGGGCGTATTTTTAGACTTGTAGGTGCTTAATTAACCGGATATATTATCCCGTAAGACCGAGCGCGTCTCCTCTTAGTGCACAGCCGTGTTTTTCATTAGCGGAAAGTTATTGCACATTAATTTATTTCTGCGGTAATGGTCGTAAAGTACGACCCACGCGAAATAATAATTAACATCACCCTTTTCGTCTTAATTTTAATATAAACAAAGAGGGATTATTTCGCGGATAATCGGTTGGGAAAAAATGCACTCCAGCAGGGATTCGGGACTTTTAGCTACCCTGACATACGGGTTCCATCGTGGAAATTCTAACCTACAATGTCAAGCTAAGAATATTAACAAACAAGGATGATAAAAAATACAAATTTGAGTATAGATGCAATATTATAGAACTAACAACACTATCTATGTGTTAAAACCACTTATTCTCAGCAGGAATTTGGAATGGGTATGGGGTCTCCTTTATCACCATTCATAAGCAATTTATTCATGGAAAATTTTGAACAAAACGACCTGTTCTGTTTTCAGATTCGTCTTTTCCATGACCTACTACGATCAAAATTAGACCCCCAAAAACTGCAAAAGTATACATTAGGCATTTTTTAGGGAAATAATGAATAGCCCAGTCGTACTGGATATACCCGAAAACCCCACATACCAAGTTTCACGGTCATAGCTTATAGGTACAGGACGTTCACAAAATAGTTACAAACATAGCAAAAATACGGTTTTTCGGAGTTCTAGGAAATACTGACAACTGTGTTGCTGAATCTTCAGTGGAACCATAGAAGAATATATATTCTTCTCTGTCAAATATTATTACCAGTCAAAGAGTTAGTATAGATAATAAAATTGAATATAAAAAAAACCTTTTTAAAAACAAGCTTTTATTTAAGCCATGTACTAAAACGAATAAAATAAGTTTAGGTTTTCGTTAAGATAATTTAATTCCAAATTGCAACAAGTATTTGCAAATTGAAAAGCTTGTCGCGTGAAATGTTGATGAAAGTAGGTACCAATTAATTTTATTGGACAGTGATTGGTTGATAAGCAAGTACCTATTTGCCAAAGTATTCATTTTTTTCTTTACAATTCGCGCGACAAGCTTTTCAATTTGCAAAAACTTGTCGCAATTTGGAATTGAATTATCTTAACGAAAACCTAAACTTATTTTATTCGTTTTAGTACATGGCTTAAATAAAAGCTTGTTTTTAAAAAGGTTTTTTTTATTTTCAATTTTGTGCTTTATCGTTTTCTACTTTTCGAGCCCTTTCATTTGATACCCATATTTTAAGGGAATACATCATCCGCCATCTTGGAGCGGCGGCCATTTTGAAAGTATTACAATATTGAGTATTGCATATTGTATTGTCACCGGAACTAAAGGTTAAAGGTGTATGCAAAATTTCAGCTCAATCGGATGTCAGGAAGTGGTTCCATTTCAGTTTGCAAGATTCGACCCACATATATATAGTGTCCTCCAAAAAGTTCGCACCATAGGGAGGAAATTTTTAATTAACGTTTTATTTCGAAATTTAATTTTTGGGGTTACCTTTTGCTTTAAAAAAGATGAAATATGACCCACTCAAACGTGGTCATGTGACTTTCGTTATCTGTCAAAAATTACATTTAAAAAAATATATCGCCAAAAATGGGTTCAAAAAGTTTTACTTGAAAAAGTTGTTTGTTTTTCAATTCTACGTAAGTGTACCAAATTGGAACGCTCTACTAAAATATTTAGTTTTTTGTCAATTTTTAATATTTGGGGTGTAAATTTAGTTACGTTACGGAAACTATGTGAAAATTAAACAAAAAACCAGAAAATTAGCCATAGCTCTTTTATTTTTTATAATAACTATGCCGAGTATTGTATCTTTGGAAAGATAAAAAAATGGCCGATTTGATAATGCCACAGCCAACTATGATTTACATTAAAAAAAAAACACACAATTTATGTCATATTTCAAAAATCACAAACAACATAAAAAATTGGATTAGATTATCTTATTAAGCCCAAAACTATCTACAATTTTTGTTTCTACAGTTTTTCTGTATATAATCAGAAATAACGGAGCTACAGAGATCTGATGAAAAAGCAAAAAATCACTCTTTTCGAAATATCTAGTTAGCCATGAACTTTTTTAAAAATCCAAAAGGGGCATTAGATTGAGCATTCAAAACTGCAATTCTGTCCCCATTTCACCTTTGTCCTAGCTCTGCTAGTTTCCGAGATCCCCATAGTGGTCATCGAAAAAACTCACCCGTATATTAAAGAAATAAAAAAAATTGTTCAAGTTCCCCATTCCCTCCAGACACAAAAGCCGTTCGAAATTGGGCAACCCTGGCTCTAGCCGAACGAAGGAAACCGAAGAGGGTGGGGGCGAATGCCCCCCGTTGGCTGTTGAACGACGAATTATAACCAATTTACATTTGCGCCGTATCTTACGTCTCAAAATGTAATGTGGTTAGGAAGGTATTGTGAGGTGCTCATGCATACATCTCGTTTTCCACTGAATAAATTAGCTTGGAAAACGCTTCGAACCGACGACCCTACCCCGGGCATATCCCTTAATTTACCTTAATGACGTTATTAGTCATCATCGCTAATTCATGGCTCTATTAATAGATGGCTGTAGGTATTATTGAGGGATATAGCAATGCATGTAGTTTCAGGACAAAGGCACCGGCGACCCCAAAAGAGTACAGGGTTGTTCATATAACATTCTCCCCTCCTTAACTTTTTGTTTTTATTTTTGAAAAAAAGTAAATATGAAATTGTATAAACTTATGTTTTTTTAGAGAGGACACCCTGTCTATTTTACGATTCTCGAAATCTGTGCATTTTTCTGGTTTCAACGAGATATACAGGATGACTTTTTTCGATGACCACTATGGGGATCTCGGAAACTAGCAGAGCTAGAACAAAGGTTAAATGGGGAAAGAATTGTGGTTTTGAATGCTCAATCTAATGTCCCTTTTGTATTTTTAAAAAAGTTCATGGATCACTAGAGATTTTGAAAATAGTGTTTTTTTGCTATTTCGTCAGATCTCTGACGATGCAAACGTAAATATTATTTCGGCTACAACGATGAAGAAGGATAGCGCTAGTACTGAACTTTCATTTTCAAGGCCAAATGTTCGGTGGACTATGCCGTTGGCCTAAACTTTGTTCAACGAATGTTGATACCTATAAAAACTAAAATCGAGCAACTCTTACGCCTGGCGTAAACAAGAGCACGTGCGTTGAAATATCCGCCATAGCCGCACGGAGGTACGACCTTTATTTAATTTTAGTCTTACAATTGTGTACATCAAAATATTTCAGACAATAATTATTGGCTTAATTAAAATGGTTCAAAACATCGATAAAATTATTTGTGGCAGTGTCTAAATGGCTGAAAACAACAAGATAAAACCGAATATCTACACTTTTGCGATCGAGCACGTCCCTGTTGCCGAGTCGGGTGAAATTCTATAGCCTACCGACCAATCGCGGATCGTCATTGAACACATTGGTTTTATTTTCGCCAGACGTACAGATTGCTCGATTTTACTATAGGTCACAACACGGGCGTGGCCAGGATTTAGTTTTGGGGGGAGTTTAGTTTGAGAAGTAAATAAAACAACAAAAATATACTTACATGAAATTTTATATCTATATATTCATCCGAAAAACTACGACATATTTATAAAGTTCTTAACTTTAAATGAAATGGATAAATTAATTTCGTTCCTCTGCGCTAAATCTAAAACCATTAAAGAAGAAATCTTCGGCTTTTTCTTTTAAATATATCCACTACTTCATCTGCATGAATTTCTGTTCCATAGTGAATGTTCATTAGAGCCAAACCATTAAGTCTGTTTTCACTTGTAGTGTTTCGTAAATAGTTTTTCAGTCTCCTTAGGCTCGAGAAAGACCTTCTGGGGTAGCAGTGGATACAGGAATGGTAGCCAAGATTTGTAGTAATGTGTAAATATTAGGATAAAGGTTTTTATCGCACATATCTAGGCATTCCAAACTAGATTTCGGGGTAGGCAGTCTTCTTATCAGCATGCAAGGTAGCTGAAGCTTTGATAGCTAAATCCAAATTTGTTTCTTTATTGACCTTGACTACACCACTTTTTCCAGTAGTCCATACCTTTAGGTTTATCACCCTTCCTTTTTTTCCCCTCCATTTTTCGACAGTAATAATGATTCATGTATCTATCCTTAACAAGGTCATCGAATAACAGTGCACTAAAATTACTCACTTACACGGTACACTTAATTCTCTTCACTATTCGTTCACCACTTTTCACTTTTATTCGCTTCGAGTTCGCATGGAACAATACTGCCGTAAGCGCGGTCACGCGCCGCGGCGCCGCTTATATAGCAGCCCAGTAGCCGTCCAGAAACTTCCACGAACTTCCACAAAGTTCCGCTCATTTCGACCTAGGGGCGTGGCGAATATTCGAGAAACAACGCAAAGTGTCCCTACAGTACAAAATAGTTCGGCTGCAACTGCGTCTGCCTCTCGTCAAAAGATGGCACTAGGCGCTACTATTACTACATAATATATTCAAACGTAATAATAATTTAACTCTTCACTCCTCGTATTTTTTCGGTATAATATTAGATAATATTTTGCTTATTTCGGGGGGGGTTTGAAACCCCAAACCCCCCCCCCCCCTTGGCTACGCCCGTCACAACGAGTAAGACAAGGAGGAGTTGTGACGTAGGTATGAACATTCGTTAAACAGATATTAGTTATATTTTTTTCTGGGGTTCCACCGGATAAACTAATATAATCTACCGAGCTCGTAGGGCAAAACAAGCGACAAAATGTAGAAACGCCCTGCACAAAGGAGCACTCAAACGCCGGAGGCCATAACGAACCCGTATGAACTTTGACAAATGAACAGAGATGTCTGAAATGAGTTAATTATCACAGTCTAACTGGGGGCTTTATGTTTTGATTAGCCGGGCGAAGCCCTTTTTACTATCTATGTAATTTGTTAGGTCGAGTGTTTCTCTCCCCCTACTCACCTCCTTCCATTCATGTTAAGGCCCTTTTTAAGCACCATTTCCAACGTCTATATGCGAATTTCCGGCAAATAAACGAACTACTAATGACCAAACTCCGATTTTAAGGCTATCCCGTTAAATTAAGGCAGGCTAAAACTTCTATTAGGTACAGTGATATTCATATGTTATGTAACGACCCTGGCTCCATAAATGTACTGTACAGCACGGGCGTAGCCAAGGGGGGGTTTCGGGAGTTCAAATCCCCCCCCCCCCCCCCGAAATAAGCAAAATATTACCTAATATTATACCGAAAAAATACGAGGAGTGAAGAGTTAAATTATTATTACGTTTGAATATATGTAGTAATAGTAGCGCCTAGCGCCATCTTTTGACGAGAGGCAGACGCAGTTGCAGCCGAACTATTTTGTATTGTAGGGACACTTTGCGTTGTTTCTCGAGTATTCGCCACGCCCCTCGGTCGAAATGAGCGGAACTTTGTGGAAGTTCGTGGAAGTTTCTGGACGGCTACTGGGCTGCTATATAAGCGACGGCGCGGCGCGTGACCGCGCTTACGGCAGTATTGTTCCATGCGAACTCGAAGCGAATAAAAGTGAAAAGTGGTGAACGAATAGTGAAGAGAATTAAGTGTACCGTGTAAGTGAGTAATTTTAGTGCGCTGTTATTCGATGACCTTGTTAAGGATAGATACGTGAATCATTATTACTGTCGAAAAATGGAGGGGAAGAAAAGGAAGGGTGATAAACCTAAAGGTATGGACTACTGGAAAAAGTGGTGTAGTCAAGGTCAAGGGGTTTCTAATAAAGAAACAAATTTGGATTTAGCTATCAAAGCTTCAGCTACCTTGCATGCTGATAAGAAGACTGCCTACCCCGAAATCTAGTTTGGAATGCCTAGATATGTGCGATAAAAACCTTTATCATAATATTTACACATTACTACAAATCTTGGCTACCATTCCTGTATCCACTGCTACCCCAGAAAGGTGTTTCTCGAGCCTAAGGAGACTGAAAAACTATTTACGAAACACTACAAGTGAAAACAGACTTAATGGTTAATGAACATTCACTATGGAACAGAAATTCATGCAGATGAAGTAGTGGATATACTTAAAAGAAAAAGCCGAAGATTTCTTCTTTAATGGTTTTAGATTTAGCGCAGAGGAACGAAATTAATTTATCCATTTCATTTAAAGTTAAGAACTTTATAAATATGTCGTAGTTTTTCGGATGAATATATAGATATTAAATTTCATGTAAGTATATTTTTGTTGTTTTATTTACTTCTCAAACTAAACCCCCCCCCCCCAAAACTAAATCCTGGCTACGCCCGTGCTGTACAGGGTTATTCACACGACATTCTACCCATTAACTTTTTTGTTTTCAAATTTCGAAAAAATGTAAAAATGAAATTGAATAAAAAAAAATTGCAATATCAGATATGTAGAGAGCATACCTCGTAATAAACTTCTCTGCTCTTGTAGTTAGCCACGATACCTGCCTCGTTCATCTCCCTGATCTCCCAAGATATTTTTTCTTTAACTTGGTCGATATTATTATTTAACCTCTCCGCATATTTGATTTATGTGCTGGCGCACCGTCTTGTTGCCAAACAATATTCGTCTCATTAACTTGATTCAATAGATCAGAAATTTCTCCTCTTAAGAGCCGTATATATTTTGGTCCAGTTAAACCACATTCAAAAAATACTGGACCAATTATGTGATTTCGAAAAGTAACACAAAAAACATTTATTGAAGTTCGACCTTGTCGTTGAATTGAAATAAACTGTCGTGTATTTTCTGATGACCAATAGTGAGTGTTTCTTCTATTTAAAACGCCGTATGTTGTAAAAGTGGCTTCATCAGTCAAGAATATAGAATCTGTAATAGTAATAACCGTAAGCGTAGTAATAGAATAGTATATAATACAATATATTCGCCTTCCATAATTATCATTTTCATACAGTTTTTGAACTGGGCCCTAGCAATATGGTCTAAACTTATGCATTTTCAAAACTCTCAGGACTGAGCTCCATGATATTTGCAAATATCTCGATGCATCTGTAATAGAATGTCTCGGTTTTTCCACAAAGTATAATAAGACTGCTTCCTGCATATTCTCAGTTAAAACATGTCGTGGTTTATTTCTCTTTTATTTATTTTTTTAAACTTACAGTAATTCTCAATTTGTTATAAATATAATGTAAAAATAGGGTAATGAATAGTCTATTTACCTATAACTCTATTTATTTTTGGTAACCGGTTTCACTGACTAAACAGTCTGCATCTTCAGACCACTAAAAAAGGCATATAAAAGGAGGGTGAAAATATTTCTGGATACTAAAATCAATGAACAAACATCAAATTATATAAACCAAAAAGCAAGGCTGGTTAAATAATAAGCAAAAATGCAGTGAACATCAAACATCTACAATTTGTTATTTGTTTCATCTTGTCTTCTCGAAATTAAAACCTGTGCAGTAGATTTGAGAACGCGCCGCAAAACAACCTACTAAACATATTTTGCACAATTACAGTGTGCCAGAAAGAACATTTTTAAAACTGAAAATTTTAAAACTTTATATTAGAAACAATATTAGCGAAAACCGATTGAATGGGTTAACACTCCTTTATGTGTACCCTGAAATACCCATATCTCCAGAGGAGATATTTGACGAGCTCAAGACCAAAAAAATAATACTTGATTTTGTGATATAGATTTTACTGGTTCGAAGAAGAATAATTATTTGTATGTTATAGAGGGTGTCCGGTAATAACTTAAAAAATTAAAAAGAAAAATGGAAAATATGACGAAAAGTTCATATGAACATAGATACGCAGATGTTTGGTTTTCGAGATGCAGGGTGTTGAAATTGAAATTTTATTTTCGATTTTTTTAAGTAACTTTTTGAGACGACAAAATTTTCTTGCAAAAAAAACAACAGCAAGTTAATTAAACTGTCAAAAATTAAATGTGCTTATTTATTTCAATTTTATTTTGAATTTAATTGCATACGAGTGTCGATATGCACCTGCATCGATGCAGAAATTTGAAAATTTCTCGAAAACGGTTACCTTTGGCGTTATTCACCAAGTATACTTTTTTTGCTTAGAAAACGTGTGGGAAGAGGATACATTCACAAAATGTCGTAAAAGTTTACTGTCAAAAAAGTTAGGGCAAATTAAATTAAATAATGATAGCGTACGCAGCGCCCTCTACGGATTGCACCAAAAATAATGCAAAATTATGACTTCTCTTCCCAAAAAAACCCTGGCTACCAAATTTTGCAAGAAAATATTGTCTTCTCAAAAAGTTACTTAAAAAAAATCGAAAATAAAATTTCAATTTCAACACCTCTGCGGACCCATGTCCATATGAACTTTTCGTCATATTTTCCATTTTTCTTTTTAATTTTTCAAGTTGGTGCATTCATTTCCGGACACCCTGTATTTATTTATTTTAGAAAATATGTTTTTGTTCTGTTTTTATTCATTAAAATGGGGTCATTTCATAAAAAAAATTTTTGTTTTCTTTGCGTTTACTTTATGTATTATGTCTTCAAAGTACCAAAAAGTCCACCCGTTTGTTTTTATTATCTTTAACTAGGCCAAAAATTAGAATTGAAAATTGAAAATCGGGGTCCTGCTGACGTCAGCTGGACCCTTTACCAGTCAGTTTTATAAGTTCGGGCTAAAAAATTTAATAGATTTACTTGTTTTTTAACACTTATTATTAATAAAATGTATACAACTGGGGTGTATTAATTATATGCACAACATTATAACCAGATTGTAGTTTAATTATAGTTTTATGATGTAATTTAAATAGGACATTTTAAAGTAATAAACCCTCCCAGGTAGACGACAAAATAGCCGGCAACATCGCACCACTGTCATTTCGATTGTTTACGTCTTACGTCGTCGGAGTTAACCTCATCGATAGTTGGTGATTTGTTCATTGTGTTGAGAGTTTTTTCATTTTCATTATGAAAACTAAACAACGTTTTAACAAAGCCGTCTTCCATGCTGAACACTATTATATTAAGCAGTAACTCACAACAAAACGTAAACGATGGCTAGCCAAACGAATAACACGAATAACCAACAAAAACAAACAACGCAATAAATAGGTCACTGCTGTGATTTGACAGAAAGGTGGGCGGGCTGTTTAAATTTGAACCTGACCGTCCGGCGTTGCCGGACGTACAAAAAGTACCGATACTCACTCCGTGGACATTTTTATTTTTTCGGCAAAACGGGCCTTCAAAAAAATTTGAAAAAAAATCCGTAAGTATATTTTAGTCAAAGCTATCATCTAAGCTTATCAGAAAAAAACGTGAAATGTGCCCATTATCCACAGAGTTTTGTTATTTATAACTGATTGCCCCCCGCCCCCCAGACGTTAATCCCCCCCCCCCCAGACGTTAATCCGCCACTGAAAATATCTCTTTTTGTTCCCGAGATATCGGCGACGGGAGTCCGTTTCGGGACACCCTGTATAAAACCCTTTATCTTTTTGCCGCTTAAATTCCCGTGCCCCATCTAAAAAAATTCCCGCGGAAAATTGTAGATTAGGGAGACGTGGTTTGCCCCCAGACCCACTTGATTTAATAAAAGGGACGGAAATGGTGGACAATTTTCGTCGGAAACTAATTTGATAAAAGCCGTTTCCATTCGCCTTTATTTCTCTTTGTGTGTAACTAAAGAGGCGTTTCCGTCGCCGAATCACGTATAGAGAATCCCATCTGTAAGGCCTCCTTTATTTTATTAAAAATGGAAAAAATATTTGCGGTTTTTCGACCAAATTAAACGCGCAGCTGCTCCAGACGTACGGGCTCTATTACGGCGAGCCGGCTCGGCCCCCCGAAATAGAAAAATGATATCAGCAGTGGCGTAACTACAGGGTGTTCAGAGTGTGCGGTGAACACGGGCCCAGAGCTGCTAGGGGCCCACCGCCACCAAGATTCTGGCAGGGCGCATAAATTTCGGTTTTCCGATGCAAGCCGATTGATGTGGTGCTGCGTAATAACCGACGAGTCAGAATCTCTAATCGGTTACATAGAGGGCGATTGGAATTTCGCAACAATAAAAATACAAGGGTAGTACAAAAAATGTATAATAACTTGAGAGTAAATGTACCTACAGGATGATCCAAACTCGACGCCCCAGGCCTACTGCGGGAACACGAAAATTGGAAATAAAATTTCGGACAAGGATTCTTAAATGGGACATACCATAAGGCCCAATTATGACCGAAAATTTGCTTTTTTTGTTGTTTGGAGAAATGGCCGCTGTGCCGTCATCAATATTTTTCCCCAGAAACATACCATTATATTACTAAATATTGAAAGCCCTCATCATTCTTAACAACTTTTACAGGAAACAATTTTCTGTATCTTTTTTGTTCAAAAGTTACAATAATTGATAGTCAGAAATTATTTAAGAGAATGTTAGGTTGTCTTGTGCACCCTTAAATGTTTTCAACTGGAATAATAAAAAACAATTTTTGTAACAAACTATACAGGGTGGCCCACCACGAACTGCATCGATCTATATATGGAAAACTAAAAGTAGGAAAATTCTGAAAATTTGGCACCTCACCAATGCCGATGGGTGCTGCTCAACTAAAATATTTTGGTGAATGTGGCACTTCCGGTTAAACCGGAAGTCGATATCAACTTTCTTATTTCAAATGGAACACCCTGTATATTATTGCATTTTTGGATTTTAGGCATCATTTTGGAACAAAAACATGCAACATGTCCTATGTCTAAATCCAACCGTTTTTGAGATATTTGCATTTTTCCGAAAAAAATTACAGGTGCAGACCTAAAGTCAATTAGCAATTTATACGAGGAAACCGCGAAATTTCAAAACGAATTTTTGGCCTCGTGTAACAGAAGCCCTAACCTAGTGATCTCTGCTGAGAAATAAATCCGTTTTTATACAGGGTGTTTACCAAATATGAATAAAAATTACATTTAAAATGTGCTTAAATCTCGAAATTTTCAAATGGAAACCCCCGTTTTTTTTTAATGCGATCTTATTCACCACTAAAAATGATGACAACTTTGTGTAAGGTTTCCTATACCTAAATGCAGTAATTTTGATTAATTTACGAAAAACCCACTTTTCGCCCATAAAATGCGGGGTTATTGCTTAACGCTTGGAAAATCATATCTGCCGTGGACGTGGACGACAATCGTTGCTGAGGAAATGTCACTTGGTTTATAAATTATTGTCAACAATTACAATATTATCCAAAAAGGTTCCGTCTCTTTGGAACCATGTTAAAATAAACTCACAAAAATCTACCCGTTTCATGAAATCATTATCTTTCAGTTCTTGAACCAGAGAAAAGGAGTATGGATGAAATTTGTGTTTATGTAGTTTGGATTGAGGTTCTTGATATACCAGATTCCAGTGAACATTGTCTGACAGAATTTTCGGGAAAAGCGGCAAAATATCCCAAAACAACCACTTCAAAATTACCGTCGTCCACGATAGGCTTATTTTTAAGTGATATTTCTCTGACACATCCATACTGTTTAAAATTTTGTATTATTTTTTTAACTGTGTTTGGCAATGGTTTTGTTTTTTGTGGATAGCCCCAAATGTATTATCGCACGTTCTTGATATTACTTTGTTGCATTCTCCGTAGATAATAAACAAATCTAATAATCTTCGTTCGTGTAATTTAAGCGCGCCGGCATTATTGTTGACAATAATTTATAAACCAAGTGACATTTCCTGAGCCGCGATTGTCTTTTCAACGTCCACGGCTAATATGATTAATAACCCCGCATTTTATGGGCGAAAAGTGGGTTTTTCGTAAATTAATCGAAATTCACTGCATTTAGGTATAGGAACCCTTACACAAAGTTGTCATCATTTTTAGTGGTGAATAAGATCGCATTAAAAAAAATTGGGGTTTCCATTTGAAAATTTCGAGATTTAAGCACATTTTGAATGTAATTTTTATTCATATTTTGTGAACACCCTGTATAAAAACGGATTTATTTCTCAGCAGAGATCACTAGGTCAGGGCTTCTGTTACACGATGCCAAAAATTCGTTTTGAAATTTCGCGGTTTCCTCATATAAATTGCTAATTGAATTTAGGTCTGCACCTGTAATTTTTTTCGGAAAAATGCAAATATCTTAAAAACGGTTGGATTTAGACATAGGACATGTTGCATGTTTTTGTTCCAAAATGATGCCTAGAATTCAAAAATGCAATAATATACAGGGTGTTCCATTTGAAATAAAAACGTTTATATCGACTTCCGGTATAGCCGGAAGTGCCAGATGCACCAAAATATTTTAGATGAGCAGCGCCCATCGGCATTGGTGAGGTGCCAAATTTTCAGAATTTTCCTACTTTTAGTTTTCCATATATAGATCGATGCAGTTCGTGGTGAGCCACCCTGTAGTATCAAACAAGTCAGTAACAAGCATAATTCAGAAATTTAAAAAATACTCCAGTCGAACAAATTTAATGGTGCACAAGGCACCCTAACATATTCTTAAATAAAACATGTTTTTCATTCCATTCCATTTAAGAGCCCCTGCTCGAAATTTTATTTTCAGTTTTCGTGTTCCCGCAGTAGGCCTGGGGCGTCGAGTTTGGATCACCCTGTACAGACGTACATGGTGATTCAACATTTTGACCTATAAAATGGCGTTTTTCGACCTGTAGCGAGCAATGTGCATTATTTTTAACTGTTGGTCAATACAAAGTTTAAGTTTGCAAGGTATCTCGGTTAATTTTAGAAATAGGGAGTTGCGGTTTCCGGGAAACTGACCTACTTTTTCATAAAAGGAAAGGCTCGTATATAGAATGTTCATGCGGCCTCCTTAGTTTTTTAAACACAAGGTGATTTTCAAAATTTGCCATTTTCAGGCACCCCCCTATATCCGTTATACGCTAACTTGTTTAAATGGTAAAAATCGACCGTTATAGATTTTTTCATGTAGAAATCAGTGGGGTAGGTACACGGGTTTTTTCTAGGAGGTAAGAATTTCAAAATATAAATAGAACTTGCAAAAGTATCGAAAATGGGACATCCTGTACAATGTTTTTCATTGATACACCACGTTCAAACATAAAAAAAACACAGGGGCCCACCTGAAATTTTGAACACGGGCCTACTCTTCCGTATTTACGCCACTGGATATCAGACACGTTCGGTATGAAAGGGAAAAAAGGCGGCAAGCAATAAAAGCACTTCTCGAATCTATATGGTGTTTCCGCAATAACGGCTTTACGTCCTTCGCGATATTGTGCTCAAAAAACTCAGAGGAAGCGTATAGAAGTGAGGTGTTGGGTTTTTATTTACCAACAACCAATAATAGAGAGGGCAAAACCAAAGTCAAACATCAAAATGCACCTGTTTGTAGGCAACCAACATAGGTTATTTAATAGGTTATGTGATGAGAAATACAGTGTGGATAGAAATTGTGGAATATTGCTTATATTTCTTAAAATATTCCTCATATCAAAAACATGTTTTAATAAAAGTGTTAGGGGAAATTATTTCCCGTTTAGTGATATCAAGCAATCTTTCGTTGCACAAAAAATGTGGTTGCCAGGTAACCGATTTAATTTTTTTAAATGGCATCATATACTTTTTTGGTGAAAATTGATACATTGGAACTTTCTGATTACGATACAATACAATTTTAATGGGGTCGCATAAGAAAAAAATACAAAAAATTAAGTTTTCTATTATGCTATTGACAATGTTTTTCAAAATAATTATTAACATCAAGTTAGCCATGCCAAAATCAGAACAATGCGAAACTGTCACTAGCTGTGTAACTGTGAACATTGTTACACTAAACGTACTTTCTTACTAAATTTTCTGTGTACTTAAGTAGGTACTTAGTATGTTAACCTGTATTCTTTCCGTTTCACTTAATTCAAGCGCCATTATAACTTACTAAGTACTTTAAGTAGGTACACAGAAAATTGAGTAAAAAAGTATGTTTACTGTAACGATGCACACAATTAGAATACAAGCAACTGACAGCTAGTGACAGTTTTCCATTGTTCTGATTTTGGCATGGCTAACTTGATGTTATTAATAATTGTGATAAACATTGTCAATAGCATAATAGAAAACTTAATTTTTTTGTATTTTTTTCTTATGCGGCCCCATTAAAATTGTATTATATCGTAATCATATTCAGAAAGTTCCAATGTATCAATTTTCACCAAAAAACGTATATGGTGCCATTTAAAAAAATTAGAGTCGGTTACCATGGCAACCACATTTTTTGTGCTACGAAAGATTGCTTGATATCAAGTTTTTCATATATGAGGAATATTTTAAGAAATATAAGCAATATTCCACAATTTCTATCCACATTGTATGAATTTCCACATTTTCTGCGTCTTATTGTGTACAGGGTTATTCACATAAAATTCTACACTTTTGTTTTTAATTTTGGGGAAAAAATGTAAGTATGAAATTGTATAAAATTGTCTTGCAATTTCAAGTATGTGTTCAGAAAAACAAATGAATGTCGCGTCCAAACTTATGTTTTTTAGATGGAACACCCTGTATATTTCTCGTTTTTCGAAATCTACACATTTTATATGCAGAGTGGTCATTTAAGTGTGCAACATAGATATGGGATTTTTTTATTAATTGCACAACGAAAATACAAATATTCCCGAAAGTTGGTGCATGTTCGATAATCATATTAGGCGCACTTAGAATGGTTGCAGGTCAAACAGCATACAGGGTAGGTCAAAAAATATAAAAAATATACATGAGTAAAGTACCCTGATTTCAGAAAATTCAGCAAAATATTATTAAGAAAAGTTGTCCAGAATAATTCAAAGTTAATGTTACACCGTACTGATGATTGCCAAATAGCATGAAACACAATGAAACACAATGAAACGCGTGTATGCGGTTACTAGTTTTTTCTTTTTGTTAACTTTGAGTGTTTGCCCATTATCACCTTTTCTTGTAATTATTACATTTACACTCGCTAATCTTACATCCTTATTGTCATTGTATCGTGGGTCATGAAGATTTCCACGCAGGTCGTTTTAGCAGCCTCCGTGGCGATGTTAGTACAAGCCCCAAAATAGGGGATGTGCTGACTGAAGCTGCAAATGTGCTGTTGGCTCCTGCCTGGACTTCATTTGTTGCTTCACAAATCATGCCTATCTTTTGATTTGGTTAATGTTACACCGTACTGATGATTGCCAAATAACATGAAACACGTGTATGCGGTTATTAGTTTTTTCTTTTTGTTAACTTTGAGTGTTTGCCGATTATCACCTTTTCTTGTAATTAAATAATAATAATATGTGACATTCAAAACTCAAACGTGGTCAGTGACATTTGACATTTGGTTGTAGGCAAATGTCAAACGTTTGAGTTTTGAATGTCACGGGTATATAATATTTCAACTAAATAATTATAACGACGCAATCATATTTTTCTTTACATAAGATAAACATATTATTATTATTTAAAGTCTAATATGTTATACCTAAACATAGAAATGAAAGTTGGCGATAAAAGTTTCTAGTTTCTACTCTCGATAACTGCATTTTATTATGAATGGCACCCGATAATCCAGAGGGATTCGACAGGTTCTGCGGCCGTCTGCGAACGACCGATATGGGGACAAGAATCACTCCTTTTATAACTATATGTTGCGGCCGGACCCTTTTAAGAATTGCCCGAATATTTCATCCTTCTTTATTTCCGCCAGACGTCATAATATCGCCTATCGCATGCGGCCACTCGGACCATCACGGTGCTCTTGGATTTTTAATCAAAATACTGCTGTCTACACTAGAAGAACTAGATTAGCCATCTGGATTTATCTTCGAATTGTTATAATAGACGAGCCTGTTGGTTATTTTTCCGTGTTTGTCAGTAGTAGTAATATCTATATTCGCAACTCAGAAAAATAAAAACGTAGAACTGGCTTTGTTTTCGCAAGTTTGTTCCCATAATAAAAAAATAATGTTTACAGTTCGGGTGATAGATCTGGTGCTAACGATTACAAAGCAGTGGCGTACCTCTTATTTTTTTTAAATAGTTATAAAAATATGAAAAAATATATTTGCCTTTATATCTCTTATAAAAATTGAAGTGTAACTTCAGGTACAACTAGTACGCGTCAATTCTAAAATTCAAATTTATCAATGTTATTGACAGTTACTAGTTGGGGATTGTTCGGCGGACACAATATAAAAAAATAATAAAAATTAAAACTTTTTAAAAACAAGCTTTTATTTAAGCCATGAACTAAAACGGATAAAATAAGTTTAGGCTTTCGTTAAGATAATTCAATGCCACACTGCGGCAAGCTTTTAAAATCAAAAAGTTCGTCGCGCGAGATGTTCATAGAAGTAGGTACCAATTAATTTTATCGGACAGTGATTAGTTGATAAGCAAGTACATGTCAAAGAATATATTTTCTTTACAGTTTGCGCGACAAGCTTTTTGATTTAAAAAAGCTTGTCGCAGTTTGACATTGAATTATCTTAACGAAAACCTAAACTTATTTTATCCGTTTTAGTAAATGGCTTACTTAAATAAAAGCTTGTTTTTAAATAGGTTTTTTTATTATTTATTTTATTTTGTGCTTTTTTAGTACCTATTTGATTCCCATCTCAGAAGGTTGGTAAAGAAATTTAGTCCGCCATCTTGGGGCATCGGGCATCCTCCCTATTGGATTTAGTATGACGTCAGTCAAGGATGTTGTGAATAATTAGGCAATCCACCGTCTTGGGGAGGCCGCCATATTAGATTTATTATGACGTCATTCACCTTATTGTTTTCTACCCGTCGAGCCCTTTCGTTTGATACCCATGTTGAGAATTATTTTCCCTCTGGTATCTTTTACCGTGCCCCGAACTAGGTACGCCCAGTACTTACGCATGATATAATGTAACCTCCTTTGGCCAGTTGCTTGATTTGCAAACAATAAATACACTTTTTTGTCCATAACGTATAACTTAATTGTCTATATAAGCATTTTAAACCGACGAATACTTAAGAAACACTTAAAAACAGCGAAAAATTGCTTCTAAAAGACACAGCACCAGTTATGTCAAACACAAGGTGAGGCACACTCTTGACCGATTTGCGCGTTTGTCAGATTGTGCGATTGGTATTGGTAATTGTAGGTATATTATTGTTTCCTTAGTTGTATCACAGATTAAAGTACTACACGTAGTATAGAAATACTGCCTAATAAGTGTTTTTTAGTCAGGCGGACCTTATCTCATCAATACTTAAATATCATACATCATCTACCATTATTACCATCTTGAAGATTATTTTAATTTACCAGAGAAATAAGTTTTTCATTATGAATTGTTGGCAACGCTGTTAAACTTTAACTAGTAAATAAATAATAGAGTATAAAAAGTGCTACCCCTTACAAACATTTCAATGTACAGATGCCATTTCTATGTTTTTTATTTTTCTGAGATTCGCAATGAATAATTTACCATTTATTGCCACCATTTGCTGTTTTGTGGTAGCAAAGAAAGAGGAAGACATAGTTTACTATGTTTTGTGAAATTTCGGCTCTGGTACTATCAGCTTGATACTAGATGGCGCCACTGGTTGGTTTCTCACCTCCAAGTGCAAGTTACACTGTTATAAGTGCTACCGTTTCGGTTTGAGTCGTTCGGGAAGGTTATGGCTGCCTTGATGAGCCTAATAAGGGGAAACAGCTGTCGTAGTCTACCTTCCCGAACGATTCAAATATGAAAGCACCGACACATCCATTAGAACTTGGATGTTGGTATGATATTACCAGTTGCCGAAATTTATAGTCCCATAAAGCCGCTAACTTTCTTTTTGTAAAAATCTATTTGGAACGTGAAAATTTTTTATCATCTTTATATATTATATAATACTTAAACTGTGTTCGCCAAACAATCCCGAACTAGTAACTGTCAATAACATTTATAAGTTTGAATTTTAGAATTGACGCGTACTAGTTAGAACCATTTCGGGATCGCTTGGGGTTATACTTCAATTTGTATAAAAAAAATGAGATATAAAGACAAAAATATTTTTTCCTATTTTTATAACTATTTTAAAAAATACGCCACTGCCTTGTAATCGTTAGCACGAGATCTGTCACCCGAACTGTAAAATTATTTTTTTCTCATCTGAATAAATGACATTTTACTAAGAGTACGACGTACTCTCTCTACTCTACTTTATTACTCTCTACTCTATTTACGCCTATGGAGGCGGTTTCACATAGCACTCGACTGCGATCGCAGTGACTGTTTGGTGGGCGTGGTTCCGCTGCCAAGCGAATATCGATGTAATCGGAGTACACTGCTATCGCAGATACTGTTAAAACTAGAAATATTTTTAATTTTCAGATGAAAAAAATGTATCATCTAATCGAATTATATCGATGCAATGAATGTCTATGGGACATTTAAAGTCACCTCAATATATTTTTTGCATGGGAGACGTGTGAAATTTTGGAAATCTCCGTCTACTTTAATATAATTCAGTCAAAACGTGGTTTGCTTAATAAAGGCGTTTTCACCCAATATATTTCCTTCTTAATATTTATCATTAACTTTTTTAATCAAAAGGCACATGATAGCATAAACTTTTCTTTTATTCGGCGCCATTTTGTAACTACTACTGTCAACACACTTTAACAAATATTGTGAAACATCACATAACAGTTTGGCTGTAGAAGTATAAGCCTCCCCCACCGAACAGTTGAACTGTGATTGCAGTTGACTGCTATGTGAAACCGCCGCTTACAGCATAAATACGTTATTATGAATGGTCGGCCGTCGACGCCTTCGTCATCTACTTGTCTCTTTTCGGCTTCAGAGCGGGCACGTATGCTATTGTCCCTGTCTCACTTGCAATGCATTTATCCTTGTGGATTGCCATAATAACCCGTGAGGTCAATTTAAAATACGGCCAGGCGGCTGCGGATAGGAATGAATTATTATTAGACATTGGCAATCTTGACTCCATTAGTAATAATTGGGGAGTTTTTGCAGGAACATATAATTGCATTTTTTAAAGTAGTTTATTAGTAAACAGAAGTGAACGCCACTTTATTCCCCGAAAAACAAAGGAAGGTCCTGATTTGTTATGGGGCGAGCATGGATAATGGTCCTATATAGTTACCGACTCCGATAAGACGAATCAACAAACAAACAAACAACTTCAACGGTTAGGTTAGGTGGTAATGCTTAGACAAGGAAACAGAGAGGACACCGCGCTACATTTTGTTACGTCGTTTTGAACGGCGGCCATTTTATATGTGCCAAACAAAGCGAGTACGTTGTGAGTTAATTTCGAGAAACTCAAGATCTGTATTAAGTAACTTATCATTTCAAGAAACTCAAGATCTGGATTAAGTAACCTATGCAAGCCATCTTAATTTATGATATTTTAGTAAGAGTCCATATGAAGAGAAAAGTTTAAGTACAAAGTACAACCATAGACAAAACTACATAGGTAATAATATTAAATACTGAAGGGGATAAAGGTGGTATGACATAAGTTAAACGTGTGCACGTGCACGCCACTTTATTCCCCGTAAAACAAAGGAAGGTCCTGATTTTGTATGGGGCGAGCATGGATAATGGTCCTATATAGTTACCGACTCCAATAAGACGAATCAACAAACAAACAAACAACTTCAACGGTTAGGTTAGGTGGTAATGCTTAGACAAGGAAAGAGAGAGGACACCGCGCTACATTTTGTTACGTCGTTTTGAACGGCGGCCATTTTATATGTGCCAAACAAAGCGAGTACGTTGTGAGTTAATTTCGAGAAACTGAAGATCTGTATTAAGTAACTTATCATTTCAAGAAACTCAAGATCTGGATTAAGTAACCTATGCAAGCCATCTTAATTTATGATATTTTAGTAAGAGTCCATATGAAGAGAAAAGTTTAAGTACAAAGTACAACCATAGACAAAACTACATAGGTAATAATATTAAATACTGAAGGGGATAAAGGTGGTATGACATAAGTTAAACGTGTGCACGTGCACGCCACTTTATTCCCCGTAAAACAAAGGAAGGTCCTGATTTTGTATGGGGCGAGCATGGATAATGGTCCTATATAGTTACCGACTCCGATAAGACGAATCAACAAACAAACAAACAACTTCAACGGTTAGGTTAGGTGGTAATGCTTAGACAAGGAAAGAGAGAGGACACCGCGCTACATTTTGTTACGTCGTTTTGAACGGCGGCCATTTTATATGTGCCAAACAAAGCGAGTACGTTGTGAGTTAATTTCGAGAAACTCAAGATCTGTATTAAGTAACTTATCATTTCAAGAAACTCAAGATCTGGATTAAGTAACCTATGCAAGCCATCTTAATTTATGATATTTTAGTAAGAGTCCATATGAAGAGAAAAGTTTAAGTACAAAGTACAACCATAGACAAAACTACATAGGTAATAATATTAAATACTGAAGGGGATAAAGGTGGTATGACATAAGTTAAACGTGTGCACGTGCACGCCACTTTATTCCCCGTAAAACAAAGGAAGGTCCTGATTTTGTATGGGGCGAGCATGGATAATGGTCCTATATAGTTACCGACTCCGATAAGACGAATCAACAAACAAACAAACAACTTCAACGGTTAGGTTAGGTGGTAATGCTTAGACAAGGAAAGAGAGAGGACACCGCGCTACATTTTGTTACGTCGTTTTGAACGGCGGCCATTTTATATGTGCCAAACAAAGCGAGTACGTTGTGAGTTAATTTCGAGAAACTCAAGATCTGTATTAAGTAACTTATCATTTCAAGAAACTCAAGATCTGGATTAAGTAACCTATGCAAGCCATCTTAATTTATGATATTTTAGTAAGAGTCCATACGAAGAGAAAAGTTTAAGTACAAAGTACAACCATAGACAAAACTACATAGGTAATAATATTAAATACTGAAGGGGATAAAGGTGGTATGACATAAGTTAAACGTGTGCACGTGCACGCCACTTTATTCCCCGTAAAACAAAGGAAGGTTCTGATTTTGTATGGGGCGAGCATGGATAATGGTCCTATATAGTTACCGACTCCGATAAGACGAATCAACAAACAAACAAACAACTTCAACGGTTAGGTTAGGTGGTAATGCTTAGACAAGGAAACAGAGAGGTCACCGCGCTACATTTTGTTACGTCGTTTTGAACGGCGGCCATTTTATATGTGCCAAACAAAGCGAGTACGTTGTGAGTTAATTTCGAGAAACTCAAGATCTGTATTAAGTAACTTATCATTTCAAGAAACTCAAGATCTGGATTAAGTAACCTATGCAAGCCATCTTAATTTATGATATTTTAGTAAGAGTCCATACGAAGAGAAAAGTTTAAGTACAAAGTACAACCATAGACAAAACTACATAGGTAATAATATTAAATACTGAAGGGGATAAAGGTGGTATGACATAAGTTAAACGTGTGCACGTGCACGCTACTTTATTCCCCGTAAAACAAAGGAAGGTCCTGATTTTGTATGGGGCGAGCATGGATAATGGTCCTATATAGTTACCGACTCCGATAAGACGAATCAACAAACAAACAAACAACTTCAACGGTTAGGTTAGGTGGTAATGCTTAGACAAGGAAAGAGAGAGGACACCGCGCTACATTTTGTTACGTCGTTTTGAACGGCGGCCATTTTATATGTGCCAAACAAAGCGAGTACGTTGTGAGTTAATTTCGAGAAACTCAAGATCTGTATTAAGTAACTTATCATTTCAAGAAACTCAAGATCTGGATTAAGTAACCTATGCAAGCCATCTTAATTTATGATATTTTAGTAAGAGTCCATACGAAGAGAAAAGTTTAAGTACAAAGTACAACCATAGACAAAACTACATAGGTAATAATATTAAATACTGAAGGGGATAAAGGTGGTATGACATAAGTTAAACGTGTGCACGTGCACGCCACTTTATTCCCCGTAAAACAAAGGAAGGTCCTGATTTTGTATGGGGCGAGCATGGATAATGGTCCTATATAGTTACCGACTCCGATAAGACGAATCAACAAACAAACAAACAACTTCAACGGTTAGGTTAGGTGGTAATGCTTAGACAAGGAAAGAGAGAGGACACCGCGCTACATTTTGTTACGTCGTTTTGAACGGCGGCCATTTTATATGTGCCAAACAAAGCGAGTACGTTGTGAGTTAATTTCGAGAAACTCAAGATCTGTATTAAGTAACTTATCATTTCAAGAAACTCAAGATCTGGATTAAGTAACCTATGCAAGCCATCTTAATTTATGATATTTTAGTAAGAGTCCATATGAAGAGAAAAGTTTAAGTACAAAGTACAACCATAGACAAAACTACATAGGTAATAATATTAAATACTGAAGGGGATAAAGGTGGTATGACATAAGTTAAACGTGTGCACGTGCACGCCACTTTATTCCCCGTAAAACAAAGGAAGGTCCTGATTTTGTATGGGGCGAGCATGGATAATGGTCCTATATAGTTACCGACTCCGATAAGACGAATCAACAAACAAACAAACAACTTCAACGGTTAGGTTAGGTGGTAATGCTTAGACAAGGAAAGAGAGAGGACACCGCGCTACATTTTGTTACGTCGTTTTGAACGGCGGCCATTTTATATGTGCCAAACAAAGCGAGTACGTTGTGAGTTAATTTCGAGAAACTCAAGATCTGTATTAAGTAACTTATCATTTCAAGAAACTCAAGATCTGGATTAAGTAACCTATGCAAGCCATCTTAATTTATGATATTTTAGTAAGAGTCCATATGAAGAGAAAAGTTTAAGTACAAAGTACAACCATAGACAAAACTACATAGGTAATAATATTAAATACTGAAGGGGATAAAGGTGGTATGACATAAGTTAAACGTGTGCACGTGCACGCCACTTTATTCCCCGTAAAACAAAGGAAGGTCCTGATTTTGTATGGGGCGAGCATGGATAATGGTCCTATATAGTTACCGACTCCGATAAGACGAATCAACAAACAAACAAACAACTTCAACGGTTAGGTTAGGTGGTAATGCTTAGACAAGGAAAGAGAGAGGACACCGCGCTACATTTTGTTACGTCGTTTTGAACGGCGGCCATTTTATATGTGCCAAACAAAGCGAGTACGTTGTGAGTTAATTTCGAGAAACTCAAGATCTGTATTAAGTAACTTATCATTTCAAGAAACTCAAGATCTGGATTAAGTAACCTATGCAAGCCATCTTAATTTATGATATTTTAGTAAGAGTCCATATGAAGAGAAAAGTTTAAGTACAAAGTACAACCATAGACAAAACTACATAGGTAATAATATTAAATACTGAAGGGGATAAAGGTGGTATGACATAAGTTAAACGTGTGCACGTGCACGCCACTTTATTCCCCGTAAAACAAAGGAAGGTCCTGATTTTGTATGGGGCGAGCATGGATAATGGTCCTATATAGTTACCGACTCCGATAAGACGAATCAACAAACAAACAAACAACTTCAACGGTTAGGTTAGGTGGTAATGCTTAGACAAGGAAACAGAGAGGTCACCGCGCTACATTTTGTTACGTCGTTTTGAACGGCGGCCATTTTATATGTGCCAAACAAAGCGAGTACGTTGTGAGTTAATTTCGAGAAACTCAAGATCTGTATTAAGTAACTTATCATTTCAAGAAACTCAAGATCTGGATTAAGTAACCTATGCAAGCCATCTTAATTTATGATATTTTAGTAAGAGTCCATATGAAGAGAAAAGTTTAAGTACAAAGTACAACCATAGACAAAACTACATAGGTAATAATATTAAATACTGAAGGGGATAAAGGTGGTATGACATAAGTTAAACGTGTGCACGTGCACGCCACTTTATTCCCCGTAAAACAAAGGAAGGTCCTGATTTTGTATGGGGCGAGCATGGATAATGGTCCTATATAGTTACCGACTCCGATAAGACGAATCAACAAACAAACAAACAACTTCAACGGTTAGGTTAGGTGGTAATGCTTAGACAAGGAAAGAGAGAGGACACCGCGCTACATTTTGTTACGTCGTTTTGAACGGCGGCCATTTTATATGTGCCAAACAAAGCGAGTACGTTGTGAGTTAATTTCGAGAAACTCAAGATCTGTATTAAGTAACTTATCATTTCAAGAAACTCAAGATCTGGATTAAGTAACCTATGCAAGCCATCTTAATTTATGATATTTTAGTAAGAGTCCATATGAAGAGAAAAGTTTAAGTACAAAGTACAACCATAGACAAAACTACATAGGTAATAATATTAAATACTGAAGGGGATAAAGGTGGTATGACATAAGTTAAACGTGTGCACGTGCACGCCACTTTATTCCCCGTAAAACAAAGGAAGGTCCTGATTTTGTATGGGGCGAGCATGGATAATGGTCCTATATAGTTACCGACTCCGATAAGACGAATCAACAAACAAACAAACAACTTCAACGGTTAGGTTAGGTGGTAATGCTTAGACAAGGAAACAGAGAGGTCACCGCGCTACATTTTGTTACGTCGTTTTGAACGGCGGCCATTTTATATGTGCCAAACAAAGCGAGTACGTTGTGAGTTAATTTCGAGAAACTCAAGATCTGTATTAAGTAACTTATCATTTCAAGAAACTCAAGATCTGGATTAAGTAACCTATGCAAGCCATCTTAATTTATGATATTTTAGTAAGAGTCCATATGAAGAGAAAAGTTTAAGTACAAAGTACAACCATAGACAAAACTACATAGGTAATAATATTAAATACTGAAGGGGATAAAGGTGGTATGACATAAGTTAAACGTGTGCACGTGCACGCCACTTTATTCCCCGTAAAACAAAGGAAGGTCCTGATTTTGTATGGGGCGAGCATGGATAATGGTCCTATATAGTTACCGACTCCGATAAGACGAATCAACAAACAAACAAACAACTTCAACGGTTAGGTTAGGTGGTAATGCTTAGACAAGGAAACAGAGAGGTCACCGCGCTACATTTTGTTACGTCGTTTTGAACGGCGGCCATTTTATATGTGCCAAACAAAGCGAGTACGTTGTGAGTTAATTTCGAGAAACTCAAGATCTGTATTAAGTAACTTATCATTTCAAGAAACTCAAGATCTGGATTAAGTAACCTATGCAAGCCATCTTAATTTATGATATTTTAGTAAGAGTCCATATGAAGAGAAAAGTTTAAGTACAAAGTACAACCATAGACAAAACTACATAGGTAATAATATTAAATACTGAAGGGGATAAAGGTGGTATGACATAAGTTAAACGTGTGCACGTGCACGCCACTTTATTCCCCGTAAAACAAAGGAAGGTCCTGATTTTGTATGGGGCGAGCATGGATAATGGTCCTATATAGTTACCGACTCCGATAAGACGAATCAACAAACAAACAAACAACTTCAACGGTTAGGTTAGGTGGTAATGCTTAGACAAGGAAACAGAGAGGTCACCGCGCTACATTTTGTTACGTCGTTTTGAACGGCGGCCATTTTATATGTGCCAAACAAAGCGAGTACGTTGTGAGTTAATTTCGAGAAACTCAAGATCTGTATTAAGTAACTTATCATTTCAAGAAACTCAAGATCTGGATTAAGTAACCTATGCAAGCCATCTTAATTTATGATATTTTAGTAAGAGTCCATATGAAGAGAAAAGTTTAAGTACAAAGTACAACCATAGACAAAACTACATAGGTAATAATATTAAATACTGAAGGGGATAAAGGTGGTATGACATAAGTTAAACGTGTGCACGTGCACGCCACTTTATTCCCCGTAAAACAAAGGAAGGTCCTGATTTTGTATGGGGCGAGCATGGATAATGGTCCTAGTTACCGAATCCAATAAGACGAATCAACAAACAACAAACCACCTAACCTAACTGTGGAATTTGCGATCTGCGATCAGCAGCAGGATTGTGTTTACTGATCATGTAATGAGGTGTCAAGATTTTGGAAAGTAGTTTCGATTGCTACCACCACAAAACATCATAACTATTTTATTGCAGCACAAAAAGTAGGACCAATATTGCCATAGAGTTTCATAAGACGATAAATAGGCATAAATAACAACCCTTGGTATTTTTAATCAAAACTATCTCTGCGTGAAACATTGGACAGCGATTCCGGGGTTTGGCTCTCCCCGCAAACCGTGGTCCTTGATAAATATTTGCATTATTATTTAACTCTGGAGGGGGGAGCATCGGACGCATTTACATTTTGTTGATTTGCGGACTGCGTCCGAATTCGCGTGATCGCTTTGAATCCACTATTTGCGTTATCAAACGAGCACAATCCAACGGCACCAGTAGAAGTACAATAATAGAACAGTAGTCGGTTTGCTCTCATCATGAGTGTACAGTCAAAAGCTACGTAAGCAGTTTATTATATTAATAAGGCTAGTCTGGTGATATATAAAACAACATGCAGAACAATAATGGAGGTTTAGTGGATACACATAATTTGGCTTCTTTCATTTTTACAAGCATTTATTCAACTTGCTCTGTTAGTTTGTGTGTTTGTTTGTGTGCATGTACTAAAATCTTGCAACTGAATTTTACACTATTTCCACCCAACCGATTGAGCTAAAATTTTGCGTACACTTTTAATTCTGGTGAAAACGCAATCTACTACACTCAGTTTTGTGATATTTCAAAATGGCCGCTACTCCAATATGGCGGATTACCTGTTTCTTCACAACGAAGGAACTAATTCTTTAATTTTCTAGTGATAATTATTGAAATGGTAAAATGCGAACAGTATAAACAGGAATAATTGAGGTTATGATGTCGAATCATAAAGTATAAAGGTTATTCTTCTTCTCGTCTTTTTATGGCCTCTGCTCTTCCGAACAATTTAGCCATTCGGGGCCTTTGCCACCTCTTTATTGGGACGGATATGTTCAGCTTGTGCTGTATCCGCCCAACTTGGTCACTTGAACAAATTTGCTACTTTCCTTTTTCTATCATTTACTTCACAGATTTTTTACTTTTCTCAAGAACATACCGGCATACGCAAATCCTAAGTTTACTCGCTAATTTTAAATGGAACACCCTATATTTTATTACATGTTTGGAAAGTCCTTGAAGAGTAGATACGTTTTGGTATAGAGTATTACGGGCCTAACTTTAAAAGTTAGGGAGTTATTTCCATTTTATTCTAAGAAAGGGCTTTAAAAGGGTCGATTACATGATTAGGGTGTCAAAATGTCACTTTTAAAGCTGTAAAAAATAAAAACATATATTCTTGATAACTTTTGGTGTATTGGAAATAGTTGAAAAACCTACCTGTAACGGCATAAATAGGTACATAACATAAGCCGATGTAATAATTTATTATGTGGTAACTTTATTTCTTCATGTGCAGTAGGTTTTTTATTATTGATGGCGTTACAATAGTTTCAACTATTTCCACTACAATAAAAATTAACAAGAATATGTCTTTTTATTTTATACAGCTTAAAAAGTGACATTTTGACACCCTAATAATGTAATCGGCCCTTTTGAAGCCCTTTCTTAGAACAAAATGGAAATAATTCACTAACCTTTAAAGTTAGACCGATAGTACCCTATAACAAAAAGTATCTACTCGTTAAGGGCTTTCCAAACATGTAAAAAATATAGGGTGTTCCATTTAAAATTAGCGAGTAAACTTAGGATTTGCGTAAGTGAATCGCCCGGTATGTTCTTCAGAACTTTATCTCAATATCGGTCCAAAATTGTTAACTAGGCGTAACGGGCAATCTATAGTCCAAGTTATAGCCCAAAATCTTATTTGGTTTTTGTGTAATACATTTTCAAAAGTGGCCTCTTTTTTCGTTTAAAACTAAAATATCTCCCTAACCTTTAAAGATAGACCCTTAATATCCTGTACCAAAAAGAACATACTCTTTAGGAGCTTTCTAAAAATGTAACAAAATACGAGGTGTTCCGTCTAAAAAACATGACTTTGGGTCGCCACTATTTATTGAATCACCCTGTATATTGGAAAATACTCTCAGAATGTAGTTCTCATGTTTCTCTACAAGTTTTGTCTATACTCTTTTTCTAGCATTAACAAGCGGCTTTTCAACAACTTCACAGGAGTAATCCGACTTATAGTATTCTCTAGACTTTGGTTACAGGTTGTATCAAATCTGACACACCACAAATCGCTACGAATTAGCTATCTGAAGTTGTTTCACGCATGTCGGTAAAGAAGGTCACTGCTACCTTAAATATTTTAATCTATTTTCAACTTACCAAAAGCAAGCGAACCATTTCGTAGTTTTAAGTACAAAACGGAGAAATTAAATTAAACAGAAAGTTTACAACGCGCGGCGATCCAACCACGTAAAATTAAACAAGCGGATTAACGGACTTTAATCTCTACAGGGAGCAGATGCAATGTTTCATTCTAGGATTACGTACCGCGTTCCTAGTGCCATAATTTATTTGTGGAATCCCAAAATTTACCGCATCATCACTGGCTAGTTCTTCCCATGTAGGTATAGGTACACGAAAACTTGACCCCCCAAAAATTAGAAAACCGAAAAATATTTGAAAATTCGCCGAGACCCCTCGATTTTTGTTTTTGGGGGAGCTTTTTTGACAGTCAAGCCAACCCGATTTGTTCATCCCCCTAATCCCTAGCAACCCCAACTTTAAAATTTCAAATGGAACTACCCCCCTCGTGGCGCATCATTTTGAAGCCCTTTTTATTGCGAATACAGTGATGTATCGCTTTTAGAAATCTGTTGAGATTTGACAGAATTATTGGCTAAAAACGGAAAGTTGACAATCCACTGTACGCGTAGTAATTTCTACACTAATGCCCGCCACTATTAAGTTTTTTATCTACTACACACGACCAAATTACCTAGTTCTTATTGACGTGTCGATCAGTTTACAAAAAAGTCACAAATGAAAAAGCTGAAGCAAAACAAAACAATTTCATACGAATTCAAACCTTATTATATATTATTTAAATATGTAACCCTTGTCTATCCATTTCAAGGATGTAACAAAAAGTTACTGTCACGAAAAAAGTTCCCGTTTTTTTTTGCTTGTAACCACGAAATCGTTAGTTTCAGCCTGCTATTGAAAGTGGAAACGTATTTTCGAAATGGTTTATTCTATCGCGGAAAGGGTAGAAATTGTTGCAATTTGTTATCGAAATCATGATTGCGCTAAAGCTACAGCACCACATAATTATTTGCCCGTAAGAAATTACCTAGATCAGCTCTATCCAAATAGTTGGATAGGGAGAAATAGACCTATTTCCTGCCAGCCCCGATCCCCCGATTTGTCTGTTTTGGATTTCTTTTTGTGGGTAACAATACAAATTAAAGTATGAGGCAATTGTTGATTTAAGAGCAGCTGTTTTAGAAGCAATTGCCAGTATTGACAGGCGCTCTATAAGAAAGGCGACAAATTCAGTTTTAAAAAGATGCAATATTTTCATAAATAATAATGGTGGATTGTTTGAACACCTTTTTTATTTTAAAAGATGACCTTTTACCTTTTAAAATAATAATAATTTGAATTTTTGTTTTTTTATTTTGGTTTTATTTTGTTACATTTTGTTACCAGCTAAAAACAAAATATTAGAAAGTTTGCAGTATGTCTAATTATTATAAAATAGAACGTAATTGTGAAAATATTCCATGGCTGACTATGTGAACATTTAAAAAAAATCAGAAAATTAGCCATAGCTCTTTTATTTTTTATAATAACTATTCCGAGTATTATATCTTTGGAAAGCTCAGAAAATGGCCGATTTTATAAGGCCACAGCCAACTATGATTTACATTTAAAAAAACACATAAAATATTGGATCAGATTATCTTATTATGCTCAAAATTATCTACAATTTTTGTTTCTACAGTTTTTCTGTATAATCAGAAGTAACGGAGCTACAGAGATCTGATGAAATAGCAAAAAATCACTTTTTTCAAAATATCTAGTGAGCCTTGAACTTTTTTAAAAATCCAAAAGGGGCATTAGATTGAGCATGCAAAACTGCAATTCTTTCCCCATTTAACCTTTGTTCTATCTCTGCTAGTTTCCGAGATCCCCATAGTGGGCATCGAAAAAAAACTCACCCTGTATAATGGCATAGAGGGTGATGGTCGAACGGGGAAAGAATTGAAGTTTTGTGGCCCCAATTTAGTGCGCCTTGTGGATTTTTGAAAAAAGTCATGGCTTACAATATATTTTGGAAAAACGAAATTTTGGCGATTTCTTCTAATCCATCTTCGTTGTTTCTGATTTAAGATAAAAAGTGTAAACACAAAAGTTGTAGGGAAATATGTCCCCAAGGCGGTTATCATGTCGTACTTTCTATGACAGCTGCCCTTTGCGAGATATGACACAAAAAATTCTGTTTTTTTATGGAAACCATAGTTGGTGATGGTCTCAAAAAAATCAGGCATTTTTGAAGCTTCCCGCATCGATAATAATACTCGACATAGTTATTCAGAAAAATAACGAAAATAACTATGGTTTCCATTAAAAAAAAAACACAAGTTTGTGTCATATCTCGAAAATGGCAGTAGTCGCGGAAATAAGGACATGATAGCCGCATTGGGAACACAAATCCCTCCAACATTGATATTTACACATTTTATCTAAAATCAGAAACAACGTAGCTTGATGGATTAGAATAAATAAAATAAATTAGAATAAATGATGACTTTTTCAAAAATCCACAAGGCGCGTTAATCTGAACCTTTCTTCTTCTTCTAAGTTTCCGAGTGCCCCATAAAAAAATTTTAGTTATGTGATAAACAATTGATATTTATGTGCAACTATTGATCCAATGAATAATGCTATTGAATTTCTCTTCGAACATATTTGTTTTCCATAAAAATATATAATACAATATAATATTATTAACTTTATTTTAACTAGCACTATACATATAGTATTGTTTACATTGTTGGCACTTTGTAATCATGGCAACCTCGCCTTTGGCTTACTGCAAATAAACAAAAATTCTAGAGATACAAAACATTATTGCAGTAGTGGAAGCTATTCTATTAATCAATTTTTTTTTTTATTTTTCTGAGTTTATACCCTAACGGGATTTTGATTATCTTGAATGACAGGACATTGGACAGGCCTATTGATGTCTTCGATTTGATACTTATACACTACAAAACATAAAACTTAGGTCACAAAAAACAGAATAGATTGCGGAAACAGAATAGGTTACAAAAGCAGAACGAAACATCGAATAAAGTTTCGAACAGACCAAACGTCTCGGTGTTCTTTCAAAAAACGCATTCCCCCGCCTTTCTTTATGATAAAAAGGTAGGTATCGCAGAACACATCGCCCCTTTAAATGGTAATGAGTCCTCGCCTGTCCCCTTATTATTTTTACATTTAAAATGCGACGAAAAAACCCCCCGGCCCCTCGATTTCCATGTGTCCTTTGAGAAGGCGCTTTTTGCGGGACCCGTGACAGGCCGGTCGTTTCGATCTCGTTTCGTTTTTCCGTGTCGTATCGTCTGCGCGGAAAGCGGCGGGGGTTGCGGTCCAAGCTGTGTAAACACAGATAGTCACCGCGCTGCCTGGCGGGCGACTGCCGCGACCGCATTGCGGCGTTGCCGCGTCGACCGGTCGCGGCGTTGCTATTATCGAGGTTGGCGATCCGCCGGCGGGCCTGTTTCCATCGAATTAAAATTATCCGCTTCATTCGATATTTTCGAAATGAAAAGGGATATTTATGGATTCGAATTTTTATCCTGCATTGTTACCTACAGGATAAGTTACGTCCAACTCACAATTTTCTGTTTTATAAAAGCTGTAAGAACGTTTGTTGGACGTAAGAGCGTTCTTAGAGCCCTTATAGAGCTAAAATGGGCACAAATTTATACAACTTCTTCGCTCTATAACCAGTTCTATGAAAGCTGCAAACACATTTATACAGTGTGGCCCGTTTGGAATGGAGACACCTCTGTAAAATTGTTATTTTTGCTCCGATTTTAAAAAACTTTTTTTTGTTAGATAGGTCTCTGAAAATACCATTAGACGCACCTTCCAATTGTTTTGAAAACCAAACACCTGGCTAACTGTGACATTTTTTATACCCCCAAAATTCAAGAAATCATATTAGACATTTTTAATCAAAAAAATTTACTACAAATAGTTGTTTAGAATGAACCAAAAATCCCAAATCCAAAGTTTTATCAAAATCAAAAAATAAAAAATTTCCAAAAAAAAATAAATTGAAGGTCCAAAAATTACATTTTAATTAGTTTTTACGGTTAGCAAAGTTATTTTTTTAACTTAAAATTTCCATGGCACACTATGCTATGTTTTTGAGGATGGAGAATAAGCTAAAAATACCAATTTTGCTGTATCTCAAGAGGGCGCCACTTTTTACTTATAACAAAATGAATGTTGTTTATGAAATCACAGCCCCCTTGACGAATTTGAAAAATCATCAATTGCTTTGTCATTTTTTATTTTAGGGTAAAAAGTCATATGGCAATTTTTATTCAGAATTTAATTTTCTATCGGTTGCGTATATTGTATACTGGGTGTCCCATTTGAAAAAATGAAACTTTTTGACATAACTCGCAAACGCGACGTTCAATTTTTATTTCGTTTTCACCGTCGTAATCAGCGGAAAAAATACTACTAGTTTGCATATTTAACCGACTTTGTAGCTCCAACAATAACGAAGTTAGCAATAGTGCCGACTTAAGTTTGAAAACCCTGTATATTTCAAGAAAACGAATGGTGTTTCGACCAATGCCCATCTGGCATTTTTTCTTAATTTTTCTTCATTTTGAATGTACAGGTGAAAATTTTATGTTTCGAATATTGAAGTCACCAGGTTTTGGGGCACGTTTTGGCAATTTCAAGGCAAACGGTTGATTTGATCGTTATGAAACAAGAGTACCTTTTCGTTGCAGAATGAAAAGATGCCTTAAAATGATGGATCTGCAATATCAAAAAGATAACCTCAAAAAAGTTAGGAGTAAAAACACGATCCAAAAACAGCGCAAGTGATATGAGATACAGCAAATTTGATATTTTTAGCTTATTCTCCATCCTGAAAAATATATCAGTGCCAAATTTCAGTTCAGTAGCTTCATTATTTTGGGAGATGTAGCCATAATTCAATTTCAAAAAATGAACTTCAACCCTGTCTCTCTTAAACAAACAGTATTTTTATGAGGTATATTAGCCTCAATCGTCATATTTTGGCCCCAAATATGTGCAGTTGCTCTATGGACCATTATTAACGAGACACCCTGTATAGTAGCTTATTTTTGTCACTTGTAAATTATCACTATAAAGATTGCAGTATACTAACTACTACTAGACATTACTATTCTATTGCTACTCCTACGGTTATTACCTACTATTACAGATTCTATATTGTGGAGTGATGAAACAACCACTTTTACAAGATGTGGAATTTTTAATAGAAGAAACACTCACTATTGGTTATCAGGAAATACGCGAGAGTTTATTTCATTCAATTCAGCGACAAGGTCGAACTTCAATAAATGTTTGGTGTGGTATTTTTCGGAATCACATAATTGGTTCAGTATTTTTTGAAGGTGTTTTAACTGGACTAAAATATTTAGAGCTCTTAAAAGGAGAAATTTCTGATCTATTGAATCAAGTTAATGAGCTGTGTGTGGCAGACTCATTAATATAAGTTTAGGTTATCGTTAAGATAATTTAATGCCAAGTTGCGAGAAATTTTTGTAAATAAATAAGCACATTTGAAGCATTTTTGCATTTCTTGTTTTCATATTTTTGAACCAAAAATGTTGCAAACTTTTTAAGGGACACCACGGGCGTAGCCAAGGGGGGGGTTTCGGGGGTTCAAACCCCCCCCCGAAATAAGCAAAATATTACCTAATATTATACCGAAAAAATACGAGGAGTGAAGAGTTAAATTATTATTACGTTTGAATATATGTAGTAATAGTAGCGCCTAGCGCCATCTTTTGACGAGAGGCAGACGCAGTTGCAGCCGAACTATTTTGTATTGTAGGGACACTTTGCGTTGTTTCTCGATTATTCGCCACGCCCCTCGGTCGAAATGAGCGGAACTTTGTGGAAGTTCGTGGAAGTTTCTGGACGGCTACTGGGCTGCTATATAAGCGGCGCCGCGGCGCGTGACCGCGCTTACGGCAGTATTGTTCCATGCGAACTCGAAGCGAATAAAAGTGAAAAGTGGTGAACGAATAGTGAAGAGAATTAAGTGTACCGTGTAAGTGAGTAATTTTAGTGCGCTGTTATTCGATGACTTTGTTAAGGATAGATACGTGAATCATTATTACTGTCGAAAAATGGAGGGGAAAAAAAGGAAGGGTGATAAACTTAAAGGTATGGACTACTGGAAAAAGTGGTGTAGTCAAGGTCAAGGGGTTTCTAATAAAGAAACAAATTTGGATTTAGCTATCAAAGCTTCAGCTACCTTGCATGCTGATAAGAAGACTGCCTAGATATGTGCGATAAAAACCTTTATCCTAATATTTACACATTACTACAAATCTTGGCTACCATTCCTGTATCCACTGCTACCCCAGAAGGTCTTTCTCGAGCCTAAGGAGACTGAAAAACTATTTACGAAACACTACAAGTGACAACAGACTTAATGGTTTGGCTCTAATGAACATTCACTATGGAACAGAAATTCATGCAGATGAAGTAGTGGATATATTTAAAAGAAAAAGCCGAAGATTTCTTCTTTAATGGTTTTAGATTTAGCTCAGAGGAACGAAATTAATTTATCCATTTCATTTAAAGTTAAGAACTTTATAAATATGTCGTAGTTTTTCGGATGAATATATAGATATTAAATTTCATGTAAGTATATTTTTGTTGTTTTATTTACTTCTCAAACTAAACCCCCCCCCCCAAAACTAAATCCTGGCTACGCCCGTGAGGGACACAATAACGTGTATAAAATTCATAAATGTCATGTTATAATATGTATATTAGCGGCTTTACAACGTTGTCGATTGACCCACCCGGCTCTCTACAAACTTTAAAATTCATGCAAATTCCAACTTTGTAACGAGGAACATTTTAATCTGTTAAATTATAAAACCCCGACCAAACTACAAGAGCAGTACACACATAATCAGGTATTAATTTATTTATGAGGTCGGCGGTTGGAGATTTTACGGCTTGTGACCACAGGGGGGCGCTACACCCTCCGGGTCAATGAAATAAATAGGTAACTATAGTATTTCTAAAGTCACTTGAAACAGCATAAAAAAACCTCTAATTGGCGTCACAAAAAGAATATAGGACATACGCGTCACGCAGTTTTCAAAAATGTACATATTCTACAAGCAACATAGTATTTCACTTTTAAGGTTTTTTAAGGTTGTCGTCAAACACAACGTAAAGGTTAATGCACCATATAATATTGCCAAAAGGTCTCTAAGAAGCCATATCGATTATAACTATTTACGCAAGTATATCCTAAGATCTGTGAAATTATGGCACGGCTATCCACCGCATTTCGCTGCACAAGTGGCCAGCAAGCGAACATGCAGTCACTTGTTTTTACTACAATATCTACCTTCTCTATCTCCTTCATCTCTTTTTACTACTAATACCAGGTTCGGTTTAATATGGTTAAAAAAGTGTTTTGTCTCGTATTTTATTGCCGAGGCGCCTGGTCTCGAGCTACCCTGGTAAAAGTATAAATGAACTCACTTGGAACACAGTGATATACGGGGCGCGATCTATTTCATAGCATTTACCACGCTCTGCTACTGGTAAAAATACCAGACTTATCAGCAGAAATCACCCGTATAAAATTCAAAGGTTTTCATGCAGTTGACGTCGACCTAGTCAAGGAGGCGGCCAATAAGAAAGCGAGCGTAGCGTCTCTTTTATTTTTTGTAATAACTATGCCGAGTATTATATCTTTGGAAAGCTCAAAAAATGGCCGATTTTATAAGGCCACAGCCAACTATAATTTACGTTTAAAAAACACAAGTTTATGTCATATCTCAAAAATACAGTTTTTCTGTATAATCAGAAATAACGGAGCTACAGAGATCTGAAGAAATAGCAAAAAATCACTTTTTTCAAAATAACTAGTGAGCCATGAACTTTTTAAAAATCCAAAATGGGCATCAGATTAGATTGAGCATTCAAAACTGCAATTCTTTCCCCATTTAACCTTTGTTCTAGCTCTGCTAGTTTCCGAGATCCCCATAGTGGGCATCGAAAAAAACTCACCCTGTATATCTTCAAAACGCAACATTCATTTCTTTTTCCGAATACACAACCGAATACAGAAGAAAATTTTATACAATTTTCATATATACATTTTTTCCATGATTAAAAACAAAAAAGTTAAGGGTTGTAGAATGTTATATGAATAACCGTATACGTAATAGTTATTTTCGACTCTGGGGCTCTAGCTCCAAGCCCCTATAGACGAGCAGCCGCTGGGTGTAGGTTTTCTGGTAGTCTGAGTGCTGAATGACGTATGTATATTGTCCTTATACCATAATACCTAGGCGATTCTGCACATACCTAAAACAAACACAATCTAGACCTGCAAATCAGACGAAGAACTGAACTCGCTCAAATAAGACGAATACAAACATCTGTTAAATAAGAGGGGACGACGCGGAAGTCGCCATATTTGCCGAGAGGGTCGGTATTAAATAATATTTAACCGAGCGAAGAAGTTCCATTATAGAAAGTATTGGAAGTTTGTTCTACGCCGATCTATGGTGTCTTATGGGAAATTAAAAAATTGAAAATAAAAAACTTTTTAAAAACAAGCTTTTATTTAAGCCATGTACAGGGTGTTCCCGTATATTTTGACCCACCCCTAGAGCCTATATTTTTCGAGTTAGAAAAAATTACTTTAATGAAAGTTGTAGGTTTTTTCTGAACCGCTAGGATCTGTTACTAGATAAAACAAATGAGCGTCGCAAATTTATGAAAAAATATAAACTTACTTTTTTTAATGGAACACCCTGTATATTTGTGGATTTTTTAATTGCACGCATTTTCCGATTCCAACAATATAAATATGTTATATGTTTGTTCTAAGCATTCGCAGGATATTCCAAATTGCAGATAAATACGATCTTTATTTTTAATCAAGGTTGGAAAAACATTTCAACTTAGGCAAGGGCACTCTTTTGGGACAATACACCTTGGTACCCTACAACTTTCATTTAAGAAATTTTTCTCTAACTCGAAAAATAGAGGCTCTAGGGGTGGTTCAAAATATACGGGATCACCCTGTACTAAAACGAATAGAATAAGTTTAGGTTCTCGTTAAGATAATTCAATTCCAAATTGCGACAAGTTTTTGCAAATTGAAAAGCTTGTCGCGCGAAATGTTGATGAAAGTAGGTAGCAATTAATTTTATTGAACAGTGATTGGTTGATAAGCAAGTACCTATTTGCCAAAGTATGCATTTTTTTCTTTACAATTCGCGCGGCAAGCTTTTCAATTTACAAAAACTTGTCGCAATTTGGAATTGAATTATCTTAACGAAAACATAAACTTATTTTGTTCGATTTAGTACAAGGCTTAAATAAAATCTTGTTTTAATTTTTTTTAATTTTCAATTTTATTTTGTGCTTTTTAGTACCTATGTGATTAGTAGGGTAGTAAAGAAATTTAGTCCGCCATCTTGGGGCGGCCTCCATATTAGATTTCGTATGAAGTCATTCACCTAATTGTTTTCTACCCGTCGAGCCCTTTCATTTGATACCTATGTTGGGTATCAAATAGGTAATCCGACATCTTAGAGTGGCGGCCATATTGAATTTAGTGTGATATCACTAACTATTTCGTTTTCTACTCTTCAAGCCCTTTCATTTGATACCCATATTAAGGGGGTTGACAAAAAATACATCATCCGCCATCTTGGAGCGGCGGCCATTTTGAAAGTATTACAATATTAAGTATTGCATACTGTATTGTCACCGGAACTAAAGGTGTAGGTATGCAAAATTTCAGCTCAATCGGATGTCAGGAAGTGGTTCTAATTCAGCTTGCAAGATTCGACCCATACTAACAGGTGAAGTTAAATGAAAGCTTGTAAAAATCGATAATTTGACGCCATTTCGCTTCATTTTCTGGACCGATGCATCCAAACACATAAACTGATTACAGCCTACGAGCGCTGCTAATTTATTGATGGCTACCAGATTTGAAAATTTAGAAGCCTGGACGCTCCATTAGATTAATAATGGAAGAAGCATGATGTAGCGAGGTAACCGCAATAGAGACCCTAACTTCAAGGGTCCAACGGTCCACAGGTCCGAGGGTTACACGGTTGTGTTTATTTATTTACAGTTTTGTTTTGGGAGGGTGTGCTTTGACTTCACAGGTAGCGTAGCAATTTTATGAACCTACGGTTAATTTCCTTGTTAGAGCAACTAAAAAAATTCCAGACCTCGCATCTTAGGCAAGTATCTTAAGGGTATACAAATAATTTTAATTTCCATTGATTTTTATAAGAATAGTAACAGTTAATAAATGTTATACATTCGCTGCACGTGCACCTATGGCAAATTTTCAAATAAAAAGACACGTAAATTTTATATATTTTATTTTAATTTAATAAAAATATCATACAAATAAAACTCATTTCTCATTCATAAAATACATATATTTTGTTTAGCATGATATATCATTTTAACAAAAGGTATTACATAACATAATATAACATTAAAACATTTTATTAAACATTAAAACGTAAACTATAAAATTTGACACATCCATATTATCATATTATTTAATCTAATAATTAAAACTTTAATTAAAAACGTCAATATTTTGAAAACAGTTCAATTTAGTTATAGATCATCATTCATAAAATTATTTAAAATATATCGTGGAGTTTAAAAATATGATTATATACATAATACATGGTGTTCTAAAAAACTACTTGAGTAAGTATTCTTTTCCCACTGTGCATTGCTTAATTGTTTCAGCTAATAAAAAATCCTGATGATTTAGAAGAAACCCAACTTGGGTACTAACATTTTTGTTCGAAAAATGTGGGGTACAAAATATGATGACTCACCCAGTACTTTGAAGGTCAAATCACTAAAAGTGGTCAATCGATAAATTTTCATTGATAATAATAATAATACTTTAGTAAACACTTACCTATTTTAGTTTATCCTCAATTAATCTTATATAATACTGGTATATTTATCATTCTGCGTTTCATAAAAATTTGACAGCTTCTTTTTTATCATCTATTCTTCCTCAATATCCAAAATATTGAATTTTCATTCGGTTAGGCAACTGATGATGTATTTGATTATTCATGACTACATACTACATACACCTAAACGTTTTAATTTTTATTTTTCGGTATGAATCAGTGACGTCATACTAAATTCAATATGACGGATGCCCCAAAGTGGCGGACTAACTTTCTTTACCACTTTACCACCCTCCTGACATGGGAATCAAATATGTATTACAAATCACAAAATAAAATAAAAAATAAAAAACATTTTTTAAAACAAGCTTTTATTTAAGCCATGTAGTAAAACGAAAAAATATTTTCTTTGAATATGAAAGGGCTTGAAGAGTAGAAAACGAAAAAGTTGGTGACATCACACTAATTTCAATATGGCCGCCGCTCCAAGATGGCGGATTACATTTTCTTTTTAACACCCTTAATATGAGTATCAAATGAAAGGGCTCGACGGGTAGAAAACAATAAGGTGAATGACTTCATACGAAATCCAATATGGCGGCCGCCCCAAGATGGCGGACTAAATTTCTTTACCACCCTCCTGACATGGGAATCAAATAGGTCCTAAAAAGGCCAAAATAAAATTTACAATAAAAAAAACTTTTTAAAAACAAGCTTTTATTTAAGCCATGAATAAAAATAAGGTTTTCGTTAAGATAATTCAATTCCAAATTGCGACCAGTTTTTGCAAATTGAAAAGCTTATTAAAGATATTCAATGTTTGGAAACATCAGTTTACGGACCTACCTACTCAATTTACAATGTTTCGTTTATTTTTTAATGTATGTGAAAAGGGCGGATGAAGCATTAAAAACCTAACACAAAAATGCGTGGAACAAAAAAACCCTCGAATGAGGTATCATTCAACCTGTCTCGCATGAAATTTTAGAGGGGTTGTCCCTAGAGGGCAACAGGAATGAACGTGTTTCATGAGTTATACGAGAAAACAAAATGCTCCGAATAATACTTTTATGTGTTTCAACGATATTTCCGATAACGAGTTTACCACGGACACTACGGCGAAATGTATGCAATATACATATACGGGGTGAGTTTTTTTCGATGACCACTATGGGGATCTCGGAAACTAGCAGAGCTAGAACAAAGGTTAAATGGGGAAAGAATTGCGGTTTTGAATGCTCAATCTAATGCCCCTTTTGGATTTTTAAAAAAGTTCATGGCCCACTATATGTTTTGAAAAGACTGATTTTATGCTATTTCATCAGATCTCGGTAGCTCCGTTATTTCTGATTAAACAGAAAAACTGTAAAGGCAAAAATTGTAGATAATTTTGGGCTTAATAAGATAATCTGATCCGATTTTTTATGTTGTTTCTGATTTTTGAGATATTACATAAACATATGTTTTTTAAAATGTAAATCATAGTTGGCTGTGGCCTTATCAAATCGGCAATTTTTTGAGCCTTCCAAAGATATAATACTCGGCATAGTTATTATAAAAAATAAAAGAGCTATGGCTAATTTTCTGATTTTTTTTTAAATTTTCACATAGTCGGCCATGGAATATTTTCATAATTACGTTCTATTTTATAATTAGACATACTTCAAACTTTCTAATATTTTGTTTTTAGCTGGTAACAAAATGTAACAAAATAAAACACAAATTAAAAAAGTCAAATTTAAATTATTATTATTTTAAAAGGTGTTCAAACATAATGTATTATTTATGCAAATATTGCGTCTTTTTAAAACTGAATTTGTCGCCTTTCTTAGAGAGCGCCTGTCAACACTGGCAATTGCTTCTAAAACAGCTGCTCTTAATTCAACAATTGTCTCATACTTTATTTTGTACTGTTCCCCACAAAAATAAATCCGAAACAGACAAATCGGGGGATCGGGGCTGCCAGGAAGTAGGTCTATTTCTCCCTATCCAACTATTTGGATAGAGCTGATCTAGGTAATTTCTTACGGGCAAATTATGTGGTGGAGCTCCATCACTATAATTTTTGTTTTATTTTGTTACATTTTGTAACCAGCTAAAAATAAAATATTTGAAAGTTTGAAGTATGTCTAATTATAAAATAAAACGTAATTATGAAAATATTCCATGGCTGACTATGTGAAAATTAAAAAAAATCAGAAAATTAGCCATAGCTCTTTTATTTTTTATAATAACTATGCCGAGTATTATATCTTTGGAAAGCTCAAAAAATGGCCGATTTGATAAGGCCACAGCCAACTATGATTTACATTTAAAAAAACAAGTTTATGTCATATCTCAAAAATCACAAAGAACATAACATAATGGATTATATTATCTTATTAAGCCCAAAATTATCTACAATTTTTGTCTCTACAGTTTTTCTGTATAATCAGAAATAACGGAGCTACAGAGATCTGATGAAATAGCAAAAAATCACTCTTTTCAAAATATCTAGTGAGCCATGAACTTTTTTAAAAATCCAAAAGGGGCATTAGATTGAGCATTCAAAATTGCAATTCTTTCCCCATTCAACCTTTGTTCTAGCTCTGCTAGTTTCCGAAATCCCCCTAGTGGTCATCGAAAAAACTCACCCTGTATAATTATTACATTTTTCCTGCTACAATTTCGGAACTTTGAATTAAACTCTAAATACACTATGGATTGTGCGTAATAATGTTCATAATAACCTTTGTTCGATTACAAAAAAAAAATGATAATGCACCGATAATAAAAAAATAAATTTAAAAAAATGGGCATTGTATTCTAAGTCGAAATGAAGAGCTATCATTAGTTAAATGAATGTTCCATCTTGATAACTGTGGATTTCCCATTACCAAAAAATGTATGAGCCAGAACAAAAAAATATACAGGTGATGTTTTTATGTAGTTTATGATCCCAATTCTTTTAAATAGTGTGACTGCTACAAGACATATACACATTAAAGTTATCAAAAACCAATGCAATATGTTTTAATTTTGTTACCATTGAAACAATTAGTTTTGCTATTTTGAAAATGTTTGTAATAAAATGTAATAAATAATTGTTTTTACTTGCGTCGATAATTAGTTCAATTGGTGTCGTACTTCTGGCATTGCTGCCTGTCTACTGACCCTAGTATGGACCTACTATTATATACCTACTGGTATATTTCAGAAATTTAATTTATTTGCTTCAAAACGGAAAACCCTAGAGCAAACATAAATTGCCAAATAAAATTTTACTAAAGGATTAAAACATATTGAAATTGATAATAATGTTAATTCATTCTAAAAATTTGCAGCGGCATTGTGATGTTGACAGCTGGCCTTATGGTGTCGATAATTGGTATAGTATTGCTAAAGTCACTTGAAACAGCACAAAAACTCTAATTGGCGTCACCAAAAGAATATAGGACACAAGCGTCACGCAGTTTTCAAAAATATACATATTCTACAAGCAACAATATTTCACCATATAATATTGTCAAAAGGTCTCTAAAAAGCCATATCGATTATAACAATTTACGCAAGTATATCCTAAGATCTGTGAAATTATGGAATCCACCGCATTTCTCTGCACAAGTGGCCAGCCGTCGAACAGTCTAAACCATGCAAGTATTTTTACTACTAATACCAGGTTCGGTTAAAAAAGTGTTTTGTCTCATATTTTATTGCCGAGGCGCCTTTTCTCGAGCTACACTGGTAAAATATAAATGAACTCACTTGGAACACAGTGATATACGGGGCGCGATCTATTCCATAGCATTTACCACGCTCTGCTGCTGGTAAAAATACCAGACTTATCAGCAGAAATCACCCGTATAAAATTTAAAGGTTTTTATGCGGTCGACGTCGACCTAGTCAAGGAGCCACGTGAACGATGATTGTGGCGTCCTTTCCTGCCGATTTAAAAAAATAGTTTCGTGTGTTGTTTTCCATGTCTAAATAGAAATATCCAGCAACGACTGCTGAGTTTTACACCCTGATAGAAAATTAACACTCTTACTTCCGAGTTGAAATTAATTGGGCTATTTTCTCCTTCTAGTTTCCTCGAAGTTTACAAAGTCGCGTCAGTTTTAATTATGGTTGCTAATACTTCGGCCCTAACTTAATAACGGAATAAATATTTAAAAAGTCCCCACAAACTAAACCGAGCTTAAGTAAATCGGTTGACGGCAGCGCCCCGCAACTTCGTTGCTAAATTGTTAACTTTTTAAAGAATCATTCGGTCTCCGCTAAAGTCTGATTCTTTTGTTATTCGGGTGCAGCTACGGTACGGGATCTTCGCATTAAAAGAGCTCCTAAAATACGTAACTTTTTAATCCATTACAATTTACAATAATACAAACTGATATAGTGTCAACTTTTTGGACAAAAAAGTAAATGCAAGTGGCGCGTTAAAATTTACACGATGGAAGCACGTGAACAATTCTGAGGGCTAATACGAGGCAGGGTCGCATTAAGGACGATCTCTAGAATTTTATAATATAAAATATTAAAATAATATGCCCCAGTATTAAGAAACAAACTTTTATGGCTTTTATAGTCATTAACTTACCTGCAAATTTCTACTATTAACACAAATCGAAGCTCCAACAATTAATAAACAGTGAAAGAATTATATCGGAAAAAAAAATAAAGGTTCACGCGTCGCTTCTTCTTCACATTATTTTGTAGTTTTCTGGATTCAACACCAACCTAACTTTTTCTTGTTGGTGTTTACTATGTTTTGTGAAATTTCGGCTCTGGTACTATCAGCTTGATACTAGATGGCGCCACTGGTTGGTTTCTCACCTCCAAGTGCAAGTTACACTATTATAAGTGAAGTGCTACCGTTTCGGTTTGAGTCGTTCGGGAAGGTTATGGCTGCCTTGATGAACCTAATAAGGGGAAATAGCTGTCGTAGTCTACCTTCCCGATTCAAATATGAAAGCACCGGCACATCCATTAGAATTATAGTCCCATAAAACCGCTAACTTTCTTTTGGGGACGTGAAATTTTATCATCTTTTTAATATTTCTACAACTGATATCGCAAGAAAATTTTATACAATTTCATATTTACAATTGTTTTCTAAAATTAAAAACAAAACAGTTAAGGGGGCAGAATGTTATGTGAATAACTCTGTACATTGTTGCCTGTAAAAAATTAACAACAACACGTTCAAGGTAAAAGTCGCTTAGAAAGAATAGGGCTCCCTAATTGGCTTGGGACTCCCAATTTGAATGACCCGATACATATCTCATGAAACGGTTTCAGTACACCACTTACCTGCCCACCAAATAGTTAATCCAGGAACCTAGCTAGTCGGATAATTGGCTCAACTTTTCCAAGTGGCTTCGTTTCCGCCTGTATCCCACTTTGAACTCTTAAACGAACTTCCCCGCACAGCAAGCCGAAAATAAGTTAGACCCGATATAAGAAGGGCAAGGTTGAAAGAAAACATCTCTTCGAGCCTTCTGTTTATTTTTTAAGCTTCGAGAACGCCTCGGGGCGCTCTGGGGACTAGGGCCGTTTTCGCAGTTATTATACGGCAGTTGTGCCAAATTCGAGCCTGATATTGGCTTTCATTATTATTCTACAGACCGCCGGTTAGGTTTTCTTCATTTAAACCACAGATAACTCAACTTAGATTGATACAAACATGGGCTATCCACTAATAAGTACAGGGGTGTTATTTAAAGATTGCCCACCAAGTAATTTTTTTAAATTTTGTAAAAAAAGTTGTAGACAAATTTTCTTGCGATCTCAGTGCACTAATCGATCTCCCTGTATATTATTGGATATTTGAAACCTACATGAAGTTGTGAGTTCAATGATATATTATATGTGTTATAGGTCCAGTCCAATCGTTTGCCAGCTTACAGCCATATTTACGATTTTTTGTTTAAAATCAAGATTGCCACGAACGGAATAAAATCAGTTGTTTGCATTTTACGACTCTCTAAAAATCGAAATGACATACTGAGAACAAAATTTTTAATAATAATTATTATAAGTTATACAGGGTGTCTACTTTTAAGTGTCAAAAAACGATTCTTTTGACGTTTTTAGTTTTATCAATGAAGTAAAATAACGGATTTCAGCCAAAATTATGTTTTATTTATTCTTTACAATAAACCAAGCTTTCGGCCATACTTTTGGCTAAAATAGTGTTATCTAACACTATTTTAGCCCTGACGAAGGCCATGTCCAAATGCCCGTTATTTTACTTCATTGATATATAAATACAGCCGTTATTAAAGAAGATCTATTATTATATTCACTTGTTTTTACTTTTGTCAAAATGCAAATCCAGGGACGGCTACGATATTTTTTATACCCTGATTTTCACAAAAACCATTTAGCGATTTTTTATTTAAAATCTGACCCCACAGCGTTAATCAGAACACCCAAAAACCCCTATATACCAAATTTGAATAAAAAATATACAGGGAGTTCTATTCTGCAGGCTTGAAAAATGATGAAAAATGACCCTCACAAACGTGGTCATATGACTTTCGTTATCTGTCAAAAATGACATTTAAAAAATACATCGTCAAAAATGGGTTTATTTGTTAAAATATCAAAAAGTTTTACTTGAAAAAGTTGTTTCTTTTTCAATTTTACGTAAGTGTACCAAATTTGAACGCTGTAATAAAAGATTTAGTTTTTGCTAATTTTTTTATATTTTATGAAATTTATGAAAATTTTAAAAACTTGTAACTTCGCAAAAACTTTTTTATATCACTAGCTTCATCATTCTATTTACTTTTTACTAATTACCGATAGGAATAGGTATTTTTCAAAAGAAAATGATATTAACACTTTTAAATTCTGTTATTTTTGTTGCAAAGTTGTTGTACCGTCTAACATTTAGGGTATAAATTTGGTTACATTTCGTTTTCCAGTTCTAAATTGATGCCATAATAATAATACATTAAATTATCATCAAACTATTTTACGTATCTAAGCAAAATTCTTGACTTTATGGAACAAATAATTATTAAGTACCTTTAAGATTAGTTTCGCATTCATGGATATTGATGAGTAACCCATGAAGAGAATTGAAGCAATTGTTTTTACCATTCTCCGTTTCAAGAGTATTAATTAAACTGTCAAATAACAACAATTGCTTCAATTTTCTCCATGGCCTACTCATCAATATCGATTAATCGATAATAATTAATATTTGTTCCATAAAAGTCAAGGCATATTTTTTAATTCTAAAATTTTTTTTTAATAACCTTTTGCTGAATTTTTTGAAATAAGGGTACTTTACTTTTGTACAATTTTTATATTTTTTAATCTACCCTGTATACTGTTTAACTTGCATCCATTCTAAATGCACCTAATATGATTATTGGACATGCATCAACTTTTGGCAATATCTGTATTTTGTTGTGCAATTAATAAAAAAAAATCCCATATGTTGCACACTTAAATGATCACACTGTATAGCATGTAGGTTTCAAATATCCAATAATATACATTGTAATCCATTAAAAAAACATATGTTTATCTGAAAAATGGGACTTTCAACTGTTTTTCTGGTAAGTGCATTGAGATCGCAAGAAAATTTCCTACGACTTTCGCGTTTATCATTTGTTTCTAGGTCCAAAATTTAAAAATTAAGGCGTGGGCAATCTTTAAATAATACCCCCGTACATACAGTGTGGATGTAAATTGTGGAATATTGCTTATATTTCTTAAAATATTCCTCATATGAAATAAAAGTGTTAAGGGAAATTATTTCCCGTTTAGTGATATCAAGCAATCTTTCGTATTACAAAAAATGTGGTTGCCATATACTTTTTTTGGTGAAAATTGATACATTGGAACTTTCTGAATACGATACAATACAATTTTAATAGGGTCGCATAAGAAAAAAATACAAAAAAAAATAAGTTTTCTATTATGCTATTGAAAATGTTTATCAAAATAGTTATTAACATCAAGTTAGCCATGCCAAAATCAGAACAATGGGAAACTGTCACTAGCTGTCAGTTGCTTGTAATTGTGAGCATTGTTACAGTAAACGTACTTTTTTACTCAATTTTCTTAAGTTATAATGGCGCTTGAATTAAGTGAAACGGAAATAATACATGTTAACATACTAGTGCATAGAAAATTGAGTAAAATAGTACGTTTAGTGTAACAATGTACACAGTTACACAGCTAGTGACAGTTTCGCATTGTTCTGATTTTGGCATGGCTAACTTAATGTTAATAATTATTTTGATAAACATTGTCAATAGCATAATAGAAAACATAATTTTTTGTATTTTTTTCTTATGTGACCCCATTAAAATTCTGCTGTATCGTATTCAGAAAGTTGCAATGTATCAATTTTCACCAAAAAAAGTATATGGTGCCATTTAAAAAAAAAACGGTTACCATGGCAACCACATTTTTTGTGCTACGAAAGATTGCTTGATATCACTAAACGGAAATAATTTCCCCTAACACTTTTATTAAAACATGTTTTTGATATGAGGAATATTTTAAGAAATATAAAAGCAATATTCCACAAAAATTTCTATCCACACTGTAGGTTATCTAAAATTTTGTTGCCGGCCACTTATATTTTTATGAGTTCCCGCCTCGTTGGAAGTTGATAAAAGCGCACTAGCTGAAGATAATAAATTCATGGAATATCAGAAGCAAAACATCACCGCAAAATCATCGGCAGTATGGGGGGAGTGCGCTTCGCGGCCCCAAAGAGGTTATAAATTTAGTCGAGACACTGGGGCAGAAGCACCCCTAAGTTCCCCTGCAACCTATACATATTTCAAAGCTGCCCCGAAAACGAAATCTGAACAAGGCAGAAATAACTGCGAGCATTTTTGGAGCCATTCCCCAACCGAGCCACGAGTTTATTAAGGTTTTACGGGGATTTTTTTATCTTTCGGAGAAAACAATCTTCTCTAGAAAGACGACGCTGTAAAAGAAAGTAAATCTTTATTTTCAAAGCAAAAGCATTTAAGGTTTTTTTACAGATTCGTATTACTGTTAATAAGCTATAATAATTGCAAGCTTTCGAACATGGGCTAAATTTATAAATTACATTAAAAAAAATTATAATTATTATTAATATAAAATAATTAAAGACGTAAGATTGTGAGTGTAAATGTAAATACAAGAAAAAGTGATAATGGGCATAGCACTCAAAGTTAGAAAACAAAAAAATAAAGAGACTAGTAACTGCATACACGTGTTTCATGCTATTTGGCAATCATCAGTACGGTGTAACATCAACCAAATCAAAAAGATAGGAATGATTTGGGAAGCAACAAATGAAGTCCAGGCAGGAGCCAACAGCACATTTGCAGCTTCAGCACAGCTTACCCTAAGCTTCAGTCAGCACATCCCCAATTCACTTCCTCCGTGGCGATGTTAGTACAAGCCCCGAATTGGGGATGTGCTGACTGAAGCTGCAAATGTGCTGTTGGCTCCTGCCTGGACTTCATTTGTTGCTTCCTACCTATCTTTTTGATTTGGTTGATGTTACACCGTACTGATGATTGCCAAATAGCATGAAACACGTGTATGCGGTTACTAGTCTCTTTATTTTTTTGTTTTCTAACTTTGAGTGCTTATGCCCATTATCACTTTTTCTTGTATAAAATAATTATTAAGTAAAACAGAACTTATAAATCAGAGCTTATTATAATAATTCTAATTTCAATATTCTTAAAATTAAAATAAACTTTTTTTTTTGCAACCTTTGGAATTTATAATAATTATTTTTTTACATAAGGAATTTAGTATTTATAAATAATACTCAAAGAAGTTGCACATTATTAATCAAATATGAATAATAGTTATTTATGTACCAAGGCACTGAAGTTCAACTTTTTATTACTCATGTGGAATTTAGTTGCCGAGGCCTCTGGCCGAGGCAAATAAACCACATGAGTCATAATAAAATTGAAAATAAAACAGAAACCTTTTTAAAACAAGCTTTGATATAAGCCATGTACTAAAACGAATCAAATAAGTTTAGTTTTTCGTTAAGATAATACAATTCCAAATTGCGACAAGTTTTTGTAAAACAGAAAGCTTGTCGCGCGAAATGTTCATAAAACTAGGTACCAATTAATCTTATTGGACAGTGATTGGTTGATAAGCAAGTACCTACCTACTTGCCAAAATATGTATTTTCTTTAGAATTTGATTTACAAAAACTTGTCGCTATTTGGCATTGAATTATCTTAACAAAAACCTAGACTTATTTTATTTTTTATTTTATTCGATTTAGTATATGACTTATATATAGATTGTTTTTAAAAAGATTTTTTTATTTCCAATTTTATTAGTACCTATTTAATTCCCATGTCAGGAGGGTGGTAAAGAAATTGGATATTGGATTTCGTATGAAGTCATTCACTTTATTGTTTTCTACCCGTCGAGCCCTTTCATTTGATACCCATGTTGGGTAGCAAATAGGTAATCATCCGCCATCTTGGAGCGGCGGCCATATATATTGAATTTAGTATCATTAACTTTATTTTTTCTACTCTTTAAGCCCTTTCATTTGATACCTATATTAAGGGGGATGAAAAGAAAATGTAATCCGCCATCTTGGAGCGGCGGCCATATTGAATTTAGTGTGATGTCACTAACTTTATCGTTTTCTACTCTTCAAGCCTTTTTCATTTAATACCCATATTTCCTATATATTTGAGAATTGGTTTTGTCTGCCCTATCCCACAAAATGCTGTGATTATTATTTTTGACTTTTAAATTTGATTTAATTTTTGTGTTCATTTAAACGAACGTTAAATGACGTACAAGTCTCCCCAACAAAGAACTTTCCGCATTCACAAAGAATTTTATATATAAATGCAATTTTTTAAAACTTTGTCCCTCATAAAATGGTTTCGTTTTAACTAAGTAGCAGAGATTACCTATGCGTTTTAGTTTATCTGATATTCTGGAATATGAGGAATAATTAAATTTACTGGTCGGTCCACCACATGTATTTTTCTAATAAATTCTATTAACAACTATTCTTCTTAAGAACATGTTTTATATGTTTAATTTTCTCCTCAAATTGTGTGTTATTAGAACAAATCGTTTAGGCCTGTCATACAAAATTTTAATTACTCCCTTTTTAATACTAATTTGATGATTGGAGTTAAATGGAGATATCTATTAGCAAAGATTATAATATTCGAATATCATGATCTTTGCTATTAGTATGTGTTGGTTTTCTATAGACACTAGTTTCCATACTAACTGATTTTGGTATAGAAACATCTAAGAAAGGTAATTGATTAGGTATTAATTTCTATTTCTAGTGTAAACTTAATATAACTTAAAATAATCTTGTGAGTTTATTAAATTTACTCCATGCTCCCATATAATAAATATGTCATGTACATATCTCCACCAAACAATAGTTTGGAGAACATAACCTAGTCAACTCATCTTGTTCAAAATCTTCAATGAATAAATTGCTTATTTCAATTAAATTGGTGGTAAAGGAGACCCCATATAGTTATTCCAAATTCCTGCTGGTAAAATTCATTTCCTAGTGGTTTTTAACACATAGTGTTAGTTCTAATATTGCACCTATTTTTTCTAACTTTCTGAGTAAAATATTCAATGGTTTGTCAACAGGGACATTTGTGAAAAGACTGACCACATCAAAGCTAGCTGATAAACCCAATTAAAAAATTAAATGATCCTATTATATTTTTATTTGTGTACTCACGAATAAAACATTTTATAATTAAACCCAAAATATTACCTCGCGGAAAATAAAATTTTCTGTCGTATAATTAAATTATGCTTTTGTCCTTCATAACAATAAACCTTTAACTGCGAATATTAAAAATTTAATATATATAATCTAATGTTATTAATTTCTTCACTAAAACACGAAAACAGGCAATTGATTTTTCCGCACGTTTTTACACCGAAAATATTCTGGATAAAAGGGATAAAAATTCTACCTACTCGCAGGGGTGGGGTGTTAATTGCATTTTCTTCAAATTTAAAATCTGTCTGTCTGGATGGTGAGGATGGTCGTTTCTAAAGTCCAGGCACTTTAAACACTGTAACCTTTCATTGGACTCACAATTTTCCACTTAAAAAACCTGCCCGTGTTAATTTATTAAAGTCTGCAGTACAACATGCAACTGAACAGCATCATTTTTCTATATTCTATTTTTCTAATCATAAAACCTCTTTAAATTAAATTCTTAGCGAAATAAAAGCAAAATAGTTCCTACTGTGGTAACATGCACAAAGGACAGCAGCTCGAGAGGTGCGCACAAGCGTTCCGCGAATTCAGGTACTTCTCGCTACTTGTTTAAGAGAAAATATTGTTCGGTTTTCGAAACATTTACCCTTCAGCCACCAACAAATATTCCCAAAACGGTATAAATCGACTTGGCGACTTTACGAACTTGGGTGGAAAGTAAGGTAAGGGAACGCGGAGTCTTAAAAGTATTATTCTTTATGGATCCCGTGAAAATAGAAAATAACGACTATCGCGTATGCTTTCAAAGTATACTAAATTTGCTTTCAAAGGCAAGAGTATGTATACGAATAAATTTACTAGAAAAGTTGATTAGAGGGGACTGATACAGTCACTGGTATATTATACGATACATTTATACATAGTTAAGGCTGGAAATCGGCAGTGACGTGTCTCAAAATCGTCAAGCTCACAAATCGGCACTGAAGTAGGCCTTGGCGAGATGTAAACATCAAACGTCAGACGCGGAGCCATCGCCCGTCAAAAGTGATGAAATATTCAAAACCCGGCCAATAAAGGCCCATTTAACTTTTCGTACACATTGCGAAATTGTTACCTATAGCAGCGCAATCTTTCAGGATAAATATTTTTTAGTAGGTTTGAATATTAATCTATTTTTCATGGAAGCTGCACAACAGGCAGCAGTTTGGAGTTTCTGTCGGCAATCGCCGTGCCTCGTCATACTTGACCTAGGTAGAAGAATGGTCAAAGTCAAGCAACGCCGCGCGTAGTCGGTTCATGGACGGGTGATCCCTTTTGATTATTTTTTGCCTAATAATACATTTTTTCCGATTTCAAAAAAATGTAATATGTACCTCGGCACTGAAGTTCTTTTATTACTCATGTGGTTTATTTAAATTCCACATGAGTCATAAAAAGTTAAACTTCAATGCTTTGGTATACAGTGCACGCCAAAAAGTTGGAACCATATGAGAATTTTTTTTATTTTTGGGCTAAGATGCGAAACTACTCTGGGGCGATCATCTCTGCTTCCAAAAAGATTCGAAATGATATCATTAAACGTCGTGATGTCATTTGACATACCTGTCAAAAATGACATTTAATTAAATAAATAGCCAAAATACACTTTATTTGGGATTTTATGGGAAAAAGTTATTTGAAAAAGTTGCTTGGAATTTTATTTTACCCCTATGTGCCAATTTTCAGACAAAAATTCTGACAATGATAATTTATTTTTGAAAAATATAAAAATTGCACCTTGTTAGTTGAATTTTTCTTCAAACTAGCCGATTACGACCCAAAAATGGTCTATAATTAAAAAACATCACGTTTGGATGATAGGCAAACAATTCTAAAGTCAATATAGCACACAAAAAAAATGAAATTATTAGTTTTTATTATATTTTTTCAAAAAAACAAAAATTTATCATTGCCACAATTTTCACAAAGGGGTAATATAAAATTCCAAGCAACTTTTTCAAATAACTTTTCTCGATAATGTAACAAATAAAGCGTATTTTGGACATTTATTTATTTAAATGTCATTTTTGACAGGTATGTTAAATTACGTCACGGCGTTTAATGATCTCACTTCGAATCTTTTTGGAAGGACGCCCCAGAGTAGATTCATCTTAGCAAACAATAAAAAAATTCCATATGGTTAAAACTTTTTGGCGGGCACTGTATAAATAACCCTTATTTACAACTAGCTGGAAAAGCTAGTGAATTTGAAAGCATGACAAATTTAGTTTAAACATGTTTAATATGCCAAATTCGCCGTTTCGCTGAATATCCAATATAGCGGAACCAAAAAATATTTCAAATGGACCGAAAACTCGTACATTCACTTTCGCGACTGAACCGTCTATACACACGTATGTAACTGAAACCGGAATTCAGGGCCCGAACGGCGTATGCTTATGTATATTTTATACATTCTCTCTCTCCCTCATCCGAATATACGGCGAAATACCTGAGGCGAGGGACTGCTATGCCCGAAGAAAGGAACAAAAGTTTTCAGAGCGTTTTCCCTAAATAATTAGCAATTTCGCAGGGGAATTCTAGACAAAGAAGCCCGGTTAAAATGCTCGCGAGTTTCGGTGAAGTGCCGCTGCATTGAGGTGGAATGTGGAATTTTTATTGCGGTCTAATTATCCGACACGGAAAAAGAAAAAATGCAGCGCCATAACCACCTTCGAACAATTCGAATTTCGAACAGTGGTATGTGGTTGCTATACAGGTTGATTCACTTTTCAATACCGAAAATTTAAGAATCGATAGAACATGAAACAACAATGTGTTTTCTATACAGTGTGTCCCCGGATAGGTCTAACTATACTTGTAATTTTTTTTATTTTTCATTTTTCGGCAAAAAGTCATTCTTTATAAAAAGTTTTGCTTATTTTGAAACTGGGAAATCCAATACCAGATTTTTGGTTTCTCAAATAACATTTCTCGCTAACTTTGAAAAAAATAGCACTTTATTCTTGACACGATTTTAGTATTTTGAACTTTTCGGACGCCCTGTATAACTTTTCGAAAATCTGGTATTGGATTTCCCAGTTTCAAAACAAGCAAAACTTTTGATAAAGAATGACTTTTTGCCGAAAAATGAAAAATAAAAAAGTTTACAAGTATAGTTACACCTATCCGGGGACACACTGTATAAACTTAGTTCGCTTTTACCTTAGTTTTCAAGATACAGTGGTCAAATTTAAAAAAAAAGGTTTTAATTTTTTTCTACGTAAATATTAGAAATATCAAAACTAAATTTAGCACACAAGATACGCGAATATACAGGGTGTCTACTTTTAAGTGTATACAAATCGATAAAAAATGTATTTTGTGAGATATTTTCAAAAACTTTTTTTGTTCGAAAGGCCTGCAAAAACCGCTTCTTTTGACCTTTCTGCCATTTTCACAATGCAAATCCAGGGCCGGCTGCGATTTTTTTATACCCCCGATTTTTACGAAAACCATTTAGCGATTTTTTTATTTAAAATCTGACCTGACAGCGTTAATCAGAACACCCCGAAACCACTATATACCAAATTTGAATAAAAAATATACAGGGACTTCCATTCTGCAGGATGTCAATCTGCCAAGTCAAGAGTGCCATGGAATCCCCTCAAAACAGTTGAATGGTCAATAGGACCACTCAAGGTGTTGGTGTGCAAAGATCCAATACAAAATATACAGAGTGTTCTTATCTGTGCCATCTCAAATTACTGAACTTTATACTGGTCAAAAATCGAGTATATCAAAACCGCTACACACACTATGAACGAACTAAATCTAAAAAATACAGAAGTCGGCCAGTCAGTAAGTCCAGGTGGCTGGTGTGCCACAAGAGGAAACGCACAGAAAATGTATCATCTTAGACTTTGTTGAGTAAGGTCCAATAATTTAAATTGTTTTATTTGTTAGTTGGCATTTTGTAAAGAAATACATTACTTTTGTGTTTATCAATATTTTTTCAATGATTCCACAGCACTCATGACCCGTATAAAGTTTCATAAAATTTTGCATTTTGAGGTGGCACAGATAAGAACATTCTGTATATTTTGAATTGGACCTTTGCTCACCAACACCTTGAGTGGTCCTATTAACCATTTAACTGTTTTGAGGGGATTCTATGGCACACTTGACTTTGCAGGTGCCTTTAAAATTACTATTTTACTCAACTTTGACACCCTGCAGAATAGATCTCCCTGTATATTTTTTTATTCAAATTTGGTATATAGGGGTTTTTGGGTGTTCTGATTAACGCCGTGGGGTCAGATTTTAAATAAAAAATGGTTTTTGTGAAAATCGGGTTATAAAAAAAATCGTAGCCGTCCCTAGATTTGCATTTTGACAAAAGTAAAAGTGTCAAAAGAAGTGTTTTTTGAAGACCTTACGAACAAAAAAAAGGTTTTTGAAAATATATCACAAAATACATTTTTTATCGATTTGTATACACTTAAAAGTAGACACCCTGTAGGAATATAAAAGTACAAAATATAACGTTTTAAAATTTACCAGTGGCGGAGATATGGGTAATTGGTATCAATAATTCTACAAAAAAATAGTACGGCCCTGCACAAAATAAAAAGTAAACATATTTTTGAATAAGCCATTTAATTCTAAGCAAAAAATGTCTCTTGGTATTTTTGATAGATCTGGTAATTTCGGCGTAATTGTAATGTTTGTGATTTATTACACTAATTGGGGTAAACTGGTAAAAATAATTAATTCATATCAAACATTTTTAATTAAACAAAACTACATCAAGATCTGCCGCTAAATATTAGGGTGAGGCTGTGGTTTCAATTAGATGGAGCACCACCTCACTATGGGCGACAAGTGAGGAATTGGTTAAACGAGAATTTTCCGCACCGCTGGATTGGTCGCTTTCCGCCTCGACAACCAGAACCCGATGGAATTGGACCAATTTCTTGGCCACCCAGATCCCCAGATTTGAATCCTCTTGATTATTTTGTTTGGGGATATTTAAAAGACAAAATTTATAACACGGTATCCGACACCAGGGATGAACTAAGGCTCAAAATTGAAGAAAATGTGGAAACTCTCAAAACAAACCGAGCTACCATACGTTCTGCTGTAGCTAATCTATTATATCGATGCCAAAAATGTTTAGAAATGAGATAAAGGCACTTGGAACACGTATAATATTGTTAAAAATTGTTAAATTAATGTAGTTTTGCTTTAATTAAAAATGTTTTATTAGAATTAATTACTTTTACCAGTCTGTCCCTATATGTGTAATAAATCATAAACATTACGATTACGCCGAAACGACAAAATTTACGAAAAAATGCCAAGAGACTTTTTTGCTTAGAATTGAATTATATATTCAAAAATACGTTTCTTTTTTATTTTTTTCAGGGCTGTACTATTTTTTTGTCCAATTATTGATACCAATTACCCACATCTCCGCCACTGGTAAATTTTAAAACGTGATATTTTGTACTTTTATATTCCTATATTCATGAATCTTGTGTACTAAATTTAGTTTTGATATCTCTAATATTCACGAACAAAACAATTAAAACCTTTTTTTTTTTTTCAAAACTTGATCACCCTGTATGGCCTGTATCTTGAAAACTAAGGCCCAAACGAAGTAAGTTTATATAGGAAACTCGCATTTTTTTGTCATGTTTTATAGATTCCTTAATTTTCGGTATTTAAAAGTGAATCACCCTGTATAGTATAGTAGTGGGCAGTTGGCGGTGAGATGTAACCAGAAGTTGCCCTCCGGCACGGACTCGAATACTCTAGTCGAGATGGTACCAATTTCTTTGGGCCTAATTTAAAAACTTTCTTAGATATACAGTCCTCCGATGCAAGGGGACAGAAATTGAACGGACTTCGTTAGAAACTGTAAGATAATACTGTTATTACGTATTCAAAAGCCAAAAAATACGATCCCCTCACAAATTATATGGAAATTATCATTTTACAAGTTTTAATTTACATTTATGAAAAGCTTGGCGAGAGGAAGATCTTTTTACGTCCTTACTTCTGGTCGCAAATTAATTATGCAGGCAAAACTCCGAGGGGAGGACCATCATTTATTTTAGCCGTTGTCTAAGCAATATTTTTAATTAGTTCGCGATTTCGGACATCTCCAACGCTTTCCGGAAACTAATTTAGTTTTTGTTCCGCAATGATTTTCCTTCGACGATACTAGAAAGCGTAATTTTTCGGTTTGAATAACGATAATATTCCGTATACAGACTGCAATCGAGATCTGGCCTGAAGACGCCCGTCGGTGGTCCATTGGCTCGATTTAGCAGACAAGAATCAGTGGCGGATACAGGGGGGGACCGCCCCCCCTTTTTCTACAGCCATTATTACAACCGGAGTGTTATTAGGTAATCTAACAAACTCTCTTTAATTGTACACTAGAAATGGCATTTCTTAATTTGGTAATACAAGGTTGGCAACAATGTTTTGGGCGCCTACAGGGACGTATTTAGCATGTCCGGCAGAAGTGTCAGAACTTGTGACAGATTCCTAACTTTAACCTTGATATTCGATATCTGTGTCTGTGGCTCTAACCTAACTTCAAACACATAAATTATAACTATAGCCTTTTTCTATGCTTCAAAGAACAGAGCTTAATGTTAATTTCTATCTATTTAAATTTAGGATTCGTGTGTGTGAAATGTAAATTCTGTTGATTACGGCCCTGTCCTCCGTCACCTATCAATAATACCAATGTGACCACCTTTTAGACAATTCTAGGGAAGGTTTTTTTCTAGAGAACGAAATTATATAGTCCATGGCAAGGTCCAAACAAAGAGAAGCAAATGTAAATACGTAACAGGTACTTAAATAGCATAATATGAATAAAGTGTTTTACTTATATTCTTGTTTTTTCTTCTAGTACCTATTATTATGTAATTGTTAGTATTATTTAATTTTGTATTGTTGCTTCTCAGGGGAAAATATTATTAAATAGCCCTTGACCTTGTCATATAATTGCGTTATTTCATTTTCCATGGCCCCCTATAATGTGACGCTCCTCGAGAAATGGCATCTTTGTTGATACAGAGCAGAAAAAATACTTATTTTGCGAAATAACGAAGCAACCGCTTCATTTAGACATATAGTATTTCATATCTTTTTGAACTGTCTTTTCACAAGCATTTCAATGGTGCAATAAAAAAAATATGGGTTCCATTTGGAAAAAAATGAGATTTTTCAATTTTTCGATGTTGATATTGGGAATTTTTTCCCGAACACCCTGTACAATATTTTGAAATGGCATACAGACCATTTAATAAAGTTGACTTTCGCCTACGACAGTCCAAAATTGCAGTTCTCCAGATTCATAAATTTCAAAGTTATCATCACTATGGTCGATGGCTGCAACACTCAAAAAATCAAAAATTTGCGAATATCTCGAAAAGGGTTAGGAATAGGGTACACATTATATTCAGAGAGGGAACCAAACGGTGTAATAATATATAGGGTGTTCTATTTGAAATAACAAAGTTGCTATCGACTTCCGGTATAACCGGAAGTGATCGGAAGTTGAAAATATTTTAGAAAGAAAGTTTACAACCTGTTATATAAGTAACCAAAATTTCAAATCAAAATTCGCACTCCTTCCCCGTAAACTTCTAATGAACCGCTTACGTGAATCACCCTGTATACCATACAGAGTGCTTTGGAAATTAAATATCGAATATTTTGGTAAACACACTTTTATTTACACTTACGAAGAAAAGATCACTGTCATACGTACCCAAATATTATTTAAAATATTGGAAACATTTTACATTTAAACCTCAGAGAAATAACCAAGGATAGAGGGAGCAACAGCCTCAAAATACATACGTTTGTAGTCAACCAACATCTTATGCAACTTTACCGAAGTAAACAAACATTAGGCCCGAGTGTACAACGTTTACCTGAGATAGGTTATGTCCTGAGAAATATCAATTTAGCCACATACCACACACTTTCTGCGTCCCATTGTATACCAAATCAGTTACTATATCCTAAATACTAATAAATAGCCTTTAAATTAACAGAAAAACAATTAAAAACGGGAAAAATCCATACGTAAACAATCGGAAAACTTGACATGCTGGGCATACACAAAACAAATATCGCGGCATCACTCAAAAAGATGTTGGCTTTGTTTACTTTTTGTTCTTACTCCCTCTATCCTTGGTTATTTCTCTGAGATTTAAACTGACATACCGCTCTTGACGATTTAATGTTGAATTATCTAGGCCTTGGAAAAAAACAGAAAACCACTGTGACATGACAGATACGTTACCACTAACAAAGAAAACTTGCAGGATACAGTTCGAGTCGCGTTCCGACATCTCAATTTAACTTTCTACGAACAATAACGTTTTAACTAGAGTAACTGCATGCTTATAGGGCAAAATGGTTTTTGAGCAGTCGCTATTTTGAATATTCGGTATGTTGTGAAAGAGATCTTTTCTTAAGTGTAAATAAAAATGTGTTTACCAAATTATTGGTTATTTAATTTCCAAAGCACTCTGGATGGTATGCTTCAGCCAAGAATAATTGGAAAAAATGCAAATAGATGCAAAACTATTGACTTTAGGTATGTAGTTGTTTTGACAAAGTCAACATAAAATTTAGTGGGGAGTTCAATTTTAATACTATTTATAGAGCGTTCCATTTAAAAAATGAGTTCTTGATATTTTTTTTCATAAGAGAGTTGGAGACTAATGTCCGATCACCCTGTATATCAATATGAAAATGACTGCCTTCTTAGCAGCACACAACCTTCCAAGTATAATAAAGCGTGGACAAAATTTGAAATTTTGCAACTGTCTTGGAAAGAATTTTAACAACTCCCGCAAATTTCAAAAATTTCAAGAAAGGTTGAATATCTCAGGTTTAAGGTTTAAGTACGCAGTTCGTTAGACAAACTGACATTAAAATTTAGCAAGGAATTCGAATATAAATAATATGCATTGTGTTCTATTTAAAATAGAGAAAGTTGAAGATATTTTAGTTCAAGTGGCCTGGTCCGATAACCTAAGTAGACAAATTTTCAGATTTTTATTCCGTTCGGTTCTCCAGATACTTTTAATGCACGGTCTTCACGCCGCACCCTGTATAAATGAGTATTTATTTGTGACGGATCATGCAAAAATCTGTCATTGAGTTTTAAAAATGTTATGTTCCTATTCGTCTGCTTCCGGCCAAAGTCGCGGACGCGGGGCATGCGGACGTGAAAAATTACTCCGGTTTTAACTGAACCGTTTGAATTTTTTATTTTTTAATTAAAATTCTCGGGTCAGTTATTGTCGACAACGCTATGTGACAGTCTCCATATATCCGAACACCGCTTTTAATAACTGGGGGAAGGTTGGCCTTCCTTTTTTGTGGCCTCGGGGAGCACATATTAATTTAGTTTTCGTCTACAGGGTCCGACACAGAACTACCAACCATTCGTACGACACGATAACAACTAATTTAAACTTAATTCATTCAATGCTTTCTTTGAGATAGATAGGTACATCTGCAAGTTAAGGTAAATACAACGAGAAGAGAAAGTCAACAATTGCGTAGGGTACATTTTTAATACCCAACGTGGGGCCAATTTTAACACTTGAAACCACCAAACATCGTAGGACACGTTAACTAATTTAAACTTACCGTAATTAATTCAAGGCTTTCTTTGATGTAGGTGGGTAGATCTGCTTAGTTAAGGGAAATACAACGGGAAGAGAGGGTATTTGTACACTTTAACTACCACACGAAAGTTTACAGGACGTTAATAATTGTCGTAAGATCAATAATTGCGTAGTGTAAATTTTTAAAACCCAACGTGGGGTAATTTTAACACTTGAAACCACTAAACAACGTATGACCCGTTAACTAATTTAAACTTACCGTAATTCATCAATGCTTTCTTTGAGGTAGGCAGGTACATTTGCATTGTTGAGAGAAATACAACGGGAAGAGAGGGTATTTGTACACTTTAACTACCACAATAAACGAGACAAAAAAGTTTACAAGACACTAATAATTGTCATAAGCACAATAATTGCGTCCTAGTGTAAATTTTTGGTGCCCAACGTGGGGCCAATATTGATTTCAAAGGTTCTGCAACAAAAATATATTGTCAGTTTTGAGGCGCAGAGTTGTTTCATCATCAACATTTTCGTTAGTCCCATTTAGTATAATATCGAGAGATATTGCGAAATTGTTACATTAACTTCTTTTTACATGAAGCGAAGAAAATGAAGAAAGAACATAGGCCTTATAAAGCGCTATCATTCAAAATATGGCTTCAATATGGCTGCTGGGGTATAAAAACATTGGGCTTGTTTGCAATATATTGCAGGTACAGATTTCCCTTCAGTAGATGCAAAGAACTTTCCAAAAATATCCTCAAATCTGTACAAAACTTTCGAAAAATAAAAATCAAGACATAATGTGACAGAAGCAGGCAGCTCAAGCAAGCTCAGCCCCGATTAAAAAACTGTTGCCAACTTCAGCTGATGGCTTCATAGGTTTTGACCACGGATTGAAGGCAGCTGTCAAGCATGTTTGAAAGAAATGTCATTTAACACCATGCATTTTAATATTTTATGGATTTAAAAAAGTAGTGTTGAATATAGTGTACATGTTATTGCGTTTGACCCAGCAGCCGGGCCATTTTTGTGTATTCATTATTGACGAAACTAACAATGCAACTTCGATTGTGCATATCGTTAATCATTTTTACACATCGTCAACTTTGCTCCAACATTAATCAATATTATTTGTGCCCTGGTGGATTTAATTGGAAAATAAACGGTTTAAAATCTTGCAACCAGTTTTCCGGTTTGATCACAATCGAAAAACGATTAGCCCAGATCCTTATAATATATTTATCCAACGGAGTAAGTTATTAATGGAGGAAAACATCGTACCTACCGCGCTATCTTGAAAGTCAAAGTGATTCGTCTTTCATGCTGGCAACAAAGATCAATGTTTGTTGCTGTCAAAATCAAACTGGAACAGTTTTTTTATGTCTGTGTACTGCGGACGCACGGTTTCCATTAAAAAAAAACACAAGTTTGTGTCATATCTTGAAAATGACAGCTGTCGCAGAAAATAGAACATGATAACCGCATTGTGGACACAATTCCCTCTAACTTTGGCATTTACACGTTTTATCTAAAATCAGAAACAAGGAAGCTAGATGGATTAGAATAAATCGACAAAATTTCGTTTTTTTTTAAATATCTAGTAAGCCATGACTCTTCAACCTAACCTAACCTTCCATCTATCTCCGCTAGTTTCCGAGATCCCCATACTGGAAAAATTATTTTATACAACAGTAACATAGTCCATCTTATAAATTATTGTCAAGACGCGTTTATCTTATCAATTGATTCTCTGGAACCTGTAACTTCGTCGGCTCCCAATACGTTTTTCCGGATAAGAGAAAAATATACGGGGCAAGCAATCAGGGGCGTTGATTCGATCAGATTATCGTCCTTCTACCGAGGCCAGCGTTTTCCGGTTGTCTTATAAGTATTAGAGAGTGTTAGGGGAATTTGGGGTCCCCCACAAATTAGTATTAAGCATCCTGTCAAATCCTTTAGACAACGAGATGATTGATATGTTTATTTGTCGGCGACGGGTGGCCAATTTAGCAAGATTTACTGTGAAATAGCTGCTCCGGAAAATAACACGACACAGCAGTGTTTTGTGTTTTAATAATGAGAATTACAGATCGGTTTTAAAGACAGAAAAATGACAAAAAAAACACAATTACCAATAACAATTACAAACAAATTATTGATTGTAAGCTATCACTTCTATATTACAAATTTTCAAAGTTTGTCTTCTGTCGCTTAATATGTTTTTGTAGCAGAGAATTGGCGCATACTTTAGGGAAGATATTATTGATCCTAATTCATCGGAAAACAACCCAAGGCTGTTTGAGATATTGCACCAAATTTTAAAACCCTCCTTTTTTTTCTAGGATATTATTTGATTTTTTTAAATAGTTTTCCCAAGTGTATTTTTGTTTTTTTTTTTGTTGTTTCATCTACAACTATACAGGGTGTTCCAGCGGAAACGTAACAGGCTCTATAACGGCCGGGATTTTTTTTTGAAAAAACGCAAAAAGAAGTCAATTTTGTTTGGCATAACTGGACATCTTTTGGCATAAAATTAATAGATCTATCCGCAACCCCCTGGGCAGGGGTTGAACCCCTTCAAAAAATTGAAATGGGAAGGTGGTTCATGTCACACACCTTTGGAAACGTCTCTCAATTCTCTATACACCTGCATCAGATTTTCGAAAACCGATCGACTTTTCAAAAAGATGCAGCTTGTAAAATGCAAAACATTTATTTTCAATTATTGCCTGGTATTGTTAAACAATTAAGCCGAAAGTGATAGACGGGGGCCGTAAGTGATAGAAAGCATGTTCAGCAACATTATTTTGACGAAAATTTGATAAACGGGAAGGAAATTGAAACTTTATTGTAACACATGCTCAAAATGTTGCCCATTCACTTCCATGCAATAATAAAGATTTTGTTCAAAACGCTGCCGAACATTGTGCAACATTTCAGGGGTCGACATTCGTTTATAATACGGAGACGCAGATCTTCTATTGTTTAACAATACCAGGCAATAATTGAAAATGAATGTTTTGCATTTTACACCCTGAATCTTTTTGAAAAGTCTATCGACTTTCAAAAATCGGATGCAATTATATAGAGAATTGAGAGACGTTTCCAAAGGTGTGCAATATGAACCCCCTTCCCATTTAAATTTTTTGAAGGGGTTCAACCCCTGCTCAGGGGGTTGCAGATAGATCTATCCATTTTATGCCAAGAGATGTCCCCCTGCCAAACAAAATTGACCTATTTTTGCGTTTTTCAAAAAAAAAAATATTCCTGGCCGTTATAGAGCCTGTTACGTTTCCGCTGGAACAACCTGTATATTATATGAAATTATTTCGTATACAAGCCTTAATTTTTCAAATAGTGTCATAGTGGCATTGTTCCAAAATGTTATTTCTCAAAGTACTTTCGTCAGACGCTTGTTTTTTTGCTCATTTTAAAACTTTTATAGAGAATCAACTATAAAACGATACAAGTCTGATTTAATTTTTTTCGAATTGAATGAAAGTACTGCTTAACTCTGACGTCTTATTTAAAGTTCTTCTTGCACAATTTATTTGATGAAGTGGAGTTTTAAAGTGTAAATAGTAAATGTGAGAAAGGAAATGAAAATAAATTAAAATATTTGATATAAATACATCTTGAAATGTAATAACCTTTCTCCATAGCATTTTATTAGGTCCTCAAAGGCACAACTTAATCCTCATTTAACCGACCTCATACCTCTTATAGTTTCCGAAATCTCATTCGGGCACCCTGTACTTGTGAATTGTTGAATATATTTTCTGGCTTTAAATTTCTTGTGTGCGCAACATAAAATTATTTACACCCTCTCCTGTTGATGTTATACGTTCCATTAAACTTTATTAGTAGTACTTCAAAACATTACGCAAGTAAATTAATATTAATTCTAAATATCCAGCAAACAATTTAGTTCGTTTAACATATCTGAATTTTTTCGCATAGTTCATACCTGAACGATGTTTTTTAAAGTGTATACAGAATGATTCAGTCATGATATAAAAAATTTTAAACACAGGTGGGAAAAATAGCTTAAATTCGAAATTAAAAAAAATTCAAGTCAATAATAAAAAATTTTTTCAGAAGTGTATTAAAACCCCTTGTTAACGACGTTCACTAGATCAGCTGTTAAGATCGCACGTCGAAACATATTTTCTAAAATAAATAATTACAGGGTGTCCGGAACTTGAAAAATTAAAAAGAAAAATGGAAAATACGACGAAAAGTTCATATGAACATGAACATGGGTCTGCAGATGTTTGATTTTCAAGATGCAGGGGGTTGAAACTGAAATTTTATTTTCGAGTTTTTTAAGTAACTTTTTGAGACAACAAAATTTTCTTGCAAAATTTGGTAGCCGGGATTTTTTTTGGGAGGAGAAGTCATTATTGGTATTATTTTTGGTGCAATCCGTAGAGGGCGCTGCGTACGCTGTCATTATTTAATTTAATTAGCCCTAACTTTTTTGACAGTAAACTGTTACGACATTTTGTGAATGTATCCTCTTCCCACACGTTTTCCAAGCAAAAAAGGTATACTTGGTGGATAACGCCAAAGGTGACCGTTTTCGAGACATTTTCAAATTTCTGCATCGATGCAGGTGCGTATCCACACTCGTATGCAATTAAATTCAAAATAAAATTTAAATAAACAAGCACATTTATTTTTTGACAGTTTAATAATTAACTTGTTGTTTTTTTTGCAAGAAAATTTTGTCGTCTCAAAATATTATACTTAAAAAAATCGAAAATAAAATTTGAATTTCAACACCCTGCATCTCGAAAACCAAACATCTGCGGACCTATGTTCATATGAACTTTTCGTCATATTTTCCATATTTCTTTTTAATTTTTTAAGTTATTACCGGATACCCTGTATAACATAAAAATAATTCTTTTTCGAACCAGTAAAATCTAGATCAGTATTCTTTTTTTGGTCTTGAGCTCGTCAAATATCTCCTCTGGAGACATGGGTATTTCAGGGCACACGGTACACATAAAGGAGTGTTAACCCATTCAGTCGGTTTTCGCTAATATTGTTTCTAATATAAATTTTTAAAATTTTCATTTTTGAAAATGTTCTTTCTGTCACACTGTAATAATTGTGCAAAATATGTTACGCGCTGCGACCGACGGAGTGTGTGCATAATATACGGCGGCGCGTTCTCAAATCTACTGCACAGGTTTTAATTTCGAGAAGACAAGATGAAACAAATAACAAATTGTAGATGTTTGATGTTCACTGCATTTTCAGCTTAGGCCAGGAGTAATAATTTTTGGTATTATTAATTTTGATATTACAAATCTCGTTTATCTCGACAGCTCTGGGAGGGGGAAATTGCCCCCTTTGCCCCCCCCCCTCCTGAATACGCCACTGGTGGGGCTTATTATGTGAATACAACATTTTCTTAAGATGTTTGAAGTGTTATAACGCTTGCCCTTTGTTAGTAGGTATATCTGTAGACTTTGGTTGGAACATGAATAAAAATGCAATTTTTTATGTTTTACGTTCATTTTTAATAAAGCCTAATAAAACATAGAGCAGACAAAAACATAAATAACAAATACATATTTAACGACAAAGAGTTAAACTAATCATATCTACTTTTTCATCCTGTAGTAAATATTTTGATATGTATTTAAATTGACATAGACAATACAGAACAAAATATTACGCATACGTACCTACACAAGCATGCGTCTTACCATAAGCTTCTGGCAATAATCTTAATGGGACTGCCAAGGGGACAGCAGTTTTTATTAAACGTTTTCCGGACGAAGTGAATGAGTGATCATCAAAATGGGCCTTGCAAATTTTTATAGGTTTCTATGCCTCTTCAGGTGGAATGTTCGCAAATTTATGTTCTCCGATGAACCCTAAGGCATTCTTCCATTGCTGGCACCTTCAAATGTTTAATATTTTAATATTATATCTATATTATTCTTCAATTAATACCTAAGTATTCAAATGTCACATAAAAATGTCTTCATTTTTGTAGGTAGGTACCTCAAACTCAATCTTACCTTTCAGGGTCTTTAGGAAATGAAAAAACGTAATATAGTCTTTTGAACTGGTTTTACAGCCATCCGAACTGCAGTAAAAAGCATTACTAGGCATCACTACATACACAGTCACGGTCGGTCGGTAATATTTTGCTCGCACCCGGTAGAATGCGAACGAACCGCTCTCAGCTACACTGCGTACAACTTATTTTTTATATTATATGATATCGATCGGCTCGATGAGCAGGGGAGCGGGAGAGGGCAAGAGGGAAACGTTTGTTTACACAAGGCCGAGTGCCCGGACTTATTAGTATATCTCTGGACGCTGGTTTGAAGACGGTTATGGCTGCCCGATGAACCAAATACGTCAGACACCTCGTAGTCTACACTTGTGGAACGAAAAGTGAGGTTTTCTAATAGCTGTGACACCTGGATCAATATCCAGACATCCTACCACAGCCGCAACCTCCTACCATAGCCGGCCGGAACATATAGCGTTGTATTTTCTAATTATCTGGATTTCTGCTCCCCAGCCGCACTGCGCCAACACAGAAGGGTTTGTTTTGCCTGCAGGTACAGCGTGGGCCCCCGCCGCGCCACCCTGTCCGATATTACTATAAATTTAATTAATCTTACGCAAACACACAAACACAGGTGTACCGTTACAGCAGTTCGTTTTATTATGTGGGCTTTGTTTTGAATAATTTCATATGGCAACAGTGTCGGGTCGACTGCGGCTTTTTTTTTGGTTAGGTTGCGGTAGCTTGGACAATCCAATCACATTTTTGGGTGACATTAATTAACTTTTTGCAAAGAAATTTTATTACTACCCAATTTACTGTTAAACACTATACTAAAATCATCAACCGTTACAGCAGTTCGTTTTATTATGTGGGCTTTGTTTTGAATAATTTCATATGGCAACAGTGTCGGGTCGACTGCAGCTTTTTTTTTTGGTTAGGTTGCGGTAGCTTGGACAATCCAATCACATTTTTGGGTGACATTAATTAACTTTTTGCAAAGAAATTTTATTACTACCCAATTTACTGTTAAACACTATACTAAAATCATCAACCGTTACAGCAGTTCGTTTTATTATGTGGGCTTTGTTTTGAATAATTTCATATGGCAACAGTGTCGGGTCGACTGCGGCTTTTTTTTTGGTTAGGTTGCGGTAGCTTGGACAATCCAATCACATTTTCGGGTGACATTAATTAACTTTTTCCAAAGAGATTTTATTACTACCCAATTTACTATTAAACACTATACTAACATCATCAACCGTTACAGCAGTTCGTTTTATTATGTGGGCTTTGTTTTGAATAATTTTATATGGCAACAGTGTCGGGTCGACTGCGGATTTTTTTGGTTAGGTTGCGGTAGCTTGGACAATCCAATCACATTTTTGGGTGACATTAATTAACTTTTTCCAAAGAGATTTTATTACTACCCAATTTACTATTAAACACTATACTAACATCATCAACCGTTACAGCAGTTCGTTTTATTATGTGGGCTTTGTTTTGAATAATTTCATATGGCAACAGTGTCGGGTCGACTGCAGCTTTTTTTTTTGGTTAGGTTGCGGTAGCTTGGACAATCCAATCACATTTTTGGGTGACATTAATTAACTTTTTGCAAAGAAATTTTATTACTACCCAATTTACTGTTAAACACTATACTAAAATCATCAACCGTTACAGCAGTTCGTTTTATTATGTGGGCTTTGTTTTGAATAATTTCATATGGCAACAGTGTCGGGTCGACTGCGGCTTTTTTTTTGGTTAGGTTGCGGTAGCTTGGACAATCCAATCACATTTTTGGGTGACATTAATTAACTTTTTGCAAAGAAATTTTATTACTACCCAATTTACTGTTAAACACTATACTAAAATCATCAACCGTTACAGCAGTTCGTTTTATTATGTGGGCTTTGTTTTGAATAATTTCATATGGCAACAGAGTCGGGTCGACTGCAGCTTTTTTTTTTTGGTTAGGTTGCGGTAGCTTGGACAATCCAATCACATTTTTGGGTGACATTAATTAACTTTTTGCAAAGAAATTTTATTACTACCCAATTTACTGTTAAACACTATACTAAAATCATCAACCGTTACAGCAGTTCGTTTTATTATGTGGGCTTTGTTTTGAATAATTTCATATGGCAACAGTGTCGGGTCGACTGCGGCTTTTTTTTTGGTTAGGTTGCGGTAGCTTGGACAATCCAATCACATTTTCGGGTGACATTAATTAACTTTTTCCAAAGAGATTTTATTACTACCCAATTTACTATTAAACACTATACTAACATCATCAACCGTTACAGCAGTTCGTTTTATTATGTGGGCTTTGTTTTGAATAATTTTATATGGCAACAGTGTCGGGTCGACTGCGGATTTTTTTGGTTAGGTTGCGGTAGCTTGGACAATCCAATCACATTTTTGGGTGACATTAATTAACTTTTTCCAAAGAGATTTTATTACTACCCAATTTACTATTAAACACTATACTAACATCATCAACCGTTACAGCAGTTCGTTTTATTATGTGGGCTTTGTTTTGAATAATTTCATATGGCAACAGTGTCGGGTCGACTGCAGCTTTTTTTTTTGGTTAGGTTGCGGTAGCTTGGACAATCCAATCACATTTTTGGGTGACATTAATTAACTTTTTGCAAAGAAATTTTATTACTACCCAATTTACTGTTAAACACTATACTAAAATCATCAACCGTTACAGCAGTTCGTTTTATTATGTGGGCTTTGTTTTGAATAATTTCATATGGCAACAGTGTCGGGTCGACTGCGGCTTTTTTTTTGGTTAGGTTGCGGTAGCTTGGACAATCCAATCACATTTTTGGGTGACATTAATTAACTTTTTGCAAAGAAATTTTATTACTACCCAATTTACTGTTAAACACTATACTAAAATCATCAACCGTTACAGCAGTTCGTTTTATTATGTGGGCTTTGTTTTGAATAATTTCATATGGCAACAGTGTCGGGTCGACTGCAGCTTTTTTTTTTGGTTAGGTTGCGGTAGCTTGGACAATCCAATCACATTTTTGGGTGACATTAATTAACTTTTTGCAAAGAAATTTTATTACTACCCAATTTACTGTTAAACACTATACTAAAATCATCAACCGTTACAGCAGTTCGTTTTATTATGTGGGCTTTGTTTTGAATAATTTCATATGGCAACAGTGTCGGGTCGACTGCGGCTTTTTTTTTTTGGTTAGGTTGCGGTAGCTTGGACAATCCAATCACATTTTTGGGTGACATTAATTAACTTTTTGCAAAGAAATTTTATTACTACCCAATTTACTGTTAAACACTATACTAAAATCATCAACCGTTACAGCAGTTCGTTTTATTATGTGGGCTTTGTTTTGAATAATTTCATATGGCAACAGTGTCGGGTCGACTGCAGCTTTTTTTTTTGGTTAGGTTGCGGTAGCTTGGACAATCCAATCACATTTTTGGGTGACATTAATTAACTTTTTGCAAAGAAATTTTATTACTACCCAATTTACTGTTAAACACTATACTAAAATCATCAACCGTTACAGCAGTTCGTTTTATTATGTGGGCTTTGTTTTGAATAATTTCATATGGCAACAGTGTCGGGTCGACTGCAGCTTTTTTTTTTGGTTAGGTTGCGGTAGCTTGGACAATCCAATCACATTTTTGGGTGACATTAATTAACTTTTTGCAAAGAAATTTTATTACTACCCAATTTACTATTAAACACTATACTAAAATCATCAACCGTTACAGCAGTTCGTTTTATTATGTGGGCTTTGTTTTGAATAATTTCATATGGCAACAGTGTCGGGTCGACTGCAGCTTTTTTTTTTGGTTAGGTTGCGGTAGCTTGGACAATCCAATCACATTTTTGGGTGACATTAATTAAATTTTTCCAAAGAGATTTTATTACTACCCAATTTACTATTAAACACTATACTAAAATCATCAACCGTTACAGCAGTTCGTTTTATTATGTGGGCTTTGTTTTGAATAATTTCATATGGCAACAGTGTCGGGTCGACTGCGGATTTTTTTTTGGTTAGGTTGCGGTAGCTTGGACAATCCAATCACATTTTTGGGTGACATTAATTAACTTTTTGCAAAGACATTTTATTACTACCCAATTTACTGTTAAACACTATACTAAAATCATCAACCGTTACAGCAGTTCGTTTTATTATGTGGGCTTTGTTTTGAATAATTTCATATGGCAACAGTGTCGGGTCGACTGCAGCTTTTTTTTTTGGTTAGGTTGCGGTAGCTTGGACAATCCAATCACATTTTTGGGTGACATTAATTAACTTTTTGCAAAGAGATTTTATTACTACCCAATTTACTATTAAACACTATACTAAAATCATCAACCGTTACAGCAGTTCGTTTTATTATGTGGGCTTTGTTTTGAATAATTTCATATGGCAACAGTGTCGGGTCGACTGCGGATTTTTTTTTGGTTAGGTTGCGGTAGCTTGGACAATCCAATCACATTTTTGGGTGACATTAATTAACTTTTTGCAAAGAGATTTTATTACTACCCAATTTACTATTAAACACTATACTAAAATCATCAACCGTTACAGCAGTTCGTTTTATTATGTGGGCTTTGTTTTGAATAATTTCATATGGCAACAGTGTCGGGTCGACTGCGGATTTTTTTGGTTAGGTTGCGGTAGCTTGGACAATCCAATCACATTTTTGGGTGACATTAATTAACTTTTTGCAAAGAAATTTTATTACTACACAATTTACTATTAAACACTATACTAAAATCATCAACCGTTACAGCAGTTCGTTTTATTATGTGGGCTTTGTTTTGAATAATTTCATATGGCAACAGTGTCGGGTCGACTGCGGATTTTTTTGGTTAGGTTGCGGTAGCTTGGACAATCCAATCACATTTTCGGGTGACATTAATTAACTTTTTCCAAAGAGATTTTATTACTACCCAATTTACTATTAAACACTATACTAAAATCATCAACCGTTACAGCAGTTCGTTTTATTATGTGGGCTTTGTTTTGAATAATTTCATATGGCAACAGTGTCGGGTCGACTGCAGCTTTTTTTTTTGGTTAGGTTGCGGTAGCTTGGACAATCCAATCACATTTTTGGGTGACATTAATTAACTTTTTGCAAAGAGATTTTATTACTACCCAATTTACTGTTAAACACTATACTAAAATCATCAACCGTTACAGCAGTTCGTTTTATTATGTGGGCTTTGTTTTGAATAATTTCATATGGCAACAGTGTCGGGTCGACTGCGGCTTTTTTTTTGGTTAGGTTGCGGTAGCTTGGACAATCCAATCACATTTTCGGGTGACATTAATTAACTTTTTCCAAAGAGATTTTATTACTACCCAATTTACTATTAAACACTATACTAACATCATCAACCGTTACAGCAGTTCGTTTTATTATGTGGGCTTTGTTTTGAATAATTTTATATGGCAACAGTGTCGGGTCGACTGCGGATTTTTTTGGTTAGGTTGCGGTAGCTTGGACAATCCAATCACATTTTTGGGTGACATTAATTAACTTTTTCCAAAGAGATTTTATTACTACCCAATTTACTATTAAACACTATACTAAAATCATCAACCGTTACAGCAGTTCGTTTTATTATGTGGGCTTTGTTTTGAATAATTTCATATGGCAACAGTGTCGGGTCGACTGCGGATTTTTTTGGTTAGGTTGCGGTAGCTTGGACAATCCAATCACATTTTTGGGTGACATTAACTTGTTGTTGTTTTTTTTGCAAGAAAATTTGGTCTCAAAAGGTTACTTAAAAAAATCAAAAATAAAATTTCAATTTCAACACTCTGCATCTCGAAAACCAAACATCTGCGGACCTATGTTCATATGAACTTTTCATCATATTTTCCATTTTTCTTTTTATTTTTAAGTCATTACTGGACACCCTGTGTAACATAAAAATAATTCTTCTTCGAACCAGTACAATCTATATCACAAAATCAAGTATTCTTTTTTGGTCTTGAGCTCGTCAAATATCTCCTCTGGAGATATGGGTATTTCAGGGTACACATAAAGAAGTATTAACCCATTCAGTCGGTTTTCGCTAATATTGTTTCAAATATAAATTTTTAAAATTTTCAGTTTTGAAAATGTTCTTTCTGGCACATTGTAATTGTGCAAAATATGTCTAGTAGGTTGTTTTGCCTAATTTACGGTTACGCGCTGCGACCGACGGAGTGTGTGCATAATATACGGCGGCGCGGTCTCAAATCTACTGCACAGGTTTTAATTTCGAGAAGACAAGATGAAACAAATAACAGATTGTAGATGTTTGATGTTCACTGCATTTTCAGATTAGGCCAGGAGTATATAATTTTTGGTATTATTAATTTTTATATTACAAATCTCGTTTATCTCGACAGCTCTGGGGGGGGGGCAATTGCCCCCTATGCCCCCCCCCTGAATACGCCACAGCTTACGCCTGGCGTAAATAAAAGCACGTGTTCGAAGTCGTTCCGCGAAATAAGGGAATTGGTCAATAGGCCATAAAATATCAGCGCGTCTGGCAACAGGGATGTACTCGATCGCAAAAGCGCATTTATGCGGTTTTATCTTATTGTTTTCAGCTATTTAGACACTGCCACAAACAATTTCATCGATATTTTGACTCATTTTAATGAAGCCAATAATTTTTTCCGAAATATTTTGACGTAAACAATTGCAAAAGTAAAATTAAATAAAGGTCGTGCCTCAGTGCGGCTCTGGCGAAAATCTCAACACACATGTTCTTGTTTACATCAGGCGTAAGAGTTATTTGATTGTAGTATAGTTATTTGTGTATCTACCAATACACTGAAGTTCGGCTTTAGTTTGCAAAGTCATGAGATTTTTTTCGGTACGAAATAATGATTACTTCGTTTGCGTCAGGTACCTAATATTATAAATGGATCAGTTTGCACGATAAATAAATTACCCAGAATATAACGAGACTAAACAAGTTTTCTAGAAAACGTTTGTCTCGCACGCAACGCGAGGGCCCCAGAGTGGAGACCTTATATTAATATGCAAAGATAAAGGAGGAAAAACGTGGAGATTTCTCGCGGGTAAAATACTCGCTCCCGAAAGGAATTTGAATTGGTTCAGTCGGGCGACTTATCGAGCTCTGTTTTCAATATTAATCTTTCTGGGATTCGGTGTAAGTCGGGCGGAAGGACGCACGTTTTCCAATATCACAGTACGGTTTGTGTTTTTTTTTCCAAAAGAATTCCAGTTAATTCTCGGACTGCTGTTTGCACAAATCTAAATTCATTGGTTTTTTTGGATAAGCTCGAATCCCGCTTTAATATACAATCAGGGGCGTATCTGAGGGGGGAGTTGGGGGTTCAACCCCCCCGCCGAAATACCACTATTTTATACGCTTTTGCACCACCACTAGAACGAGCTCCCCGAGCATCAGTGAGTGTAATAGTTTAGCAAACTGCCAACAAAACATAATTTTTGGATCAGTGCGGTACCGACAACAGTAAACGGTGAACGGTGGTGCATGGCTGCGTGCGCCATGGATTAGGAGAAAAGGGGATTCCCAGAGTCTCTTTTATGAATAGATTAGTACTAATTTGTATTTGAAGATTTATTTATTATTTTTTCTTGAAATCGGCATTAAAATGTCCCAAAATCGTCATTAAAAGTACAGAAATCGTACAATAATGTAGCCCATTATTGTACGATTTTTTCAATAAGTAGGCCTTGGCGAGATGTAAACATCAAACGTCAGACGCGGAGAAATCGCCCGTCAAAAGTGACCAAATATTCAAAACCCGGCCGATAAAGGCTCATTTAACTTTTCGTACACATTGCGAAATTGTTCTCTATAGAAGCGCAATCCAGTATACATATTTTAGTAAATTTGAAAATCGATAGATTTGTTGTGTAGGCTGCACAAGAAGCAGCAGTTTGGTTTTTATGTCAGAAGGTGCCGTACATCATTATACTTGTCCTAGGTACAGCGATCGGTAAAGTCAAGCCGCGGTAGTCGGTTCGTGGACGGGTGATCCCTTATTATTATTTTCTTGCCTAATAAAACATTTTTTTTCCAATTTCAAGAAAAATATAATATGTACCTCGGCACTGAAGTTCTTTTTATGACTCATGTGGTTTATTTGCCTCGGCCAGAGGCCTCAGCAACTAAACTCCACATGAGTCATAAAAAGTTGAACTTCAGTGCCTTGGTACATAAATAACTATTATGAAAGCTTCAGTTAGGCAAGTGACGCGAAGAAATCTTTTACCATACCTACTGGCAATTCTAAAGGTGTCGTCAGGCCAGGCGAAGAATGTGTAGGAATATATCCGTAATAATGAGAAATCAAATAAGTAGAAAAGGGATAGGTATAATGGCTAGAAGGAATATACAGCTATTATTATAATTAATATTTAATATTTTTAAAGTTTTAATTTTAAACTTGTTCAACTTGTTTCAGTTTTTCATTAAAAACCATTTAAAAATAGTAGGTTTTTTTAAACATAAAAGCTATTTCAACTTCAACAGCCACTGGTCTAACCCATCCAGGGCCGGCTCTAGGCGGGTGCGGCGTACGCGGCCTGCGTTTTGACTGGCCCCGCGCCTCCGAGTCCTTTGTACACTGTACAGGGTTATCCAGTCAGTAGCGTATTTAAAAGGGCGGGGCCGAAACCATTTTAGAAGACTAATTTTAAGTAATTTTCCTTAACATTTATAACAAATTTCGCCTGCGGCGCATTTTACACAATTATTTCAAATGCACTTGTTTGAAAGTAATTCACAAAAATTGTCCCTCCCCACCCGAAATTAATTTCTTTTTTTTAAGTGACATGTAAAAAATATACCATTCTAGTGGCGTATCAATTTTCAAAAATTTGTTCTTAATGGATTAAATAATTCCTTGCCGGGGCCCCGCACTTTCATCCGGCAGCCCAAAGAAAATACCAAACTTCGAGTTTTCTTAAAAAAATTCAATCAATTGACGTTGAAAATTGATTTTCGTGCATTTTAATTTTTTTAGCACAAAAAATCAAAGTAGGTCTAGGCTTTTGAAATTTTGCACACCTAGTTAGTTTTTAATTCCCAACAACTTTGCTTAATAACATTATATCCTAAAACCTACAAAAAGGGTTTCTAGATTAGAAAAATGATGTGTCTTGGGAATTAAAAAATATATATATTTCGCAACAGTAAAGTGGCCTTTATGTAGGTTTTACGGCAAAATGTTGCTAAGGAAAGTTGCAAAATTTCAAAAGCCTAGACCAACTTTGACTTTCTTGTTTTAAAAAAATTAAAACGCACGAAAATTAATTTTTCAACAACGGTACATTTTTCGACAAAAAGTCTAGAATAGTGTTTTCTTATAATAATTAATTTGGAAATTTAGTTAAGGCAAAAAATATTACTTTTCCAGTGGCGTACCATATTTTTTAATAAAAAATATTATGGTTGACCCCGCGTCTCCGGCACTGATGAAAGTAGACAGGCCAAATTATTTCTAATTTATGTCACTTAATGTGTGTCTTAATCTCTTCCAAATATGTTTCCTTTAGAATAAATTAAAGGAAACTTAAAAAATGAACTTTAACGCCCTGTATAACGAAAACCGTTAGGATTACGATACATGTTTATATAAAAAAAGTCTACTTATCTCGACGTATTCTAAAGATTCCTGAAGTTTTATCCATAAAAGTTGGACCACCCAGTATACCAACTTCTCTTTGAATGACTGGTAATAATATTTTACTGAACATTCAGCAACACATTTGTACGTATGTCCTAGAAAAAATGCCTATTTCTACTTCTTCTTTGAGAATTGGGTGGGACCTATGCCACAAAATTCTATAATTATTAAAACAGTATTCACATCTTTTTTTACTTCGAAATTTGATTTTGCCTGATATAATTTTTATGTTCTTTTAAACGAAGTTAAATGGCCTACAAGTCTCCCCAACATAGAACTTTCCACATTCACAAGGAATTTTATAAATGCAATTTTTTGAACTTTGTACCTCATTAAATGGTTTCGTTTTAACTAGCATCGATCTTATTGTGTTTTTGGTCATTAATACTGCTCTGACATTAAAAAAATTGCATATGCGTTTTAACTTATCTGATAGTCCAGGAATATAATGAATAAATAATTTACTGGTCGGTCCACCAGATTTATTTTTCTAGTTCTATTAGCATTGTTGTTTTGTTGGCAATCCTGAAAAACTTTCTTCACAAATTCAATAGAATAACTGTTCTTCTTAAGAACATTAAGAACATTACCAGTTATTTAAAGAGAAGTTAGTATAGATAATTAGATACAACATAGGGAGCTATAATATATCTATGTTCTGTTGTCATGACACAGGGCCGTATCTAGCGAAAATTTGGGGGGTTCAGGATCGGCTCAAGCTTTTGTGGGGCTGGGTGCCGGATGAAAGTGTGGGGACTCGGCAAAGAATCCATAAGAACAAATTTTTGAAAATTGATACGCCACTAAAATGATATATCTTTGGAATGTCACTTTTTAAAAAAGTATACATACAATTTTTGTGAATTTCTTTCAAACAAGTCCATTTAAAATAATTCTGTAAAATGCGCCGCAGGCGAAATTTGTTATAAATGTTAAGGAAAATTACTTAAAATTAGTCTTCTAAAATGGTTTCGGCCCCGCCCTTTTAAATACGCTACTGACTGGATAACCCTGTACACAGTCAAAACGCAGGCCGCGGACGCCGCACCCGCCTAGAGCCGGCCCTGGAGGGGTTAGACCAGTGGCTGTTGAAGTTGAAATAGCTTTTATGTTTAAAAAAACCTACTATTTTTAATTGTTTTTTTTTATAAAAAAAAACTGAAACAGGTTTAAGTTGAACAAGTATTACGGATATATTCCTACACATTCTTCGTCTGGCCTGACGGCACCTTAGAATTTCCAGTAGGTAAAAAAAAGATTTCTTCGCGCCACTTGCCTAACTGAACCTTTCATAAAAACAATAAATAAATCTTCAAATACAAATTAGTACTAATCTATTCATAAAAGCGACTCTATTCTCCTAATCCATGGCGCACGAGCCATGCACCACCGTTCACCGCTTACTGTTGTCCAGTGTTGCCAGTTATGTTTTATTTTATTTGAGAGCATATTCTGATGATAAAACTCGGTACTGCACTGATCCAAAAATTATGTTTTGTTGGCAGTTTTCGGGCGGGTTTCCATACTCTACCGGAAAATCAGTTGAATAAATTCAAGAATAATAAATTATTACACTCACTGATGCTCGGGGAGCTCGTTCTAGTGGTGGTTCAAAATCATATAAAATGGTGGTATTTCGGGGGGGGGGGGATTTAAACCCCCAAAACCTCCCCTCGGATACGGCCCTGTCATGACACTTTGACATAGCATTTATCATTTTGTTATTTAACTTTGACTTAACGATATCTTTGAGTAATGATGAAGATTTATTCTCCGAAAGCGCAGAAAAACAAAGTTGTTGAAGTTATTTTTGAGTTAACTTTCAAGTTTCGTTCTTTTAACATTAGGCATATTTATGAATTTTTCTGGCAACTTGAAAAAGTTGTATTTTAATCAGGTTTCTATGACGAAAAACCCAAACAAAGATAATTAAATGGATCCGTTTGCGTTTGCGTCATCTAAGAATTTCAATTTTCTACGAATATCAAAACCGAGCTATTTACAAAAAAAATCAGACCTCCAAAGTCTTGGACAATTTAGAAGTATATTCGTGAGGAGCCACTGCGCCCCCTGGCACGAACAATGTGTTAATCAACGCCGCGATAGAATCGTCTCATAAACGATGACATAAAGGAAAATTGTTCGCAACAATCTACCATACCCCGGAGAAACTTGTCAGGCCCTTTGACAATTACTTATTAGCACGCTCCAAGGGATTACCCCCCAATTGTTGCCCCATGGGACCAGCCTCAGACCCTGCATTCTCAGACGGTTGTGGACTCGAACTATTCGCTGATAAACGCGTTGGACAGTTTCCTATACTAAAATTGAGCAACTCTTACTCCTGGCGTAAACAAGAACACGTGCGTTGAGATATTCGCCAGTGCCGCACTGAGGCACGACCCTTATTTAATTTTAGTTTTACAATTGTTTACGTCAAAATATTTCGGAAAAGAATTATTGGCTTAATTAAAATGGTTCAAAACATCGATAAAATTATTTGCGGCAGTGTCTATATAGCTGAAAACAACAAGATAAAACCGCGTAAATACACCTTTGCGATCGAGTACGTCCCTGTTGCCGAGTCGGGTGAAATTTTATAGCCTACCGACCAATCGCGGAACGTCATTGAACACGTGGTTTTATTTACGCCAGGCGTACGGATTGCTCGATTTTAGTATAGGTCACCTAACCAATGCAATGTTGCCATATCAAACGTAGGATTCCAGAGATGACGAAAAGTAGCGGCTTGATGGACAGTTCGTTTCATTTGTACCGCGAAGGTTTGTTTATGTATTTAGCGTTATCGTTAAGTTATGTTCATCCTGTTTGGATATCCAGTTACGGAGAACAGTGAATACGGTTTGCGGATGTTGACATTAATGCAATTATTAATGTAAACTTACCAGTGCCCGACACCTTAAGGATTTATTTATCAAATTTTAAGCTATAAAAATCAATTTGGCGCGTTTATTGATTATTCTTAATATGAAGTAAGTAGGTGACACAGTCCTGGAAATAATTGCCAACAGCCCAAATTAAATTTGAAATATATTTTTTCGTAAACAATATTTTAAAGTTTATATTTTTTTATCCAGTAGCTGACATAGTGATTTTTGACTAGACCCTTAGCCTGAATCTGATAAGCCCAAAACCTGACACCCTATAAAAATTGTCACAGCAATTTTTAAAAAGGAAAACACAAGTGATTATTGTATGTATAAATGTTTATTCTCATTTCTAGAACATATTATAGTAACTTATTCTTGAGTAGAAAACTTTGGGTTTCCAATTTTGGAAATTGTTATTTGTTCTTTGTTCATTATGTCACAGTTGTTATTAAAAATATATTCGCTTTTATTTACCTATTTCTTTTATTTTTCTATGAGAATATTGATTCTCGTAAATGTATTCCCATTCTATTTACCTCCAACTGTTTTTTTTCTTATTTAACATTTTCTAATTGTTTTCTATTTATTGTTCTTCTATTTTCTTCTCCCTATCGTTCTCTTTTTTTCTAAAAATATCGTTTCTTCTCTTCCCCTGAAATGGCAGACGGCATAAATTCTCTATATCGAGTCGTTTCCTAACTATTGTACATCTTTAAACTTATTTTCAATACCTAATTGAATTTAATTTGGCATGGTAAACTTGTAAAGATCGTAATAGTAGTTATTGGTCGTGTTCAGCACTTTCGACAAGAAGAAGACATGGCTCAGAATCGTTGAGTGACAAATCTATACATGTTTTGATGCTCTTGAAGACAGTACTCCGAGGTCTACCATAGTCAATGCCAAATGTGAGCAATAGCTAACACATTGTCAATGGCTGACAGATGTGTCAGATATTGGATAAAATAATGTGTTTGCTACCTGAAATAAAGTAACTTTTTCCAATAAACTCACCTATTTAAGGCTATACTTTTGAAGACTTAGGGTCTAAAACATTTAAGGAAGATACAATTAATGTTACGCTCTGTATCTTGAAAAGTAAAACCTTGAATGGGTAAGTTTATTGGAAAAAGTTACTGTATTAATTTAAAGTAAAAAACACATTTTTTCTACTTTGAGTGTTACTTATGGAGAAAAGTTTTAAGTTAATTTTTCAGAAGTACCCCGAAATAATATGAAAAAATCAAACTTGCTATGAAACCATGACACATATGAAAAAATGCTAAGAGGACGTTTTTGTTTACAATAAAAATTTACATAAGAATTTGAATACATATTATTGCTATACAAGGTGGTTCTATTTTTTTTTCTAAAATAAATTATACTAAATACCCATTTCTACGCCACTGGTTGTTCAAGATGGTTGATATTAACAGGTTTTATGCTAACCCATGCCGTTATAACGCGTACCAAATATGACTTAAATATCTCAACTAGTTTGTAAAATATTCAATAAATTCCACATATTTCTTACAACTTTAACACCCTGTAACTTTTTTATAAGGCCTTAAAATGATATAGTTTATGGAAGAAAGTGCGGTTATTTTTTGGTTTTCTATCACCTGTTGAAGTGTTGCAGATTAAAACTGAATCACCCAGTATAATATACAGTATGTCCCAATTTGATACTGGATACCTCAGAAATATATGAAGGGCAAGGAAAACAAATTGTCTCTATTTTCTTATTGGTAGTCCCAAGGGAGAGTATCTCATAGGCGGTTGTATTTGGATGGGGTAATTATTTCATGGCCTGCTATGATTTTTCAAAATAGCAAATTTTCAAGAAACCCTATTAGGGATTCTTTTACGACAAAATGTTGTTAATAAAACTTGTTCAGAATGAAAAAAATTTAAAACTTCAACCAGATAAATATGAATTTTTACAAAAACAAGTAATTTATTTAAACCTGAAGGAGTTAAATCCAAAAGCTGTAATTGATTTTCCTCAACCAACTAATACTGAACAAATCAAACAATTTTTGGGTCTTACTGGTTATAGTTTAGTCCAAATATCGCTAAAATGACAAAACCTTTAACTTGCCTCTTAAGGAAAGACGATTCCATATCGAAATCGGCTTTTTCTGAAGGTGTGTACAAACTTTGGAGCTATATTAATCCTTCCTGTATTGACGATGGAATTCTAAGCGAAAGTAAAAAATCAGTTAGTGGAGTAGTAGGTAAGAGGTAAGGTAAGTATATCCACAGTTAAAACATAAATAATATGTATAACAAGTTATTATTCATGTTAAACTATATGTATAAGGTAAATCGTAGCTATTTTTTTTTATTATTGGGGGTACCTAGTTGCAGTGATTATAATAATCCCCTGCTGGAGGACAATATTAATATAAGATACTTCCCGCAGCGAACGCCACTGGAAAATTTACCTATGGAACGAAATATTCTCTTTTGTTATGAAACTTTTTTAGTATTTTATAATAATGTAAACGTGTTTTATGCCAATCGTTCTTACTCTTAAATGTTTGGTGCAAGTCAGTAAAGGACCAATATTTGTAAACATGGAGATAGTTATAAATAAATATGACCGTCAACAATTCACCTACATTTGTAAACAGATTCGTCCCCTTTATTTGTTTGTCTGAGACGACAGATCGCTTCAATAGCGCGCTGACAGCGTGTAAACAGCTGCATTTAAAACAAAGAATATTTTTTATCGCACCGGAAACGTACCGCAAACGCGCAGACTCACCTTCGACGGGCTACAGGTGGCCTGCATGGTACCAGCTGCGGCCGCCGCTACCGGAGCGACCAGCGACCCGCCGAACGGGACGAACAGCATCGGAACGCGCGCGCGCGCCTCCTGCTGTTCGCCGGCGCAGGCGCAAGCGCCCTGCGCCTGCGCCCTGAGCGCCTGCGGCACCTGGTACGGCTGCGCGCGCAGCCGGTCCGCCCTGGCGGGACCCGTCGCTGCGGGCCGCCACACGGCGCACGCGCAGACGTAGCCCGACACGGCTGGTGGCTGGGGGACTTGCGAGCGGTGTCGATCTAGAAAAAGGTACGCGGGTTTTGCATCCGTTGGAGACATTGGAAATGATAACGCCATTTTTATTTAAACCAACTTATTATATAGTCCTCCTTACGGCAGAATGCGTGCGACGTAAGGGGGAAGAACTCGCAAATATTATAGAATTAGTCACAGTTCAGGGGCGTAGCTCAATTTTGTGTAACTCACTGACTTAATTTTCATAAAATTGTTATTTAATTTACTGTTAATATTATTCTTAAGGGTGATGCCTTAGACTATGGAGGAAGGCAAACCCTTATAACATTGGCAATTATTTATCGTGCTTGAGAATGCAACGTTCTTCCCTGTTTACTCATTTTGCACACGTTAACTCCCGAACATACGAAACGCCACTGAGCTCTCTGAGCCGGCGGAAAAAACTTGCCAGCGGCCTAAAAATGAGGTCTATGTGGTAGACCAAATACGCAGTTAACTTTACGTACTATAGAAACAGGCACAAAACGCGTTGGCTAACTGCTTTTGTCAGCCGACTGCTTGGTAGAAGTGCTGTGTTACCGTATTTCAAACGCGATGGTAGACGCGCCGATGTCGAAAAAAATATAATAGGTGTTTTATCACACCGCGTTAAAAATAAATGATAAACAAAAATGGGTAAGTGGTCCCGTGATGCGAGCTTTATTTTTTCGGTATAACAGAGTTCAGCAATTCGGCTTCAATATGATAAAACTTGTATTCGCCAATAAATAACGACTACTCGTATAGGAAATCTCGCAACGCTGCCCGCATTCTTTAGAAACGTTTTCTTTCGTGCTTTGGACTATATTGGATCTCGCTACTGTTCACTGCTAACTCGACTCCCGCATATACGAACATAAACATTACCGATGTTAAAATACGATCCGCAATTTCTTCTAGTTCGTCCAAAGGAAGTAAGCTGTAGAAGGCAGAGCGTACTAAAAGTATGATAAAATAATATAAGAAATGGTCTAAAAAGTATAAAATATTTTTTCCTAGCAGCATAAAGATCCGACAAAACGTGGGACGCATGCAAAAGATAATAAGTAGTAAGAAGTGTAGAGGAGTAGCTGTCATTAGGAAAACATTTGCAGTGCAATACAATAATTATTGTTAGTGACTTATGTGCGTGCATCAATAATTATGCGATCCACCAGTGGCGTATCCAGGATTAACGTCTGGGGGGGGGGCGCAATCAGTTATAAATAACAAAACTCTGTCGATAATTTTAATGAATAAAAACAGAACAAAAACATATTTTCTAAAATAAATAAATACAGGGTGTCCGGAAATAAATGCACCAACTTGAAAAATTAAAAAGAAAAATGGAAAATATGGCAAAAAGTTCATATGAACATGGGTCCGCAGATGTTTGGTTTTCGAGATGCAGGGTGTTGAAATAGAAATTTTGTTTTCGATTTTTTTAAGTAACTTTTTGAGATGACAATATTTTCTTGCAAAATTTGGTAGCCAGGGTTTTTTTGCGAAGAGAAGTCATAATTTGGCATTATTTTTGGTGCAATACGTAGAGGGCGCTGCGTAAGTTATCATTATTTAATTTAATTTGCCCTAACTTTTTTGACAGTAAACTTTTACGACATTTTGTGAATGTGTCCCCTTCCCACACGTTTTCTAAGAGAAAAAGGTATACTTGGTGAATAACGCCAAAGGTGAATTTTCAAATTTCTGCATCGATGCAGGTGCATATCGACACTCGTATGCAAATAAATTCAAAATAAAATTTAAATAAACAAGCACATTTATTTTTTGACGGTTTAAATAACTTGTTGTTTTTTTTGCAAGAAAATTTCAACACCCTGCATCTCGAAAACCAAACATTTGCGGACCTATGTTCATATGAACTTTTAGTCATATTTTCCATTTTTCTTTTTAATTAGTATAACATAAAAATAATTCTTCTTCGAACCAGTAAAATCTATATCACAAAATCAAGTAGTCTTTTTTGGTCTTGAGCTTGTCAAATATCTCCTCTGGAGATATGGGTATTTCAGGGTACACACAAAGGAGTGTTAACCCATTCGGTCGGTTTTCGCTAATATTGTTTCTAATATAAATTTTTAAAATTTTCATTTTTGAAAATGTTCTTTCTGTCACACTGCATTAATTGTGCAAAATATGTTTAGTAGGTTGTTTTGCCTAATTTACGGTTACGCGCTGCGACCGACGGAGTGTATGCATAATATACGGCGGCGCGTTCTCAAATCTACTGCACAGGTTTTAATTTCGAGAAGACAAGATGAAACAAATAACAAATTGTAGATGTTTGATGTTCACTGCATTTTCAGATAAGAGCAGGAGTATATAATTTTTGGTATTATTAATTTTGATATTACAAATCTCGTTTATCTCTCCAGCTCTGGGGGGGGGGCAATTGCCCCCTTTGCCCCCTCCCTGAATACGCCACTGCGATCCACATTTTTCGAATCGTTATGGGGCTAGGAAAAATTATTTTATACTTTTTAGTTCGTTTTTTATATTGTTATATTATTCTGTTTTGAGCTATGTTTAAAGTTTCAAGTCTCTATCTCATCAGAAGTTAAGTAAGCACTTCTGTATTTTGTTATAAAAGAGTACTTGGGTACTTTAGGTATAACTACGTCTTATAAAGCAAATTATGCATTCTGGGCTTTCTGTCAAAATTGTCATTTAAAAAATCGCTCAAAATAGGCTTATTTGTTAAGATTTCAAAAAGGTCTACTTGAGAAAGTTGTTTCTTTTTCAATTTTACACAAGTACAGCAAATTAAAATATTTAGTTTTTTGCAATTTAGTGTTTATGAAATTTCTGAAAAATTTATAAGCTTGCAATATCGTGAAAACTAGTTATATCGCTAGCTTTATCATTCTACTGACTTTTTAGTACTAAAAATCAATAAAAATATGTATTTTTCAAAAGAGGAGGACTTGGGATAATTGTACAGTGTGACAAAAATCGCCATCATAAGGGAAAATTTATTTTTTAATTTTTTACTTACAAAAAATAAATTTTGTTCTAAAAAATAAAGTGATTAATATGCGAAACTTTATAGACTATTTGACATTCATGTTTAGACTTGAAATTATTAATAATTTACTTGCGCCATGTTTAAAATAATGTATTACATATAGTTTTGATCACCATGGGCATTCAACAAGATTTAGGAATAATTTCCAGTTTCAAAATTCAATTAAGAACATAAGTTATTCAGAAAGGGATATTAGAATATAATAAATTGAACAATGATATTAAAGAAGATACTAAGTTAAACAAATTTAAAAATAAATTGAAAACTTATTATTTGAAATTACAAAATTAATATACAAGGTGTCCCCAGATCGACTTAACAATAGGTGCGAAAGGCGTAAAAATTTTGAAGTTGAAACTTGACCTTTCAGAGCTATTGTTAAGTCTATCTAAGGACACCCAGTACATAGTTTAGATAATATATAAGTACATGGTATAATATGTCCAGGGTATATGTACAGTGTCCTCCAAAAAGTTCGCACCATAGGGGGAAAATTTTTAATTAATTATTATTTTAAAATTCAACTTTGGGGTTAAAATACAATCATTAAGATGAAAGGTTAATTTATTACTATTTCGGCATACATTTTGTACATGAAAATTTAATGTAAATAAATTTATATCCTAAATGCTTCGCAGTACATCAAATTTGCACCAAACATAACAGTGTCTTGGGTGTTAATATTATTTTCTTTTGAAAAACCCATATTCTTATGGATATTTAGCAATAAATAGTGAACAGAATGTTAAAGCGATATAAAGTAGTTTTTATGCGGTTACAAGTTTTTTAAATTTTCAGAAAGTTTAAAATTAACAAAAAATGGCAAAAAGGAAAACATTTAAATACAGCGTTCAAATTTAGTACTTCTATGTAAAATTGAAAAAGAAACAACTTTTTCAAATGAAACTTTTTGAAATTTTGACAAACAAACCCATTTTCGGCGATTTTATTTTTTAAACGTCATTTTTGACAGACCACGTGACAGTCACGTGACCACGCTAAAGCAGAAAGTCGAATAAAAAATAAACCATTATTTAAAAGTTTTAGCCCTATGGTGAGAACTTTTTGGAGGACACTGAATGTATTATAGCTAAATAAAATCCTTCTCTATACTACTACTACTGCTAGAATATTATTCAACCTTTGATATTGCCAGCAGCTTGCGCAAAAGCGGTCACGTGAGTTTCTGTAACTATCAAATTTGACATTTAACAAGGAATCTTCAAAAAGACCACTTATTTATCGAAATATCGAAGAAACTTTAACTAAACTTATAGTTTAAATACTTTTCTTCTTCTTCGACAGTTACTGCATGACCGTATTTGTCACAGATATCTTACATTTTATAGTGTCTACTAAAAAAATTGATACAAAATAATAATATAAGAACAATTAAGTGCAATCGCCTCTTAATAATTTAAAGAATGATAAATTCGTTCAAAAAACACTGATCTGATCATTCAACGACAAGTTCTGGAAACTTGAATGCCACGCATAGGTACCTAACCTCCAATTTGATGCTGTTAGCTAAACAACCATCTACACTGAAAATTTCAGACAGTTCAAAATTATTAAAAAATGGCAAAAAGGAAAACCTTTAAAGAGAACGTTCAAATTTGGTACGCCCATGTAAAATTGAAAAATTAACAACTTTTTAAAATGAAACTTTTTGAAATTTTGACAAACAAACCCATTTTCGGCGATTTCATTTTTTAAAAATCATTTTTGACAGTTCACGTGACAGTCACGTGACCACGTTAAAGCCGAAAGTCGAATAAAAAATAAATCATTATTTAAAAGTTTTAGCCCTATGGTGCGAACTTTTTGGAGGACACTGAGTGTATTATTATGTAATGTAGCCCTATAGATAGCTAAATAAAATCCTTCCCTACTACTACTACTACTACTGCTAGAATTATTCGAACTTTGACTTTGCCAGCAGCTTGCGCAAAAGCGGTCACGTGACTTTCTGTAACTATCAAATTTGACATTTAACAAGGAATCTTCAAAAAGACCACTTATTTATCGAAATATCGAAGAAACTTTAACTAAACTTATAGTTTAAATACTTTTCTTCTTCTTCGACAGTTACTGCATGACCGTATTTGTCACAGATATCTTACATTTTATAGTATCTACTAAAAAAATTGATACAAAATAATAATATAAGAACAATTAAGTGCAATCGCCTCTTCCTAATTTACAGAATGATAAATTCGTTCAAAAAACACTGATCTGATCATTCAACGACAAGTTCTGGAAACTTGAATGCCACGCATAGGTACCTAACCTCCAATTTGATGCTGTTAGCTAAACAACCATCTACACTGAAAATTTCAGACAGTTCAAAATTATTAAAAAATGGCAAAAAGGAAAACCTTTAAAGAGAACGTTCAAATTTGGTACGCCCATGTAAAATTGAAAAATTAACAACTTTTTAAAATGAAACTTTTTGAAATTTTTACAAACAAACCCATTTTCGGCGATTTCATTTTTTAAAAATCATTTTTGACAGTTCACGTGACAGTCACGTGACCACGTTAAAGCCGAAAGTCGAATAAAAAATAAATCATTATTTAAAAGTTTTAGCCCTATGGTGCGAACTTTTTGGAGGACACTGAGTGTATTATTATGTAATGTAGCCCTATAGATAGCTAAATAAAATCCTTCCCTACTACTACTACTACTACTGCTAGAATTATTCGAACTTTGACTTTGCCAGCAGCTTGCGCAAAAGCGGTCACGTGACTTTCTGTAACTATCAAATTTGACATTTAACAAGAAATCTTCAAAGACCACTTATTTATCGAAATATCGAAAAAACTTTAATTAAACTTATAGTTTAAATACTTTTCTTCTTCTTCGATGACCGTATTTGTCAAAGATATATTACATTTTATAGTATCTACTAAAAAAAAATATGACAAAATAACAATATATGAACAATTAAGTGAAATTGCCTCTTAATAATTTAAAGAATGATAATTTCGTTCTAAAAACACTGATCTGATAATTCAACGACAAGTTCTGGAAACTTGAATGCTACGCATACCTAACCTCCAATTTGATACGAAACTATACGTCAACCTCAAGTAGCTGCTGCTAGCTAAACAACCACCCAGACTGAAGTAGACAAGCAAAAATGTCTGAAAATTTGGCAGAAGATAAAGTTTTATATATACGACCTACCTATATATCAACGTACGGCGCGCAAAACACCATTCAACCGCATATACTATCTAGCAGTTCCTCACTGCGGCACGAGAATCGTCATTAGCTGGGCACCACGTCCCCCGCCGGTCCGAGTGGTACCGCAGCTAGCCGCGCCTCCGCCATCACACTTCCCCCACTCCTACGTCGCGCACGTGACTGGTACCGCGGCCAGCTGCGCCTCGCGCGTCGCCCCGCTCGTAGCGCGCGCACGTGACCGGTACCGGCGCCAGCTGCCGCCACGTGGCCGCCTCCGAAAGGCCGGGGGATCCCGCCAGCTTCGCCCGCGACCGCCCGATAAATAAGCAGCTGCAGAACAGCGGCGAAACCGAGAGCCGGCGGAGGCGGGTGGCTACGCCGGCTCGACGGCGGGCGTGTCGCGCTTCCCGCCAACGCAATCAATGAAATATATACACTATAGAGTACAGGGGGGGGGCGGCGTGGTGACGTTCGGACGCGTCACGGCGGGACCTGAACGGTGTAGCGTGTAGGGATGTTGACGAATTTAGTGGTATCCGTTAGAACTTTGGTTGGGACCAGACTGTAACAGGTGATAGATCTTCAAAAAATAACCGCACATTCTCTTATAAAAAGTTACAGGGTGGTAAAGTTTTAAAAAATATGGGGACTTCATTGAATGTTTACCAAACTAATTGAGATATTTTAGTCAAATTTGTTACAGTATGGGTTAGCATAAAACCAGTTAATATCAAACACCTTAAACAACCAGCGGCGTAGAAGTAGGTAATCAACGTAAACTTACCAGTGCCTGAAACCTTAAGGATTAATTTATCAAATTTTAATGTATAAAATTTTTAATATGGAGTAAGCAGGAGACACATCACTAGAAATAATTACCAACAGCCCAAATCAAACAATATTTTAAAATTTATTTTTTTTTATCCAGTAGCTGACATAGTGATTTTTGACTAGACCCTTAGCCTGAATCTCATAAGCCCAAAACCAGACACCATATGAAAATTGTCACAGCAATTTTTAAAAAGGAAAACACAAGTGATTATTTTATGTAGAAATGTTTATTTATTAGTACATTCTCATTTCTGGAACATACAGTGTGGATAGAAATTCTGGAATATTCCTTATGTTTCTTAAAATATTCCTCATATCAAAAACATGTTTTAATAAAAGTGTTAGGGGAAATTATTTCCCGTTTAGTGATATCAAGCAATCTTTTGTAGCACAAAAAATGTGGTTGCCATGGTAACCGACTTAATTTTTTTAAATTTCGTAATAATAATCCTGAGCATCGACCACATTTTACATAAGTTTATTTTTCAAAACATATAATGCCATCATCAGAACTATATACACTGTGTCCCGGATAAGAATGAACAGCATGGGGATATTGCAAACAGTGAGAGATAGAGCAACGGTTAAATGGGGAAAAAGTTGCGCAATTTCGAGGTCAATAAAATGGCACAAACAGATTTCCAATATCTTTTTTCGTTTTTGAGTTATTTTGAAAAAAGTAAAATTTTGCGTTTTCGATTTTATTTTTTTCTGAAGTTGTTATCACAGATAGAAAAAAAAAGAAAAACACTTTCTTATGGCACTTTTTAACGGGCTTTAAGATGGCGTTTTTAGATTTGTTCTACAACGTTTCGTTTTTGAGAAACCATCTTCAACTTTATTTTTTTAAATACGGACCTGGATTTTTTTTGCAGATTTTGAAAGCACTTTTCATTGCAAATACCATGATGTATGACACGAAATATTTTATTGACCTCGAAATTGCGCAACTTTTTCCCCATTTAACCGTGGCTCTATCTCTCACCGTTTGCAATATCCCCATGCTGTTCATTCTTATCCGGGACACAGTGTATATTATTTATAACATTAAAACTTTTCACTATAAAAAAGAGAACAACAATATAAAAAAACCTATAATCTTCACCCAACGCTATAACTCCAAAAGGTAGTATTGAGTACTTACATTTATAAATAATATGTGTCGAAAAGTAAACACTATATTAAAAAGTTAAAATTCTCAGAAAACATCTAACAACATTTTAAAATTCTGGCTACTACAGCAGTGACTGGAGTGGGCAAGGAGTCGTGTCGAAAACCTACAGATATCCAGCAAAAACATTTCCAAGAAAAAACAAGGTAGTATTTCTTGTACTTGTATACAGGATGTTAAGGAATTTTTATTATATTATTTAACAGATTATGATAAATTCTTGACATAAAGTTTAGATCAGTTTTTAAATTAATACAATTAGGATTTGTTTTGATATAACTCATTTCAAGAAAGTCTCTCTTTGTATGGTCACTCTCATAATCAAGAATTTTCACATTATTAAAATCAAAATTATGACAATTGTCAATAGCATATTTGTTAAGTGCAGTTGAAAAAAGATTTTTATTACGTATGTCCAACTTGTGCCTTGTGCCAATTTTTTTAAATGGCACCATCACCATAAACTTTTTTTTGTGAAAATTGGTACATTGGAACTTTCTGAATACGATACAATACAATTTTAATGGGGTCGCGTAAGAAAAAAATACAAAAAAAAAATAAGTTTTTTATTATGCTATTGACAATGTTTATTAAAATAATTATTAACATCAAGTTAGCCATGCCAAAATCAGAACAATGCGAAACTGTCACTAGCTGTGTAACTGTGTACATTGTTACACCAAACGTACTTTTTTCTCAATTTTCTGTGTACTCAAGTACTTAGTATGTTACCCTGTATTCTTTCCGTTTCACTTACTTCAATCGCCATTATAACTTACTAAGTACTTAAGTACACAGAAAATTTAGTAAAAATGTACGTTTACTGTAACAATGCACACAATTACAAGCAACTGACAGCTAGGGACAGTTTCCCATTGTTCTCATTTTGGCATGGCTAACTTGGTGTTAATAATTATTTTGATAAACATTGTCAATAGCATAATAGAAAACTTAATTTTTTTGTATTTTTTTCTTATGCGACCCCATTAAAATTGTATTGTATTGTATTGAGAAAATTCCAATGTATCAATTTTCACCAAAAAACGTATATGGTGCCATTTAAAAAAATCAAGTCGATTACCATGGCAACATTTTTTGTGCTGCGAAAGATTGCTTGATATCGCTAAACGGGAAATAATTTCCCCTAACACAAAAGTGTTAGGGGAAATTATTTCCCCTAATTATTTTTATTATTTAAAATATTAAAACAACATATGAGGAATATTTTAAGAAATATAAGCAATATTCCACAATTTCTATCCACACTGTATAGTAACTTATTCTTGAGTAGAAAACTTTGGGTTTCCAAATTGTTATTTAGTCATAATATGTCACAGTTGTTATCGCTTTTATTTACCTATTTCTTTTATTTTTCTATGATAATATTGATTCTCGTAAATGTATACCTACCCATTTTATTGAGCTCTAACTGTTTTTCTTTTCTCATTTAATATTTTCTATCTGTTTTATATTTATTGTTCTTCTCTTCAATCCCTCTTTTCGTCTCCCTATATTTCTATTTCTTTTCTAAAAATAATGTTTCTTCTCTTCCCCTGAAATGACAGACGGCATAAATTCTCTATAGAGTCGTTTCTTAACTAGGTATACATTTTTGAATTTATCTTGAATTTAATTTGACATGGTAAACTTGTAAAGACCAATAATAGTTATTGCTCGTCTTCAGCACTTTCGACAAGAAGAAGACATGGCTCAGAATCGTTAAGTGACAAGTCTATAAATGTTTTGATGCTCTTCTACCATAGTCAATGCCAAATGTGACAGAGATGTCAGATATTGGAAATATTTAACCCATTGACGAGAAATTTGTACACCATTATAAGGTTTATTTTTAGAGACTTAACAGTCTATTTTTGCATGACTTGTGATTTTCCCAGTGACTGACACCTATGTCAGGCATTGCCTTAGCATAAACATAACATAAGCCAATAGCTGGCACCCCAACCAAAATCTTCAAAAACTTGAAATAGTTCTAAGTTATTATCTTACCGTGTTTGCTTAGAAGTCTAAGCCACAAAAATTAAGAAAGTTGAAAGATCTACACTAAAAACACATAATTACACACTGTTTTTTACAACGCTGAACTAAACAATTTCGCTAAGGAACCGCAATGAATATATCCTCTATAAATTGACAAGTCAGTAAAAATAGAGAAACCAAGATAACTAACTTAGGAACATACATAACTCATAACTGGGACTTCTACCAACATAAATATTTCAATAGAATTTATTTATATCTGCTCATTATGTGTCAGGTTTAAGCAATGTGTCGGGCACTGGTACGTTTACGTTAGTAGAATAATAATTGTTTTTAGAAAAAAAAATAATCACCTTTTATAGTAATAAAATGTATTGATTTTTTATGTAGATATTAATTTCAAACAAAAATGTCCTCTTGGAAATTTTTCGTAAGTGATATGGTTTCATGGCAAATTAACCAAAAAATTTACTCGATAGGTCAGATTCAAACTAGAAAAAAAATTGTTTCTTACTAATATTTAGGAAAGATAAAACTAATGTTACGCTCTGTATCTCTAAAAGTAAAACCTTGAATTGGTGAGTTTATTGGAGAAGTTACTTTATTTAAACTAAGAACCACATTTTTTTCTATTTTGAATCTTACCTACCGGCAAATTTTGTACTTAATTTTTCAGGAAAAATTGAAATAATACAAAAAAACCAAATTTGCCATGAAACCATGACACATACGAGAAAATTACAAGAGGACATTTTTGTTAAAAATAAAATCTACATACTAATTTCAATATACTTTATTACCTACTACACATATTACTTAAATATCTCAACAAGTTTTGGTAAACATTCAATAAAGCCCACATATTTTTTAAAACTTTTACAGAAATCAGAAATCTGACAACGTAGTTTTTATTCAGAACCCCCTGAAAAACCTTATGTCCCAAGTTTTATTACCTAATTCACTTCGCCGACTAACATTTCTGGAAGAAGTCTATTCTTCTATTAACTTAACTAAATTTTATTAACTATAAAATAGATATAATTAGTTAGGAAAGTTGAATAATTTCAATTAAAAATCAGGAATGCTTTGGAAATATCTCAAAATCGAACAGACTTATTCAGAACTGCCCAAAATTGTTGAATTAATAAAGAAAATGGCAAAGAACTTCGTTTTATCTTTTTAAAATAATGCTTAAATATGCCATATTTTTAAGTTTGATTTTTTCGATACGATATGTTAAAAAATGCTATTAGCGATTTTTTTATAGAAAATCTGGCAACGTAGCGTTAATCAACACTCCCTGAATCCCAAATATCCCAAGTTTTATGAATTTACCTTGCCATCTAAAATTTCTATACTACCTTATGGTAGGATTGTTTTTTTTTTCATGTTACATTAAAAATCAGAAATGCTTTGGAAATATTTAAAAATCGGATAAGCTTAATCGCAAAGTCTCAAAAATGCTAAGTGTTACGTCAAATTTAAAATATTAAAGATTTTCAATTTAAATAAAAGAATGCCTATTGCCTACGAGTTTAGTATTTTTTTGTTATTTAAAATAACAATTCTTAATTAGCTATTCGACATTCGATTAAGTGGATGTAAGCCACTTTATTTTCTATAATATATCTACTTTAATTTAACGTCATAATCGATTATTTATTTAGATCTTATGGCAATCACAAATTTTACCAGTAATTTTTCCCAGATTTGTATAGTAAATACAGAACAAATTGGCAAGTGTGACACATCAAATTAAATGAGATATTTCACTTATATAAGCCACCCTGTATATGCTGGTAGTGGTAGTGCAATTTGGTGATTCCCTGATTACATAAGCGTAGGTACGAAATGAAAAAGGAGGACACTGTATAATCAAGTAGGGCTCTATCCCAAATAACCCAATTTCAACTCGGAAATTATTTGTCTTTCACTTATCTTGGGACACGCAGTATACGCTGGAAAGCACATTAAAAAATAGCCACCCCGCGGTCAATTTTTCATGAAGAACAACTCAAATAACTTCTATTGTAAAGAGAGAACAATAGGACGAATAAAATATATGATCCGGAAGAGGCACCCTTTCAAGTAATTCCGATTTTAATTGTTTGCTTTATAATTAACTCAGTTTGAGTGATTTACCAAGCTATAAAGTAATTAACAGCTACATTAACATACAGTTACTGGAGTTTAATGGTCCATCAAATGGCATTCCTGGTATTTCTAACGTTCTTCTCAACCAATGGGGAAACCCTAACCATCTGGAATTTCGCCATTGTGTTTGGCACGGGTTACTTATGTCTAGAATCCGCGAAGTTTCAAAATAGTTTGGCGTGTAGAGTTTACGTTTTGCCTAAAGTGTCGCTCACCCCTAATGTTATAATAAGAAGGGGTGTACCCTCTCTCAACAGCCTCAACCACTTCAAAATACTCGACTAACAGTTAAATAGGTACCTACCTACTGATTTTGTTTGCTTGTGACGAACGATTGTTAAATAATTATTTTCTTATTACCTTGCCTCACTTTGTCACTTCTTTATTAGTAGACACAACGGATTTTTAATGATTTTCTCAATGGATTTTTTAATAATTATTTTTGTCGAGATGCATAGGCATTTTCAACGCGTCTTCACGGCGAGTACTGCAGTAAAAACAAAACGAAAAGCCGTCGCAAGTCAGCAGTTTGCATACTTTTTTAGTCTTTGTATATACCTCAGACAAATAATAAACATTGACTAATAATTCAATACAATACAGACCCTGCCAAGATAAAAAAATGTTTAGTAACATTATTTTTCTGAGTTAGTAATAGAAATCCAAAACAAAACAATGCAATGATTGCACCATTGCCAAACTTCTTCATTTCAAGGCCTTTCTAAATATGTAAAAATATACCGGGTGTTCAATTAAAAATGTACAAGTTTGTGTCACACCCTGTATACACTGTGTCCCGGATAAGAATGAACAGCGTGGGGACATTGCAAACGGTGAGAGATAGAGCAACAGTTAAATGGGGGAAAAGTTGCGCAATTTTGAGGTCAATAAAATGGCAAAAACAGATTTCTAATATTTTTTTCGTTATTGAGTTATTTTGAAAAAAGTAAAATTTTGCGTTTTAGATTTTATTTTTTTTCTGAAGTTGTTATCACAGATAGAAAAAAAAGAAAAACACTTTTTAACGGGCTTTAAGATGGCGTTTTTAGATTTGTTCTACAATGTTTCGTTTTTGAGAAAATGTTTTGAGACAATTATACTGAAAATTCCTTTTTTCCATTCATTTTTTTCTATTGCGGCCCTGTATTTAATAATAAGAAGTCTAAATACTAATCAGTATTGTCAACAATTTAACTTACAGTTTATTTTTACTTAGAAAACTTATTTTTTTAAACACGGCCCTGTCTGCTAAGTGTTTTCCTCTGTTGTTGTACAGCAGACAGTGTCACATTGTGTTTTGGAGAAAATTCTTCGCTTTTTCTAATTGTGAGAAGCTTTAAGCCAACGCAACCAATAACTTTTGCTATTTATTAATTATTGCAACAATACATTCGTTCTTCCTCTACACTATTTCTGTGACACAAGATATAACATGCTGACATGTTAAATTTGTCGTCATTTGAAAAAGCACCCTCCATTTCTAATGATACAAATTGTTAACTAAATGATACAGTGGGAGTTATGACAAATGACAAGGGGTTGGTTTCGTTGTTTCAAAACCTTCTATGTGGAGGATTTGAATTGAAAGATAAGTTTTAAGTTAAATTGTTGACAATGCTGATTAATATTTAAACTTCTTATTATTAAATACAGGGCTGCATTACAGAAAATAAATGGAAAAAAAGGAATTTTTCAGTATAATTATCTCAAAACATTTTAAAAATATTTCGTGTCATACATCATGGTATTTGCAATTAAAAGTGTTTTCAAAATCTCCAAAAAAAAATCCAGGTCCGTATTTAAAAAAATAAAGTTGAAGATGGTTTCTCAAAAACGAAACGTTGTAGAACAAATCTAAAAACGCCATCTTAAAGCCCGTTAAAAAGTGCCATAAGAAAGTGTTTTTCTTTTTTTCTATCTGTGATAACAACTTCAGAAAAAAAAATCGAAAACGCAAAATTTTACAAAATAACTCAAAAACGAAAAAGATATTAGAAATCTGTTTGTGTCATTTTATTGACCTCGAAATTGCGCAACTTTTTCCACATTTAACCGTTGCTCTATCTCTCACCGTTTGCAATATCCCCATGCTGTTCATTCTTATCCGGGACACAGTGTATTATGTCGAATATGCAAATTTGAACAGTACCTACCATCAAAAACTTTTGTAAAGAACCGAATATTTGAATTTCCGAATATATCTTCCTATATATTTTTAAATCGCGTTTTGAATCCGAAATTATAAATGAATAACTCTGTACTTCGAATGTAAACATATACAACAAGAAGTATAGTCCTCCTTACGGCAGAATGCGTGCGACGTAAGGGGGAAGAACTCGCAAATATTATAGAATTAGTTCAGGGGCGTAGCTCAATTTTGTGTAACTCACTGACTTAATTTTCATATAATTGTTATTTAATTTAATGTTAATATTATTCTTAACGGTGATGCCTTAAACTATGGAGGAATGCAAACCCTTGTAACATTGGCAATTATTGCTCGTGCTTGAGAATGCAACGTTTTTCCCTGTTTACTCATTTTGTACACATTAACTCCCGAACATACGAAACGCCACTGAGCTCTCTGAGCCGGCGGAAAAAACTTGCCAGCGGCCTAAAAAATGAGGTCTGTGTGGTAGACCAAATACGCAGTTAACTTTACGTACTACAGAAAGAGGCACAAAACGCGTTGGCTAACTGCTTTTGTCAGCCGACTGCTTGGCATAAGTGCTGCGTTGCCGTATTTCAAAGGCGATGGTAGACGCGACGATGTTGAAAAAAAATATAATAGGTGTTTTATCACACCGCGTTAGAAATAAATGATAAACAAAAATGGGTAAGTGGTCCCGTGGTGCGAGCTTTATTTTTTCGGAATAACAGAGTTCAGAAATTCGGCTTTAATATGCTGAAATTTGTATTCGCCAATAAATAACGACTACTCGTATAGGAAATCTCGCAACGCTGCCCGCATTCTTTAGAAACGTTTTCTTTCGTGCTTTGGACTATATGAATGTCAAAGTAGTTTCCTGCCAAAAATGCCTTCAAGAGTTTTGCTTTATCTTAAAGGGTTAGACGGTTGCCGCGTGAACACCCTACAAGCCTGTATAGTAACTGTTCGTTGTGTAAACGGTACAAGGGAACAATTATTAAATACACGACCCCCGTCAGGCTGAACTCTTGTCATTTAGAAAACCGTGTCAACATTACAGTGCAACTTGTATTGAATTTCGGGAACTAATATCATTTATCATTCGGCAATTTCCAGGACGGTAGCTTAACACATTTAATTTGCATCTACAGGGTGTCCCACGTCGGCTTAGGTATAAGCACAGACCTATATAGAAGCTATATAGGTCTGTGGTATAAGTAAACTGTTTACAAGTTAGTAAAAAACTTAATCAAAAATGAGAAACGCTGCGGTAGAGAAAATGTACATCTTAACACCATTCTTCATGAAAAGATTGTTTGGTTGCTAAATGCTAAAATGCTAAGATAAGATTTAAAAAAATCATTAATAAAAAAATTCCCCAAGGATACGAACTTTTTTATAAATAAAAAACTACTTACAGAGAATTCACCACATATAGATTTAAAAATACCGATCTATTTCTTCTAGGTATATATTATAGTTTTTAGGGCTATCTGGGGGTGTAAGACAAAATCGGGACACACTATATTTAGGACGCAAGGCTTTTATCGTAATTACAATTTTCATTAGTCTAATTATTTTTCCAACAAATTGGGCTCATTTTATTACCTGAACCACCACTAAAGTTATCAATACCGGTGGCCTAATAATAAAAGGGTGTATAAAATGGCACTATCATCAGCCAGTTACTTGCCAAAATATATATATATCATAAATATTTATATTAGGTAATAAGTTCGATCAATATAATTAGTTAATTGGAATAATTTCGATTAATCCAAATTTTTTAAAGTAAAACAAACAAAATATGTTTTCCCTGAAAAAATAACATAAATTAACTGAATTAATGATAACAAACATGTTGATAAAGTCCTGAAAGCTGGACATTAATCAAATAAGCTGAATAAACATTTTGACAACTAATGACTTTCATTCCCTTATAAGTAATAAAACCCCAAGGAATTTTTCCTATTTTTGTTTGTACTTGTTTCCCAATTTAAAGAAAACTTCCGACCAAAAATCCGTAGATAAGTAATGTCCTATCTCTCCACAGTAGAATTGTTTGTTATGAACTTTTATTAGTTAAAGTTTAACAGCGTTGTCAATAATTCATAATGAAAAACTTATTTCTCTGGTAAATTAAAATAATCTTCAATATCAAATTGCAAATAACAGTTTTTCAACAGCAGTTTCCTTTGCATGTAGGGTCTAGGGACAACCAGTTGCAAATACACTTGCTTTGAAGTAAATAATGGTAGATAATATGATATTTATGTATTGATGAGATGAGGTCTGCCTGACTAATAGGTGAATCTATTATTTATAATTATCTAGACACTTATTAGGCAGTATTTCTATACTACGTGTAGTACTTTAATCTGTGAACGAAAAAAACATATTAAAAAAGAGTTTTAAATCAAAATTGAATGAAACCAAAGATCTTTGTAGTGTTTCTTTTAACAATTTATAAATGCAAATTGGAAAATCTGCCGAGATGAGTTATTATTATTACAGTACACCTTGCCCGGTTCTGGATCTCCCCATACATAAATAACACTCTAGCTGGCAAGCTAGGCTTGCTGCCTGCTGTCCCACAAATGACTGTTTCCACTTTCCATTTCCTGTAAAATATAGAGAATAAAACAAAGGGGACATGAGTGCTGTCTAGCGAGAGAACGGCCTTAAGTGCAGCCATAGAAGTGACCATTCTCTATTGATTTACCGGACACCCCCCGACTCTCTTGTTAAATGCACATTACTCATTTTTTACATTTGCCGGACCCCAATGTAGCGTAGGCTTTGATAGGATTTAGAGGAAAGTATCTTTTTTGTTTTCCATCAGTGTGGTTAGAATCTGCCTTGACGTCACACCTTGGAGGTATAACTTATCAGTGGGGTATTCGGGGGGGGGGGGGCAAAGGGGGCAATTGCCCCCCCAGAGCTGTCGAGATAAACGAGATTTGTAATATCAAAATTAATAATACCAATAATTGTATACTCCTGGCCTAATGTGAAAATGCAGTGAACATCAAACATCTACAATTTGTTACCTATTTGTTTCATCTTGTCTTCTCGAAATTAAAACCTGTGCAGTAGATTTGAGAACGCGCCGCCGTATATTATGCACACACTCCGTCGGTCCCAGCGCGTAACCGTAAATTAGGCAAAACCGCCTACTAAACATATTTTGCACAATTATTACAGTGTGCACCGCCACGCCAGAAAGAACATTTTCAAAACTGAAAATTTAACAACTTATAATAGAAACAATATTAGCGAAAACCGACTGAATGGGTTAACACTCCTTTATATGTACCCTGAAATACCCATATCTCCAGAGGAGATATTTGACGAGCTCAAGGCCAAAAAAAGAATACTTGATTTTGTGATATAGATTTTACTGGTTCGAAGAAGAATTATTTTTATGTTATACAGGGTGTCCGGTAATAACTTAAAAATTAAAAAGAAAAATGGAAAATATGACGAAAAGTTCATGGGTCCGCAGATGTTTGGTTTACGAGATGCAGGGTGTTGAAATTGAAATTTTATTTTCGATTTTTGAGACGACAAAATTATCTTTTCTTTTCTAAAATAATGTATTCTCCGTAGATAATAAACAAATTTAAATAATCTTCGTTTGTGTAATTTAAGCGCGCCGGCATTATTGTTGACAATAATTTATAAACCAAGTGACATTTCCTCAGCCGCGATTGTCTTTTCAACGTCCACGGCTAATATGATTTTCCAAGCGTTAAGCAAACCCCGTATTTTATGGGCGAAAAGTGGGTTTTTCGTAAATTAATCGAAAATTACTGCATTTAGGTATAGGAAACCTAACACAAAGTTGTCATCATTTTTAGTGGTGAATAAGATCGCATTAAAAGAAATGGGGGTTTCCGTTTGAAAATTTCGAGATTTAAGCACATTTTGAATGTAATTTTTATTCATATTTTGTGAACACCCTGTATAAGAACGGATTTATTTCTCAGTAGAGATCACTAGGTCAGGCCTTCTGTTATACGATGCCAAAAATTCGTTTTGAAATTTCGCGGTTTCCTCGTATAAATTGCTAATTAACTTTAGGTCTGCATCTGTATTTTTTTTTTTTCGAAAAAATGCAAATATCTCAAAAACGGTTGGATTTAGACATAGGACATGTTGAATGTTTTTGTTCCAAAATGATGCCTAGCATCCAAAAATGCAATAATATACAGGGTGTTCCATTTGAGATAAGAAAGTTGATATCGACTTCCGGTATAACCGGAAGTGCCAGATTCACCAAAATATTTTAGTTGAGCAGCGCCCATCCGCATTGGTGAGGTGCCAAATTTTCAGAATTTTCCTACTTTTAGTTTTCCATATATAGATCGATGCAGTTCGTGGTGGGCCACCCTGTATAATGAAACCAAATAGTAGTGGGGAAAATTTGCACACGGATATATGTATTTCACTGATCGGAATTCCTTTAGTAGGCTAGAACCTAAGCTATTGTGATGCGATAAGTCATTAAATTTTAATAAGAAAATATGTTCTAAATTGAATATACAGGGTGGTCACTTTTTCAATGCTCACCATTGGTATTTCGGAAACGGTAAAAGATAGAGGGTTAGTTGATTTAGAGCAAAGTTGCACATTGTAGTCCTCATTCATTATCTGAAAAGAAATCGAAGATAGCTCAATTCGTTTCTGAAATATTCTGAAAAAACTGAAAACCGCCGATTCCGGAAATAGCTCATATCTTTTTTATTAGAACACCCAACTTTACGAAATTTTGTATTCTTATGTTTTCAAACACACTATTTTCACTAGTTGACTCAAAATTTTTCTAGGGCTGCTAGATTTTAAGTTGCCTTCTATGAGATCCCAATGGTGAGCATCGAAAAAGTAACCTGTTTGTATATATACTAAATTCTAGTGGAGGTACTGTCAAACTGCCAAATGGTCCTGAACTGCCTTCATAGGCTTTTAATTCACAAAATATTGTTGACTTGTCTCTGCCTGCCAGATTACGCATACGAATATGCCTCTAACCATAAGCTTCTGGTAATAATCTTAATGGAACAGAACTTTTTCCGGACGAAGTGAATGATTGGTCATCAAAATGTGTCTTACAAATTTTTATACGTTTATGTGCCTCTTCAGGTGCAATATGTGTTTGTTTTCATTTAATCTCATTATTAAATCCATTATTTAATCTCATTATTAAACCCATCTATTTTCAAATGAAATAAATACTATAAACAATGGAGTACGTGTCATGACTTTTAGTTTTTGTTGTTATCTCTCTCTATCCTTGGTCATTCCTCTGTCTGAGGAACAAACCAAAGAGTCAAGTCAGGCTGGACGCTGGACGCTGATTTTAATTCGACCTAAATTTCCCTAATGTAATATAATATGCATCTACATAATACAGGATGCACAATGTGAATATAGAAAACAAGAAAACATGCCTTCTTTAATATTTTACGGACGTGGGAATTAAAATGTAAATTAGAAGCCGGTTCTGCACATATGGACAGACAGTGAGAAAAATTAGTTGGCACGGCAGATAGCAAGAGTGTCTGATTTAAAGTTTTTTAGTATATCCCCCGCACGAGCATGTGGTTGCTTCTGAGGTACTCCTAGTTTGGAGTATTGTGAGGGTAAGAATTATTATTATTATTATTTTACTAATATCCTGGAATGGTACAGGGACATTCAAATTCGGCGTTCCATGCCAATTATGGGTAAACGAAAAGCGAAAAAATCTGCTTCCTTGGTGTTAAATGGGACCAAATAAAGATTAGATCGCAACTAAATTTAAACTTTTTGACAAACTACGCTCGACGTCACAACGCCCGGTATCTTTTTTTATGTGACGAACATACTTTTTAGACATATACAGGGTGATTCTAAATTATGGTGTCAACGTATTGTGACAGGTAGAAAATGTCATTTTGAACAAAAAGTTTCCTATGAACATGGGTCCGAAAATAAAGTTACAGGGTGATAAATGTATAGTATGAAAAACATCTTTCTCGAAATAATTTATACAGAAGTTATGCAATTTAAATGAAACTTGGTGTAGTTCTTTAGTAACTGAAGTGCAGCAATTTTGTATAAAAACAATTTATTCCCATCGACTAGAGGCGGAGAAGTTGAAGATGGTTTCTCAAAAACGAAATGTTGTAGAACAAATCTAAAAACGCCATCGTAAAGCCCGTTAAAAAGTGCCATAAGAAAATGTTCTTCTTTTTTTATATCTGTGATAACAACTTCAGCAAAAAAATAAATCGAAAACGCAAAATTTTACTTTTTTCAAAATAACTCAAAAATGAAAAAAGATATTAGAAATCTGTTTATACCATTTTATTGACCTTAAAATTGCGCAACTTTTTCCCCATTTAACCGTTGTTCTATCTCTCGCCGTTTGCAAGATCCCCATGCTGTTCATTCTTATCCGGGACACATTGTACAGGGTGTCTCATTTTGGGTGTTTTTCTCAAAAATCTCGGTTATTATTAAGCTAGAGGGTTGTGGTTTTCGCGTCACTGTACTACTTTTTTGAGAGGAATTTGGTGGACCAATCAGATTTTAGATAAGTTTTATAGTTTCCGCGCATTGGCACAGGACTGAAATTTTCGATTTTTTGGAAACCTCTCTCCTGGCTACAACTTATATATATCGACAAATTTAATCAACTATTTTTATAGATTTTTTGGCGTAGAATCGAATGAAATAATTAGTTTTTTGGCAGCGTTAATAGTTTTTGAGATATGAACTATGGTTTCCATTTTAAAAAATATAACTTTGGTTGATATCTCAAAAACTATTAACGCTACCAAAAAACTAATTATTCCATTCGATTCTACGCCAAAAATTCTATAAAAATAGTTGATTAAATTTGTCGATATACATATAATAAGTTGTAGCCAGAAGAGAGGTTTCCAAAAAATCGAAAATTTCAGTCCTGCGCCAATGCGCGGAAACTATAAAACTTATCTAAAATCTGATTGGTCCACCAAATTCCTCTCAAAAAAGTAGTACAGTGACGTGAAAACCGCAACCCTCTAGCTTTAATAATAACGGAGATTTTTGAGAAAAACACCCAAAAACACCCAAAATGGGACACCCTGTATATTGAATTTTTTTTTGATAAACGGTCTCCACTTGAAGTGAAACACACTTTATATAGAAAACAAATGACAGTCGTTCGTCGCCCACTTCATGGACGAATCAAGTCAATTAATTTCTTTAATTTTAAGTATGTTGTTGCCTGTAAATTGTACAGGGTGGTTCACTTTTATGTGGTAGGACTTTAACATTAGATAGAAAAAGATAATCTAAAATGAAAATTTTATATCAACATATATCGGGGAAAGCTTAGTTTCCGAGATACAGGGCGTTGAAGTGTTGGAAAAAATATGAAGTATTTTTTACACTGTCCGAACCAGTGGAGATATTTAAACCAAATTTGATGTGTAGTACCACCTTTTTGACTACGATATTTAGTGATAATATGAAGGTCCTGAAATAACCAGTGGTGGAGTTATGGGGTTTCACTATCACTAAATTTAAAAAGTAATTAGTACGGACCTGTCTCACATCAACGTAATTTTTTTTTTCGTAAAGTTCTTTCAATTCTCTACAAAAAGTGTATCTTGACATTTTTTTGTATCTGCCACGGTTGTGTAGTAAATAAATTATTTCGTTTCCATCTCAGCCTTTTTTGCCTAAAAATGTGTTTTCTAAGATTATTGATAAATATCGCAAATAACAGAAATTAATTATGGAACACTTATCGGATTCAGCTATTTTATTTTTAATTTTATGGAAACAATTTTAAAAATAAACTGGCACTTGGTTTGAGGTACATTACTTTATTATCATTTTAACATTTTTATCAAATCTGTATTATTTCTTAATAATTTTTATAATTCTAAATTTGTAGAATTCTAAATTATACCACGACGAGAAAAACATGATTCTTCCGCCCATAAAATGTTATTTAAAAATTGTCTTATTTCCTTTGACTACAAAATCCATCGGCAAAATACTAATGTCCTTTCTGCATCGCCGTACTGGTGAAGATAAGTGTGCCATGGAAAAGAAAATCTTATTGACAGTTAATAATACAATAATCTGTCATCCAGTAGATGAACGTAGCAGCGCCGCAGTTTGTCTTTGTTAATAATTAAAATGCCGTTCCAATTTACAAATGAAGAGCAGGCTGACATCCATTTCTGCTATGGAGTTGCAAATGGGAACTCTGCGGAAGCAGCCAGAGAATACCGGAGGCGATTTCCAAATAGGCGCCATCCGCGTCCCTCGGTGTTTGTTAACATGCACCGGCAATTCAGAACTCGCGGTCTGAGAACTAGAATCGTCGAACGAGGAAATGAAAACAATATCCAACAAGTCAGACGCAACAATGAGATTCTTCGTGAATTCGATAGGAATCCTACAACAAGTAGCAGAAGAGTGTCAGTGGCCCTACGTGTTTCAAAGTCTGCAATTTTGCGAGCTTTAAAAAGAGATCACAGGCATGCGTATCATCTACAACCCGTACAAGGTTTAAGGCCCGGCGATGCAGAAAGAAGATTAGTGTTTTGCCGATGGATTTTGGAGTCAATTGAAGGAAATAGACAATTTTTAAATAACATTTTATGGACGGACGAGTCGTGTCTTACTCGTCGTGGAGTAGTAAACTTTCATAATCAGCATATTTGGGCACAAGAAAACCCACATGCAATCCGGCCAAGAAATTTTCAGGTCGAATTTAGTGTCAATGTTTGGATTGGACTGTACAACCATCATCTGTTTGGACCCTTTTTTTTGCCACAGCGAGTGAATGGTGACAATTTTTTGGAGTTTTTAGTAGCTGAGCATAATAATATGTGGGAAGACATTCCTTTAAACTTAAGATTGTTGGCTTGGTTCCAACTTGACGGCTGTCCTGCACATTTTCGCCGAAATGTGAGGAACTGGTTAAATAATAACTTTCCAAATAGGTGGATCGGACGAGGGGGACCGCTCGCTTGGCCACCACGTTCTCCGGACATAACACCTCTGGACTTCTTCGTATGAGGATTTTTAAAAGAACAAGTCTATGCGACTCCTGTAGAAACAAGGGAACAACTTATTGATCGTATCAGAAATGCGTGCGATGAATTGAGAAATGGCAATTTAATCGATGCTGTTCAATCCGTTAGGCGTCGAAGTGAATTATGTGTGCAACAGAATGGATCACATTTTGAACAATTGTTGAATGTTGTACAAATTTAGAATTATAAAAATTATTAAGAAATAATACTAGATTTGATAAAAATGTTAAAATGATAATAAAGTAATGTACCTCAAACCAAGTGCCAGTTTATTTTTAAAATTGTTTCCATAAAATTAAAAATAAAATAGCTGAATCCGATAAGTGTTCCATAATAAATTTCTGTTATTTGCGATATTTATCAATAATCTTAGAAAACACATTTTTAGGCAAAAAAGGCTGAGATGGAAACGAAATAATTTATTTACTACACAACCGTGGCAGATACAAAAAAATGTCAAGATATACTTTTTGTAGAGAATTGAAAGAACTTTACGAAAAAAAAATTTACGTTGATGTGAGACAGGTCCGTACTAATTACTTTTTAAATTTAGTGATAGTGAAAACCCATAACTCCACCACTGGTTATTTCAGGACCTTCATATTATCACTAAATATCGTAGTCAAAAAGGTGGTACTACACATCAAATTTGGTTTAAATATCTCCACTGGTTCGGACAGTGTAAAAAATACTTCATATTTTTTCCAACACTTCAACGCCCTGTATCTCGGAAACTAAGCTTTCCCCGATATATGTTGATATAAAATTTTCATTTTAGATTATCTTTTTCTATCTAATGTTAAAGTCCTACCACATAAAAGTGAACCACCCTGTATATTGTAAATATCATATAACGACCCAATATACCTAAATATGGGACTATGAAATCCAACATTGCCCAAAAAAGCAATATTCCCTCGAATAACGGCATGCTGCTCGTTGATTGTTTTCTCTAGAACATCTCCCCCGTAATGCCAATTTTCAATTAAGAAAGGCGGGCTCCCGCCCCGTTAAATTAGCCATAGCGTGGGGCGGGCCCCGACGTCTCAAAAGCCTCTAAATCTCACAGTTACCCTCATTTCAAACTCATTTTCCTCTTCATTTCACCGCAACAAAGTGGTTTCACGGCGACGCGCAGTGCTCACCTTTTTTAGGAGGTGAATAAATCAAGATGTTCTCGAAGAACCGCGGCCTATCTGTAACGGGATAGGAAAGTTAAATCTAACTAGGGTTAAACCCCCCTATGTGGGCAGGCAAGAATACCTTTATAGCTCGTGTAAAATTAACTTAAATCCGGCCCTGGCAGAAAAATGTCGGTTCCCTCGTCCCCCAAGAAAATTAAAACGTTCAAACTTCTAGGTCGGCTTTTTATGAAGAAACTTAAGCCGTTAGTGGTCGTCTCCAAAATATTGTTAATTAGCAAAATAAAATATTCGTGGTACGCAGTGGTTGGGGATCCTTATACTTGGAAAACTCGGATAATTTTGGTTTCACGACGGAAAGGGTGCATAGAAGAGGAGCGACAGGCAATTTTCGAACTTACGAGAGCCGGGCCAGTGTTTGAATAATACTGGAAATTCCTTTGTTGAATTTTAGGAGATTATTTCAGAGATTGCAGGTCCAATAACCTCGATTCGATTTTGACATATGTCAAATCACAATATGGCGACAATTTCAAAAAACTCCCATTAAGTACATACAGTGTGTCCCGTTTTTCATGTTAACACCCCCTGAAAATCTAAGTAGGCTGAAGGAATTGAACGGGGCAATTTTTTTATAGATATGTCCCTGAAAGGTCATCATTTGCGAAGTATTGGTTTGGCATTGCCGCGAAAGCCTGGCCTACTGCGATTTTTTAAAGGGGTGCGTTTGTTCGAAAAACCATATTAGGCATTTTTTTATTTACAATCTGACAGCACAGCGTTAATCAGGACACACCGAAACCCCCATATACCAAATTTGAACAAAAAATATACAGGGAGTTCCATTCTGCAGGGTGTCAAAGTTGAGCAAAATAGGAATTTTAAAGGCATCTGGCGAGTCAAGTGTGCTATGGAATTACCTTAAAACAGTTGAATGGTCAAAAGGACCACTCAAGGTGTTGGTGTGCAAAGGTCCAATACAAAATATACAGAGTGTTCTTATTCGTGCTATCTCAAAATACTGAATAAAGTGTTTTACTTATATGTAGTTTCTTGTTTTTTCTTCTAGTACCTATTATTATGTAATTATTATTAGTATTATTTAATTTTGTATTGTTGCTTCTCAGGGAAAAATATTATTAAATAGCCCTTAACCTTGTCATATAATTGCGTTATTTCATTTTCCATGGCCCCTATAATGTGACGGTCCTTGAGAAATGGCATCTTTGTTGATACAGAGCAGAAAAAATACGTATTTTGCGTAATAACGAAGCAACCGCTTCATTTAGACATATAGTATTTCATATCTTTTTGAACTGTCTTTTCACAAGCATTTCAATGGTGCAATAGAGAAATATGGGTTCCATTTGAAAAAATGAGATTTTTCAATTTTTCGATGTTGATATTGGGAATTTTTTCCCGAACTTTTTGAACTGTCTTCTCACAAGCATTTCAATGGTGCAATAAAAAAATATGGGTTCCATTTGAAAAAATGAGATTTTTCAATTTCTCGATGTTGATATTGGGAATTTTTTCCCGAACACCCTGTACAATATTTTGAAATGGCACAGACTATTTAATAAAGTTGACTTTCGCCTACGACAGTCCAAAATTTCAGTTTTCCAGATTCATAAATTTCAAAGTTATCATCACTATAGTCGATGGCTGCAACACTCAAAAAAATCAAAAATTTGCGAATATCTCGAAAAGGGTTAGGAATAGGGTACATATTATATCCAGAAAAAAGATTTGGAATTTAATAGGGAACCAAATGGTGTAATAATATATAGGGTGTTCTATTTGAAATAACAAAGTTGCTATCGACTTCCGGTATAACCGGAAGTGATCGGAAGTTGAAAATATTTTAGAAAGAAAGTTTACAACCTGTTATATAAGTAACCAATATTTCAAATCAAAATTCGCGCTCCTTCCCCGTAAACTTCTAATGAACCACTTACGTAAATCACCCTGTATAGTCAGTCTGTGCCCTTTAAAAAATAAACCTTTTCTACGGGCCTTCTACAAATGTGAAAATATGGATAAAGGTGCAAGTGAATTATTTAATGGGGACCGGCTCTTCCCCCACTAAAACTATTGTTATATAACTATTGATTGTAGATACATAGCACAAAAAAATAACAAAAAAAAATAACACCGAGTTCACAAATTTGCCGTATGCACATTTCAACTAAAATTTTATAAATATTTTTCTCTTTCTAAATTGAGTTATCTTTGGATTTGGTGACAGTCAAGGCAAGGAATTTAAATCTATTTACTTAGATATGAATACATCATATCCCACATACATCATAACTTACTGTCACCGACTCCAAAGATAACTCAATTTAGAAAGAGAAAAATATTTATAAAATTTTTGTTGAAATGTGCATACGGGCAAATTTGTGAAGTCGGTGTTATTTTTTTGTTTATTTATTTTTATTTTTTGTGAATTATTAAGAATTATCGAAATCGGTCCAATATTAAATTCCATCCCCTGTTTGTCCACCCTTAGGATTGAAATTTTTCTCTTCAAATTTAAATGTGGCCGCCCCTAAGGTAACCCCTTTCTAATAAAATAGGAATCATCCAAATCGGTCCAATATGAACTTTCATCCCCTATTTATCTACCCTTAGGGATGGAATTTTTTCTTCAAATTTAAATGGGGCCACCTCTAAGGTACTCCCTTTCTAATAAAAAAAGAATCATCGAAATCGGTTCAATATGAAATTTCATCCCCTATTTGTCCACCCTTAGGGGTGGAATTTTTTCTGTAGGTATAAAAAAATACAACGGAATTGATAACCTCCTCCTTTTTTGAAGTCTGTTAAAAAAGTAGGTCCACCGTACACCAACGTGTATTTTTTATTATTATTTATTTATTCTTATTCTTACATCTCTGACTGTATTTATAAGCTGCAAGTATAATGTAGTATATGTAGTACATTTAAATGTACTATGTTACATAGTTACATAGTCTATGTATAATGTATTTTATTAGAAATGCTGAAAAATATTTATTATAGTTTATTTGAAAAAAAACGCAAATACGCAAATATTTTGAACCAAAACATTTAAAAAATGTTTTATTCATCCTGTTCCATGTTCCATTTGTTCAAAATGAGGATGTTTTTTTGAATTTTGGTAGCTCGGTAACTCGGCACAAGTATTCGTTTGTTTTATGTTTGTATTAAATCAGCAGGGGGGGGGTTAACCCCCTTCCAAAAATTATCCATTCCTTATTCCTTCACTACACAGTCACCGTATAGTGGGAAGCACTATAATATAGTGCCTCCGGAAATATGTCCTCTTCGTTAGAACTCTTCAACTCCCGTTACATTTATCGCCCTATATATTGAATTAAAACAAGACACCAGTGGTAAGATACAAGTGGCGCCATCTTTTAATTGATAGCGAACTGCTGGCGCCTTATGACGCCACCAGCGTTGACATAATAATATGTCTCGATTTCGCAAGGAATTCCAGGATTAGATTATATGGAAAGGTGAGGCGAAAGTTTATTACTGTCGCAGAAAAAAAATATTATGCGCGGTTCTATATTGGAATGTTACAAACACAACATATTTTATTTCAAAATTCGCAACATTTCAAATAACATAATATACCGTATTATAATATCTTGATAGTGCCTATATAGTGCAATTATGGCAATACCTACATAATTATATTGTTTCGTTTTCAATTATTAGAGCGAGTTGAAATTTTCCAAAAATAAAAATATGTACAGGGTGTGTCAAGGAAGAATCCCACCCCTTAACTTTTTAATTTTTCTAGATAGAAAAAAACGTTTTAAATGAAAGTTGTGGGGAATTTTATATATTTTTGGATAGTGTCAACCGTTTTTATACAGGGTGTCACAAAAAAGTAGGGCAGTCCATAGAAGCGCCCTGTATATTTGTACATTTTTGAAATCCACGATTTTTTCCGATTCTGAAAATATATGTATGTCAGATATTTGTGTCACTCGTTTCAAAGTTACAGAGTGTTGAAATGTCGATTTTTGGGAAGTTGCATCGATTGTAAAATGTTTTGTTGCATTAATTTTTATATAAGTTACTTTAATTATGTCACATAAACTAAAAACTGTCACAGATACCATACTAATTTTAAATTCAATTTAATAATGCTAAAATATTAATGGCATAAAGTAATGGCGATTATTTTTTCCACCATCAAAGTAGCCATGGCTTCGAAACAAAAATGCCAAGCATTTATTTATTGTTTATTATCTGTCACACTGCATGTTATACATAAATATAAATAAAAAAGAATACAACAAAAGATTTTACAATCGATGCAACTTCCCAAAAATCGATATTTCAACACTCTGTCAATTCTGCGTTTTTCTATATCTTTACAGATATAATAATAATGAATAAAATAAGTTTAATAAGTATAATAATAATGAATAAAATAAGTTTTGCAAATTGAAAAGCTTTTCGCGCGAATTGTAAAGAAAAAATGCATACTTTGGCAAATAGGTACTTGCTTATCGACCAATCACTGTCCAATAAAATTAATTGGTACCTACCTGCTTTTATCAACATTTCCCGCGACAAGCTTTTCAATTTGCAAAAACTTGTCGCAATTTGGAATTGAATTACCTTAACGAAAACCTAAACTTACTTAAATTTAAAAAATATGAAATTGAGATGATTGTGTTTAAAAGTTCTTATTTTTTTTATTGCAAATTATATAACGTAAACGTACCAGTGCCTGACACATTGCCCAAACCTGACATATATGTTTTATTTAATTGAAAAATAAACTAATGAGCAGATAATATAAATCCATCCTACTGAAATATTTATGGTGGTAGAAGTCACAGTTATAATGAGTTATGTATGTTCCTAACCCCAGTAGCACACCATATTGGCCCAATATTGATTCTATATTGGTAAAATATTGTATATGGGCCCAATATTGGCAATTTTTAGCCAATATCGATAATATATAGGAGATGTACCTTTTTCCTATATTTTTATATAATGTTTATACAATATAGTTCCAACATTGATAAAACATATTTGGCAATAACTTTTATTAACATTTATATGTAATATTTATCCAATATTGGTAATATATTAGAAATGTACCTTTTTGTATATTTATATAGAATATTTATCCAATATTGATCCAACATTCATAGAACATATATGGCAATACTTTTATTTATATTTATGTGTAATATTTATCCAGTATTGGTAATATATACAGGGTTAACTATCCCTTAGTACAAAAATTTTTATGGCAGATAAAGAAAAATTAGACTTGCCAAAATAAATTTTCAAAAATTTTCTAACATTTGTCTTAAGCCTAAAAAAATTTTTTTTCAAATTGTATTAAACCCCTCAAAAAACGCCGCCTATGGACGCCCGCGCGACATGTCTAAAAATTTCGCGTATGTCAATAGCGCGGCGTTGCCACGTCTATCAATTTATCCGAGGATTCACCACAAAATTTCGATTTCCTTTTAAAAACGATTACTTTCTAAGGAACATGTAGAATGCCTATGAAACACCTACCTTACTGACATTTCCAGGATTGTTTGCACCATTTTCTGTTTTCTTGCTTTTTTACATTAAAAGTCACACAACACAACATTCACATTTTCTAAATCTGTTGGGGATCTCTTGGTTTCCCTCTGCTATTCCTTTTGTTTGAAGCGAGGTACTCAGCCTGACGACCACGACGAGGTAGATCCCCTCCGCCAGGAAAACCCCGAAGGGTAACCAAAAAATCACAACTGCACTAGCACACATTGCACATGCAAAGCACTACAGTAGCTGTTCAAAGAGGCCGCCGTTAACTTCGATGCACAAATTCACTTGGTTAACTAAAGAAGTCCGGATACGTGCAAAAAGTCCATGATTATTCCGGATTTGAACAGCTGCACCTTCAATTCGTTCACGTAACTGCTGCTCGTTGGCGATTTCCTGCTCGTACACAATCGCCTTCATGAATCCCCAAATACAAAAATCCATTGGATTCAAGTCTGGTGATCGCGGCGGCCATGCAATGGGCCCTCCTCTTCCGATCCAACGGTTGGGGCATTGGTCGTCTAAAAGTGCACGAACAGGTCTCGCAAAATGGGCTGGTGCACCATCGTGCATAAACCACATGTCATGCAGTATTTGTAGTGGCAAATTATCAAACAAAACATTTGTCAGAAAATACAAGTATCGTTCAGCGTTTAAATTTTCCGGTAGAATGTATGGTCCAATTAATCGATCTCCATAAACTCCTGCCCAAACATTGATGGAAAACCGACGTTGGAAATTAAACCGCCGAACAGCATGTGGGTTCTCATCGGACCAAATATGGCTGTTGTGTCTAAAAAAAAACAACAAAAATTAGAAATATTCACAATTTTGGCGAAGGCGTTAGGATTGACATAGCCAATTTTATAATAAATAAAAAAGATAATATGGAAGAGAGAAAGCTATAAGTAAGTAAAAAATTTACATACGTGTAAACCCCAGCACGTGTGAAGCAGCATTCGTCTGTCCAAAGAATGTTGAAAACAAAGTTTGGGTCTTGGGCGATTCGATCACGTAGCCAAGTGCAGTAGGTCATTCTCACCGGAAAATCATTTGCTTCTAATGCTTGGACCTTTTGTATGTGATAAGGGTGAAGGCCGTTTTCCCTTACAATCCTCCATGCCTGTAAATAATTTTATTGTTACATTTTAAATTTTATGTAGGTATTAGGTGCAAGCAAAGACAATCCCATCACATGGGATAGTCTTTGGTAGAAGTCAGTTTTATTGGTTTTATTTTACTTGCCTTGTTCTGAGATATTCCCAATCTCCTTGCAATAGCTGTAGTGCTTATGGAAGGTTGCTCGCCCACCCCTTCGAGCTTGCAAAACACCAGTGTTTCGCATACGTTGTACAATGTTCACGAAAGTACGTGGGTTAGGCATATTTGCCCTGTTAGGAAAACGAATACGGTATTCTGCTGCAGCTCGATGTGCACTTTCATCGCATCTCCCGTACATTATAACCATGTCCGTTAACTCGGCGTTCGAATACTCCGGCATTTTCACAAAGACGGTGAACGATTTGCCGCGAAAATCAAGACCAAACTGGGAAATAACGCCATGTTAAATTCGCAAATGCCCTCCGTCGGCTACTAGCCAAACTTGAAAAGGTTTGTTCCAACAGGACCAATAACCGTGCTCAAGCACGTTCAGCGCATGCGCACTACCCCACTGGCTGTTCCAACTGAATTATGTACCTACCGACACGGGACGATACACGCACTGTTCCAGCCGATTTATGGATCATTTGTGTATCGTCCTTGTACGATAAAAACGGTCCCTGGTCTAAAGCAATACCCGCGTGTACTGACATGCGCAGTGTATAGTCATGTGACAGAGATAAACAATAACCTCATATTTTTGTTTTTACGTAGATGGTTTTAAATCGATGGCTGGGATCGTGTTTTTTATTTCTTGTTGGTTTTTGGCTTGTTGGGTAGGGCGGGGAATCGTTGAACAATAATTTTTTAGAGTAAAGAGTGAGGTTAGCCCACCGAACATTCGGTTAGCCACATATTAAACACGCAGGTTAGGTGCGGTCACAAAACGTGATTTGGTCGATTTGATTCACAATCCGTTCCATCTGAAATTTTCTTTGGGATCGCACATGAACGGTGCAAAACTAGCGCATGCGTTCTTTAAGGGTTATCATCTAGTTCATGTACAGTTCTGTGACGGTACGTAAATTCGAGTTGGAACAAATGATCCCAAAGAAAATTTCATATATATATACTTTTGTACTGTGTAGATTAATTTTGTGTAAGTTTATGCAAGTGCACCTTCGTATTATTAATAAGACAGATATAAATTTCAAGGGCTGGAAATTATATATTTAAATGCTGGCATTTGGCGCCACAGTTTCATATTATTATTGGCGCAAGCGCAACGCGGCAGCACGGGTAGCCTCGGCGCATCTCTATGCTCCATTGCTTCGCCAGGCGCCCGCGCATCATCCTGTTTTTAACCTGCTCGCAATGTTTACTATTATTTTTTATTTAATCACCAGTTATTATTACCTCAGATCCAGAAAAATAATTGCACACCTATTATTAGTGAAAATAAGTGCAGCTCAAATTGCAGGTGTACACAAGCAAAAATAAAGCGGTAAGTAATTGTATCTATATATCCCAATAATAGTTTTATTAACTATTGTAAGTGAGCGGAAAAGGTTGATCTACCTACACTTATAATGGGTAAATTATTGTGATTTTGCAACAACAAACACGCGTTTTATAAACACATATGAAGTATTTGTAGGTTAGGTGTTAGGTCCTGAATTTCGGAATAGCCATATTGGACCAATATTGGTCAAATTTTTTTGCCGATGTTTGATTATAACTTTGCTGTGGCGTCATTACAAGTTTATATTTCCGTTATTTTAAGATACCTCTTTGCTAGGAAGTTCTGTTTATTGTAGTGGACACCTAATTTTTCTGTGTGCCGTTCCTGCCTTCTATAAAAACTATAAAGTGACTTTTTTTGTATTTGGTAAATTAACATATTAGCCCAAAGAATTTGTTTGGGAATCAGCCTTATTTTTCGTGACACCCCTGTATAATTACCCTATAAATTTGACTATAAACGTTTGCATTTTTAGAAGCTGTCTGAAAACGATTTAAAAATGCCACCGAATACGAATTTGATAAGTCAATTTCAACGTATTTAGCGGGTGCCGGGGACAAAGAAGGCGGACGGAAAAATATATAGACTTATTTGTTTTGTTATTATTTTTTAATCGTTTAAAACAACCTTTTACTTTACGATATTTATTTTTATTCATTTAGAGTGTATACGATTTTGTGTGTAAAATTATAGTCTAAAATAATAAAAAACCATTTCAAACAATTGTGTATTTAATATTTTTTGTACCAATATCTGACCCCACTATTTATTTACAAATAATTGATCTCATATATTATGAAAGACGATATTGGTAAAATATCATGCTTATATATTGGTCAAACGTTGGGAAAGTCGGATTTCTTTTAACGGCCCAATATAGATTTAATATATACCTATTATATTATATATAATATAAAGTATATATTGTGCCAATCTGAAAAACTAATATTGGCTATATTTCTAAAATAAATATTACATATTTATTAATTCATAATATTGGGACAATATTCATCTTCAATATTGGATTCATATTAAAAATATACATTGGGCCATTAAAAAAAAATCTGACGATTGCATCGTTGGGCCCATATGTAAATATAATATTTTACCAATAAAGTTAGTTATCTTGGTTTCTCTATTTTTACTGACTTGTCAATTTATAGAGGTTATATTCATTGTGGTTTCTTAGCGAAATTGTGCGAAATGTGTAATTACGTGTTTTTAGTGTAGATTTTTCAACTGTCTTAATTTTTGTGGCTTATACTTCTAAGCAAACAAGGTAAGGTAATAATTAAGTTAGTAATTTAGAACTATTTCAAGTTTTTGAAGATTTTAGTTGGAGTGTCTGCTATTGACTTATTATGTTTATGCTAAGCCAATGCCTGACATAGGTGTCAGCTACTGGGAAAATCACAAGTCATGCAAAAATGATCTCTAAAGTCTCTAACAATAAACCTTATAATGGTGTACAAATTTCACGTCAATGGGTTAATTATTTCCAGTGATATCTCTCCTACTTACTCCATATTAAGAATCATCAATAAACGCGCCAAATTGATTTCTATAGATTAAAATTTGATAAATCAATCCTTAAGGTGTCAGCGTTGGGTGAAGAGATTAAACCTTCAGTCAACGGTGTCAGGCACTGGTAAGTTTAAGTTACCCACAAAAATAAAAGTAAGTTAGGCACACAGCATCAATTGTGGGCCCTGCTGCCATCTATACCCCGTCAATCGTACCTATATCAGTTTGAGGTTATCATTTGCTTCTTTATGCTTGAGAAACGCTTCGCTTGAATCAACTGATCTTTCATTTTGGTGAAGTGTGAAGTGTTAATATTTATACATTTTTTGAAGAAGAAAAAGCAGGTTTTTGATTACCTATCGAAACAATAGAATAGTGTTAGCCCGGGGCCTCCAAAACTTACGGTCCGCCCCTGACTGTGATATATGAACAAATAACAATTTCCAAAATTGGAAACCCAAAGTTTTCTACTCAAGAATAAGTTACTATATGTTCCAGAAATGAGAATCTACGGGTGTTGGGTATTGATTCGTTTTCGACTCGGTGGCCAAATGAGAGTACAAGCGAGTAGAAATGTTTCTCCCCTAATTAATAATATAAGGGGTTCCGCGGATCGGTGCCTCCATGCTTTGGCTTGGGCCTCTGGAGAGCTATTCTAACGCCCTTGGCTAAATCGGCTATGTAAGTGAATTGAAATATTTATACGGAAATTCGACGAGGTCCAAAAGTTGACGTCTCGACAACAAGAGAAATTTAACATTAACTGTGTTCAACACAACCAAGTTTACGACCGTGTGACCTAGTAGCGCAGTTCGCAGCCGATGACGAGGTGATCACGTTGTGGCGGGTGTTGTTTCTCTTAAAAATACAAGTACGATGAGGTTATAGGGTCCCTATCGTTCCTGAAACTTTCGGATCATACTGCTAAGTACTTCTCCTTTAATTAGAGCGTTATCTAAACGATTCCACGGAATATTTTAGATAACGCCGGTCGGGTAGACTGTGTATGGAAATTTCAGCGGATAAACCGGTTTATTGCCCTATGTAATTTTATTACGCCATCGCCCGGGAAGTGGGATCGGTCTTTTAAGTCATCACCGCCACATTTTAATGCCCTATTTACATACCGTTTTATTTCGTTGCAGCTAAACAAGAAGAAAAGGTACGGTTCCTGTGGAAGCAGAGCAAACCCAGACCTCGACCCAGACGGAATATAACTAAACCAATGATAACAATGACATATAATACTTTCTAAATCAAAACACTCACTTCCCATTTGCTAGGAAACAATATAACCAGGAGTCCTAGAGAATACTATAAGCCGGATCATTCCTTTGAAGTCGTCGAAAAGCCGCCGATTTTTTGCGACCGGTCGTAAATTAATGTCAGCTCGCCACTCCGTTATTTACGAGGGTGGACTTTCCAAATCACCGTAAAGCTGGTTGCACCAAGATATACGGGGGCACCTCTATATTGACTTTCCATTATGCACAATAGGAGTAATAGGTATAGCAGAAATATAAGGAGCATACTGTGTATAATAAAAATGCAGGTATTTTACTTTTTCCGTTTAAATAACGCAAGATGTACCTAACTAAACATAGAGTAAGTAAAAATATACATAAGTGTGTACCTAGGAGCAAACAAAATTGTTTGCATAGTTTATAAGTTTTGTATTTTATTTATTTTGTCTTCGGTTTTTAATTCCCTATTCGCAAATTTAAGTGTGTAGTCAATACGAACTCGCGTATAATATAATAAAACCAAATAGTCGTAGGGAAAATTTGCACACGGATATGTGTATTTTACTGATCGGAATTCCGTTAGTATGATAGAACCTAAGCTATCCTGATGCGATAACTCATTAAATTTTGATAAGAAAATATTTTCTAAATTCACTAAATTCTCATGGAGTTACTGTCAAACTGCCAAATGGTCCTGAACTGCCTTCATAGGTTTTTAGTTCACAAAATATTGTTGACTTGTCTCTGCCTGCTAGATTACGCATACGAATATGCCTCTAACCATAAGCTTCTGGTAATAATCTTAATGGAACAGCAGAACTTTTTCCGGACGAAGTGAATGATTGGTCATCAAAAATGTGTCTTACAAATTTTTATACGTTTATGTGCCTCTTCAGGTGCAATATGTGTTTGTTTTCATTTAATCTCATTATTAAACCCATTATTTAATCTCATTATTAAACCCATATATTTTCAAATGAAATACTATAAACAATGGAGTACGTGTCATGACTTTTAGTTTTTGTTGTTATCTCTCTCTATCCTTGGTCATTCCTCTGTCTGAGGAACAAACCAAAGAGTCAAGTCGGGCTGGACGCTGGACGCTGATTTTAATTCGACCTAAATTTCCCTAATGTAATATAATATGCATCTACATAATACAGGCTGCACAATGTGAATATAGAAAACAAGAAAACATGCCTTCTTTAATATTTTACGGACATGGGAATTAAAATGTAAATTAGAAGCCGGTTCTGCACATATGGACAGAGAGTGAGAACCAGAAGCTTCTGGTAATAATCTCAATGGAACAACAGTTGTTAATAAACTTTTTCCGGACGAAGTGAATGATTGGTCGTCAAAATGTGCTTTACAAATTTTTATACGTTTATGTGCACCTTCGGGTGCAATATTCGCAAATTTATGGTCTTTGACGAACCCTAAGGCCTTTTTCCATTGCTGAAATCTCCAATTATCAATATTTTTATTTACAACAAAGAAAGAAACACACCTGTGACATGTTGGCTTTATATTATTCAACATATACAATATTATACATTTATGTCATATAATATTATGCATAATACGAGTATTATGTAATAATATAATAATATTTCGATGACTATAGAAATAATTGATGGATACATTTTTCTAAATTATACGTCAAACTAAATCTTACCTTTCAGGGTCTTTAGGAATTCGAAAAAAGGACACACAGATTTTGAATTGCTTTTACAGCCATCCGCACTGTAATAAGAACAGTGATACTACTCAAAATTGGCAACGGTATCAGATATAATTTACGCGCACCCGGTCCAATACGAAGCACACCGTTCCGAGAGACACTGTGTAACAAAGCGACGCTCGGAATCGCCCGCTCAGCGGGATATCGATCGAGGGCTAAGGCGAAGGGAGCGGGATCGGGCAGGAGGGAAATATTTGTTTACACAGGTGAGCGGACTTATAGTATTCTCTAGACTTTGGTAGAAACGTGGAAGATAAAGATTTGAAAATCAAGAAAGTCAAGATCTGGATTAAATAACCTACGTCGGCCATCTGGATTAATGATATTTTACTGAGAGGCCAGATGAAGAGAAAAATTTGAGTACCACCATAGACAAAGCTACATAATAATGTCAAATACTGAAGGGGTGAAAGGTGCTATGCACGCCACTTTATTCCCCGAAAAACAAAGGAAGGTCCTGATTTGTTATGGGGCGAGCATGGATAATGGTCCTAGTTACCGAATCCAATAAGACGAATCAACAAACAAACAATATAACCTCGAATGTGCATCCAGAAATCCAGAAAAATCGAAGCACACGACGTTACGGCGTGGCGATGGTCTGGGATAAATCAATATTTTACGAATTAATAATATTATAAAAGATAAACACGCAAATAAGTAGGATATATGTAGCAATCTCGTCAAGACTCGCTTTGCGTGGTTCCACCGCTGAGTATACTGTGGAAGCACGTGAATGAATTGGTAGCAGTTTTAACGCTTATAAAACAAAATTAACTAGTAAACTTAACACTTCCCATTAAAATGAAACCGCGAAAGTAATTTCTAGGTCCCATATACTTTCCGATTTAATTAGACGTTGCCAGCGAAGTGAAAAACTGGCGCAAATTAAATATTTTATGCGGGCTTAAGTCCCTACCTCTTGCTTCTTTTCTCCCCTTAAAAATTCCGTGGGTCCACTTAGGGCTAAGCCCCTTACTTCCAATCAGTAAATCAAGATTAAGTCCTCCACTCTGACGTCGCCTCGACATTAAGGCCGAATCGCACGATCTAATCGTAAACATGGGCACTACTCGAACTACTACTGTCGCGCAGTTCATTTGGACAGCTATAGGTGGCGCTGTAGTCGATATAATTCTCGGCTCCCATTTTTCATTGTGCTATTAGCGCATAGTTACCGGTTTTGCACTGGAAAAACCTTATATACAGGGTGATTTATTCATAAATACTAATAAATATAATAAATTAATAAATGCTAATTTTCAAGAAACCCTATTAGGGATTTTTTTACGACAAAATGTTATTAAGAAAACTTGTTCAGAATAAAAAACTGAGTAGAATTGCAAAATTTCAAAAGTCTAGGCCTACTTTGATTTTTAGCTTTTTACCCTTTTTCTCCCATTTTTTTCTTAGAAATGTGTCCTTTCTGGAGCTTTCACATCAAAATATTATTAAGGAAACTTGATTATCGTGAAAAAATAAAATTTTTAAGTGAAAGCTCCAGAAAGGACACTTTTCTACGAAAAAAGTGGGAGATAAATCTAAAAAACAAAGTAGGCGTAGCCTTTTGACATTTTGTGAATCTACTCAGTTTTTCATTCTGAACAAGTTTTCTTAATAATATTTTGTCGTAAAAATCACTAATCAGTTTTCTTGAAAATTTGCTATTTTCAAAAATCATAGCAGGCCATGAAATAATTACTCCATCCAAATACGACCGCCTATGAGATACTCTCCCTTGGTACTACCAATAAAAAAAATAGATACCATTTGTTTTCCTTGCCCTTCATATATTTCTGACGTGTCCAGTATCAAAATGGGACACACTGAATAGGCCGAAAACGCAAAAAAAAATTTTACTGCATGTTTAAATAATGGGGCAATTTATCCCAAATCCCACGTAACGAGGCGCACCTGAACGCACATGGCACCGGCCGCGACGTTGCCGTTATTTATTGATAATTGAAATACGAAAAAATATTCAGTTTATGAATTTACCTAGTTGACAGAACAATAACAGGGTGTTAGCACACCTTGGACTTATTCGTATTCAGCATCTAACTTGACATCACTACAGTTTTCACACGTACAAAACGCACTCAGTGTCTACAAACAGAGGCTGGAAAATACTGAAACTATTTCCGAAATTCGATAGATTTTGGAGATTTAAGACAAAAGTTTTATTAAAAACAACGCGCGCGTCCCATCCGCGTTCCACAACTATTATTTATTACGTCTTACGTCAAACTTGTCAAGGATCTGCTGTCGGTTTCTATCACAGATAACCTAGTTTCTATTCTAGGTGGCACCGTGGCGCCATCTCGTCATTTTTATTATTATTAACGTCGCCGAATCTGTGGTAGAGCTCTCAGTCACTTCTCTCTGTGTTCAAAACCAAAAGTCTACAGCGCGCTTTCTGACACGGTAACAAGCGAACCTTTCTAACAGACGGCAGCACATACTACAGAAACCAGAGTTGCCTACATTCTGTTTATGCGGTACTCTTTGAGCAACATTTTTGCTTTTTTACCAAAATGGTTCTCTAGACAAATGCAGAAATGAAAGACATGATCCTTTATGGAGAATGCCTGCAGAATGTCAGTCAAGCTCAAGCTACCGCGGAACTATTAAGGAGATGGAAGAAGAAATCCACGCCCAGTGCGCCACCTATCGGCAGGTAGCGAAACTAAGACGGCCCTCGTGCGAAACTTCACCACGTTACATTACAGGAATGCTTCCTACATGGTACTAGTGTCAATGAATGCGACATAACCTTCAAAAATATCCAAACAAAAGTAGGGAGAATGATGTGCTCTGTGAAATACGGAAACAAATAACATCACGAAAAGACCCAAGAAGCCCAAACATATTTGCAAACTATTTTTAATGCGTACCCAATATTATGTGCGAAAAAGCTATAAAGATCGAAAGGAGAAACAGAAAATTAGAAAGATTCAAGTATCAACGAAAACCATCCCCACGGAGACGATTGTATTGCAAATATGGAGCCCTAACTAATAACGATGAAAAGCAAACATAACGAGAAATAAGGGAATGAGAAGTGTGTCGTTGGTGATGGTAACCACTTAAGCGGAAAGTAAGGTAATTTTAAGCAACTATATCCCAGAGAGGTTGGCTAATGTTGACGTTCTTATTTCTTCAGAGGAAGCGGAAAACTCACAGAACACAACTAAGTACTTACTCTAGGAGCGTCTTGGTGCAGTAAAAAGGATTATCAGTGAACTAGTGAGAGGAAAAATTAGTGCCCCAAGTGAAAGTGAGTGAAGTTTGTTCTATCGAGAAAAAGATCGTCCTCAGTGGTGTCGAGGTCCACGAAATCATGTAAGCCCCCTAGTTGAGTACTTAATAAAGCATCCAAAAATCAAAAGGTCACGTAAGCAGTCGTTTCATTTATTTTTCTCGTTGGCATTTATCCCTTAAGTTGTCTCAGGTCAAAACTAACCGTTACAAGAGGTAAGCGTTAACATTTGTCCATAATTTCCGCAAGCATTTGGCAGAACATTCGCCTACAATACAAATAATTATGTACTGCAAACATTCCTTTAAATTTACGATAGTTGCGTACATCTGACAACAATGCTGACGCGCACGACGGCAAGCGTCATCCGATGCCTCATGCGCCCTGAAAACAAGTCAGTGGCAGCCGTAAATAGAGGGCCAAATAGGTAAAAATGCGGTTTAGAAAAAAAATTATTCCGGCTTTAAAAAGAAAGTTGGAATTTTTTTAATTGCGATTTCGCGTTCAGGGTATTTTTCCCTACCCACTGTTAAAATTAATGTAGTTATGAATAAATCACCCTGTAGAAGGCGAAAATATTGCCGTTTAGTGTTGGAGAGGCAAGCGGAAAATGATCAGTTTATAAGTGCGTATTTTTTATCACTTGTAAATTATCACTATAAACATTACACTATACTATTATTAACTAACTACTACTAGACAATACTATTATATTACTACTCCTATGGTTATTACTATTACAGATTCTACATTGTGGACTGATGAAGCCACTTTTACAACATGTGGAGTTTTTAATAGAAGAAACACTCACTATTGGTCATCAGAAAATACACGACACTTTATTTCAATACAACTTCAATAAATGTTTGGTGTGGTCTTTTTCGGAATCACATAATTGGTCCAGTATTTTTTGAAAGTGGTTTAACTGAACTAAAATATTTACAGCTCTTAAGAGGAGAAATTTCTGATCTATTGAATCAAGTTAATGAGCCGCATATTGTTTGGCAACAAGACGGTGCTCCAGTACATTAATCAAGTGCTGTCAAGAGGCATTTAGATGACACTTCTGTAGAGTGGACATGGACCAAGTTAAAGAAAAAATATCTCAGAAGATCAGAGAGATGAACGAGACAGGTATCGTGGCTAACTACAAGATAAGTTTATTAAGAAGGTGTGCTCATAATAAAGAAAAATATAATATAACTTATCGAAAATTTCGACAGCATTATTGGCTTTGTTGAATTCTCATACCTGAAATTGCAAAAAAATTTTATAAAATTTCATATTTCCAAAATTAAAAACCAAAAAGTTAAGAAGGGGATCTGGCACAATGCAATTTCCCCTTAACAACATCGTGGCCGTTACAACAATTACTGCAGGGTCTTGTTTCCAGTATTTTATAAAGCCATTCTTCATAATATTCTGTTTTTCTTTGTTCATACCAGTGTCTTAGTGTCTTTTTATTTCAGCCCTACAAAAAGTTTTTGTACTTCTTCAGCTTGACCCCGATAAATTATTCGTTAAGAAATAATTAATTGGATAGGACGAAACACAATAACTTTAATACTTAGGTTGGAAGTTGCGGCAACTCTTCTAATAACGAACTCGTGGAGATATTTTTAAGTATTGACGAATCATTTTGCATGTGCAGTTGGTAAGAATGAAAACTTCCTTATCCAAAATAACTTCTCCTTAGTTGTTCTCTAATTTTATAATTCCGCAGTCACAATTCTGCGTGCGTCGTTTGCATCTAGATTTCCCTTAATCGCTTTTATTATATTTCCGGCCAAGTCCGCTCGGGAGGGGTGAACGTTTTCGACTTGATTTATATAAATTCGACCATAATTAATTCAACTTTCAACGCCTCTTGTGGTTTGAAAAACCCCCGGAAGTATCGTTCTCATTTCCAGGGGTAAACAATCTGACGTGGATAGCATTCCAGATAAGAAATATTCGATTTTACATTATGCAAAACAGACTAATTACGAAGATGACGTGACCAGTGAACCGTTAAATTCTTAATTTTCCAGACAGGGCCATGGAAAGAAACGGAAACGAAGGGAGCGAGGGCCTGGAAGCCGTTGAGTCTCATTCTTTTCCCTTGCTGATGAATAATCAATTACTTTCTGTTTTACAAGGGAAGTCAAACGGATGCCACCTGGCTTGTGTTCCCGATTCGATTCTTTTGTCCCTAATCAAACTGGTGGAGGACGGGAATTGGAAGTCCTGGGGTATCACAAAAAGGATTACGAGGATTTTTCTGCGAGTTTAAACGATTGCAATTATAGGGGATATACAGGAGAAACGTTAGTGTTCAAGAATTTGAAATATGGCATTGTCGGAAGTAGATTTGGGGATGATTGTGCCAGACATTGCTATATCTTTCCAAATCATGTAATTATTTACCTATCTCTCTCGGTGCTTAAGTAAGCAATCTATATTCCCGACCATCGTATTCTTTGTTCCATGGTATTTCATAGCATTCCATGACGGTCCATGATTTTATTCGATTCACGCACGTTTCAAACACGTACGTTTGACACACGGTTCTGTTCTGCGTATACGCTGAGACTGACAATTATTGTGCTTGTGTTTAAAATGCATTTACAGCAGCTCCCCTTTTCTTTATCTAAGTTTCCAACTGGAAGTGCTATTTCTTGCAGCTGTAAATGCATTTTAAACAAAAGCATAATTATCATGATATACATGTGATAAACGTGCGTGCGTGAAATGTGCGTGCATCATATAAAATCATGGACCCTCATGGAATACCATGGAATACCATGGAACATCATACCCATTTCACTTTTGAACCTCATTGTAGGATTACTGCCTATAACAACGTAATCTTCGTTATTTCATACATAGAGAAAATTCGCCGTCGATGTCAAAACGTCAATTTAACAATATGTCTTCGTCTGCACCGTTCACGGATTACTTTCGAGTGTAGTCTTTCAGTTTCGCCCTGGCATCAGAACGGGTGGTTTGTTTCCAAAGGAAACTTTGCTCCGAGGGTGTCCGTTAAACCAATATTACCAAAGGAAAAGGGTTGCAAGAATAACACTAACGATCAAACGAAAATAAAAGTTGGCCTTTTGGTCCGAATGACTAAGCTGTCGGTCCCCCCTCCTTCCACACCGTTCGGGATTAAGCGGCAAACTCGAACGAAACATCATGTTTATTTACCGAGTTCCTTAGAAAACGATAACAAGAAGTAATTGATAAGCGTTTCGCCGCAAAGCGAAGCACGACCCACGTCAAATGATTTTTAATGGGCTTCAAAAGGCAAGACGATATCTTTCGATAAGTTCCCCTCATTAAATACAGCTGCTTGGAAATATTTTTGTTATTATAATACCGATTGAAATAAAATTTTGTCACCCTGTATTGCATTGTAAATTTGGTTCAAAGGTATGGTACTCAGACAAATGCTAAACATAGACTAACCTAAAGGCTACTGTAATCAGCCATCATAAAAAAATGCCTACTCAAAGCAGAAACAACAAATTTGATACTACTTAAGCCTACATCATATGATAACCAGAGGTTACGTTTCCTCTGCCACAAATCCAACACTTTACTCTTCCCATCGGTTTAAAACTACACTAATTAACTAATTACTAACTTAACTATATATCTTTTGTCCAATAACTCTAGAAGCTCCTCAAAAAACAACAATAAAGCAAAAGTAAACACTCGAAACACATCAACACAAACCGGCGAAATCTCAACGAACTCTGGATCAGCTGTTCGGGCATAATAAAGCAAATGCGCATCGATCACAAAGAGCTCGTGCAACGTTGCCACGTTAGCCAGAATAAGCAATTTATTAAGGATATTATTTATAGAACAAGTAGGATCAGTAAATTCACAAAATCAATAAAATTTATTTTTAAATGATAAGTGTTCAAATTTTTACAATATGTAGATTGTAGATATTAACTAATTATTCAAATTTTTTTGTTTTTTAATGTCGGTTATACATTTATTTCGTAAGTACAAGATACATTTATGAAGAAGTTTTGTAATGGTGCAATCATTGCATTGTTTTGTTTTAGATTTCTATTACTAACTCAGACAAATATTGCTACTAAACATTTTTTTATCTTGTCCGGGTCTCTATTGTATTGAATTATTAGTCTACGTTTCTTATTTGTCTGAGGTATGGTATTTCTAAAGTCACTTGAAACAGCATAAAAAACTCTAATTGGCGTCACAAAAAAGGATATAGGACATAAGCGTCACGCAGTTCTCAAAAATATACATATTCTACAAGCAACATAATATTTCACTTTAAGTTTTTTTAAGGTTGTCCTCAAACACAACGTAAAGGTTAATGCACCATATAATATTGTCAAAAGGTCTCTAAAAAGCCATATCGATTACAACTATTTATGCAAGTATATCCTAAAATCTGTGAAATTATCGCACGCCTATCCACCGCATTTCGCTGCACAAGTGGCCGGCCGTCGAACAGTGTAGCCCATGCAAGCATTGGTGATATATTATATTAGGCGAGCATGCAGTCACTTGTTTTTACTACAATATCTATCGTCTATATCTCCTTCATCTCCTTTTAGTTCTAATAGCAGGTGCGGTTTAATATAGTTCAAAAAGTGTTTTGTCTCGTATTTTATTGCCGGAAGCGCCTGTTCTCTAAAATATAAAAAAACTCACTTGGAACACAGTGATATACGAGCGCGATCTATTTCATAGCATTTACCACGCTCTGCTACTGGTAAAAATACCAGACTTATCAGCAGAAATCACCCGTATAAAATTCAAAGGTTTTTATGCTGTTCCAAGTGACTTAAGAAATACTATACATATAGTCCAAAGCACGAAAGAAAACGTTTCTAAAGAATGGGGGCAGCATTGCGAGATTTCCTATAAGAGTAGTCGTTATTTATTGGCGAATACAAGTTTTATCATATTGAAGCCGAATTTCTGAACTCTGTTATATCGAAAAAATAAAGCTCGCATGACGGGACCACTTACCCATTTTTGCTTATCATTTATTTTTAACGCGGTGTGATAAAACACCTATTATATTTTTTTCAACATCGTCGCGTCTACCATCGCCTTTGAAATACGGCAACACAGCACTTCTGCCAAGGAGTCGGCTGACAAAACCAGTTAGCCAACGCGTTTTGTGCCTGTTTCTATAGTACGTAAAGTTAACTGCGTATTTGGGCTACCATACAGACCTAATTTTTTAGGCCGCTGGCAAGTTTTTTCCGCCGGCTCAGAGAGCTCAGTGGCGTTTCGTATGTTCGGGAGTTAACGTGTGCAAAATGAGTAAACAGGGAAGAACGTTGCATTCTCAAGCACGAGAAATAATAATATAATAATAATATAATAATTTATTTTCCAAAAGAATTTGTACAAGAATACATAGTAACAAACTGCCAAATTTAATATTATTGGAAATAAAGGCCAACCACTAGACCCTAATTTAATAGGGTATATCGTGGACCCCTTCATTTAATAATAAAGAAGAACAAGTAAAGTTTATGCAATTCAAATTCAAAAAATCACCAATATAATATAAATGTAATATAATATAAACTAAAACATAATATAAACTAAAACAAACTAAAACAAAAGAACCAAAACATATCTAATCCTCTGGAGTTTCAAGGTAAGAATCTCTATTTTGCAGGTACATATTTTTATTTTACAGTTTTTTATATTTTACAGGTACAATAATATTCAATAAGTGTGTGCGAGAGAAACACGAGGTAGACAGAATTGACGAAGAGGCAGGCTGCAGGCAAGCAGCCCCAAATAGTTCTAATCTAAGAAAATCCGTATAATATCTTTCGGCACCCCTATAATCCACTTTTTAACAAGTTTTTTAAATATATGCATTTTTTTTGTATTTTTAATTTCTTGAGGTAGAATACTGAAGAGCCGAGGTGCTATGTAATCGAAGGATCTTTGTCCTAATTTTTTTGTAGCTTTTTGTGTTACAAAACCAGCGTGTTTGCGATATCTTGTGTTATAATAATTGTGTTATAATTGCCCATGTTATAAGGGTTTGCCTTCCTCCATAATCTAAGGCATCACCGTTAATAATAATATTAACAATAAATTAAATAACAATTATATGAAAATTAAGTCGGTGAGTTACACAAAATTGAGCTACGCCCGTGAACTGTGACTAATTCTATAATATTTGCGAGTTCTTCCCCCTTACGTCGCACGCATTCTGCACGCATTCTTCCTTCACACGTCGCGCAATCTCCGCAAAATCGCGGCGTTCCCCAACGCGCTAACAACCTGTAATCCCAACCTAAACTTCACGTAAAGCGATGACCTGCTTCGACCCATATGCATGCCTCAGCTTGTATCAGAGCGCCAAAGTCCGCCAAAGAGATAAATAGTTGCCGAACTAGAAATCCTCTTTAGAAGTTGGATGGAGTTTGGACGGTGCGCGACCCTTTAATGTTACGTCTGGCGTACGACTGGGGACGTGTTCGAGTTACAAATGGCTCATTCATAAAACACCACGAACCACGCATGAATAACCGGAGAGGATGAACATCCGACTTACTCTCGAAGCTCTCTTCCCTTATTATCACTCGCCTTTGTGGAACGGCTTCATTTTTTCGGCATTGCTGATAGGTATAAAACAGGAGACGGAGGGAGGAAAGAATTGGGTTAGGTGTAATCTTATTTGGCGTGGTTGTCGGCATTTTTATGTCATCAGTTGGTATTTTTCCTATAAAGCCTACGTCACTAGTTTCAATTTACATAATGTAAACAATTCTGACGCATATATATGTTTTCATCGCGTAAGTGCAGTTGCCTTCGCTACCACATGGGCATTTCTTATTCTGATGAACACGCTGGGATATAAAACTACATTCCATAAAGTTTTGCATTGGTTATTTCATATCTTAAAACATTTATGCATATAGGTGGTTACAAATGGCGTCTACGTTGGACCTCTCTATTCAGCACACACAAAGATCATATATATAGGTAGAGTGCTGCCCTTTTCATGGCAAATTGTGGATCTGCGCATGGGCCTATGGAACATGCGCATTAGACCTTCAGACCGCGCAATTCAATATAGTGGTTGTTTTTCTGAATTACTATCTCCCTACAAAGTTGTATATTGATCATAAATTAAGCTCGCCTCAACATGGACTGGTCAAGACTTCGATAACTACAACTAGGTTCGTTTATACTTGTAAAACTAGTTTCGTCCAAACTACTAGAATTTGCTTCACTGATGCTAGAACTTGACTTGTTTTCATCTACCTTTATAACTTTAACACTAAAACAAATAAGCTACTAATAGTTTCTTACTCCACAATGACCACAATCATGTTAATATACTTACTTAAATGATGGTTTAGGTGGTTTTAATAGAAGAGTTCTTACCACATTTTCAATTAGCTGCGTTTTGACTCGTTTCGTTTTTAAACACTCTGGTGTAAAATGAGCAGATCATATTCGAGATGATCACTGAATTAGATAAAACACTCAAACAACTAAAACGCGAAGAAACTATTAATAATTAGCTGAAAATCGAAAAAATTATGCCACAAAGCCTCTATGATGCAAATAATGGTAGGTTATACTTAGTTTGTCGCTGTCAAATGACTGTCAAAGAGTGTCAAGTTTCACAAAACACTACCTCAAATTGCAAATGCGCATGTTCACTGGGCCTATTTATTACTATTTTTTACTATTTAATGATTTTAAATTCGTCAAAGATTTTCCGCGCATCCTATGTATAAAAAAACATCGTCCAACACTCTACCTATATGTATGATCTCTGTGATTCAGCAGTATAAAACATCTAACATCTGTCATTTGTCACTTCTCACCACAAAACATCAATGACCCATAAAACACTAAAATTAGGTTTCAGTGTTTTGCGGTTGTTGGTTTTTTTTAGTTGGTAGTTTTCTTTGATGTAATTATTCGTATCTCACCCCTCAAGGGATGTTCAGAGTTAAACATATTTTTCTGAACACACCCATCTGCCCCCATTTGCGGAATATTCAAACTACGGGCTCGCTTCTCATTTTCCATAGTGTGTGGTTTAAAATTCACCCCCTAGGCGATGTTTTTATAATTTCCTAGACCAAATAAAACTTCGAGGCGATTCCACAATGGCTCATTGTTCCTCGAAACAATGGGTAATTTGTAGCTTTTGGGGTCGAATTAATACACTATTTTTATTGAGGCTGCTTTGGAATAGGGTAGGTTTGTTCCTTTGTCTCGGTTGAAAAGAACAACGTAGGGAGAAGAAACTACCCGTGCAATGTATAAGAAATCATTGATTTTTCTGGCTTTAAACATTGAAACAATATAATAAAAGTAATAATTATATTATTAGCAATACAAAAACAATAAAGGTTAGGTAGGTACCTTTGTAGAAAACGGATTAGGTTAGCCGAAACAGAATTGATATTTTAAATGTGGAACTAATATTACAAATAGACGAGCCCACAGATAATTTGACTTTGCAAAAAAGATAGGAATGTTTCGCCCTAACACTATCCTTGTTTGTCAGCGCTGCCAAAGTAATATTTATTGTGGCATTGACTACTTAGTGTCACTATTTTCTGTTTTGTGGTACAGGGTGGCCCATCCAAGCGGAAAAAGTGCGTTACGAAGAGACAGGTTAACATAAAATCGTCATTCAAAAAATTATATTGTAGTAAAAATTAAGGGGAATTTCATGGTCTAGTCGTATTTTGTATACGGGAGACGGCAAAAAAGTTATCGCGAAAAAACATTTTTTTGCAAAATAAAAATAATATTTTTTACCTACACAACCATTAGAGAACCTTCAAGTAGCGTTCCTGAATATTTAGTTTTTTGAAATAACTTCTGGTTATAGCGGAAATGAAAGTGATTTTTTTGTATTTTACAACTTACACATTCCATTTAACCATTATAGGATTCGTTTTTTAATTCTGATTCCAACGATATATAATTTGACCTATTTATCTCCAACCGTTTCCGAGATATTGATCAGAGAAGCTCCATCAAACTAGATACATGGTCTCATGGTCGGTGTCTGATGTTCGATCTGAGTAGGCCAAACAATAACACCAAATTTATGACAAATCAAGTGAGCCATGATAATAAAACTGGGGCGAGCATGGATAATTGTCCCAGTTACCGAATCCAATAAGACGAATGAACAAAGAAAGCACCTGACCTAACTTTGTAATTTTCTGCGATCAGTAACAGATTTTGTTGTTTGATGGCAATCACGAGAGGCTAAAACCCACTTTGGGTTCCACGATTTCATTGGTCGACTCAAGGTTACAATTTGAACATTGTGCGCTTATGAGGTCGTTTAGAATCACATAGCAATAGTTCCTTCCAGCATAATAATGGCTTAGTTAATCACTTATCTGAAGAACATATGGTAATTATGGAAGATACCGTATGCGCCGCGCGATTTTCTTGAAATTTTGGCTACCCCCACATTTTTGAGGTACCTGAACACGAATCTGATCTATATAATTGAGATGAATTTAGCTCAAAGTGATCACCAACCTATTTTGCACCTTTTTCAACATCGAAACTCGCGCCGATTGTCGTTTCGGCCGGGCCGGACGTAAACACGGCACAAATCTTTCAAAATTTCGGTTTTTCCGCGGGTATTCGCGAAGTTTCGATGTTGCAAAAGGTGCAAAATAGGGTGGTGATCAGTTTGAGCTGCATACAGTAAAAATTCATCCGGATTTGACGTTATTTCTTAATTCATTTGAATAATTTATGTCACAACGGGCAGACGAGAGGCTTAATATTCAGGTAACCTTGAGTCGACCAATGAAATCGTGGAACCCCAAGTGGGTTTTAGACTCTCCTCTAATCGGGGTCCTCGGATTTTGAAAGTAGTTTCGATGTTCTAGAGTTGATCGCCACCACAGAAAATCAAATTAACCTAGTATACAACAATTTAGTTATATAATCATTGACACACTTTACAGGTTCCTAATATGAGACAGTCTCATATTAAGGTTTAGCAAAAATACTACTTACCACAAAATATTTTTTATTTCAAAAACATTAAATGGATATCAACATAACCCAATATACAACTCTTTAATTATATAACACTTGAAACTCTATTCAAATTATTAGCAATCTAAATTGGATGAAGCGAGTCTCCTTATATGATATATTTATTAGTAACACTGGGGTGTCTCATATTAGGAATCCGATGTACATATCATAGAATTTGTTGCCATCGTTAACAAATGTTATTAAATGCGTTATATAACTACTCTAATTATAAAATAACTTTTATTCAATACAACAAGCTACAATAGTATATTATACACCTAGGTTGAGAAGTGAGCCATTATTTACCGAGCATTTATGCGAGGTAAATAATGGCCTTCTCAACCGAAGTGTATATAGAATTTTTTTTACTACTAACATCGAAATATTGCCATATTTTTAGTCATTTCTCGCTTTTTTCAAATACTTCCAAATATCAAGTAGTCTGGGAGTTCAGTTGTCAAGCTGATAAAATAACACTAATTTTTAAATGTCACAGAAAAATTTTCATTATTTACCTAGGTATTTTTTTATTATCATTATTTACCTAGGCAGAGAAATATTACTTCTTATTAGAGGAATGAGGTAAATAATGGTGATTTCTCAGGTTAGTAGTAAAAATATATATATTAAACACATACCACGTTATTCAGAATTACACGGTAACCGAAGCTCTTTAAAAGTTTAGATGAAAATGAAAGAAAATTTAGATGAGCTAGACACTGCACTATATGTGGTGACTTATACCATTTAGTGAGTTAGTGCGGGGTCTCATATTGGGAATTCAATATTATTTTGGCTACACTGATAAACATATTGCAAGTCTCTTAATAAATAATACAGCCGCCATTTTCTACGGTAATTACCTTGGTGTTCCCTAAATATTCCAGTAATGGGATATTAATAAATCTCCTTTTCGGTGGTTCCTTAGCTGGAAAATTCCTGGCAAAGTTAAAGGCTTGAAGGGAATCCAGGGGGAGGACATAAAAAATGTAGCTTGTTAATAAAAAAATCATGAATTCCTTTGTAACCACCGCGATGGCATTGTCCTCCCGAGAATACCATTTTTGTCACTTTCAACTTTATTCGGGGCCACCCCATGATTAAAACTTGACTCATAGCCGCCGCGGAAGCGTTTTTGGCATATTGCGTTTTAAATTAACTGCCCAAATTTGCCCCGGTTCCTGAAATAAGTGTCACCCTATACACCCTATACACTGTGTCTCGGATAAGAATGAACAGCATGGGGATCTTGCAAACGGTGAGACATACGGCAACGGTTAAATGGGGAAAAAGTTGCGCATTTTTGAGGTCAATAAAATGGCACAAACAGATTTCTAATATCTTTTTCGTTTTTGAGTTATTTTGAAAAAAGAAAAATTTTGCCTTTTTGATTATATTTTTTTCTGAAGTTGTTATCACAGATAGAAAAAAAAGAAAAACACTTTCTTATCGCACTTTTTAACGGGCTTTAAGACGACGTTTTTAGATTTGTTCTACAACGTTTCGTTTTTGAGAAACCATCTACAACTTAATTTTTTTAAATACGGACCTGGATTTTTTTTGCAGATTTTGAAAGCACTTTTTATTGCAAATACCATGATGTATGACACGAAATATTTTTAAAATGTTTTGAGACAATTATACTGAAAATTCCCTTTTTTTTTCCGTTCATTTTTTTTATTGCGGCCCTGTATTTAATAAGAAGAAGTCTAAATATTAATCAGTATTGACAACAATTTAACTTACAGTTTATTTTTGACTTCGAAAACTTAATATTTTTAAATACGGCCCTGTCTGGTAAGTGTTTTCCTCTGTTGTTGTACAGCAAACAGTGTCGCATTGTGTTTTGGAGTAAATTCTTCGCCTTTTCTAATTGCGAGAAGAAAGCTTTAAGCGTTGACTGAAGGTTTAATCACCCAACGCTTTAAGCCAACGAAACCAATAACTTTTGCCATTTATTAATTGCAACAATACATTCGTTCGGCCTCTACACTAATATTTGAAAAATCATCCTCCATTTCTAATAATACAAATTATTAACTAAATGATACAGTGGGAGTTATGACAAATGACAAGGGGTTGGTTTCGTTGTTTCAAAGCCTTCTAGGTGGAGGATTTTTATTTATTTTTTATTATCGAATGTGACTGTTATTAGCCTTTGCCGTCCTCTTTTTGGTTCTCCGATTGAAAGATAAGTTGTAAGTTAAATTGTTGACAATACTGATTAATATTTAGATTTCTTATTATTAAATACAGGGCAGCATTAGAAAAAAGAATGAATGGAAAAAAAGGAATTTTCAGTATAATTGTCTCAAAACATTTTTAAAATATTTCGTATCATACATCATGGTATTTGCAATGAAAAGTGCTTTCAAAATCTGCAAAAAAATCCAGGTCCGTATTTCAAAAAATAAAGTTGAAAATGGTTTCTCAAAAAAGAAACGTTGTAGAACAAATCTAAAAACGCCATCTTAAAGCCCGTTAAAAAGTGCCATAAGGAAGTGTTCTCCTTTTTTTTCTATCTGTGATAACAACTTCAGAAAAAAATAAAATCGAAAACGCAAAATTTCCTTTTTTCAAAATAACTATAAAACGAAAAAAATATTAGAAATCTGTTTGTGCTATTTTATTGACCTCAAAATTGTGCAACTTTTTCCCTATTTAACCGTTGTTCTATCTCTCACCGTTTGCAATATCCCCATGCTGTTCATTCTTATTCGGGACACTGTATACTGTATACACCCGTAATAAGCGCAAACAATTATAAGCAGTTTTTCTTGTTTTGCTCACAACTTAAGAATGGGCTCTAGAGGCCCTTAAAAGGGGCACCAGGGGCCCTTAAATGGGGCCATGGGTCCCTAAAAGGAGGCAATGGGTCTTTAAATGGGGGCCTTGGTTTACGTAAAAGGGGGCCATGGGTCCTTATAAAGGGGCCATGGGTCCTTATAAAGGGGCCATGGGTCCTTAAAAATAGGGGCCCAAATTTAGTTTTTTGGTCATCACTTTTGAACGGATTGACCGATTTCATTCAGCCTTGGCAAGGATTGGGAGAAAATTGTCCTGCGTGACATGATTTGGTCAGGTTGCTTTTCCACAACAAGTTTAAACATTTTGTTGTAAACAGTAGATGCATGCTAAAAAAGTGTTCTTATGTTTCTTCGTGCAGTGAACCATTTTGGAGTGTTTTAAAAAATTCAACGGCGCTCATGACCCACCCTTTAAAATTTAAACATGCACCCCTTGGCGCAATATTTTTTCCCTCTCTTTGTTTTACTCGCAGACAAATTTTGAATTAAGACGATTTATTTGCATTGAGATTATTCGGAGGAGAGGCGCTGGCGTGCGCATTAAAGCGTAATCCTCTCGTCTTAACTTCTGTTGAAATTTGGAGAAAAGGTTAAGATAAGGGATTCGGGCGGTATGGGGGAAGTTTGCTGGTTTTCCACAACTTTGTTTGGTATCTTCGATAGGTTGCGAAATGGTCGCGTAGCCACACGCACCACTCATCGGCGGTACTGGTGACCGAATGCAGTATAGGCCAGGGAAATTACGGTAAAAAATAAATTAAAAGTAAAAAAATATTTTTAAAAAAAGCTTTTATTTAAATGCGCTAAAAAGAATAAAATAATCTTTTTTTTTAAAACCTTTACTATCAACTTATAACGTCATTCCACAATTTATATGATATAAAAGCTTGTCGCGAGATTTAAGTATTGGTATTTACTTAGTTTGAAAACTTAAATCTCGCGACAAGCTTTTATATCATATAAATTGTGGAATGACGTTATAAGTTGATAGTAAAAGTTTTAAAAGAAAAGATTATTTTATTCTTTTTAGCGCATTTAAATAAAAGCTTTTTTTTTTAATATTTTTTTACTTTTAATTTATTTTGTAATTTTTAGTTTGGCCAGGTGTCTGAGTCTATTCATCTCAGTTAACGCATCATTGTTGCAAGGTCGTTTGCCGGTTAGTTTAGAACAGTCTAGCTCTTCAATGAGGAGACTTTCTAATGACCATCTTGGGTGTTCCGCCATGTTGGATTTAGAATGACGTCACACATATAATCATGCATTGTCATCCAAATTAAACGTGTGTACAAAATTTCAGCTCGATCGGTTGAAATTTAACTAGTCCGCCATCTTGAGTGTTCCGCCATGTTGGATTTAGAATGACGTCACACATATAATCATGCATTGTCATCCAAATTAAACGTGTGTACAAAATTTCAGCTCGATCGGTTGAAATTTAACTAGTCCGCCATCTTGAGTGTTCCGCCATGTTGGATTTAGAATGACGTCACACATATAATCATGCATTGTCATCCAAATTAAACGTGTGTACAAAATTTCAGCTCGATCGGTTGAAATTTAACTAGTCCGCCATCTTGGGTGATCCGCCATGTTGGATTTAGAATGACGTCACACATATAATCATGCATTGCCATCCAAATTAAACGTGTGTACAAAATTTCAGCTCGATCGGTTGAAGATATCTGCTTCAAAATTCAGTTGCAAGATTCCACCCGAACAAATTACATACATACATACATACATACATTGCAAGTTAAATAAAAGCTTTTAATAACGAAACCTAGACAAAATTCATAACCGCATTTTTATAATGCCATCACAAAATATTGGTAATAACTGAACGCCAGAATTGCTTTTTATACAAAATAAATATACGCGTGTGGGCGTTTTTAAGAAAAATACATTTTCTTGTTGTAATAAAGACGGCATAAATATTAACTGCGAAGTTTAAGCTGCATTTATTAGTAAGTAAGGTATATAAAGTTGAGATTGATAAATTAAACAGTTTACGTTTGCGCAAGTATCCGAATGATGTAAAAATGACATTTTGCGTAATATTTTGTTGGGCAAAAATATTAACTGCGTTTTTATTATTTATAATTACATTAAAAATCAAGTATTTAAAGAAATTAAACATATTGTTCCGCTCATTTTAAAGAAATTTGAAGCTGTCTTTGAGAGCAAAATTATTAACTGGCTGATTTTTTGTTAAACTTTGTAAGTGGATACTAAGTCTTGTTAAATTTTTTGAAATTAAACAAAAATGGTAACGGAAGTATTTTTTCTTTAAAAATAAATATTAATCGATTGACCTATATGCGCCCTAAATAAATGTTTAATTTCGCTATATGTGATTTAATATAGTTATACTGTAAAAAGTTAAACAAAAAAAACAGTTAATATTTTTGCTTTTCCTAAAGAAATAACAAGTGACAGTTGACCTATATGCGCCGTAAATAAATGTTTAATTTCGCTATATATGATTCAATATAGTTATATTGTAAAAAGTTAAACAAAAAAAAACAGTTAATATTTTTGCCTAGTCTATACCAATGAGAAGTGACTGCTGACGTACATGCGGCTCAGATAAATGTTTAATTTTGTATAAGTTACATTCTATTTGTAAAAGAGAATGATCATCTGCAATAAAAACGTAATTAATATTTTTGCTTTTGCCGAAATAGAAAATTATCCGATTTTTATCCCTCTTTGTCGATCTAAGTTACTTACATATTCTTAAAATATTTAATTTCTTAATATATGTTAGCAAGGGAAGATTTTTACCTAAAGAGTCTAAAAAAATCCAGTTAACATTTTTGCTCGAAATTTCTAACGAAAAATAGGTGTTTTTTGAGGTAACTCAAGGTTCCGTTTTTTCAAAATGTTTAATTTTTGGTTGTTACCAACGTATTTACTTATAACTTTAATAAGGTAAAACAAAATTGCAGTTAATATTTTTGTCTAGCTCAAATTCTATTTTCCCTGTCAAATCAGGCCTTTGAAATCGTTCTAGTTCATAATGCCGGTGCAACAAAATCAAAGCTTCCGTTGAAGCGTGGTGAAGTCATTAGCGCTTTCTTTTCTCGGGGGTATCTTGTTTTTAATTTTCCGTTGTTTCTTTCCGAGCCGGCGAATATCAACTGTGACGGTGACAGGGGGAAATAAAAAACGTATCTCGCGCGAGATAAATTGGCGCAATCATTCTGAATTCGGTATTTTTGTAACGGGTGGCATATATTGCAAGGCGGGTCTTTCATGGACGTTCCGCAAGATCGACATTCCGACGCTTATCGTACATACAGGGTGTCCAACTTTAAAACTGTACAAATCCGTAAAATCTTCATTTTTGGAGGTAATCGCCTAAACTTTTTTTTTGCTTGAAAGTGGGTAAAGAAACTAAAATTTATATTCATTTCATTTTTAATTGGGTTTTTCTTAACCAAACTGTTGCCAGGAAAATTTATAAATGCAACAGAAACAATTGCTGATATTGTACCCTGTGTTCTATACACTTACTAACTTGTCTTTATTTTGTTACATTTTGTTACCAGCTAAAAACAAAATATTAGAAAGTTTGAAGTATGTCTAATTATGAAAGACCCCCCCTTAAAACCACCTGCCGAACACCCCTTTAAAGTATTTACTATACATTCTGACTCACCCTGTACAATGATTCGAAAATTGATGTTCTCTATTTTTTTCTAAATTCTAAAAAATGATTACTGTTTCTGATAAATGAATTTGAGTTTCCTACTAACGGGTTAACAATTTTAAGTAAATATTTTGATAACGAATGGCAAGACGAATTTATTGAACTTACAATAGGGCGAAGAGGAATGTTAGTTTTGTGTATTTTGGGTAAACCATATTAGCAGTGACTATAGAATTCCTTCTATAGTCACTGATATTAGGTGATATAAGCAAAGTCTAGAGAGTACTTCTCTAGACTTTGATATAAGTGTGGAGGTTTTGAATGATGCGGAGCGTGTTTCTTCATTTAATAAATCATCTTACTCAGTTTTCTCATGGAAGTTTGTATTTCCTCACGGATAAGTAAAATATCGGTAACTTTTCTTTTCCCACCCATTCTCCCAAATTTGAAATAAATCGTTCAAAAAAGTTACAACATTTTTCGTATCTCCAATTTCTACTTGAATCATGAAACCCCTAAAAGAATAATAAAAAGACCTTTGCGTCCATCGGTTTCAGGCGCGCCCATGGTAGTCGCTATAGATATATCATTCCTATCTGACGCTTTTATTATTACAGTCGGGCAATCTGCACTTTCAATTTCATCAACGCGTCTGTAACGAAATTATCTGGTTTTCTATCCGTTTTATTGCTTTTTTAGCCGACTCTCAATTCATCCCACAGAACCCTATGTTTTATTCCGTCGAAGAGATAAATGCAAATCTCGATTATAAAAGTTTCCGGGGCAGTCCGTCTACCTACTCAAATCAAACCGATTTTGTTATTTATCGTATTAACGGGTTCTCTCGAGTATCTTGCAATTCACCTCGGCTTGCTCTCAGCTTGTTGCGCGGCCAAAAGCTGCATGCACAATCTGGTGCGATTAAAAATTTAAAGATGATTGCAATTGCGAACTAGAGTCACCAAATACCCAGTGATGTAATGTATCGAGATACATGTTTCTAGCACGGGCGTAGCCAGGATTTAGTTTTGGGGGGGGTTTAGTTTGAGAAGTAAATAAAACAACAAAAATATACTTACATGAAATTTAATATCTATATATTCATCCGAAAAACTACGACATATTTATAAAGTTCTTAACTTTAAATGAAATGGATAAATTACCTTCGTTCCTCTGCGCTAAATCTAAAACCATTAAAGAAGAAATCTTCGGCTTTTTCTTTTAAATATATCCACTACTTCATCTGCATGAATTTCTGTTCCATAGTGAATGTTCATTAGAGCCAAACCATTAAGTCTGTTTTCACTTGTAGTGTTTCGTAAATAGTTTTTCAGTCTCCTTAGGCTCGAGAAAGACCTTTCTGGGGTAGCAGTGGATACAGGAATGGTAGCCAAGATTTGTAGTAATGTGTAAATATTAGGATAAAGGTTTTTATCGCACATATCTAGGCATTCCAAACTAGATTTCGGGGTAGGCAGTCTTCTTATCAGCATGCAAGGTAGCTGAAGCTTTGATAGCTAAATCCAAATTTGTTTCTTTATTAGAAACCCCTTGACCTTGACTACACCACTTTTTCCAGTAGTCCATACCTTTAGGTTTATCACCCTTCCTTTTTTCCCCTCCATTTTTCGACAGTAATAATGATTCACGTATCTATCCTTAACAAGGTCATCGAATAACAGTGCACTAAAATTACTCACTTACACGGTACACTTAATTCTCTTCACTATTCGTTCACCACTTTTCACTTTTATTCGCTTCGAGTTCGCATGGAACAATACTGCCGTAAGCGCGGTCACGCGCCGCGGCGCCGCTTATATAGCAGCCCAGTAGCCGTCCAGAAACTTCCACGAACTTCCACAAAGTTCCGCTCATTTCGACCGAGGGGCGTGGCGAATAATCGAGAAACAACGCAAAGTGTCCCTACAATACAAAATAGTTCGGCTGCAACTGCGTCTGCCTCTCGTCAAAAGATGGCGCTAGGCGCTACTATTACTACATATATTCAAACGTAATAATAATTTAACTCTTCACTCCTCCTATTTTTTCTGTATAATATTAGGTAATATTTTGCTTATTTCGGGGGGGGGGGGGGTTTGAATCCCCGAAACCCCCCCCCCCTTGGCTACGCCCGTGGTTTCTAGATACTGTATCTAGATACTTTTTATGTACCTAGATACATATCTAGATACTTACAAAAATCAGAATCTGCATTAGTATCTAGATCCTTTTGAAAGTATCTAGATACTTAGATACTAGATACATTTTTTTAGCCACGATGCCAAGGCTTGCCTCGTGTTTATATTTAATTTTTAAACCGTTCCTATGGGCAAAAATTAATTTTAAGTTTATTGTAATTCAAATAGGATTACACGCTTTGTGCAATCGATGAGGCAAAAAATATAACACGGTTTTACCATCATCTGCGCCAGTCGAGCGCCTCTTTAGCACAGAAGGACAAATTTTAACGCCAAGGCGTAACAGGCCCAGCGATGAAAACTTCGAAATGTTGCTAATGTTAAAAACAATACAAATAATAAAATGGGGTGTGATTTAGTGATTTTTTAAAAAATACCGTACATCACTTTGGAGTGACGTACACGGTAAACTACTAACCCACAACTTGTTTCAATTAGTGACAATCTAAACTTCACATTCGTCTGAACAATTCTACTTTACCTACACACACTTGTTTCATAAATATCTAAGTAGGTAAGTATATTGATTGCCTTATGAAGTCTGAAATTTTCTTAATTAACTGATAGTATCTGAATGTATCTGGAAGTATCTAGATACTTTTTAACGTATCTGTATCTGTACCCAGATTCTTTGGAAAAAATGTATCGGTATCTGTATCTAGATACATCTGCCAGATAGTATCTGTATCTGTATTTAGATACCGAAAAAAATGTATCTGTTACATCACTGCAAATACCCATAAGCCCATTGCACAATATCTTAGAAGTTTGAAAATACCTTATATTTAATGTAGTAGTATTTTTTTTACCGACCTTTTATCGAAGAATCTGTAAAATGTGAAAATTTTCTCATAGAAGAAACACCCTACTTACTGTTTGAAATACGTTTATTTATATAAAAATAAGCATAATTTACATGGCATTATACGGTTTTTTAAATATTATAATAACTTCATGTTAAACCTAACGTTTTTCTTTTATAAAAATCTGGCAAATTCAACATTAACAAATAAAAATAATTGCAGAATCGACTAACCATCTGAACAATTTACAGTATGTCATAAAATATTATATTACATAAGTTGTCTCATCGAATATTACCACTTTCTTTTGTTAATAAGGAGAAAACTAAAACAAATATCGAGACGAACTTAACCTCACAGATTACTTGTTGCAAATACACACTGCCCAAAAATTACAAAATCCTACATTCATGCCTTTATAAAAAAAATCTTACAATCATTTATTTTTATAGAAATATTTCAAGTTTTATTTTGAGCAATTTTAAGTTAGTCAGCTATATCCGAGCAAGGGCAGGCTGGAAATAAATATTATTGGAAACAAAATTTAGTTTCTGTATAGAGCTTTTACTATTATATATTATATTATATACAGTGTGGTCATTTAAGTGTGCAACATATGGGACTTTTTTTATTAATTGCACAACCAAAATACAGACATTGCCGAAAGTTGATGCATGTTCAGTAATCATATTAGGTGCACTTAGAATAGTTCTAAGTTAAACAGCATACACGGTAGGTCAAAAAATAAGAGTAAAGTACCCTTATTTCAAAAAAATCAGGAAAAGGTTATTAAGAAAAGTTGTTTAGAATTAAAAGCTATGCCTAAATACAAAACATAGCCTCCTGAGAAAAAAAAATTTCGTCAATTAATTTCCACAGTTTCTTAATAAACATTTAAAATAAAAATTTTGCATCTTAAATGAGAGTTTTTTAATTTACACATTACGCATTATCCATTACTAATGTTTTATCTTGTTCAGAAGAATTTTTGCGAAATTTTAAAGTTTTGTTTAATATCGTTGAAGTTTGCGTAATTCCCTAAAAAATTAAAAATATAAGTTAATTTTACAAATATGCTTAAATTTGAATAAAGTTATTCGAAATTGATATAATTTTGATTGATTTATTAAACTGTTTAGGGTGAATATTAAAACAAAATTTTTTTAGGAAATTATTAATGTTTTTCAAAAAAATATATTTATTTTTCTTAGGAGGCTGTTTTGGTATTTACGCATAACTTTTAGTTCTAGAAAACTTTTCTTAATAACATTTTGCTGAATTTTCTTTACTCTTGTGCCATTTTTATATTTTTTGACCTACCCTGTATGCTGTTTGACTTGTAAACACTCTAAGTGCACCTAATAATATGAATATCGAACATGCACCAACTTTCGGGAATATTTGTATTTTCGATGTACATACAATAAATAATAAAAAAAATCCCATATGTTGCACACTTAAATGACCACACTGTATATTATATAATATGTGGCCCCCCTGTACAGGATGATCCAGACTCGACGACTTACCTGGTTAAATCAATAAAGAGAAAATTATGACATTCAATTTTAAATTTTGAAGATGATAATAAACAAATTAAAAGTTCTAAACTTTGTTATTGGCATATGTTTCTAATATATACAGTTTAGAAGATATTACACTTAAACATGGCGATTCTGCCAGTTTAAAAAGTTAGTAGAGAAAAATATTTTTCCTTGAAATGTGTCAAAATTGTCATTAAAAACTCGGAAATCGGCACTGAAGTAGCCTAGTACGATTTTTTCAATAAGTAGGCCTTTACAAGAAGTAGGTAAACATCAAACATCGAAATTGTTACCTATATAAGCGCAATATTTCAGTATAAATATTTTAGTAGGTTCGAATATCAGTCTATTTTGCATGGAGGCTGCACAACGGGCAGCACTTTGGAGTTTCTGTTGGGAAGCGCCGTGCCTCGTCATACTTGACCTAGGGAGAGCGAAAAAATGCACTTCGGCATTGAAGTTCTTTTTATGAATCATGTGGTTTATTAAAATTCCACATGAATCAGAAAAAGTTGAACTTACTTACATAAATAACTATTTTTTCAATTTCTACAAAAACCGTGTAGTTTTGGGGAAAACTTTTTAAAACTAAGTATATAACTTTTTATTAATAAATATAAGAAAATTGTATCAACGCTTTAAAATTCTGTTATCTTTGATGCAAAGTTGGTGCTAAAAATTGATGCCAAAATGATAATAAATTAATGTAGGTTTCATCAAACTATTTTATATACCTATCTAACTAAGATTTAGGACTTTTTCGGGACAAATTACCTTTTATCTTAATTATTGAATTTTATCTTAAGATACCTTAAATGTGGCGAATTTTTTTTTGGAGTATGACAAAAAGTTATCAGAAATGTAGAACTTTTAAATGGAAGATCGAGACGCTTTCTGTCTTTTTCAACAATTTACGTGCCAATATTTTTCATCAAATCGACATCTCCAACGAAGACTGTATCTGAAAAATTTGCACTTTTGAGTTACTATCACCAGGGCACAAAGTGAAGGCTCTTTCCGTTGACTGAATTCCCTGTCTAAGGTGGAACAGTAAAAGCATACCTAGCCGAACGATCGGCTATGGTAAAAGTATCTCAAAACAGAAGGTAGGCAACACAAAATACAGTAAACGAAATTATAGTATCTCAAGACCTGAGTTGTACACCGAAAATTATAGTAAACTCTGCGGTTATGATATTAGCGCAAAAATGGTCTTCTGTGGTAAACATCTTATGGTGAAAATGAATTAATTGTAGAACATAGAAAATATTCAAAATTTTACAAAAATCAAACAACGCTGCCACAAATGCACAAGAATCTGGTAATAATTTCTTTATTAACTAATATTAATCTCAAAATTATTAAAATTATTCCAGAAAAATAGCAATGAATACGTACAAAAATTCCATTTTATGACTTTGCTTTATTTAAGTAGTATCTAATGGAACATCATTAAAAATAAGCCAAATCAAAGAAACAAAATATTTGCCATAGGAGAAGGATGATATTTGGTTTAAATATTATGGATATGATAAAGAACTACTCAAACTTTGTTTTTAACAAGACACTACTACTCGCCGCAATAAGTCTAAAAGTAGTGAGGATATCCAGGAACTGCCACTGCTTTACTCTCAAACATTAGGCATTGATGAAAAAAAGTTAAATCAATTGAAATAACTACGCAGAAAAAAATCTTATATCAAAATCGTATCACAATTTCTATGATTCTTGAAAGGTAAGGGAAAAAATTTATCAAAACCCACACGAAGCAGACAAAAACAACAAAATTCAACAAACCAGTTCAAGTTACGATATAGAAGACGATAAATAATAGGTTCATTTATTTTTAAATATATCCCGTATTTTTCTTACAAACCCTAAAAAATCAGTTTGTTCCAATTTTGTTTTCTTTTTAGACCTAAGGTGTAGATTACTAAAAATCCCACTACTGAGAATACAGAAAGGTAATTTTCTACTTTATCCACTTTTGGAATTTTTGCGATTTTTTTGGGAAAACATTGAAAATACACGTTTTTAAGTCATTTGTAACCAACAAAACTTTGCGCAAATGGATATTAACTGTCCTGTGGGAGTTACACAAGTTTCTTCTTAGGGCAAGGAAAATATTCAAATATGATGTCAGTTTCGTTTCGAAAATATTCTCTAGACTTTTGTAATTAAATAAGAAAATCGCTACACTCAGGGCAAGGAAAATATTTAAATATTGCCAAGTCAGCGCACCTGCAATAACCGCTGAAAAACATCATGGCGCTGGTTTTGTACGTATATTCTCTAGATTTCAATAATTTTTGCGGGACACTTCCGGTCATTAGCGCAACATATGAAAGTGGTTTCCGTGTTTCTTGGATTTTGTACAACTCAAAGTTAATTTTAGTTTTTCTCTAACCCAAAAGTGGATAAACTAGAAAATGACCTACAGAAACTCTAAAGTATCTCCCATTTTTTATTTAAATTGTCCGACAAAAACTATAGTAACATTTAAAAAAATCAAAAAATAGTTATTTATGTACCAAGGCACTGAAGTTCAACTTTTTATGACTCATGTGGAATTTAGTTGTTGTACATATTATATTTTTTTGAAATCGGAAAAAAATTTTTATTAGGCGAAAAAATAATCACCCGTCCATGAACCGACTACGCGCGGCGTTGCTTAACTTCGACGATTGTTCTACCTAGGTCAAGTATGACGAGGCACGGTGCTTCCTGACAGAAACTCCAAACTGCTGCCTGTTGTGCAGCCTCCATGTAAAATAGATTAATCTTCAAACCTACTAAAATATTTATAATGAAATATTGCGTTGCCATTGGCAACAATTCCGCAATGTGTACGAAAAGTTAAATGGGATTTATTGGCCGGGCTTTGAATATTTGGTCACTTTTGACGGGCGATGGCTCCGCGTCTGACGTTTGATGTTTACATCTCGCCAAGGCCTACTTATTGAAAAAATCGTACAATAATGGGCTACTTCAGTGCCGATTTTTGAGCTTTCAACGACGATTTTGCGACGCTTCACTGCCGATTTCAAGAAAACACTTTTTTTCAAAGTGTATTAAGAAAATAATGTTTAGTTGTCCAATACCAAGAAGTTTTAAAAGCACTTTTACCCTTTTATTTAACCATTCAAAAAAATGTGAAAACTTTCAAACAGTTTATCTCAAAATCTCCCAGAATGTATGAATAGAATTTTATTTACAACTAGCTGGAAAATCTGGATTTGAAAGGTTTATTTATTTGAAAGGGTATTAGTTCTAAAATATGCATAGATACTAATGACACTACCTTTTAAAATAGCGTTATTAGTATCTATGTGTATTTTAAAAATACCAGTACCTATTTTTTGTAAATCGCAACCGAATATACTTTCAATGACGTTTTATTTGCAGCCCTAAGTTTGGGTCACCCCGCACATTTTCTCGATCACAGCAATAAATAAGCTATCGAAACAACCTTAAATGGCTCTTTTTCACTTTACTCTGATTGTTGTACAGCAGGTATGGGGCATATCTTCTAGCCAAAGGTAAATACACCCACTCGTACACCATATACTATGACTTCCTGAAGAATCCCGACGTTGGCGGCGGTTGTATGCTCGAACTTTGTTGAATTGGCGCCGTCGGATCCATCCCTACGCGAGCCTGCGTCACCTGCGCCCTCAGAGTCTTCGGAGACGGTGGACCTCTTTCTATCGTCATAGTTTGCTGCGGGATCTGATTGTCCGTCGACACACCGAAGCTACTGTATATCTCCTTCAGCATCAACAGCGTGGTATCCTCCGATTCCCAGTAACAGACGTGGCTGGTCAGCGCGAAGATGTACTCGTTGAAAAACTCGAACGGGGCCTCTTGAAGGACGTAGTCGATCCTGCGCCCTCCGTTCAGGTTTCCGAGCGGTATGTCCGTTTGTTCTTGTTGGGGATCTTCTTCGGCCGTGTCGGGGGCGTCGTCGATTTGGTTTCGGAAGACCTTGCTCACTTCTTCTTCTAAAGACGGGGGCTGGTCGGATTTGTGGAACATGGCGAGCTGGTAGAAGCTGTTCCACGTGCTCTTCATAGAGTCGAATACTTTTTGTTTTAGGTCCGCACCTACCCTGGCCATGGTTTCTTTCAGTTCTGAAACGGAAAATATTAAGTATTTAATATTTTAAAAAAGGATGTTTTTAGTGGCATGTCAGGTAAAGGATATCAATTGAAAAAAATGCACTCCAGCTGGGACTCGAACCCGGGACTCCCATTGTGGCCGTAGGCACTTAACCAACTAAGCTACCGGAGATATGGGTTCCATCGGCTGGGTGTTATTTATTCCAATTGATATATAGTTAGTAGCGGTGAGATGTAGAAGACTACGGCATCTTCTACAACTACTAGAAGGGGTTAGAGGGTGTAGGGTAACCATTCATGATTGTTGGTTATGTGAACTTCCTATTTGTTCATCAACCCACAAAATTCGACATATAGCGACTATCGAACGTGGAAATTCTAACCTACAATGTCTAAGCCAGAATATGAAACACAGAAAGATTTTCAGTACCTGTAATTATAAATAATAAAGGATGTTTTTAGTGGCATGTCAGGTAAAGGATATCAATTGAAAAAAATGCACTCCAGCTGGGACTCGAACCCGGGACTCCCACTGTGGCCGCAATTGATATCCTTTACCTGACATGCCACTAAAAACATCCTTTATTATTTATAATTACAGGTACTAAAAATCTTTCTGTGTTTAATATTTTAATTGAATTTTTCGCCACCAAACTGATTAAAATACAACTTTTTAAAGTTGTCTGGAAAATTAACCAAACATTGAACGTGTAACTCAAAAAATAACTTCCACAAATTTGTTTCCTGAGCTTTCTTAGAAAAAATCTTCCTCCTTTCTCAAAGATCATGTCACGTCAAAGTGAAATGACAGATTAATAAATTTCAGGTTAAAATGTCATGACAACAGAAACAATAGCCTAGCCACCTGTCTGATATTGTACCCTGTGTTCTACCTAATTATTTATACTAACTTCTCTTTGAATAAGTGGCAATAATATTTTACTGAATTCCACTGAACATTCAGCAACACAGTTGTCCGTATTTCCTAGAATAAATGCCGATTCTTTAATTTTTCGTCTATTTCCTACTTCTTCTTTGAGATTGATTAGGACCAATCCGACAAAATCCTACAATTGTTATTATTTATAGCACGGGCGTAGCCAGGATTTAGTTTTGGGGGGGGTTTAGTTTGAGAAGTAAATAAAACAACAAAAATATACTTACATGAAATCATTGAATAAGGAATTCGTATACCTTAATCAATGATGAAATTTAATATCTATATATTCATCCGAAAAACTACGACATATTTATAAAGTTCTTAACTTTAAATGAAATGGATAAATTAACTTCGTTCCTCTGCGCTAAATCTAAAACCATTAAAGAAGAAATCTTCGGCTTTTTCTTTTAAATATATCCACTACTTCATCTGCATGAATTTCTGTTCCATAGTGAATGTTCATTAGAGCAAAACCATTAAGTCTGTTTTCACTTGTAGTGTTTCGTAAATAGTTTTTCAGTCTCCTTAGGCTCGAGAAAGACCTTTCTGGGGTAGCAGTGGATACAGGAATGGTAGCGAAGATTTGTAGTAATGTGTAAATATTAGGATAAAGGTTTTTATCGCACATATCTAGGCATTCCAAACTAGATTTCGGGGTAGGCAGTCTTCTTATCAGCATGCAAGGTAGCTGAAGCTTTGATAGCTAAATCCAAATTAGTTTCTTTATTAGAAACCCCTTGACCTTGACTACACCACTTTTTCCAGTAGTCCATACCTTTAGGTTTATCACCCTTCCTTTTTCTCCCCTCCATTTTTCGACAGTAATAATGATTCACGTATCTATCCTTAACAAGGTCATCGAATAACAGTGCACTAAAATAATTACTCACTTACACGGTACACTTAATTCTCTTCACTATTCGTTCACCACTTTTCACTTTTATTCGCTTCGCTGCCGTAAGCGCGGTCACGCGCCGCGGCGCCGCTTATATAGCAGCCCAGTAGCCGTCCAGAAACTTCCACGAACTTCCACAAAGTTCCGCTCATTTCGACCGAGGGGCTTGGCGAATAATCGAGAAACAACGCAAAGTGTCCCTACAATACAAAATAGTTCGGCTGCAACTGCGTCTGCCTCTCGTCAAAAGATGGCGCTAGGCGCTACTATTACTACATATATTCAAACGTAATAATAATTTAACTCTTCACTCCTCGTATTTTTTCGATATAATATTAGGTAATATTTTGCTTATTTCGGGGGGGGGGGGGGGGGTTGAACCCCCGAAACCCCCCCCTTGGCTACGCCCGTGATTTATAGTATTTTTGACTTCGAAATTTGATTTTGCCTGATATAATTTTTATGTTCTTTTAAACGAACGTTAAATGGCCTACAAGTCTCCCCAACATAGAACTTTCCACACTCACAAGGAATTTTATAAATGCAATTTTTTGAACTTTGTACCTCATTAAATGGTTTCGTTTTAACTAGCATCGATCTTAATGTATTTTTTGTTTTAAATACTGTTCTTACATTAAACCGATTGCCTATGCGTTTTAGCTTATCCGATAGTCCATAGAAATATAAGGAATAATTAAATTTACTGGTCGGTCCACCAGATTTATTTCTCTAATTCTATTAGCATTGTTATTTTGTTGGCAATCCTGAAAACTAGCTCAACAAATTCAATAGAATAACTATTCTTCTCAAGAACAAATTTTATGTTATTAGAACAAATCGATTTAGCCCTGTCACACAAACTTTTAATTACTCCTTTTTTAACACTAATATGATGACTGGAGTTAAAATGGAGATATTTATTAGTATGTGTTGGTTTTCTATAGACACTAGTTTCTATACAGTGTCTGACAGAAAGTTGGACACAAATGGGAATTTTCTTTATTTGAAGTTTCTCAAAAAAAATTATTCTTGGTAAAAGTTTGTGCTTAAACTCATAATCCACCCGTACAAATTTTGAAATTTCTATTCATATAGAGGGAAGGTTGAAAAATATGAAAATTCCTCAAGAGTAAAGTACCCTTATTTTTAGAACTACAGCAGAATGGCACTAAGAAAAGTTGTTTGGAATCCCAAGATAATGTCAAATACATATAAATTCACAGACACCTACTCAAAAGAAAAAATCACACTTTCGCATTTTTTATTCATCACGCTGTATAATACATAACGTTAGATATGTATTTTGAGGCACATCTTCGGGCATGACAGTACTATACCAATGATTTTTATTTACGTTCAACTAGCATCTTAAAAACACTTAATAACTGAAAGTCCTGCAAAGCTTGTCGTTTTTTTTTTTTTTCAGGTAAAATACTCCTACAATTTCAAACATAAAAGAGCAACTAATCTGTGGAACATAAAAATATTTTAATACAGCAACAATTTAAGAGTTATTTAATAAATGAAAATTCAACAATAAAAATTATACAGCTTGATGAATGAAAAATGCGAAATTGTGATTTTTTTTTGAGTAGGTGGCTGTGAATTCATATTTGACACTGTCTTGGTATTCAAAACAACTTTTTTTAGTGACATTCTGCTGTAGTTCTAAAAATAAGGGTACTTTACACTTGAGGAATTTTCATATTTTTCAACCTTCCCTGTATACTAATAGAAACTTCAAATAAAGAAAATTTCCATTTGTGTCCAACTTTCTGGCAGACACTGTATTATCTGATTTCAGTATGTATAGAAACATCTACGAAAGGTAATTGATCATTAGTTAAAATTTCTAAGGTAAACTTAATAGAAGGTTCTTGTGAGTTTAGAAAATTTATTAATGGAGTTGTGGAAAGTTCAACGTTGGGGAGACTTGTAGGCCATTTAACGTTCGTTTAAAAGAACATAAAAATTATATCAGGCAAAATCAAATTTCAAAGTCAAAAGTATGTATTTTAATAACAATCATAGGATTTTGTGGGACAGGTCCAAACTGATTCTCAAGAAGTAGGAAATAGACGAAAAATTAAAGAATCAGTATTTATTCTAGGAAATACAGACAACTGTGTTGCTGAATGTTCAGTGGAATTCAGTAAAATATTATTGCCACTTATTCAATGAGAAGTTAGTTTAGATAATTAGAACACTGGGTACAATATCAAACAGGTGGCTAGGCTATTGTTTCTGTTAGTCATGACATTTTAACCTGAAATTTATTAATCTGTCATTTCACTTTGACGTGACATGATCTTTGAGGAAGGGGGAAGATTTATTCTCCGAAAGCTCAGGAAACAAATTTGTTGAAGTTATTTTTTTATTATTTACTGTTAAGAATTTACGAATTTTCCAGACAACTTGAAAAAGTTGTATTTTAATCAGTTTGGTCGCGCCACAAATAAATGTTAGAAAATATTTGGAAAATATGAACGTCTAGCCATGTCTTGAGTGGCACAGTTCTTACTAGGGCTGTTCGATCTCCGAATTTCAGTATCGGAAATCGATACTGAAAAAATATTGATAAAATCGATAAATCGATAAAATCGATCTTATCGATAAAATCGATCTTATCGATATAATCGATCTTATCGATCATATTGATAAAATCGATCTTATCGATAAAATCGATCTTATCGATATAATTGATCTCATTGATAAAATCGATATAATCAATTTTATTTAAGAAGCTAGACAAAAAAAGGCCGATCGGCTTGCTGCGGGCGCGGTCTGGACGCAATGGGTGCAGCAATTTCCTTTATTTTTGCAAACCATTTCAAAAGATAGATATAATTGGAAAGATCGATAAAATCAAAAATATCGATAAAATCGAAAAGATCGGTTAAATCGAAAAGATCGATAAAATCGAAAAGATCGATAAAATCGAAAAGATCGATAAAATCGAAAAGATCGATGAAATCGAAAAGATCGATAAAATCGAAAAGATCGATAAAATCGAAAAGATCGATAAAATCGAAAAGATCGATAAAATCGAAAAGATCGATAAAATCGAAAAGATCGAAAATATCGATAAAATCGATAATATCGATATTTCGATTTATCGAAATTGAATATCGAGTATCGATAAAATCGATAGTATCGATACTTTCGATTTTATCGATATTTTGTCTCAGGCCTAGTTCTTACCTAAGTGCATTCTCTTTCTTCCTTTATGGTGTGGTATAAGGACAGGTTTCAGGGTGGCCAACTCTGAATTTATGAGCGCTTCCATTCTGTACGCTACAGGATCATAAGGGTGGAAGATATTGAAAAAAGCTGGACAAGTCGGAAGTCTGAATTGTTCTCCTAATTTATCGAGTCCTCTTACAGTTACGAACATGCCTATAAAAAAGTTGTTAGTGTTTATCGGTAGACGGCGTTAGCGACAGCTTACCAATTGGTGAGCCTAATGCAAAAAATGCACTTGGTTGGAAATTTAAGTGGGGGTAACATATTTGCGGTTGGCCCGTGCCTGCAGTTCCCATCATATATGAAATTCTTCTGCTTATTTTTCGTTTTTGCGGTGTTGGTACATCCCCCAGAGGAGCCACCATGTCTTCTGGAAATATTTATTTGTATACCAAGGCAAATAAACCACACGAATTATAATAAGGAACAAGTATGGTTCCATATCATAAATAATTATTTAAATTTCGAGAAATAATGGTTCTTCAGCCAATCATATATTTATTAGTATAACTATAACTTCTTTTTAATAAACCAAGCTTTCAGGGATGTCATTTTGTTTTATTATGTTAAATTTTTAATAATTATTAAAAATATAATTAAACTACCTATTAACTGAAGTTATGTAATTTTATCATGCCTATTTAGAATCCCTACTATCAATAGATACAATAATTCATATGTTTTTGAAAAAAAAACAAATTCAACCATATCGACAGGTTGGGAAACAATATAAATAAAAATGTAAAAATTATTTTTTGATTTGAAGTTTTTTTTAATTATGGTTATATGTCAAATATACAGTGTGAGTTTTTTTCGATGACCACTATGCGGAACTCGGAAACTAGCAGAGCTAGAACAAAGGTTAAATGGGGAAAGAATTGCGGTTTTGAATGCTCAATCCAATGCCCCTTTTGGATTTTTATAAAAGTTCATGGCTCACTAGATATTTAGAAAAGAGTGATTTTTTGCTATTTCATCAGATCTCTGTAGCTCCGTTTTTTCTGATTATACAGAAAAACTGTAGAGAAAAAATTGTAGATAATTTTGGTCTTAATAAGATAATCTAATCCAATTTTTTATGTTGTTTGTGATTTTTTTAAATGTAAATCATATAGTTGGCTGTGGCCTTATCAAATCGGCATTTTTTTTATCTTTCCAAAGATATAATACACGGCATAGTTGTTATAAAAAATAAAAGAGCTATGGCTAATTTTCTGTTTTTTTTTTTAATTTTCTCATAGTCAGCCATGGAATATTTTCATAACTAGGTTAGTTTTCCTTCTAATATTATGATATGAATAATAACTTAAATAGCTATAATAAATATTTACAGTTTACAGTAGAAATAGATAAAAAAAATTAAAATAATAAAATAACATATTAATTACAGATTGGTATATTAAAGCAACAAATTCTCAATGTTATTTAAATTATCATAATATTAGGATGAAAACTAATCTAGTTTTGGCTTTAAAAATAGAATTAATAAGTTAACTCATCCTACACATTCACAAAACAATTTAATAAGATTGCGAAATATAGTTCTGAATAACTCATGCCCAAAAAATTTTATAAATAAAATTATTTTTAATTCTAGGAATAATGATGTTAACCAACACTAAAACGATAACCATAGTTGAAAGAATTCTTTACAGTTCTTCACCCTTTATGTTCCACATTCCTTTATTTTATTTGTTGATAATAACAACAGTAACAAAAAATAATACTATAACCTGTGCTTTGACTTATACCTACTGCTGTATATAAATATCTTATGATGAATTGTATCACCTTGTATACCAAGTTTCATTCAACTTCGATGTATATATTTAACATATAACCTTAACTTATAATGTTATAATTTTTATACTTTTATTTATATTGTTTTCTAACTTGTTGATATGGTGGAATTTGTTTTATTTTTTTCAAAAACATATTATTTGTATCTATTGATAATATGAATTCTCTTTTTTTATATTTTTACACATGTATACTATGTTCTTATGAAAGGCCTCAACTCAAAGGTCAAATTATTGACTGAAAACTTGGTTTATTAACAAAGAAGTTATACTAATAAATACAGGGTGAGTTTTTGTTTGTTAATTAGTATGGGGATCTCGGAAACTAGCGGAGATAGAAGGAAGGTTAAATAATGTGGAAAGAATTGCAATTTTGTAGCCCCAATTTAATGCACCTTGTGGATTTTTCAAAAAAGTCATGACTTACTAGATATTTTGAAAAACTAAATGTTGGCCGTCTAGCCATCTACTTAGTTGTTTCTGATTTTAGTTAAAAAGTGTAAATACAAAAGTTGGAGGGAATTGTGTCCCCAATGCGGTTATATCATGTCTCATTTTCCATGACAGCTTCCATTTTCCAGATATTACAAACTTGTGTTTTTTTAAATGGAAACCATAGTTATTTTCGTTATTTTTCCAAATATCGAGTATTATATGATTAGAAAGCTCTAAAAATGCCTGATTTTTTGAGACAATGGCCAACTATGGTTTCCATTTAAAAAAAACACAAGTTTGATAACCGCATCGGGGACACAATTACCTCCAACTTTTGTATTTACACTTTTTATCTAAAATCAGAAACAACTAAGCTAGATGGATTAGATTAAGTCGCCAAAATTTCGTTTTTTCAATCAAGTAAGCCATGCCTTTTTCAAAAATCCACAAGTCGCGTTAAATTTGGCCCACAAAACTGCAATAATTCATTCCCCATTTAACCTTCCTTCTATCTCCGCTAGTTTCCGAGATCCCCATACTGATCATTAAAAAAAACTCACCCGGTATATGATTGGCTGAAGAAATATAAAAAGGAACGAAGGGGTGTTTCTAAATTGGTGACAACGTAATATGACAGGTAAATGTCATTTTGTCATAAATTTTTGACTAATAGTTTTTTTTCCAGCCCAAAAATAATGCCAGGAGTACATTTAAATCGGAACTGCAAGATCTTGAAAATTATTTACCAACTTACCTACGTTATTTTGACTGTCAGCTTCCTTCTCGTCCACCTTGTTTTCCTGTTGATGCGACAACAAATCAAAAAGTATTAAAGACCCTAAACTGTGACCACCCAAAGAAACTCCTCCGTTAAAACCGGGATTTCTTTCTTTGTACATTCCATAAATTCTATTTAATTCGTTTCCAACAGCTGACACTATCGTCTGACAATAAATCGGACTTGTATAAAATAATATGTCTAACAGCGTCCCGTTTGTGAACTCTCTTAATTTTGGGATGCTTTCTAACGTGATGTACTTGAGTTGGTTGTCAACTCCTGTTTCTTCCGAGTGAAGTTTCTCGTGCCAGGAAATAGGAAGAACTTCGATTCTATTGACAACTCCGCTTTCGCAGGAGGACTTGTAGTGTGACTGCACCAGTTGCAGGGCAATGCTTCTGAATTCGTCTACGACTTCTTCTACAGAGCGAAACTTGAGATCGCACACCGATCCAATGCCATGAACCATAAATAAGAGATGATCGACTTTTGCGGGTTCCCCTTCGTCTATATCAAAATCTTCCAGACCTCTTTTTACAATCCTTGGGCGTGACTGATTCTAAAAGTAAGCATTTGCCAAAAGACTTTAGCAGCGTAATGTTGAGAACTTACTGGAGTATTTCCCCAAGCATCTGGCACTTGGTTGGTCGGAAACAAAACAATAACATCGGGTCCGTGAAGAATTACGCTTTCACCGTTGCTAAGTTCGATTTTTTTATGCCACTGATTTGTTTCGTAAGCTACTTTGTAGTGTTCTTCTAACATTGTGGCGACGTTTTCTTCATAAGGAAGGTACCTTCCGTCTGCGTTCTTTTTGTGGAACCAAGAACATCTTCGTACTTCTGAAGGGTTGCCTTTCCAATATACTGGACACCTCTGTCTTCTCAGAATGTTAACATCATAACGACCACCGTCAGTTGCTATTACTTTGTCTGGATCCAGATCATCTAAGAGGCAAAGAATTTATTATTGTGAAAACTCTAATTCTCAGGTATTTACTTGAAGTAAATTCATGTTCCAATGCTAAAGAATCAATAGTTGAAAATGGGCTCCAAATTTCCTTTCCTTCAACTTCTTTTTTATAAAACCAATGATGATATACCTGACGATATACTTGATTTGAAGTGTTCTGCAAAAATTAAAATTTCAAAACAAAACCTTTTTTATTGAATTTTAATTGGGTTTTTCGCCACTAAACTGGTTAAAAGACAACTTTTTCAAGTTGCCTGGAAAATTAATATATTCTTAACAGTAAAACATTTCAAAGGATGAAAAAGCAGCAATTAGATCACTTAAATCAGATAGGATAATTAAAATATTACCAGCAGATAAGGGAAATAAATGCAACTGTTATTTTAGAAAAGAACTGCCTATGATAATAAATTAAGTGACTTATTAAATGAAGGAACTTACAAGAGGATAAACAAAGACCCTACAAAACACCATATAAATACCGTGAACAAATCACACAGAGACAATGGACACTCTTAACTCCACATCATTCAAAACCTCCACACTTGTATGGTTTACCAAAAATACACAAAACTAACATTCCTCTTCGCCCCATTGTAAGTTCAATAAATTCACAATGTCATTCGTTGGCAAAATATTTACTTACTTAAAATTGTTAATCCGTTAGTAGAAAACTCAAATTCATTTATCAGAAACAGTAATAATTTTTTGGAAAAAATTAGGGAACATCAATTTCCGGATCATTATATATCAGCTAGCTTTGATGTGGTTAGTCTTTTTACTAATGTCCCTGTTGACAAATCATGGAATATTTTACGCAGAAAGTTAGAAAATGATCAAACTTTAGTAGGACAAATTTGAATATAGATGCAATATTTAGAACTAACAACACTCTGTGTTAAAACCACTTATTTTCAACTAGGAAATGAATTTTACCAGCAGGAATTTGGAATGGCTATGGGGTCTGCTTTATCACCATTCATAAGCAATTTATTTATGGAAGATTTTGAACAAAATGAGTTGACTAAATATGTTCACCACCCTATGTTTGGTGGAGATATGTAGATGACATATTTGTTATATGGGAACATGGAGTAGATGAATTAAATTCATTATTACATTTTATGAACCCGCAAGAACGTTTACCTTAGAAATTGAAAATAATAATCAATTACCTTTCTTAGATGTTTCTATACTGAAATCAGATAGTATAGAAACTAGTGTCTATAGGAAACATACTAATAGATATCTCCATTTTAACTCCAATCATCATATTAGTGTTAAAAAAGGAGTAATTAAACGTTTGTATGACAGGGCTAAAAAGATTTGTTCTAATAACACAAAATTTGAGGAGGAAATTAAACATATAAAACATGTTCTTGAGAAAAATAGATATACAACTGAATTTATTGAAGTCCTTCAGGATTGCCAACAAAATAACAATGCTAATAGAATTAGAGAAATAAATCTGGTGGACCGACCAGTAAATTTAATTATTCCTTATATTCCTGGACTATCAGATAAGCTAAAACGCATAGGCAATCGTTTTAATGTCAGAACAGTATTTAAAACCAAGAATACATTAAGATCGATGCTAGTTGAAACGAAACCATTTAATGAGGTACAAAGTTCAAAAAAATGCATTTATAAAATTCCTTGCGAATGTGGAAAGTTCTATGTTGGGGAGACTTGTAGGCCATTTAACGTTTGTTTAAAAGAACATACAAATTATATTATTATAGGCAAAATCAAATTTCGAAGTCAAATATATGTGAACACTCTTTTAACAACAATCATAGGATTTTGTGGGATAGGTCCAAACCAATCTCAAAGAAGAAGTAGGAAATAGACGAAAAATTAAAGAATCAGCATTTATTCTAGGAAATACAGACAACTGTGTTGCTGAATTCAGTAAAATATTATTGCCACTTATTCAAAGAGAAGTTAGTATAAATAATTAGGTAGAACACAGGGTACAATATCACACAGGTGGCTAGGCTATTGTTTCTGTTGGCATGCCATTTTAACCTGAAATTTATTAATCTGTCATTTCACTTTGACGTGACATGATCTTTGAGAAAGGAGGAAGATTTATTCTCTGAAAGCTTAGGAAACAAATTTGATGAAGATATTTTTCGAGTTACAAGTTCAAAATTTAGTTCATTTACTGTTAAGAATTTATTAATTTTCCAGGCAACTTGAAAACCAGTTTGGTGGCGAAAAACCCAATTAAAATTCAATGGATCTGTTTACGCCACAAATAAATTTTAGAAAATATTTAAAACCTTTCTTATTTTTCTTTGACTTACATTCTGTCCTATCCTAGTGGTAGCTGACAAATAATCACTCGGCATAGAGTTGATAGTACCAAGATCGTTAGAAGACTGACTAACCGGTACATTCGCCATGGTTGGTGTCAGAAACTGTCCGTTTGTGCTCGAAAAACTTGCTTCCTGAAGAGGATGGAACGAAGGAATGAACTGTGGTTGAGGATTATTCAACTGAGAATTTCCGTTTGAAAAATTAGGAGGTAGTGGTGATATAGGCTTAAAATGATGGGGGAAGTTTGTTGGTGTTTCATGAAGCGAGGATGCGGAAGATCCTATAGAGTTAGAAGGTGATACTGACGGTTGAAAATGGTTTTGCGGCAAAGGCGGTTGATTAGGTGCTGGTTGAGGTTGAATAACAGGCGGAGCATTGCCTGTAAGGCCAGGAATTTGAGCGTAGGCTGGCCGTTTTAGGCCTGTGGATCGTCTGAAGGAATTTGCAGGTCCTAAGAATATGTTGGTGATTTAATTAAGAAAAAATAGTATGTTAGTTTTTATACCTTGATTCACTGGCGGTTTGGGGGGCTCAAGTGGAGCTTCTGAGGGTGAGAATAGCGGCACTGGTGGCGCATTAACATTTTCCTGAGTGATAAAATTATCCAGACCAGCTGGAGCAGGTATCGGTGCTTGAGCCTCGGCCACCGGAGTTGTATTTGATCCGATCTTCAAGATATTCGAAAAAGAAGAGAATACAGATGAAAGGTGGCTCTGCGGTTGTTGAGGCACAGACTGAAACGGACTTATTATAGGATCGTCTGGAAACAAATGTGGTCCTGTAGTTGGGGCTGGTTGATATGGTTGCTGAGGAGGCTGCTGGAATTGTTGAGGTGGCTGTAGAGGTTGCTGGAATTGTTGAGGTGGCTGTAGAGGTTGCTGGAATTGTTGAGGTGGCTGTAGAGGTTGTTGTTGTAGAGCTGGTCGAGGTTGCTGGTTTAGATCTAGTTCTCTGATTGGTTCGAGAAATGCTGAAGATGTGGGGGTGTGACTTGTTAGTGTAGTTGCTGTAAAAAAGAAATAAACAATGTGTCCTGGATAAGAATGAACAGCATGGGGATCTTGCAAACGGTGAGAGATAGAACAACGGTTAAATGGGGAAACAGTTGCGCAATTTTAAGGTCAATAAAATGGTACAAACAGATTTCTAATATCTTTTTCATTTTTGATTTATTTTGAAAAAAGTAAAATTTTGTGTTTTCGATTTTATTTTTTCTGAAGTTGTTATCACAGATAGAAAAAAAGAAAAACACTTTCTTGTGGCATTTTTTAACGGGCTTTAAGATGGTGTTTTTAGATTTGTTCTACAACAGTCCGTTTTTGAGAAACCATCTTCAGCTTTATTTTTTTAAATACGGACCTGGATTTTTTTGCAGATTTTATGACACGAAATATTTTTAAAATGTTTTGAGACAATCTGAAAATTCCTTTTATTCTATTTTTTTTTTCTAATGTGGCACTGTATTTAATAATAAGAAGTCTAAATATTAATCAGTATTATCAACAATTTAACTTACAACTTATCTTTCAATCGGAGAGCCAAAAAAGGACGGCAAAGACTAATACCTAACAGTCACATACGATAATAAAAAAATAAATAAAAATCCTCCTAGAATTATTTGAAACAACGAAACCAACCCCTTGTCATTTGTCATAACTCCCACTGTATCATTTAGTTAATAATTTGTATTATTAGAAATGGAGGGTGCTTTTTCAAATGACGACAAATTTAACATGTTAGAATGTTATATCTTGCCTCACAGAAATAGTGCAGAAGCCGAACGAATGTATTGTTGCAATTAATAAATGGCAAAAGTTATTGGTTTCATTGGCTTAAAGCTTTCTTTTCATAATTAGAAAAAGCGAAGAATTTACTCCAAAACACAATGCGACACTGTTTGCTGTACAACAACAGAGGAAAACACTTACCAGACAGGGCCATATATTTAAAAATATTAAGTATCGAAGTAAAAATATTAAGTATCGAAGTAAAAATAATCTGTAAATTAAATTGTTGACAATACTGATTAATATTTAGACTTTTTATTATTAAATACAGGGCCGCAATAGAAAAAAAATTAATGAAAAAAAGGAATTTTGAGTATAATTGTCTCAAAACATTTTAAAAATATTTCGTGTCATACATCAACAAATCTAAAAACGCCATCTTAAAGCCCGTTAAAAAGTGCCGTAAGAAAGTGTTTTTCTTTTTTCTATCTGTGATAATAACTTCAGAAAAAAAAATCGAAAACGCAAAATTTTACTTTTTTCGAAATAACTCAAAAACGAGAAAAGATATTAGAAATCTGTTTGCAACATTTTATTGACCTTAAAATTGCGCAACTTTTTCTCCATTTAACCGTTGTTCTATCTCTCACTGTTTGCAAGATCCCCATGCTGTTCATTCTTATCCGGGACACATATTATTATTGTATCCAAATATTCAATCCAATATTCTCAATGAAACAAATATATTAATTTTAAACTCTTTATGTAGGGCAAAAGCATGTTTGTTATGACAATACGTCTGCATCATTGAAATTCCTGAACATCGAATATATAATATGTTCATTTCAAGGGTATATTAAATGAATATGAGTAATAACATATTCCACTTTTACTTTTGTTAGTACAAACCCATCCCTTTTCAGGTGTCCCAAATTATTCATACTGATAAACATATAACAATTGATAAACGATATCCGTTCAGACCTACCCATAAGTTGTTTCATCTTCCACTAAACTTAAAGTATTGTTAAGGTTCTTTCAGTATCGAAACTAAAATGAATGCATTCGCATCCGTTGTGTTTTTGCTCATCAGTGCAAGTGCTAAGAGTGAAATTACTACTAATTTTGAAAGTTTTGAGTCTGGAAATGAAACAACTCATATCCCGCTAGCAAGAATTAAATACCCATATCCTGGAAATGCAGATGAAGTGTCACAATTTGTTTCAAATTATAATTCTTACAAGTCTGTAGCTGTGCTTGTGGATGACACATTAGAAGCACGTCAAGATGCTTCTAAATTCATGAATAAGCTTTTCGAATCTCATCACTCTGCAAGGAATATAGAATTTCTTCTCATGGAATTTAATTCTTCAGGTATACAATGATACAAATTTTCTAGTTTAAATTTTAAAACATGTTTTTTAGGAGTGTCAGGTGTATTAGAGACATCGAAGAATAACATAAAACGTTTCCAAAATTTAATAAGTGACAGTAAATCTTCTGAGTTTATCGGTTGTCTGCGTTCAAAAAATAAAACGTTAGCGTTTTATGCTATTTTAAAAGCAGCTCAAGTGTTGGAAAATAATTGTGGAATTTTGCTATTTGTTGATCAAACTGTTGATGAAAATGTTTTACAGATAGCTTTGCAAGCTGCTCAAAGGAAGTATATAAGGGTAAAATAAAATACAGTCAAAATAATTAGAATAGTATCATTTTAAATACAGAAAGATTTTTAGTACCTGTAATAATTATAAATAATAAATGATGTTTAGTGGCATATCAGGTAAAGGATATCAATTGAAAAAAATGCACTCCAGCCGGCACTTGAACCCGGGACTCCTACTGTGGCCGTAGGGACTTTAACCAACTAAGCTACCGGAGATATGGGTTCCATCGGCTAGGTGTTATTTATTCCAATTGATATATAGTTAGTAGCGGTGAGATGTAGAAGACTTCGGCGTCTTCTACAGCTACTAGAAGGGGTTAGAGGGTGTAGGGAAACCATTCATTATTGTTGGTTATGTAAACTTCCTATTTGTTCTTCCACCCACAATATTCGACATATCTCGACTTAATGCAAGTATCGAACGTGGAAATTCTAACCTACAATGTCAAAGCCAGAATATGAAACACAGAAAGATTTTTAGTACCTGTAATAATTATAAATAATAAATGATGTTTAGTGGCATATCAGGTAAAGGATATCAATTGATCTACATCTCACCGCTACTAACTATATATCAATGGGAATAAATAACACCTAGCCGATGGAACCCTTATCTCCGGTAGCTGAGTTGGTTAAAGTGCCTACGGCCACAGTAGGAGTCCCGGGTTCAAGTCCCGGCTGGAGTGCATTTTTTCAATTGATATCCTTTACCTAATATGCCACTAAACATCATTTATTATTTATAATTATTACAGGTACTAAAAATATTTCTGTGTTTCATATTCTGGCTTTGACATTGTAGGTTAGAATTTCCACGTTCGATACTTGCATTAAGTCGCTATATGTCGAATATTGTGGGTGGAAGAACAAATAGGAAGTTTACATAACCAACAATAATGAATGGTTTCCCTACACCCTCTAACCCCTTCTAGTAGCTGTAGAAGACGCCGAAGTCTCCTACATCTCACCGCTACTAACTATATATCAATTGGAATAAATAACACCTAGCCGATGGAACCCTTATCTCCGGTAGCTTAGTTGGTTAAAGTGCCTACGGCCACAGTAGGAGTCCCGGGTTCAAGTCCCGGCTGGAGTGCATTTTTTTCAATTGATATCCTTTACCTGATATGCCACTAAACATCATTTATAATTTTAAATGATTTAGGTTTTTGTACATTGGGGCAATCCAGATTTAAGAGACACTAATATATTGAGAGACGCAAGTAAAAGTACGAGAGGTCAGTTTTATGTTAAGAGATATACAAATTTATCCATTCAAAATCACAGGGAATTTATAGGCAGCTGCCTTGTTTACAAAAATGCTGTAAGAATGCACATGATAAAATAATTAAATTTTAACCAAAAATTTTTTAGTCCCTACTTGTCTCTAAGAAAAATTTAACCGGCGAAACCACTTTAGACTTTCGTATTGATTCAAACATAACTGGCATTCATGTTATCATCACACCTTATGATGTTGAAGGAGTTATAATCACTTCTACAGGTAGCAAAGTGGCATCACTGAAACAAAAATAATTTTGCAAGAAATTCCAGGTCAAATTCTGAATCTTTCCGATCAGCACCAAGTAGCAAGTTTTTCTAGAGGATCTTACAGTATACAGGATGACAACACACGCAATATCCAACTAGATTTGAAATTGCTAGCTCAAAATACTGGAATATGGAAACTGAAGCTTCAAGGTGGTCATGGATTCTACAATGTTACCGCAGTGGGTTTAAATCGATTAGATAAACCATCAACCAACGTTTATAAACCTCAATTAAAAGGTAATATACTACTAAAAATTTCTCATTTATTTTTACATAAGAAAATTAGGTTATTATACAGAAATGTTATAAAATGAAAGCAATTTATCTATTTTTATCTGAATGATTAATTTTGAAGAGTAATGTCAAAAATATGTTATCAAGTGAAACCTACTTAATAATACCAAATCGTATAAATTGGAAATATTATTTTCTACTACAAATATATTGAGTAAGCTAATAGACCGTCAGATAGTGACAGATTTAGGTGCCCCATTTTCGCATACAAGCCTCGAAGAGGGTTGAAAAGTACTTCGATGTTGAGTAGAATGAAGGGAAATTTACGAGAGGCCCATGGGGATAATATATTATGGAAAATTCGATTTTCCTATATAATATAATATGTTAATTATGTTGAATTAAACTCTACTCATAATTTGACGCAAACAGAAGCTTATAGCTTCTATCAATATTCTGAATATGCAAATGACATTTCGCTGAAAATCGCCAAATCAAAGAAAGTTTATTATCGCTGTGCTCATTATTTACAGGTTGCCCCAGTTAACGTGATAAACCCAATTTTCTCGGTAATTTGAAAGATAAAGTATTATTGATGGTTCAAAAACTAAACTTGTGTACAGCAAATGCTTCAAAAATGTTTAATTCAAAATTACTGTGAGACACACTGTATGTTTGTAAATACATAACTCGAGATATATTCATCTGATTCTATTATTATATCATTAATAGCTATTTCTAGAACAAGGAAAAATTTTAGGTTATACATCTTCCAAAATTGCAGGACACTTATATACAGTGTCCTCCAAAAATTTCGCACCATAGGGGGAAATTTTTAATTAATGTTTTATTTTGAAATTTAATTTTGGTGTTACCTTTTGCTTGAAAAGATATGAAAAATGACTCACTCAAACGTGGTCATGTGACTTTCGTTATCTGTCAAAAATTACATTTAAAAAATATATCGCCAAAAATGGGTTTATTTGTTAAAATATCAAAAAGTTTTACTTGAAAAAGTTGTTTCTTTTTCAATTTTACGTAAGTGTACCAACCTTGAACGCTCTAATAAAATATTTAGTTTTTTGCCAATTTTTAATATTTATGAAATTTCTGAATATTTTAAAAACTTGTAACTTCCTAAAAACTTTTTTATATCACTAGCTTTATCATTCTATTAACTTGAGTAAGCCATGGAGACAATTAATTGAAGCAACTCTTTTTACTATATTCTCCATTTCAAGAGTATTAATTAAACTGTCAAATAAAAACAATTGCTTCAATTCTTTCCATGGCCTACGGCCTACTCATCAATATCGATTAATGTGTAAATAAACTTAAAGGTAATAATTATTTGTTCCATAAAAGTCAAGAATTTTGCTTAGATATATAAAGTAGTTTGATGATAATTTAATTTATTATTATTTTGGCATTAATTTACAACTGGAAAACGTAATGTAACTAAATTTATACCCTAAATGCTAGACTGTACATCAACTTTGCAGCAAACGTAACAGAATTTTAAAGCGTTAATATAATTTTCTATTGAAAAGTACCTATTCTTATCGGTAATTAGCAATAAAAAGTTAATAGAATGATAAACCTAGTGATATAAAAAAGTTCTTAGCAAGTTTTTAAAATTTTCAGAAATTTCATAAATATTTAAAATTGGCAAAAAAAATAAATCTTTTATAAGAGCGTTCAAAGTTGGTACACTTACGTAAAATTGAAAAAGAAACAACTTTTTCAAGTAAAACTTTTTGATATTTTAACAACTAAACCCATTTTTGGCGATATATTTTTTTAAATATCATTTTTGACAGATAACGAAAGTCACATGACCACGTTTGAACGGGTCATTTTTCATCTCTTTTAAAGCAAAAAGAACCCCAAAATTAAATTTCAAAATAAAACGTTCATTAAAAATTTCCCCCCTATGGTGCGAACTTTTTGGAGGACACTGTATACAAAAAAAGATACCCAATTTAAAAAAGGAAATAAAAAATAACCTTACCAGCATCACATCACAAAAAACAAGATCAATGAACTCGAAGAAAATCGCACACCTCCGAATTTACGGAGAGTTTAAATTGTAATAACAAAACAAACAGAAATCGGATGGTCAGACGGGAATAGACTTTGGACAGCTTAGACGCGTCATTTCTCTTATTACGTAAAACTTATAATTAAAAAAAATAAGTGACCTTGCTATCAAGCCGCGTGGACACCCAAGAATATTAGATTTATTACTTGCGCCATCTCAGGAAAATATGTGTACCTACTTTGAGATACAAAAATTTCCTGGTAAATAACCATCAAAATATTTACATTACCTGAAACTACCACATTCTATGGTTCTTTTTTGTTTTCTTACTTCATGGTAAATGCTCTTATGGCATAAGCTTAAAAATATGCTGAAACTGAAGATAGCTGAATTTGAAGCTATCATAAAGATTTAAAAAAACATCAAATTATCTAAAATGATAAACCGTTCAATGCGCAATATTTTTTTAAATATCATTTTTGACAGATAACGAAAGTCACATGACCACGTTTGAACGGGTCATTTTTCATCTCTTTTAAAGCAAAAAGAACCCCAAAATTAAATTTCAAAATAAAACGTTCATTAAAAATTTCCCCCCTATGGTGCGAACTTTTTGGAGGACACTGTATACAAAAAAAGATACCCAATTTAAAAAAGGAAATAAAAAATAACCTTACCAGCATCACATCACAAAAAACAAGATCAATGAACTCGAAGAAAATCGCACACCTCCGAATTTACGGAGAGTTTAAATTGTAATAACAAAACAAACAGAAATCGGATGGTCAGACGGGAATAGACTTTGGACAGCTTAGACGCGTCATTTCTCTTATTACGTAAAACTTATAATTAAAAAAAATAAGTGACCTTGCTATCAAGCCGCGTGGACACCCAAGAATATTAGATTTATTACTTGCGCCATCTCAGGAAAATATGTGTACCTACTTTGAGATACAAAAATTTCCTGGTAAATAACCATCAAAATATTTACATTACCTGAAACTACCACATTCTAGGGTTCTTTTTTGTTTTCTTACTTCATGGTAAATGCTCTTATGGCATAAGCTTAAAAATATGCTGAAACTGAAGATAGCTGAATTTGAAGCTATCATAAAGATTTAAAAAAACATCAAATTATCTAAAATGATAAACCGTTCAATGCGCAATATTTTTTTAAATATCATTTTTGACAGATAACGAAAGTCACATGACCACGTTTGAACGGGTCATTTTTCATCTCTTTTAAAGCAAAAAGAACCCCAAAATTAAATTTCAAAATAAAACGTTCATTAAAAATTTCCCCCCTATGGTGCGAACTTTTTGGAGGACACTGTATACAAAAAAAGATACCCAATTTAAAAAAGGAAATAAAAAATAACCTTACCAGCATCACATCACAAAAAACAAGATCAATGAACTCGAAGAAAATCGCACACCTCCGAATTTACGGAGAGTTTAAATTGTAATAACAAAACAAGCAGAAATCGGATGGTCAGACGGGAATAGACTTTGGACAGCTTAGACGCGTCATTTCTCTTATTACGTAAAACTTATAATTAAAAAAAATAAGTGACCTTGCTATCAAGCCGCGTGGACACCCAAGAATATTAGATTTATTACTTGCGCCATCTCAGGAAAATATGTGTACCTACTTTGAGATACAAAAATTTCCTGGTAAATAACCATCAAAATATTTACATTACCTGAAACTACCACATTCTAGGGTTCTTTTTTGTTTTCTTACTTCATGGTAAATGCTCTTATGGCATAAGCTTAAAAATATGCTGAAACTGAAGATAGCTGAATTTGAAGCTATCATAAAGATTTAAAAAAACATCAAATTATCTAAAATGATAAACCGTTCAATGCGCAATATTTTTTTAAATATCATTTTTGACAGATAACGAAAGTCACATGACCACGTTTGAACGGGTCATTTTTCATCTCTTTTAAAGCAAAAAGAACCCCAAAATTAAATTTCAAAATAAAACGTTCATTAAAAATTTCCCCCCTATGGTGCGAACTTTTTGGAGGACACTGTATACAAAAAAAGATACCCAATTTAAAAAAGGAAATAAAAAATAACCTTACCAGCATCACATCACAAAAAACAAGATCAATGAACTCGAAGAAAATCGCACACCTCCGAATTTACGGAGAGTTTAAATTGTAATAACAAAACAAACAGAAATCGGATGGTCAGACGGGAATAGACTTTGGACAGCTTAGACGCGTCATTTCTCTTATTACGTAAAACTTATAATTAAAAAAAAAGTGACCTTGCTATCAAGCCGCGTGGACACCCAAGAATATTAGATTTATTACTTGCGCCATCTCAGGAAAATATGTGTACCTACTTTGAGATACAAAAATTTCCTGGTAAATAACCATCAAAATATTTACATTACCTGAAACTACCACATTCTATGGTTCTTTTTTGTTTTCTTACTTCATGGTAAATGCTCTTATGGCATAAGCTTAAAAATATGCTGAAACTGAAGATAGCTGAATTTGAAGCTATCATAAAGATTTAAAAAAACATCAAATTATCTAAAATGATAAACCGTTCAATGCGCAATATTTTTTTAAATATCATTTTTGACAGATAACGAAAGTCACATGACCACGTTTGAACGGGTCATTTTTCATCTCTTTTAAAGCAAAAAGAACCCCAAAATTAAATTTCAAAATAAAACGTTCATTAAAAATTTCCCCCCTATGGTGCGAACTTTTTGGAGGACACTGTATACAAAAAAAGATACCCAATTTAAAAAAGGAAATAAAAAATAACCTTACCAGCATCACATCACAAAAAACAAGATCAATGAACTCGAAGAAAATCGCACACCTCCGAATTTACGGAGAGTTTAAATTGTAATAACAAAACAAACAGAAATCGGATGGTCAGACGGGAATAGACTTTGGACAGCTTAGACGCGTCATTTCTCTTATTACGTAAAACTTATAATTAAAAAAAAAGTGACCTTGCTATCAAGCCGCGTGGACACCCAAGAATATTAGATTTATTACTTGCGCCATCTCAGGAAAATATGTGTACCTACTTTGAGATACAAAAATTTCCTGGTAAATAACCATCAAAATATTTACATTACCTGAAACTACCACATTCTATGGTTCTTTTTTGTTTTCTTACTTCATGGTAAATGCTCTTATGGCATAAGCTTAAAAATATGCTGAAACTGAAGATAGCTGAATTTGAAGCTATCATAAAGATTTAAAAAAACATCAAATTATCTAAAATGATAAACCGTTCAATGCGCAATATTTTTTTAAATATCATTTTTGACAGATAACGAAAGTCACATGACCACGTTTGAACGGGTCATTTTTCATCTCTTTTAAAGCAAAAAGAACCCCAAAATTAAATTTCAAAATAAAACGTTCATTAAAAATTTCCCCCCTATGGTGCGAACTTTTTGGAGGACACTGTATACAAAAAAAGATACCCAATTTAAAAAAGGAAATAAAAAATAACCTTACCAGCATCACATCACAAAAAACAAGATCAATGAACTCGAAGAAAATCGCACACCTCCGAATTTACGGAGAGTTTAAATTGTAATAACAAAACAAACAGAAATCGGATGGTCAGACGGGAATAGACTTTGGACAGCTTAGACGCGTCATTTCTCTTATTACGTAAAACTTATAATTAAAAAAAAAGTGACCTTGCTATCAAGCCGCGTGGACACCCAAGAATATTAGATTTATTACTTGCGCCATCTCAGGAAAATATGTGTACCTACTTTGAGATACAAAAATTTCCTGGTAAATAACCATCAAAATATTTACATTACCTGAAACTACCACATTCTATGGTTCTTTTTTGTTTTCTTACTTCATGGTAAATGCTCTTATGGCATAAGCTTAAAAATATGCTGAAACTGAAGATAGCTGAATTTGAAGCTATCATAAAGATTTAAAAAAACATCAAATTATCTAAAATGATAAACCGTTCAATGCGCAATATTTTTTTAAATATCATTTTTGACAGATAACGAAAGTCACATGACCACGTTTGAACGGGTCATTTTTCATCTCTTTTAAAGCAAAAAGAACCCCAAAATTAAATTTCAAAATAAAACGTTCATTAAAAATTTCCCCCCTATGGTGCGAACTTTTTGGAGGACACTGTATACAAAAAAAGATACCCAATTTAAAAAAGGAAATAAAAAATAACCTTACCAGCATCACATCACAAAAAACAAGATCAATGAACTCGAAGAAAATCGCACACCTCCGAATTTACGGAGAGTTTAAATTGTAATAACAAAACAAACAGAAATCGGATGGTCAGACGGGAATAGACTTTGGACAGCTTAGACGCGTCATTTCTCTTATTACGTAAAACTTATAATTAAAAAAAAAGTGACCTTGCTATCAAGCCGCGTGGACACCCAAGAATATTAGATTTATTACTTGCGCCATCTCAGGAAAATATGTGTACCTACTTTGAGATACAAAAATTTCCTGGTAAATAACCATCAAAATATTTACATTACCTGAAACTACCACATTCTATGGTTCTTTTTTGTTTTCTTACTTCATGGTAAATGCTCTTATGGCATAAGCTTAAAAATATGCTGAAACTGAAGATAGCTGAATTTGAAGCTATCATAAAGATTTAAAAAAACATCAAATTATCTAAAATGATAAACCGTTCAATGCGCAATATTTTTTTAAATATCATTTTTGACAGATAACGAAAGTCACATGACCACGTTTGAACGGGTCATTTTTCATCTCTTTTAAAGCAAAAAGAACCCCAAAATTAAATTTCAAAATAAAACGTTCATTAAAAATTTCCCCCCTATGGTGCGAACTTTTTGGAGGACACTGTATACAAAAAAAGATACCCAATTTAAAAAAGGAAATAAAAAATAACCTTACCAGCATCACATCACAAAAAACAAGATCAATGAACTCGAAGAAAATCGCACACCTCCGAATTTACGGAGAGTTTAAATTGTAATAACAAAACAAACAGAAATCGGATGGTCAGACGGGAATAGACTTTGGACAGCTTAGACGCGTCATTTCTCTTATTACGTAAAACTTATAATTAAAAAAAAAGTGACCTTGCTATCAAGCCGCGTGGACACCCAAGAATATTAGATTTATTACTTGCGCCATCTCAGGAAAATATGTGTACCTACTTTGAGATACAAAAATTTCCTGGTAAATAACCATCAAAATATTTACATTACCTGAAACTACCACATTCTATGGTTCTTTTTTGTTTTCTTACTTCATGGTAAATGCTCTTATGGCATAAGCTTAAAAATATGCTGAAACTGAAGATAGCTGAATTTGAAGCTATCATAAAGATTTAAAAAAACATCAAATTATCTAAAATGATAAACCGTTCAATGCGCAATATTTTTTTAAATATCATTTTTGACAGATAACGAAAGTCACATGACCACGTTTGAACGGGTCATTTTTCATCTCTTTTAAAGCAAAAAGAACCCCAAAATTAAATTTCAAAATAAAACGTTCATTAAAAATTTCCCCCCTATGGTGCGAACTTTTTGGAGGACACTGTATACAAAAAAAGATACCCAATTTAAAAAAGGAAATAAAAAATAACCTTACCAGCATCACATCACAAAAAACAAGATCAATGAACTCGAAGAAAATCGCACACCTCCGAATTTACGGAGAGTTTAAATTGTAATAACAAAACAAGCAGAAATCGGATGGTCAGACGGGAATAGACTTTGGACAGCTTAGACGCGTCATTTCTCTTATTACGTAAAACTTATAATTAAAAAAAATAAGTGACCTTGCTATCAAGCCGCGTGGACACCCAAGAATATTAGATTTATTACTTGCGCCATCTCAGGAAAATATGTGTACCTACTTTGAGATACAAAAATTTCCTGGTAAATAACCATCAAAATATTTACATTACCTGAAACTACCACATTCTATGGTTCTTTTTTGTTTTCTTACTTCATGGTAAATGCTCTTATGGCATAAGCTTAAAAATATGCTGAAACTGAAGATAGCTGAATTTGAAGCTATCATAAAGATTTAAAAAAACATCAAATTATCTAAAATGATAAACCGTTCAATGCGCAATATTTTTTTAAATATCATTTTTGACAGATAACGAAAGTCACATGACCACGTTTGAACGGGTCATTTTTCATCTCTTTTAAAGCAAAAAGAACCCCAAAATTAAATTTCAAAATAAAACGTTCATTAAAAATTTCCCCCCTATGGTGCGAACTTTTTGGAGGACACTGTATACAAAAAAAGATACCCAATTTAAAAAAGGAAATAAAAAATAACCTTACCAGCATCACATCACAAAAAACAAGATCAATGAACTCGAAGAAAATCGCACACCTCCGAATTTACGGAGAGTTTAAATTGTAATAACAAAACAAACAGAAATCGGATGGTCAGACGGGAATAGACTTTGGACAGCTTAGACGCGTCATTTCTCTTATTACGTAAAACTTATAATTAAAAAAAAAGTGACCTTGCTATCAAGCCGCGTGGACACCCAAGAATATTAGATTTATTACTTGCGCCATCTCAGGAAAATATGTGTACCTACTTTGAGATACAAAAATTTCCTGGTAAATAACCATCAAAATATTTACATTACCTGAAACTACCACATTCTATGGTTCTTTTTTGTTTTCTTACTTCATGGTAAATGCTCTTATGGCATAAGCTTAAAAATATGCTGAAACTGAAGATAGCTGAATTTGAAGCTATCATAAAGATTTAAAAAAACATCAAATTATCTAAAATGATAAACCGTTCAATGCGCAATATTTTTTTAAATATCATTTTTGACAGATAACGAAAGTCACATGACCACGTTTGAACGGGTCATTTTTCATCTCTTTTAAAGCAAAAAGAACCCCAAAATTAAATTTCAAAATAAAACGTTCATTAAAAATTTCCCCCCTATGGTGCGAACTTTTTGGAGGACACTGTATACAAAAAAAGATACCCAATTTAAAAAAGGAAATAAAAAATAACCTTACCAGCATCACATCACAAAAAACAAGATCAATGAACTCGAAGAAAATCGCACACCTCCGAATTTACGGAGAGTTTAAATTGTAATAACAAAACAAACAGAAATCGGATGGTCAGACGGGAATAGACTTTGGACAGCTTAGACGCGTCATTTCTCTTATTACGTAAAACTTATAATTAAAAAAAATAAGTGACCTTGCTATCAAGCCGCGTGGACACCCAAGAATATTAGATTTATTACTTGCGCCATCTCAGGAAAATATGTGTACCTACTTTGAGATACAAAAATTTCCTGGTAAATAACCATCAAAATATTTACATTACCTGAAACTACCACATTCTATGGTTCTTTTTTGTTTTCTTACTTCATGGTAAATGCTCTTATGGCATAAGCTTAAAAATATGCTGAAACTGAAGATAGCTGAATTTGAAGCTATCATAAAGATTTAAAAAAACATCAAATTATCTAAAATGATAAACCGTTCAATGCGCAATATTTTTTTAAATATCATTTTTGACAGATAACGAAAGTCACATGACCACGTTTGAACGGGTCATTTTTCATCTCTTTTAAAGCAAAAAGAACCCCAAAATTAAATTTCAAAATAAAACGTTCATTAAAAATTTCCCCCCTATGGTGCGAACTTTTTGGAGGACACTGTATACAAAAAAAGATACCCAATTTAAAAAAGGAAATAAAAAATAACCTTACCAGCATCACATCACAAAAAACAAGATCAATGAACTCGAAGAAAATCGCACACCTCCGAATTTACGGAGAGTTTAAATTGTAATAACAAAACAAGCAGAAATCGGATGGTCAGACGGGAATAGACTTTGGACAGCTTAGACGCGTCATTTCTCTTATTACGTAAAACTTATAATTAAAAAAAATAAGTGACCTTGCTATCAAGCCGCGTGGACACCCAAGAATATTAGATTTATTACTTGCGCCATCTCAGGAAAATATGTGTACCTACTTTGAGATACAAAAATTTCCTGGTAAATAACCATCAAAATATTTACATTACCTGAAACTACCACATTCTATGGTTCTTTTTTGTTTTCTTACTTCATGGTAAATGCTCTTATGGCATAAGCTTAAAAATATGCTGAAACTGAAGATAGCTGAATTTGAAGCTATCATAAAGATTTAAAAAAACATCAAATTATCTAAAATGATAAACCGTTCAATGCGCAATATTTTTTTAAATATCATTTTTGACAGATAACGAAAGTCACATGACCACGTTTGAACGGGTCATTTTTCATCTCTTTTAAAGCAAAAAGAACCCCAAAATTAAATTTCAAAATAAAACGTTCATTAAAAATTTCCCCCCTATGGTGCGAACTTTTTGGAGGACACTGTATACAAAAAAAGATACCCAATTTAAAAAAGGAAATAAAAAATAACCTTACCAGCATCACATCACAAAAAACAAGATCAATGAACTCGAAGAAAATCGCACACCTCCGAATTTACGGAGAGTTTAAATTGTAATAACAAAACAAACAGAAATCGGATGGTCAGACGGGAATAGACTTTGGACAGCTTAGACGCGTCATTTCTCTTATTACGTAAAACTTATAATTAAAAAAAATAAGTGACCTTGCTATCAAGCCGCGTGGACACCCAAGAATATTAGATTTATTACTTGCGCCATCTCAGGAAAATATGTGTACCTACTTTGAGATACAAAAATTTCCTGGTAAATAACCATCAAAATATTTACATTACCTGAAACTACCACATTCTAGGGTTCCTTTTTGTTTTCTTACTTCATGGTAAATGCTCTTATGGCATAAGCTTAAAAATATGCTGAAACTGAAGATAGCTGAATTTGAAGCTATCATAAAGATTTAAAAAAACATCAAATTATCTAAAATGATAAACCGTTCAATGCGCAATATTTTTTTAAATATCATTTTTGACAGATAACGAAAGTCACATGACCACGTTTGAACGGGTCATTTTTCATCTCTTTTAAAGCAAAAAGAACCCCAAAATTAAATTTCAAAATAAAACGTTCATTAAAAATTTCCCCCCTATGGTGCGAACTTTTTGGAGGACACTGTATACAAAAAAAGATACCCAATTTAAAAAAGGAAATAAAAAATAACCTTACCAGCATCACATCACAAAAAACAAGATCAATGAACTCGAAGAAAATCGCACACCTCCGAATTTACGGAGAGTTTAAATTGTAATAACAAAACAAACAGAAATCGGATGGTCAGACGGGAATAGACTTTGGACAGCTTAGACGCGTCATTTCTCTTATTACGTAAAACTTATAATTAAAAAAAATAAGTGACCTTGCTATCAAGCCGCGTGGACACCCAAGAATATTAGATTTATTACTTGCGCCATCTCAGGAAAATATGTGTACCTACTTTGAGATACAAAAATTTCCTGGTAAATAACCATCAAAATATTTACATTACCTGAAACTACCACATTCTAGGGTTCTTTTTTGTTTTCTTACTTCATGGTAAATGCTCTTATGGCATAAGCTTAAAAATATGCTGAAACTGAAGATAGCTGAATTTGAAGCTATCATAAAGATTTAAAAAAACATCAAATTATCTAAAATGATAAACCGTTCAATGCGCAATATTTTTTTAAAGGTGGGTCAAACAATATACAAAAGGAAGTTATGAAACTTCTTAGGTATTATTTGCAAATTTGAAGATAAGCACTGATACATCATACTTCAATTTATCTGATAAAGGACAAAACAGGTGTTATTTTTCAATTTTGCAAAAAGTTGTATTTCCAACTGTCACTGGTTATCAGTGGCCTAACTATCGCTGTATCAGCTGTATCAATGATACAGGGCCCGCTGGCCTGAAGGGCCCACCGACTATTCCAGTCACTGCAGTATTAGCCATTAAAATATTTTATAATGTTTGTTAGACGTTTTCTGTGTAAATTTTTGAATTATTACATGCACACAACTAAGAATTATTTTAACGTATTAATGAAGTATTTACTTCTCGATACATATTATTTATAAAGTAAAGTGAAATGTGGAATGTTATAAATAATGAAATATATATAGTTCTGATGATGGCATTATGCCGAAACGCGTAAAATATTATACAGTGTGTCCCAGGATAAGTGAAACGAGAGGTGTAAAATACCAAAAATTTTCGAGTTCGAATTTGGCCATTTGTTGTCCAGGCCTGCTTGAATAGAAAATAATTTTCACCATATTTATTTTAATTTTGAAAAATAAAGTAGGCCCTGACGGGAACGATTTATTTATTTTCTGTGTATGTTAAGTGTCCTTTCTCGACAAGATATCGAAAAATTTCATTAGAAAAAGTTGCTTAGAATTGAAAATTATGTCCTTGTGCCAATTTTCAAAATAATTGGCCTACTTTCATCTTCGTCTATTTTATTTCCTATAGGTAGGTGAACTATCCTTGTCGTTTAAAATATCGAAAAATTTCACTAGAAAAAGTTGCTTAGAATTGAAAACTATGACTCTGTGTCAATTTTCAAAATAATTGGCCTACTTTAATTTATTATTATTTCACTTATTATTTCAAACAAATCATAGTAGGCCGATTGAGTCCAAATTTCGCAGTCTTGCATACTTTTTTATTCTGAATAACTTTATCTAATGAAATTTTTCGATATTTTAAACGACAAGGATAGTTCACCTTACTTATAGCACAGACCTATATAGCTTCGCTAAGCTATATAGGTCTGTGCTTATAGGAAATAAAGTAGAGAAAAATCAAAGTAGGCCAATTATTTTGAAAAATGACACAGGGTCATAGTTTTCAATTCTAAGCAACTTTTTCTAATGAAATTTTTCTATATCTTGTCGAGAAAGGGCACTTAACCTACACAGAAAATAAATAAATCGTTCCTGTCAGGGCATACTTTATTTTTCAAAATTAAAATATGGTGAAAATTATTTTCTAGGCAAGCAGGCCTGGACAACAAATGGCCAAATTCGAACTCGAAAATGTTTGGACTTTTACACCTCTCGTTTCACTGTATATGTTTTGGGAAATAAACTAATGTAAGATTGTGGCCGATTCCCAGGATTATTATTACTAAATAACGAATGTTACGACCAGCATAATTAGAATTAATAAAAAAAATAATGAAATCAAAATATACCTGCTTTGATTTGGTTACTACTTCAAACTTAAAATTAAATTATTTTCTTTTAACATTCAGTAAGTACTAAAGTCTTTTTGTTTTTGTCTTACTAAAATGTTTTTGTAGATGCCGAACTGGAAAATGAAAATTATGTCAACAGAGATAATTCGAGAAGGTTTTCTCCAACTCAACCGATTTATGTAGACGTCGGTTTGGGGTCAGAATTGATAACTATTGGAGGTAGAACACCAGAAATATTTTTCGAAGTCACAAATTTTGGAAATTCTCCCGTAGATGCCAGATTCTATGTAACGGATTTACAATATATCTTGTGGTCCATGCAGCCTGTCAGGTACTAGATCTCTGTCACTATAAACTGAAATCGAGCAATCCTTATGCCTGGCGTAAATAAAACCACGTGTTCAATGACGTTTCACGATTGGTCGGTAGGCTATACTTCACCCGACTCGGCAACAGGGACGTACTCTATCGCAAAAGTGTAGTTATGCGGTTTTATCTTGTTGTTTTCAGCTATTTAGACACAGTGTCACAAATAATTTTATCGATGTTTTGAGCCATTTTAATTAAGCCATTTTTTTTTTCCGAAATATTTTGATGTAAACAATTGTAAAACTAAAATTAAATAAAGGTCGTGCCTCAGTGCGGCCCTGGCGAATATCTCAACGCACGTGCTCTTGTTTACGCCAGGCGTAAGAGTTGCTCGATTTTAGTATAGTTCTACATTGAATTTTCGCTAGATAGAAACATTTTGGCCCTGCGAAAATCTTTAACTCAATATGTCAATGTCTACCTCACAATTTCTTCGTTTTAGGAAGATTCTAGGTCCGCAAGAAACAACAATAGTTCGACTAACGCTAAGGACCAAAATAGGAACGTACCAAGATGACATCACGTTTTCAGTGTCCACAGGAGCTGGCTCAGTCCAGAAGAAAGTAGTCGTAGATGTAGGAACTTCAGTAATGTACGACAATAAGGACCCCGACTTGGACTACCAGTTCACAAGCGATTGCACAAGCGTTCTGTTTTCTAGATGCGAACACGGAAGTTGGTCTGTTGAAGTTTGGGGACGAGATACTGGATCAGGTAAGAAACTATGGCAGATGGTGACAATATTCAATATCTTCAGAGTTTAGGTCTCCTGCAAGTAACAAGCAACCCAAGGGGCCTGTACTTTCCATACGGATTCATAACAGGTACCAAGGAACGAGTGACCGGCTACTACAGCGAATCTTGTTGCAATCCAGACTTACAAGTAATTGTTATTGACAGGGCAAACAACAGGAGACAGTGGCATCTTAACGCCTACTGTAAGAAACCTAAATCTCATAAGGAAACTTCTACAGATGATGTTGTTTCAGGGACGGTTTGGAGTGCTGGGGCAATCGCCGCGTTGATCTTGGGCATTTTATTGTTGCTGATAATAATAATATGTTTGATTGTGTGGCTTGTGAGGCGTAAAAAACAAAAAGGGAGGTACGATTTGCCAACGTATAAAGGTGGGAAGATATGACAACTAATGAGGAACATAATTAACGAGCAGAATGATTTAGAGATGTGGAAAAATGAGACGACAACTAAGTTTTAGTGTTAAAAATGTATTTATTAGCGATATTTATACTTACCTCATAATAATATTTAGGTATCGCAAATATTTTATTTATTTAAGAGTTGTTATAGTAGGTAAGGCATATTTATTTTTAATACAGGTATGACTAGAATGCTGTGTTTTAATCATTTTCGTTTTGGTCTCGTTGGAAAAAAAATTATGTGAAATATGATAAAATATATTTTCCGTTTTTTTTTCTGATCAGATACACACATCAAAAGAATCTAAGGAACAAGGATAAAAATTATGAAATAATTAATTAGAAATGTATCCTGAATTGCCGTTCTCTGACGTCTCCTGTTTCTTGGTATCTTATTCATAAACGATTAATACTTGAATATTATGATCTTTGATAACACTCTTGGATGTGTTAAGAGTTCCTGCAACATCCCTTTGTGAAATTCTAGCCTCCAACATGCCAATAGTACTTAACATCGTTTCACGTTCCAAATGATGTACCTATCTGCATCATAATGACAAATACCTATTAAATTATGAAGGTTTTTCGTTTGAATTTTAAAAAATCTGCAATATTTTTTTAATGTATAAAACATTAATACGTTTGCATTATCAGTTGCTAGAACTGCTCGAAGTCGTACTATTTTTTTTAAATATTTAAATACGAAATAATTAAGAAAATGAGCGCATTTTTGTATTTATTTTGTTTTAGATTCTTTTGATGTGTGTGTATAATATTATTGTTTAATTATACCTACACCTAGCGCCTACTTTCATCTTCAAATCTGCTATTTAAACTAACCTATATTTTTAGAAATAACAATAAAGAAGGTGAATTGCTTGCCTAAATGTTAATTTTTTCAGTCTTCTGATGATTCAGTCTTGCTGCTAATTATAACAACTTATTTGCAATGTTTATAATGATAACTTTTCTGGAAAATTTAAAATCTTCAATTACCTATACAATGTGTCCCGGATAAGAATGAACAACATGGGGATCTTGCAAACGGTGAGAGTTAGAACAACGCTTAAATGGGGAAAAAGTTGTGCAATTTTAGGGTCAATAAAATGTTACAAACTGATTTCTAATATATTTTTTCGTTTTTGAGTTATTTTGAAAAAAGTGAAAGTTTGCGTTTTCGATTTTATTTTTTTCTGAAGTTGTTGTCGCAGATAGAAAAAAATAAAAACACTTTCTTATGGCACTTTTTAACGGACTTTAAGATGGCGTTTTTAGATTTGTTCTACAATATTTCGTTTTTGAGAAACCATCTTCAACTTTGTTTTTTAAAAACGGACCTGGATTTTTTTGCAGATTTTGAAAGCAATTTTCATTGCAAATACCATGATGTATGACACGAAATATTTTTTAAATGTTTTGAGACAAACTGAAAATTCCTTTTTTCCATTCATTTTTTTCTAATGCGGCCCTGTATTTAATAATAAGAAGTCTAAATATTAACCAGTATTGCCAACAATTTAACTTACAGTTTATTTTTACTTAGAAAACTTAATATTTTTAAATACAGCCCTGTCTGGTAAGTGTTTTCCTCCGTTGTTGTACAGCAAACAGTGTCGCATTTTGTTTTGGAGTAAATTCTTCGCTTTTTCTAATTGTGAGAAGAAAGCTTTAAGCCAATGAAAACAATAACTTTTGCAATTTATTAATTGTAACAATACATTCGTTCGGCCTCTGCACTATTTCTGTGACACAAGATATAACATGCTAACATGTTAAATTTGTAGTCATTTGAAAAAGCACCCTCCATTTCTAATAATACAAATTATTAACTAAATTACTGTGGGAGTTATGATAAATGACAAGGGGTTGATTTCGTTGTTTCAAAGCCTTCTAGGTGGAGGATTTTTATTTATGTTTTATTATCGTATGTGACTGTTATTAGTCTTTGTGTCCTTTTTTTGATTCTCCGATTGAAAGATAATAAGGTAATTAGAAAAAGTGAAGAATTTACTCCAAAACACAATGCGACACTGTTTGCTGTACAACAACAGAGGAAAACACTTACCAGACAGGGCCGTATTTAAAAATATTAAGTTTTCGAAGTAAAAATAAACTGTAAGTTAAATTGTTGGCAATACTGATTAATATTTAGACTTCTTATTATTAAATACAGGGCCGCATTAGAAAAAAATGAATGGAAAAAAGGAATTTTCAAAATCTGCAAAAAAAATCCAGGTCGGTATTTAAAAAACAAAGTTGAAGATGGTTTCTCAAAAAAGAAATATTGTAGAACAAATCTAAAAACGCCATCTTAAAGTCCGTTAAAAAGTGCCATAAGAAAGTGTTTTTATTTTTTTCTATCTGTGATAACAACTTCAGAAAAAAATAAAATCGAAAACCCAAAATTTTACTTTTTTCAAAATAACTCAAAATCGAAAAAAGGTATTAGAAATCTGTTTGTACCATTTCATTGACCTCAAAATTGCCCAACTTTTTCCCCATTTAACCGTTGTTCTATCTTTCACCGTTTGCAAGAGCCCCATGCTGTTCATTCTTATCCGGGACACATTGTATAGATATTCTCTAAACTAACCTAAAACATTTAGGTATACATTAGTATAATAAATAGCAATGACACCACAAAAATACAATATTTGCATTTGTTATAACTACTGATAATGTTAATTTAAAAAAATAGAAACTTACGATTAAAGATAGGTGGTGGTGGTGGTTTTGGTTTTTCCATTGCTGGCAACAGCACGGCGTTCTGAGCAAAATCCTCAAAAGTGCTGCCTGTCACATTGGCACTAAGCAAGGGGTTTTTCAGTTTCTTCGATGGATCTGTCATGATAAATTTTTCTTGACATTAGCCACGAACATCACAACCATATGTTGTCCTTACTAAACCTGTACTACGTCAATAAACTATGGCAGGTATATGTGGAACACGAAAGTAATCTTTAATAAATCACTGGACATCTACTGGGGACACAGTTAAGCAGAGTATTGACTGGCCTTCTGAATACATTTACAGCTGAAGGTTGCGGTAACAGTTTGCTGTAGTTCGTGCTATGGAAAACAGGTGGCGCCAGTAGTAGCTTATACATGTATATTTTTTGGCGGGCTTCTGCGAATTGGGATAAATAATTCTGAAAAGTGAAATTATGGTTCATAGAAAGCATGACGTAATGCCTTTACCTGACAATGTTAAATTTTTGTAAGGACATTGGTGCAAAACTTAGAAATAAATGCAATCATTTGCAGTATTTCCGAATAGGTGTTTATATTGTTAAAAATAGACGGAGCATTGACACGTGCGAACCATGGAATATTTTATCAGATAGGTATTTATCGTATAGAATACATAACAACTTCTAGATTTTTCTGCAATTAATTGTTTCATTCGTCAAATGTTAAGATTCCCACTTACGTGTGATTAACAAGGAAACAATATATGACTACTAAAAAATTTCGCAATATTCGTTGTCCTTGTTTATTATTCGAAACATTTTATTCAGGTTCAGCTAACTATTGAACTCATAGCAACCTCTGCGTCTGGATTCCTTGAAAACCGATGACTATTGGCTTATGCAGATTTGCTAATCGTAAAATCCTAAACCCATGATCGCTGTTATTGTTACGTAAATATAAACGTATTAATTATTACAACTACCATTAATAACAATGCAAGAAGCTCGGGTTCTCAAATGTTACTACGCTGTAATTATTGCACAATGTTTGTATTTTAAAATTAAAAATATGTTTTGTCCTGTAACTTATATCAGATGATTCAATACAATTGGATATATTTTGATCAGTAAACCCCCTGATGTCCGATAATTATTATTGCGCAATGTTTTTCAATCCTTAAAATTAGGGAAGATGACACTTTTTGATTTAGGGAACGTAATTTTATAACAAAAATTACAGACCAAATGAACCAAACGACATACTGCCAGAAAATATTTAAAAATCACTCATTTCACAAAGTGTACTAGTTATAATGCCAAAGAAAATACTACTACGCAGGTAATGCCATTAGTAGTCCCATGATTCTTTGGATTTTCCTATGATTGTTCTAGACTTGTTCTCATGAAGAAGGCCATTCACCAGAAGCAGCTCGAGATTTTTATTTAGTATTTACGAAAAAGGACTCATCGATTTTTACCAGAGAAATTATTCTAGAACGCTATTATGACTGTTTTCACCTGAAAAAAGATATATAGAACGTACCCTTGGAATGCTTCAATCGACTTGAGGCTATTAATAGAACAAAATTTACCGAACAAAATAATGGAAGCTTCAAGCAACGGGTAACTAGCTTCGACCGTCAAAAGTTATCAACCAAAACTTTGTTAAAATTCTTCATTATTAAAACTGAGCCGCGCAATATACGTTATTTTTCTTTTCATCGGTTATTGTTATTACACACAAATTTTACACAATCATTACCCAATATTATTCACAGTAAAATCTCTATGTACCTAATATAAAAAACAACTGACAATGGAATCACTAATTCTACATTACTTTTTTTAAATGCTTGGTTATAGTAAACTTCCATATTTTCCACAAATTCCTACTACAGCTTAGAACTGCTCTCAAAGCTACTTTTTTAACGTAACGCAAAATTTACAATTCCAATTGTAAATTCACAGTTGCCCTTGTAAAATTCCAGTTGCAAATGTAAATTTAGAGTTCTAGCTGTACATTTGCAGTTCAAACTGTGCATTTACAGTTCCAACTGTAAATTTACAAGGGCCGCTGTAAATTTACAGTTCCAGTTACAGTTTAACTGTAAATTTACAGTTCGATCTGCATTTATAGATTTACTGTTGGAACTGTAAATTTACACAGAAAGATTTTTAGTACCTGTAATAATTATAAATAATAAATGATGTTTAGTGGCATATCAGGTAAAGGATATCAATTGAAAAAAATGCACTCCAGCCGGGACTTGAACCCGGAACTCCTACTTTGGCCGTAGGCACTTTAACATTTACAGTTGCACTTGTAAATTTACAGAATGACCACATTCGTTATCAAAAGTTGAACTTGGTGCCTTGGTCCACATCGACAAGTAATTTTCTTTATTTTATTTCATTTAACCTTTCGTTATTTTATATTATACAACACCATCACCAAGAAGGACGAATAAGATCTTTACTTTCTTAATATTAACATGATCTTTTTTTCCTGACACTTTTACTTCTATTGAAAGCGACACAAAATGATATACCTACATGATCTCACCATCTAAGGGTATCAACCAAAACTTTGTTACGTTTACACACGTTTTTTCTTTTCATCGGTATCATCGGTTAGGTATTGTTATTGCCCACAAATCTTACACAATCATTACGCAATATTATTCACAGTAAAATCTCTATGTACCTAATAAAAAACAACTGCCAATGGAATCACTAATTCTACATCACTTTTTTTAAATGCTTGGTTACTGTAAACTTCCATATTTCCCACAAATTCCTACGACGGCTTAGAACTGTCATCATAAAGCTAATTTTTTAAGTATGCTTTAACGTAGAGGAATTTACATTTCCAACTGTAAATTTGCAGGTGCAACTGTAAATTTACAGCTTCAGTTGCACTTGAAAATTTACAGTTAAACTGTATTTTACAGTTGCACATGTAAAGTTACAGTTGTACTTTAAATTTACAGAATGACCATATTCGTTATAAAAAGTTAAACTTCAGTGCCTTGGTCCACATCGACAAGTAATTTTCTTTATTTTATTTCGTCTACTACTTACACTATGTTATATTATACAACACCATCACCAAGAGAACGCGACCTGAAATGATACACGTGGTGTCACCATCTAAGGATAAAAAATGCAACGGCTATACTTCCACTTCAACAATTCAAATTATTCCACCCGCTCTCAGCCAAATTGAGCTCGTACGGGCATAGGTATCCCCCGATTGCCGTAGTCCCAGGAAACGCCACAATCCGCAAATCGCCAGCTCTGTTTACTTGTAAAGTGTTGTATATCGGGACAGTGCTAGTCACCGGTTTGCCGAATTTGTCATACGAGGTCTGCGTCCTAAAGTTGGTCTGCCTTTGTCCCGTAATCGGATTGGCGCTCAGACAACGAGCTCTGGCCAAAATGCATGACGTAATGTTTTTGTACAGGGTGATCTGCTCGTCCTCCAGAACGGCGTCGTTGTCGACGCTAGCTTCAGAGTAGCAACGAGAAATCTGGAAGCGATGAAAATAACCACAGATTATTTGGGTTGAAATGCATCTACAGGGTCTCAAACATGGTCTCGTGACTTTGGCTATTTGTTAAAAATGACGTTTAGAAAATGAAATCGATAACATTTTGAAAAATTTCAAAAAGTTGTTTCTTTTCAATTTTACATAAATACAGTGTGGACACCTCAGGAATATATGAAGGGCATGGAAAACAAATGGTCTCTATTTTTGATTGGTAGTACCAAGGGAGAGTATCTCATAGGCGGTGGTATTTGGATGGGGTAATTATTTCATGGCCTGCTATGATTTTTTAAAACAGTAAATGTTCAATAAACTCCACTAGGGATTTTTTTACGACAAAATGTTATTAAGGAAACTTGTTCACAATGAAAAACTGAGTAGATTCGCAAAATTTTAAAAGGCTAGGCGTACTTTGTTTTTAGCTTTATCTCCCACTTTTTTCTTAGAAAAGTGTCCTTTCTGTAGCTTTCACGTCAAAATTTTATTTTTTCACGATGATCCAGTTTCCTTAATAATATTTGCAGTAGTCCTTGGGACTACCAATAAAAAAATAGAGAACATTTGTTTTCCTTGTCTTTCATATTGTTCTGAGGTGTCCAGTATTAAATTGGGACACACTGTATACCAGGCTCTTTTAAAAGATTTAGTTTTTTGCAATTTTTCAATATTTTTTGCAATGTTATTGTTTAAAAAATAATATATGTAAATATGACCCTGTAAGCATGAAAATTCGGATTGCACAACAAAAAATAAGGAAAATTACAGATAATATCAGATATTTATCAAACTGCGTTTATTTGTAATCGGTATTTTAAAACAATGATAAGCGACTAAAATGTTGCAATCGGATAAAAAAATAATAATTTAGGTACCTTATAGTTTATTTACGTCATAAATAACTCCATTGTTAATTTATTAATATTACGTTTTAGTCACTCAAATTTTAAAGAAATCATCTAAGGCAATGAAATTTTTAAAACATACAGTGTGGTCATTTAAGTGTGCAACATATGGGACTTTTTTTTATTAATTGCACAACCAAAATACAGACATTGCCGAAAGTGTATGCATGTTCAATAATCATATTAGGTGCACTTGGAATGGTTGCAAGTTAAACAGCATATGTCAAAAAAATATAAAAATTGTACAAGAGTAAATTACCCTTATTTGAAAAAATTCAGCAAAAGGATATTAAGAAAAATTGTTTAGAATTAAAAGCTATGCCTAAATAACAAAACATAGCCTCCCAAGAAAAAAAATTGTCGTCAATTGATTTCCACAGTTTCTTAATAAACATTTAAAATAAAAATTTTGCACCTTAAATGAGAGTTTCTTAATATACACATTATCATTACTAATGGTATACCTTGTTCAGAAGAATTTTTGCGAATTTTTAAAGTTTTGTTTAATATCGTTGCAGCAAACATGAAATTTGTGATTCCCTAAAAAATAAAAAATCTAATTTAATTTTACAAATATGCTTGGATTTGAACAGGGTTATGCGAAATTGATTTATGAAATTGTTTAGGGTGAATAAAAAACAAAAATTTTTGTAGGAAATTATTAATGTTTTTAAAAATTATTTTTTTTAGTCTTAGGAGGCCATGTTTTGGTATTTAGGCACAACTTTTAATTCTAGATAGCTTTTCTTAATAACATTTTGCCGAATTTTCTGAAATAAAGGTACCTACTTTACTTTTGTACAATTTTTATATTTTTTGACCTACCCTGTATGCTGTTTGACTTGCAACAATTCTAAGTGCGCCTAATATGATTATCGAACATGCACCAACTTTCGGGTACATTTGTATTTTCGTTGTGCAATTAATAAAAAAAATCCCCTATGTTGCACATTTAAATGACCACACTGTATACAGTAGTCCAAAGACTCTTGAGATATTAAAAAAAGTAATTTGGGGCATTTTCTCTGCATAACCAAAAATCTAACAATCGATTTTGACATGTCAAATCACCGCTAATATGGCGGCAATTTAAAAAACTGCGATTATTTAAGAAAAGTGATTAGTTAAGAAAAATGACGGGCTATCACAAAAAGTTATTTGAAAAAGTTGTTTGAAATGTAATTTTACACCTTTGTGCAAAATTTGAGGTAGTTATAAAAAAAAATTGTTTTCCTTGTTCACAAAATTTTAAATTGTATTAGAATTAAAAAATTAGTTCCTATACAGTTTTTTAATATTCTTTCCCATTCATTTGGACCTCTCTTTTATTTAAAAATATAATATACGAAAATGCAGTAATTTATTTGCGGTAGGTACGTATATACGGGGTGAGTTTTTGATGATCGGTATGGGGATCTAGGAAACTCACAGACTAAAGGAAACTAGCGGAGATAGAAGGTTAAATGGGGAGAGAATTGCAAAATTGCATTTTAAAAAACACACGTTTGTGTTATATCTCGAAACTGACAGCTGTCACGGGAGGTAGGATATGATAACCTCATTTCGGACACAATTCCCTCCAACTTTGATATTTATACTTTTTATCTAAAATAAGAAACAACGAAGCTAAACGGATTAGAATAAATCACCAAAATTTCGTGTTTTCAAAATAGTAAGCCATGACTTTTTCAATAATCCACAAGGCGCGTTAAATTTTGCTCACAAAACTGCAACTCTTTCCCCATTTAACCTTCCTTCCTTCTATCTCCGCTAGTTTCCGAGATCCCCATACTGATCGCCAAAAAAAAAACCTTAGCCTGTATACATATTTTTATTATAATTTCTACGGTATCACTCATTTGCTGATGGCATAGAAATTGTTAGAGATTTATAAATTATAATTTGAATTACATATTTGCAAAATGTTTTATGGCACTAATTTTATGATGTATGATTAAATTTACCTTATCTCTTAATCACACCATACTATAGAATTGTACTTCAGGTAGGTAGGTACACATTTAAAAAATCACAACAGATAATGTGATTGAGTCAAAAAAACGAGTCCAAAGTTGATTCAAAGTGAAACAAAGCCAATTGTCCTTACCAATATATCAGAATTCATCCTTCTGACACACCTGACAAATCTGCAGTATCCAGAAATACAACCTCTGATCAAGGAAGCTTGAGATGCCTGAAAATTTTTCAAAACAAGAGAAGAAACAAAGAATTTACAGTGGTTCTTTTACACGAGATTTTTTCAAATATTTTTTTAATTTCTTGACTTCCTTTTTACTTACACCGATAATATTACGACACTCGGCAAATCTGTTACTCTCAAAGTAAGCAATAGAACACCCAATTAAGTCATCTATAGAAGGCTGATTGTTGTTGGCTCTTAATGCACTCGTAAAGCATCCAACACAAGCATCTCTCACCGCTGTCTCATCGATATCAGCTACATAGTCACAAGCTTGCGTTAGTAAGCTTATTAAATACCGTCTAAAAATTGTTTGTCTATTGACCCCCGTTTTATTTTTCGACGAACTTACGTATTCTCTTCGCAGTTTTCAACCTGCTGCTTCTTTTTTATGCCATCAATTATCTGCAACAAAGCAATAACAACAATGCGAATTTCTAAAAGTAGAATCCGAAGAATATACGAGCAATAATATGTAAGTAACATTATTTAAGAATATTTAAAATAAATAAAGGTGTAATTCAAAATTTTCCATGGTGAAAAGTATTTTTGGGTGGGGGTTTGTTTTTGTCCAGGGTCTGTTATGAAGCTGATTGTTGTTCAGACACAAACTATTTTATATTTTAAAAACCAACGATTTGCTTAAAAATTTAGTAACAACACAAATAATAAAATTTCGTCACCGGGATATTTTTGGAATTACTAAACTGTTTACTAAATTTCATTTGTTTTGTTCCGAAGAAATGACTCGTCAAAACTCGTCGCATTCTTATTCTATAAACAAATATAAACAAATTTTACCTGCATTGACATAATAATCGCAATGGTGTAATAATATACTTTAATCATTGCAGTAGGCTCTGAAAACGACTATATTAATAAGTAGTAACTCGGTCGTTTAAATCCTAGTTTTAAAACAAAATTGCATAACGATTTTACAGCGATTTCAGCAATGTTGTTGGGTAATATCCGCTGAGCAACACACACACTACATCTAGATCGAACAAATATTAATTTTTATTAACTGCTGTACATCCTATTACAAAAAAAACGAGAAGAGGATATTTTTGCAATGTAGCTTTGTTGTGCCTCAGTCAAACCACACTGAAATATTGTGGGCTAGTTACAGTGGCGTATTCAGGGGAGGGGGGGGGGCAAAGGGGGCAATTGCCCCCCCCCCCCCCCAGAGTTGTCGAGATAAACGAGATTTGTAATATCAAAATTAATAATACCAAAAATTATATACTCCTGGCCTAATCTGAAAATACAGTGAACATCAAACATCTACAATTTGTTATTTGTTTCATCTTGTCTTCTCGAAATTAAAACCTGTGCAGTAGAATTGAGAACGCGCTGACGTATATTATGCACACACTCCGTCGGTCGCAGCGCGTAACCGTAAATTAGGCAAAACAACCTACTAAACATATTTTGCACAATTACAGTGTGCCAGAAAGACCATTTTCAAAACTGAAAATTTCGAAAATTTATATTAGAAACAATATTAGCGAAAACCGACTGAATGGGTTGACACTCCTTAATGTGTACCCTGAAATACCCATATCTCCAGAGGAGATATTTGACGAGCTCAAGACCAAAAAAAGAATACTTGATTTTGTGATATAGATTTTACTGGTTCGAAGAAGAATTATTTTTATGTTATACCGTCCGGTAATAACTTAAAAAATTAAAAAGAAAAATGAAAAATATGACGAAAAGTTCATATGAACATAGGTGGGCAGATGCTTGGTTTTCGAGATGCAGGGTGTTGAAATTGAAATTTTATTTTCGATTTTTTGAGTAACTTTTTGAGACGACACAATTTTCTTGCAAAATAAAACAACAACAAGTTAATTAAACTGTCAAAAAGTAAATGTGCTTGTTTATTTAAATTTTATTTTGAATTTAATTCCATACGGTTATTTTTGGCGTTATTCACCAAGTAAACCTTTTTCGCTTAGAAAACGTGTGGGAAGAGGATACATTCACAAAATGTCGTAAAAGTTTACTGTTAAAAAAGTTAGGGCAAATTAAATTAAATAATGATATTGTACGCAGCGCCCTCTACGGATTGCACCAAAAATAATACCAAATTATGACTTCTCTTCCCAAAAAAAACATGGCTAACAAATTTTGCAAGAAATTTTTGTCGTCTCAAAAAGTTACTTAAAAAAGTCGAAAATAAAATTTCAATTTCAACACCCTGCACCTCGAAATCCAAACATCTGCGGACCCATGTTCATATGAACTTTTCGTCATATTTTCCATTTTTCACCCCGTATTTATTTAGTTTTTAGAAAATATGTTTTTGTTCTGTTTTTATTCATTAAAATTATCGACAGAGTTTTGTTATTTATAACTGATTGCCCCCCCCCCCCCCCCAGACGTTAATCCTGGATACGCCACTGCGCCTCAGTCAAACCGCACTGAAATATTTTGGGCTAGTTCTCAGCTTGCAGAGGCCAGAGGTTGTGGTTGCGTATCAGAGCGTGGCTGTTTCTTATTCGGCGACATAATATAATTTGTTATTTGCCCCCATATAGGTATTATTTGTCCTGGAATTAAAGTTATGGTAAACGTCTGATAAACGTGTGCGCGCCTTTGCGTATTGTTTTGTGTTTGCGAAAAAGTCGACAACAAAATTTCCGCGGGGTCAAGGTTCAAGGGAAACGTTAGCTTCTGAAAAACACCGAATACCGACATTCTTGGAACTCGACTCGAAATAGGCGATGCGTTTTTTGTTCTCGATATTCCTGCAACACGCGGTATAAACCCAGAAAAAAGACCTTTTTTCTGGGGTATAAATTCCGATCCGAGTGTCATTTGTTTATCCTCAGTTAGGTACCGTCATCCGGGGTTATACTGGACGATTTTTCCACATTTTCTGGAATATCTGGTCACCAAAACAAAATTTTTGAACGTTGGTCCTGCTGAGTGCAAAAGGTATATCAGGACATGCTTTCTAGTATTTTTGACTTTACTTTTTTTAGTATAAACATATATATTTTTTTAAAAAACTATCGTTCAGTATAACCCAGGATCTGGGGTTATATTAAACGGCATGTTTTCCCTTAGAAAAATGTTTTATTATTGGAGTCTGACCAGTAAAGGCCTTTCCTTAAACCTTTACTGAACGATCTCTAATTTTTAAAAAAATGAAAAAAAAATGTTCCTGACTTCCAGTGACTCAAATATACGAAATTAAATAAATCCACATTTTTATTCTAAAACAAAATATATTGTTCTTTCTGAGAAACAAACTGTATAAAATAAACTATTTCTTGTAAAAAACTTATAAAATTAGTCCTTTTTTAAGACTTATAGCTTCTTAACGCCTATATCTATGTATATAAAACCACAGAAAATATACTTTCTGTGATAAAACATATCCGGGGAATGTATAAATTCCTCGGCTTACAACTGGGTTTTTCAGTCTATATTGAATATCACTCAATTGTACAGGGTGTCCAGATTTGGTTGTAAATGCAGGGTATCTCGGTTATTTTTAGAGATAGGGAGTTGCGGTTTTCGCGAACCGTTGCTATACTTTTTTGTGAAACGAAAGATACCTTAAACAGATTTTTCATAGCCACCTTCGTTTTTAAGATACAGAGCGAAATTGCAAATTAGCGCTTTTGGGGCATATCTCGTATCTTGGGAACGTCTGTATCTTATAGACATTTTCACGTAGAATTCAGTGCCGTATTCAGTTTTTTACTAAAATTGATAGTGTTCGATATATGGACCAAACTTAGTTTTTTTTTTTAATAAAACACCCTGTATATTTTCTACTAGTTATATTCAGATTGTCGTAAGCTTTGCAAAAAATATATAACACTATGTAGTTATTATCTATATTAGGCTCTAAAAATAACCGAGATACCCCGCATTTACAACCAAATCTGGACACCCTGTACATTGGCTACATCTGGGATTTTTAGAAAGGAGTAGGTATCCTCGTTCTAAGATAGCTACAAGTGCAATACTTCGTAGGGGATAGTTTCTTCTATGTTCGGTTCCCAATCGATGAATATGCTTTCGAGGCATCGTTCAGTATTACCCTGGAAAAACGATTTTTTTACAAAATTGTCCCTAATATTAACAAACTAAATCCAATTTTTTTCTTTTATGTCTCATTTTTGAGGTTAGGGTTTGTACCGCTAACTTTTTCATTGGACCGATCATGTACCATAAACCAAAGCAGCGGCACATGGGGGTTTTTGTGCATATTTGGCATTTACAGAATTTTAAGGCCCTGTAAATTAATTTTTAAAGAAAAACTTACCTTTCAAATGTAATCTCCAAAACCGCGATCGTCACCACACGCTTGTTCTTTCGGATTGTCAAAATTTTCGGCGCGTTCAGTGTGGCCAACATGCGCGCTAAGGTGGGAAATTCGAACTAATGGCCTTTTATCCAGTATTACCCCGGGTGTTCAGTATATCCCCGGATGACGGTACCTACGTTCTTTGCGCGATCCCTAAAACTAGCCGCGCCATCCAAAATCAAATCATCCTTGAATGCGTAGACAACGTAGCTACGAGCTACACGTTGATCGGCCGAGTGTGTGTATACATACACGCGCCGAAACCATGACCACTCACAACGTTGCGCAATGCTTAATTCTAGATTTCGGGCAGTCAACATGGCAGCGCGTCACTGGTATTTACTATGTGTTTGTCGGTGCCCGTAGTTGCCGCTTCGAGTGTTTCGAATTTGGTTTTATCGAAGAAACTACAAATAGACGTATCTTTCCTGTTTAGGCATGCGTGGCAAGGCTTCGGGGGAAGATCAGATGAGGCAACAGTGTAGGCGTTTTGCGTTTCGCGGTTTTGCGAGAGGGCCAACGAAATTTCCGCCACGAGAAATTATAGCAACAATAACAAAGTGTAAAAAAACAAACATGATACGACATAATAATTCTACGTGTTACTTTTATTGCACTTTCTCGATTTTAAAAACAATGTGCGTATTTTCCATTGTTTCCCGCTATCGATCACATTTTTAGCATAATTGAGAACAAAGGTTTAATAACGATTATAAGATTTGCTTCTTACTTGAATGGTTTATAGGGTAAAAACTAATCACCAGAAGCTGTAGCTTCTGAAGAACATCACCTTCTATTTAGTCTTTTGAACTTGTTTAAAGAGGAATATATTTGACCCATTAAGCATTGTATTTTTTGTATCATTACTTTAGATTGGATAAGGTTGTGGGTCCAGCAGTTCTTAGGGAATTTTTGGAGAAACACTGAAAGTCGACGTGAGATTAGAGAATTATTAATGTACTATATAGATTCCTTTTGTTATTTGTATTTTTTGTATCTCCTGCGTCGCCAATTGGGAAGGTAGAGGTTAATAATATGAAACAAAGTTATTTGAAAAACGATGCAAATATTTATTTAATATATAGTTAGGATACAAGAGACGGTAATATGAAAATATATAAATATTTTCTTTTCTTTTATAATTATATGGTTGAATATCATGCTGGACGAGTAAATTCTAGATGAATTAACAAAACATAAAAATATTCAGCTTTGAGGTAAGGTCCAGCTGGTATATAGACATACAATGAGATAGCATCGATAGATATCACCGACAATTCAAGTAACAAAATACATACATTTTTTACATAAATAATCACTTATTATAAATAGTTTACAAAAATCACACATATTATATCTGTTAAGAATAAAAGGTACGTTAATTTCCCTATGACAAAAGATGACAAGGTGAAAAACAGCTGTGATGATACAATACAGTACACAAAGAGTATGCTAATATAGTACATATAGATATTGATAACGCAATGTTAAGTCATAGCTATCAAAAGCGCCAACTGTACAAGTTGATTACTGATAAATAAGAGAATAATCATAGGAATACACTAGCAAATAAAAGCGTCCTCCGATATTTGTGCTGGTTGAAATCGATCACCATTCCTCGTCGACATTCGTCTGAAACAACCGACCAAATTTTCCTAACTAAGGAATAAATAACTACCGCTATAATAAAAATAATAAATATGCCCCCGGGGGCACGATATGTCCTCTCCGACGCAAGAAATCACAAGAACAACATCACGATGCGGGTTGAATGGCTCAGCTCATCCAGTTGGGTTAGTGGGAACCTTTCCCGTCTTCCTTCATGGTCTTGGTCATCATGGACTTGAGGTGTTCCACTTCGGTGGTGAGGCGGACGATCTCCGACCTCAGGTGGTTCTTCACGGGGATGTCCCTCTCCCCCTCCACCGCCGCCGCCGCCTCCTGCAGCTGCGCCTGCAGCTGCGACTGCTTGTGCAGCGACTGCAGCGTCGCCGCCGCCTGTGTCGCGGCCGACCACTCGGCCCCCAGCGAAATCCCGGAGTCCCGCTCGTCGCTGGACCCTTCCCCGTCCCATGACGGGCTGGCGCGTTGCCCGTGGGCGGGCTCCTGCTTTATGTGCTGCAGCTGCAGCAGCGCGCTGGCCGCCGCGTCCTTGTCGCCCAGGTGCGACTTGTGGCGCAGCTTCAGGGGCAGGCTGTTGTTGGGCTCCGCCGCGGCGTTCGGCGGCGTGGGGATCGTCGTGGCTGCCGTCGTCGTGAGCGCCAACACGCCGCCTTCGTCTCCGGAATTACTGGAGGCTTCGAAAGGGGACTGGCCCCCCCGCGACCTCGACCTCGCGGAGAGGTTCAGCGCGTTGTTGGAGTCGTAGTGCATCGACGGGTGGTACATCGGGTATCCGGAGGGGTGGTGGTGGCGGTGGTAGTCGGGGTGGTCGCGTAGTTCGCGGTAGGCGGGTTCTAGGTGGGCGGCGGGCGTGGGATGCAACATGCCGTGCGGGTGCTGCATCGGTTGGGGCGAGGGCGGGCCTATTATCGGTTGATGTATCACCGGGGTGGGGATGGGGCTTTGGGGGCTGAACATGAGGGAGGGCGGATGCGACACCTTCTGCCTCTTCGTCAAACTGAGCACTTGCTCGTTGGTAGGCAGGTTCGCCAGTACTTTCTCGACGCACACCACGTTCTCGCCGCAGATTCCGTATTCCTCCTTGATGGCTTCTAACTGCGCCTTTAAAATCGCGTTCTCCTTGGTCAGCTCGACGACTCTCTGCTCTAGGACCATGTCGTTGAAGCGCCGCTTCTCTCTGGACCTCTTCGCGGCTTCGTTGTTGCGACGTCGCCGGTCCCAGTAGCTGTCGTCTTTCTTGTTGTCGGGGGTGAATTCGCGCTGCTTCCTCTGGGAGAACAGCTCTTTGTGCTTGACGGAATTCATGTTGTAGTTGGGGTTGAAGTGATCCGACCCGGGGGTGGTTGAGATTTCTAGCATCTCTCTACCGTGCGTGGCGGGCATGTTGGACTTGAGTTGTGGTATCTCTCCATTTACTGGTGAACCACTTTGGCCGCGACCCACGAATTCGGCAACCATTATATGTTGTTTGATAACGTCTGCAACAAGAAACATTTGTTAGTTTTAAGGGTTGATAAATATACAATTATTAATATCTAAGTTCATAAATTGTCAGTTTTAAAGGGTTGGGTTAAACAGAATGTGAGCAACGTGACTGATGCCACACAAAGCATATAGAAGAAATCTTAAAGGATGAATCATTAGCAGATAACTTTTATGAAACAATAAATATTGCTACGTTATTATTATTACTATTATTAACCAATCAATGATAAACTGAAGTGTTCCATTCATTTAGACAAGGTCCAGGAAGATCTAGAAAGAGAGCAGGTACCTACTTGTCAAAACAAGTTTTCATAAGTGTTATCTTACAATAAGATGCAAATAATTATTCAATTAAAACAGCTAATCAAAGGTAAGTAGGTATGCGCGGTGTACTACGAACACGTGCTTGTTAAAGAGCTAACCATATTATTTAACGCTTGTAGGTGTTCGCACGTGACTGCTGTTTGCCTATTCTATCGAGTTACAAAAAAGTCGCAACTTGTTTAAAGGCACGTGTTCATTGGATTTTCTGCACGTTTTAGTTAGAAATCTTTTATATCGGGGATTACACATAGTTTAACAGATAAGCTAATGCGGAGTTTTTACCTGTAAAGACGAAACTACGTAATTGATCGGTGTTCTTGGAAAACAAATATACAGGAATATATTATCATTCCTGAAGCAAGCAACAACACAATGAAAAAGGCTTGTTGACGTCGCCAGACTTATAGCATTGATAACATAGATAATGGTTATCTTGAAAACAATCATTTGAGTAGTTCATCCTGTTTTTACTTGTTTGTTTCTTTTGTTCTTAGTTTTGGAGGTGTGTTGCCTCTCGGTTGTCCAAAAAAAGCCCTTGAATCACGAATAAGCAAGCAATGTCGAAACTATTTCCAAAATTACGTTTAAGCCACATCAGTTTAACTTATAAATAGCATTCCTGGAATATTATTAGATATTATAAAAACCCAAAATGGCAACGTACAAATATAGTTGGATTATGCATGAGCCCGTGACGCTTTAACGATGACACTGCCAAGTCCACATCGGACTAAGCCGAACTACGGATACAAGAACGCAAAAAGCACTCGGCGAAACGGTGTCAAAGCCTCGATTATGTCACCTATAACGGAAAAATCGATGGCTCGCAAATATTTGCGGACAAAGTAAATTTATTTTTGTACTCGCTCAACACGTGGATTAAACGTTAGATTAAGTATGCCATTATACGTCTACCCAATTCACACCGTTCGGCAAACGGTTTTTCTGATTCTTTCTGCCGAAAGTTCGCTCGACCTGATTCCACGCAATAACAGGAGAATATTTTAGGCATGGACACAAAATTTGCAACACTTAAATAATTAACCGAAACTGATAGATAACACTTTTAAGTGCCCTAGTACCTATCCTAGTAAGTAACTTTTTTTGCAATAGCGAGGAGATGACATATGTTTCTAAATTTCCTCTTGTTGCCTATTGTCTGCTAAAAGTTTTTCCTGTTGTGATATCCTTCTTTGCTCATTGTTTATTTAACTGACCTCTTTTATTTTTAGTCGCAAAAAAAAACTGTTGCATCTCTGCGTGTTGTGTGACCAAGTGCCGCGTCGTCAGATGAATCAGATCGTTCAAAACACAATGTAACAATAAATGCAACTGTTTTCGCCGTCGCGTCGTCCAATAAACGTGTCGGTAATTCGTATCGAATATTGCAGTAAGGGTATTGCGCAATTTCATAACAGTTCCGCAAAATGAGCCAATAACGAATTACCTTATTATTATCTAGGGCGTAAAACAAAGGATCAAACCGGAAATCCGAGATAGAGCCTGGAATATTTAGGCTAGTAGAACTCGAAGAATGACCTACAACCACGCATAGTTACATAACATTGTCTATTGCAGTTCAGTGTTGATCGAGACCAAGCAACAAAATCTCTCGACAAACACACAGTATAGGATCAAAAATAATGCAGCATTGCATCACGAAAATTAATGTTACAGCATCGCGGATGATTTAATCATTACCCGCCAACGGTAAAGCTCGTGTTTCACACAATGCGGCACTTTGTAATAAATAATTACAAAACATTTTGCAACTGTCGCCCTATATTTTGTTTGGGGGAAAACCGGTGTCTGCCACAATCAGGTCGTGACTTACCAACAAGGTCCGTTGACGGCAGAAAGCCTGGACTCAGGATGATGTTTGGTGGGTGCCGTTCAATCCTAGGTAAACACTGGACGCACGTCTGGTCGCGTGTCGCGTCGATCGTATACTGGCTCGCGTCGACCGTACAAGTCGACGTCGCGAAGCGGACTGACGCGCCGCGCTCTCGATTATGCTATGCCGCGAAAGCGCGCCTCACCACCGCCGCCGTTGTTTATCACAAACACGGTGGGGAAAACAGAGGACAACACCCTCGGTGACTCACCAATCAGAGCACTGACAGGTCACCTTCGCGAGTTATGTAAGAAAAAAAGGCGTCGGACGCCGATCCGTGGGTTACTGTTGCGGTTGGTTGTGAACAGAGGTTTGCGAACTCCTTCGGCGAAGATTTCGCCGCCAGAATCTCCTGCGGAGACGACGTTTCGGCCAAGCGAAGAGTCACGTGGTCGACGAACTTCCCGGAAGATGTTTCGCTTTCCGTCTCCCAAAGGAGAACTTTCGTCGTAATAATATCACTCTAGACAATCCAACCTTCTGGAGTTGATAATCTCTTTCGTGTGAAAGTTGTTTTCCGTCGAAGTCCTGAACTTTCTGACTGTTTAAAGACATATTCTACTTTCTCCAACTACCAGAATCTTCGATAGTGATGTCTTGATGACTCACCAGTAGCTACGACCCCCAAACTTTCTGAAAGAACAGAGAATATTCTGGAACTTTTTCCAAAAATAGTTCTTCTAAAGTCGTCGCCTGTCTATTCTAGCAGGTAATAATATCACTCTGAACAACTCCTGGGTTTGATTATTGAAAATCCGAACGCAAGATCACCATTTCCTGGTAGAATTCCGTTTACCTTGGCACAGCTGCTACGCAGCTGCTACTCACCAATCAGCAGAGCACTGACAGGTCACCTTCACGAGTTATGTAAGAAAAAAGCGTCGGACGCCGATCCGTGGGTTACTGTTGCGGTTGGTTGTGAACAGAGGTTTGCGAACTCCTTCGGCGAAGATTTCGCCGCCAGAATCTTCTGCGGTGACGACGTTTCGGCCAAGCGAAGAGTCACGTGGTCGACGAACTTCCCGGAAAATGTTTCGCTTTCCGTCTCCCAAAGGAGAACTTCAACAATCCAACCTTCTGGAGTTGATAATCTCTTTCGTGTGAAAGTTGTTTTCCGTCGAAGTCCGGAACTTTCTGACGGTTTAAAGACATTTTACTTTCTCCAACCACCAGAATCTTCGATAGTGATGTCTTGACGACTCACCAGTAGCTACGACCCCCAAACTTTGTGAAAGAACAGAGAATATTCTGGAACTTTTTCCAAAAATAGTTCTTCTAAAGTCGTCGCCTGTCTATTCTAGCAGGTAATAATATCACTCTGAACAACTCCTGGGTTTGATTATTGAAAATCCGAACGCTAGATCACCATTTCCTGGTAAAATTCCGTTTACCTTGGCACAGCTGCTACGCAGCTGCTACTCACCAATCAGCAGAGCACTGACAGGTCACCTTCCCGAGTTATGTAAGAAAAAAAGCGTCGGACGCCGATCCGTGGGTTACTGTTGCGGTTGGTTGGGAACAGAGGTTTGCGAACTCCTTCGGCGAAGATTTCGCCGCCAGAATCTTCTGCGGTGACGACATTTCGGCCAAGCGACGAGTCACGTGGTCGACGAACTTCCCGGAAGATGTTTCGCTTTCCGTCTCCCAAAGGAGAACTTTCGTCGTAATAATATCACTCTAGACAATCCAACCTTCTGGAGTTGATAATCTCTTTCGTGTGAAAGTTGTTTTCCGACGAAGTCCGGAACTTTCTGACGGTTTAAAGACATTCTACTTTCTCCAACTACCAGAATCTTCGATAGTGATGTCTTGACGACTAACCAGTAGCTACGACCCCAAACTTTCTGAAAGAACAGAGAATATTCTGGAACTTTTTCCAAAAATAGTTCTTCTAAAGTCGTCGTCTGTCTATTCTAGCAGGTAACAATATCACTCTGAACAACTTATGGGTTTCATTATTGAAAATCCGAACGCTAGATCACCATTTCCTGGTAGAATTCCGTTTACCTTGGCACAGCTGCTACGCAGCTGCTACTCACCAATCAGCAGAGCACTGACAGGTCACCTTCACGAGTTATGTAAGAAAAAAAGCGTCTGACGCCGATCCGTGGGTTACTGTTGCGGTTGGTTGTGAACAGAGGTTTGCGAACTCCTTCGGCGAAGATTTCGCCGCCAGAATCTTCTTCGGTGACGACGTTTCGGCCAAGCGACGAGTCACGTGGTCGACGAACTTCCCGGAAGATGTTTCGCTTTCCGTCTCCCAAAGGAGAACTTCAACAATCCAACCTTCTGGAGTTAATAATCTCTTTCGTGTGAAAGTTGTTTTCCGTCGAAGTCCTGAACTTTCTGACTGATTAAAGACATTCTACTTTCTCCACCTACCAGAATCTTCGATAGTGATGTCTTGACGACTCACCAGTAGCTACGACCACCAGACTTTCTGAAAGAACAGAGAATATTCTGGAACTTTTTCCAAAAATAGTTCTTCTAAAGTCGTCGTCTGTCTATTCTAGCCGGTAATAATATCACTCTGAACAACTCATGAACAACGCTAGATCTATCACCATTTCCTGGTAGAATTCCATTTACCTTGGCGCAGTTACAACGATGTAGAAAACCATGAACGTTTTCCATATTTATATATAGTGTGGTCCAAACAGTTGGCAACAAATGGGAACAAATTTTACTGTTGACATATTATGTCAAATCACCACCAAAAGTGAGATTAAACGACGAGGTATCACAAAAAGTAATTTGAAAAAGTTGTTTAGAATGTAAGTCTAGACGACCTTTGAGGCAGTTACCGACAAAAATTGAAAATTACAGTTTTTCAAAAATATATTTTCTTGAAATCGGCATTAAAATGTCCCAAAATCGTCATTAAAAGCACAGAAATCGTACAATAATGTAGCCCATTATTGTACGATTTTTTCAATAAGTAGGCCTTGGCGAGATGTAAACATCAAACGTCAGACGCGGAGAAATCGCCCGTCAAAAGTGACCAAATATTCAAAACCCGGCCGATAAAGGCTCATTTAACTTTTCTTACACATTGCGAAATTGTTTCCTATAGAACCGCAATCCTTCAGTATACATATTTTAGTAAATTTGAAAAACAATAGATTTGTTGTGTAAGCTGCACAAGAAGCAGCAGTTTGGTTTTTCTGTCAGAAGGTGCCGTACATCATTATGCTTGTGCTAGGTAGAGCGATCGGTAAAGTCAAGCAACGCCGCGCGTAGTCGGTTCGTGGACGGGTGATCCCTTATTATTATTTTCTTGCCTAATAAAACATTTTTTTCCGATTTCAAGAAAAATATAATATGTACCTCGGCACTGAAGTTCTTTTTATGACTCATGTGGTTTATTTGCCTCGGCCAGAGGCCTCAGCAACTAAACTCCACATGAGTCATAAAAAGTTGAACTTCAGTGCCTTGGTACATAAATAACTATTTCTTGAAATCGGCAGTGAAGTGTCTCAAAATCGTCATTATTGTACGATTTTTTTCAGTAAGTAGGCCTTGGCGAGATGTAAACATCAAACGTCAGACGCGGAGCCATCGCCCGTCAAAAGTGACCAAATATTGAAAACCCGGCCAATAAAGGCCCATTTAACTTTTCGTACACATTGCAAAATAATTGTTACCTATAGCAGAGTACTCTTTCAGTATAAATATTTTAGTAGGTTTGAATATCAATATATTTTTGGTGGAGGCTGCACAACAGACAGCAGTTCGAAGTTTCTGTTGGGAAGCGCCGTGCCTCGTCATACTTGACCTAGGTAGAGCGATCGTCAAAGTCAAGCAACGGCGCGCGCAGTTGGTTCATGGACGAGTGAACTTTATGATTATTTTTTGCCTATTAAAACTTTTTTCCGATTTCAAAAATATATATACGTACCTCGGCACTGAAGTTCTTTTTATGACTCGTGTGGTATATTTGCCTCGGCCAGATGCCTCGGCAGCTAAACTCCACATGTCATAAAACGTTGAACTTCCGTGCCTTGGTACATAAATAACTATTTCCTTGTCCGGAAAATTTTATATATATTTTTTTCAATTAAATACAGCTAGAAAGCTATTCCTAACGTATTTGTTGCAAAAAACCGAAAGAATCCATATTTTTTGCGGAAAATACATTAGGAATAGCCTTCTGGTTATATTTAATTGAAAAAAATTAAATAGTTTCTGTTCCTGAATAAAGAAAAATATTTTAAAAAATTGTAATTTCCAATTTTTTTTTGCACAAAGGTGATTCAAAGGGGCAAGGAATCAGATCATATACAGGGTGCCCCATTTGAAATGGAAGAACCCCCGTAAAATTTGTATTTTTCATCCGATTTTAACCGTTTTTTTTTTCTGAAGATAGGTCGCATAAAACTCTTTTTACTTTGGTGCAAAAGTTCAGGTCTTAATCTCAATTTTCAAGGCCAACTATGAATTTTTTTCCAGTAAAAAATGACGAAAACCATTTAGCGATTTTTTTATTTAAAATCTAACACCTCAGTGTTAATCAGAACACCCTAAACACCACATATTCCGCCCTTTAGTTATGAGAAATGCATTAGACTTTCAGGGGATTATGTAGAAAAGTGAGTAGGTACCCGTTTTAATTGCTTCTATGTGAGGGACAATACTTGGTGAACCGCCCTCGTAGGTAGGTACAAACAAAAGTTGTGATATTTGAAACTCGTCCCTTTGCTTCCCTTTGAGGGTGTTATTACGAAAACGCCACTCAAACTAAATAAATATGCTAAGGAGTATAGCAGAAAATTGAAAATATCGATACCGAGAATTTTAATGTTCCCCGAAAAATAATCTCGACCTCTACAGGATCAAATACCGTTGCGAAACATTACCAAAGAAATGTTATTTATTCCGCCCACAAAGCGCACGTTGTATATCAAAAACTTTGTCCACGTGTCGCATTCTGAGCAGTTACCAAACAAATAGCACCGGCACATAGCGATGACTCGTTCGGTTCTAAAAGTTTTCGTCGGAATTTAACAGAGGAAATAACAATTTAAATCGCTATAGATTTAATCACGTTTGCACAATGGCTGGGAATTGTATCGCACGAAAAATTCATGTGGCCAAATTGACATATCAAATATCTTCACGGAGGTATGTACGTCTTTAAAAAGTGTTTCAATCGGGAACTTTAACAATTTTTTTTATTTCTTTAATATATTTGCCTATCTATAGAAAGAGCACATACCAAATATCAGCCCTCAAATCGCAATATTTAATTTGCAATAAATAATTAAAGTTGTGACCGCAAGCTATTCATTTGAAACGACACGAAAAGCGCGGGAATGGTTGTGAGGTCACAGCGCTCGCTCGATCGGAAGGCAGTGACAGGAGTGACAGCTACACAGAATTAGAGAAGATGAGAATGGAAATAGAACGTTAAAATAAACAGTTCGGCGACCCATTTACAGAGGGCTCTGATGTAGGTCAAAAATAAGAATACCGCCTAAAAGTTTAAATTTAACAAGCACTTCTTTAACTGAATGCTGAGGTCCCGTGTTCAATCACACAAGAAGTTTTTTTTTAATTATCACTGCATTCTATCTCTTATACAGGGTGAGTTTTTTTCGATTCCCACTATGGGGATCTCGGAAACTAGCAGAGCTAGAACAAAGGTTAAAGGAAAGAATTGCAGTTTTCAATGCTTAATCTAATGCCCCTTTTGGATTTTTAAAAAAGTTCATGGCTCACTAGATATTTTGAAAAGAGTGATTTTTTTGCTATTTCATCAGATCTCTGTAGCTCCGTTATTTCTAATTATACAGAAAAACTGTAGAGACAAAAATAATTTTGGGCTTAATAAGATAATCTAATCCAATTTTTTATGTTGCTTGTGATTTTTAAGATATGACATAAACTTGTGTTTTTTTAAATGTAAATCATAGTTGGCTGTGGTCTTATAAAATCGACCATTTTTTGAGCTTTCCAAAGATATAATACTCGGCATAGTTATTATAAAAAATAAAAGAGCTAGGCTCATTTTCTGATTTTTTTTTAAATTTTCACATAGTCAGCCATGGAATATTTTCATAATTACGTTCTATTTTATAATTAGACATACTTCCAACTTTCTAATATTTTGTTTTTAGCTGGTAACAAAATATAACAAAATAAAACAAAAATTAAAAAACTCAAATTCAAATTATTATTATTTTAAAAGGTCACCTTTTAAAATAAAAAAGGTGTTCAAACAATCTACCATTATTATTTATGCAAATATTGCATCTTTTTAAAACTGAATTTGTCGCCTTTCTTAGAGAGCGCCTGTCAATACTAGCAATTGCTTCTAAAACAGCTGTTCTCAATTCAACAATTGTCTCATACTTTATTTTGTACTATTCCCCACAAAAAGAAATCAAAAACAGACAAATCGGGGGATCGGGGCTGCCAGGAAATAGGTCTATTTCTCCCTATCCAACTATTTGGATAGAGCTGATCTAGGTAATTTCTTACGGGCAAATAATTATGTGGTGGAGTTCCATCATGATAATTTTTGTTTTATTTTGTTACATTTTGTTACCAGCTAAAAATAACATATTTGAAAGTTTGTAGTATGTCTTATTATAAAATAGAACGTAATAATTATGAAAATATTCCATGGCTGACTATGTGAAAATTTAAAAAAACTCAGAAAATGAGCCATAGCTCTTTTATTTTTTATAATAACTATGCCGAGTATTATATCTTTGGAAAGCTACAAAATGGCCGATTTGATAAAGCCACAGCCAACTATGATTTACATTAAAAAAAAACAAAAGTTTATGTCATATCTCAAAAATCACAAACAACATACAAAATTGGATAAGATTATCTTATCAAGCCCAAAATTATCTACAATTTTTGTCTCTACAGTTTTTCTGTATAATCAGAAATAATGGAGCTACAGAGAAATAGCAAAAAATCACTCTGTTCAAAATATCTAGTGAGCCATGAACTTTTTTAAAAATCCAAAAGGTGCATTAGATTGAGCATTCAAAACTGCAATTCTTTCCCCTTTTAACCTTTGTTCTAGCTCTGCTAGTTTCCGAGATCCCCATAGTGGGCATCGAAAAAAACTCACCCTGTATATTTACCACTGATTATCATTTTTAGTAATAATTGGACAACGGTTATTATGAAGATTATTACTCACAGTCTACTCCATAGCGTATTTAAATTCAAAGTACTTACCTACCTAATATGAAATTGTCAGTAGCAGGAAAAATGTAATACATTGCTGATGCGTAAGCTCTTTTTGGCCTCGGGGAGAGTTTTAGGACCCGAGGCAACACTGACGTTAAACAACCTCCTCGGCCAAAAAAGTGCGCTTACGCATCTCGCAATGTAAATAACTATTTAATACAGCACACTCTTTTCAAACATTATCAACAATATCAAGACTATAATAAGACGGATAGACAAGGATGGGGCGTTCTCGTTGACCTTTCTAAACAAAGCTTGCGTGGTGCTGTAGTTTTTATACATGTGCCGCCCATATTAGTTTATACATGGTGCCGCCGCCCACCAGAGGCATCACCACCAACGAGCTACTTGACGTCACAACCAAGGAGGGCGCGTTACAAGAATGATTTGAATTATGCGGTTTTTAATTGCTTATATTTATTACAAAAAAATAAAAATATGAGTGTTAGACGTATACATGCCCAAGGTGTTAACATATTGAAGGGACCTATTCAGCTTATCGCTTTCCTAACAATTCTGTGTTTAGGCTAGAAATAGTAAAATAAACCAGATACATCTCAAGGGTTTTGGGAATGCTAAAGTAGGTATAAGAGGTTAGAGGGGAGTCGAGTTCGGGCTCTCGAAACGACTAGTTGACTAACTCGGCTTTTATATTTGTATTTCTTGCATATACATTAATATAATATTTTATATAGTATTATAGTTTCATTTCTGGCCCACAAATTGTCAGAAGTGGGATAAATAGTAGATCGCGTAAACGGTCGCGTGTGCGTGTTGTTTTGTGCCCACTGGATTTATCATTCTGCTGAAATGGCCAATAGAGGAGTTGCACGGTTCTTCGATTGTCCAGCCTCAACTTCATGCGCAGTGGAAAACACCAGCCAACGTTCAACCACTCCGCCGATGACAATTGAGCAGCAACTGGGGCTGCTGCAACAGAAGGTAGTTTTGTTAAAACGTTGTTCGGAGGTCAGTAAAAACCAAACGTTCTCTTGGGAAAATATTCCCGATTTTAATCCTGGCAAAAGTGACATCTCCATTAACAAGTGGATTAGGCTGGTGGACGAAAAAGCATATTTCTCAAGATGGGATGACGTAACGACCACCCATTTTGTAGTGTCAAAGTTAATAGGCCGTGCGCGTGAATGGTATTTAGGTGGCGAGGTGGCGCATAAAAGTTGGACTCAATTAAAAGCCGCCCTTCGTTGCACTTTTGATGTTGACGCCCAAAATACCGGTTTATTGTTCCTCGACGCTGCTCTATATTGTTCAGATGAAAATAAAAATTTCGTGCAGTATTTTACTGAAAAACTGTCAAAATTAAATCGTCTTAACTGGGAAATTCCCGAAAAAGAACGAATTAATATTATAGTGCATGGGATTAAAAATAAAGATATTAAGCAAATGGCTCTTGCCAATAATTATAAAAGTGTGGAAGATTTGTTGACCTACTTAAGAGGGTGCGACTTAAGTATGCCAGGCCAACGTTCCCTGGACGGTTCTCGTCAGGGTAATTTTTCTAAAATTAATGCTTCTCAAATGCGTTGTTTCACATGTAATGAAACGGGACACCGTACTTTCAATTGTCCCACAAAACGTTTTCCCGAACAAAAATTTTCGAAGCCAGGAAAAAGTTGCAATTTTTGTAAGAGTAGGGCATTACGAAAAATATTGTCGCATTAAGAAACGCGAATCAAACAAATCTTCCAGGCAATGACAATTAATACCGCATCATATTTTTATAATTTCCAAACATTTTGTAAACCTATATTTTAAGGACGTAATTATAAGGGGTACGAAAGTAAGAGGTCTAATAGACACAGGTAGTGAATGCTCTCTTTTGCGAAGGTCAACGGCCAGTCAAGTAGGTCTTCCTATAATAAACACCACCCGCCCTAGGTTTTTAAAATGTTTTTCAGGAGAAATTTATGAAGGTCGGCAACTAAGTGTGTGCGAGATATCTATAGATTCCGTGAATGCCGTAGTAGGGCTCATTGTTGTACCTGATTCAATGTGTCCAGCCGAAATATTAGTCGGTAATAACTTTATGTCTCAACCACAGGTGATGTTTTATAAGAATGGCTCTGAAATTAAATTCAATACCTGCTCTGGGATATCTTTTGTAAATAGTGTGCAGAAATTGGTACCCTTGACGAAAGATAATATAATTTGCAAGGCGGAACAAATAACCGAGATTCTTGAACTCTTAAATAGATATAGAAAATGTGTTGCGCTCAACTTAGGTGAAATGGGCAAAACTAATCTCGTTGAAATGAAAATTGAAGTAACTAGCTCAAATCCAGTTTGTTATAATCCATATAGATTACCGGAAAATCATCGACAGCAATTAAAAGACATGATATCGGAATTACTGGCCAATAATATTATTCGAGAATCAAATTCTCCATATGCGAGTCCCATTATTCTTGTACCAAAGTCTAATGGTACGCTAAGACTTTGCGTTGATTATAGAAAATTAAATGCGATCACTGTTAAACAAAAGTTTCCGTTACCGCTAATAGACGATCAAATAGATAAGCTAGCAACATTTAAGTATTTTACATTACTAGATTTATATTCAGGATATCATCAAATACCTATGGCAACCGATTCAATACACAAAACAGCATTTATAACCCCGGAGGGTCATTATGAATATTTGCGTATGAGCTTCGGATTATGTAATGCCCCGTTTGTTTTTCAAAAGTTGATGAATAAAATGATAAATGAACTTGAAGAGGGGACGGCTTTTCCTTATCTTGATGACATTCTAATCCCGTCTAAAACATATACAGAGGGTATTAGCAAATTAAAGAGCGTCCTTGAAATACTATCGAAATATGGACTAACTATTCAACCTACAAAATGTCAATTTTTACTAACTAAAATTAATTACCTTGGTCGGGAAATCTCGGAAAAAGGCGTGGAACTGTGGTTCATTTAATGGCAATAAATTACGTTTGATAGTATTATTTTACAAATTTAATTTTTGTGCAAGTTCCCCATTCAACGTGTTATAGAATAGATATGTCGCACCTAGATTATTTACGCAGCTAGGTTTGTGTCGACTATTTACAAACTGTAAATTCATTGTTCATGCACCAGTTTCCTTAATTTGTTGACGTGTTGTTGTAACGACCATACTCAAGTGCATTCACTTTATGTTGACTTAATAAAATCGGTTTGAAAAATATTTATTACTGCATATCCCGAGAAAAAATATAAAAATAAAATGAATATTAACAATATCTCATTCGCCACTGATACTAATAATTGACATAGGTTAGTAATAAAATAACATATTATTTATTCAAGTAAAGTTCATGGTTGCACTGATATCGTGTGTGCTGAAGATATTACTGGTAAAAAAAACAAATTAATTTGAGAAGGCCACAATGCATTGTTGCATTGAGAAGTTGGTTTTACATTTTTGTATAAGAAGTACCTAGCAAAAAGTGAGGAAAAGTTTTTTTGGGGAAATCCTTACCACGGTTTTATTAACTCCCTTTATTTTCCTCCTGTTTGTATGTTCCTCAAATTTTGTAATCGATTTTAAACTTATTTCCCCATGAACTAGAGACATGAAACTTTAAACAAAGCTCAGAACTGACAATGCGATATAACCTCGCTATACAGTGTGGTCATTTAAGTGTGGAACATATGGGACTTTTTTATTAATTGCACAACCAAAATACAGACATTGCCGAAAGTTGATGCATGTTCAATAATCATATTAGGTGCACTTACAATGGTAGCAAATTAATCAGCATACAGGGTAGGTAAAAAAAATAAAAAAATTGTACAAGAGTAAAGTACCCTTATTGCATACTTTGGCAAATAGGTACTTGCTTATCAACCAATCACTGTTCAATAAAATTAATTGGTACCTACTTTCATCAACATTTCGCGCGACAAGTTTTTCAATTTGGAACTTGCACAAAAATTAAATTTGAAAAATATTACTTTCAAACGTAATTTATTGCCATTATATGAACCACAGTTCACAAAAAAAACTCATTTTTTATTTTTATGTAATAAATATAAGCAATTGAAAACTGCATAATTCAAATCATTCTTGTAACGCGCCCTCCTTGGTTGTGACGTCAAGTATCTCGAGGCGTCACCACCATGTATGAACTAATATGGACGGCACATGTATCGAAACTACAGCACCACGCTTTGTTTAGAAAGATCAACGAGAACGCCCCATCCTTGTCTATACGTCTTATTATAGTCTTGATATTGTTGATAATGTTTGAAAAGAGTGTGCTGTATTAAATAGTTATTTACATTGCGAGATGCGTAAGCGCACTTTTTTGGCCGAGGGGGTTGTTCAACGCCCGTGTTGCCTCGGGTCTTAAAACTCTCCCCGAGGCCAAAAAGAGCTTACGCATCAGCAATGTATTACACTTTTCCCGCTACTGACAATTTCATATTAGGTAGGTAAGTACTTTGAATTTAAATACGCTATGGAGTAGATTGTGAGTAATAATAGAATGCAGTGATAATTAAAAAAAACTTCTTGTGCGATTGAAACTCTCACCATTCAGTTAAAGAAGTGCTTGTTAAATTTAAACTTTTAGGCGGTTCTTATTTTTGACCTAGATTAGATCCCTCTGTAAATGGGTCGCCGAACTGTTTATTTTAACGTTCTATTTCCATTCTCATCTTCTCTAATTCTGTGTAGCTGTCACTCCTGTCACTGCCTTCTGATCGATCGAGCGCTGTGACGTCACAACCATTCCCGCGCTTTTCGTGTCGTTTCAAATGAATAGCTTGCAGTCACAACTTCAATTATTTATTGCAAATTAAATATATTAAAGAAATAAAAAAAAAATTTCAAGTTCCCCATTTGCAGAAACTTGTCGCAATTTGGAATTGAATTATCTAAACTTATTTTATTCGTTTCAGTACATGGCTTAAATAAAAGCTTGTTTTTAAAAAGGCTTTTTTATTATTTTTTTAATGGATTGCAGAATTTTCAACGCAAGACTAAAAAGCAGTAATTTATTTAATATACCACATTTTTTAAAAACTCTAAAAGTATAATAAAATAATATACCTAATATTATAAAAAACAAAAAAGTATAAAATAATTTTTCTTAGCCCCATTAAAATTCGAAAAACGTGGGTTGCATGTCATCTTACATAAGGAAATTTTCGAGAAAATTAATGTTACAAATAAATTTGTTTTATTTAGTAAAACGAACAAGAATCTTTAAACTGGAGTCCTTCCATTAAAAAACAAGAGTTTTATTTGTGACAGTTTTATCAAAGTTTACAGAATAAAATAATTCTGTAAACTTTGGTTTTATGCAACCCGGTATAAAATTTGGTATCACCATAAAAAAATACAATTCGGGAATATAAATATATGTTTTCCAATTAATTTTTTTTAATTGGGTTTTTCGCCACCAAACTGATTGAAAAACAACTTTTTCAAGTTGCCTCGAAAATTCATAAATTCTTAACACTGAATGAACGAAACTTTAAACGTGTAACTCAAAAAATAACTTCAACAAATTTGTTTTCTGAGCTTTCGGAGAATAAATCTTCTTCCTTTCTCAAAGATTTATTCTCCGAAAGCTCAAAAAACAAATTTGTTAAAGTTATTTTTTGAGTTACACGTTTAAAGTTTCATTCATTCAGTGTTAAGAATTTATGAATTTTCGAGGCAACTTGAAAAAGTTGTCTTTCAATCAGTTTGGTGGCGAAAAACCCAATTAATAAAAAAAATTAAATGGATCTGTTTGCGCCACAAATAAATTTTAGAAAATATATGTTTTCCAAATTTGTCCTTTTAGTCTAACAAAATGTTACAAAAAAATATAATCATACTTTTTGAAATGAAAACATCTCATTGCCCTTTTGAATAGTGTGGAAAGTCTCCCGACTTGTTATGTATGAAAGTTTTCAGACTATTCTGGACTCCTCTCTCTTGCAGGATGTTTACAAGAACAGTCTTTCTTAAATAATTCTCTTTACATTAATTTGTTGTGAAACCATCTAGAACATATTTTCGTACGTACTATCGAAATTTTTTTTAAGTAGATAATTTCACAGTTATTAATTATTAAAGAAGAGCTTCTTAGAACCTACTAATGCAAAATAGTTTGCTGTATTATACGCCCACAGGTAAAAACAATGAATAAATAATTCTATGCATTATCTTCCAAGTTTGAATAATAATTACAAATACGAGGACGTATAAAAAAATATTTTTAAAAGCCCAAAAATATTTACTTACGCACCAAGGCACTGACGTTCGATTGCATTCGATCTCCAGTATGTACAGGGTGTCCCATTTTGGGTGTTTTTCTCAAAAATCTCGGTTATTATTAAAGCTAGAGGGTTGCGGTTTTCATGTCACTGATATATATATCGACAAATTTAATCAACTATTTTTATAGATTTTTTGGCGTAGAATCGAATGGAATAATTAGTTTTTTGGTAGCGTTAATAGTTTTTGAGATATGAACCAAACTTATATATTTTTTTAATGGAAACCATAGTTCATATCTCAAAAATTATTAACGCTGCCAAAAAACTAATTATTCCATTCGATTCTACGCCAAAAAATCTATAAAAATAGTTGATTAAATTTGTCGATATATACAAGTTGTAGCCAGGAGAGAGGTTTCCAAAAAATCGAAAATTTCAGTCCTGCGCCAATGCGCGGAAACTATAAAACTTATCTAAAATCTGATTGGTCCACCAAATTCCTCTCAAAAAAGTAGTACAGTGACGTGAAAACCGCAACCCTCTAGCTTTAATATTAACCGAGATTTTTGAGAAAAACACCCAAAAACACCCAAAATGGGACACCCTGTACGTTAGGGCTAAATGGCACAATTTATTTAAAAAAAACCAAGGCCTACTTCGACATATTTTTGGCGGCAAAATTAGAGAAATCATATTAGCATTTGTTTTTTAATTTTGACTACGCCACTGGATTGGGCTTCCTTTAAAACGATTTCGTACCAAATTTTGTTAAAAAAAGGTGGAACAATAAAAATTGTAGAAAACAAAGAAAATCGCGATTTAACTATTAACCTATTTTAAGTTCTCAAAGACTATTGGCTATTGGCTCTAGCAAGAATTCATTTGTTTTTAATGCTATACAGTTGCTAACAGTTATTTTATATCGGTTAAATGGTTCTCATAAGTAGTCGTGGCATAACCACGAAATATACGGTGCTTCAGGGCTGTAGCTAGACTTTGTCGATGTGTAAAAAAATGAAATTTTACTCTTTTTTCTTTTATAGAAAAAGAGAAAAGTGCTTTTAACTGACAACTGTAATAATTATTAATAACTACACTCATTGGCCCTAGTGATAAGTTAGTAGGTAACCTACCTATAAAAATAATAAACTCGTTTAGATATATACCTACCTACAGTAATTTGTTTTTAGTAATTAGTTTAAACGAGGCATAGAATATTATAAAATCAATCGTCATGATGTATTTTTTCCTCTTTTCCTCGACGAGGTGGGGGTTTCAACCCCCTAACCAGTTTGACGTTTGACAGATTGCCATAGTTATATTCGTCATTAAGTTACTTAATAAAAAAAAACAAATACAATTTGACAAGCACTGCAGGGCCGTAGACAAGGGGGGGCCTTGTCTACGGCCCTTGTCTACGGCCCTGCAGTGCTTGTCAAATTGTATTTGTTTTTTTTTATTAAGTAACTTAATGACGAATATAACTATGGCAATCTGTCAAACGTCAAACTGTCATTTAAAAAAGCAAAAAAGGGTATTTGGGTGCATATTTTCGAAAAAGTTTTATGTTCGATACATTTATATATATATATGGTAAAAACAGTTATTCTTCTGAGGATCTTATTTAACAATTTGCATATCCGGAGATGGCCAAAAACGAAATCTAGGTGCCTCCTCACCGCCAACCTCAATTTGAAAAGGAAGTAGGCCAATTTCAAGTTCTCTTAGCACGTGTCGAATGAACTGCCGGCAACGTGATTACGACCGAATGCTTTCACTCTGACTGTTGCTCCGTTGCTCCTATTGCTGCCGGCCGTGGAAAATACCGCAAAAACCGATATGAAACTTAAGCAGGGCTTTTTTCGAATTAGCACAGTTAACTTATTACGTCAAATGAGTCATTTTCTAGGACCTCTCGAAAACACGAGACAATAATTGTTATTATAGTCCACTTACGTTAAAGAGCACTGCGGCCACAGTGTTTTTGTTGTGATTTTGTTTACAGTTACCCACTCTTTAAAATAAATATACTATAGCGCCCGTACCTATTTTTGTTCGAGTCAATACTTCCACTCGCATTATTATGTGGAAATATATAATTGCCAATTAAGTATTAAATAATTGAAATACATAAAACAGGAAGTCCATTCTAAAAATAATATTCTCTTCGTATAAGTTTCTTATTCTATTTTGACAAAATATATCCTACATCCGCTACTTGACATAACACTGCTTCGCCTAGATTCAGACTAATTTAATAATATGACATAAGAGTGATCTTGACACAAGTCAAGGTTATCTGCTTAAATTTTGCACGATTTGGGTATTTCGTAACAACCAGAATACACATAAGAAGAAACGAGCTTAAGAGGTGGGCGAAAAATGTTTGCATTGTATAAGGTCGTTTTGAAAATATGCACCAGACACAACAACTGATAACAGGCAAAAATTTTTTGGTAGTATGCCACAATATACCTACATACAGTAGTATGCCAAGGAAATTACGGTAAAAATAACGAAACCTAGACAAAATTCATAACCGCATTTTTATAATGCCATCACAAAATATTGGTAATAAATGAACGCCAGAATTGTTTTTTATACAAAATAAATATACGCGTGTGGGCGTTTTTTAGAAAAATACATTTTTTATACGATCGTTATAAAAACTTTACTTTTTTTAACCTTTTTAAATGCCCAAAGTATATCTTTTTTTAACAAGTTAAAAAAACTTACTTTTTTTCACTCTGAGCAGTTTAGAGTGAAAAAAAGTTAACTTTTTTTCACTCTAAACTTCCTTACTACGTTTACATGGAGTTTGGAATCGAATTCAGTGTAATGCAGTTTGGTGTTTTCATAAATGGTAAATGTGGCGTTAAATCCCGAAAATAAGAAAATTTATTTTGAGATTCAAATCAATCTCAAAATCTCTTCATGCGGTTTTCAATAATTCTAGAAACATATTCAAATCGATTTCAATACTATGTGTAAACGTAGTGAGACCGCGATCTAAATATTATAATCCTCGTAATTGAAAACCATAGTGCATTTATATGCCCTTTAGTATATAACACAAAAATCCCATCCCAAATATTTCAATGTTTAAGCACGATCGTATAAAAAATAATGTATGAAACTCATGCATAAAGTGTCTTTTTTTCATTCATGGGATTGCGCGCACTCACCTGCGGTTCGTGCGCGCAACTTTCCCATTCATGAAAAAAAGTACTACTTTATGCACTTGTTGCATAAATAACTATTCTTGTTGTAATAAAGACGGCATAAATATTAACTGCGAATTTTAAGCTGCATTTATTAGTAAGAAGGTATATAAAGTTGATATTGATAAATTAAACAGATTACGTTTGCGCAAGTATACGAATGATGTAAAAATTACATTTTGCGTAATATTTTGTTGGGCAAAAATATTAACTGCGTTTTTATTATTTATAATTACCTTAAAAATCAAGTATTAACAGTTTGTTCTGAAATTAAACATATTGTTTCGCCGGAAATCGCATGTTAAAGAAATTTGAAGCTGTCTTTGAGAGCAAAATTATTAACTGGCTGATTTTTGTTAAACTTTGTAAGTGGATACTAAGTTTTGTTAAATTTTTTCAAATTAAACAAAAATTGTTACCGGAAGTATTTTGAAATGACAAATGCGCCGTAAATAAATGTTTAATTTCCCTATATGTGATTTAATATAGTTATATTGCAAAAAGTTAAACAAAAAAAACAGTTAATATTTTTGCTTTCCTAAAGAAATGACAAGTGACAGTTGACCTATATGCGCCGTAAATAAATGTTTAATTTCGCTATATATGATTCAATATAGTTATATTGTAAAAAGTTAAACAAAAAAAAACAGTTAATATTTTTGCCTAGTCTATACCAATGAGAAGTGACATCTGACGTACATGCGGCTCAGATAAATGTTTAATTTTGTATAAGTTCCATTCTATTTGTAAAAGGGAATGATCATCTGCAATAAAAACGTAGTTAATATTTTTGCTTTTGCCGAAATAGAAAATTATCCGATTTTTATCCCTCTTTGTCGATCTAAGTTACTTCCATATTCTTAAAATGTTTAATTTCTTAATATATGTTAGCAAGGGAAGTTTTTTTACCTAAAGAGTCTAAAAAAATCCAGTTAACATTTTTGCTCGAAATTTCTAACGAAAAATAGGTGTTTTTTGAGGTAACTCAAGGTTCCGTTTTTTCAAAATGTTTAATTTTTGGTTTCTACCAACGTATTTACTTATAACATTGATATGGTAAAACAAAATTGGAGTTAATATTTTTTTCTAAGTCAAATTATATTTTTCCTGGCCTATAGCAGCATTCTGAAGCCGTTCTTATTCAGAATAATCAATTGAATTGTTTATGCAACTAATAGAACAGGGACTGGTATGTTTCTGTTTATTTTGGGCTGCCCTGTAGAAAACCTCACCTTCGTGGCTTTTCTCAAAACCGTACTCGCAGGCTGTTATACCGGAAATAACTTCTGCGGCCGACAAGTAAGGACGCAGAAATAAAATAATATTGAGACCTTGCCAGGATGAGGTCAACATGTTGGTCGGTTTTGACCTGCAGCGGACAAAAAAGTCGTTACTCTATTTGCGCTTGATTCAATCGTTTTATAATAGGTATTTCGTGTAATCGAGGGAAGTTTCAATATCATACTTCCGGTATCCAGGGTCCTCAGTGTCAAGAAAGTTTCCTGGAAAATGTAATTATCGAGGCAAGTATTTTTTTAAATTTGGAAATCATAACAGAATTTTCCATACAAGGATGTCAAAATACATAAGTTTGCGGAAGTTGTTTTCTCATTTCAAGTTAAAAGTTATCCTATACATGGTGTTTTTTCGATGATCAGTATGGGGACCTCGGAAACTAGCGGAGATATATAATTATACAGGGTGTAACTGAACTAATGGTCAAAAATGAAACCACATATTGTTGGAGTCAAAATAAGGGCACTTCTTCCTATATTTTTTTCTCCTACGGGCCATAGTTTTTTTTATACAGAGCGTAGAAGTTTAGAGAAAAATACACATATTTCTTAGTATCTCTAGAAATATACGAGATATTTTCTTCAAACTTGGCGTGTCACATGAGCGGATGAGCTGTCAAACTTAAGGTTGATATGAAGCTTCTGAGGCCCCCAGTTGGGGAGATACAGGGTGTTACTAACATTAATTAGTTCAGAAAAATATGAATACCCTGTATAATAGCATTTTTTTAATTTGTTTTGAGTGGTGAATAGAATGGTTAACAAAAAGTATCTCTTAGTATTTTTTCATATTCTCAGCCGTTTTTTAATTATTTTTGAAGAACGGCAATGCTGCTAATATACAAGTCATTTCAAGAATAGCAATCTGTGGATGTCAATAATTAAACTTGGCATTATTTGAATCATTTGGCTGTCAATTTTGCACTTTAATAGCAATATTTTGAAAAATGATATTTTCATTCGAAGAATTGACTGACATGCACTTTTTGCTATGGACTTGCCAATGGCAGTAATAAACATGCGGAGACCCATAGTTGCGTGTATTGAAAGAGACGGCTGTCATTTCGAACATTTAATAATTTAATAATTTTCTAATAGCATTAAGTTTCTTTCATTATCGTTTTTGCTTTCGTATTTTGCTAAATAAAGTTTAATTGACAGCCACAGATTGCTATAGATTTATTCTTAAAATGACTTGTTTGCCGTTCTTTGAAAATAATTAAGAAACGGCTGCGAATATGAAAAAATACTAGCGATACTTTTTGTTAACCATTGAAGTCACCACTCATAACAAATGTAAAAAATGGGATTATACAGGGTATTCACATTTTTCTGAACTAATTAATTTTAATAACACCCTGTATCTCCGCAACTGGGGGCCTCAGAAGCTTCATATCAACCTTAAGTTTGACTGCTCATCCGCTCATGTGCCACGCCAAGTTTGAAGAAAATATCTCGTATATTTCTAGAGATACTAGGAAATATGTGTATTTTTCTCTAAACTTCTACGCTCTGTATAAAAAAAACTATGGCCCGTAGGAGAAAAAATATATGAAGAAGTGCCCTTATTTTGACTCCAAGAATACGTGGTTTCATTTTTGACCATCCGTTTAGTTACACCCTGTATATGCAGTGGTTTTTAATTGTAATCGCTGAAAAAAGTCCATTTATAATAGCATGTGCCCCTCCCTTAGTGAATTGGCTGGATCCGCCACTGGATAGAAGGAAGGTTAAATGGGGAAAGAATTGCAGTTTTAGAGCTTTCCAACGATATAACACTCGATATGGTTATTTAGAAAAATAACGGAAATAACTATGGTTTCCACTTAAAAAAAACACAAGTTTGTGTCATATCTCGAAAATGGCAGCTGTCGAAATTAGGACATGATAACTGCATTGGGAACACAATTCCCTCCAACTTTTTTAATTACACTTTTTATCTCAAATTAGAAACAACGAAGCTAGATGGATTAGAATAAATCGCCAAAATTTTTTTCCCAAGTATCTAGTAAGCCATGACTTTTTTCAAAAAATACGCGTGGCGCGTATGACCCACAAAACTGCAATTCTTTCCCCATTTAACCTTCCTTCTATGTGCGCTAGTTTCCGAGATCCCCATACTGATCATAAAAAAAAATCACCCTGTATGTGTTCTTTATATATATATATATATATATATATATAAATATATGTAGCAACTTGAAACTGGCGTCAAATTTAATGTTTCACATCGACTGTTTTATAAACTGGTTTTGATCAAAAAAATACGAATTATGCCCAAGAAAAATTAAGAATATGGATATATTTTTCAGTGTCAAATAATGTGGATAGTAAACCGTAGGTCACAGGTTCGAGTCCCACACAAAACTCAAGTTTTTTTTTATTTTTTTTATTATCGCTGCATTCTACTTCTTATATTTATTACTGATTTTAATTTTTAGTAATTGAGCAATGGTTATTTTGAATATTGTTACTCACAATCTACTCATAGCAATCATAGCATTTAACTAAAATTACCCATACCTAACAGGAACTTGTCGGAAGCAGGAAAAATATAATACATTGCACGATGCGCGATTCGTAAGCTCTTTAAGTGGACTTAAGCATCTTGCAATGTAAATAACTATTTTTTTTTTTTTAAACTTTATTTATCAAATATTACATTTATCTATCTTACCTAGGTTGCTTCGTCATATAATAAATTTTAATAAACGATCCTGAAAAATCAGCTGTGGAATTTTATGACGTCATAAAGGGTGATTTTTTCAGGATCGTTTAACAAAAAAGTGGTAACCTTGTCCGAAAAAATTTTCTTATGTCCGACAAAAATGTTCTTATGTCTTATGTCAGAAATTGTCCAAGTGGACATAAAGAACACAAGTCTCAACAAAAAAATGTATAGGCATGGGCCCGTGAACGAGAACTAAAGGTATAACAAACATGAACATGACTTTGATTAATTTTTTTTAAAAATTGTTATATCGGCGTGAATTACCATTTTATTATAAAGCAGCCGTTATCATCACATATTATTATTTACACTGTATGTACACGTCAACGCGTCATGTAGCTTGCGTAAACTCCTTTGTTTTGAAACAAAGGAAATTCATAGAACACGTAGATATTAATAAAAGTACAAATAAATACCTAATTATCGATTTTGCAAACGAATCAAAAAATCGCAGACTGGTTGTCTGAGTTCCTTGCCACCATGGCTCCTTTTGGGTACCTCACTAAAGTGACAAACAAAACATCAGATCAATGCCGATAGTCCCAATAATACCTCTATAATATAATTTCATAATTTTTACAATAAACAGTTTTATCAGTCAAGAGTCTATTATTGCAAATAAATCTATATATACGCGGGTGATAATGCATAAAAAAATATATATAACAAAGGGAAGATCCTTTATGTAGCTGCCATGCAAACGCAAAATGCTTTTCTGCAAAATCATTGTGCAATAATATCGTTCATTGTTAAGTTGTTATGTGTTACTGCACTATCTACATTTTATTTCATTATTGCATAGCAGAGCACCGTGTTAATTTACTTTATGAGTATTTTTAATCTCCAGACCCAGCCGTAATACTTTGTAATAATATATTTTAAATAAAATGTTAAATAGTTATTCGTGTACCAAGGCAGTGAAATTCAACTTTTTACAAAAATATATGGAATTTATAATAGTTATTTACGTACCAAGGCACTGAAGTTCAACTTTTTTTATTCATGAGAAATTTAGTTGCCGAGGCCTCTGGCCGAGGCAAATAAACCACATGAGTCATAAAATGAACTTCAGTGCCGAGGTACATATTATATTTTTTTTGAAATCGAAAAAAAAAAAGTTTTATTAGGCAAGAAAATAATAATAAGGGATCACCCGTCCACGAACCGACTACGCGCGGCGTTGCTTGACTTTGACGATCGCTCTACCTAGGTCAAGTATGACGAGACACGGCAGTTTCTGACAGAAAATCCAAACTGCTGCCTATTGTGCTGCCTCCATGTAAAATAGAATAATATTCAAACCTACTAAAATATTTATACTGAAAGATTGCGCTGCTATAGGTAACAATTTCGCAATATTTGATCACTTTTGACGGGCGATGGCTCCACGTCTGACGTTTGATGTTTACATCTCGCCAAGGCCTACTTCAGTGCCGATTTGTGAGCTTTTAATGACGATTTTGAGACACTACACTGCCGATTTCAAGAAAACATTTTTTTTTAATCGGGAAAAAAAGGAAAAATACTTTATAGAGGGTCACCCGTCCAGGGGCCAACCGCGCGCCGTTGCTTTGCCTCTATATCGCTCTTTCTTTTGCAGTCTACGATTTCTGAGCTTTTATTGATGAATTTGAGACTATTTAATGCCTATTTAAAAAAAAAGTTAATTATTTTTAAGCAATATGCTTTGATAACGGTCTGGCAACAGGCAATGCCGTTATCTAACACAAGTATTGCATTTTTCCTTCTTTCGAAACTGTTCCAAGGTTAAAATGTTGTAATTATTGTAAATTTTCTCGGTCCCGACTATGATCCTGCGTGTCCCCATCTCTGTCAACTTGTCACGGACGCGTTTTCCTGATTTCATTGATACAAATCTGCAAACTAACGCTCCTATTTCGTTCTAGCTGGTTAGGAACCCGTTATTTGGATTTCACAATGTTCCCGCTCCGTTACAGAATATTGTGACTGCCGAGATTCTCGTTTTTTTTTTGTCCGGTGATCTCCCAAGGACACCGGTACAAAGAACCAATCTAATTTTAAGACTGCATTTCTAAAGGCGTATTAGAATGAGGTTAACGCATACGGGCAAAGGTCTTTTTATTTTTTAGGAGTTGCATGGCCGACTTTTTTGGCAGACGAACTTATTTTCGGCAACAAATACAAAAGAAATTTATTTTCGCGCACAAGATAATATATTGCCTAGGGGCTAATAATTAGCGGCTCTTTCAGTTCAGCAAGTATACCTACTTACAGTGAAAAACGACAGGAATGTACAGGGTGTCCCATTTTGGGTGCTTTTTGGGTGTTTTTCTCAAAAATCTCGGTTATTATTAAAGCTAGAGGGTTGCGGTTTTCACGTCACTGTACTACTTTTTTGAGAGAAATTTGCTGGACCAATCAGATTTTAGATAGGTTTTATAGTTTCCGCGCATTGGCGCAAGACTGAAATTTTCGATTTTTTTGAAACCTCTCTCCTGGCTACAACTTATATATATCGACAAATTTAGTCAACTATTTTTATAGATTTTTCTCGTAGAATCGAATGGAATAATTAGTTTTTTGGTAGCGTTAATAGTTTTTGAGATATGAACTATGGTTTCCATTAAAAAATATATATAACTTTGGTTCATATCTCAAAAACTATTAACGCCACCAAAAAATTAATATTCCATTCGATTCTACGCCAAAAAATCTATAAAAATAGTTGATTCAATTTGTCGATATATATAAGTTGTAGCCAGGAGAGAGGTTTCCAAAAAATCGAAAATTTCAGTCCTGAGCCAATGCGCGGAAACTCTAAAACTTATCTAAAATCTGATTGGTCCACCAAATTCCTCTCAAAAAAGTAGTACAGTGACGTGAAAACCGCAACCCTCTAGCTTTAATAAGAACCGAGATTTTTGAGAAAAACACCCAAAAACACCCAAAATGGGACACCCTGTACGCACACAGCTGGGCAGTAGTTAACTACTTTTGTAGTTAACCTAACTTAAAGGCGAAAGGTGAAAGTCTGAGATTTGGTATGTGATATACCTAGGAGAAGAAGTCATGAAAAAGACAAACAAAAATTTTTTATGTATTTTTAACCACTTGACCCCCCATTTGGGACGCCTATGATGAAGAATGTCAAACTATCTCGACCTCCGTGAATGTCAAATCTCACATGTATATCACATACCAAATTTCAGAATTTTATCTTTGCTCGTTCTGGGAATATTTAGAAAAGACCGCTTGCGAAAGTGTCTATTTCGGGGGATATAGCATTTTTTATAGGAAGAACTTTTTTCATTTTTTGGGTCGCAGAATGCGCTGATAAATTATGGCAGGCTAATTCGGGACACCCTGTATATCGCTGTACTCGTCACTGTACCAAAAATGTAGTGGTTAGGTTAATTTATTAGAAAATTTTTCTTCTTGTTTTTTTTGTTTTTTTTATTAATAGTCAGTAGTCAATAAACTTAATTTTTTTTTTCAAAGTAGATAAAAAAACTAGTTATCTTTTTAACTACTAACTAGTTAGTAGTTAAAATACTTTTTTTTGTAGTTAGTAGTTGTACTCGACTATTTTTTAAAAGTAGTTTGCTCAGCACTGTACGCATAATTAAATGTTATTTTAACGTTAACAAGCAAAGTAATAATATTTAATACGCAGGCTACATAAACATAATAAACAGAACTCTTATAAAACCGACTAGATAACATAGTATTATGATTATGGACAAATAAAATGTAAATTGGGGGCATTGTTCTGTAAAAAAATTACAAATTAAAATTTCTTTGCTTCAAATTTTTTTGGGCCAGATAAAAATATTACCTAGGTACGTGAAATCGGAGTACCTATGTTCGTTAACCTGAAAAATAAATAAGTACAGAGAACTTTCCATGAAGAAATATATAAGTTCTCTCCATTTATTTTCAATAAAAAATATTGTTAGTTTGTTACTGCTGATTAATAAATCAAAATATTGCGCGGAATTTTATTATTCAATTATTTTCGAACAATATATCGTCGGGAATGTTTTATTTTGCAACGAGCTACTTCTAGGAGTCCAAATATATCGCCGATAAAAACGAATTACGAAAACGCGGACTTGCCAATATAAAAATACAAATAATATTTCCAGGGTCATCGACCCGTCTTTTGAGTTCGTATAAATTTAAAAAAGTTTGATGTTTTCATTAACCAGGAAGCCGTTTGCGTAATATTTAAAAATAAATGTTGCTGATACACGGATAGGCATAGGCGTATGGAAAAAAAACCGTTAACTTCGAAAATTGCCTAATATCAAGGTTGGCCCGAAAGTAGGCCACAGCAATTTACGTTGATATTCAATAATTCGCGAAATGTTGTTTTCTATTTAATATTCAGGCGCGCACTGTAACTGCGTCATTCAAAAATTAATTATATTTTTTGAAAATAATTTGATGGAATGTCAGAAAATTTCAATCCTAGAAATAGCTATTGCAACCTCTAAATAATACACTAGACCACAACATTATAGCACCGTGTGCAAATTTTCAATAAATCCACGCTTTCATTAGTTTTTATTAATTTATAATAATACAGGTAATTATTTTCATTAGTAAAAAAAATTAAATATACACGGCACACAAAAATAAGGCAAGCTATTCAGAAATTTTAAAAAGCAACATTTTAGATTTATATTTTACATGTTATTTAAAACGAGTAGCCTACTCAGTGATATTTTTGATATACTTTGTGGGATTGACTCATCCTAATCCACAATTCAGATATGCGATAAAAATATTCTAGAATTTTACAAATTCTCGATAACTTTGCATCACTAGTTGCATGACAAATTATGAATTAGATATCAGAGACTACTAGTTAAGAGTGTTTTATTATACCATAGAGGTTGTCAGTGTTGTCACACATAAGTCAACATAACATGGGATTTTTTATAGTAAATATTTTGATGTAGCCAATTGCTTTTCTGTCAAATGTCGTGCTCAAAAGCAATCCTGTGATTTACTCTATCTGTTAAATTTGGCATTTTTTGAAAGAATGATGAAAATTGCATTATTTCTCAGTTTCTAAAAATGTGTTATAGAAAGTTTGTTCTCCTTTCAGACATCTATAGAAAATACTTTTATTTTATCGATTTTTTCTTAACATATATTTCATTCGAATGAATTTTAGTAAACTTACATAAAATCATTCATTTTTCTACATTTATTTGTCTACATGCATTTTCATTGTGACATACCATTATAGACTGAAAATTCGTCAAATTCGATGAATAGTTTTCGCAACAAGTCCCTTTATTTCAATATTTCGTGAAGAAAATTTACAACTTCATTCATAACAAAATACTTCCCATTACTTTTTTAAAAATATTATTTTACCTACATTTTGGCGACAGCTAAACACAAAAAAACTAAGAGGGCGAGGACATATTGGTTATTCTGTGGCCATATACAAGTGGATAGTAAGTTTAAAACGACATATAATAATGGAAATGCATAAAATATAGAAATTAAACGTAGCAAAATTGAATGAATTTATGTAGGTTTATTAAAATTCATTTGAACGAAATACGTGTTTAGAAAAATATCAAAGAATTTTTTACAGGTCTAAAATCTAGTATAGCCGTATAAAATTGAAAGGCAAACAAGTTTCTACATTTTAAGAAATAATGTCGTTTTCAGAAAAAAAAAGGAAATGTCATATAAAATATTATTTTACCTACACTTTTATTCTAATGGCGACAGCTAATACAAAAAAAACTAAGAGGGCGAGGACATATTAGTTATTCTGTGGCCATATACAAGTAGATAGTAGGTTTAAAAGACATATTATAATAATGAAAATGCATAAAATAAATAAAATGTAGACATTAAACTTAGTAAAATTGAATGAATTTATGTAGGTTTATTAAAATTGTTTTGAACGAAATATGTTTGTGTTTAGAAAGGATCAAAGAATTTTTTAAAGGTCTAAAATGTAGTATAGCCGTATAAAATTGAAAGGCTAACAAGTTTTCTACATTTTAAGAAATAATGTCATTTTACAAGTGGATAGTAGGTTTAAAACGACATATAATAATGAAAATGCATAAAATATAGACATTAAACGTGGTAAATTGAATGAATTTATGTAGGTTTATTAAAATTAATTTGAACGAAATACGTGTTTAGAAAAAATCAAACGAAAGGCTAACAAGTTCTCTACATTTTAAGAAATGCCATATTTGACAGATTCAGAAAATAACGAGATCGTTTTTTAAGGTAAAACAAACTCCAATATCAAAATTTACTTAAATAGAATAATAAAAAATCCTATGATGTGACACTGTATATGCTCTATGCTCTGTTTTTTGTTTGTCAGTTGTCTAAACATCAAGCTTTATTTTTGCATAAATCTTCCTACAAAAATACTAGTCGATTTTGAATAAAATGTAAACTGTCTATCATAAAATGCGAATTTTGAATTAAACGAAATATTTGCAAAACGCGTGTTTTGACCACAACTGACAGACTTAAAATCACTTTTTAGTACGATTTTCAAAAATAGGCATAGCGTATTATCATTTATCCGAAATTGATAAAAATATCAATAGGTAGATATTTAAGCTTTTAAATAGGCAGTGGCGTAGCAATAGTTGTATAATGGGAAAATTAGCACAAATTTAAAAGACTTGGATACACTCTGTATCGTTGGATTTATTATTTCTAATAAGCTGTAATTGAAATTATTAATTGCTTTAGGTGTCTGCAATATGATGATGCATTTTGTTGTAAACAAAATCTATTAAAAAAATAAAAATGTGTTTTTTTCTTAATGTGTTTTGTATAGTATTATTGCATCATCTGTTCATCATGCCGGTGAGTCCTTTCGTATTTAATCGACAAGATTGGTTCACGAGAGAGCCGGGTGGTGGTCATAACGTACGAATCCGGAGACACTTACCTGGCGGTTGGGGAAAAATTAATCCATTGTCGGGACCGATCGTCGGCATGGCATAGAACGAAGGGCCGGCCGCCGGCCTGAGATGGTGTAGAGACGCAATGATGAGGCTGTAGTTTGCGCACGCACTTCACAACACGAGTCCAACAGCAACCGCGTGCACCTGCGACCAACCCGGTCCCAACTGGCCCGCTGTCTCGCCAGCTCTGCGGGCCGCCAGCCGCCGGTAAAGGATGTAAAAGTATGAGATAGTGACCTAGATGTTCGCGAAGTAGTGGCAGAACCAGCAAAACGAAGAAAGCGGCGAAAGGGAACCGGCGAGGAAACGCCATAAGCGACGCGCTGTTACGTGAGATTATCACGACACATAATGAATACCTGCGCAGTTTGCGGCCTCGATTGACAGCGAAGACTGCATTCTCCCGCTAAAAATGAAAACGGCGCGAACCTGGACCACGATGACAAGACCACAGCGGTGGACGCTGATGACCACCAACACCAACACCAAGCCACACCATGACAGAACCGGAAACCCGATCTGAATCGAACTTGGGAGTTTCTAAATGTCCCTTTTATGAAAAACAGCTAAAATGACTACTTTTCGGGGCCGTAGCGAGAGGGGGCCAGGCAGGGCAGTGCCCTGCCTAGCAGAATGTTTGCTCTATCTGTGCCACAAGTTCACCTCACCAGAGCCGTTGATAAGGCTCTGCTTCATTGAGAAAAAACGAGGCAAAAGGACATGATGATTTTTTAATTTATAATAGCCGATTTTAGGCGATCGTCTGGTTTCAACCGCGGTTATCTTTCTGGTTGTCCTCGATTTTAGCCCATGAATAACCAACAAATGTCACCATTGAATCTAAATGTGTACGGTTAACCCATAAGTAATGTAGGCGAATAACCAAGGAGAAATGTAATACTACTACCTCAGACTAATGAATAAAGGGGACGAATTTGTTTACAAATTTAAGTGAATTACTATCCTCATGTTTAAAAATTGGTCCTTTACTGACCTGCCCCAAACATGTTGTCACATTTAAGAGTGACAATAACTATCATAAATAAAATAGGCAATTTCTTTAGTAGATGCATTGAACGTAAAATTGCCCCCACTTATAAAATTCAGACGGAACAGTAAAGTAAAACAACCTTTTCGTGTTCAAGAAAGATTATGTAGGTGTTTTATTATTGAAAAAATGGTTATAGTAGAGAACACCCATTATTCTTCGCACTAATCGGCAACGTTGCGGCAGTTTGACAGGGACCAAAGTTAGCGCTTGCTCAACTTGCTTGTTTTCCATTTTGTTTGTTTTGGTGTGTGCTTCGGTATTTGCTTAGTTTTACCAGAGAACAAACGCTAAAATCGAGTTTTTCGTGCGGTTCCAAGTTTGAAATATTGAAAAAGGTGCATAAAGTGCAAGTGTCTTTCCTCTAAAGTGAATAAAGAGAATATTTCGTTCCATAGGTAGTGTTTGTAAATACATTTATCTCTTTCATAAAGTGAGAGGGTTCAGCTTACTGTTTACATCTGTATAACGACGCTATAATGCGGTGTCCCCTTTATTCATTAGTCTGAGACTACTACTTGTCTATAACCTCACTTATATTTGTGTATGTTGTGTTTTGTTTAAATTTGTTACAAAAAATGAATTAAAGCGCGTAATCAAATTACATTTAACAGAAGACTTGCTATTTCCATATCTCCGACTTCAACCTGGAACCTGGACATCTTCACACTCTTCACCTGCAGGCTTCAACGTGTAAAGGGTGATCCATCCAAGAGGAACACCCCCCTTAACTTCTTTATTTTTCAAGTTAAAGAAAAAATTGTAGAGATAAAAGTTTTAAGGTTTTTCGTGAGCTTTTCCGTGGTTTTATTGAAATTGACACAGGGTGTTCCGTAAAAGCTGAACAAACCAAGCTTATGTTTTTTTTTAGCAGAACACCCTGTATATTATTGCATTTTTGGAATCTACACTTCGTCCCGATTCCAACGACATATATATGTTATATGATTTCTTCAGCCGTTTTTACAATACAGGGCGTTCGAACTTCATATTTTCATGTGTTCACATCCTGTATCTCAGAGACGAAACCTTTGCTGATAAATTGAGTATAAGAAAAAATGATGAAAATGATGCCCCTATCATCCACCATCCACACAAAAAAGTTAAGGTTGATATTTTTCTAGTCCAGGGCAAAATATGGAAATATGAACCTTGATTCGGAGTGGGTTCAAAATGACTATGAACGTTTTAGAGGCACTATTTTCATAATTTTTTCTTATACTCAATTTCTCCGCAAACTTTTCGTTTCAGAGATACAGGATGTGAAAACACGAAATAAATGAAGTTCGAACGCCCTGTATTGCAAAAACGGCTGGAGAAATCATATAACATATATATGTCGCTGGAATCGGGACAAAGTGTAGATTCCAAAAATGCAATAATATACAGGGTGTTCTGCTAAAAAAAACATAAGCTTGGTTTGTTCAGCTTTTACGGAACACCCTGTGTCAATTTCAATAAAACCATGGAAAAGCTCACGAAAAATCTTAAAACTTTTATCTCTACAATTTTTTCTTTAACTTGAAAAATAAAGAAGTTAAGGGGGGTGTTCCTCTTGGATGGATCACCCGTACACAAAAGAGTTATTTTTGCTCCTATTCATTTTTTTTTTATTTATGGATCTGGATTAAAATATGAAATCACCACACTTGCCTATATCAGCAAATATATTTATAAGTTTTGAAAAATTCAAACTCGCAACCAATTGGCAAATCTAGCAAAAATGACATTTGTTGTTTTCAATAACCGCGGTAGTTACCCTGCTCTGAGTTGAGTAAATACCGCGGTTATTGTCGGTTATAACCATGATGTATGAAGGGCTTCTTTGTGACATCAGAGAGCTATAACCAACAATAACCGAATCGCGTAAACGTGTTTGTTATTTACCGGTTATTAATGGTTATTCGCCTAAAATCGACTTATATCTCATTTAAACTGAATTTGTCCTTAAATTTTCTAAAAAAAATTTGCCTGCGGCGCATTTCAGTGAGCACACACCTCTGAGTACTCTTTTCATTTCCCCCTTCAAACAAATTTCAATTTACCTATACTTACTACACTGGCCAGAAAATGTATGCAAAAATATAGGCATAAGTAATGTGGCGCTTTGAAAGAACATGATAATGTATAGGGCACTATGAGCACTAACTACTTTTATTTTTATTTCCATATCACAAAACGGTGTTCAGTGTTGTTATTGATAATTACTGGACTTTTATAATTTTTTTGAGTTTTAAAAATCAACAATAAAATAGAACTTTGTTACCACTTTTGTCTCCTCTATGAAAGAAAACAGAGAGTATTCTTGTTTCCTGCAAAAATGATTTTGGGCCCTCATAATTAGCGAAAAAATTAATATTGACGTATAATGGTATGTTCATATTATATTTGACCTTGAAAATTTCACAGATTTCCGCCTGCTGAGCGATTTTAATAACGAAAATTAAATTCTTTTTTTTACCCCTCCTCTCCCCACCGACAAAGTACCGCCCTGAAGGTACCTTTCTCTCACTTCTCAAATGTGTAGGTACTTGCCCTGACAGGAAAGTGGTTTGCCCTGCCTGAAGTTTCTGTCTGGCTACGGCCCTGCTACTTTTAAACGAACTCAGAATGAAGAAAACCTTTAAGCATTCAAAATTAAGTCCTAATTGAAATAACTTTAAAATAAATCAAACTACAGCAAACCCATAATTTTGCTATATTAAAAAATTGTATATGATATAAAAGCTTGTAGCGAGAATATACAGGGTGAGTTTTTTTCAATGCCCACTATGGGGATCTCGGGAACTAGCGGAGCTAGAACAAAGGTTAAATGGGGAAAGAATTGCAGTTTTGAATGCTCAATCTAATGCCTCTTTTGTATTTTTAAAAAAGTTCATGGATCACTAGATATTTTGAAAAGAGTGAATTTTGCTATTTCATCAGATCTCTGTAGCTCCGTTAATTCTGATTATACAGAAAAATTGTAGATAATATTGGGCTTATTAAGATAATTTAATCAAATTTTTTATTTTGTTTGTGATTTTTGAGACATGACATAAACTTGTGTTTTTTTAATGTAAATCATAGTTGGCTGTGGCCTTATAAAATCGGCCATTTTTTGAGCTTTCCAGAGATATAATACTCGGCATAGTTATTATAAAAAATAAAAGAGCTATGGCTAATTTTCTGATTTTTTTAAATTTTCACATAGTCAGCCATGGAATATTTTCATAATTACGTTCTATTTTATAATTAGACATACTTCAAAGTTTCTAATATTTTGTTTTTAGCTGGTAACAAAATGTAATAAATAAAACAAAAATTAAACAACTCAAATTCAAATTATTATCATTTTAAAAGGTCACCTTTTAAAATAAAAAAAGGTGTTTAAACAATCCACCATTATTATTTATGCAAATATTGTATCTTTTTAAAACTGAATTTGTCGGAGCGCCTCTCAATACTGGCAATTGCTTCTAAAACAGCTGCTCTTAATTCAACAATTGTCTCATACTGTATTTTGTACTGTTCCCCACAAAAAGAAATCCAAAACAGACAAATTGGGGGATCGGGGCTGCCAGGAAATAGGTCTATTTCTCCCTATCCAACTATTTGGATAGAGCTGATCTAGGTAATTTCTTACGGGCAAATAATTATGTCGAGGAGCTCCATCAAGATAATTTTTATTTTATTTTGTTACCAGCTAAAAATAAAATATTTGAAAGTTTGAAGTATGTCTTATTGTAAAATAGAACGTAATGAAAATATTCCATGGCTGACTATGTGAAAATTTAAAAAAAAAAATCAGAAAATTAGCCATAGCTCTTTTATTTTTTATAATAACAATGCCGAGTATTATATCTTTGAAAAGCTCAAACAATGGCCGATTTTATAAGGCCACAGCCAACTATGATTTACATATAAAAAAACACAAGTTTATGTCATATCTCAAAAATCACAAACGAAATAAAAATTTGATTAAATTATCTTATTAAGCCCAAAATTATCTACTATTCTTGTCTCTACAGTTTTTCTGTATAATCAGAAATAACGGAGCTACAGAGATCTGATAACGTAGAAAAATATCTAGTGAGCCATGAACTTTTTTAAAAATCCAAAAGGGGCATTAGATTGAGCATTCAAAACTGCAATTCTTTCCCCATTTAACCTTTGTTCTAGCTCTGCTAGTTTTCGAGATCCCCATCGAAAAAAACTCACCTTGTATATATCTTGAAAGTAATTCTAAGTAGAAAATGTATTTTTTTAAAGAAATGTACACAAGAAAATCTCGGGACAAGCTTTTATATCATACTTATACAATTTTATAATGTAACAAAATTATGGGTTTGCTTTGGTTTGTTTATTTTCTTCTTTTCAGAGCATGTAAATAAAAGCCTGTTTAAAAAAATATTTTTTATTAACGATTTTATTTTCAACTTTTTAGTTTTTTATTACAGAGTTCCTTTAGACAAAACAAATGAGCCCAAACTTACATTGTTTTATTAATGAGTTGCTGTAACCACCTTCCGGCTTCATCATCAGATCCTGTTCATCATTGAAGAGTTCCCTTGCTGGGAGCCAGCAGCCATCAGAAAGAAAATCAATCCGTCATCTTGGAGCGGCAGCCATATCAAATTCAGTGTGATGTCACTAACTTTATCGTTTTCTACTCTTCTAGCCCTTTCATTTGATATCCATATTAAATTAAGGCGGTTAAAAATAAAATGTAATCCCCCATCTTAGAGCGGCAGCCATATTAAATATAGTGTGATGTCACCAACTTTATCGTTTTCTACTCTTCAAGCCCTTTCATTTGATACCCATATATTAAGGGGGTTGAAATATAATCCGCCATCTTGCGGCGACGGCCATTTTGATTGTATTACAATATTGAATATTGCATATTGTATTGTCACCAGAAGTGAAGGTGAATGCAAAATTTCAGCTCAATCGGATGTCAGGAAGTATGGTTCTAATTCAGCTTGCAAGATTCGACCCATACATTCATACTAACTAACAGGGCAAGTTATTGTAATAAAAGCTTGTAATAAATGCTTTTACAAACATGGCTATATTTACTACACTCGATATCCAAATCTAAATTTGTCACCTGAACACATGCTAGTGTGGCCGCATCAAATTTCTAAAGTTGCAACACCAAAAATGGTCCCTATTGTATTGTTTTTAGTACTGAATTTCAATTTGGCTTTTGGCCAGGTACTTTGGACCACCAAACAAGTCTGCCAGCATGTTACTCATTTTTTCGATATTAAATCACTTGTTCGATATAGAAATGTTTTGTTTATATCATTAAAACTATAACAATACTCTCATTCCTGAAATGTTGAATGTTTTATGTGATATATTCATTTTTTGTCGTTTTCTTTCTTCATAAAATAATAACAATAATTTTCACCCTCACAATACTCCAAATTAGGAGTACCCCAGAAGCAACTGAATGCTTGTTCAGTTTCTATTATTTTGTCTTCGTATTACCAAAGAATATTATGATCTTTGGTACTACAGAAAACCTATGTAGTAATCCCACTGAGTGTTAGACCGTCAGTGACAGATTCAGGTGCCACATTTTCGCATACAAGCCTCGAAGAGGGTTGAAAAGTACATCAATGTTGAGTAGAATGACGGGAAATTTATGAGGGAATAACATATTATGGATACTTAATTCGATTTTTCATTTTTCACAATTCGATTCGATATTCTCACGCAAGCCGTGCTCGTTAAATGATGGCCACTAGTAAATTTCCCTTCATTCTACTCAGCATCGATGTACTTCTCAACCCTCTTCGAGGCTTGTACAGAGATTGCTGGTTAATCAGTAGCGTGCCGTGGGTAAAAGAGCGGAGGGGGCGAGCTATTTTATGGGCGCCAAAAAAATCGTATATTTTTTTGTTTTAACAAAGTAAACATATATATGTACAGGGTGTCCAACTTTAAAACTGTACAACAAATCCGTAAAATCTTCATTTTTGGAGATAATCGCCTAAACTTTTTTTTGTTTGAAAGGCCTTCAAAAACCGCTTCTTTTGACCTTCCTGCCATTTTCGAAATGCAAATCCAGGGCCGGCTGCGATTTGTTTATACAGTGTGTCCCCGGATAGGTGTAACTATACTTGTAAACTTTTTTATTTTTCATATTTCGGCAAAAAGTCATTCTTTATAAAAAGTTTTGCTTATTTTGAAACTGGGAAATCCAATACCAGATTTTTGAAAAGTTATACAGGGCTTCCGAAAAGTTCAAAATACTAAAATCCTGTCAAGAGTAAAGTGCTCTTTTTCAAAGTTAGCAGAAAATGTTATTCGAGAAAGTGGTTTCTAATAAAACAAAGGGCCCATATCTTAGATATTAATAGATTCTAATAAAATTCACGAAATAGTCGATTTTTTAAAATGTGGTTCAAGATATTAAGAGCAATAATGTGTTATTACGGTTTATCCAGGAGGCATTGGAAAACAAGTAAACATGTAAGCCCTGAAGTGTTTGAGGCGTACCATAGACAGGTTCATCCGATCTGGGTCTGTTTACAAAAAAGAAACGTCAAAGAGTTAAAAATATAATATTTCTTGAAGTTTATTAGAATCTATTAATATCGGGGATTTGGACCTTTTGTTGTATTAGGAACCACTTTCTTAAATAACATTTCTCGCTAACTTTGAAAAAAATAGCACTTTATTCTTGACACGATTTTAGTATTTTGAACTTTTCGGACGCCCTGTATAACTTTTCGAAAATCTGGTATTGGATTTCCCAGTTTCAAAACAAGCAAAACTTTTGATAAAGAATGACTTTTTGCCGAAATATGAAAAATAAAAAAGTTTACAAGTATAGTTACACCTATCCGGGGACACACTGTAGATACCCCCGATTTTCACGAAATCCATTTAGCGATTTTTTATTTAAAATCTGACCCCACAGCGTTAATCAGAACACCCCAAAACCCCCATATACCAAATTTGAACAAAAAATATAAAGGGAGTTGCATTCTGTAGGGTGTCATAGTTGAGCAAAATAGGAATTTTAAAGACATCTGGCGAGTCAAATGTGCCAAAGAATCCCTTCAAAACAGTTGAATGGTCAACAGAATTACTCAAAATGTTGGTGTGAAAAGATTTACTACAAGAATATACAGGGTATTTTTCCCGGAGCCCTTTCAAAATTATGAATTTTTATTAAACTTTATACTGGTCAAGAGTGCTTTGGAATCATTGAAAAAATAATAATAAACAAAAATTTTTTTATTTAATTTATTTCTTTACAAAATGCCAACCAACAAATAAAAACAATTTAAATTATTGGACCTTTCTCAACAAAGTCACTGTCTAAGATGATACATTTTCTGTGCGTTTCTTGTTGTGGCATACCAGCCACCTTAACTGATATGGACTTAGTGACTGGCAGGCTTCTGTATTTTTTTAGATTTAGTTCATTTATAGTGTGTGGAGGGGTTTTGATATATACGATTTTTGACCCGTATAAAGTTCCAAAAATTCAGTATTTTGAGATGGCACGAATAAGAACACTCTGTATATTTTGTATTGGACCTTTGCACACCAACACCTTGAGTTCTGTTGACCATTCAACTATTTTGAGGGGATTTCATGACACACTTGACTTGGCGGATGCCTTTAAAATTCCTATTTTGCTCAACTTTGACACCCTACAGAATGTAACTCCCACTCCCAGTATATTTTTTATTCAAATTTGGTATTTAAGAGTTTTGTGGTGTTCTTATTAACGCTGTGGGGTCAGATTTTAAATAAAAAAATCGCTAAATGCTTTTCCCTCGATTTGCATTTTGAAAATGGCAGGAAGGTCAAAAGAAGCGGTTTTTGGAGGCCTTTCAAACAAAAAAAAAGTTTAGGCGATTATCTCCAAAAATTAAGATTTTACGGATTTGTACAGTTTTAAAGTTGGACACCCTTTTTATGAGTTAGGTAAAGCTATAAACAAAAAATAACACTGCCTACTTAAGTAAAATAATAATCTTCTTGTTTTTACAGATTTAAGTTTGTCTTATCATAATCGATTAATTTCGCTGTTTCTGATTCAATACTAAGTAATGATAAGTTATTTGTCCTTTCCTGACTCATTGAACACCTTTGGAAATTCAAAATTTTGTTTAACCTGCTAACTGCTAAACGACCTTTCTGCTCCAGGGCAGTTGCAAAGTATGGTGGAAAATATTTTTAACAAAACAGTGACAGCAGGAGAGCTAGGGGGGGGGGGGGCACGCTACTGTGGTTAATCTGTGGCAAAGTTTACAGAATAAAATAGGTAAACTTTGTCTGTGGCTTGTAGGTATGCGAAAATGGAGCACCTAAATCTGTCACAATCTGACGGTCTATATAAAATCGTTCATGCATCTGCCTCTACCTAATATAACTGATAAATTTTGAGAATTTTAACGTATTGTCATCATGCAGGTGGGTTTCATCAAAAGTTTTTATAGTACCCCAACCCGTACGATCGAAAATAGCTTTTAATAGTTTAATGCCACCTTATTAGAAGGCACCAAGGACACAACATATTTATTGTTGAGCATTCACAGATTGCAGTGTAAATGCTGTAGTGTAAATAACTTTATTTTTTAAGTCTGTTTGTTCCCACCAGATTATGGAGGCATAAATGCAAAACACGGGCTATAAATAAGCGCCAACTGTTTATTTGTGTCTCGCTCGTATCACATTTTGTGTATTGGTCGAAACAAATGCCACGACCTACCGCAATGTTAAAGATTTGGGAAGGACGTTATTGTTATTTCTAGAGAAAAAGTCGGCAAATATTTAGCGGATCGACGAATTTCCATCCTCGAGCTTCGAATGCGTCAGCAAAAAAAAACAGATGCCAATGAAATCACTGTTCACATTATTGGTACAGCGTGTCCCAAATAGTTTTTCCTACCCCCTGGATCTCAGGAACCGTAAGAGATACGAAAAAAACTTGAATACAAAAGTTGTAAGGTTGGCGGTGGACGTAACCTCTCTTTTATTTTCACATATACAGGGCGATTCGTATTTGCAGGACAAAAATAAAATATTTAGATTTTGACATTTTGCATTAATCCTTTGGAATATTTGCATTCTCCATGAAATTTTCTACAGAACTGTTTTTTTGCTTTGTATTTTGGATGCAGCGTTGCCAAGATATCGATTTTTTCTTGGAATTTAGGGACTTCGTGGAGGTTATGGAAACGGAATGCTGTATCTTTATTTTAATAGATATCAAAGATATATTTTAGCCGAAGTATGACAGCACAAGTGTGTGTGGTGTGGTATGTCGAAATTGGTTTTTGCATATACAGTGTGTTCATAACAGGCTCTCAAATATGGGTCTTTCCATTTGAAAAAAAAAAGTTATTGCTGTTTGAAATTATCCGATTTTGAGAGCCTGTTATGAACACACTGTATATGCAAAAACCAATTTCGACATACCACACCACACACGGTTGTGCTGTCATACTTCGGCTAAAATATATCTTTGATATCTATTAAAATAAAGATACAGCATTCAGTTTCCATAACCTCCACGAAGTCCCTAAATTCCAAGAAAAATTCGATATCTTGGCAACGCTGCATCCAAAATACAAATATTTTATTTTTGTCCCGCAAATACGAATCGCCCTGTATATGTGAAAATAAAAGAGAGGTTACGTCCTCTGCCAACCTTACAACTTTTGTATTCAAGTTTTTTTCGTATCTCTTGCGGTTCGTGAGATCCAGGGGGTAGGACAAATTATTTGGGACACGCTGTACATTGTAGTACCTGTGGTAGTACTCAACGCGTTGAAAATTTGACTATAATACGTACAGTTTAAGTTAAAAGTAATTGAACCCAACTACTGTAACTGATTTATTTTATTCTGTACAGGGTTATTCATATAACATTCTACCCCTTAACTTTTTTGTTTTTAATTTTGGAAAAAAAAATGTAAATATGGAAATTGAATGTTGCGTTTTGGAGATGGAATATTCTGTATATTTCTTGATTTACAAGAATATTATAAATTTACAGTTTACATTAATTGTTGTATTTCCACAATGACATACAATAATACAGGGGTGATTCAGTTTTATTCTGCGACACTTCAACAGGTAATAGAAAACCAAAAAATAACCGCACTTTCTTCTATAAACTGTATCATTTTAAGGTCTTATAAAAAAGTTACAGTGTGTTAAAGTTGTAAGAAATATGTGGACTTTATTGATTATTTACCAAACTAGTTGAGATATTTAAGTCATATTTGGTACACGTTTAAACGGCATGGGTTATCATAAAACCTGTTAATATCAAACACCTTGAACAACCAGTGGAGTAGGAGCGGGTAATTAGTATAATTGTCCTTAGAAGAAAAAAAAAGAACCACCTTGTATAGCAATAAAATGTATTCAATTTATTATGTAAATTTTAATTTTTTTATTTCTGAAAAATTATTTAAAAAATTTGCTCCATAAGTAATACGAAAAGTAGAAATAATGTGTTTGCTACTTTAAATAAAGTAACTTTTTCCAATAAACTTGCATATTAAAGGCTATACTTTTGAAGATACAGGGTCTAAAACATTTAAGGAAGATACAATTAATTTTACGCTCTGTATCTTGAAAAGTAAAACCTCGAATGGGTAAGTTTATTGGGAAAAGTTACTGTATTTAAAGTAAAAAACACATTTTTTCTACTTTGAGTCTTATTGAGCGAATTGTTAAGTTAATTTTTCAGAAATGCCTCTAAAGAATACGAAAAAATCAAATTTGCTATGAAACCATGGCACATAGGAAAAAATGCTAAGAGAACGTTTTAGTTTACAATTAAAATTTACATAAGAAATTGTGCAAACATATAACATACAATTTTCGTATTTACATATTTTTTTCCGAAAATTAAAAACAAAAAAGTTAAGAGGGTAGAATGTTAGATACTTATATGAATAACTCTCTACATATTATTTACCAAGACTTTTCGACTTTTCATCAGGTATGAAGGTATGACAAAAAGTGACCAAAACGTACGTAACCCTGATAAATGAAAACGTTATCAGCAAATCGAGGGTGGAGACCTTTGACCGCTCTTTAAAAAAATCCTACGGCACGAATTGAATCAGTAGCGTAACACCAACAAATCTAATAAAAAATAATTTTACAATTATTGCGAATGTTGAATGATTTTTACAGTTGCTAGGTTACAATATCCAAGATGGTGACACATCTAGTAAAAGATCTGTACAGGGTGTCCCAAATTGGAACATAATGTGGTCCTTTGAAAGGTCATATGCTAGAATTTATACAGGGTGAGTTTTTTTTATGATCAGTGTGGGGATCTCGGAAACTAGTCGAGATAGAAGGAAGGTTAAATGGGGAAAGAATTGCAGTTTTGTGGGCCCAATTTAATGCACCTGGTGGATTTTTGAAAAAGGTTATGGCTTACTAGATATTTTGAAAAAACGAAATTTTGGCGATTTATTTCTGATCCATCTAGCTTCGTTGTTTCTGATTTTAGATAAAACGTGTAAATGCCAAAGTTAGAGGGAATTGTGTCCACAATGCTGTTATCATGTTCTATTTTCCGCGACAGCTGTCATTTTCAAGATATGACACAAAGTTGTGTTTTTAGGAAACGTATACAGGGTGATCCAGCCAAAACGTAACAGGGTCTATTATGCCCGGGAATTTTTTTTTGGAAAACGCAAAAAGAGGTCAGTTTTGTTTGTCGGGGGGACATCTTTTGGCATAAAATTGATAGATCTATCTGCAACCCCCTGAGCAGGGGTTGAACCCCTTTAAAAAAATTGAAATTTTAAGGGGGTTCATGTTGCACACCTTTAGAAACGTCTCTCAATTCTCTATACATCTGCATCAGATTTTCGAAAATCGATCGACTTTTCAAAAATATACACCGAGTAAAATGCAAAACATTCATTTTCAATTATTGCCTGGTATTGTTAAACAATTAAGCCGAAAGTGGAGGTCGGGGGCCCTAAGTGATAGAAAGCATCTTCAGCGACATTATTTTAACGAAAACTTGATAAACGGGGAGGAAATTGAAACTATTGTAATAAATGCTCAAAATGTTGTCCATTCACTTCCATGCAATAATAAAGATTTTGTTCAAAACGCTGCCGAACATTGTGCAACATTTCAGGGGTGATTTGTCGACATTCGTTTATAATACGGAGACGCAGATCTTCTATTGTTTAACAATACCAGGCAATAATTGAAAATAAATAATGTTTTGCATTTTAATCGGTGTATCTTTTTAAAAAGTCGATCGATTTTAAAAAATCTGATGCAGGTGTATAGAGAATTGAGAGACGTTTCCAAAGGTGTGCAACATGAACCCCCTTCCCATTTAAATTTTTTGAAGGGGTTCAACCCCTGCTCAGGGGGTTGCAGATAGATCTATCAATTTTATGCCAAAAGATGTCCCTCTGCCAAACAAAATGGTCATATTTTTGCGTTTTTTGCCGGCCGTTATAGAGCCCGTTACGTTTCCCTGTATTTTTGCTTTCACATCACCAAGGAGTGTTGTTATTAATAACTGAACTGCAGGTATGTCAGTTGGAAATAATAAACAATAATTTTCTGTAGAGTAGTTACTTTTTGGTTTCCTATCGCACAAATGGTTATGGGTTCACACCAGGTAGTATTTTTTGATGCTTCTAATTGTTGACATTCCCATAGACAAAGCCCAGCCGAATTCGGTACCAATTAATAGGCGTACCGGTCCTCTCTGGGGACGCTCCCAAGGCCACGCCGCTGCGCCGACCGTCCCGACGCCGCTCGACGTCGCCGCGGCGGCCGGCGAGAGTGTTTGACTGCGAAAAGGTCGGTCGACGGTTGAATGGCCGTTCGCCCGCCCCCTTGCCTGCCGCCCCAGCGGCGGCCACAACGAGCTCGAACATGTCGGTCTAGACGGCCGCGGGCGTGGGCTTCAAAGGCGTCAGGCGAATTGACGGATGACGTCGGGTCGAACTGACAATGTCCGCGGTTGTCGTTCTTTGCGTTTCCGTGCAAATGAGTGACAATATAGTCCTCCTTACGGCAGAATGCGTGCGACGTAAGGGGGAAGAACTCGCAAATATTATAGAATTAGTCACAGTTCAGGGGCGTAGCTCAATTTTGTGTAACTCACTGACTTAATTTTCATATAATTGTTATTTAATTTATTGTTAATATTATTCTTAACGGTGATGCCTTAGATTACGGAGGAAGGCAAACCCTTATAACATTGGCAATTATTTCTGGTGCTTGAGAATGCAACGTTCTTCCCTGTTTACTCATTTTGCACACGTTAACTCCCGAACTTACGAAACGCCACTGAGCTCTCTGAGCCGGCGGAAAAAACTTGCCAGCGGCCTAAAAAATGAGGTCTGTATGGTAGCCCAAATACGCAGTTAACTTTACGTACTATAGAAACAGGCACAAAACGCGTTGGCTAACTGATTTTGTCAGCCGACTCCTTCGCAGAAGTGCTGTGTTGCCGTATTTCAAAGGCGATGGTAGACGCGACTATGTTGAAAAAAATACAATAGGTGTTTTATCACACCGCGTTAAAAATAAATGATAAACAAAAATGGGTAAGTGGTCATGTGATGCGAGCTTTATTTTTTCGGTATAACAGAGTTCAGAAATTCGGCTTCAATATGATAAAACTTGTATTCGCCAATAAATAACGACTACTCGTATAGGAAATCTAGCAACGCTGCCCGCATTCTTTAGAAACGTTTTCTTTCGTGCTTTGGACTATAATAAATAATATTCGGTCGTTGAAGTGGTTTTGTGAGTTGTGTGTTGTGTTTAAAGTACCTACAGTGTGTCCCAATTTGATACTGGACACCGCAGAAATATGGGAAGGGCAAGGAAAACAAATGGTCTCTATTTTTTTATTAGTACTACCAAGGGAGAGTAACTCATAGGCGGTGGTATTTGGATGGGGTAATTATTTCATAAATGTTCAAGAAACCCCATTAGGGATTTTTTTACGACAAAATGTTAGTAAAAAACTTGTTCAGAATGAAAAACTTAGTCGACTCACAAAATTTCAAAAGGCTAGGCTACTTTGATTTTTAGATTTATCTCCCACTTTTTTCTTAGAAAAGTATCCTTTCTGGAGCTTTCACGTCAAAATTTTATTTTTCACGATGATGAAGTTTCCTTAATACTATCAAAGGATACTATTAAGTGGGAGAAAAAGAAGTAGGCCTAGACTTTTGAAATTTTGCATTTTTTACATTTTTACTCAGTTTTCCACTCTGAACAAGTTTTCTGGTAAAAAAACACTAATAGGGTTTCTTGAAAATTAGATATTTTAAAAAATCATAGCGGGCCATGAAATAATTACCCCATCCAAATACCACCACCTATAAGACGCACTCTCCCTTAGGACTACCAATAAAAAAATAGAGACCATTTGTTTTCCTTGTCCTTCATTTAGTTCTGACGTGTCCAGTATCAAATTGGGACACTCTGTATAATAAAAAAATATACAGGGCGACCCATTTGAAATGGAAGCACCCCCGTATTTTTTTATTTTTTCCTTTCTTTCTTTTTTCTCTTTTTTTTTACTTTGGTGCACAATTTCAGGTCAAGGCCTACTACGATTTTTTTTCTAGTAAAATATTACTAAAACCATTTAGCGATTTTTTATTTAAAATCTGACACCACAGCCTTAATTAGGACACCCTAAAACCCTCGTATATTAAATTTGAACAAAAAATATACAGGGACTTCCATACTGCAGGGTGTCAAAGTTGAGCAAAATAGGAATATTAAAGGCATTTGGAGAGTCAGTGTGCCATGGAATCCCGTCAAAACAGATAAATGATCAACTCAAAGTGTTGATTTTTATGTAGATTGTAATTTTAAACCAAAATGTCCCCTGGGCAATTTTTTGTATATGTCATGGTTTGGTTCTTTAAAGTGAACCACCCTGTATATTTGTGTTTAGGGTTTGAAGACATTTTTACATACATTTTTGAAAATTATATTAAATATTTACATTAGGTAGGTACATAACTTAAATACGAATTCTATCATGATAATGCTTAACTAAACCAAATTATAAATGTTGATTTTATACCTACGTAGGTATGTATAGTATTGCCAAAGTCACTTGAAACAGCATAAAAAACTCTAATTAGCTTCACAAAAAGAATATAGGGTGAAATAAATAAATAATAATAATCTGTGAAATAATTATGGCACGCCTATCCACCGCATTTCGCTGCACAAGTGGCCAGCCGTCGAACAGTGTAACCCATGCAAGTATTGGTGATATTATATTAGACGAGCATGCAGTCACTTGTTTTTACTACAATCTTCTCTGTCTCCTTCATCGCTTTTTACTACTAATACCAGGTTCGGTTTAATATGGTTAAAAAAGTGTTTTGTCTCGTATTTTATTGCCGAGGCGCCTGTTCTCGAGCTACCCTGGTAAAATATAAATGAACTCACTTGGAACACGGTGATATACCAGGCGCGATCTATTTCATAGCATTTACCACGCTCTGCTACTGGTAAAAATACCAGACTTATCAGCAGAAATCACCCGTATAAAATTCAAAGGTTTTTATGCGGTCGACGTCGACCTAGTCAAGGAGGCAGCCAATAAGAAAGCGAGCGTATCGATTTGATTGGTCGGCGTTTCGGAGATCCACGGAGCAGGTGTCGACGTGGGCCAGTTAGGCCAGTATAACCAGTGCCGTGCACGGAAATAAGGATTGCGCTTTATTTTACGGATTTTGGTTTTGTGTATAGATTTTTGTGTGGTGTTGTTTTGTGCGAAACAAAATTATTGGTTTGCTTTGGTTTGAATTATTTCAAAGTTTATTTTTAAAAAAATTAGAAAATAACCACTCACAACTTGTCCATTCTACAACAATAATAATTATTGGTACAAACTATTATAATATTTTTATTAACTTTATTGTTTTTCACAGAATTATCTGTATGAGCATTACTAGCTATTGATTATGTAAAGCAACAATTAGTTGATGAGTCTTATAATATATTATTTGCATTAAATCTATAAATAATTAAATAATATCATTACAAGCGATAAGTATAAATACGTGGACGATTTCTAGTCCAAGTTCTTTTATTGACTTTTCCTGATACGCTAAGACTTCTGTCGTTCTTTTTTTCTGTGTTTTACTGATCTGGTTCTTTTGGCATTCTCAGGACGACAACCTTTATGGGTAGATATAAACTCGCATATGTTCATTTGAAAATTAGTCACTTGAGATTTTAAACTTGAGGGTAGTGGAAATTAGAGTAGTGAATGAATTGCCAATACATTAATTTTCATCACCGAAACATTAAGAATGACTAGTCTTCAAATAAACACACTGTATAATATGCTCTGGGATATTCTTCAACTTCAACTCATTGATTGCGTGACGGTTAAGGGACCACGTCATGTGTAAATCGAATTTGTTTACAAATGTGAGTGCAGTCACCCGTGATTCTAGTCGCCGGCAAAATGCAATCTCTACCTTGGGAGTAGACTGGCCAAAACCTTCCAGCAAGGCCAGACGACTGCGAATATACATCTCGCAAGGGTTTATTCCACAATTAATTTGAAACTCGATCACGCTAATCAAATTTTGTTTGGCGTAATCTCATAATACAACGTGAGACCTGGAAAAATAGCTTTTACACACACCTCACGATGTTCAGACAATGACGCACTAGGTGAGGATTATGAACTCACAGCGACGCCCTTCATTCTTTGGGGGCTATAGTAGGTTTAATTGATGGTAATGAACCTTTTGAATCCACGGGAAAACAATAATTATTCCATAAATCGATAACAAAAATCAGAATTACATACTTGTAGCGAACAAACACATCAACTGCAAGGTCTTGGTGGTTGACCTTAGCAGACTTAAAAATAAAAAGTCATTGTCGGACAACGCTACAAGCATTACATCACGTTGCCAGTGTTAGTTTATATTATTTAAGTTTTTTATTGTTAAATATATCGTTTGCCAACGAGGAAATGTTTATAAAGACTATCCCTCATAAAAATAAAAAAACATAGAATTGACATATACAGGGTGAGTTTTTTTGATGTTCACTGTGGGGATCTCGGAAACTAGCGCAGATAGAAGGAAGGTTAAATGGGCAAAGCATTGCAGTTTTGTGGGCCCAATTTAACGCGCCTTGTGGATTTTTGAAGAAAGTCATGGCTAGGTATTAAAAAAAATGATGTACTCAATGCGGTTATCATGTCCTACTTTCGGTGACAGCTGCCATTGCCGAGACATGACACAAACTTGTGTTTTTCTTTAAATGGAATCCATAGTTGGCCATGGTCTCAAAAATCAGGCATTTTTTAGAGCTTTCCAACGATATAACACACGATTTGGTTAAATCATGAAAATAACTATGGTTTCCAAATATTTTCTAAAATTTATTTGTGGCGTAAAATTTTAATTGGGTTTTTCGCCACCAAACTGGTTAAAAGACAACTTTTTCAAGTTGCCTGGAAAATTAATAAATGCCATAGCAACGAAATAACTGGCTCCCAAAAAAAATTCAAGGTCACCAAAATATGCAGATAGATCAACTGAAAAACTCTTGTCAGAAACATTTTTTTATACAGTGTCTTTAAAAAGTTATATCCATTATTCCATCTAAATTGGGTACCCTGTAAAATGGGTTCTAAAGGTAAATATGAAATATATGTTTGATTTAAAAAAAATGTTGTGGCCTGCATCGTCTTGACTGTCCCAATCCATGTCTCATTTGTCACTTCTCGCCACAAAACACGAGGACACGAGGTTATACCCATAAAACACTAAATTTAGGTTTCAGTGTTTTGCAGTTAATTAAACCCACATAAACAAAACACACGAATTTATTTTTAGTGTTAACTTTTCAGAAAATAATTATTGAGACAGTGCGGTACTGACAGTCTTTCGCTAACCTCAGTTTTTATATGGTGTTATGATTTGTACTGTATTGTAATCAGGGTCAGCAATACTGGAGGTTGTTGTGTTTTTTATGGGTGTTGTGACAGAGAGAAAATAAATTTGTGGCAAATTTAAGGCTTCACCTTCAGTGCGGCGAAATGGAGATTGAGACTTTGAGATTGTCTTGTCAAACTATAAGTTAGTTAGGTAATGTACGCATGACCTATAGATCGCTTGGCCTTGGATTTACTCTTGCGCGTTATGCAACAATTTTAAATTATCCAATCAATCATTATTTGTTGTTATTGAAGAAGAAAACACGACACGCTCGTTTATGTAGATGTAGATTTAGGAAATGTTAGTATGCAGGTTTCAAACAGTTTCTGAACAAAATGAAGGAAATCCCGATCCTGTAGCAGACTCGCACGGCGTTTTCGATGCAAGAGACAGTCGCGAACATCAAGGTTAACTAGCTGCATCGACCAGCCACGCCGCCTATCGCATCTGATTTCTTTTTAGTTTGGTCTTGAGGCGCCTTTGAAAATAGTATTTCGCGCGATAGGTACCTACCAGTTCCCTACACCATCTTAAGGAATATTTTGGTTCACTAGAACTTGTTGAAATGTTATAGACCAATCATTCTCCAATGAAATTCATTCTTACATACTTTTATGAACATTTCTCGCACCAACCTTTTTGAACACAAATAATTCAACATAAAATATTAAATCATTTTCAGCGATAAAGGTAATAAGTAACTTATTTTCTTCGTTTTGGTTCATGGCTTAAATAGGTAAAACCTTTTTTTAACCTTTTTTAATAATTATCATTGTGATTTTTTGTTAGTATGTCTAATCTATGCATTTCTGATAACACATCATTATTACAAGGCCTTTTTTCTGTGAGTTTTATTATTATTAAAATTAAAATGACGTCACGTTCTGCATTTGCTCAAGGAGATTATGAAGAAATAGGTAGTCCGCCATCTTGGGGCGGCCGCCATATTGGTTTTCGTATAACGTCACTTTTCTACTCATCAAACCCTTTCGTTTGATATCCATGTCAATGGGGTTGTAAAAAAATAGGTAGTCCGCCATATTGAAGCGGCGGCCATTTTGAACAAATTACAATATCGAGTACCTATGCTAGATTGTATTGTTAACAGTACCAAAAGTGTGTGCAAAGTTTCAGCTCAATCGGTTAGATGGAAGTAATTTAAAATTGAGTTGCAAGATTTGAATCACGCATACTAACATAAAAGCTTGTAAAATCATATTTCACGCATGCTTAGACTTTAAATTCTTTTGTTATGTCATAATTTTATTATAATAGTGTCTAATAAGAATCCTGACCTATTTTTAAAAATAAAGTACCTACAGGGTGTCTATTTTTAAATATACTTATACAAATCCATAAAATCACTATTTTTGAGATAATCGCCTGAACTTTTTTGTGTGAAAGGCCTTCAAAAACCTCTTCTTTTGACCTTCCTACCATTTTCAAATTGCAAATCCAGGGCCGGCTATGACTTTTTTTATACCCCCGATTTTCACAAAATAACATTGAGCACTTTTTTTATTTAAAGTCTGACCTCAGACACCTCCAAAAACTCATATTATTTGAACAAAAAATATACTTACAGGAAGTTCCATTCGGCAGGGTGTCAAAGTTGAACAAAATAGGAATTTTATAGGCATCTGGCGAGTGAAGTGTGCCATGAAATCCCCTCAAAACCGTTGAATGGTCAACAGGACCAGTCAACGTGTTGGTGTCCAATGATTCAATACGAAAAGCTACAGGGCGTTTTTTCTTTGGGCCATCTTAAAATGCTGATTTCATAAAACTTTCTACGGGTCAAGAGTGCTCTGGAATTATTGAAAAATATTAATAAACACAAAAGTAATTTATTTTTTTACAAAATTCCAACCAACCAATTAAAAACAATTTAAATTATTAGACCTTTGTCGACAAAGTCACTGTCTAAGATGATACATTTTCTGTACACCAGACACCTTAACTCATATGGACTTACTGACTGGCAGGCTTCTGTATTTTTTTATATTAAATATAAAAAAATACAGAAGCCTGAAGTAAATTTTACTTCGTGTATTGGTTTTCATAATATACTCGGTTTTTGACCCCAAAAAACTTACAATACTTTAAGATGGAACAGAGAAGGACACCCTGTATATTTTGTATTGGATCTTTGCTCACCAAAACTTTGAGTAGGTAGTCCTAGTCCTATTGACCTTTCAACTGTTTTGAAGGGGATTCCATGGACCACTTGACTTGACAGATGCTTGTAACATTTCTATTTTGGTACTCTGTAAAATGTATGTTTTGTTCAAATTTGGTATATGGGGGTTTCTGGGCTAAATTTTAAATAAAAAAAATCGCTAAATAGTTCTCGTGAAAATCGGTGGTATAAAAAAACGTAGAAGGCACTAGATTTGCATTTTGAAAATGGTAGGAAGGTCAAAAGAAGGAGCTTTTGAAGACCTTTCAACAAAAAATGTCAGGCGATTATCTCAACAAATTAAGATTTTATGGATTTGTGTATCCATTTATTATATTGTGAAACAAAAGACAGAACTAACGATGCGTTCTGAATTGTGTTTTAACAAATTTTTTCTGCAGTAGATGGCCCAAATGAATTGTCAAATTTGACAGCCATTGATTCGCTTTTGTTACGATAATTTTATACCTAGGCACTCGGTGCTAACCATGATTCATTTCTGTGTCCCGGCAAATCCTCATTTTCCAGGACTTTTCTTGGAACCGAAGGACGGTTGGCAACCTCCAGTACAAAGAATCGGTAATAGTTTCCCCTTCCCGGCCAATAGGTCGGCATGGCCATAATATAATGTCGTGTACAATGAGCCAGACACTACATGTTTGTTCATTTGATTCGACCTTCGCTAAAGCTAAAGTGCATCGGACGATTCCAGGGTCTCGCTCTATTCCATTTTTACTCTTTGTTTAATACGTTAAAATATTCGCGCTTCTTTTATTTTTATTCCGCCGACGGTCTCGACGTCGTTGCAGTTTAGATAATAATTGTTACAAGCTTTTATTTAACTTGCAATGTATGTTTAGGTCAAGTCTTGCAAGTTGAATTAGAACCACTTCTTGACATCCGATTGAGCTGAAATTTTGCATACACCTTTAGTTCTGGGTTCAATACAATATGCAATACTGAATATTGTAATACTCTCAAAATGGCCGTCTCCACATTATGGCGGATGATGTATTTTTTGTCAACCCGTTCGAAAAACTCGGGTGTTTTCAGAATGATGGTTCATCATTCTAGGTTCATCATTCTAACTTCTAATAACTAACTGTATTCCTTACATGTTTCCCTATAAATCGATATTATGATAACTAATAGATACTTCTAGTGAAATTAAGTAGATAATAAGTTAGGTGTCAGCATTGAGCATATATGCATATAATATAATATCATATGATATATGTATTTAATTTTAGTTTTGGGAGTTTTCGAGTCAATGCTCCCAATTTTTTAATTTTCCCGTGCCGGGAATATTCCTGATAATATTCCCAGCGATCCATCTCTACTTGAAAGTAATTCTAAGTAGAAAATGTTTTTTTCTATAAAAGAAATTTACACACGAAAATCTCGCGACAAACTTTCGTATAGTCCTCCTTACGGCAGAATGCGTGCGACGTAAGGGGGAAGAACTCGCAAATATTATAGAATTAGTCACAGTTCAGGGGCGTAGCTCAATTTTGTGTAACTCACTAACTTAATTTTCATATAATTGTTATTTAATTTATTGTTAATATTATTCTTAACGGTGATGCCTTAGATTACGGAGGAAGGCAAACCCTTATAACATTGGCAATTATTTCTCGTGCTTGAGAATGCAACGTTCTTCCCTGTTTACTCATTTTGCACACGTTAACTCCCGAACATACGAAACGCCACTGAGCTCTCTGAGCCGGCGGAAAAAACTTGCCAGCGGCCTAAAAAATGAGGTCTGTATGGTAGCCCAAATACGCAGTTAACTTTACGTACTATAGAAACAGGCACAAAACGCGTTGGCTAACTGATTTTGTCAGCCGACTCCTTGGCAGAAATGCTGTGATGCCGTATTTCAAAGGCGATGGTAGACGCGACGATGTTGAAAAAAATATAATAGGTGTTTTATCACACCGCGTTAAAAATAAATGATAAACAAAAATGGGTAAGTGGTCCCGTGATGCGAGCTTTATTTTTTCGGTATAACAGAGTTCAGAAATACGGCTTCAATATGATAAAACTTGTATTCCCAAAAAATAACGACCACTCGTATAGGAAATCTCGCAACGCTGCCCGCATTCTTTCGTGCTTTGGACTATATCATTACCTACAATTATGGGTTTGCCTTGGTTTGATTTATTTCAAAGTTTGTTTTCTTCTTTTTAGGGTATTTAAATAAAAGCTTGTTTTTAAACATATTTTATTACTATTAATTTTTTGAAGTAATAATTCACATAATCCCCTAAGTGACTTACCCCTTTCAACTTAACTATTTTTCATTCTAAAATTAATTTTATGGTTGCAATAGGAAAGTTTAATTTTTCAAAAATTACCTCTGGGAATATAAATTTATATTATTTTATGATACTTGTACTTAGTCCTTTTTAAAAACGTGGTATATTAAAAAAATAAAATTTAATTATTATCTGCTTTTTAGTCTTGTGCAATCGATTTTAAACATCTTGATGCTATTATGACAGAGATATATAGCAAATATCAGATTTATTTCAATTTCTCTTCATCTGATCATATTTTAGAAATAGAAAATTGTTATACCTACCTACCAATAATACATCAATCTATTTAATTGTTATTTCCTTGAAAGTCTTTAACTCGTCGGGAAATTAGTTTAAAATAGATTGCAAAATTTGAGGAACAGAACAAACAGTACCTACGACCAAAAATCGAGTTAATAAAAACGGGGAGGTGTTAGTGGTTAACGTTACTTGAGTTACAAACAAAATATAAAGGTTAGGTTTACATACAGATGTCACTTAGACAAGGAAGAACAGAGGACGCCTAACAGCGCTCGCGGCCGTGTTACCGACTGCCACATCACGACAGGCCAGTGGCGTAGCATGAAACGCGTTCTTAGCCAATATTACAAAAATTTTAAAAATGAAAAGGTAGTTCATTTTGACTTACATGTAATTTGAAATATTGGTATTTATTTACAGATAATTTCCCAAATGTAAAGCTAGTGTCAAGTGCTAAAATATATTTATTTGCGGCGATTTCGAATCAATTAAAATAAAATAAATAATGCACGTCCATGGAAACCAGCCCATATTTTATGAAACTATCAGAAGCAATTTAAAAAAATTCAATAAAAACGATGTTAGAAAATAATTTTATTGGTCCTATTTACAAACAAACTGTTACTTTTAGTTCACAAATTCTCGAAATTAACTCACAACGTACTCGCTTTGTCTGCCACATATAAAATGGCCGCCGTTCAAAACGACGTAACAAAATCTATACACGGCAGGGTAGGCAAGCGCGTTGTCCTCTTTCCTTGTATATAAGACGTTACTTGAGTTACAAACAAAATATAAAGGTTAGGTTTACATACAGATGTCAAAATAGAGAATCGCAGCGTTGTATTTCTAAATTTATTTTGTTCAATTGCTAGATTTTTATTGCACATTGTGATTTACAAACGTGATGCCACATTTGAAGATTAGAATGTTTCAATGGTTTCTTTATTATTAATTTCATGGAGTAGTATACAGTCGATATAATAGGTGTTGTGATCTGTCAACACAAAAGGAAAGGTTGATCTTAATTCTTCTTCTTCTCGTTCGAATTTTTTCCTGGGTTTCAACCTCATTTCATCACATTACGTGTATTTAACACCATCTTTCGAGAGCAAAAGTAGTACCTATATTTTTGTTTTGAGCTTTAATTAAAATTTGTTTTTGTTTCATGAAATTCCTTGCACATGTAAAAATAGCGAGGCGACCGCCATACGCCTCCTTTTCGTTTTCGCCGTAGTTCACCAACACTTTCCGATTTACAGCCTCAAGACGATTCACAAATTGTTAAACCCTGAGACAAAAATAACTTCTCAAGGTGACTTCGATGAAAATGCCCGATAATTATGATACGACTATGCACTCCTTGTGTACCCGGGAGATGCCTCCGGTATCTAACATTGGTGTTTTGCGACACGTCGCGGCAAAAAACAAAGGGGGCCGCGTCCTAGGCCAACTAGTCATTATCGGAGCCCCGAGAGCGAGACTTTCAATGCCAGGGTGTCTGGGACCGGGCGATTGTTTTCAAAATATAAGGCGATCGCAATTTTAAGGCAAAAAACCGTGTCCTAGGCAGCAGGCTAGACCGCCCGCGAATGCCAACTAAGCCGATGATCAGGCTCTGCATAATACATATATTGTCCTTCGATTATGCAACGAATTAGAGGCCACATACACGATAATAAATACATCGGCAAAAACAGACTTCATTTTGTTGCGGTCATGTATTGATTTTTGGATAATCTATTGTGTATAATCTATTTATTTCTTAGACAAAGAAAGAGAGAGGACACCGCGCTTGCCTGCCGTGTATAGATTTTGTTACGTCGTTTTGAACGGCGGCCATTTTATATGTGGCAGACGAAGCGAGTACGTTGTGAGTTCATTTCGTGAATTTGCGAGTTAAATGTAACAGTATTTACTCTTACGATGGTGAATTTTGCAGCGTTTGGTTGCAATAGCAACAGACCGGGATTTCGTTTCGCAGGTAAATATTTAACAAGCTACCTTTGAAATATGCCCTTAAACTTTATTTTTTCTCAATATAACTTCTTCAAATTCCTTCTACCTTTTAATATGATAAAGTGCGTTGTTTTGTTTGTAAATAGGACCAATATAATAATTTTTTTAACATAGTTTTTATTGAAAATTTCTTAACTGATTATGATAGTTTCATAAAATACAGGGAGAGTTTTTTTCGATGCCCACTATGGGGATCTCGGAAACTAGCAGAGCTAGAACAAAGGTTAAATGGGGAAAGAATTGCAGTTTTGAATGCTCAATCTATATCACCCCTTTTGGATTTTTAAAAAAGTTCATGGCTCATTAGATATTTTGAAAAGAGTGATTTTTTGCTATTTCATCAGATCTCTGTAGCTCCGTTATTTCTGATTATACAGAAAAACAGTAGAGACAAAAATTGTAGATAATTTTGGACTTAATAAGATAATCTTATACATTTTTTTTTGTTGTTTGTGATTTTTGAGATATATCATAAACTTGTGTTTTTTTAAATGTAAATCATAGTTGGCTGTGGCCTTATTAAGCTTTCCAAAGATATAATACTCGGCATAGTTATTATAAAAAATAAAAGAGCTATGGCTAATTTTCTGATTTTTTTAAATTTTCACATAGTCAGCCATGGAATATTTTCATAATTATGTTCTAATTTATAATAAGACATACATCAAAGTTTTAAATATTTTATTTGTAGCTGGTAACAAAATGTAACAAAATAAAACAAAAATTATCACAATGGAGCTCCACCACATAGTTATTTGCCAGTAAAAAATTACGTATAACAGCTCTATCCAAATAGTTGGATAGGGAGAAATAGACCTATTTCCTGGCAGCCCCGATCCCCCGATTTGTCTGTTTTGGATTTATTTTTGTGGGGAACAGTACAAAATAAAGTATGAGACAATTGCTGAATTAAGAGCAGCTGTTTTACAAGCAATTGCCAGTATTGACAGGCGCTCTCTAAGAAAGGCGACAAATTCAGATTTAAAAAGAAGCAATATTTGCATAAATAATAATGGTGGATTGTTTGAACACCTTTTTTATTTAGAAGGTAACCTTTTAAAATAATAATAATTTGAATTTGAGTTTTTTAATTTTTGTTTTATTTTGTTACATTTTGTTACCAGCTAAAAACAAAATATTAGAAAGTTTGAAGTATGTCTAATTATAAAATAGAACGTAGTTATGAAAGTATTCCATGGCTGACTATGTGAAAATTAAAAAAAATCATAAAATTAGCTATAATATTATTAATATTATTTTTTTTATAATAACTATGCCGAGTATTATATCTTTGGAAAGCTTTAAAAATGGCCGATTTGATAAGGCCACAGCCAACTATGATTTACATTTAAAAAAGCACAAGTTTATGTCATATCTCAAAAATCACAAACAACATAAAAAATTGGATCAGATTATCCTATTAAACCCAAAATTATCTACAATTTTTGTCTCTACAGTTTTTCTGTATAATCAGAAATAACGGAGCTACAGAGATCTGATGAAATAGCAAAAATCACTCTCTTCAAAATATCTAGTGAGCCATGAACTTTTTTAAAAATCCAAAAGGGGCATTAGATTGAGCATTCAAAACTGCAATTCTTTCCCCATTTAACCTTTGTTCTAGCTCTGCTAGTTTCCGAGATCCCCATAGTGGGCATCGAAAAAAACTCACCCTGTATGTGCTGGTTTCCATGGGCGTGCATTATTTATTTTATTTTGATTGATTCTAAATCGCCGCAAGTAAATATATTTCAGCACTTGACACTAGCTTTACATTTGGGAAATTATCTGCAAATAAATACCAATATTTCAAATTACATGTAAGTCAAAATTAACTACCTTTTAATTTTTAACATTTCTGTGATATTGGCTAAGAACGCGTTTCATGCTACGCCACTGGCCTGTCGTGCGATGTGACAGTCAGTAACACGGCCGCGAGCGCTGTTCTCTCTTTCCTTCTCTAAGATTTATCTTAATTTTTAATATGGAATTGGTGTTTTTGCTGATTATTGCTATTACATTTTTTGAAAATAACACATTTCATGGTCAAATAAAAACAATAGGTGGGGGTGGGTACCTACTTTCGGCATGGGCTTTTTTTTATTAAACTTTATCCGGTTGAGATAATTGCAAATCTGCAGTTGGCATTTCAAGACTTTTTATTTCGACTTTTTCTGTCGATGAAAGTTATACCTTTCAAAATGTCCCGCACGCTGTTTATCGTTTTGTTTACTTAACTTAACACACTCGAGGCACCGAGAGAAGTTTTGTAAGCACGCGACGGCGCGTGCCACGCCCTTGACTGGCTGGGACTGGGGCTCGAGAACCGAGAGCCCTCTCGTATGCTACAACCGCGTGTAACGGAAGAGGCCGACTGCTTACAGTACACCGGGCCCGTAGCTAGGGGGGCAATGCCCCCTCTGGGAAAAATTATTGCCCCCTCTAGCGCTTGCGCCACCCACTACCCTGCAACTGGCGCGAATTGTTCTTTTCTAGAATATTAATATCGGGCAGTAGACAAAATACTACTTATTACGCGTGGTTCCCGATATAAAGAAAATATGGCAACCGACGATAGTTGCCCATAAATGAAATTTAAAGATTTTCCCTACCGATGAAGCAGGGTTTTTACATTCGTGCTTTCGACTGTAAGTAAGTAGCATTGTTATTCATACTGCCTTTCTATAATCGTTATATCTACATTTTATGTATAGGAAACCTAATTTTATCTAAATTACTCTGATGTATACATTTTTTAAACCAATGATTTCTGAATTTTACCTGTAAGTACCTGATGTCTCTTTTTGTTTGTTTTTTTTCTTTGTTTCTGTGTTTGTACCTACCTGTTCCAGAGTCCTTGTCATACTGTATTTAATTTATTGTTTAACTATTTAAGACTAGATTTATATCTATATGTTAACTTCCAGTGTCCTGAAGATGACGAAATAAATATCGTCGAAACGTCGACAAATGTAAAAATAAAAGAAATCTGTTAATTTGGCGTAAATCCAACCAATTCCCTTTTCCATTGTTATTCATAATACTGCCTTTTTAATAATTCAGTTAATTCAGTTCAGTCATGCTTAACTTTTGGACCAACTTGAAATCAACCAATTGACAACTATTACTACCTAGGTACAGGGTGCCCCACCGAAAATTATTGCCACCCCCTTAACTTTTTGTTAATTTTTGCAGTTAGAAAAAAAGGTTCACACAAAAATTATAGTCAATAATGTAAAGTTTTTTGTAGCGACAGTAAATATACAGGGTGTTCTGTAAAGTTGCAGCAGACATATATATTTTTTTAATAGAACACCCTTAATATTATTATATTTTTTGATTCTGATTGTATAACATCCACTATCATCACTAAAAACTTTACATTATTATCTACAATTTTTGCTGGAAACTTGTTTTCCAACTTCAAAAACTAACAAGTTAAGGGGGGGATGAAAACTTTCGGTGGGACACCCTGTACCTATTGTTGCAACAATTCATCAATATACGCAAACTTGGTATACCTATTTAGCGTTTGAAAGCAAACAGGCCCCTCAAATTAATTTTGATTTATTTGTACAAAAATTTAACAATAAAAAAATAGAAAATTACAATTATTTTAATTCACTTTTAAGATCCATACAGTGTGGTCATTTATGTGTGCAACATATGGGACTTTTTTTTGTTAATTGCATAACCAAAATACAGACATTGCCAAAAGTTGACGCATGTTCAATAATCATATTAGGTGCACTTAGAATGGTTGCAAGTTAAACAGCATACAGGGTAGGTCAAAAAATATAAAAATTGTACAAGGGTAAAGTACCTACCCTTATTTCAAAAATTCAGCAAAAGATTATTAAGAAAAGTTGTTTAGAATTAAAAGCTATGCCTAAATACTAAAAAAGAGAAAAAGAATTTTTTCGTCAATTAATTTCCACAGTTTCTTAATAAAATAATTTAAAATAAAAAAATTGCACCTTAAATGAGAGTTTCTTAATATACATATTATTATTGCTAATGTTTTACCTTGTTTAGAAGATTTTTTGCGAAATTTTAAAGTTTTGTTTAATATCGTTGCAACAAACATGAAGTTTGTGATTCCCTAAAAAATTAAAAATCTAAGTTAGTTTTACAAATATGCTTGAATTCGAAAAGTTATGCGAAATTGTTTAGGGTGAATATTAAAACAAATTTTTTTTTGGAGATTATTAATGTTTTTCAAAAAAATAGTTTGTTTTGTTAGGAGGCTATGTCTTGGTATTTAAGCATAACTTTTAATTCTAGACAACTTTTCTTAATAAAATTTTGCTGAATTTTTTTTAAATAACACAATTTTTATAGTTTTTGACCTACCCTGTATGCTGTTTGACTTGCAACCATTCTAAGTGCGCCTAATATGATTATCGAGAATGCACCAACTTTCGGGGATATTTGTATTTTCAATAAAAAAAATCCCATAATGACCACACTGTATAGGGTGTTCTTATATGAATTATCTTGTATGGTACCTAGTAGGTTTTTTGTTTAAAATAAGTAGATATGTGGTAGTAGTATACATACCTTTTATATTTTTTGTTATCAATTTGTTTCTTTTAAATAAACATAAAAATTGCTACTTTCCCTTTTTTCTTTTTTTGTATCTCGCCCCGCCCCCTCAAAAAATATAGTTGCCCCCCTAAACATTGAACCTGGCTACGGGCCTGCAGTACACTCCCCTTAATTTCCCATAATCAAATTGTACGTTGTACGAAATGCCACCGGGAACGTGGGAATCTTTGCGAGACGTCGATCTACGTGTGCGGCAATCGTCGAAGCGTCCTCGAAGATTCGCGCAGCGACGGGGCGAGGTATGCATGCAGGAGGCGGTGAGTCCGACTGGCCGACTGACTGCCTTGAACAGTCCATTGGCCCTAGATTTTGCACATGCACTCCGTCTGCATAGTCTAGTGTCTGTGACCCCGAAATTCGGGTGTTTGGCCTTCCGATGGCCGGACCGCCGTTCGGCTCCACCTGCACTTTCGGAATGCTCTGCTATCGACTTCGAAAACGCTGACTGGAGCTGGATCAAATGTCACACAAAGAGATCTGAGAGTAGTAGGTACTACAATCTAATCACGTTGAAAGTTGTTTTCTTCATGCCACCACAGTGTGTGACAGAAAAAAAATATATAAAACATTTTGATTCGGTGAATTTTTGTACGAAAATAAAAAAAAATGTGTTGTCTTATGCCTTCTAGGTGTCTACTTTTAAACATATACAGTGCCCGCCAAAAAGTCTGCACCATGTGGGAAAAATTTTTAGTAAATAACTTACGGAAAATTTGTTTGCGGCATCAGGTTTTGCTTGCTCTAGAACCAAAATTGACATAATCAAATGTTGTGACGTAGTCTTTTTTATATGTCAAATTTGACATTAATGAAAAAAATGTCCGAGAAATGGGCTTATTTAACCGAATTTCGAAAAAAGTCGTGAGAAAAATAGGTTTCTTTCGCAATTTTATAGCCCTGTGCAAAATTTCAAGAGCCTACTACGATTTTCATATTTTGCCCTTTGTTGCCCTTTTCCGTATTTGTTAATCCATAAAAGTCGATCCTATGTAATTTAAAACACTCATTGACTGAATACATACTGCACAATACTTAGTTTACGGTCTAAATATCCTTTGTTTCCTTTTTTTTGCAAAAAAATTAAAATGAGGGCTTGTTGAAGAAGCACGCTTGGTGCAAAACTGATCTCATTTTTACAGATAAACAAATAAATTCGATTTACAAACTTCTTTCTATAGTAAATGGTTGTAAAAACACACAAATATTTCTGTCATGCTGATCTGATCAGAAATATCTAGAAAATTTAAAATATTATGTCCGATAATATCCAACAAAGGGCAAAATATGAAAATCGTAGTAGGCTCTTGAAATTTTGAACAGGGCTATAAAATTGCGAAAGAAACATATTTTTCTTATGACTTTTTTCGAAATTCGGTTAAATAAGCCCATTTTTCGGACATTTTTTTCATTAATGTCAAATTTGACATATAAAAGGGACTACGTCACAACATGTGATTACGTCAATTTTGGTTCTAGAGCAAGCAAAACCTGATGCCGCAAACAAATTTTCCGTAAGTTATTTACTAAAAATTTTTCCCATATGGTGCAGACTTTTTGGCGGGCACTGTATACCCGCTCTGATGTCCGGAAGAGGGAAAAGTTTTTTATTCGTGGGTTTACGACAAAAAGTCACTCTTTATAAAAACTCCTGCTTGTTCCAAAACGCCCAAAACTGTTAAAATCTTTTTGATTTTTTATACAGGGTGTTCAGCATGTCGAAAAATTTAGAAAAATTTTGTTAGTCGCCAAGAGTAAAGGAGCGTTGTTTTTGACAATATCGAAAAATATTATCAAGGATGTCCTTTAGAATCCACAGGGGGCTACAAACTTGAGGTTTCAGCAACTTACGTTAGGTAATTTTTTTTAACATAGCGGGCAGGTAATTTGTTTGTGCCGCTGTATTTGATACTATTTGCAGGATTTATACTATACTCAATTTCTTCAATGCTATTACGTCAATTTATTGCTAACAGTATGGTAAATTTACTAAAGCAAGCAATAATGTTATTAAAATTTACAAAAATAAATTTCACTCAGATTTATTACCTCCAACTTCTGCACAAATTTCAACTCATCTAATAAATTCTCTATACACATTTGATACATTATTTAAGAATTATATGTATAAACATTGAATAATCAATGGTATAAACTATTACCTACTTAATAAATAATACAAATAAAAAAAATTAAATGTAAAAAATTTCATCTAAACCCTTGCCATCTGGAGAGGAAGATTTGCAATTGTATCCCTTATTCTGTTTTTTAGTGTCCACATTATTATCAAGGTTCAGCATAAACCTTTTGTTTCAGGCCTTGTTAAAAAATTCAACATAAATTGCTGAAGCCTCAAATTTGTAACCCCCTGTGTATTCTAATTGACATCCTTGATAATATTTTTCGATATTGTCAAAAACAGCGGTCCTTTACTCTTGGCGACTAACAAAATTTTTCGGGGGACACGCTGTATATACAAATCTATAAAATCTTTATTTTTGAAGATAATTGCCTGAACTTCTTTTTGTTTGGAAGGGCCTCAAAAACCGCTTCTTTGACCTCTCTACCATTTTCAAAATTCAAATCCAGGGCCGGCTACATTTTTTTATACCCCCGATTTTCACGAAAACTAAAAAATCGGAAACCACAGAGTTAATCAGGATACACCAAAACCCCCACATACCAAATTTGAACAAAACATATTCAAGCAGTTCCACTTTGCAGAGTGTCAAAATATAAATTTTAAAGGCATCGGCATCTGGCAAGTCAAGTGTGCCATGGAATCCCATTCAAAACAGTTGAATGGTCAACAGGACCACTCAAAGTTGTGGCGAGCAAAGATCCAATACAAAATATACAGGGTGTCCTTCTCTGTCCCATCTCAAAGTATCTACTGAATATTGTGGGGTCAAAATCGAGTACCTATATAGACCATCAGATAGTGGCAGATTTAGGTGCTTCATTTTCGCATACAAGCCTCGAAGAGGGTTGAAAAGAACATCGATGTTGAGTAGAATGAAGGGAAGTTTACGAGTGGCCCCTGGGGAAAATTCTATTTTGCTACATATAATGTTAATTATGTATAATATATTTTTTAATGTTTTTCGGGCTAGTGACGATGTACATTTTCATACTTTCTATGGGCTTGTGTGGAAAAATCGATCAAAATCTCGATTTTTCCTTACAAGATTGCACCCTTATTTCAACCCTTTAGCAATTTTTCATATGTTATCCCCAGGGGCCTCTCGAAAATTTCCCTTCATTCTACTCAACAATGTACTTTTCAATACTTTTCGAGGCTTGTATGCGAAAATGAGGCACCTAAATCTGTCACTATCTTACGGTCTAATATTATGAAAACCGATAAATGAACTAAATCTAAAAAAATACAGAAAGCTTCAATAATTTAAAATGTTTTTATTTGTTTGTTGTCATTTTGTAAAAAAATAAATTACTTTTGTGTTAAATATAAAAATTCAGCATTTTTAGATGGCCCAGAGAAAATGCCCTGTACATGTTTGTATTGAATCTTTGCCCACCAACACTTTGAATGATCCTGTTGATCATTCAACTGTTTCGAGAGGATTATATTATGGCACACTACTTGACTCGCCAGATGCCTTTAAAATTCATATTTTGCTCAAGTTTGACACCCTGCAAAATAAAACTCTCTGTATATCTTTTGGTATATGAGGGTTTTGGGGTATCCTGATTAACGCTGTGGTGTCAAATTTTAAATAAAAAAATCGTAGCCGGTTCTGGATTTGCTTTTCAAACAAACAAAAGTTCATTATTTCCAAAAATAAAGATTTTATGCATATACGTTTAAAAGTAGACACCCTGGATGCTTCAAGCCTTCAAATTTCAATTTTAAACCCATTATTGCAATATGAAGTAAATTCCGATATTTCATACAAAAGGTTGCAAAAAATTATACCCTGAAATTAATGGAACAGTATCTTCTGAACTACATATTTAGCTTATCCTCAATTCTCAATAAATTAATTTAGTGTTCGTTACATAACTGTAAATTTCTGATTACCCTAGCTCTGATATTAGATTACTCAACATTGTATTCAGCACTAAATAATAGCTCGCTGTTTGTTTTCGCTGATGTTTTCAATTAACGTCGAAGAAACTCAAAAACATCGCTACTAATTATGAAACCATTGTTTTTCTTATGAGTGTGGCCTTTTTATTATTGAGCCACTATGTGATATGCACCATCCTGTTTACAGAATCCGAGGCGGACAATCAGAAACATTTAACTCTTTAAAAAATATTTCATTGAACCTAATAATCTAAAGGACGCTGTAAAGTATGCGAAAAGGACACCACAGTGATATACACGACGTATCTATAATGTCGCAGTGCAGTTTCCTATAGGGAAGGTTACAAAAATGATACCAATGGAATGAGTCACTATTTCCTATATTTACTATAAAACCAGGTACCTGGTTTAGAGTTTTGAAAATTAAAAATATGTTAACAGTTATTTTAACTTATTACGGGTAGTTTTACATTTGAACTGAATATGCTGCTTAAAAATTAAATACTAATATAAAATAATGTAGTTTTTGTTTACACTCGCCAGGGTTGCTAATGGTGACCAATCAATCTCCTGATTAGATTAGGAGTTTTCATAAAAAAAAGTTCAAGGTCGCTCCAATGTTACAGCTACGCAAGTATGACTGACTCAATCGCTATTTTTAGATATACCTACGAACGTCTAGTTATGGAATAGAATCTTACCTGTCATCCTTTGTTCTCAGCAAATCAAGTAATCAATAAAGTTGGAACATTATGAATACCTACTACGTGCAGTGAGTAAGTAACTTTTATTCCTGTAGATTTTCTGCCCTGGCTTTTTATAATATTGTTATATCCGCCGTAATTTTCAGTTTGAGTCTTTATATTGTTATAGGTTAACATAAAACCTGTTAATATCAATCATCATTAACAACCAGTGGCGGAGGAGTGGGTAACTAGTTTTTAGAAAAAAATAATCACTTTAATACGTATTGGATTTTTTATGTAAATTTTAATTATAAACAAAGATGACAGGAATTTTTTCGTATGCGTCATGCACGGTTTCATGGAAAGTAAAACTCTTTCAAATAAACTTTTTCAAATAAACTTGCCTATTTAAGGCTATACTTTTGAAGACACAGGGTCTAAAACATTTAGGGAAGATAAAATTAATGATTCGCTCTGTATCTTAAGAAGTAAAACCTTGAATGGGTATGTTGATTGGAAAAAGTTACTTTACTTAATGTAATAAATACATTTTTTCTACTTTGAGTCTCACTTATGGAGCGAATTTTTAAGTTAATTTTTCAGAAATACCCTGAAATTATACAAAAAAAAATCAAATTTGCAACGACACCATAACACATACGAACAAATACCAAGAGTACATTTTTGTTTGCAATTAAAATCTACATAAAAAATCAATACATTTTATTTCTATACAAGGTGAGTAATTTATTTCCTAAAAACAATTTTGAAAATTACCCACTGCTCCGCCACTGGTTGTTCAAGATGTTTGATATTAACTGGTTTTATGCTAACCCATGCCGTTATAACGTGTGTGACTTAAATATCTTAACTGGTTTGTAAATACTGGATAAAGTCCATATATTTTTTAAAAGTTTAACACCCTGTAACTTTTTTATAAGGCCTTAAAAAGATATAGTTTATACGAAAAAGTGCGGTTATTTTTTTGAAGATCTTTCACCTGCTACAGTTTGGTCACTTAAAAGTGAATCACCGTGTACATTATAGAGAAGACGGTCTTTGCTTTGGTCTGCACTCCGCAGTCTGCTCTGCTTTCCTAATAACGTATAGTTTGGTACAGAGCTCGAGATGAATAGTTATGATGACCACCTTGTACCGAAGAAAGACACTGTGCATGAAATGAACAAAGCAATCATTTGGTCGCAACTGTGAATATTTTTTACATATTTTCTCGTTGCCGGTGTGTATTGTGTTTGTGTAACAGCGAACACAACACCTCGACTGAGCCCCAGTCTGCTGCACGGCCGGCCAATGCACTTGTTTTGCAACGTTAAAATCTCAGAGCGAAAAATAAAGCAGAAAAATATTTGGAAGGGATTATCGAACCTACGGCCGTCTCATGCGCAATAGGCCTGTTTACCTTCGTCTTGTTATTCGCGTTTGAATATTTTTTCGATCGCTATATTGCCGTAATTAAGTTCGGTAACAAACAGTTCTTATGAAAAATAATATATGGTTTGTTGTGGCGCGTCTGTACCACAGAGTACAGAGAGCTGAGAGCATAGCTTAAACTTAAGCTATGCTGAGAGTTCATCTTGTCATTCTTGTCAATGAATGATACAATAATACCAATGTCATCTTGTCAAATTATGGTTTATTGTGATGCATCTATACCTACCGCAGAGTAGTCAGAGTACAAATTGTCACAAATATGTCAAATGGCCATCTTGTCCTACGCCCGCCTTCTAGACTTAGATCTAAGATGAAGAAGAAAACTCATACCTATATCTATTTTAGTTATGTGTGACAGTATAGTTTTTCAAAGTTTTAAAGAAACTGGAAATAATTTTGTTATTAAGTTGTTAAGATTTCTAAAGAAAATTGAAATTTTAATTTTCTGTTTTGCCGCCGTTTTTCTAAACACTCCTATAACCGAAAAACATGCTAACTATCACGATTCACTTACCCTCGGTATGTCATTGCGCATCTTGTGACGTCAGTTACGAATCAGAATTTAAATTGCTCCATATGTTTTACAGAGCAATAGATACTTTTTTATGGGTTTTTGCTTATTTTAAACGTTTTCTTTTAAATAAATGTTGTTAAAAATATGTAGATTATATTACTACATAAATGAATATTCTGTTGATAAAAAACACATTTAATTTGATAATTATAGTTTTACAATTTGTTTTTTTTTGCGTTTTAGCTAATCGTATGCATTCAAATAAAATTGATGTATATTTTGTTAAATTAACAGGATTTTTCTTTTAAAAGACCGTATATTGGTAGACAATAAAAAAATATCATATAGGTATCTAAATAATACGTTTATTGTAAGTAAGGTGAATTTCACTGATTTCACTGCAAAGATTTATTTATTAATAATATTACCTACATAGTGAGTAAAATAGGGATAACATAATGATTCCCTTTAACCATAACAAGGCTAATTTTTTATTGCACATTCTATCTTATTTGCTGTATAAACCATAGGCATAAACTCTGTTGAGTCCCCTTTTTTTAATGCTCTGTTCTATAAATAATCTGTTTCCTTACCATTTTTTAAATTAATACTGTCTTGTCTGCGGCATGCAGCAATCCATTTTTTGGCAAGATTATTGTCCTTGGGAAATCTATAATACTTAGTTTTTCCGTTCCCTTACTGTTTTTATTATTATTTGGACATACTCTGACTGCACATCCCGGCATTTTTGGCCTATTTTAAAGCACTGTCGAGCTGGACTGACGATCAGTCAGTTGTTTACAATTTTTTCTTGACACATTAAACTGTAAACTATAAAAAATCGTAAAACACAACCGCAGCCGCTCATTATTTAGAATTCGTGATTCGCAACTGACGTAGATGCGCAGAGGTGCCTTGTTTCCGGATTCGTTAGTGACATACCGTGGGTAAGTGTATCGTGGCCAATTATTACTGTACCATCAAAGTCAACACTTTTTAATTTTTCAATTACTTCTATAGTGAACCGAAAACAATTGATAGCACAGATGAGGTTGCAGGGTCATAAAATGATCGTAAACTAAATTTTCTTTTATTTTCAATGTGTAAAATAGATAAATTATCGTTAAAAATATGGTTGTCTGTTTTTTGTTTTTTTTTATTGTCAAAATCTCTTTCGGACAATAGCCATATTTTTAAAGATAATTGAAGGCCTCGGTGCAAAAACCGGACAAGTCCACTTTTGGGTAAAATTGAGTTTTTCCACTACATTTATGTATTAAAATATCGCCGACCGATTGGTGTAAGAATCAGCCAAATCCAAAGCAGAATAACGTTGATATATAGCTTTAGGACTTGGCCGCTCGCATTCATGGGTGCAAGAACCAGACAAGTCCGGGAGTTTTTTTATTAATTTTCCCAAAACTTGTAAACTATGGACTTGTCCGGTTTTTGCACCGAGGTCTTCAATTTATCATTATCGTTATCTAAATTCCTGGCAATTTTAATACATGCAATTATTAAAACACTAAATTCTTACCTATTATTATAATGAGACTTAAATTTACAGGTAGGTGCCTATTTGACTAACATTCTTATAAATCATAAAAAAATCATTTGTCGTTTGGCAGTCTAATAGTATGGTTTCGATTCCATGTTTTATATCAAGACCCTCGGACCAGGTCTGATCTGAGGAAGAAAATAACAGGGCAAGTTCAATAAAAGCTCGTAATAAAATGTGGAATCTTGATTAAATATTATAAAATCGTAATAAAAAGTATAAAATAATTACTCCTAGCTACATAATAGCGTGCAATAGATAATAGTAATAAGAAGTGTAGAAAAATAGCTGCCATTGGAAAACATTATTTGCAGTTCAATAGGTACAATTATTGTTAGTGACTTAAGTGCATGCATCAATAATTATTATTATCTATTGCATGCGCCCCAAAAAACGTGTTATATTAAAAAACACATTTTTTTGTTTTTTTTTATATGTGACAGGTGTTAATTATATTTTAAACTTCAAACCAAAGAATAACATGATTTTTTTGTACAGGCATTATTTTTAAATAAATAATATACAGTGTTATTCATAAAGTTTGCACCAAATGGGAACAATTTGTATTATTCGATTTTTTTGAAAACATGATTTCGAGATATGTTGCGCCTAAAGAGAGTCGTGACGTCGCAGCCCATGCCTGTCAAATTTGACATTTAAAACTAAAAATTGGGAAAAAATTGAATTTACCTTTGGAAATATCGGGAAAAAAATGTTTTACATGTCAATCTTAAGAAAGATATCAGGATATATGTTTTTTTTTACAGTTTTTGTATTGAATTTTATGATTTCAGTTTCAATTCCTGGAATATGAAGTAAGAAAAATACAAATATCCTTCTACAAATTGACATAAACGCACAATAATACAATCCCAATACATTTTCTTAATAACCTTTTCCGATTTCCAACCCCATTTTTCCTAATTTTTATTTTAAATGTTATATTTGACAGGCATATGGGCTGTAACGTCACGACTCTCTTCAGACGCAATAGTGTACCCAAAACATGCACCAACGTAGCCCGAAATCAGATTTTCAAAAATATAATAATACATTTTTTTCCATTTGGTGCATAGTTTATGAATAGAATTGTATTTTCTGTGGATTTTTCTAATGTTTGTTTACCTATTTCAATCCAACTAAACACAGTAGCAATATTTCACAAAGAAAATATTTCGGAAAATTCCCCCTCCCTCCGCCTATGGGCATACAATTTCCTTTATTAGCATTTTATTTCCTATTGTTATTTGGGCATTATGGGGTGGGTCCAAGGAAGAACATATAATAAATGGCAAAGCCTTTTGTATCTTGAATTTATAATGAGGATAGCGTGCTATCAATTCCTTTGGAATACACTTTAGGCGTATCTTTCTAGAAACTTCTTTTTTTTCTAACATAAAAATTATCTGAATATACTTACCTACCCTAACACCGCACAAGCATATTATTAGGGTAGAATTTCAGATAAGTAAACATGTGCAAATTTTGACGGTAAATTGTAATTTTTTTTATGGTTTTGTGCTTATAAATGTTGTATAAAACTAGCACAAAACAGACACATATTATTGTCTATATTCGCAATTTGAGCACATGTAAATAAGCCAAAACAAGTTAGATGTTAGCGACAAACATTAGTTGTGAAGGTGTTGTGCCTATACTATTGTGCTCCCTCTGTGTTTATTATTTGTTTGCATTGCAAGGTAGTTGTTTGGCGAAATAGCTAAGGTTTCACATTTCCCCGTACGTTTCATAAACCCGCGATCAACGGTACCGCAAAAGCCGACTCAAAAATCGAATGTCCGCCCGGCGTCCTCTTACCGCGCAAAAATCAAACGAAAGACCGCCGCAGAAGCATAACAACCTTTCGGTCGAAACAGAGGAGGCGAGAGAAGTGCAATCCGCGGGTGACGTCACGGCCGGCCTTGACGAAGTAACTATTTGTCAATCAGCCATTGACCCTGTTATGCTGTTCCATACCAGACCGCGATCGCCGCCGGAGCCGGCGCACATGCGCAGAACCGCGCCGCACTAACCTTGCCTCATGCACTTGCCTCTTCTCGCCGGCCCCGTCTCGGCGGCGGCTACAGCCCGTCCCAGAGCGACGGATCTAGCGGGCGGCCGCGTCGCTTTTGTTTTTTAGCCAACTGCGAACTGCGGGCTTTGTTCCGATCCGATTTGAAGGTTAGGTTGGTGAACACAGTGGCGTAACTACAGGGTGTTCAGAGTGTGCGGTGAACACGGGCCCAGAGCTGCTAGGGGCCCACCGCCACCAAGATTCATGCGCAGGGCGCATATACACATAACATAAATTTCGGTTTTTTACGATGCGGGCCGATTGATGTGGTGCTGCGTAATAACCGACGAGTCAGAATCTCTAATCGGTTACATAGAGGGCGATTGAAATTTCGCAACAATAAAAATGCAAGGGTACTACAAAAAATGTATAATAACTTAAGAGTAAAATAAATGTAGGTACCTACAGGATAATTCAAACTCGACGCCCCAGGCCTAATTGCGGGAACAAGAAAATTTGAAATAAAATTTCTAACAGAGGTTCTTAAATGGGACATACTATAAGGCCCAATTATGACCCAAAATTAGCTTTTTTGTTGTTTGGGGAAATGGCCGCTGTGACGTCAATATTTTCCCCCAGAAACGTACCATTTTTTTCCTACATATTGAAAGTTCTTATAATTCTCAACAACTTTTATGGAAAAAGATTTTCTGTATCTTTAATTGTTCAAAATTTACAATTGATATCAGAAATTAGGTTGTTTTGTGAACCCTTAATTTTTTTTAACTGGAATATTAAAAGCAATTTTTTTAACACACTATAATAGCAAACAAGTCAGTAACAAGCACAATTCAAAAATTTAAAAAATACTCCAGTCGAACAAATTTAATGGTGCACAAGGCACCTTAACATACTCTTATATTATAATTTCTGATTATCGCAATTGTTTTCATGGCTAGCTAGATTTCGGAAAACTGATCCTAGTGAATAGAAAAAATTCCATGTTTTTCATTCCATTCCATTTAAGAGCCCCTGTTCAAAATTTTATTTTCAGTTTTCGTGTACCCGCAGTAGGAATGGGGCGTCGAGTTTGGATCACCCTGTACAGAACGTACATGGTGATTCAAAATTTTGACCTATAAAATGGCGTTTTTCGACCTGTAGTGAGCAATGCGCTTTATTTTTAACTGTTGGTCAATGTTAATACAAAGTTTAAGTTGGATTATTCTCTATGCACCTACAGGGTGTCCCATTTTCGCTACTTTTGCGAGGTATCTCGGTTATTTTTTGAAATATGGAGTGGCGGTTTTCGGGACACTGACCTACTTTTTCAAAAAAAGAAAGGCTCGTATACAGAATTTTCGTGCGGCCTCCTTAGTTTTCTAAACACAAGGTGATTTTCAAAATTTGCATTTTTTCGGGGGGTCCCCTTATACCCTAACTTGTTGAAATTGTAAAAATCGACCGTTATAGATTTTTTCACGTAGAATTCAGTATCGTACACGGTTTTTTTTCTAGGAGGTAAGAATTTCAAAATATAAATATAACTTGCAAAAGTATCGAAAATGGGACATCCTGTACAATGTTTGTCATTGTTACACCACTTTCAAACATAAAAAAACACAGGGGCCCACCTGAAATTTTGAACACGGGCCTACTCTTACGTAGTTACGCCACTGGGTGAACATAGAGGTCATATACAGGGTGTAACTAAACGGATGGTCAAAAATAAATCCACGTATTCTTGGAGTCAAAATAAGGGCACTTCTTCATATATTTTTTTCTCATACGGGCCTTAGTTTTTTTTATACAGAGCGTAGAAGTTTAGAGAAAAATACACATATTTCTTAGTATCTCTAGAAATATACGAGATATTTTCTTCAAACTTGGCGTGGCACATGAGCGGATGAGCCGTCAAACTGAAGGTTGATATGAAGCTTCCGAGGTCCCCAGTTGCGGAGATACAGGGTGCTATTAAAATTAATTAGTTCAGAAGAATATGAATACCCTGTATAATCCCATTTTTTACATTTGTTTTGAGTAGTGACTTCAATGGTTAACAAAAAGTATCTCTTAGTATTTTTCATATTCGCAGCCGTTTCTTAATTATTTTCAAAGAACGGCAATATACAAATCATTTTAAGAATGTCAATTGAACTTTATTTAGGAAAATACGATAGCAAAAACGATAATGAAAGAAACCTAATGCTATTAGAAAATTATTAAATTATTAAATGTTCGAAATGACAGCCGTCACTTTCAATACACGCAACTATGCGTTTCCGCATATGTTTATTACTGCCATTGGCAAGTCCATAGCAAAAAGTGCATGTCAGCAGTGACTATAGAAAGATCTATAGTCACTGATGTCAGTCAAATCTTCGAATGAAAATATCATTTTTCAAAATATTGATATTAAAATGCAAAATTGACAGCCAAATGATTCAAATAATGCCAAGTTTAATTATTGACATCCACAGATTGCTATTCTTGAAATGACTTGTTCATTAGCAGCATTGGCGTTCTTCAAAAATAATTAAAAACGGCTGAGAATATGAAAAAATACTAAGAGATACTTTTTGTTAACCATTGGATTTACCAGTCAAAACAAATATTAAAAATGCGATTATACAGGGTATTCATATTTTTCTGAACTAATTAATGTTAGTAACACCCTGTATCTCCGCAACTGGGGGCCTCAGAAGCTTCATATCAACCTTAAGTTTGACAGATCATCCGCTCATGTGACACGCCAAGTTTGAAGAAAATATCTCGTATATTTCTAGAGATACTAAGAAATATGTGTATTTTTCTCTAAACTTCTACGCTCTGTATAAAAAAAAACTATGGCCCGTAGGAGAAAAAAATATAGGAAGAAGTGCCCTTATTTTGACCCCAAGAATATGGGGTTTCATTTTTGACCATCAGTTCAGTTACATCCTGTATACAGGGTGTTCCTAAATATCATGTACATACGGAAGGGGGTAATTCTTTGGCTTATTTCATGACTAAAACTTCATATAAACAAAGGTCCGCAGACGCTTCGTTACTGATCTACAGGGTGTTGAAATTTCAAGATTTTTTTAGTTTTTTCTTTATAGCTCCTACAGTTTATGAGATATTTAGCTCAAATTTGGAATATAGGATATAGGTTACGCTCTAGGGCCTACATCCTACATCATTGGGCATTCCAAATGGTTGTGAGAATCTACAGGGAGATATTTTTTCAGGGGTCATGCTCCCTTTTCTGCCACTGAACTTTTTTGTCTTGCACCGCTGGTAGACTCTAAAATACAACGTAAATGTCCTGTTTTGTTTAGAAATTTTTTGGTTGTCCTGTAGTTTTTTCGTATCTGCGACCGTTATCGAAAAAAAAATAAAACACAATTTTTTGTAATTTGCTAGATGAGAATGAATGAAATGAAAATTTTTAGTAGTTTTTGTGCAATGATTTATTACAATACAAAAAACCTAAATAACAAACTGGCATCTCTTGCATTTCCATTCGCAAGACCATAGATGAAATGCATCTCAGCCATTTCATTGGAATTTGGCATTGTTACGAGATTATAATCAGTAAGGAGTAAGTATTTAAAACACTTTTAGACTTTACAGTTTAAAACTGAAACCTTTAATTTATAAACATATGCAGACACAAGTTACGATTTCAAATGCGAACTGTCAGAAATTAATAAAAACAGGAGATTATCCAAATAAAGCCAGAGCCTACTAGACTAATTTTAAAATTTTAATTTTTCATCTAGCAAATGACAAAAAATTTTTTTTCGATAACGGCTGCAGATACGAAAAAACTACAGGACAACAAAAAGTTTCTAAACAAAACAGGAAATTTATGTTGTATTTTAGAGTCTACCAGCGGTGCAAGACAAAAAAGTTCAGCGGCAGAAAAGGGAGCATGACCCCTGAAAAAATATCTCCCTGTAGATCCTCACAACCATTTGGCATGCCCAATGATGTGGGCCCTAGAGCGTAACCTATGTTCCATAGGCCCATGCGCAGATCCACAATTTGCCATAAAAAGGGACTTGTTCAACACTCTACCTATATGATCTCTATGGCAAAGAACAATAATATTATGTTTGGGAGAGGGTTTTGAGGAAGAACGGCACCTTGTTTGTGTCAATTGGTATAAATAAATGTTGTATACACTCACGTTGATGTATAATGTCACCAGACGTACCTACAGTATTTGTATTTTACACTTTAAGCCAATTTAGCGAATATAAGACAAAATAAATAATGAAAACAGTAAATCGTGTGTTCTGTACATGGCTGTATACCTAAGTGGTTATGCCGCAACAAGAAACCAAAATAAAGCCCAGGGCATTAAAATTGCCTGCCCTGTTCAAGGCAGAAATAAAAGCAATATTTTAGACTTTGACTTTACCTCAATTAAAAAAGACCTAACTAATACCTAGGTAGTAGTTCTAACGATAACTAATTATACCTATTTTTTTATTTTAGATTTGAATTCTTGACAGAATTCTTATCTATAATATAGCTATCTTGAATGGGACTACAATATTTTAAGATTTTTTGCTATATTTGGATAGTGATATCATTAGTATCATCACAGACAACTGTAAATGTGGCATACCACACATTTTTTGTAGGAAAATATCGGAGTGATGATAAAAACACTTAATTGTCTTTTTTTATTATTTAAAAGGACAGAATGGTTAGGATTTTTTGCTGCTCCAGTTAATTTATTAAAAGTTTATCTTGTTTTCCTTTTATTGTTGTTTTGTTAAGTGAAGGCTTTTATCGCACAATAAAAATAAGTCTGGAGGTCCTTGTAGAGCATTTTATAAAACTATGGACATGTTAGATAAATAGGTAACCTTTAAAATCAAGAGGAAAAACAGTAACACAAATTATCTGTGAAGGTAACATTTATTAAATTTTGATTGGATTTAAGAGCAATACCATTTTTCCTGCGGTTGGAATACTGATAATTTCCTTGTGGATGATGTAAGGTTTTAGTCACCTTTACAACAGAGCGGAAGCGAAAAAAATTTTAATCCTTTAGATACTAATCTTATTCTGAAAAGTCGTGTTGTAATACTCGCTGTTATAGAGATAAGGCGACACAAAAAATACTTGGCAATTAAATATATATGAGCAAATGTTATCATCAGCACAATAGATTTGTTGTTTGACATATCCGCGCTTTTGGGCAAAAGGATTTTTGATAACGAACATTTGCGCAAATCCAAGAACTAGGACTATTATTACGCAAAATATTCCACAAACTGGTTTGAAATTCTACCGAAACATATTTTTTATTATTACTCGATGTCAACGTAAATATTACCAGTGATTATGGAATCAATGATATTTCTTTTGAGAGAGGCCTATATACAGCGCTCGCGGCCGTGTTACCGACTGCCACATCGCACGACAGGCCAGTGGCGTAGCATGAAACGCGTTCTTAGCCAATATCACAAAAATGTTAAAAATGAAAAGGTAATTAATTTTGACTTACATGTAATTTGAAATATTGGTATTTATTTGCAGATAATTTCCCAAATGTAAAGCTAGTGTCAAGTGCTAAAATATATTTATTTGCGGCGTTTTCGTATCAATCAAAATAAAATAAATAATACACGCCCATGGAAACCAGCCCATATTTTATGATACTAACATAATCAATTAGGAAAATTTCAATAAAAACGATGTTAAAAAAATGATTATATTGGTCCTATTTACAAACAAAACAATGCAATTTATCATACTAAAAGGTAGAAGAGATTTGAAGAAGTTATATCGAGAAAAAATGAAGTTTTAGGGCATCTTTCAAAGGTAGCTTGTTAAATATTTACCTGTGAAACGAAATCCCTGGCTCTTGCTTTTCATTTCTGCTTTTGCAACCAAACGCTGAACAATTCACCATCGTAAGAGTATGTTTTATCGTTAATCACTGTTACTTTCAATTCACAAATTCGCGAAATTAGCACACAACGTACTCGCTTTGTCTGCCACATACAAAATGGCCGCCGCTCAAAACGAGGTAACAAAATCTATACACGGCAGTGTAGGCAAGCGCGGTGTCCTCTCTCTTTCTTTGTCTAAGGGCGGAACTTTCTTCTCATTTTCCAAGGTCAAATTACCAACGGAATTTTCTATTATTATACAACCACAATGAAAATCTTGTAAAACCTGGTCAGTAGATGATAACAATTTTTGTTTACCGTTAGATCAACGGAAAAAACCTAAAACAACAGGAAAATTACCTATCTGTGAAGGTAAAGTTTATTTATTGAATTTCGATTGCATTATAAAAGCAATTTGATAGAGGATTTTTTGAGGTTACCGTTGACAAGTTCCTTGTCGGTGATGTAACTTTTTGTTGCAGAACTATTTTGATGGGAACTAAAAACAGTAGTTCTAACTGTTAATCTGCTATTTGTAAATATTTCGGCCTTGCCTTGCCACTGATTAAGTAACTCGACTCGTTTTTTAAAACTGTTCTTTGCGTTAAGTATCTTTATTTTTGGAGGGGTTATTGCATAAATCAGGGAAATTATTATGAAAAAGCACGATTTATTTCATACAGAAATGAAAAAATAATACAAGCACTTTTTAAAACATTCATTATTAGTTTCCGTGTCATTAAAGACATTGTTATTGTTGGAACAATACTTAAAAATGTACTTATTACGCTTCGACCTAAGAGATAAGAGTAATGGGAACTACAAAGCTTTAATAGGAGACTTATCATTATGGTGTTATTGATAAATTACATAAATAAATGTTTGTGTTATTTCTAAAAATAGTACACGTGGTCATGTTATAACAACTCAGGAATTTCTATGTTATGGAAATACCGAGAAGCATTTGGAAAAATATTTTGAATAACACAGGATTATACAAAAAATAGTACATGTTTAAATATTTTCTTATTTGTTGCTTGTAATAAGATTGAGACTGTAACAATGAATTGAAAAACATATTGAGTCTTTGATCCATTAATTCAAATTGTTTTTTATTTGTTGGTTGGCATTTTGTAATAAATAAATTACTTTTGTTTTTATTAATATTTTTTCAATAATTCCAGAACACTAGTATAAAGTTTCATAAAAATTCTGCATTTTGAGATGACCCAGAGAAAAATACCCTGTATATTTTTCTATAGATTTTTTGCACACCAATACTGTTGACCATTCAACTGTTTTGAGGGGATTCCATCACACACTTGACTTTCTAGATGCGTTTAAATTTCCTATTTTGCTCAACTTTGACACCCTGCAGAATTGAACTCCCTGTATATTTTTGTCCCAATTTGGTATATGGGGTTTTGGGGTGTCCTGATTAAAGCTGTGGTGTCAGATTTTAAATTAAAAAAAAAACGCTAAAAATCGAAAATCGGGGGAATAAAGAAAATCGGAAATAAAATGTGCCGCTTTGCCCTAAAGTACAGTGTGATCCAAACTCGACGCCCCAGGCCTACAGCGGGAAAACGAAAACTCAAAATAAAATTTCGAAAAGGGGTTCGTAAATGGGACATACTATAAGGTCCAATTTTGACCGAAAATTAGCTTTTTTGATGTTTGGGAAAATGGCCGCTGTGACGTCATCGATATTATTTTCCCAGAAACATACCAGTTTTTCTCTATATATTGAAAGTCCTTATCATTCTCAACAACTTTTATAGTATCTTTTGTCGTTCCAAATCTACAGGGTCAAATATGTAAAAAACGTGGAATTTTTTCTAATCATTATTCGAAATCTAGATAGCTATGAAAACAATTAATTGATAGTCAGAAATTATTTAAGAGTATGTTAGGGTGCCTTGCGCACCTTTAAATTTATTCAACTGGAATATTTTTTAAATTTCTGAATTGTGCTTGTTACTAACTTGTTTGTTATTATTGTTTGTTACAAAAAGAATTAAAAATATTCTAGTTTATTAAACTTAAGGGTGAGCAAGGCAACCTAACATACTCTTAAATAATTTCTGACTATCAATTATTTCCATAGCTAACTAGATTTCGGAAAATGATTAGAAAAAAAATCCATGTTTTTTTACATATTTCACCCTGTATATTTTGAACGATAAAAGATACAGAAAATCTTTCCCTACAAAAGTTGTTGAGAATGATAAGGACTTTCAATGTATAGAGAAAAACTGGTATGTTTCTTGGAAAATAATATCGATGACGTCAAAATTGGACCTTAGTCTGTCCCATTTAAGAACCCCTTTTCTAAATTTTATTTTGAGTTTTCGTGTTCCGCTGCAGGTCTGGGGCGTCGAGTTTGGATCACCCTGTACAGTTTTTGATGACCTATTAATTTTGAAGTCTTTGGGCAATTTTTTACAAAATTCGAATTGCCACCTTGTATGAATGTAGATAAGATTATAAAAATACGTTGCCCAACCGGTTAATTCGTAGTAAACATTACCAAACAACACGAAACAATGCAATGTTTTCCATTTGGCAAACAACAATTGCCTATCTTTATTGCGCTAAAGTTATTTTCGGCCGGTGCAGCGATACCTCAAAATATTCTAGAGACACTGACCAGCGCCCATTATTTTAAAACGCTCTTGACTTGTCACAAAGAAATGCATAATCCAGCGGGTTGCGCCCTCGAGTTTCTGACCTTCGTTTCTGAAAAGCGAATTTCTAAAAATAATGACGAGCGCATTCGCAATTTCACTGCTCTGGAAGATTTATTTTCGATGTTGTTTTCTTGCGGCCTTTCCTAGAAACCCCGAAATAAGGAATAAACGTTATGCCAGACATATTTATGTTTTGCGGTTTTTCAGGCAGAACTCGGCGGATATTTTTGGATTTTTTCGGGCAACTTTTGCAGAAAACATCGGATTGACCTTGTGTCTATCGATTTTTTGTCTATAGACGATTTGTTTACCTGTATTGAGGTTATTTGGCCTTTTTACGGAGTTTAAGGAGATATATTTTTCCTACTTTTGATCGGAGCATAATACCTAAACACTGATAATATATAACAGCAAGCAATTTAACTACTCTTCAGAAAACAGGAAAAAAATTCAATGACCTTGACGCCATATTAGGGGAATGTAAATCAGAGATGTATTCAGGAAAATCAATTCAAACATACAGAGTAGTATCAGGACATTTTGTAATTTATATGATGTGGTAGTAAGTATACACAAGGCGAGATAAATTGGGCCCACAAAACTGCAACTCCGTTATACCTTCCTTCTATCTCCACTAGTTTCCGAGATTCCCATACTGATCATCAAAAAGAACTCACCCTGTATAGTGAACTGTGAACTGAACCATAGTTGGCCATGGTCTCAAAAATCAGTCGTTTTTAGAGCTTTCCAACGATATCACACTCGATATGGTTATTCAGAAAAATAATGGAAATAACTATGGTTTCCATTTAAAAAAACAAAAGTTTTTGTCATATCTTGAAAATGGCAGCTGTCGAGGAAATTAGGACATGATATCCGCATTTGGGGATACAATTCTCTCCGATTTTGGTATTTACACATTTTATCTAAAATCAGAAACAACGAAGCTAGATGGATTAGAATGAATCGCCAAAATTTCGTTTTTTCTTTCTAAATACCTAGTAAGACATGACTTTTTCAAAAATCCCCAAGGCACGTTGAATTGGGAAGAATTGCCCAATTTAACCTTCCTTCAAAAAAACTCACCCTGTATAAAATTTGTCAAGCAATAGGCCATTTTTTAAATTAGTAAAATTAGTACGGTAAGATAAATAAAATTATTTGTTGAAGCAACGAAAAAAACAGGTATATATGAAATAAAGGAATTATTTCTGCTTAAACTTCATTTTTGGGGTTGTAACTAATAACAGCGAAATATTGCTCCCTGTCTCCTTGAAAATATAATTATAATCTTGTTAAGTAATAGATAGATAGTCTTAAAACAGTTAAAAAAAACTTTTTTCATGTGTTTTATATATCCCTAATTTGTTTATACCTATACCCTACACCTATTCAGACAAATTAAATTTTTTATTTGAAAAAAAAAATAAGTAAAACATATCACATATCATACTATCATCATTATCTATACGACTTGTTTTACATTTTTCGCCAGGATAACATAACAATATTAAGGACCCCACGCTGCATCTATTTGACAGAATCTATTCCCAAATGGTGGCGGCGCGACCAGGTACGCAGAAATTTCTCGCCCATAATAGTTAAACTACTGGTTGTTATCTATACTGTGATTTGACTGATTGTTCAAAAAAAGATGACGTAAATAAAAAAACGTTTTTTCTAAAACCTTGATAAACTCGCTCTATATAACGTTTGCTGTAATAAAATTATGTCAAGAAACTGTACTTTGATGTCTGCAAAAAATAATTTACATACCAAGAAGTCTCGGCGCCTTTGTTTAAAAAGCCAGGGTATTGTGCTTCAACTGTACCTATATGCATTTTGATCCAAAAAAACATCATAAAAACTGCAAATATATGCGTCTCCAGTAATAAAAACTGCACTTTTATGTTTGCTGGCTACGATAAAAAAGGTTAAATTGATTCGGGCCATAATGAATTCATAAAAAAATATATCATATTTTCTTTGCAATGCGCATCAGTTGTTGTTGTTTTTGTCTGCTTTTTGCCAGGGGGGTCAATGATCGTTAAATGTTTATGTAAGCCATTATTTATTAGCGACTTGGGCTTCGTAATTTGCATATATGTTTGCGCAAAAGTTAGATACATAATACATTAACTCAATCACACAAAAAATTAATGCAAATAAATCGACAAAACAGTCAATTTATTTCTGCGAGTGGGACAAAAACAGAGCTACCCCGTACTATAGTTCCATCTCTCTCTCTTCGCTTTCGCGCATGCGCATCCAGTATTTCATATGTAAAAAGTGTTGCTTTTCTTCGCCAAGCTTTTCCAGCGTGTACCCCAAGCGTGCAATCGTTAAGTAAGCGAATATCTCCTAATTTTAGCGGATGACTCGTACGCCAGGGGCAACGAAAGTGCATCGGCGCCAGGCGTTTAGTCAGGCCTGGCCTCAAGCCGGCCCTGAGATCGCGCACCCGACGCCGCCTTAAAAAAATACGGGGCCACTAAACTTGCACAAAGAAATTCGCGAACACACACTGCATTTATAGATTACTGAAATATACGTCGACGAACGACGCGGGAAGATATTCAACTTGCAGTTCTTCGGATGATTATGTACAGGGTGTCCCATTTTGGATGTTTTTGGGTGTTTTTCTTAAAAATCTCGGTTATTATTAAAGCTAGAGGATTGGGGTTTTCACGTCACTGTACTACTTTTTTGAGAGGAATTTGGTGGACCAATCAGATTTTAGATAAGTTTTATAGTTTCCGCGCATTGGCGCAAGACTGAAATTTTCGATTTTTTTGAAACCTCTCTCCTGGCTACAACTTATATATATATATCGACAAATTTAATCAACTATTTTTATAGATTTTTTGGCGTAGAACCGAATGGAATAATTAGTTTTTTGGTGGCGTTAATAGTTTTTGAGATATGAACCAAAGTTATATATTTTTTTAAATGGAAACCATAGTTGATATCTCAAAAACTATTAACGCTACCAAAAAACTAATTATTCCATTCGGTTCTACGCCAAAAAATCTATAAAAATAGTTGATTAAATTTGTCGATATACAGGGTGTAACTAAACGGATGGTCAAAAATGAAACCACGCATTCTTGGAGTCAAAATAAGGGCACTTCTTCATATATTTTTTTCTCCTACGGGCCATAGTTTTTTTTATACAGAGCGTAGAAGTTTAGAGAAAAATACACATATTTCTTAGTATCTCTAGAAATATACGAGATATTTTCTTCAAACTTGGCGTGGTACATGTGCGGATGAGCCGTCAAACTTAAGGTTGATATGAAGCTTCTGAGGCCCCCAGTTGCGGAAAATTAAAGAATCAGCATTTATTCTAGGAAATACAGACAACTGTGTTGCTGAATTCAGTAAAATATTATTGCCACTTATTCAAAGAGAAGTTAGTATAAATAATTAGGTAGAACACAGGGTACAATATCAGACAGGTGGCTAGGTTATTGTTTCTGTTGTCATGACATTTTAACCTGAAATTTATTAATCTGTCATTTCACTTTGACATGACAAGATCTTTGAGAAAGGAGGAAGATTTATTCTCCGAAAGCTCAGGAAACAAATTTGTTGAAGATATTTTTTGAGTTTTTTGGGTCTATATCTCCAAATCGCGACGTTCATTTATTTTTCTGAATACACAACGGAAATCGCAAGGATTTATACAATTCTCGTATTTAATTTTTTTACAAAATTAAAAACAAAAAAGTTAAGGGAGTATAGAACGTTATATGAATACCTAACCCTGTACAAACAAAACACTGACATATGGGCTTCAAATGAGATAACTTAAGCTTAATTTTGCACTGAAATCATTGCTTTTGGAAAGTTTGAAAAACCGGATATGACGTCATAAAAATATTTTTAAATATTTATTGGATATTTAGGAAGATCGTGCATTTCTGATAAACGAATGATAACAATTTAGAAAGCATTATCAATTAATTGTTTTTTGTGGATACCTAATAAAGTCATGTCTAACTCGATTTTCGCAGACCATTTCCATGTTTTGGCTTATAACTTTTTAATGAAAAGAATATAGAAAAAACTCCTTTAGCAAAAGTTTATCAGAAATGCACGATCTTCCTAAACATGCAATAAAGTATTATGTTTCTAGTAAAAATACTTCGTATGACGTCATATCCGGTTTGAAGCCCATGTCAATTTTTGCATTGTACTGTTTGTCCGCTAGGGCAACGAGTCCGATACACCCTGTACAGGGTGTCCCATTTTGGGTGTTTTTGGGTGTTTGTCTCAAAAATCTCGGTTATTATTAAAGCTAGAGGGTTGCGGTTTTCACGTCACTGTACTACTTTTTTGAGAGGAATTTGGTGGACCAATCAGATTTTAGATAAGTTTTATAGTTTCCGCGCATTGGCGCAGGACTGAAATTTTCGATTTTTTGGAAACCTCTCTCCTGGCTACAACTTATATATATCGACAAATTTAATCAACTATTTTTATAGATTTTTTGGCGTAGAATCGAATGGAATATTAATTTTTTGGTGGCGTTAATAGTTTTTGAGATATGAACCAAAGTTATATATATTTTTTAATGGAAACCATAGTTCATATCTCAAAAACTATTAACGCTACCAAAAAACTAATTATTCCATTCGATTCTACGAGAAAAATCTATAAAAATAGTTGATTAAATTTGTTGATATATATAAGTTGTAGCCAGGAGAGAGGTTTCCAAAAAATCGATAATTTCGGTATTATGACTAAAATGACAGAAAAAATAAAATATAACTTATGGAAAATTTCGACAGCAGTAGGTATCGGCTTTGTTGAATTTTCAATAAATTATTGTAAACATAATATAATTGTGGGAATACAAAAATTAATGTAAACTGTCAAATCTCCATTTATAATATTCTCGTAATGACTGTTTTATAACATATACAGGGTGTTTCTAAATTGCACCAAAATATTTTACATTGCGATTTTCCCGTTAAAATTTTAACGGGATAATCACCCTGTAAAATATTTTGGTGCAGTTTAGAAACACCCTGCATATATCGTGGAAACCCGAAAAATGCGTAGATTTCGAAAATCGACAAATATACAGGGTGTTCCACCTAAAAAACATAAGTTGGGTCTATATCTCCAAAACGCGAGATACTCAATACACAACGGAAATCGCCAAGAAAATTTTATACAATTAGCATATTTACATTTTTTCCAAAATTAAAAAAAAAAGTTAAGGGGATAATGTTATATGAATAACCCGGTACTTTTTGATCGCTCATTATCAAACGTTATAATAAAAGGACAAAGAGGAACATTTTATTTATAATCTTGTTGACACCTTGTGGGGTTCTGAGTAAAGGACTTACTTCTGTTGTCTCATTGTCTCACAACCCCATACATATCTAATACCTTTCTTGGTCATTGTTCTAATAATAAAACTCATAAAGACCATAATTATTTCACAACTTTGTTCTAAGACAACATAAAATTGTGTATAACTTTTTATACGTATACCTGTTCAAAAATCATGCACCTTACCTACCAACAGTTGGTGTCGGATAAAAAAAAGTATCATCGTTGACGCACTGCAACAGTATTTTCATTTCATAAATAATTATTCATTCATTGCACGTTTTTAGTCATTCGGATTTGCAAAATAATGCTATTATACACACCGATGTAACATTCTCCTGGAATTAATATTATATTTGTCAGTAGAACAGATAATACTTACACGTAATTTAACGGTGGTATGGTTATGATTTATTTATTAACAGACGGTTACTAAACTGTATATTATAACGCTTATTTTATTAAGGGCTTTAAAATGCCGTTCTCTCAATGGAAATAATATGGAAAACCATATATACTAATTTGGTAAAGTTCTTCAGCCTATAGTAGGGACATAAGTCATTATACAGGGTGAGTAACGTAGGCCGCGTTGGTCTATATCTTCTACATTGTTAATGCAGAAAAAAAGTACAGACAAAACTTGCAAAGAAACATGAGTACTACATTGCGAAAATATTTTCTAATATACAGGGTGTCAATAGGTATGGAACACCCCGTATTTTGTTACCTTTTTTAGAAAGGCCTTAAAGAGTAGTTTTTTTTTGGTACAAGGAATTAAGGGTCTATCTTTAAACGCTAGGGAGTTATATTAATTTTAAACGAAAAAACGGGCCACTTTTGGAAATTTATTTCCTACTCAAAAACCAAATAAGGTTTTGGGCTATAACTTGGACTGGAGATTGCCTGTTACGCCTAGTTAACAATTTTGGACCGATATTGAGATAAAGTTTTGAAGAGCATACCGGGCGATTCACTTACGCAAATCCTAATTTTACTCGCTAATTTTAAACGGAACACTGACAGTTTGATAACAGTCAAATAAAAACAATTGCTTCTATTCTCTCCATGGCCTACTCAGTAATATCGATTAATGTGAAATTAAACTTAAAGGTAATAATTATTTGTTCCATAAAAGTCAAGAATTTTGCTTAGATACGTAAAATAGTTTGATAATATTTTAATTTATTATTATTTTGGCATCAATTTAGAACTGGGAAACGTAATGTAACTAAATTTATACCCCAAATGCTAGACGGTACATCAACTTTGCAACAAACAAAACAGTATTTTAAAGCGTAAATATCATTTTCTTTTGAAAAATACCTATTCTTATCGGTAATTAGTAATAAAAAATTAATAGAATGATAAACCTAGTGATATAAAATAGTTTTTACGAAGTTTCGAGTTTTTAAAATTTTCAGAAATTTCATAAATACTAAAAATTGGCAAAAAAATAAATATTTTAGTAGAGCGTTCAAATTTGGTACACTTACGTAAAACTGAAAAACAATAAACTTTTCAAGTAAAACTTTTTGATATTTTAACAACTAAACTCATTTTTGGCGATATTTTTTTTAAATGTCATTTTTGACAGATAACGAAAGTTACATGACCACGTTTGAGTGGGTCATTTTTCATCTTTTTTAAAGCAAAAGGTAACCCCAAAATTAAATTGCAAAATAAAACGTTAATTATAAATTTCTCCCTATGTTGCGAACTTTTTGGAGGACACTGTAGACCACCGCGGCCTACGTCACTCCCCCTGTGTATAAAATATTATTTTATTTATTATTATATAACGTCTGAGACCACAGCACGTGAACGAACATGAGAGAACTAAAAAAAATAATTACCTACACATGTCATATCTAACGGTCTTGAAGAAGGCTGGGCTAGATATGTGGGTGCTAGTGTAGGAGTGTTAGTAAATGTCACTCCTCTTCAATCCGAAGATTGTCTAGCCATACATCTATTAACTGTACATACAACAACCGAATTGCAAATGATGCTTAGGTATACCGGCTACGACACGATATACCTAACGGTAGGTTATGTTTGTAATGAAGAGAATTTTTTTAACGTTACCAGATTACCAGACATTGTATAATGCCTAAATTTAAACTTTTATCTCTGACACGGTGAAGTAGCATGGCTGGAGTTTGAAATTAAAGTATTTTTACGCGCGAGGCAGTGGTGTCGGAACGCAGGTAAATATGTAGAATAAAAAAAATAATTAAAAAGGAACAGAGTAGGATGGTATGCCACAAGGATGCCTTTTGGGACCCACGTGGTGCTACGGCATGATGGAAAATTAGACATATCATATTAGGTAATTTTTTATAAAATTTCTGTCTGTTCCACTGGATTGGGCATCCCTTAAAACGGGTTGGAATCAGATTTTGTTGAAAAATATCGAACCGAACAATTTAAATTCTAGAAACAAAAAATGAAAATCACGATTTAACTACCTATTTTACCTGCCTAGTCGCTTAAATCAAGTAGCATGGGGATTGAAAACAATTAATTGAAACTGTAACTTGCTTTATTATCAAAAGGTATAGGTACCTAAATACAAAAAATTTAAAATAAAAATTTAATTTAAATTTTTTCTTCTAATCCACCATTTATTTCGATACATTTTTTATACCTCATAAATTTCAGATTAGGGTTTTTGTATTTAGGTATACCCTATTGACATTACTATGATTTGTAATAAAGTGGTAAGTTACAGTTTTAATTGTTTTTAATCCACATGCAACGTCATTTAAGCGAGTAGGCAGGTAAAGTTGATAGTTAAATAGCGATTTTCATTGATTTCTAGAATTTTTACTATTCCACATTTTCTAACAAAATTTGGTACAAGCCAGTTTTAAGTCATGCCCAAACCAGCGGCGTAGTCAGAATTTTTATACAAATATGCCTAATATGATTTGTCCAATTATTGTAGGCCTTGGTTTTTTAAAATAAAATATGCTGTTTTGTCCCAAAATAAAGTTTTAAGTGGGTCACACTGTGTGTGGTTTCATATGTTTTATTTTCTTTTTATTATAAATAAAATGTTCTTTACCAAAATCAGTTGGCAACTTTTCACTTTTACAAGCTTTTATTTAACTTGCAATGTATGTATGATTGTATGTATGTTTAGGTCAAATCTTGCAAGCTGAATTAGAACCACTTCCTGATATCCGATTGAGCTGAAATTTTGCATACACCTTTAGTTCCGGTGACAATACAATATACAATACTCAATTTTGTTATACTTTCAAAATGGCCGTCGCCACAAGATGGCGGATGATGTATTTTTTGTCAACCCCCTTAATATGGATATCAAATAAAAGGGCTTGAAGAATAGAAAACGATAGAGTTAGTGACATCACACTAAATTCAATATGGCCGCCGCTCCAAGATGGCAGTTAATGTATTTTTTTTGTAAACCCCTTAATATGGGTATCAAATGAAAGGGCTTGAAGAGTAGAAACGATAAAGTTAGTGACATCACACTGAATTCAATATGGCCGCCGCTCCAACACGGCGGATTGCATTTTCTTTTCCCTTAATATGGGCATTAAATGAAAGGGCTTGAAGAGTAGAACTAAAAAGTTGAAAATAAAATTAATAGAAAAAATATATTTTTAAAAACAAGCTTAAACATAATTTTGTTGCATTATACAACTATATATGATATAAAAGCTTGTCGCGAGAATATATATATCTTGAAAGTAATTTTAATTAGAAAATGTATTTTTATACAGGGTGAGTTTTTTTCGATGCCCACTATGGGGATCTCGGAAACTAGCAGATCTAGAACGAAGGTTAAATGGGGAAAGAATTGCAGTTTTGAATGCTCAATCTAATGCCCCTCTTGGATTTTTAAAAAAGTTCATGGCCGTAAGAAATTACCTAGATCAGCTCTATCCAAATAGTTGGAAATAGACCTATTTCCTTGCAGCCCCGATCCCCCGATTTGTCTGTTTTGGATTTCTTTTTGTGGGGAACAGTACAAAATAAAGTATGAGACAATTGTTGAATTAAGAGCAGCTGTTTTAGAAGCAATTGCCAGTATTGACAGGCGCTCTATAAGAAAGGCGACAAATTCAGTTTTAAAAAGATGCAATATTTGCATAAATAATAATGGTGGATTGTTTGAACACCTTTTTTATTTTAAAAGGTAACCTTTTAAAATAATAATAATTTGAATTGAGTTTTTTAATTTTTGTTTTATTTTGATACATTCTGTTACCAGCTAAAAACAAAATATTAGAAAGTTTTAAGTATGTCTAATTATAAAATAGAACGTAATTATGAAAATATTCCATGGCTGACTATGTGAAAATTAAAAAAAAATCAGAAAATTAGCCATAGCTCTTTTATTTTTTATAATAACTATGCCGGTATTATATCTTTGGAAAGCTCAAAAAATGGCCGATTTTATAAGGTCACAGTCAACTATGATTTACATTAAAAAAAACACAAGTTTATGTTATATCTCAAAAATCACAAACAACATAAAAAATGGATCGGATTATCTTATTAAGCTCAAAATTATCTACAATTTTTGTCTCTACAGTTTTTCTGTATAATCAGAAATAACGGAGCTACAGAGATTAGATGAAATAGCAAAAAATCACTCTTTTCAAAATATCTAGTGAGCCATGAACTTAAAAATCCAAAAGGGGCATTAGATTGAGCATTCAAAACTGCAATTCTTTCCCCATTTAACCTTTGTTCTAGCTCTGCTAATTTCCGAGATCTCCATAGTGGGCACCGAAAAAAAGTCACCCTGTATAAAAGAAATTTACACACGAAAATCTCGGGACAAGCTTTTATATCATATACAGTTGTATAATGTAACAACATTATGGGTTTGCCTTGGTTTGATTTATTATAAAGTTTATTTTCTTCTTTTCATAGCATTTAAATAAAAGGTTGTTTTTAAAAATATTTTTTTACTATTAATTTTCATTCGTTAACGTTGTATGTACATTTCGGATTGATGAGAAATATTTGTGGTGCGCATATGCCCGACAACATCGTATCCATTCATTGGGTGTTATTCCCCTCCCAAGGTTACAGTCGGCAATAAAAAAAATATTTAATAAATGGGCCGTACTATGAGACTCGGTCGGTTGTCGGTTTTACTACCAAAATAGTCCTTAAGATAGGTCAGGAGTATTATAATAGAATAGGCGGACTATTATGCACTTTATGTTGTGACAATGAACCGACTTTGCCGCGATTGTTGCGATAGCCTATCAACCGAACTGGTAGTCTGATCTGGTCGCAGTGGCGTAACTACGGAAGAGTAGGCCCGTATTCACTAGGATGGGTTTTCCGAAATCTAGCTAGCCATGAAAACAATAATTGCGATAGTCAGAAATTATTTAAGATTATGTTCGAGTGCACCATTAAATTTGTTCGACTGGAGTATTTTTTAAATTTTTGAATTGTGCTTGTTACTGACTTGTTTGCTATATTATAGTTTGTTACAAAAAAAAATTATTTGATATACCAGTTGAAAAAATTTAAGGGTGCACAAGACAACCTAACATTCTCTTAAATAATTTCTGACTATCAATTGTAAATTTTGAATAAAAGATACTGAAAATATGCTGAAAATATTTTTCTATAAAAGTTTTTGACGATGAAAAAATGGTATGTTTCTGGGGAAAAATATTGATGACGTCACAGCGGCCATTTTCTCAAACAACAAAAAATAGTATGTCGCATTTAAGAACCCCTGTTCGAAATTTTATTTCCAATTTTTGTGTCCCCGCAGTAGGCCTGGGGCGTCGAGTTTGGATCATCCTGTAGGTACATGTTATTATACATTTTTGTACTACCCTTGCATTTTTATTGTTGCGAAATTTCAATCGCCCTCTATGTAACCGATTAGAGATTAATTCTGACTCGTTGGTTATTACCAATGAATAAAGAACCCCAGGAAGGAGCCAAGGCTCTATGGGCACTATAAAATACGTGAGGCGGAAATCGCCCTGTATGGAGACTGAATTTTGACAAAATATTTTTATATTTGACAGTTGCCACGGTGGTTTGTGCTATTAGATATATGTGTAGTTCTTCGATAAGTACTTTTTGGAGATCTATTATGGTTAGCTATGCAGCCTGCGGCTATTCCGTGACTACCAGAACAAAACGTTTGGGGGATAACATTCTATCGGTAAGTACTTTTGTAAACCGGAAACGGCATGCCGCCATATGCAGAGGCTGAACCGGTCCAGCGTAAAGCCCAAATTTGCTCCTTCCTGGGGTTCTTTATTCATAGGTTATTACGCAGCACCTCATCAATCATCAATGGGCTCGCATCGGAAAAACCGAAATTTCTGCGCCCTGCATGAACCTTGGTGGCGCTGGGCCCCTAGCAGCTCTGGGCCCGTGTTCACCCCACACTCTGAACACCCTGTAGTTACGCCACTGTCTGGTCGTTAGACCCACAAGGTGTCAATTCATTTCAATATTTTTCTATAAAAGTTTTTGACGATGATAAGGACTTTCAATATTTAGGAAAAAAATGGTATGTTTCTGGGGAAAAATATTGATGACGTCACAGCGGCCATTTTCCCAAACAACAAAAAATAGTATGTCGCATTTAAGAACCCCTGTTCGAAATTTTATTTCCAATTTTTGTGTCCCCGCAGTAGGCCTGGGGCGTCGAGTTTGGATCATCCTGTAGGTACATGTTATTATACATTTTTGTACTACCCTTGCATTTTTATTGTTGCGAAATTTCAATCGCCCTCTATGTAACCGATTAGAGATTAATTCTGACTCGTTGGTTATTACCAATGAATAAAGAACCCCAGGAAGGAGCCAAGGCTCTATGGGCACTATAAAATACGTGAGGCGGAAATCGCCCTGTATGGAGACTGAATTTTGACAAAATATTTTTATATTTGACAGTTGCCACGGTGGTTTGTGCTATTAACAGAACAAAACGTTTGGGGGATAACATTCCATCGGTAAGTACTTTTGTAAACCGGAAACGGCATGCCGCCATAGGCAGAGACTGGACCGGTCCAGCGTAAAGCCCAAATTTGCTCCTTCCTGGGGTTCTTTATTCATAGGTTATTACGCAGCACCTCATCAATCATCAATGGGCTCGCATCGGAAAAACCGAAATTTCTGCGCCCTGCATGAACCTTGGTGGCGCTGGGCCCCTAGCAGCTCTGGGCCCGTGTTCACCCCACACTCTGAACACCCTGTAGTTACGCCACTGTCTGGTCGTTAGACCCACAAGGTGTCAATTCATTTCAATATTTTTCTATAAAAGTTTTTGACGATGATAAGGACTTTCAATATTTAGGAAAAAAATGGTATGTTTCTGGGGAAAAATATTGATGACGTCACAGCGGCCATTTTCTCAAACAACAAAAAATAGTATGTCGCATTTAAGAACCCCTGTTCGAAATTTTATTTCCAATTTTTGTGTCCCCGCAGTAGGCCTGGGGCGTCGAGTTTGGATCATCCTGTAGGTACATGTTATTATACATTTTTGTACTACCCTTGCATTTTTATTGTTGCGAAATTTCAATCGCCCTCTATGTAACCGATTAGAGATTAATTCTGACTCGTTGGTTATTACCAATGAATAAAGAACCCCAGGAAGGAGCCAAGGCTCTATGGGCACTATAAAATACGTGAGGCGGAAATCGCCCTGTATGGAGACTGAATTTTGACAAAATATTTTTATATTTGACAGTTGCCACGGTGGTTTGTGCTATTAACAGAACAAAACGTTTGGGGGATAACATTCCATCGGTAAGTACTTTTGTAAACCGGAAACGGCATGCCGCCATAGGCAGAGACTGGACCGGTCCAGCGTAAAGCCCAAATTTGCTCCTTCCTGGGGTTCTTTATTCATAGGTTATTACGCAGCACCTCATCAATCATCAATGGGCTCGCATCGGAAAAACCGAAATTTCTGCGCCCTGCATGAACCTTGGTGGCGCTGGGCCCCTAGCAGCTCTGGGCCCGTGTTCACCCCACACTCTGAACACCCTGTAGTTACGCCACTGTCTGGTCGTTAGACCCACAAGGTGTCAATTCATTTCAATATTTTTCTATAAAAGTTTTTGACGATGATAAGGACTTTCAATATTTAGGAAAAAAATGGTATGTTTCTGGGGAAAAATATTGATGACGTCACAGCGGCCATTTTCTCAAACAACAAAAAATAGTATGTCGCATTTAAGAACCCCTGTTCGAAATTTTATTTCCAATTTTTGTGTCCCCGCAGTAGGCCTGGGGCGTCGAGTTTGGATCATCCTGTAGGTACATGTTATTATACATTTTTGTACTACCCTTGCATTTTTATTGTTGCGAAATTTCAATCGCCCTCTATGTAACCGATTAGAGATTAATTCTGACTCGTTGGTTATTACCAATGAATAAAGAACCCCAGGAAGGAGCCAAGGCTCTATGGGCACTATAAAATACGTGAGGCGGAAATCGCCCTGTATGGAGATTGAATTTTGACAAAATATTTTTATATTTGACAGTTGCCACGGTGGTTTGTGCTATTAACAGAACAAAACGTTTGGGGGATAACATTCCATCGGTAAGTACTTTTGTAAACCGGAAACGGCATGCCGCCATAGGCAGAGACTGGACCGGTCCAGCGTAAAGCCCAAATTTGCTCCTTCCTGGGGTTCTTTATTCATAGGTTATTACGCAGCACCTCATCAATCATCAATGGGCTCGCATCGGAAAAACCGAAATTTCTGCGCCCTGCATGAACCTTGGTGGCGCTGGGCCCCTAGCAGCTCTGGGCCCGTGTTCACCCCACACTCTGAACACCCTGTAGTTACGCCACTGTCTGGTCGTTAGACCCACAAGGTGTCAATTCATTTCAATATTTTCGCGTGAGGTTCAGAAAAGGTTATTGAAATGTGTGGTCTCGACATGGCAACGAACAAAGAAATTACGCAATTTTTATCACTTGTTTACCGAAATAGGTGTTTTCCGAGAACACACGCAGTAGGCTAGACATAAAAATATCGCTACGTTAATTTTCTACGTTTTATTATATTGAACATCGCAATAAAATACATAAATTGATGAAAGTTATCGCGTCGATTCGGAGGGTCGATTTACTGGGAAAAGTAGGGACCAAGAACGACTTTGGAAAGTCAAAATCAATTTCGACAATCGGTATTCATGATAAGCCTGGTTCATGCAGCAACTTTATCTTTATGCTTTTGCTTTATGTTTTACTTTAAAGAAATAAAGCACACGTTCAGGCAGCTTGCTTTTTACAAATTATTTGCACATGCGCATTTTAAATCCATACGAACTTTTTTGGTGCTAAATGGAGTTTTCGCGTGGTGGAATTCTTCTTGGTGATTGTAGTTAACAATATAGGTTTTATTTTCCAAACAGTTTTGTATTTCTCAACCTCCAATTATTTGGTAATTTGACAAAACGACGCGTGCGCAGTTCTAATTGCTTTCGGAATAATATAAAGAAAAAGTTGAAACTTCCCAACTTTTAAATAAAAGTAAAAGCAAAACATAAAGCAAAAGTGTTGCCTGAACGCTTCCATTATTTTACAATATCTGCAAAGTTTAAAAAGCATAAAGATAAAGATAAACTTGCTGCATGAACCAGGCTTTAGTTATTCTTATTACAGTGGCGTAGCCAGCATTTAGGGGAGGGGCGAAATTTTCCGAAATCTTTTCTTTGTGAAATATTGCCGCCTATTGTGTTTAGTCAGACTGAACTAGGTACATTCAAAAATGTCGGATGAACTAGGTACAAAAATTAGAAAAAAAAATATTATTAGATTTTTTGAAAATCTGATTTCGGGCTACGTTGGTGCATGTTTTGGGTACACTATTGCGCCTGAAGAGAGTCGTGACGTTACAGCCCATATGCCTGTCAAATATGACATTTAAAATAAAAATTAGGAAAAATGGGGTTTTATCTTGGAAATCGGAAAAGGTTATTAAGAAAATGTATTCGTATTGTATTATTGTGCGTCTATGTCAATTTTTAGAACGATATTCGTCTTTTTCTTACTTCATATTCCAAGAATTGAAACTGAAACCACAAAATTCAATACAAAACTGTCCCTTATCATTTTGCTTCACTCAATTTCAAAATATAGATGTGTATTGTGTAAAAATATTACAACACTGGCTCAGGGCATGAACTTAGCTTAAAATTAAAGAGTCTGCGCCAATATTGATTTGTTACACAAAAACTGTTAAAAAAAATCTTATTTTTTCCCTGTTTTGCATTGAAATTTATTTCTATTTTTATGGTTTAGTAAGAAAGCAACCATTAAATAAGTGTCTTAAGTTATTTTGCGAAAAAATATCGTGTACCAATTTGAAGAGATATAATGAATAAAAAACATATATCCTGATATCTTTCTTAAGATTGACATGTAAAACATTTTTTTCCCGATATTTCCAAAGGTAAACTCAATTTTTCCGAATTTTTAGGCGCAATATGCTCCAACATATCCCAAAATCGTGTTTTTTTACCATTTTACCATTTGGTGCAAACTTTATGAATAGCACTGTATATTATTTATTAGAAAATAATGCCTATAAAAAAAAGTCATGTTATTTTTTGGTTTAAAATAAAAGTAGCACCCGTCACATATAAAAAAAAACAAAACAAATTAAATATATACTTTTGAATATAACACGTTTTTAAAAAACGGACTAAAAAACGTATAATTATTGATGCATGCGCACTTAAGTCACTAACAATTGTACCTATTGCAATGCAAATAATGTTTACCAATGGCAACTACTTTTTTACACTCCTTACGCCATGGAATATCATGGAATCACGCCATGGAACGCAATGGCGTTCCATGGTATTTAATGGCGTTCCATGTGGCGTTATTCCACGGTATTCCATGCTACGTTCCATGGAAATCCATAGCGTTCGAGGAAAGTGGACTTGGGCGGTCTCAACCAACGGGTTATCTATTTGCCTTCCGAAACAAATTCTTCGTTCTGAAAATGGGAACAAAGATCTACTTAGAAGGTTCAAAAGTCCCGAATATTTCGAGAACATTATACGAAATAATTCGGAGAAAACCGTTTGCACCCACCCATTTTTCCAAATTATGACCCTAATCCTAATTATCTGGAGTCATAGGAGTGTGTATAACATACAGGTCTCTAGCTTAAATCGACTTAAGGTTATAGGACTCAAAACGTACAAACTCAAATCCCGAAAATTTCGTGGCAATATCGAAATTATATTCACTCGAAAGGATGGTCTTTATTTGAGACTCACCGTGTATGCATACGAGAGATCGCCGTTTTATATAGTGCCCACATAATATTTGCTGAATAATATCGTGTTCATCAGCCAACCATGTTCCACATAACGATTATTGAAAGCTACGTAGGTATGTTGGAAATGTGCGCTGAAATCTGGACTCGCAATCACATTGTAACACATTATAAAAGCAGTGGCGGGTACTATGCCCTTTTATATCCCTAACAAAGGCGGATCCAGGAAAATATAAACGAGGGGGCGGCGTGGTAAAAATTTTTTCCGAGAGGCCGGGTTAAGGGAAGTTTTTAGAATATAATATGTATTTTTGTGAAAAATAAAATAATTTTCTTGAAATCGGCATTAAAATGTCCCAAAATCGTCATTAAAAGCACAGAAATCGTACAATAATGTAGCCTATTATTGTACGATTTTTTCAATAAGTAGGCCTTGGTAAACATCAAACGTCAGACGCGGAGAAATCACCCGTCAAAAGTGACCAAATATTCAAAACCCGGCCGATAAAGGCTCACTTAACTTTTCGTACACATTGCGAAATTGTTTCCTATAGAAGCGCAATCCTTCAGTATACATATTTTAGTAAATTTGAATATCAATAGATTTGTTGTGTAGGCTGCACAAGAAGCAGCAGTTTGGTTTTTCTGTCAGAAGGTGCCGTGTCTCATCATACTTGTCCTAGGTAGAGCGATCGTCAAAGTCAAGCAATGTCGCGCGTAGTCGGTTCATGGACGGGTGATCCCTTAATATTATTTTCTTGCCCAATAAAACTTTTTTTTTTCCCGATATTTCCAAAGGTAAACTCAATTTTTCCGAATTTTTAGGCGCAATATGCTCCAACATATCCCAAAATCGTGTCTTTTTACCATTTTACCATTTGGTGCAAACTTTATGAATAGCACTGTATATTATTTATTAGAAAATAATGCCTATAAAAAAAAGTCATGTTATTTTTTGGTTTAAAATAAAAGTAGCACCCGTCACATATAAAAAAAAACAAAACAAATTAAATATATACTTTTGAATATAACACGTTTTTAAAAAACGGACTAAAAAACGTATAATTATTGATGCATGCGCACTTAAGTCACTAACAATTGTACCTATTGCAATGCAAATAATGTTTACCAATGGCAACTACTTTTTTACACTCCTTACGCCATGGAATATCATGGAATCACGCCATGGAACGCAATGGCGTTCCATGGTATTTAATGGCGTTCCATGTGGCGTTATTCCACGGTATTCCATGCTACGTTCCATGGAAATCCATAGCGTTCGAGGAAAGTGGACTTGGGCGGTCTCAACCAACGGGTTATCTATTTGCCTTCCGAAACAAATTCTTCGTTCTGAAAATGGGAACAAAGATCTACTTAGAAGGTTCAAAAATCCCGAATATTTCGAGAACATTATACGAAATAATTCGGAGAAAACCGTTTGCACCCACCCATTTTTCCAAATTATGACCCTAATCCTAATTATCTGGAGTCATAGGAGTGTGTATAACATACAGGTCTCTAGCTTAAATCGACTTAAGGTTATAGGACTCAAAACGTACAAACTCAAATCCCGAAAATTTCGTGGCAATATCGAAATTATATTCACTCGAAAGGATGGTCTTTATTTGAGACTCACCGTGTATGCATACGAGAGATCGCCGTTTTATATAGTGCCCACATAATATTTGCTGAATAATATCGTGTTCATCAGCCAACCATGTTCCACATAACGATTATTGAAAGCTACGTAGGTATGTTGGAAATGTGCGCTGAAATCTGGACTCGCAATCACATTGTAACACATTATAAAAGCAGTGGCGGGTACTATGCCCTTTTATATCCCTAACAAAGGCGGATCCAGGAAAATATAAACGAGGGGGCGGCGTGGTAAAAATTTTTTCCGAGAGGCCGGGTTAAGGGAAGTTTTTAGAATATAATATGTATTTTTGTGAAAAATAAAATAATTTTCTTGAAATCGGCATTAAAATGTCCCAAAATCGTCATTAAAAGCACAGAAATCGTACAATAATGTAGCCTATTATTGTACGATTTTTTCAATAAGTAGGCCTTGGTAAACATCAAACGTCAGACGCGGAGAAATCACCCGTCAAAAGTGACCAAATATTCAAAACCCGGCCGATAAAGGCTCACTTAACTTTTCGTACACATTGCGAAATTGTTTCCTATAGAAGCGCAATCCTTCAGTATACATATTTTAGTAAATTTGAATATCAATAGATTTGTTGTGTAGGCTGCACAAGAAGCAGCAGTTTGGTTTTTCTGTCAGAAGGTGCCGTGTCTCATCATACTTGTCCTAGGTAGAGCGATCGTCAAAGTCAAGCAATGCCGCGCGTAGTCGGTTCATGGACGGGTGATCCCTTAATATTATTTTCTTGCCCAATAAAACTTTTTTTTTTCCCGATATTTCCAAAGGTAAACTCAATTTTTCCGAATTTTTAGGCGCAATATGCTCCAACATATCCCAAAATCGTGTCTTTTTACCATTTTACCATTTGGTGCAAACTTTATGAATAGCACTGTATATTATTTATTAGAAAATAATGCCTATAAAAAAAAGTCATGTTATTTTTTGGTTTAAAATAAAAGTAGCACCCGTCACATATAAAAAAAAACAAAACAAATTAAATATATACTTTTGAATATAACACGTTTTTAAAAAACGGACTAAAAAACGTATAATTATTGATGCATGCGCACTTAAGTCACTAACAATTGTACCTATTGCAATGCAAATAATGTTTACCAATGGCAACTACTTTTTTACACTCCTTACGCCATGGAATATCATGGAATCACGCCATGGAACGCAATGGCGTTCCATGGTATTTAATGGCGTTCCATGTGGCGTTATTCCACGGTATTCCATGCTACGTTCCATGGAAATCCATAGCGTTCGAGGAAAGTGGACTTGGGCGGTCTCAACCAACGGGTTATCTATTTGCCTTCCGAAACAAATTCTTCGTTCTGAAAATGGGAACAAAGATCTACTTAGAAGGTTCAAAAGTCCCGAATATTTCGAGAACATTATACGAAATAATTCGGAGGAAACCGTTTTCACCCACCCGAATTTCATAAGCGTCTGTGACATAAATCAAGTGGCCTGTCGCTCCCGAAAATAAACAGTTCCGATCCGTATCCAATACCGAAAAAACTATAATTACGTATTATTTAAAATTAGTAAGTTTCGTGGCACAAATAATTAAGGTAGCGCGGAGCAAAAAGCGAGATAGTGACCTGGTTAGAAAACTAGGTCACAGTCACGCCGACCAGTAAAAAGAGACAGACGATATATTTATCGGCGTCAACATCGTACTTCCTCTAGTAATAGAACAGCACACAAACACAACGTACAGGGTGACTCCACATTATAATGAGTCCCCCAGACAAAAATATAACGGACCAATAATAACGAATTTGTGTGATCATTCAGCGTTACAATACCAAATGAAAACAAATATTTCTTAATATTTTCTAAAATTTATGTGTGGCGTAAACAGATCCATTGAATTTTAATTATTGGGTTTTTCGCCACCAAACTGTTAAAAGACAACTTTTTCAAGTTGCCTGGAAAATTAATAAATTCTTAACAGTAGATGAACTAAACTTTTAACTCAAAAAATATCTTTAACAAATTTGTATCCTGAGCTTTCGGAGAATAAATCTTCCTCCTTTCTTAAAGATCATGTCACGTCAAAGTGAAATGACAGATTAATAAATTTCAGGTTAAAATGTCATGACAACAGAAACAATAGCCTAGCCACCTGCCTGATATTGTACCCTGTGTTCTATCTAATTATCTATACTAACTTCTCTTTGAATAAGTGGCAATAATATTTTACTGAATTTCACTGAACATTCAGCAACACATAGTTGTCCGTATTTCCTAGAATAAATGCAGATTCTTTAATTTTTCCTCTATTTCCTACTTCTTCTTTGAGAATTGGTTTAGACCTATCCCACAAAATCCTATGATTGTTATTAAAAGAGTGTTCACATATTTTCGACTTCGAAATTTGATTTTGCGTGATATAATTTTTATGTTCTTTTAAACGAACGTTAAATGGCCTACAAGTCTCCCCAATATAGGACTTTCCACATTAACAAGGAATTTTATAAATGCAATTTTTTGAACTTTATGGTTTCATTTTAACTAGCATCGATCTTAATGTATTTTTGGTTTTAAATACTGTTCTGACATTAAAACGATTGTCTATGCGTTCTAGCTTATCTAATGGTCCAGGAATATAAGGAATAATTAAATTTACTGGTCGGTCCACCAGATTTACAAGTTCAAAGTTTAGTTCATTTACTGTTAAGAATATATTATAGTTCCAGGCAACTTGAAAAAGTTGTCTTTTAACCAGTTTGGTGGCGAAAAACACAATTAAAATTAAATGAACAAATATTTCTTGTCCCATTTTTCCAAATTATGACCCTAATCCTAATTATCTGGAGTCATAGGAGTGTGTATAACATACAGGTCTCTAGCTTAAATCGACTTAAGGTTATAGGACTCAAAACGTACAAACTCAAATCCCGAAAATTTCGTGGCAATATCGAAATTATATTCACTCGAAAGGATGGTCTTTATTTGAGACTCACCGTGTATGCATACGAGAGATCGCCGTTTTATATAGTGCCCACATAATATTTGCTGAATAATATCGTGTTCATCAGCCAACCATGTTCCACATAACGATTATTGAAAGCTACGTAGGTATGTTGGAAATGTGCGCTGAAATCTGGACTCGCAATCACATTGTAACACATTATAAAAGCAGTGGCGGGTACTATGCCCTTTTATATCCCTAACAAAGGCGGATCCAGGAAAATATAAACGAGGGGGCGGCGTGGTAAAAATTTTTTCCGAGAGGCCGGGTTAAGGGAAGTTTTTAGAATATAATATGTATTTTTGTGAAAAATAAAATAATTTTCTTGAAATCGGCATTAAAATGTCCCAAAATCGTCATTAAAAGCACAGAAATCGTACAATAATGTAGCCTATTATTGTACGATTTTTTCAATAAGTAGGCCTTGGTAAACATCAAACGTCAGACGCGGAGAAATCACCCGTCAAAAGTGACCAAATATTCAAAACCCGGCCGATAAAGGCTCACTTAACTTTTCGTACACATTGCGAAATTGTTTCCTATAGAAGCGCAATCCTTCAGTATACATATTTTAGTAAATTTGAATATCAATAGATTTGTTGTGTAGGCTGCACAAGAAGCAGCAGTTTGGTTTTTCTGTCAGAAGGTGCCGTGTCTCATCATACTTGTCCTAGGTAGAGCGATCGTCAAAGTCAAGCAATGCCGCGCGTAGTCGGTTCATGGACGGGTGATCCCTTAATATTATTTTCTTGCCCAATAAAACTTTTTTTTTTTCGATTTCAAAAAAAATATAATATGTACCTCGGCACTGAAGTTCTTTTTATGACTCATATGCTTTATTTGCCTCGGCCAGAGGCCTCAGCAACTAAACTCCACATGAGTCATAAAAAGTTGAACTTCAGTGCCTTGGTACATAAATAACTATTATTTCTCTAGAAAAAAAACAAAAACAAAAAATGTTTACCCAAACAAAATAAAAAACAAACTTAAACAATAAACATAACAAAAGAAAAATCACAAAAAAATAATTCTTTAGATTTAAAAAATAATGTACTTATCACAAAATAAAATCATATTTTTTCTCCTTTCGCGCAAGCTGATATTTTCTTCATTTATGGGTACATATTGCGGTGTATCTTTATTAGGGCTAAATTACTTAGTCTGTCTTGAACCATATTGGTACGTAACCAAGTTTTAATTCTTTTAAGTGAAGAAAAATTTATTTCCGCCGATGGCATTGCTTATCGGGAAACTGGCAAGTATGCTAAAAAAAATTCTTGCCGTTGTCGCGATGCTGCTTCGTACTGGTGTTGCCACTGTTGCCAGAACAAGCTTTATTGAGAAACTGAGGCAAATATACTAAAAACGCTCTTTAATTGTACACTAAATTGTGACAGGTAAATATTTCATGTCCCTAGAATTCCTTAAAAGGCGGCCATATTGATATTATTGATAGGTGACGGAAAACAGAATTTATACATTTTACACACACAAATCCTTAATTTAAATAGATAGAAATTAACATTAAACTCTGTTCTTTGATGCATAGAAAAAGGCTATAGTTTTTTGTGCTTGAAGTTAGGTTAGAGGGTTAGAGCCACAGACACAGAGATCGAATATCAAGGTCGCCCCCCCCTATATCCGCCACTGATCCCTAACCCTGACTTGAGTATTAAAAAAAAAGATAAATAATTGGTGGTTCAAAAGGAATCGAATGCGATAAAAAAACGCATTTGAAAAAATAAGATGTCCATTTTGTTGCATTTTTCATTAGATTAGTGAATTTAATAAAAAATCTGCACCCCACGCTTGCATATCACTTCTGGTTTAGCGGAAGTGACTTCTTTGCCCCCCAACACCTACAAAAAAATTAATATTATTTTTTTAATTTAATTGAAAAAACTACACAAGTTTGATATTTCAACCATTAATTCATCTTACAAATTACCGAGATAATCGCTCGTAATTTCTTAGAGGAACAAAAATACGTCACTTCCGGCTAAACCGGAAGTGCGGTGCAGATTTTGTAGCCACTTTAACAGTCTAATGAAAACATACAATAAAAATTGCCATCTTGATTTTTTCAAAAAATCGGTTTATTTCGCGATACATTTTTTCTTTGAAATTCAGTTGTTTTGTTCTTGGCACAATTCCTTGGAAAAACTACACAAGTCCAATTTTTGAACCACTAATTTATCTTAAAATTTACCGACATAATAGCTCGTAACGTCTTAACTGGGACACCCTGAACTTAGGTTTTTTCTGTTAAAAAAATAAAATGCACAAAAATCAAAGTAGGCTTAGGCTTTTGAATTGTTTCACACCTGCCCAGTTTTTTATCATGAACAATTTTCCTTAATAACAGTTTGACGTGATTTTTTTATCCACTTTAAAGAGTCTAGTAAAGAAATGCAACAAAATCCCCATCTTATTTTTTTTTTCAAAAAGTCGGTTATTTGGCTATAACTCTTTTGTTTCAAATTCAACTGAGTTTTTCTTTGTGTCATTCAATTCCTTGGGAAAAACTACTATTAATTTATGTTAAAAATTTCCGGGATACTCGCTCGTGACGTCTTAGAAGAACAAAAAAATTTCACTTCCGGTTAAACCTGAAGTGATATTCAAGTGTGCGGTACAGATTTTGTATCCACTTTAACAGTCTAATGAAAACATACAATAAAAATTGCCATCTTGATTTTTGCAAAAAAATCGGTTATTTTATTGCGATATTTTTTTTCCTTGAAATTCAATCTTTTTTGCTCTTGGCACAATTCCTTGGAATCAATTTTTGAACCACTAATTTATCTTAAAATTTACCGACATAATCGCTTGTAACGTCTTAATTGGGCATCCTTACTACGGTTTTCTAGGGTTTTCCGTAGTACTTGAGCGATTGCTATCCTAGTTCTATCGGGAAAAAAGTCGGCCCTAGCCGCAAATGACAACGAAGACAAAATAATAGTAATTGCCCCCCTCCCCCGCACAACCATGTGGTTGCTTCTGGGGTACTCCTAGTTTGGAGTATTGTGAGGGTGAGAATTATTATTATTGTTTATTATTATCCTGAACTTAGATTTTTTTCTGTAAAAAAATAAAATGCACAAAAATCCAAGTAGGCTTAGGCTTTTGAAATTTGAACAATGAACAATTTTCCTTAATAACCTTTTGACATAATTTTTTATCCACTTTAACAGTCTAGTAAAGAAATGCAATAAAATCGCCATCTTGACTTTTTTCAAAAAAATCGATTATTTGCGATAACTTTTTTGTTTGAAATTCAATTGATTTTTCTTGGCGTTTATGTATATTCTTTGGAAAAAACTACTCAAGTCAATTTTTAAATCATTAATTTATCTTAAAATTTACCGGCATAATCGCTGGTAACGTCTTAACTGGGACACCTGGTGTGTACTTTGATTTTTTCTCCTAAAAAAATTTAAATGCACAAAAATTAACATGGGCTTATGCTTCTGAAATTTTTCACACGTGCCCAGTTTTTCATCATGAACCATTTTTATTAATAACATTTTGTCTTGATTTTTTATCCACTAAGAGTCTAGTAAAGAAATGCAACAAAATCGCCATCTTGATTTTTTCAAAAAAAAAAAACGATTATTTGGCGATAACTTTTTTGTTGCAGGGTGATTTCATTTAACACTATTTTTCCTAAGAATAATTTTGGAACCAATGCTTCTATTGACGGTAGATGGACGTTTTAAAATCCTACAATAGTTACCAGTACCAGTATTATACACTTTCACGCGTTATGTTCGAGTACCCAATTATTGACAACATGGAAATTAGGTACATGAAGAGCGCAAATAGAAAAATTTTACATGCCCCCGTTTTCCTAACAGCACCGGCCTACTAAGGCCGTGCCGAACGATTTTCTCTCATTTTTGCTAATTAATTATTATTATTATGATCACTTTTACGTGACCTCGTATCCATTATGATTACGAACGCGGCATAAAAGTAACAAAATTGAGATTATCCGGAGAAAGTTGTAATAACGTTGCATTCGTTATTTTCTTCGTAACCTTGTTACGCTAGGTGTCAGTAAAAGAGAAACTCGCGGACCTGGTAAAAAGCTATCCAACCGCCTGGGGACTACTTTGATATTGACATTGCTGGTTTTCTATCGTTAGTGCGAGTGATTTAATCGCAATTTCATCCGACGTGTAAATTGGAAGTCAGTGTCAACAATAACACAGTTTTCACGGACAATAATATAATAATAATAATTCTCACCCTCACAATCTCCAAACTAGGAGTACCCCAGAAGCAACCACATGCTTGTGCGGATCAATAACACCGACTTAATGACAGTTAGTTGTACCCTAAATCTGTAGCGCCCAGGGAGGCACTGGGACACCCTGTATATCCATTCTTTTTGCAAAAAAAGCAAAGAACGTAAACATAAGCATAAGTATAGTCCAAAGTACGAAAGAAAACGTTTCTAAAGAATGCGGGCAGCGTTGCGAGATTTCCTATACGAGTAGTCGTTATTATTGGCGAATACAAGTTTTATCATATTGAAGCCGAATTTCTGAACTCTGTTATACCGAAAAAATAAAGCTCGCATCACGGGACCACTGACCCATTTTTGTTTATCATTTATTTTTAACGCGGTGTGATAAAACACCTAATATTATATTTTTTCAACATCGTCGCGTCTACCATCGCCTTTGAAATACGGCAACACAGCACTTCTGCAAAGGAGTCGGCTGACAAAACTAGTTAGCCAACGCGTTTTGTGCCTGTTTCTATAGTACGTAAAGTTAACTGCGTATTTGGGCTACCATACAGACCTCATTTTTTAGGCCGCTGGCAAGTTTTTTCCGCCGGCTCAGAGAGCTCAGTGGCGTTTCGTATGTTCGGGAGTTAACGTGTGCAAAATGAGTAAACAGGGAAGAACGTTGCATTCTCAAGCACGAGAAATAATTGCCAATGTTATAAGGGTTTGCCTTCCTCCATAATCTAAGGCATCACCGTTAAGAATAATATTAACAATAAATTAAATAACAATTCTATGAAAATTAAGTCAGTGAGTTACACAAAATTGAGCTGCGCCCCTGAACTGTGACTAATTCTATAATATTTGCGAGTTCTTCCCCCTTACGTCGCACGCATTCTGCCGTAAGAAGGACTATAAGAGATGTTTTCTATTCAAATTGTTTTAAAGCAACTAATGACACGTGAATTTTCACAAAACGATGCACTTTTGCTGTTATTACACTCACGTGCCGAATGCAATTCGCAAAATCTCTAATATTTGAACTCGAATAACCTTAGACCTTCGACCTCCTGACTCACAAAATTATTTAACAATTCGATAACGACCACATGTGCCGCTTATAATAGGAATCTCAAATTCCAAATATAATAAAGTCCAACTGATAACAGATTACGAGATAAGCGTTACATATTACCTAATAGTGTTTCGAATAATATGAAAGACACTCGAGAAAACTGAAGACGGCCATTGATAAAACATCGGCTAATAATAAAATCTGAATAGCCCATGATAATACGTTTACTGAAATGAGTCGTTCTATTTATGGGGTTTTGTCGATAGCCTGAACAAAGGGTGACTCGCAAGGAACGAATAGAATAGACACGTGGGTAAAACCTTATAATACATATATTATACCGTTTAGTTTATTAGTGTTCTTTGCTACAATCAATATCGTAATTGATCGTAAAACGATCACTTTTTTTATATGAGCCATCATCAAACGAATTTAGTGTTCGTTGAACTAACCTACAAGGTGTCCAAATGTTCGAGGTCCTCTTAGTTTGGTTGCTAGGTACAGTCTGTGTCAAGGAAGAATCTCACCCCCCTTAACTTTTTGTTTTTTCAAGATAGAAAAAAAAACTTTTCAAATCAAAGTTGTGGGGAATTTTATATATTTTTTGATAGTGTCAACCGTTTTTATACAGGGTATCACAAAAAGGTAGGGCAAACCACACTTGCAGTTTTTTTGGAAACGCCCTGTATATTTTTTTATTTTTGGAATCCACGATTTTTTTCGGTTCCGATAAAAAATGTATTTTGTGAACGCTTCTTTTGACGTTTTTACTTTTGTCAAAATACCAATCCAGGGACGGCTACGATTTTTTTTATACCCCGATTTTCACAAAAACCATTTAGCGATTTTTTTTTATTTAAAATCTGACACAACAGCGTTAATCAGGACACCCAAAAACCCCCATATACTAAATTTGAACAGAAAATGTAGAGGGTGTTCGGTTCTACACCGTGTTAAAGTTGAGCAAAATAGGGACTTCAAAGGCACCTGGCGAGTCAAACGTGCCATGGAATTATTTCAAAACAGTGGAAGAATTAACAGGACCACCCAAAGTGTTGATGGAAGAAATTGCAAGAAGAAATATACTGTCAAATTTATTGTATTGACTTGTTTTTTAATTTCCATGGCAGATCTGATTTTTGCAAATATTTTTATTAAGAATTTAAACTGTCTGGACAGATTTTTTAAAATTATTACCTAACAAAAACTAGAATATTGTTCGTAAACACAAGGGAAATGACTGAATGACTCTTTATATATTTTTTTAATTTAATTTATTTTACATTTAGTAACATTGTTTCAATATTCCAAGGCAAACTTGACCAGCATAAAATTCGAAAAAAATCGGAAATTTGAGACACTGTAGAGAAAAACATATCCTGTATATTTCTTCTTGCAATTTCTTCCATCAACACTTTGGGTGGTCCTGTTAATTCTTCCACTGTTTAGAAATAATTCCATGGCACGCTTGACTCGCCAGGTGCCTTTGAAGTCCCTATTTTGCTCAACTTTAACACGGTGTAGAAACGAACACCCTCTACATTTTTGTTCAAATTTAGTATATGGGGGTTTTGGCGTGTCCTGATTAACGCTGTTGTGTCAGATTTTAGATAAAAAAATCGCTAAATGGTTTTTGTGAAAATCGGGGTATAAAAAAATCGTAGCCGTCCCTGGGTTTGCATTTTGACAACAGTAATAACGTCAAAAGAAGCGTTTTTTGAAGACCTTTCGAACAAAAAAAGGTTTTTGAAAATATCTCACAAAATACATTTTTTATCGATTTGTATACACTTAAAAGTAGACATCCTGTATGTATGTCATCTATTTTTGTCACTCGTTTGAAAGTTACAGAGTGTTGAAATATCACATCTTTCTTCTATCGAATAACGCATTTTTACAAAAAAAACATGCAGTGTGACAAATAATAAACAATAATAATGCTTGGGCATATCTAAACATTTTTGTTTCGAAGCCATGGCTAGTTTGATGGTGGAAAAAATAATCTTCATCACTTTATGCCATTGAAATTTAAAAACGGTTGACACTATCAAAAAAATACATAAAATTCCCCACAACTTTCATTTGAAACGTTTTTTTCTATCTTGAAAAAATAAAAAGTTAAGGGGGTGGGATTCTTCCTTGACACACCCTGTACAAAAAGTATTGCCTAGCATCCCTTACGCAGCAAGGACTTTCACAATGATCGTTTCCTAAACTGGTTTTGATCAAAAAGGTACGAATTATGCGAAAGAAAAATTAATAATATCAATATTTCCTCAGTCAAATAATAGTCGCTAATAGACTAAAATCGACAAGCAGTTACTGTAACGCAAGGTTAGAGTCAGTAAATCGTAGGTCGCTGGTTCGAGTCCCACACAAAGTCCCAGCTTTTTTCTTTTTTTTTATTATAGCTGCATTCTTCGTCTTATATTTACCACTGATTATTCTTTTTAGTAATTGAACAATGGTTACTTTACTTGGAAGATTATTTCTCACAATCTGCTCCATAGCATATTTAAAGTTTAATTCAATTTCACCGTAATATGAAACTGTCGGTAGCAGGAAAAATGTAATACATTGCACGATGTGTATGCTCTTTTTTGGCCTTGGAGGTACTTTTAACTATTTAGTTTTTTTGTGATAGAAAAAAGTTTTAAAGAAAAGTTGTAGGGAATTTTCTGCAGTTCATTGTGAGCAATAGTTATTTATGTACTAAGGCACTGAAGTTTAACTTTTTATCACTCATGTGGAATTTAGTTAATAAACCAAATAAATCGGAAAAAAGTTTTATTAGGCAAAAAATAATCATAAGGGATCACCCGTCCATGAAACGACTGCGCGCGGCGTTGCTTGAATTTGACGATCGCTCTACCTAGGTCTAGTATGACGAGGCACGGCGCTTCCCAACAGAAACTCCAAACTGCTGCCTGTTGTGCAGCCTCCATGAAAAATAGATTAATATTCAAACCTACTAAAATATTTTTATACTGAATGATTGCGCTGCTATAGGTAACAATTTCGCAATTTGAACGTTGGCCGCGTTTTGAATATTTTGTCACTTTTGACGGGCGATGGCTCCGCGTCTGACGTTTGATATTTATATCTCGCCAAGGCCTACTTATTGAAAAAATCGTACAATAATGGGCTATACTTCAGTGCCGATTTCTGAGCTTTCAATGGCGATTTATTACTTGGCTTTTTATTTTGCCAAACTAAAATAAATGGGCGAAAAAGCTTTTGGATCTGATTTCCACCAAAAATAGAAGTAAAAACATACAATTATTGGGCTAGTAGGTACGAGGTCACAAGTGAAAAAGATATTCGGCGAAGTAGACAAAAAATAATTTGGTATAGTTGACCCGGATAATGTAACAGTAAAATGTTTACGCTCAATTCCGAAAAAGCGAAGATTCAATCGTCAAAGTGTTATAGCGTAGGACAGTGACGGAAAAAATAAATGGGAAAGTACGTCCTCGATTTGTGGCACCATTTCTCTCTTCTGTCTCTTTTCTCCGGTGTAAATCTGTACATTGTGTGGTCTCTCTCGGTTCTTTCTTTGGCCTAGTTCCCGGAGAAATTAAACAATGATACCATAACAGTAATTTTTCAGTGAAATTATGCCTCTCTAATAAGATTGTAGTCTTTAACGGCGCTTATTATATCACAAAAATTACATTATATTTTGAAGCGCTAACGTTTTGAAAAGTTCTGTAATGTATTATCTGTTTTAACAAATAAAACGTTTACATCGTCATTAAAAAATCATCTCATTGGGTGAAACAGCACAATGGTACCTATAGGGCATGAAGTCCTATAAATTTTGATGTAGCCAATTATTGTTTTTGCTTAAAAATATGTCAAATGACGTCCTTAAAAGCAATCATTTATAACCATTTATAGAATAACCAATTTAATTAAATTTGATTTTAAAAATTATTTTAAAAAATTATGTCTTTAAAATTTAATAAATAACTACATGGATCTAACAAAAATTTTACAAAAAGAAAATAATTTAAACAAAATGCTTTTTCTTCAGATGGTTGAAATAAATAAAGAAAAAACTCAATGAACAAAAGAACTGATATTAATGATTTAAATTCCATATATTCCAATACTTTATTTCTTGATAATAACAACAGTAACTAAAATAAACTATAACCTGAGCTATAACCTATATGATTCATGTTGAATTTAGTTGCCGAGGCCTCTGGCCGAGGCAAATAAACCACATGAATCATAAAAAGAACTTTAGTGCCGAGGTATGTACAGGGTGTCCCATTTTGGGTGTTTTTGGGTGTTTTTCTCAAAAATCTCGGTTATTATTAAAGCTAGAGGGTTGCGGTTTTCACGTCACTGTACTACTTTTTTGAGAGGAATTTGGTGGACCAATCAGATTTTAGATAAGTTTTATAGTTTCCGCGCATTGGCGCAGGAATGAAATTTTCGATTTCTTGGAAACCTCTCTCCTGGCTAGAACTTATATATATCGACAAATTTAATCAACTATTTTTATAGATTTTTGGCGTAGAATCGAATGGAATAATTAGTTTTTTGGTAGCGTTAATAGTTTTTGAGATACGAACTATGGTTTCCATTTTAAAAAAATATAACTTTGGTTCATATCTCAAAAACTATTAACGCTACCAAAAAACTAATTATTCCATTCGATTCTACGCCAAAAATCTATAAAAATAGTTGATTAAATTTGTCGATATATATAAGTTCTAGCCAGGAGAGAGGTTTCCAAGAAATCGAAAATTTCATTCCTGCGCCAATGCGCGGAAACTATAAAACTTATCTAAAATCTGATTGGTCCACCAAATTCCTCTCAAAAAAGTAGTACAGTGACGTGAAAACCGCAACCCTCTAGCTTTAATAATAACCGAGATTTTTGAGAAAACACCCAAAATGGGACACCCTGTACATAAATAACTATTTTTTGGTATTTCATTTTAAAATGTTATTCTAGGTACATAATATTATATTATTTTTTTAAATAAAAAAAATGAATTATGAGGCAAAAAACAATCATAATAGGGGATCACCCGTCCATGAACCGACTGCGCACGGCGTTGCTTGACTTTGACGATCGCTCTACCTAGGTCAAGTAAGACGAGGCGCTTGTCAACAGGAACTCCAAACTGCTACCTGTTGTGCAGCCTAAATGAAAAAATAGATTAATATTCAAACCTACTAAAAAATATTTATACTGAAAGATTGCGCTGCTATAGGTAACAATTTGGCAATATGTACGAAAAGTTAAATGGGCCTTTATTGGCCGGGTTTTGAATATTTCGTCACTTTTGACGGGCGATGGCTGCGCGTCTGACGTTTGATGTTTACATCTCGCCAAGGCCTACTTATTGAAAAAATCGTACAATAATGGGCTACTTCAGTGCCAATTTCTGAAGATTTTGAGACATTTCACTGCCGATTTCAAGAAAACGAAAATGGTGCTACGCGCTTCTGTCGATATAACATACCCTTCGGTTATTAAAAAGTTTTGCTCCTCGGTATGTACCTATTATTTATATATTGTAATATTTATTTTCTATACTCTACTAAAAAACTAGAAAAACATTTTCTTATCTTTACCCTTTACATTGCAAATAATGTGTTAGACAATGGTAGAAAATAGCTTTTTCCCAAATTTGTTAATGAACGATAATTGAAACCGGTTGTAAATTATTATGTCAGCCGAATAATCCTAAATAAATAATTATTAATAACAATATCCTCTAACTATAAACTGGCGGTTGATTGAACTTATAATTATTCATTCCTAAGTAGGTGTTGTGAGTATTTCGACATCGAAATATATCGTGAATAACCTCAAACAGTCCATTAAACTTTCGACGAAAATGCTTTCGGTGAATGTCAAAAGTTCATTAACATAAGCAGAAAAGTATATATACCATATACCACGTGTCTGCAAAACGAAAACACAGTTGGGTTGTGTTTTCTAGTTGTTATCATGGTAAGTCTCGAAAGTTTTGCGCAATGTTGATTAATTGGATAATTGAATGAAACTTAAAATTGGCATTATACATATTACACAAAAAAATCTAAATATCCGGTCAGCAACTTTTTTAGATTAGGAAAATTCAATAATATACAGCGTGTTCCATTAAAAAACATAAGTTTGGTTTATACCGCTTTTACGTAACACCCTGTATCGTTCACCAAAAATCTTAAAAGTTTTATAAATGGATCACCCTGTACAAAAAGTAAAGAGAAATATTAGATTAAATTAATTAAGAAATATGAACTAAATTTCGATAATTTATAACACAATCACAATATTATAAACATTATAACGGAAAAGAAGTGATTTATGCAAAAACGAACGTGTTGGTATTTCGTTTATGTTATAACTGTAAATTTGCCATTTTCTGGCAATATAAATAAATGCCCCACAAGAACAACTTGTTGGGTTATACAGAAATTTGTGTGTTCTCTGTCTCTGTTTTAAATGAGTCGAAATATCATTGACCTCCAAAATGTACTAGTTCAGCAATATACAGTGTGTCCACGGATTTATGTCCATCCTAATATTTCAACAAGATAAACTCCTTACCAAACTAACGTGTAACCAATGAGTAAAGGATATAAATATTCTATAATATTTTACTCAATGGTCTAACTTTGAAGAATTATATTCATAATTGTGACATAAGACATAGGAAACTGAAGATTTGACCGCTAAACCGACGACCATGAATTTTAAACCGTATCTTTCATAATAATAACTCTACATGGTGAATACATACAACACTGACCTAAATTACGTTGCTGTGCGTTCAGTATTTTCTAATCATCAGCGTGTGACTCGCGGTGATTGCAGTTTCTACGACGTGTCCCAATAACAGTGTACCATTTCTCAGTCAGTGAGAATCTACGATTATAATAGTTGTTTGGGAAAATTAATTACTATTATTTAAAGTTGCATTTATACGTTTCATCAGCAGTGCGTTTTTAGGATTTGTCGAACCATGATACCTAACTACGTGACGTTACATAACATAATTTTAGTCAAAAATGCTACAGTTGGAAAAGAGACATATTAACTAGGTACCATGTATAATATGTAGCTTATAAAATCGGACTAAAAGGTATACAATAATTTCTCCTAGACCCATAGATAATAATAAGGAGTGTAGGAAAGCAGTGCAATAGGTACAGGCTGTTCACGAAATATTGGAGACCCCCCCTTAACTTTCTTATTTTTGACCAGAGGAAAAAGTGTTTTGTATAAAAGTTGTAGAAAATTTTCTCAACTTTCCAACGGTGTTTTCAGAAAGAAAATCGAACGTCGCGTTTTCAAGATAGAGACCTAAGTTGCGTTTTTTTAAATAGAACACCCTGTATATCATTGAATTTTTAGATTCTACGCTTCATTCAGATTACAACGATATATATTTAATATGTTTTATATAACTTTTGTCGTAGAAAATTGCATTTTAAAACAGGATTACACAAAAACTAAGGTGGCCATGAAATTAGAACTAACACATTTAAGAATATTTTTGATTTGTTTCAAGAGAAAAAATCATAAAAACACAACATAAAAGCATATAAATTTTACTATACCTACACAAAGAAAATACCTATATAACAAAGTATAACAATAACAATATTTTTCTTAAGAACTGTTCGAATTGGAGGCATGAGCGATATCTCTGGTTCAAATTATTAATACTTGTTAATGTTATATCTTGATTGTTATTTAAAAAATGTATCCATTCGACAATTTTCCCTTGCAGTTCTCCTATATTTTTATTCGGATCGGTTCTTTGTAACAACGGATACATTTTTTAAATAGCAATCGAGATATAATATTAACAAGTATTAATAATTTGAAAAAGATATATCACTCATGCCTCCAAGTGAACGGATTACAATTCGAACAGTTCTTAAGAAAAATATTGTTATTGTTATACTTTGTTATATATTTTCTTTGTGTAGTAAAATTTATATGCTTTTATGTAGTGTTTTATGATTTTTTCTCTTGGAACAAATAAAAAATATTCTTAAATGTGTTAGTTCTAGTTTCATGGCCACCTTAGTTTTTGTTGGACAAAGTTGAAATGAGAATTTTAGGAAGAAAAGTAACAAAATAAACTACAAGATTGTTGAAATGTGTGTAATAATCAGTGCAGCAGTTGCATGTTTTAAAAAGCGTAATAACTGTTAATGACTGTAATGAATAATAAATGTTTAACTAGGTAATAAGCAATTTATGTAGTCTTTCACTGTTTTCTCTTTCTCTTCTCTAACAAAAAAACTGCACCGGTACACAATGCACCTCTATTAAGGTCATGTCAGGGATAAGAGCCAGGGCCGGCTTCAGTCTGTTTTATGTATTCTAACATTCTATTTTATATATAGAATATAAGATTACGTTACTAGTAATGCTTTAGGGCCTTTAGTGTTATTTTTCGTGACATATTACAGAGCGTTTTAAAAAAACATTGTTTTCATATTTTGTTTTTATCTCTGGATCTAAAATCAAACTCGCTGTGTAAGTAGTATAATAGTTCAAGGTTCACAGGGAACTGGCAGTGACTTTTGAAAAGATTCAGTTAATTTTTTAATTTGTAGTTGGTACCTACATATCTATTTATAAGGGAAAGAGTCTCGTAAAATTAAAATTGTCATAGGTATTAGGTACTATTATGTATTTTTGGAAAATGCTGAAAGAGCCGACAAAAGATCAAAATAACTAGGCTGATTATTATCCAGTTTCCTAGAATGGTGTAATTTTTAAGGTCTAGCAACGTAATCTAATAAAATTTTTCGATATACAGGGTGTTCCGAAATTAACCTGCCATAATTTACCAGCGTGTTCTAAAAAATGAAAAAAGTGCCTATAAACATGGCCTCAAAAATGCCCCCTAAGGGGCAGTTTCACCAAACGCGGTTCTATAAATATTTCCAGAACGAACAAAGATAAAATTCTGAAATCACAAAAATAATAACAAATATCCACAAACGACTATCTACAAAAAAAAAATTTAGTTTAAACTTTCTCGTGTTCAAAATTGTGTCGGTACGGCCCTGAGCGTTGTAGACGCAGATACTTTCATTGGGAAAGCGGTACAAATCGAAATAGCTTTTTAGATTCTGTGACATCATTTTCACAGACCGCGGTTTGCGATTAAAACATAATTAAACTAATTATTTAATTTCGAGAAACTCCCCTGGAAAACTTTGATACTGAATAATAAGAATTTTTTAATCTTCGATCGACCCACTTCCCGTCAACGATACAAATATCAAATAAAAATATTATTTAACCGGTATTTCAATAAGAATCGCAAGACTCGTAGTGAGTTATCAGAGTTCTGGATTATAGAAAGAACATCGTTTCTGACCTACTTGGTTTATTTTGTGTAAAATCCAAAAATTAATGACGCGATTAGTATTGAGTAACACTTGATTGGTTTGATAAGTTTTAGTTTTTGCTTCAGTAACTAGTACGAATCTGCGAGTAAGAAGATTTCTGCTATCTAGTTGTTGGGTTTTTTGCCCTAAATTCGGTAGTGGTCTATTACAGAAATTTTCCACTTCGATAATAACATTACCAAGTTTACCGTCTATTTATTTTAAAGAGTCGTACAAAATTGAACCGAAACAGAATAGATGAGGCTTAGTAGATTCGTATTTAATTTTCTTCAGTTCGAGGCAGTTTTGAAATAAAATAGAATCCAAAATATTAAGGTAGGGACCTAATAGATACTCCATTTGCTCTCAAAAGATGGCGTGAAAACCGAATGCAAGTAAAGGGATGAAATAACGTTGAAACCCACGAAAAAATTCCAATAATAAGAAGAATCAACCTTCCTTTTGTATTGACAGTGTGAAATTCAAACACAGAGATCATATATGAAGGAAGAGTGCTGGACGATGTTTTTTATACATAGGATGCGCGGAAAATCTTTGACGAATTTAAAATCATAAAATAGTAAAAAATAGTAATTAATAGGCCCAGTGGACATGCGCATTTGCAATTTGAGGTAGTGTTTTGTGAAACTTGACACTCTTTGACAGCCATTTGACGGCGACAAACTAAGTATAACCTACAGTTGTTTGCATCATAGACGCTTTGTGGCATAATTTTTTTGATTTTCAGCTAATTATTAATAGTTTCTTAGCGTTTTAGTCGTTTGAGTGTTTTATCTAATTAAGTGATCATCTCGAATATGTTCTGCTCATTTTACACCAGAGTGTTTAAAAACGAAACGAGTCAAAACGCAGCTAATTGAAAATGCGGTACCAACTCTTGTATTAAAACCACCTAAACCATCATTTAAGTAAGTATATTAACATGATTGTGGTGTAAGAAACTATTAGTAGCTTATTTGTTTTAGTGTTAAAGTTATAAAGGAAGATGAAAACAAGTCAACTTCTAGCATCAGTGAAGCAAATTCTAGTAGTTTGGACGAAACTAGTTTTACAAGTATAAACAAACCTAGTTGTAGTTATCGATGTCTTGACCAGTCCACGTTGAGGTGAGATTAATTTATTATCAATATACAAGTTTGTAGGGGCTAGTAATTCAGAAAAACAACCACTGTTTTGAATTGCGCGGTCTGAAGGTCTAACGCGCATGTTCCATAGGCCCATGCGCAAATCCACAATTTGCCATAAAAAGCGACTTGTTCAGCACTCTACCTATATATTATACGATCTCTGTGAATTCAAATTATTGCCGACAGTATGATATAAAATCACAAAGTATAAAAGTTAGGTTGTATGAAACCAGCTGCGCATGTCGGTAAAGAAGATACCTATAAGTACCTGAAATATTTCAATTAATTTTCGAATTTATAAGATTTTAGGTGCTTGGTATCTAGGTGACTAGTTACATAAAGACAGTGTACCCTTTAAAATGAGGTTCGCTGGTATTGGTAAATCGTAGAGCGCCATGGAAGTCTAAAAGCCACGAAGGTCGCAGGATTTCTCAAGTACCTATTGAATAACGTTAATCAGCGTTCTATATTACTTGTATTGTAACGCTATAAGCTATAATACGGCTATGTTGCAACTCTATAAACGTAACATGCATTATATCTGCCATTTCCCTCAATAATGTTGAAGTGATTCATCGGAACAAAGAACTTAACCATTGTTGACGGTACAACGCGTATCGACGTTGCCAGAGTTACCGAAATGTCGTCCGAAAAGAAAACATTTCCCGAAAATAACCCGCCGAATGCAGGGAGGCAATTCCGAAGAACCTTGATCGTGAACTAGGCCTTCTAAGAGAGATTCATAAAGATTTCTAAATAGACCGGCTTGGCGATGTCGGTGTAGCCTGCGGCTTAGTGAAATCTTGGACAGAGCAAATTGTCCTATTGGCCTAGAAAACTTGTAGCAGCATTCGCGCCACATTTGCCCAGTCCAACCTTCGGAATGCAGATATTATATTATTCACAAACGAAAACGTAATAATGGGAGAAAGCGTTATTACAGGAACCACGCACTTGTGTTTTTTTACATAATGGGATTGCCACCATTTTTCAATTTTATAAGTGTTTCACTTTGGGTTTTGTAAATTGCCACGTTGTCAATTTTCTTTGCTTAGAAACACAGAAAATCACAAGTTAGATTAGGGGTGTAGAAACTGCGTTGAAAGTGGCAGTTCCTCTCTTTAATCGAGAAACAATTTGTATAAGACAATTTTCAATTGTGTACTTTTTTCATTTTACTCTAAGCCAAAATAAATCATATACATATTTTGTGCGCCTATGGCTCCAAGAGCTTTATCCGCTACATATTTCGACACTGAACTGTATACACATATTATTACAACGCTCTGATTAAATGTAAAACCTAAACAAAGCACCGATTTCGATAATCGGGACAAGATAAAAAATATGTCACGAAATCAGTGGCGTAGCATGAACATAAAGCTACGGGGTTTAGCCAGAAAGTTGTACCTATATATATGTTTTATGTCACAACACGATTATTGAAATCAGAGCATATACATAAATATAACAACAAGCAATTTAACTTACTCTTGAAAAAAAGAAGCAAATTCAATGACCTTAAAATATTCCTCATATCAAAAACATGTTTTAATAAAAGTGTTACTTAGGGTAAATTATCGAAAGATTGCTTGATATCACTAAACGGGAAATAATTTCCCCTAACACTTTTATTAAAGCATGTTTTCGATATGAGGAATATTTCAAGAAATATAAGCAATATTCCACAATTTCTATCCACACTGAATAGTACCAGGGTATTTTTCAATTTATATTATGTGTTAGTAAGTTTACAGTTTAGTTAGTTCAGTATGTAAAATTTGTCAAGCAATTAAATTAAGCAATTAAATTAGTTCAGTAAGAGTAAATAATAATATTTATTGAATCAACGAAAAAAAGCAGATACCTATATGGATATAATATATGAACAGCGAAATATTGCTCTCCCTGTCTCTTTGAAAATATAATTTTATAAACTTATTAAATTTGCAATAGTTATTCCTTCCCTCAACGGTAATAGGTAGTTTTTTTCCAACAACGTTTTACAGATGTTTTGCATACAGTCATTTAATTTGCTTATATAGCTATTATACCCATCCAGACAAATTGAATTTTTTATTTGAAAAAATTGCATAATATAACTATCTAAGGAATGAAAGGAGATTGATAAAAGTTTGGGGTTTGTGTTACATATTACAAAACTGGTTGTAGATCATTTCAAACGATTTACGTCACATTTTTTTCTGCCTATCGAATACTGCTCATACCTATATTGGGTGTTTGAGAGAGAATAGGTACAAATAAAAATATTGCTACTGATGACGCCATAGTCGTCATATAATAAGTTTATGTTTGTTTGCATTCTTCGCCAGGATAACATAACTTAGAACGGTTGATATACTCAATGCACAAAAAAGCGCATTACCCGCCACTGTAAGGCCTCGAATACAGTCGCTGACAAACTGCCCAACCGCTCCGACGCTGCATCTATTCCCAAATGGCGGCCGCGCGACCAGGTGCGCAGAAATTTCGCGCCAATAGCGAGTTATACTACTGGTTCTTATCTCTTCTATGATTTAAATTCCGTTATTTTGAGTCTTCGATATTTGGGATCGTGTTGATCAATTCAGTTGTATATAGACTACACTTTGAGATATTTTATTGTTTTTAAATGTCGTATATAGGTACGTATATATATGGAGGTTAGGCGAATGCGCTTAGAGTTGTGTCTACCTAACTTCGTTGTGTTTTCTGGGACGTCGCACGCCACTGTCGACCGAGCGGGCTGACACTGATTAAGCAAAAATCCGAGGCAGAATTCCGTTAAACTGGGTTACGTAATCTGAAACAAAGTAAATACGGAGATAACCCATTTCTGACGGTTGAAACTGTGTCACGAGCCAGAACCGAAATCCCTTGAATGTATGCATCAACGTGGTCGATATAGGACAAGGCTGCTGGGGATATGGCCCAAATTAAACTTCGGTATTATAGGGTGGGTCAAGGAAATATAATGTGGTAGTTTTTGCTATACGTGTATCAAGATAGGTATGGTTGGATTGAGTACAGGAAAGATAATTGGCAATTGATCACACTATTCTTTCGGAACAAAACAAATTCAAGGGTTCATTGATTTGCAAACACGTCAACAGAGAAAGACTGTGCATGACTGGTCGGTTGATTGTTATCCAGTAGGACCATACGATAGGTTAGAAATCTGTCATCACTGATGGGCTATTTCTCAAATTTGTTTATACAGGGTGAGTTACGTATACGTATGCCGCGGTGGTCTATATCTATAGACAAAACTTGTACAGAAACATGAGTACCTATTACATTCCGAAGATATTTTCCAATATAGAGGGTGATCCAACAAGTAGTGCCGAATTAAAGTAATGTTTTTTTTTAAATGGAACACCCCGTATCTTGTTACGTTTTTAAAAAAGGGGGCACTTTTGGAAATTTATTACTCAAAAACCAAATAAAATTTTGTTCCGGACATTGCCTGCTACGCCTAGTTAACAATTTTGGACCGATATTGAGATAAAGAAGAACATACCGGGTAATTCACTTACGCAAATCCTAAGTTTACTCGCTAATTTTAAATTTTAAATGGAACATACTACATTTGATTACACGTTTGGAAAGCCCTTAAAGAGTAGATAGTTTTCGGTATAGGGTATTATGGGTCTAACTTTAAAGGTTAGGGAATTATTTCCATTTTATTCTAAGAAAGGGCTTTAACGGGGCCAATTACATGATTAGGGTGTCAAAATGTCTCTTTTAAAGCTGTAAAAAATAAAAAGAAATGTTCCTGTTAATTTTTGGTGTATTGGAAATACACCTGTAACGCCATAAAATAATATAAGCCGATGTCTTAATTCATTATGCAGTAACTTTATGTCTTCATGTGCAGTAGGTTTTTTTTATGGCAGTAGAGGTAGTTCAACTATTTTCACTACACCAAAAATTAACAAGAATATGCCTTTTTATTTTTCACAGCTTTAAAAGTGACATTTTTACACTAAAATCATGTAATCGGCCCTTTTAAAGCCCTTTGTTACAATAAAATGGAAATAACTCCCTAGTCGTGGATTTTTGACTTGGGGTTTAGAAATTCATATTTTTAGGTGGATGTTTAGCATACATTATTTATTAGTTTTGCGAAGTACACTATACGAAAGAACATAAATTCATGAATGATATTGTTACCATATTGATTGTTATAAGCAAAGTAAAAAATGAAAACGGCAATAAATTTGTTTTCAATAAATTATACGTTTCGGTACACCACCGTTTTGTATTTACAGTGGTTGTAAATATAAATATTTACGATATTTCTTTAGGGGCCACACAAAACTTATATGTTCCATTTCTATTTTTTTCATTCTGAGCCTTGGTTTATTGTTACATAACCTTAAAGGTGGAGATTACAGACGTAAAATGTAGACTGATCATGCGACTTTTGACGAAAAAAACGATAGCTTTGAGTTGCTTTTTAAAAATGTAGGTACCCTATTGTTTTGGGAGTCCACCGTTATTACAATAATTCAATTGCGCAAGCTGGAATGACCTTTGCTGGGAGTTACGGTCTTTTTCTGTCTCGCCGTTTGAATGGCACAGATATCACGTGTCGTTGCATCTCTTTCGACTACCGAGTGGTAGCGATTTCATGGTTTCAATAATAGTTCACATTTAAACGGTTACTGTTACAAAAAGTGCTTAACATTCGTAGGTGCAATAAATAATGGACATAATACTCCACGTCGGCTGAGTCAGGGTCATTCTTAGATGCACGCGGCAACACATACAGGGTGTTCACTTTTAAGTGGACACAAATCAATAAAAAATTGATTTGTTGGGATATTTTCAAAAAATTTTTTTTGATACAAAGGTCTTCAAAATGCGCAACTTTCTACGTGAACACATTTGTCAAATTGCAATTCCAGGGCCGGCTAAGATTTTTTTTAAACCCCGATTTTCACAAAATCTATTTAGGCATTTTTTTATTTAAAATCTGACCATACAGCGGTAATTAGGACCCTCTAAAACCCTTAAGTTCAAAATTTGAACTAAAAATATACAGGGAGTTCTTTTTTACAGCGCCATAAAGTTGCGCAAAGTAGTGATTTCGAGGGCCCCTGGAGAGTCAAGCGTGCCATGGAATGATTTTAAAACAATTGAAGAATTAACAGGACCACCCAAAGTATTGATGGACGAGACTGTAAGAAAAAATAATACAGGATGTTTTTCTCTACCGCTGCTGAAAGTTCAGACTTTTTTCGAATTTTATTCTGATCAAGTTTGCCGTGCTTTTTGAAACAAATAAACGAGCTACAACAAAAAATAATTGAAGCTTGCGATTCCGTAACAATAGATTGTTTTAAAATCATTCCATGGCACGCAACTTTAAGGCGCTGTAAAACCGAACTCCCTGTATATTTGTAGTTCAAATGGGTTTTAGAGGGTCCTAATTAACGCTGTATGGTCAGATAAAAAAAAGCCTAAATAGATTTTGTGAAAATCGGGGTTGGCCCTGGAATTGCAATTTGACAAATGTGTTCACGTAGAAAGTTGCGCATTTTGAAGACCTTTGTATCAAAAATTTTTTTTGAAAATATCCCAATAACAAATCAATTTTTCATTGATTTGTGTCCACTTAAAAGTGAACACCCTGTATATTTCTAGTAGATCATCATCATCATCGCGTTTTGATGTTTGAATAGTTTGCACCTGCAAACCCAAAAAGTCACAATTTTCAAAAATCAGTTTTGATGATTCCCCATATTTAAAGTTCATGCGCCAAATGTGTATGGGGGAAATTAAACCCTTTTCAAACTACACCCTTTGGTAGAGTCCTATAGGCAAATGTAAACGTGTGTAATTCAGACAAATAATAAACATACCTAGACTAACCTAAAGGCAGCATTGTAATCAGCCAACATAAAAAATGCCTACTCAAAACAAAAACAACAAATTTGACACTTAAGCCTGCATCATATGATACTTAACCAGAGGTTACGTTTCCTATGCCACAAATCCAACACTTTATCTTCTCATCGTTCTTAAAACTACACTAATTCACTAATTACTAACTTAACTATATGTCTTTTGTCCAACAACCCCAAAATCTCCTCAAAAGAAAACAAGAATAACGCAAAAGTAAACACATCAACACAAATCGGTTAAATCTCAACGAACTCTGGATCAGGTGTTGGAGCATAATAAAGCAAATGCGCCTTTAATCACAAAGAGCTCGTGCAACGTTGCTACGTTAGCCAGAATAAGCAATTTAATAAGGATATTATTTATAGACCAAGTAGGATCAGTAAATTCACAAAATCAGTAAAATTTATCGTTAAATGATAACTGTTCAAATTTTTACTATATGTAGATTGTAGATATTAACAAATTGTTCCAAATTGATTTTTTTAACATTGGTTATACATTTATTTTGTGAGTACAAGATACATTTATGAAGTTTGGCAATGGTGCAATCATTGCATTGTTTTGTTTTAGATTTCTGTTAATAACTCAGACAAATAATAATGTACCTAAACATTTTTTATCTTGGCAGGGTCTGTATTGTATTGAATTATTAGTCTATGTTTATTATTTGTCTGAGGTGGAGGTTCAGTCACTTAGTGTTTAGCCCAAACTGATCGGGAAATATTTTCTGTACTAAGAGCCTTGTGTTAGCAAGCATCCCGACGCCACTGGCGGCGTCTGATTACGCAACCGCGTCGCAAACGTACGTCGCCTACATGTGAACGAGGCCCCAAACGTGACCTAGGCTGACGCCGAGGCCTATAGCCTGGAGCGCGTCGCCACGTGAGCCCAGTTCTACCTGTAAAACTGAAAATATCTACTGTACGTAACAACAGTACACATAATCCAAGATGAAGATGAATTGGTCGAAACGCTTATTTTGGGTTGTACACTCAAGCACGTCATTAGGCTCCGCCCAGATTTCCGAAGGACGTTGCCATAGCAACACTGCAGATCGAGTAGGTATGCCCCAATTAGACGGTGTATCATTTAGACTCAAGCCTCCGACCAAAAATCTATAGATAAGTAATGTCCCGTCTCTCGACAGTAGAATTGTTTGTTATCAAGAATAATAAAAAACTAACCTCAGTTTCTTATTGATAAACAACAATTTTCTGTTTAAGTCGCCAAGGCGTGTGCATTTTTAGGAGATGATTAAGTCTCAGACTTAATCATCTCCTGATGATGCTAACATGGTTAGCGAAACGCGCGTCGAGTGCAAAAACAAAGTTTTGGTTCTCAACTTATTATACTGTCTTTTCAAAATATGAAAATAAATAACTTTCATGTAAATTTTCATGCACATTTTATGCATACCTTACTATAAATACCTTTCTAACATTTGTTTTTATAAAAAAAAGCTCGTAACCGAAATTTCATTTGAATTGAAGTTGGCACTGGCACCAGGTAGAAAACGTGCATATTAACTTAGGAATTCCGCGTATTTTTGTATTAACAGCAATAAAATTTATTATGCAATCGCCCCCACCAGCCCATGGCTATATTATTCACCTCTGTAAGGGACGCCATTGTTTGGGTTCTGAAGCTTTTTATATCTACACACTGCACAGTTTTTGTCAATTTTTAAATAGTCCGCAAGCCTAAAATTCACATTTACAGCACTGAAAATCGTTAGATTTTCGCTAAAAAATATATTAACTTATACAAAATCACAACAGCCGCCATTAAATTGCGTAAACGGGTCAGAGATATGGAGGTGGGGAGAATAAGTTGGGCGAACTTCGTAAACACCTGAGCCGCCATTTTCTAAGTTAAGCTTACAGGGGATAGTTATTAATATTTCTTTAGTATATTACCATGGTCGCTTATAAAATAAATATATATAAAATAAACTTTTAGATAAACGCATAAAAATTAACGTTAATTGAGCACTACAAATTCCAGTTAAAGATGTCAACGTTCACGTCTGACGTCAAACAGTTAAAAACCTTCAAAACACTGCAAGAACAATACAAATAATATAATAATATAATCCTAAAAGTTAAAAAATATAGATTTTGTCGTGTCATTATGAGAGTTTGGAATGTTTTGGTCAACCTCAAAACATTTCAGTTCCTTAAAGTTAAGCGCATGTGTAAAAACACACAACCCTGAGTAGATTCGGGAATGTATATGTCAGAAGTTCACGTTTACATTATCTGGCCGCACTTCAACTCTAATAATCCAATGTTTTCATTGGTCGAACGTAACAAGTTAAAAGTTGACGAACTGCTTACGAAAATGTTACGATATAGCATACTTGGGCATACCTAATATATTATGCTGATATTAATTGCCTTGTCTATTTATAATACCTTTCCACTTCTTAAATCTTAAGTCCTCTCTATGCTTTTCTTACCTGTAGTTATGAATGGAAATTTTCTATTATTTTTACAGTACTAACCAATAAACTATACTATCAATTAATATGATTAATCACTACAATACTATCACTTAACAAAAAAAAACACTCAAATCTTTAAAATATTACACAAAATGGCGTAACCAACCACTCCAACCGTTGTAAACAAGGAAAACGAGAGGAATCTTTTGACGTTAGTACTCGAAAATGGCGGACCCATTGAGTCTGGCAAAATTAGGCTGCGCACTCGTCTAAGCGCCTTCTCCTCGTAGTGCTACCAACAGAACAATGTTGCTGTTCGGAACAAAGTCACTAGCTGTTTTACCGGCGAATAAAAATCAGCAATTTCTGCAAATAAACAAACGATCATTGTTTTCAAACCAAATGGCATAACGTTGGGAAACACTTTTGGTATTATTACTTATCTACAGATTTTTGGTCGGAGACTCAAGCGGTTGGAAAGAGAGTCCGTCAAATTTTGATCACAGAAGGAAGATATAATACGTAAATGGTAAATCTAACGTTTTTTGAATGATCCACGAGATCTTGCACTGACACCGCGTGCTTGATCTACTTAGTCTAAAAACGGAGCCGAAGCGCAGCATCTTTTACACGTTTTTCGTGCGTCCTAGAAACGGCCGATCGTCGACGTTCGCAAGATGCAAATCGAGGACGTAAACATAAAATATAATAAGTTAAATGTTGCGAGACCTCGATCGGCAAGGTTGAATTACACATAGTAATAAGGAACTGCAGTTCCCGTGGCGAAAAGAGCGTCACGTTGTCGGGCATGGGAGGAATGAATGAAGTTTTTCCGACAGATTTAACGGCATTCCCCTTTACATAATTCGCTTATGTAGAGGTTAAATAATTTCGACGCACGTGGGTGCTGTCGTAACGCCCTTTGCTATTTCAACTGTATGGATGGGCCGATGTCTTACGTATATTCTCGATGGTTGGAATCGGAATGCCTGTCACGTAAGCTTTCAAACATGCCATTTTTAGAACCTTGTTAATGTGTGTGTTTGTTTGTGTGTATGTATGTACTGAAATCTTGCAACAAAATTTTAAACAACTTCCACTCCACCGATTGAGCTGAAATTTTGCACACACTTTTGATTTTGGAGACAATGCAATCTAGCATACTCAGTATTGTAATTTTTTCAAAATGGTCGCCACTCCAAGATGGCGGATTACCTATTTATTCACAATCTCCTCGACCTGGGCCGCCATTTTCTAAGTTAAACTTACAGGAGATAGTTAATATTTCTTTAGTATATTACCAGGGTCGCTTATATCTCAGTTTAAACTGTACAGGGTGTTCCCGTATATTTTGACCTACCCCTAGAGCTTTTATATTTCAAGTTAGAAAAAAATTACTTAAATGAAAGTTGTAGGGTACCTTGGACAATACACCTTGGGACAATACACCTTGGTGTATTGTCCCAAAAATAATGGATTGACAGGAATGCTCTTGCCTAAGTTGAATGTTTTTCCATGGCAACCTTGATTAAATATAAAGATCGTATTTATCTGCAATTTGGAATATCATGCGAGTGCTTAGAGCAAACATAACATATTTATATTGTTGGAATCGGAAAAATGCGTGCAATTAAAAAAAATCCACAAGTATACAGGGTGTTCCATTAAAAAAAGTAAGTTTATATTTTTTTCATAAATTTGCAATGCTCATTTGTTTTATCTAGTGACAGATCCTACCGGTTCAGAAAAAACCTTACAACTTTCATTTAAGTAATTTTTTTGTAACTCGAAAAATAAAGGATCTAGGGGTGGGTCAAAACATACGGGAACACCCTGCACAGTCGATCTGTAACGTTTGAAAGCGGTAGGTAAAGATTGTATATTTCGAATGTTGAAGTTAACAGGTGTTTGAGGCACGTTTTACCAATTTCAACGCAAAAGGTTGATTTTATCGTTATGAAACAAGAGTACACTTTTGTTGCAAAATGAAAAGGTGCACTAAAAAGATGGACCTGCAAGACCAAAAACATAACCTCAAAAAAGTTACGGGTAAAAGCACGATCAAAAAACATCACAAGTGGCGCCCTCTGTGATACGTAAAAATTGATACCTTCAGCTTATTTTCCATTTCCCAAAACACAACAGTGCCAAATTCCAGTTCAGTGGCTTGATTATTTTGGGAGACATGGCCATAATTTAATTTCATGTCCCCTGTATAAATCCGGAATCAAAGTTATATATTTTTTTTTTAATGGAAACCATAGTTCATATATCAAAAACTATTAACGCTACCAAAAAACTAATTATTCCATTCGATTCTACGCCAAAAATCTATAAAAATAGTTGATTAAATTTGTCGATATATATAAGTTGTAGCCAGGAGAGAGGTTTCCAAAAATCAAAAATTTCCATTCCTGCGCCAATGCGCGGAAACTATAAAACTTATCAAAAATCTGATTGGTCCACCAAATTCCTCCCAAAAAAGTAGTACAGTGGCGTAAAACCACAACCCTCTAGCTTTAATAATAACCGAGATTTTTGAGAAAAACACCCAAAAACACCCAAAATGGGACACCCTGTACAGCACGTACGTGGTGATTCAACATTTTGACCCATAAAATAGCTTTTTTCGATCTGTAGCGAGTAACATGCATAATTTAAAACTTTTGGTCAATACAAATTTTAATCTAAGTTTTTAATGGCCGTTATTAGGCTTTTTGCGCAAATCCTAATAATGGCCATTGTGATAAATATTTTTAAATAATTTTTGTCTCAAAATATGAGTAATTACTTAGATTAAAATTTGTATTGACCAAAAGTTTAAAATTATGCGTGTTGCTCGCTACAGATCGAAAAAAGCCATTTTATGGGTCAAAATGTTGAATCACCACGCACGAGCTGTACATTGAGTCTTAATGATTAGAAAACGATAAAGTTAGTGACATCACACTAAATTCAATATGTCCGCCGCTCCAAGATGGCGGATTACCTATTTGATACCCAACATGGGTATCAAATGAAAGGGCTCGACCGGTATAAAACAATAAGGTGAATGACTTCTTTATTCGTTTTAGTACCTACATGGCTTAAATAAAAGCTTGTTTTTAAAAAGGTTTTTTATTTTCAATTTTATTTTGTACACCTCTCCCGTACTACTTACAGGATGATTTTTTTAGGTCTACCACCGCCATTTTCTCGCTCATTTTACGCCCTACAAAAAAAAGCGTAAGAAACAAAAATGTTGCAATTTTGGACAGCTAAGTTGTGCTGCAAAAGAAATCGACATCCATGGCCAACTTATCGCGCAATATTTAAAAAAACCTCAAATTGAGCAAAACTATTAATAGCCGTGGAATGTGTATTTTAAGAGACAGCGGAAAACTTTTATATTGAAAATTGATGGCACTGAGAAGCTTTATCCATCCACGTAGTTAGATAGTTTCAGCAAATTACACAGGGACTTCGGCTCTCTTGAGGCTATGAAAATTTTTTTGTTTATTTCTTATTAAGCGATTTTCTCGCTTATTTTAGGCCGCACAGAAAATACGCAAGAAAACAAAATATGGCAATTTTGGTCAGCGAGGCGACTTTAAAAAAAGAATGGGCCTCCATGCCCAATTTTTCGCGGTGTACTAAAAAAACTTTACCTATATCGACAAAAAATTTCATGGTCTCAAGAGAGCCGAAGACCCTGTGTAATTTGCTGAAACTATCTGACTACGTGGATGGATTTTCAATATAAAAGTTTTACTCTGTCTCTTAAAATAAACATTCCACGGCTATTAATACTTTTGGTCAATTTGAGGTTTTTTAAATATTGCGCGACAAGTTGGCCATGGATGCCGATTTCTTTTGCAGCACCCCTTAGCTCAGTGGCGTAACTACGGAAGAGTAGGCCCGTGTTCAAAATTTTAAGTGGGCCCCTGTGATTCTTTATGTTTGAAAGTGAAAGTGCTGTAACAATGACAAACATTGTACAGGATGTCCCATTTTCGATAGTTTTTGCAGGTTATATTTATATTTTGAAATTCTTACCTCCTAGAAGAAAACCGTGTACGCCACTGAATTCTACGTAAAAAAATCTACAAGGGTCGATTTTTTACCATTTCAACAAGTTAGCGTATAACGGATATAGGGGGGTGCCTGGAAATGGCAAATTTTAAAAACCACCCTTGTATTTAAAAAACTAAGGAGGCCGGCTGAAAATTCTGTATAAGGGCTTTTCTTTTTATGAAAAAGTAGGTCAGTGTCCCGAAAACCGCAACTCCCTATTTCTAAAAATAACCGAGATAGCTCGCAAAAGTATCGAAAATGGGACACCCTGTAGGTACATAGAGAATAATCCCACTTAAACGTTGTATTGACCAACAGTAAAAATTATGCGCATTGCTCATTGGACGCCCCAGGCATACTGCGAGAACACAAAAACTGAAGATAAAATTTCGAACCAGGGCTTTTTAATGGGACGACATACCAAGGTTCATTTATTATGACCGAAAATTTGCTTTTTTGAAGTTTGGAAACAATTGACAGTCAGAATAAATTATTTAAGGGTATGTTATGGTGTCTTGTGCACCCTTAAACTTAATAATAATAATTCTCACCCTCACAATACTCCAAACTAGGAGTACCCCAGAAGCAAATGAATGCTTGTGCGGGGGAGGGGGGGCAATTACTATTATTTTGTCTTCGTTGTCATTTGCGCAGTAGGCCTGGGCCTGGGGCGTCGTGTAACCGATTAAAGATTCTGAGCCGTCCTGCATGAATCTTGGTGGCGGTGGGCCCCTAGCAGCTCTGGGCCCGTGTTCACCGCACACTCTGAAAACCCCGTAGTTACGCCACTGCCTTAGCTGTCCAAAATTGCAACATTTTTGTTTTTTACGTTTTTTGTATAGGGCGCAAAATAAGCGAGAAAATCGCGGTGGAAGACCTAAAAAATCATCCCGTATAACCGACTTTTAATTTTCAGTTATACTTAAATAATATCGGACTGTCATAATTGTTTAGAAAAACAAGTCGGCCCTGCAACGAGCTGGCCGGTGGGCTGCCTCCAGAAAATAAAATGCCGGAGCCATGCAACCTCGGTTCGCACTTTATCTGTACCGGCGATTCACCTTGATTTCTTTATTTCATCTATCTTCACGTGTCCGCTCGATTCGTAATCGGTTCTCTAGGCCTCCCGTCGCATTTCCTAGTTGCGTCACGTCATCCTTGTCGCCATTGTCGCCAGCACACTTTTCCATTTTTATGTGTGCCATTTGCGCGCCATCGCCAATTTTGGATCTAAAGATTTGCCAGAGACTATAATAGAATTGCCTTGCCGAGAGGAAACAAGAGGTTCTTGCAAATATCTTCATCCGAACTGAGTCAACTATTAGTACCTATAGATTATTTCCCTGGCATATTTCATTTTCTTCATTTGATCTCAGCTTTCAAATAGAATACAACATTTTGAAGTAGGTACTACTTCCTTTTGCTTTCAAAAGATGTGGTTGAACACAAGCGATGTGATGAATAAGGTTGATACCCAGGAAAAAATTCGAACAAGAAGAAGAAGCCAAAATCAACCTTCCTTGAATTATGAATGAATTATTTGATTTTATAAGGATTACAAAATAATAAAATAACAAATTGCTTACGAATTAGATGCCCTGAAGTTACTTCCAGAGATATGGAGGTGAGATAAGGCGCTTAGACCAATGCGCAGCCTAATTTTGCCAGACTCTGTGGGTCCGCCATTTTCGAGTACTAACGTCAAAAAATTCTCCTCATTCTCCTTGTTTACGACTAGTTGGAGTGGTTGGCTACGGCATTTTTGTGTAATATTTTAAAGATTTGAAAGTTTTTTGTGATTGTATATTTTGTGATAGTTATGACAATGTTGTGCGGTGAAGGATTGTAAAAATAACGGAAAAGTTTCATTCAGAAGGTATTAATTAATTCCATTGAAAGGCAACTAATATCAACATAATATATTAGCCTTGTTTATGGATACTCTAGTTAGCCACTGACATAAGTACATGACAGAAATACAGTAGATACAGGTGGACAGATTTTGCAAAAATTAAAGTTGTCGAGCTGTTTTTTGGTAGATTTTAATTGTAGAAAATTAGTAGGCAATGACTGAGCCACATATTTTTGGTAGGTACATACACTATTGCGCCCGAAGATAGTCGTGAAGTACAGCCCATGTCTGTCAAATATGACATTTAAAATAAAAATTGAGAATTGTATTATTGTGCGTCTATGTCAATTTTTAGAAGGATATTCGTTTTTTTCTTAATTGATATTCCAGGAATTGAAACTGAAACCATACAATTCAATACGAAACTGTACCTTATCATTTTGCTTCACTCAATTTCAAAATATAGATGCGTCTTGTGTAGAAATATTACAACACTGGCCCAAGGCATGAACTTAGCTTAAAATAAGAGTCTGCACCAATATTGTGTTGTTACAAAACAACTATTTTAAAAAATCTTATTTTCCCCGTTTTGCGTTTAAATTTATTTTTATGGTTTAGTAATAAAGCAACCAGTAAATAAGTGTTTTAAGTTATTTTGCTGGAAAAATATTGTGTACCAATTTGAAGAGGTATAATGGAAAACAAATATCCTAATATCTTTCTGAAAATTGGCATGTAACACATTTTTTCCGATATTTCCAAAGACAAACCCAATTTTTCCCAATTTTTAGGTTTAAATGTTAAATTTGACAGGCATGGGCTGTGACGCCACGACCCTCTTTAGGCGCAATATGCTCCAACATAATCCCGAAATCATGTTATCAAAAGATCGTATAATACAAATTTTTCCCATTTGGTGCAAACTATATGAATAGCACTGTATATTATTTATTATAAAATAACCTGCTATACAAAAAAGTCATGTTAATCATTGGTTTAAAATAAAAGTTACACCTGTCACATAAAATCTCGGATCTCGGAAACTAGCAGAGCTAGAACAAAGGTTAAATGGGGAAAGAATTGCAGTTTAGTGCCCCTTTTGGATTTTTAAAAAAGTTCATGGCTCACTAGATAGTTTGAAAATAGAGATTTTTTGCTATTTCATTAGATCTCTGTAGCTCCGTTATTTCTGATTATACAGAAAAACTGTAGAGACAAACATTGTAGATAATTTTGGGCTTAATAAGATAATATAATCAAATTTTTTATGTTGTTTGTGGTTTTTGAGATATGGCATAAACTTGTGTTTTTTTAAAATGTAAATCATAGTTGGCTGTGGCCTTATCAAATCGGCCATTTTCTGAGCTTTCCAGAAATATAATACTCGGCATAGTTATTATAAAAAATAAGATAAATATGGCCAATTTTCTTTTTTTTTTAAATTTTCACAGTCAGCCATGGAATATTTTCATAATTACGTTCTATTTTATAATAAGACATACTTCAAACTTTCAAATATTTTATTTTTAGCTGGTAACAAAATAAAATAAAAATTATCATGATGGAGCTCCACCACATAATTATTTGCCCGTAAGAAATTACCTAGATCAGCTCTATCCAAATAGTTGGATAGGGAGAAATAGACCTATTTCCTGGCAGCCCCGATCCCCCGATTTGTCTGTTTCGGATTTATTTTTGTGGGGAACAGTACAAAATAAAGTATGAGACAATTGTTGAATTAAGAGCAGCTGTTTTAGAAGCAATTGCCAGTATTGACAGGCGCTCTCTAAGAAAGGCGACAAATTCAGTTTTAAAAATATACAATATTTGCATAAATAATAATGGTGGATTGTTTAAACACCTTTTTTTATTTTAAAAGGTGACCTTTTAAAATAATAATAATTTGAATTTGAGTTTTTTAATTTTTGTTTTATTTTGTTACATTTTGTTACCAGCTAACAACAAAATATTAGAAAGTTGGAATTATGTCTAATTATAAAATAGAACGTAATTATGAAAATATTCCATGGCTGACTATGTGAAAATTAAAAAAAAATAGAAAATTAGCCATAGCTCTTTTATTTTTTATAATAATTATGCAGAGTATTATATTTTTGGAAAACTCAAAAAATGGCCGATTTTATAAAGTCACAGCCAACTAGGATTTACATTTAAAAAAACACAAGTTTGTGCCATATCTCAAAAATCACAAACATAAAAAATTTGATTAGATTATCTTATTAATCCCAAAATTATCTACAGTTTTTGTCTCTACAGTTTTTCTGTATAATCAGAAATAACGGAGCTACAGAGATCTGATGAAACAGCAAGAAATCACTCTTTTCAAAATATCTAGTAAGCAATGAACTTTTTTAAAAATCCAAAAGGGGCATTAGATTGAGCATTCAAAACTGCAATTCTTTCCCCATTTAACCTTTGTTTTAGCTCTGCTAGTTTCCGAGATCCCCATAGTGGGCATCGAAAAAAACTCACCCTGTACATACATTATTTTTAATACAACGCATTTTTAAAAGACTGAGTAAAAAAAGTGGGGCGCATGCAATAGATAATAATAATTATTATTGCGCACTTAAGTCACTACCTATTGCACTGCAAATAATGTTTTCCAATGGCAGCTACTTTTCTACACTCCTTATTATTATCTACTGCACGCGCCCCATCTTTAAATGGGTCTAGGATAAATTATTTTATACTTTTTAGTTCGTTTTAAAAGCGTGTTATAAAAAACATTCGCGGGGACGCCCTAAGAGGGCGCCCCCCCCCCCTCGCCCCCACCTAGCTACGCCACTGTATAAAATTTATTATGACAAACAATTAAAAAATACATTATATTTACTCTAGATATTGAATAACCCGTCATGCAATCAAAACAACAAAGGGTTGCTCCATAATTCTCGTAACGATAACAATACCTAATCAATCGTCAACGTGAACTTGTGTATATTAATTAGAGAAATTGTCAGTAATTACTTACAATGCTAATTTTACTCCCGCCTTTTTTCTACTCCCAACTATTATATAATGTTATTCCGTGTTACATAAATGAAAGGCAGCAAAACCCTTGAAAAAGTAATGTTTACATTCGCCCGGTCCACGTGAGCTGGGTAAAATAACACGTGAGTATCTGGGGTCGGATTTCAGAAATATTTAAATAAATTTTACTTAAATTTACATATTATATAGGTAGGTGTACCTTCCGTTTCAGATGTTTGTGAAAATTTCCGTTGGCTTTATTTGCTCCATTCAAATTTATAATTTTACAGATTGTTTTTTATTCAGTAAGCGGGTATCCCTATCAGCAGTATAAATATATTGTAGGTATATTATATCGTCAAAAGTCAGACATACAACTATTTGCTCTTTCTTGAGACGATACCTATACTACAAAACAGAATGGAAAATTCCCCCCCTTTGTTCATTTCACCGTAGTAAATAAAATATTTATGGCCAATTATATTAAAAATGCGAAGTAAGAAAAGTACAATAATAAAATAAGGACTATGTTTATTTAGGTATTTGTAATTGCGTGATAGGATATAGCATGGCTAAATACCTACGCAACAGCGTGCGACACCTACTGATGGACATTTAAACCATAAACTGAAGGAAAACAAATAAGTTTGTTCTGTTTGCATATTTTTGCACAGTGTATGTCTGGGAGTTCTATTCTTCAAGATTTTTTTTAAGTTTGAACTAATGACTAATATATTTTGTTGTGTAAAAATCAGTGGAAAATGACAGAAGATTGTCAATTGGCACGAGATCGACTTCATAATATGAAAAATTTTATATTATAAAACCCACTCTTCAAATTTTAAAATTCCTGTAACGCGTGCATACTGTATGATTGTGCCATCTATTAGCCACGAGCTCAATTACTACCATGCAACCGTTCGATATTTTAACCTACAAATTTTGCTACAAGCCGCTAGAGGGCGCCACAATAACCAAATGCCAAAATTCGGAAACAAACTGGGATTCCATTTGAACGAAAAACTCTTTTTTCTAACTAAATAATTATTTTTACTAATAATAATGGAAATTAATTATTCATAACAAAGGATAGCTTAGTGTAGCTTTATATAGTTTATTTCCATAAAAAATTTAATATGTTAACGATTTGTATAATAACTTAGGATATTTTGTAGGTAGGTATATGTGTATAAATATAAATTTAATATTAAATATATAAACGGGCTTAGCATAAATAATATGAAATATATAATAGTGTTTTGCCAGCTGATTAACACAATATTTATTAGAATTTTCCTGTTTCTCTGAAATATTTTTCACAATTTACTAATATACAGGTTTAGTCAGTTTTAATGTTGAAGCATAGAAGAATCTATAGTAGATTCTTCTATGGTTGAAGTAACCAAGGTTATGCAATACAATGTGTCTCGGATAAGAATGAACAGCATGGGGATCTTGCAAACCATGAGGGATAGAACAAAGGTTAAATGGGGAAAAGTCACTAAATTTTGAGGTCAATAAAATGGTACAAACAGATTTATAATATCTTCTCTCGTTTTTGAGTTATTTTGAAAAAAGTGAAATTCTGCGTTTTCGATTTTATTTTATTCTGAAGTTGTTATCCCAGATAGGAAAAAGAGAAAAACACTTTCTTATGGCACTTTTTAATGGGCTTTAAAATGGCGTTTTTAGATTTGTTCTACAACATTTTTTTTTGATCATCTTTATTTTTTTAAATACGGACCTAGATTTTTTTTGCAGATTTTGATTTTTTCATTGCAAATACCATGATGTATGATACCATAGAAGAATTTACCGTAGTAAATTCTTCTATGATGATACGAAATATTTTTAAAATGTTTTGGGAGAATTAAACTGAAAATTCCTTTTTTTTTTCATTCATTTTTGTTTCTATTGCGGCCCTGTATTTAATAATAAGTCTAAATATTAATCAGTATTGTCAACAATTTAGCTTAGTTTATTTTGACTTCGAAAACTTAATATTTTTAAATAGGGCCCTGTCTGGTTAGTGCTTTTCTCTGTTGTTGTACAGCAAACAGTGTAGCATTGTGTTTTGGAGTAAATTCTTCGCTTTTCTAATTGTGAGAAGAAAGCTTTAAGTTAATAAAACCAATAACTTTTGCCATTTATTAATTGCAATACATTCGTTCGGCTTCTGCACTATTTCTGTGACACAAGATATAACATGCTAACATGTTAAATTTGTCTTCATTTGAAAAAGCACCCTCCATTTCTAATAGTACAAATTATTAACTAAATGATACAGTGGGAGTTATGACAAATGACAAGGGGTTGGTTTCGTTGTTTCAAAGCCTTCTAGGTGGAGGATTTTTATTTATTTTGTATTATCGTATGTGATTGTTATTACTTATAATCTTTGCCGTCCTTTTTTTTTTGGTTCTCCGATTGAAAGATAAGTTGTAAGTTAAATAAATTGTTGACAATACTGATTAGTATTTAGACTTCTTATTATTAAATACAGGGCGGCAATGTAAAAAAGTGAATGGAAAAAAGGAATTTTCAGTATAATTGTTTCAAAACTTTTTATAAATATTTTGTGTGATACATCACGGTATTTGCAATGAAAAACGCTTTCAAAATCTGCAAAAAAATCCAAGTCCGTATTTAAAAAAATAAAGTCGAAGGTTTCTCAAAAACGAAATGTTGTAGAACAAATCTAAAAACGCCATCTTAAAGCCCGTTAAAAAATGCCACAAGAAAGTGTTTTTCTTTTTTCCTATCTGTTATAAGAACTTCAGAAAAAAATTAAAACGAAAACGCAAAATTTCACTTTTTTTCAAAATAACTCAAAAAAGAAAAAGATATTAGAAATCTGTTTATACCATTTTATTGACCTCAAAATTGCGCAACTTTTTCCCTATTTAATCGTTGTTCTATCTCTCACTGTTGGCGCATTTTATTTTAAAAAGCAAGGCTACTAAGACATATTTTTTTAGGTCAATCCCTATGCAACTTGGTAAAATAGGTAGTTAAATCGTGATTGTCATTGGCTTCTAGAATTTTTATTGGTTGATACTTTTTAATACAATTTGGTAGAACCCGTTTTAAGGGACGCCCAATCCAATGCCATAATCAGAATTTTTATAAAAATGTGCTTAATAATTTGTCGTAGTAGGCCTTGGTTTTTTAAAATAAAATGTGTCATTTTGTCCTAAAGTACTTTTGATACCCTATTGTTAAAAAAACCTAGATCAAAATTGGATGATAGGGAAACACAAGGTGAATCTGACTGTATGCTGCAAATAGATCTGCCAATCAGCATATTTACTTTCCATCATCTAATACTATTCGGTTGTTCAATGTTGGATATCATGTTCAGTCCACAGCCTAGAATTGACAAAAATTGATCCTAAAGCTCCTTCGTCAGAGTAAGCACCGGCCAAAATAGGCAAAGTCCCCCAGTAAGGTAAGTTATTTTCGATCCCAAGCTCCAAAAGGCTATACTCGCCACAATTGGACCCACCGCTCTTGCTAGAGCACCTAGGGACCTGAATATACCCATGACGGTACCTTTCTGTCGGTCATTCCCATATTGGGATGCCATTGTCATTATACATGGCACCACCATTGCTGTTGCTGGAAGTGGAAGATAAAATAATAATAGGTAATAATGCTTCAAGCTAGGAAAAGCAACAAACCGTAGTAATCCCAGTGAATGTAGGACAATAATTAGTAAAACACGTGGAAAAGCTATTAAAGAGTAATACATCAAAACCATAAAATCAGCAAAATTATTGTCAAAAGCTAAAAGCAGTAAAAAAGACACTACAGCAAAAGTACAAAATATTATATCAGTGATAGTATCAACTAGTATCCATACGATTATAGTAAATACTTATAATTAGAGATGGGTCTATGGGAATATTCCCAGGAATACAGGGTGTTCACTTTCAAAATGCCCACCATTGGTATTTTTGAAACGGTAAGAGCTACAAGGTTGGTTAAATTAAACAAAAGTTGCGCATTTTGATGTGTTTCAAGAATCTGTAAAGAAATTTGACATAGCTCACGTGGTTACTAAAATAACCTGAAAAAACTGAAAACTTCCACTTTTTTATTTTGTCCGTAACTTTTTTAATATCATACGGAATTGAATGAAATTTTGTGGAATTACGTAATTAGGTACGGGCTTTCGAATGCACTATTCAGAAAAATTCTCTGCCTACTGGATCTTTAGGTGTTCATAACCAAATTTCGATTTTCTAATTAAACCCACTTAAATGTCAAATTTGATGTCAAAAGTTTATTTATTTAACGTTATTTTAATAGGAACAAGAAACTAAATACTAATAAATATATAGATAGATAGATGGCGCCAGGGGTCAGTATCTAACCGGCAGGCCTTAGTCCCCCGGCAATAAATAAGTAACTTTTGTACGGGTTGAATTTTAAAGTCATGGTATCTGTGCTTTTTTAAAATCTTGTTAACTGCCCCTAACAGAATACCACATTCCCTAGCAGTTTTCCTTTGCGATGTCTCTGGATTTAAACGAATTTGAGCCAAAACATTGATTTCACTTACAGCTCCTCTAGCTCTTACAAAATCATTTTTTCTTTTGTTTTGTAACATCGCATCCGCTTCCATATGCCTACACAACCTTCGGAAAATAGTTCCGTTAGGCTGCCTTCGTTCGGGGTATAATTCTTGATACTGGCTAGAATTACGGTAGTTTCGAATATAAACATTGTACATATCCAATCTTTCATTTATTGGATATTGTTGGGGCATGATTCAATAAGCTTTAGTCACTTAAGACGGTTAACACACAATTTTAAGTAGTTAACAAAGGTTATGGGAACTAACTGACATTTCAGTTCATTAGGTGACAGTTATTGATATTGTTTTCGGAATCATGGCCTACTGCCTGGCTTCAAAATATTTAAAATATTAGAAATTTGACATTTAAGTGGGTTTAATTAGGTGTTGTGATACATGGTTGTATTCGTAATTTTTTGCTCTATCCAATGGTGGTAAAATCTAATATGGCCGCCATAAGAAAATCGAAATTTGGTTATGAACACCTAAAGATCCAGTAGGCAGAGAATTTTTCTGAATAGTGCATTCGAAAGCCCATACCTAATTACGTAATTCCACCAAATTTCATTCAATACCGTTTGATATTAAAAAAGTTACGGACAAAATAAAAAAGTGGAAGTTTTCAGTTTTTTCAGGTTATTTTAGTAACCACGTGAGCTATGTCAAATTTCTTTACAGATTCTTAATACACATCAAAATGCGCAACTTTTGCCTAATTTAACCAACCTTGTAGCTCTTACCGTTTCAAAAATACCAATGGTGGGCATTTTGAAAGTGAACACCCTGTATTCCCGGGACGGGAGCATTAAAAAATTGGGAATATTCTCAACAAATGGGAGCACTGACTCGAAAACTCCCGGGAACATTCCCAAATTTTAAATTTGACGCCATTAAGCTGTCAATTGTCTAACTGATTGAGAATTTAACCTCAAATTTCGGTTTTAAAAAATAAAACGTTAATTTTAAATATTTTAATTTTAAATTTTAAACGAAGAACTAGGGCCCCTGAGGTTGCTCTCTGCTTGTATATAGTGCTCGAGTTTTATTCACTACTAGTACTAGGTAAGTTTTCAGTTCGAGTTGTTTTTGTTTTGTTTATTAAATTAAAATTAAATAATTAGTTGAAAAGGTAACTATGTACTATTCAATGATGGAAATCAATAACAGGATTATCAGCAACAGTGTTTATTACAATAATGTTTAATGAACCATAATTAATATATGTTCCAAGCTTTTGCCCTTTGATTGAGGGCTTCGTCAGGGAATTATAAATTTTATTAATAGTTCAATTATTATTCCAAAAATTATATAAATTTGGTGTCTCAATATGGCCGAAAAAAAGTAATATGGCGGAAGGAATTTGATATTTATGCAATTTTTTTATCTTCACGTTTCAGTAGAATCGTATATCAAGTTCCTTTCGCCATATTACTTCTTTTTCGGCCATATTGAAACACCAAATTTGTATAATTTTTACAATAATTGAACTATTAATATAATTCCCTGACGAAGCCCTCAATCAAAGAGCGAAAGCTTGGAACATTAATAATTATTATGGTTCATTAAAGATTATTGTAATAAACACTGATGCTTGCTGATAACTATGTTATTGATTTCCATCATTAAAATTAAATACTTATATCATATGCATATAATATTATGCTCAATGCTGAAACCTAACCTTTAATATTCTATTCTTCATTTAATATATGCAATTTATGCAAATTCAGCAGAAGTATTATACTTATCAATTATCATATATCGATTTAAAGGGAAACATGTAAGGAATACAGTTAGAATGATGAATTATTATCTGAAAACTCCCGGGTTTTTGAAAAATCCCAGGAGTTTTTACAAAGCTCCGGAAGTATTGACAGCTAAATAAAATGGCGCATGGGAGGTTTCAGGCTGGGAGGAATGGGAGTTTTAAAAATCCCGGGAGTAAACCCATCACTACTTATAATACTAATTTCAATACTGGAACAAGATAAAGTATTCGCCTACTAAACTATTCGTTAGCTAAAGTACTAAGTACTTCTTACCTAACAATTAAGCTTGGAATACAATCAGTCATTAGTATATCCAAACTCTTTTACATGGTAAATACACGGTATAGTTAGTAGACAAAAAGCAACAAAAAAACTACAGCAATACAGGTACAAAGTATCCCACTCCGTACCTACTTCAAAATACAGAATATCAAAGCAATAAAATTATACCAGTGATAGTATCAACTGATATATCCATAAGCTACCTACTTGTTACCTAACTACTAAGCTTGCAAAACATCAGTCATTAGTATCCACCTCTTTCACATGTTAAATGCATGGTAAAGTTAATACTGTTAGACTGAATTAAGTAACTAGGTATAATTTTCTGTTATGCAGTTCATACTTACATATCGCAAATAAAAACAGACCAAAATAAAATAACATCTTTTCCGTTGCAAGTCCAACAGACAGAAAAGACGGAATGATCAACCATAACCCAACAATAGCGGTTTTTTTAATCTTTTGAGGAGGTACTCTTCTGACATAACCTCCCTGCATTACAGCCATTATAATACCGATTGCAAAAAACATCCAGCCTTGCTGCATCGACGTATAGTTAAATGTATGATGTGTCAAAAATGTTAGAGTAAACTCCAAGCCACTGTATATAAATAAGTACACGAAATACACTATTCCCAGTCTTCTCAGTTCTTTTAGGTCTGATTCTTTGACATTTAATACTGCCGTGAAATTAAATAAGTCTTTGACGTTTACCAATGCTTTTGCGTTTTGTAGGGTCGTCCAAATGTTTTTGGCACGTCTTTCCTAAAACGGGAGGAAATTTCATTTAAAATTAAATCTAAAAATCCTAAAATCTCACCTTCGGAAGTGATTCGGTATAAGCAAAACAGTAAAATAAGAGATTTGTAAGTGACAATGTCAAAGCAAATGCGGCTGGTACCACAAACCATTCTCCAGATTTTTGTTTAGACCATACTGCAAAACCAGCACCAATCAGTGGGCCTACGATAAACCCTAGAGAAAATGCTATCCCAACTAAGGCCTAAAAATATTAAAAACTTATCATATTTGTATATTTCAGCAGATTGTTTTTACCATTCCTCGTCCACGTGTCTTCATTGATGACACATCTGCTATTATTGCCATACTTAACGAAACATTTCCTTTACTAAGCCCGCCAACAAACCTTGCCAAAATAAATATTACCAGATTACTAGACATTGCCCATAAAACATACGAAATTGATATTCCAATCTAAATATACAAAATAATAAATATACCAACGATGTAAAAAATATTATGTTTACTTACAAGACATGTAATCATAACTTTCTTCCGTCCAACAACATCTGAAATACCTCCCACAATAGGCGATGCCAAGAATTGTAAAAAACTAAACAGAGATCCAAGAAACCCGCCAAATAATACTGAGTTATATTTTTCAGGTGCTCCGACTAACTGCTGGAAGTACAGAATTTGCCTTGACAGCCACGAATATAATCCTGTAGTATCGTTATGTTTATAATGGTCAAGAAGTGACGGAAGCAATGGTAAAATCATCGTAAATGCCAGTAAATCCAATAATAAGGATATAAAAATTACGTACACTGTTCTATGCACTTTTTCTTCCTTATTTGTCATGGTTGCCATATGTTTATAAAACTTGTATAAAAAATAAATACAACAGGTACTTTAGGCACTAATATTGCTTAACTTTTTACTTTTTATAAGTGTTTCCATACTTTTCATAGACCCTTGATGTTTTTTCGTTGCCACGCGGTTCTCGTGACCTGACAAATTTACCGGTGGTATAGTTAAAAATTTCTCCCTAGTTCCAGTTCCGAATACCGTTACATTTCTCATTTTTGCCTAAAGCTATTTGCTATTTCTTAACACACGACATCTTTTATTCTCAATTTAAATCTTGATTCGAATTTCCTTGTATTTCATACTGTTTCAAAACACAAATTTAAGTGTCTAATTGCTTCAATTCAAGACATAATTACTTTTTTACGGGGATTTCCGGGAGAAATTTAAATTTTCTTTCCACGACCACGGAAGCAGAAAATTCAACAATCCATCACAAAATATATAGGTTACAATCCATCATATAATTTATACACAGAACAGGTAAGGTTAGAAACACAAAATATATTGGTTAGGTTAGGTTAGATCCACAAAATATATAGGTAAGGGTTAGAATAGACCATCGACGATAGAATTGTACATTTGACCGTTGACCAGTGATATGGAGATGGGGAGAATGAGCTTCTAGCATCTGAACTGACTAATTTTGAAGACACTCCGCCTAGTTTATATACGTATATTAATAAAAACCTTAAATTTAATCGTCGAGATTTAATCCACCTAATCTATCTACAATAGTAATAAATTGTAATTGGTACACAGAAAGGTACGGCACTGCAAACTGAAAAAAGTAAACTAACCTATTGGAAAATCCTTACCCGAAAAAAGATATTCCCTCATGTCTTTCTCTTGTAAAATTACAGTTTTTCACAGAACACGACATAACGCTAAAATCAATCGAAATCACTTCGAAAAATCCAAATAAAAACAAGTTAGTACTCCGCATCAACCGGTAAAATTTCAAAAGTGTATTCAAAATGGCCGGCAGATTGTATAGACGAAAATCAGGATGATACACAGTATTGTAAAGCGCAAAGCTCTGGTTCTCCTCGCCTCCATTTCTCTGCCGTTGACCACAAAATATATAGGTTACGTTGACTGGAATATCAGTCGATGATTTGACAGGTAATTGGAGGGGGAAGAATGGAAAGCATAGAGATCATATACCTATATATAGGTAGAGTGCTGGACGATGTTTTTTATACATAGGATGCGCGGAAAATCTTTGACGAATTTAAAATCATAAAATAGTAAAAAATAGTAATAAATAGGCCCAGTGGACATGCGCATTTGCAATTTGAGGTAGTGTTATGTGAAACTTGACACTCTTTGACAGCCATCATTTAAGTAATAGTATATTAACATAATTGTGGTGTAAGAAACTATTAGCAGCTTATTTGTTTTAGTGTTAAAGTTATAAAGGTAGATGAAAACAAGTCAAGTTCTAGTATCAGTGAAGCAAATTCTAGTAGTTTGTACGAAACTAGTTTTACAAGTATAAACGACCCTAGTTTGTAGTTATCGAAGTCTTGACCAGTTCACGTTGTGAGCTTATTTTATTATCAATATACAAGTTTGTAGGGAGATTAGTAATTTAGAAAAACAACCACTGCATGTTTTGAATTGCGCGGTCTGAAGGTCTAATGCGCATGTTCCATGGGCCCATGCGCAAATCCACAATTTGCCATAAAAGGGACTTATTCAGCACTTTACCTATATACAGGGTGATTCACGTCAGTGGTTCATTAGAAGTTTACGGGGAAGGAGGGCGAATTTTGATTTGAAATTTTGGTTACTTATATAACAGGTTGTAAACTTTCTTTCTAAAGTATTTTCAACTTCCGATCACTTCCGGTTATACCGAAAGTCGATAGCAACTTTGTTATTTTAAATAGAACACCCTATATATTATTAGACCATTTGGTTCCCTATTAAATTCCAAATCTTTTTTCTGAATATAACGTTCCTAACCCTTTTCGAGATATTCGCAAGTTTTTGATTTTTTTGAGTGTTGCAGCCATCGACCATAATGATGATAACTTTGAAATTTATGAATCTGGAAAACTGAAATTTTGGACTGTCGTAGGCGAAAGTCAACTTTATTAAGTGGTCTGTATGCCATTTCAAAATATTGTACAGGGTGTTCGGGAAAAAATTCCCAATATCAACATCGAAAAATTGAAAAATCTCACTTTTTCAAATGGAACCCATATTTTTTTATTACACCATTAAAATGCTTGTGAAAAGACAGTTCAAAACGATATAACACACTATATGTCTAAATGAAGCGGTTGCTTCGTTATTATGCAAAATACGTATTTTTTCTGCTCCATATCAAGAAACAACTGACCTTTTCTAATAGGCGGCCATGGATTTTTCATTTGTGATTGTCATTTATTGTGTTCCAAACAATAAAATATTAACTGTTGACAAAGAATGGCTCAAATTAACTATTCTAACGAAGATGTTTTGAATATGTTTTACACTCATGGAGAGTGTAAAAGAATTTTAGAAAGAACAATTAGAGTTTTTAATGAAAGGCATTTACCTTTACCACCTTTGACGAAAAGAAAATTCAGAAAGTTCGAACGAAATTTCATAGTCCATGGCAAGGTCCAAACAAAGAGAAGCAAATGTAAATACGTAACAGGCAAATAGCATAATATGAATAAAGTGTTTTACTTATATGTAGTTTCTTGTTTAGAACAGGCACCACCGCAATACATTTTATCCTAAATAATGCAACATACCAATGGAAAGATATACCTTCAAGTCTAAATCTTTTGCAATTTGTGCATGTTCTTACAGAACAAGACATGTTAATGAACACAACACGATTGCAAAAACACGCCAGCAAATTACAAGACAAGACTGGGTTAAAATGGCGGCCGTCTAGGCTCCCAACATGTCACCGAAAAATTGGCTGTGCAGAAGGTCAAAGCGCATTCTTCTCATCTATATCTCTGGCCTAACCCCATCTTGCAGCACGGATTCCCTCAACTGTGCTTGCAGTTTTATGTTCATGGTGTTGATAACCTAACCTGTTCTGTCTTGTTCTTGTTGATTAACATACTTAAGGAGGGTTTATGCGTTATTTAATATTTAAGAATTTATTAGTATCCCACGGACCCCAGAGTAGCGTAGGCATCTTCAGCGTAAAAATAAAAAACATAACCCATAGCAATCCTATAAACAAGAAATAAAAAACAAACACCAGTGGCGTAACCAGGTACACGCAAATTTACGTCAACCGTAAGTCCACACAAGGAACAATGTACGATCGAAAACTCTTTAACGCGCAAGCAGAAAATTTGGCTAGAACCTCTAGCATCTAGCATTGAATTATTCACTAGTGTCACTATTTGATGTGTTGTGGTCCCATAGAAACACCAAGAAGAGGAAGAGATATTACCACCTAACCTAACTGTGGAATTTTCTGCGATTAGCAACAGATCCGTTTTCTGATCGAGATCCAGTCGGGTGTGTTCATTGTTGGAAAGTAGTTTCGATGTTCTAAAGCCGATTGTTACCACGAAACATCATCAATATTTTGTTGTGAAAATAGCCGCACAACGACAATGCACGAGGTAGATGTCTCATGTCTCTACTAACCTTGGATCACGCACACATTTTAAAAAAATTATTATATGGTAAATCGTTGACAGAGAAAAAGTGAGACTGATATTCTCAGCATTGGAGAGTTTTATGAAATTGGTAGCAATAAATAGATAGTTATAGTTAATCAATACAATTGTAAATATTATTTTGGGTACACTGATAAATGAGGATAGAGCTAGGGCTGAACTTTCTTCTCTTTTTTTCAAGGCCAAATTCTCAGTGGACTCGTCTAGTGGCTTACATGAACCGCTTTTACATTCTGTACCTAATTTTATTACAACAGACTATAAAATTCATTATCTGTGGTGTTTGTTATGTTTATCATTTTTTAAAAAAGTTTAAAAAGAAAATAAATTATTAAAATAGGCCTAGGGTAGTCGTAAAAGTGAAATTTAATGTAGAATATGGGCCAGTGAAAGGAACTTTTATACCTACAATAAGAAATGGAACTAAGAAACGGCGATCTATTTTAGGTTAATCTGTTAGGTCTTCATTTCATAGTCCACCTCAGATGCAGCAGGAAAAACTGAAGGCTTTTCAAATTATATACACAGACTGATGTAGATAATCTTAATAATTGAAATAATGGCTGTTCCGGGACGTCCTGACAATAGAGGCACATGTTACTGGTGTTTTAAGACTGTCCAGTGGATACCTGTTTTATTTATCGTGACTATTGTAGCTTGGTCGTACTATGCGTATGTCATACAACTTTGCCTGAGTAAGATTATTTTACATTATATTATACTCTATTTTAAAATGTAACGTTTCAGTAACTGTCACCAATCCACTAGAGCAAGTATTATATCTGATATTTTACCACGTGTTTTTCTTTATGTTTTGCTGGGCCTACGCCCAAACGATTTTTACCAATATCGGACGAGTACCTAGCAAGGTAAAAAACATTTAAGAACTACATTTCAGAGCGTTTAATTAATGATTTTCAGTTCAAACTCGCCGACACAGACTTCGAAGCGTACATGAATCACAGCGACTCGATGGAGACTCAAAATAGAATATTAGAAAGCGTATCGAAATCGCTGCCGATCACAAACGTCACGATCAGTGGCGGACTGAGGTTCTGCGAAAAATGCAGGCATATAAAGCCCGACCGGGCGCATCACTGTTCGGTCTGTGGGGTGTGCGTCTTGAAAATGGACCACCACTGCCCGTGGATAAATAATTGTGTTTGTTTCACAAACTACAAGTTTTTCGTTTTGTTTTTGGGTTATGCCTTACTGTACTGTCTGTACATTTGCTTGACGTCTCTTCCGTACTTTATCGCTTTTTGGAAGGTAAGCAGAAAGTATCTTAGTGGTACCTAGGTATTTGGGGATGGTTTTGACATTTCTTTATTCGTACAAATAATAAATTATCTACACTAATACTGGTTCTATTGCTATATAGCTAGGGTGATTGTGCCGGTTGTGCGACCACTACCGGTTCTCGACCATTTGTGTATATACACGGGAATATTAAAAAAAATAGGACTCCGCATCCAATTGTTGTCTGCGGAATTTGTTTCCGAGAACCCTTGTCGTTTTAAGCAGTCGCTTTCATTGGTGGAGAGCAAAGAAATTTCGGCGCGAAAAATCAGTTTTTATGAGAGATAACACGTGCACGCCATATAGAGTTGTGCCGTTTGAAAGCTTCATTTGAAATTTTCACATTTGAAACTTTCAAAAGTGAAATATTTCGCTTATCCCATGAAGTGAAATTTTCAAAAGTTTCAAGCTAAAGTTTCACTTCATAAATTTCGCGAAACTTTCTCAGAAATTTCCTTAAAAACGCGAAACTTTCTCATATATTTCATTAAAGTTTCGCGAAAACGTATGCGGCACGCGACTATCCCTTCATTTAATTCGGACGCGCCCGCGCCGGCTGTTAAACGGGAAGTGATATAACAAATTAAACATATAATTTTTGTTCCGGTAATGATTTATAACAAAAACCACTGTACCTAATCCACCATTTTCATTTTTTCAAAAAAATATTTTTTTGGTTATAACTTATATTTGTTGCTCGATTGTTTTTTCTTTACGGCATTCGGTTTATTGGAAAAACTACACAAGTTTAGTTTTTGAACCATCAACTTAGCCTAAAAAATGCTGAGATAATCGAGCGTAACTTAACGTAACTTCATACACATACATAATTTTTGGGCTTGGGTAGGGACTGTTTATAGGAAATGATTGCGAAATTTTCACGTGAAACTTTCTTTAATTTACATAAATTTCAACATCACATTGAAAGTTTCAAATATTTTGCGAAAATTTCTTTAAGTTTCATAAATTTCGAAAATTTCTCGAAAATTTCTATAGGAAATTATTGCGAAATTTTCACGTAAAACTTTCTTTAAATTTCATAAATTTGAACATCACATTGAAAGTTTCAAATATTTCGCGAACATTTCTTTAAATTTCGAAAGTTTCGCGAAAATTTCTATAGGAAATTATTGCGAAATTTTCACGTGAAACTTTCTTTAAATTTCATAAATTTCAACATCACATTGAAAGTTTTTATTTCGCGAAAATTTCTTTAAATTTCATAAATTTCGAAAGTTTCGCGAGAATTTCAAAGTGAAATTTCACTTTTCCTGGAAAAGTGAAATTTGCCCATCCCTAGCGCCATATTGCTCACAAAGTGGTTACTGTAACCGTCACAGTAAATAGTAAGTTATTTAAATTTTGTATTTAAAATTTGCATGTAAGATGCTTTAGATGATTAAGGAATAATAGATTTTAGTATTTTTAATATTAAAAATCAACAATCCATATAATTTATACACAGAACAGGTAAGGTTAGAACCACAAAATATATTGGTTACATTAGGTTAGAACCACAATATATAGGTAAGGGTTAAAATAGAACATCGACTATAGAACTGTACATTTGACCGTTGACCAGAGATATGGAGGTGGGGAGAATGAGCGTCTAGCAGCGTGAACTGACTAATTTTGTCTCGTGCCATTTTGAAGACACTTTGCCTAGTTTATATACGTATATTAATAAAAACCTTAAATTTAATCGTCGAGATTGAATCCACCTAATCTATCTACAATAGTAATAAATGTAATTGGTACAGAAAGGTACGGCACTGAAAACTGAAAAAGTAAACAAACCTATTGGAAAATCCAATTGTTGTCCGCTGAATTTGTTTCCGAGAACCCTTGCCGTTTTAAGCAGTCGCTTTCATTGGTGGAGAGCAAAGAAATTTCGGCGCGAAAAATCAGTTTTTATGAGACCGGCGCAGAGATAACACGTGCGTGCCATATTGCTCACAAAGTGGTTACTGTAACCGTCACTGTAAATAGTAAGTTTTTTAGATTTTGTATTTAAAATTTGAATGTAATATGTTTCAGATGATTGAGGAATAATAGATTTTAGTATTTTTAATATTAAAAATCACTCATAACTAGTTTTTTTGCGAAAATTTTTAGTGGTCCGAAACCGACATTGAAATATTGCCGGTTTTTAGTTCTCGACCACGGTGGTCGAGAACTAAAATTTACTTGTTATTTTTTTCCCCTCTGTATTAATTTTTACGTGAATCCTTTTCCATTTTTCTTTGAGTAGAATTAATTAGTTATATTTATCTTTTCTAATTATTAGTTTGCGACCATCAATGTAAGTCTAGAAATAACGTACTTTCTATTTTAAAAGCGATGAATTTTGGTGGTCAAAAATTAATTTAACTTCGTTCTGTTCTCGACCACTGCAAAGTTAAAAATAAATAAAATAGGAAAAAATCCGAAAAAACTAGTGCAATTTCAAATGATAAGTAGCGTGAATTTTACAAAAGAAAGAAGAGGAAACAAAGAAAAAATGCGGAAATTATTAAAAGAAAAGCGTAAAGAATAAAGTCGAAGGAAAACAAAAAAAAGTTATAACATAACTAAAAGAAGTTATAATAACAAGAAACCAAGCGACAAAGTTTATGTTTCCTTTTAAATATAAATTTTTCTATTACCTACCTACTTGGTGCTTAATGGAATGATCTCGAGAAGTTCCTATTCATTTTAAAACCTATAGCTAGGTACCTACCTATAAGACACTGTGTAAGCTCCATAAATATGTTTTTTCTTCAAATTTTTATTTTTTTTATATTTTTTAATTTTTTATAAATAAAATAACTGATTTTGTAATAAATGTTTTTGTTAAATCATTGCAAAACGACAAATTTTGATTGAAAATCAAGCAGTCGAGAACTGACTTAAAAGTGGTCGAGAACTGTGACTAGTTGTCAAGAACCAGCAAAATCGCACTTTTTTAGATTTTGGGTAAATTTCTCGAAGATAAGGCTAAAAAATACAAAAAACTTAGCTGAAAATTGATAATAAATACCCTATCTATGCAAAAATAACAACGCTGGTGAAATTTCGTCAAAGATTCAGAAGAATTTAAATATTAAATTTAAAATTTCTCTTAAGTGGTCGAGATCCAGCACATTCACCCTAATGTAATTATTGCAAGTATTTTTTATTAGTTTATAAAAAGATAGGTTTAAGGTATTTAAGTAACAATAGTGCTTTCTATTTTTATTTACAATTTATTATTTTTCTAAATTTTTCAAATTTTTCATTTTTCAACTAATGTAAATTTTTTTGACAGAATTCTCTCTGTTAACCTAACAAAACTAAAATTTAAAATTGCCTAAAAGTCAACGAATCACATCCTGGAGGATAAACAAACCCTGTTTTTATTGGATTAATTTTAATTCCATTAGTTGTGATTTTTGTTTGAGTTTTGAACTAATATTCCTCTTACCCTTTAGTAGAGCGGAAAGTATTTTAATTTAGAAAACGTTGATTTTAAACTATGTTTCTAGGGAACGTTACAAGGAATGGGCCGCTTCCACATATTGTTTTTGTTTTTCGTTGCTGTGATGTTTGGCATTAGTTTGATGTCCTTGTTCGGGTACCATTGTTATTTAATTTGCGAGAATCGAACCACCTTAGGTATGCGCAATTATTTTCTTCCTCTAGATTTTATTCATTTCTTTAATTTTTTTTAGAGGCATTTCGTCCACCAGCATTTAGAGGTGTCGGACCGGACAAATATGGTTTTCACCTTGGTAGATATAAAAATTTTCAAGAAATTTTCGGGGTGGATCCCAAGCTGTGGATCCTGCCTGTTAAAACAAGGTAAGGAACAGTGAATTTTCTGCATTAAATTTGTTTGTTGACTTAAAAGTAAAAATGCGAGAGGCATGAATAAGTTATTTAGATTAGAAGTAAATTTTACAGTACAAGAAAATGAGTGGTGTCAAATTTATCGATTACATCGATTACATTAAATTTTCCTGTACTGTAACTTTGATAGAAATACGGGGTTGTCCTAAATTTCAAGGTTTCTACCAAACAATGTGCATGTTTATAATAACAATGGCAACAAAGCATATACAGGGCGAGTCAGAATGTATAGTAAATACTTTAAAGGGGTGTTCGGCAGGTGGTTTTAAGGGGGGTCTTTCATATAAAATTTTTCGATTTGGGCTTTCCTTGCCAAGTTATTCGGGTCTATAGGGTGACCCAAAAGTATTTTTTTTATTTATATCTCAATAGCGGCGCTACTTAAAAAATTGAAATTTGGTATGTGTTATTTACTTACTGGAAGACGCCTTAGGGTAGTTTAATCATTTACACAGTGCCCTAAAAAAGGGTAAAAACTAACAACCCCTATTAATTTTTTTGCTCAAACTTTTTTGAGGTTATCTTTTTGGTCTTGCAGGTCCATAATTTATCTTTTCATTTTTCAACAAAAGTGTACTCCTGTTTCATAATGATAAAATCAATCGTTTACGTTGAAATTGGCAAAACGTGCCCCAAAACACCTGTTGACTTCAACACTCGAAACATAAAATTTTTACCTACCGCTTTCAAATGTTACAGATCAACTGTACATTCAAAATAAGGAAAAAAAAATACCAATTGGACATTGGTCAAAACAGCATTGGTTTTCTTGAAATAGGGTGTTCAAATTTTGTTAAATTCAATCCTTTCCATTTTGAAAGCTAATAAATTTTGGTACATTGTTCATAGGAATTTTTTTCTCAGTTTAAATGGTACAGTCGATGTGTAACGTTTGAAAGCGGTAGGTAAAAATTTTATGTTTCGAATGTTGAAAGCTAACAGGTGTTTTGGGGCATGTTTTGCCAATTTCAATGCAAACATTTGATTTTATCGTTATGAAACAAGAGTACACTTTTGTTGCAAAATGAAAAGATGCACTGAAATGATGGACCTGCAAGACCAAAAAGATAACCTCAAAAAGGTTTGAGCAAAAAAATTAATAGGGTTTGTTATTTTTTACCCTTTTTTTAGGGGACTGTGTAAATGAGTAAACTACCCTAAGGCGTCTTCCAGTAAGTAGATAAAACATACCAAATTTCAAATTTTTAAGTTGCGCCGTTATTGAGATATAAAATAAAAAGAAATACTTTTGGGCCACCCTGTAGACCCAAATAATTTGGCAAGGAAAGCCCAAATCGAAAATTTTTATATGAACGGCCCCCCTTAAAACCACCTGCCGAACACCCCTTTAAAGTATTTACTATACATTCTGACTCACCCTGTATATTCTACATTGTTAATGCTAGAAAAACAAAGTATGGACAAAACTTGTAGAGAAACATGAGTACTACATTCCGAAAATATTTTCCAATGTACAGGGTGATCCAAAAGTAATGGCGACCCAAAGTTATGTTTTTTTAAATGGAGCAACCCGTATTTTGTTACATTTTTAGAAAGCTCTTAAATATGTTCTTTTTGGTACAGGGTATTAAGGGTCTAGCTTTGAAGGTTGTTGAGTTATTTTAATTTTAAACAAAAAAGGGGCCACTTTTGGAAATGTATTACTCAAAAACCCAATAAGATTTTGGGCTATAACTTGGACTGGACACTGCCTGTTACGCCTAGTTAACAATTTTGGACCGATATTGAGATAAAGTTCTGAAGAACATACCGGGCGATTCATTTACGCAAATCCTAAGTTTACTCGCTAATTTTAAATGGAACACCCTATATTTTATTACATGTTTGGAAAGCCCTTAAAGAGCAGGATACTTTCTTAGAATTAAATGGAAATAAATATACCAAACAGAATCTACTATTTAAGGGCTTTCCAAACTAATAAAATAAAGTGTGTTCCATTAAAATTAGCGAGTAAACTTAGGATTTGGGAATATCGGTCCAAAGTTGTTAATTAGGCATAACAGGCAATCTCCAGTCCAAGTTATAGCCCAAAATCTTATTTGGTTTTTGAGTAGATACATTTCCAAAAGTGGCCCGTTTTTTCATTTAAAATTAAAATAACTCCATAACCTTTAAAGACAGACCCTTAAGACCCTGTACCAAAAAGAACATACTCTTTAAGGGCTTTCTAAAAATGTAACAAAATACGGGGTGTTCCTTTAAAAAACATAACATTCGGTTGCCACTACTTATCAGATCACCCTGTATATTGGAAAATATTTTCGGAATGTAGTACTCATGTTTCTCTACAAGTTTTGTCTATACTTTTTTTCTAGCATTAACAATGTAGAAGATATAGACCACCGAGGCCTACGTAACTCACCCTTATAGTCTCTCAGTTTTCAAAACACGTTTTTTTGCGAATATTTTGAAGTTTTTTGGAAGTTTTGGTTTTATAAAGCTGTTAAAAAGCATTTAGACTCGTCCACCGTCATAGTTATTGTAATATTTTTTCTTTGCAACTAAAAAAATATGATCAAGTTTATTTTTTTCTCATAGAATTTTTATTGCTTCAGTTTTGATCAATACTAAAATGGAAGCAACTTTTTAATAAACTTCTCTCATTGGTCAGTGGCGGACTAGGGGGGCGGAGGGAGCTAAAATTTTTTTTGCAAAAGAATAAAATTTAATTTTTTTCCTATACAACCATTAGGGAACCATTAAATAGTACATATTCCTTAATATTCTAACATTTTTTTGAAATAACTTCTGAATTTAGTGGAAATGGATGCGATTTTCTGTATTTTACAACTTACACATTTTATTCAACCATTATAAGATTCCTTCTTTAATTCAGAATCCGACGATATATAATTTAACCTGTTTTTCTCCAACCGGTTCCGAAATATTGACCAAAGAAGCTCCATCAAACTAGATAACACGGTCTCTGATGAGTCATTGTTTGATGTTCGATCTAAGTAGGCCAAACATTAGAACCAGATTTATGAAAAATCAAATCAACCATGCCGATAAAACTGACAATCAAGTAGGCTGGCCATTCAACATTTCTACTTACCTATCAGATTAATTATTTCAGTCGATCTACATCTATAATCACAAGACACAATTCATTTTTTACAAAATGTACACATACAACATCAATTTATGGGCAGACTGGGTCTCCGACAGGCTTAGTCCGTCACTGCCATTAATGCATTTGTTTTAAAGATACATGGTTTAAAAGTAATTTTATCTGTATACTCATGTTTTTATAAAAATAAAGATTTTGCATTGATTTCTGCAACAGATCATTTTGGACAACCCCGGATAGATTTTATTTGATTAGTAGCCTCAGGAGTGTTAATTTAAACAAAAAAATAGCTTGTTTCAAAAATCATACTATAATAGGTATTTTTGTCGATCTGACCTAACCGAAATTTTGGAATTGATTCTTTTAGTTTGGGTGACGGTATAGAATACGAGGTACATTCGCGTCATCTTCAGAGTTCATATCACTCGATGGACAACACAGAAAACAGGTTAGAATCAACTTTTATTATGCCGAAGCTAACGCGGATAAGTGAAGTTTGCGCTAGCAAATAACCTAACATTGTGCAATATCGTTAACCAGCCTGTGTGATTTTGTGACTAAAATTTACTAATAGCATCTAGCGTGACAAATAACCTTCCTTATTTGGGATATTTGAGCAATGTACAGGGTGGTCCATCCAAGCGGAAAAAGTGTGCTACGTGGAGACAGGTTGACATAAAATCATCATTCGAAAGATGAGGTTGTAGTAAAAATTAAGGGGCATTCGAGGGTGTACCCTAATTTTGTATACGGGGGTCGGTAAAAAAGTTATCACGAAAAAACATTTTTTGCAAAATAAATAAAAAAAAAATTTGTTTACCTACACATCCATTAGAGAACCTTTAAGTAGTATTCCCGAATATTCAGTTTTTTAATATAACTTCCGGTTATAGCGGAAATGAAAGTGGTTTTCTCTGTTTTACAACTTACACATTTCTCTTAACCATCACAGGATTCCTTTTTTAATTCTGAATCCAACGATATATAATTTGACCTATTTATCTCCAACCGTTTCCGAGATATTTATCAGAGAAGCTCTATCAAACTAGATACATGGCCTCATGGTCGGTGTCTGATGTTCGATCTGAGTAGGCCAAACAATAAAACCAAATTTATTACAAATTAAGTCAGCCATGATAATAAAACTGACAAGCGAGTAGACAAGAGAATGTTAAAGTGGCTATAGCCATTCAACTGCATTCAACTTAATTAAAAATCTCGTGGAAATTATGAAACATTTATTATTTTTACTACTGTCATATTTATTATAACAATAACAATATGATTAGTTATTAAAAATTAGTTAGAAGTTCATTTACATTAAATGTTCAAAATGGTTTCCATTATTATTTACACATCTTTTTAAGAAATTTTTTCGGACGTTTTCAAAGATTAAGGGACGATTGTTTAAACTATCAATTTCTAATTTTACTCGTCTTTTAATCTCCTACATTTTCGGGGAGGTTCTTATAAACTGTATTTTTTAAATGCCCCCACAAGAAAAAACCCAAGGGGGTTAAATCTGGACTACGTGGCGGCCACCTTATCGTTCCATGTTTACCAATCCAATTTTCAAACGAATTGTTCAAACATTCCGTTATGGGCCCACAGTTATGGAAGGAAGCGCCATCTTGCTGCCATATTAATTGTCTTTCTTGGAGTTGGTTAAGAAAAATTAATGGCAACTGGTCAAAGTATTGTCCCAATTCGTTCTGGATTAAATGTAGGTATTTCCTACCTGTCATACTTCCTGAATAAAATAGAGGGCAAATTATAAAACTTCCCACAATTCCGCACCAAACACCCACGGAATTTCTGCCGGATGTCACAACTTCACGAAATGCCCGTGGATTGTCAACAGACCAAAATATACTATTTTTCCGGTTGTATATTCCCGCCGTTGTAAATGTAGCTTCATCGGACCAAATAATTTGTTTAAAAAATCCAGCTCCACCTCTTGCAAAATAAAAGTTTAACATTGTTTGACAATATTCCAGTCTTCTTGCAGCATCTCCAGGGAATAGCCTTTGAACAGGTAATGTTTCGAAGGCTTTAAATTTGCTTAATTTCATTACCCTTTGTATTGTAGACCGGGGAATTTGTAAGTCTCTCGCTGCATCTCTCTGAGATTTTTCGTTATTTCTTCTGAAATAATTTAAAATTCGTTCTCTCTCGTCCTCACTAATTCTAAACCCTTTTTTTCTCTTGCTAATCACACTTCCTGTCGATCTGAATCTTCGATACAGCTTACATATAAATGAAGCACTCGGAACATTTCTATTTGGATATTTACGAGAATACTCCCTCAAAGTTTCTACGTATCTTTTATCATTTTTGATGAAGATCTCTAAAATATCACAGCATTCTTCTTTCAAAAACATTTTTTAAACTGCAACTACTAGCAGCTTCGGCAACAAAATTTTAGACTAATCTGACACGTAAATAGAAATATCGAATTGACAGCCTACTCGCTTGTCAGTTTTATTATCATGGCTGACTTGATTTGTCATAAATTTGGTTTTATTGTTTGGCCTACTCAGATCGAACATCAGACACCGACCATGAGGCCCTGTATCTAGTTTGATGGAGATTCTCTGATGGATATCTCGGAAACGGTTGGAGATAAATAGGTCAAAATAAATATATTTTGGATTCAGAATTAAAAAAGGAATCCTGTGATGGTTAAGAGAAATGTGTAAGTTGTAAAATAGAGAAAACCACTTTCATTTCCGCTATAACCGGAAGTTATATTAAAAAACTGAATATTCGGGTATACTACTTAAAGGTTCTCTAATGGATGTGTAGGTAAAAAAATATTTTTTTTTATTTTGCAAAAAATGTTTTTTCGCGATAACTTTTTTAGCGACCCCCGTATACAAAATTAGGGTACACCCTCGAATTCCCCTTAATTTTTACTACAATCTCATTTTTTGAATGACGATTTTATGTTAACGTGTCTCCACGTAGCACACTTTTTCCGCTTGGATGGGCCACCCTGTACTTTCAGCGTGAAATTTTTCGATAACCTCTGTGCACTGATGTCTTGATAACTTTACATTTAACGATTTTACAGAAGCTATGTTTTGTACACTGCGCCACAAAAATGACAATAACACAATCACAATAATTTTGAAATATAAACAGAATTTTGGCAATATAAACATTTTCTACTTATATTACCACCAAATAGAAGCAGTGAAAAATACATGTTCAAAATGTTGACGGACAATGAATACGATAAGGACAACAAGGTCTCTTTTTTGTTTTGTGAAATGACTAAAGTTAAATGAAAAATTGAATGATTTTGTTAAATGACCAAAGTGAAGTTACAATCGACACTCAATGACTAATAATTATTTAAATTAATTAAAACTTCAAAATCTTAATCCAAATCTCACTCCGAAAATATTTCTATTTGTAAAATTGAGCAGTAAACCAAGCAAACCATGGTTGTCTTTGTCAAGCCACGAAATATAAAAGTTAGGTTGTATTCACAAAACACTTGCCCACGTGTAACTTGTCACTTTTGGCAGACATTTTGGCCACTTAAAATTAGATTCTAAGTTACTCAGTCACTTAAGGTCTCTTTGTTATTTTGTGAAATGACTAAAGTCAAATGACAAATAATTGACACTGAATGAATTATTTAAATTAATAAAACCTCAAAATCTCAATCCGAATCACACTGCGAAAATATTTCTATTTGTTAAATCGAGCATTGGACATTAGCCTAGCCATCCATGGTTGTCTTTGTCAAGCCACGAAATATAAAAGTTAGTTTGTATTCACAAAACACTTGGCCATGTGCAACTTGTCACTTTTGGCAGACATTTTGGCCACTTAAAATTAGATTTTAAGTTACTCAGTCACTTAAGGTAACTTTCCATGTGTGTGTATTGTCGAAGATTGTTGGCAATTTCAAAATCATTGCGGTGTAGCGAACTTTAGGGCGCAGCGTACTTTGGTTGAAGCGCACAGGCTTTACGGATAAAGTTAGTTTGAAAAATCATTGCTTTTAGTATGCGTTCTGTTTTGAGAAGTGAACCGGGCGCTACCTCAGCTGGATTAACCGTAGTGCATGTTTGAGCTTCACTTTTTAGCGTTTATTGGACATTGATTGAAAAACGAGAATTTTTTGTGCAGACGTCGTGACTTCGAAAACGAGATGAGCAAGTTAAATCCCGGCCATAGCGATATCCCGTTATAGTTTGTACTTTACTGATCCATTATAGTACTTATTGTTGTTATGGTTTTTTAATAAAAGTATTTTTGATTACCCGTTCTAGTGATTTTTTTGCATCCTGCGTTTAAATTAACATCCTTATGTTGCTAATTGACTATGTTGGTTATGCAACAGCATTTTGTAGATGCTATTTTGCCTTCAGTGGAATGACAACCTAGATGACGTTGATATTACTAAGAGCACGCTCAAAAGTTGTCTGAATACTTCTTCACATTTGATCAATTCAACACTTATTGTTTTGAAAAAGTTACCTACCCTTCAAATATTTTTGTAGCGTGCCCTTAATTCGAAACTACATTCCATCTTTCTCCAAGCATGAACCAACATATTATATTCCTCTCAATCTGTTACTAACAATCGCCTCTGCATTTTAGACTTTAGAAAATAGCTAGGGTCATAAAAGCATTAAACGATAAACAGTTATTGCATTTTTATGTAGTGTCGGTGATGGTATAACATTTCCGCAAAGGCATATGGACGAAGAGCAAGAGGGGCTGCTGCGCGAACATCCGTTCGAAGACGATGAAAGTTTTTATTCAAACTAAAAGTGTACATAAGTTATTATAAGGGATTTAATCCATACCTATGTAAAACATAGGGGTGTTGTATGGTGAAACAGAAATATATGTGGCAGAAAGGGTAACCTGAGAAATTGGAACATATTTTGTACAGGGTGCGACATGTAAAATCCATTTTAATTCTTAACCCTTTCGCTACGATATACAGTGCCCGCCAAAAAGTTTGCACCATATAGGAAAAATTTTTAGTAAATAACTTACGGATAATTTGTTTGCGGCATCAGGTTTTGCTTGCTCTAGAACCAAAATTGACATCAAATGTTGTGACGCAGTCTCTTTTATATGTCAAATTTGACATTAATGAAAAAAATGTCCGAAAAATGGGCTTATTTAACCGAATTTCGAAAAAAGTCATAAGAAAAATATGTTTCTTTCGCAATTTTATACCCCTGTGCAAAATTTCAAGAGCCTACTATGATTTTCATATTTTGCCCTTTGTTGCCCTTTCTGTATTTGTTAATCCATAAAAGTCGATCCTATGTAATTTAAAACACTTATTGACTGAATACAAATACGTCCCACAGTTGTATAGCTCACCTGAAGCTCAGGGTGTCTTTCATTAAATATGACGGCTGTTTCTCTATTTGTGCGGAATTCACCATGTATTAAGACAATTTCAATTTTTTCTTGCTTAGTAAGCATATTTTGGAAGAAACTGTCACACTTAATAAAGCCAAATACTCGCCAAATACATATCTGACGTTTACGATTGTTATTTTCACCAGTACAGAGTTTGTTTCCAAAACCTACTTCTTATTGCATAGCAAGAACTACAAGATTTAAAAAATTACTTATTACAACCTGGATATTATTGGACACAATGTTTTAAATTTTCTAGATATATCTGATCAGATCAGCATGACAGAAATATTTGTATGTTTTTACAACTATTTACTATGGAAAGAAGTTTGTAAATCGAATTTATGTGTTTATCTGTAAAAATGAGATCAGTTTGGCACCAAGCGTGCTACTTCAACAAGCCCTCATTTTAATTTTTTTGCAAAAAAAGGAAAAGAAGGATATTTAGACCGTAAACTAAGTATTGTGCATTATGTATTCAGTCAATAAGTGTTTTAAATTACATAGGATCGACTTTTTTGGATTAACAAATACAAATACGGAAAAGGGCAAAATATGAAAATCGTAGTAGGCTTTTGAAATTTTGCACAGGGGTATAAAATTGTGAATGAAACATGTTTTTCTTATGACTTTTTTCAAAATTCAGTTAAATAAGCCCATTTTTCGGACATTTTATTCATTAATGTCAAATTTGACATATAAAACAGACTACGTCACAACATTTGATTATGTCAATTTTGGTTCTAGAGCAAGCAAAACCTGATACCGCAAACAAATTGTATGTAATTTATTTACTAAAAATTTTTCCCATATGGTGCAGACTTTTTGGCGGGCACTGTATATACGACAGGACGCGTGCCACCGCACCCACTGCCGTGTATGTACGTTCAGTTCTAGAATGGCCTAAACAACCGATGTCATATATATGCAACAGTATTTTTTAACGGATGAAACCCTTACTCTCGCTGCGCTGCTGGAATTTCGTAAGTCATGTTTCTATCCTATTTTGTTGAGCACTGCATAAGTTGGAGTTTCTTTGTTAGAAATATATGAATTGTTCAAAAAGATACAAACGAATATAAAAATTTATATTTACAGAGTATCAGCTGCACTTTTCTGCATTTTTTTATGCCTGACGTATATATACGACGATGGGTCTGTAGCCATGTAAATTATTGGCTGGGAATGATGACAAAGGGTTAAAGTAACGAAAATATTTAGAAAGCAGTCAGATCAGTTTTTTTGGTGGATCTTAATATAGAGAAAATAAAGACAGTAGCAGCAATGGTCAGAAGTTGCATATCACTTCTTCAACTGGTCATGTCATTTAGTAATGCCTTGAGCAATGACTTAAAGTATCACTTAATTTTGAGTTTTGGAGGTTATGCTATGATCCAAATGGAGGGTAAACCATTTTTTTCTATATTATTTATTTTAATGTTAATTTGTTTAAAAAAGTTTGTTAGTTCTCCAGGTTTTGTCAAACCTGCACAATACCCAGAAAAACTGTATTGGCTGGTTTTAAATTGTCTTTTTATTTCAAGGTCACATTTTTTCTATTTGTATTTGCCCTTGGCTGCATCCTAAAAAACGCATTTTCAATGCTACTAGCTAAGTACCCAGTACCTAATTAAGTTTTTTCAGTGATTTTAAAGATTAGTTAAAGGTAGTTTTTTATCGAAAAATTTTTAGTATTGTATACGTCTATCTAGTCAAGGAACTGTTAGAACTTAGTACCTGTCGTCTATTTTTAATTGTACAACCAGAACGCTGCAGGTATTGCAAAATATATATTTCCTTTATTGACAAATAAAAATAACTAAAATATAAATATATGAAAATACATTTTATAAAACAATTTCAATCTTTAATGCATAAACCGTTAGTATTATTTTTGTTCCTAAGAAATTTATGTTATATCTACAGTTAGGCGGTCACTTAAAAATCACTATGACCGCAAAGTGATCAAATGTTTTGATCACTTAAATGACCAAGCACATAACCTTATTTTATTCACAAATCTGGTCAGTTTGTATAAAACAAGACAGTCCAGAATAAAATAACAGATGGCTACTTTTCAAGGCTATGAATATAAAAAAAACTAAGGCTGTCAAAAAATAGGTATTCCTGTGTTTTTTTAGTGTAGAAACGGCAGTTTTTAAAATGTTATTGCAACTATTTTTCTTTATATTTTGCTTTTATAACCAAGTCAGAATGCAATATTTTCGCAAACATCGCAGAACATGACTTGTTGGAAAAATATGTGTCCGACACACAAACTTGTTAGTGCAAACAAAGTACGTGTAACAACTGTCAAACTTGACAGTAAAGTTTTACTAAAGTGTCAAGTTTGACAGCTGTCAGTGTACCTTGTGTTTACTCCCTTAAAAATATCTTCGCTGCATATTCCACTTAAGGTGGGTTTAGTCAGCTTTCCATAAGAATAAGGATAGTAATAAGAATAGGAATAGTAATAACCAAAAGAGCTGTTTATACACTTTTGGAATAGTCTTAGGAATAGCACATGTCAACTGTCAATAAAGGCCATATTGCACGGTCCGACCATTTTGGATTTAAAAATAAGAATAAAGTTAAATGTTAACCAACTTCAAGGTCACTCCTTATTCCTTATTACTATTCTTATTCTTATTTCGGCCGTATAAACACTTCCAATCGAAATTTAAGATTTAACTCTTATTCTTATTACTATTCTTATTCTTATGGAAAGCTGACTAAACCCACCTATAAATAACTATATTATGTCCATGTTTTGTATTTTTTTTATCTTGAAAATATATAAGTTAAATACAAATACATTTTTTAAATTTTTCGTGGATCCTTAACTTAGAGAGGACTGGGCTACGTAACAAAACACCATCTTTATAAAAACATTTATTTAAAAAAATAGTACCATGACAAAAACGTACTGTTCAATGGATGAAAATGAAAAATGATAGAATTTCTTGGAGCTCTTCAATAATTCGCATATGCAAAATTTGTTCAAAGAAGTACAAAAATAAATTTGAAGAAATGCGTATGTTTCGATTTCACCCAGCGTTTCAACAAAATGGCAACACATCAGTAAGTATACTCAGATAATGTAACATTACACCAACAAATTCAAGGGGAAAAACAACTTTCTGATAACAAGAATAAACTTCTTATTCAGGGTGTACTTTCACAATTTACACGAGATTTATCTGTATTAATTCTGATTCTTGCACTTTTAATTTGATCAATAATTTATATAAAATCAAACTTTCAATACATGCTGTAGAAAGTATTGGTAATGTCAGTAGAATTGAAAATAAAAATAGCATTGGAAGTAGGTAGAGCAAATTCCAAAAGTGTAAAAGTTGCTAAATATGAATTTCTTTTCTAAAAATGCGGTAACATGAAATGTAATTCGTGAAAATTCATCCTTAAAATGCTTAGTTAAAATCGGCACTTCCTCTACAACAATATTCATAGTGTACATTTCTTAATAGTCTTAATTTGATTCTTTTTACAACTCGCACTAATCTAAACATATGTAGGTTAAGCAAATCTAGTGGCATTTACGTTTTGTTATTAGAGGACTGTAAAGAAGGCCTCGAACCTCTTCGGCAGCATCCAATAGAAAAATATCGAAGAATACCGCAAGAGTAGTTACGTAAATATACAAGGTGAGTAAAAATTTCCGTTGACTTTAAAAATAACAGTAATCTTGGTTAGAACTCACTCTGTATATAAAAATAAAACTGTTTGTGCGACCAAAGGTTAGTTCGTTAACATTCTAAAATGCTTCTAAGACAGTTTATTTTTCAGGTATAAATATTTCATCTCATCTGAATATATTATAATACAGGTATAACATTAAAAAGAGAATATACTTCTAAAATATTAGTAAGTTCTTGTTATATCCGATGCACTGCTCTAAAGGTGACTCATATAGTTTTTAAAATGTACCTTGAAATTAAACGAAACATTATATTTCTAATTCCTAAATCAGACTTGGCCAAACCAGTTCAGATATGAAACTTTGCCACCTACTATGCATGAAATTCGCATATTTACGACACAAAAATTTAGTGATGAAATAGCCCCACCTAGTAAAAAGTATAAACAGTCCTTATTTTTTAAAAAACAAAACATACCTAGCTGTATACCACCAACATATAAATAAATTAAAATTAATACAAATATAATATAAATAGGTACAGATTCAGAAAAAAAATTGCGACAAAATATCAGCTATTTACATTTAAGACAGACCTCTTCGTATCGTCAACTGTATAGTGGCGCCCCCTCCAAAAATTTATTATTTTTCAAGATACCAACTTACTTCAATCTAAGAGTCGCTTGGTAAATTCATAGTAATATTCAACTTAAACCAGATTTTAAAATTGACAAATATATTTTCAAGATATAAATTTCAATATAACAAAATAAATATGAAACCAATGATCAATAGAGATGGGCGATACTGTATCGATGTTTTAAAATATCGATATTTTATCCAAAAATAATAGTAATTGTATCGATATTATAAGTTACGATATTTTTGAATATCGATATATTTTTCAAATAATGCCGCTACGATATCTATTAAAAAGAATTAAAAAAAACTCAATATTAAAATTTAACGCAAATTATATTTTGTATCAGTTTTGTTAAAAACTTAACAGTCATAATTAATATTCATTCAAAAAAAATAAAAAAGTAGATATTAAAATATCTCCCCCAAACTCTTAAAAACGATAAAGAAATTTAAAACTAGATGAATAATTTAAAAAATATTTCTATATTGATATTTTGAATATGGATATAACAGGCGACAGTTTAGTGATATCAATAAAAAAAATCTATACAGTATTGATTCAGAATATCGATATATTTTTTCAAAAGTCCCATCTCTAATGATCAATGATAACCATCAAGTTACACTAACAGCAAAAGTTAGTAGGTAGGCCATGAAATATTTAAAAATTTCTGACATCTGTCATGTAGGCCATAGAAATTTGTTTTGAGGTCACTTGATAAATGCACAATAATACATGCTTTGAAATTGAATAAAGTTGAAAACTGATGAGTTTTGAAGAAGGAAAAGTTAATATTTAGAAAAATGTGGGAGTGCCACTATGCTGCCGCTAGATACCTATAACAACGACGCATATAAGATAACTGAACAGAAACTTCTATATATCTAATACATCTCCAAACTATATACAAACAAACCAACTTTGTATAGCGAAATTTACACCTTATGATGACATGAAGAAATGTTTGATTTTGCAGTGATACAAATACACTTTAAACCACACGTATCTGCCTGCAGGAAATGAGCAAATGAAGACTTTCGTGGATAATAAAGCTGATACTTACAGTATTAATTTTGTAAAAATAAAAACTTGTACTTTCTTCAAAAATACATTTTGATACGAGATCAAATAATAATTTATATAAATTTTCCTCTCTCCTACAAATCTATATAAAATGTCTATATAAACATAAAAATATGTAAAACTACATCGTGAAGGGAATCGGCCTTTATGGAATTTGCTTTGCTCGCGTACGTAAAAAATAATTACTGGAACATAATATATTTTATGAAGCTCGAGAATCTAATTAGATAAAATTAATGAACAAAAATGATAATAGTAATAATAATACAATTGATTTAATAGTAAAAAAAGGCTTGGTATGACCAACATTAAAACAATATACCGCGTTCCTTAACTAAACATCTCTACATGCCGTCCCTTCGCCGAACCTATACGCGCGCTTTAAAGAGTTTTATTCAACTTGACAGACGGTAGACAAATCTTCCCCGGCTCGCCCTTGTTGCAGTGCTCCTCCTTATAGCTAACCGTCAATACGTGCGACCTGCGCAGCACCTTCACCGACCTCGGATTCGTGCATTTCTCTTTCTCTAGCGCCAGCGTCCGTTTCGCCCGCTTGATGACTTTGCTCTCCTCGGCGGCGCTTTTAAGTGCGTTCCCATTGCGGGTCGCCGCGTTTTTTAGCTGGCGCTTGTCGAGCGACAGCTTGTCGCCGGCGACGGGCAACGTCGACGCCAGTTTCCTAGCGACGCAGCGCTTGGCCGGAGATTCTTTCGTTTCGATTCTGTTAACAGAAGCAAAGGAAGCGCGGTTACTTCCCGCGAGGAAAAGCACTCCGTGCACCGCCAGCCATGCTACTGCAAGGTCCTTAGCACGCCTACAAGCCGGGCGGGGTCAGGGATAACCAGGGATCTAATGGGAAGGGCCGGAGAGGTATGTTGTTTCCGCAATTGATGCGTAAAAGTGTCAACTCTAGACAGTTTGTAGTGAAAATGCAAAAAGAAAACAATATCGCTGCTAAATATAGGTATAGCTACAATATGTTAGTATTACATGGAGTGATCTACATGATACTTGAAACTCAAAGCAATACTATAATCTCAATCATTTATAAAAAAGTAGTGTGTCTACTAAAGTTGACCTGGTAACTTTTAAAAATAACCACCACATTATTTAAAGTACCTAACCAAAAAAAATATTCACAGAAATAAGGGAAGAAGAAGAGCACTTCAAATTCAATCCTCTTAACTCCTTGAACTTTTTTGTTTAATGACAGCTTCACCAGTACAGCGATACCAAAACCAAAATACTCATAGAAAATTGATTTAAAAAATGGAAGAAAACCTCAAGTTGTTTGTAACTGATTTATTTGTTGTGTTTAACACACATCTTGGAGATGAAAATATCATTTAGAAAAACGAGCAAAGTGACCTGATCAGTTTTTAAATTGACAGACATTCAGCTTCATTCAGCTCTTACATCTAACCTAACATTTGGTTTTGGTTGATGAATTTCTTGTTTTGATTGGTTGACACCTTTATATATTCAATTGTGAAAATACCACCACAGAAGTGTCTACATTAGATAATAATATCAACATTTTACTTAGGCTTTAGTTTTGTTCAGTTCAAGTGGACTTTTCAAGACTCTGATTTTGGAACAAATGGTTCGTTTGAGGTTTGGTAAACCATCCTCTAGAACTGTTGAGTTCTGGGACTGTTCTAGGTTTTTGATGTGTCAAAGTGAACACTATAGTGTGACCTTGTTACTTTTTAAATTGACAGTTGAATTAAAATTTGACAAATTGAAAATATGCAAGTGGTGCATACAGACATTGATTGCCTTTGGTAACTATTAAAACATGAGTTAAAAAACAGGAGAAAATTGACAAAAATGGTTAAAGAAAAAAACCCAAAACAGAAATAAGAGAGGAAGAAGCTACCTCTTAAATGTTAACCTAACATTGATATGCCATTGAATAATTTTTGTTTATTCTGTTGTGACTAATTGACAGCTTCAAATTGTGGAATAGCACCTTGGGCACAAATTTCAAACATTTTAAGTATATTGAATCTTGAATCAAAATTATAGTTTTATTGAGTCTACCAAGTTGATTTTGCTACGTAGAGGCACAGAAAAAACTTCAACGTCCTGTGATTGCAAAGAAGAATCATTTGGGTAAGTCATGTTAATGGGGAACTTGAACAATTTTTTTTAGTTCTTTAATATATTTGCCTATCTATAGAAAGAGCACATACCAAATATTAGCCCTCAAATCGCAATATTTAATTTGCAATAAATGATTAAAGTTGTGACCGCGAGCTATTCATTTGAAACGATACGAAAAGCGTGGGAATGGTCGTGACGTCAAATAGCTCGATCGATCAGAAGGCAGTGACAGGAGTGACAGCTACACAGAATTAGAGACGATGAGAATGGAAATTGAACGTTAAAATAAACAGTTCGGCAACCCATTTACAGAGGGCTCTGATGTAGGTCTCGGTACGTGGGATTTCATTTGCTGTCAGAAACGTGACACTTGCTGCTCAGGACAAAAAATTAGTACGCTTACGCATCTCGCAATGTAAATAACTATTTAATTCAGCACACACTTTTCAAACGTTATCAACAATATCAAGATGGAGAGACAAGGATAAGACGTTCTCGTTTGGTTTTTCTAAACAAAGCTTGTGTGGTGCTGTAGTTTGTTTACATGTGCCACCCATATTAGTTTATACATGGCGGTGGCGCCTTTAGCTACTTGAAGTCAAAACCAAGGAGGGCGCGTTACAAGAATGATTTGAATTATGCAGTTTTTAATTGCTTATATTTATTACAAAAAATAAAAAATGAGTTTTTTGTGAACTGTGGTTCATATAATGGCAATAAATTACCTTTGAAAGTAATATTTTTCAAATTTAATTTTTGTGCAAGTTCCCCATTGTCTGTTTGTAGACATTATTTATCAAAGGTCAATACGTTATTATTTTTTAATGTTTTTAAAAACCAAATGTTATCAAATATGGCATGAATTTTATAATACCTCATCGAAAATATCCACTTTAACTGAACATAGAGTTCAGTTGAACTCTATAAAAATATAAGGAAATTTATTTATAAGATTCCTTATAATCATGGAAAAAATCAAGGCATTTTAAAATACATATTGTTTTTTCCATTAAATATGTATTTTGTTGCAATTTTTTACAAAGTATAAAGCCCACTTTACATGTCAATTTTCTCGTCAATTTATTTATAAAGTCGAGCCGTCAATATACTTGATAAGTGTAATACAAATTTGATTTTTTTGCGTATTTATTGACGGCTTAAAACTCGGCTTAGAAGGGGTTCTATTTTTTGTCAATTTTTGCGTAAATTTCAAGGCTGACAACGGTAAAATTGCGAGGTTATGTTAGTTGAGTAGTTTTCTGCTTGTTTGCTATAGCTATTTGTATGAAAATTGTAGAGATGGGTCGCTGGGAATATTCCCAGGAATATTCTCGGGATGGGAGCATTAAATAATTGGGAATATTCCCAACAAATGAGAGCATTGACTCGAAAACTCCCAAACTCCCGGGAACATTCCCAAATTTTAAATTTGATGCCATTAAGCTGTCAATTGTCTAACTGATTGAGAATTTAACTTCAAATTTCGGTTTTGAGAAATAAAACGTTCGGTAATTTTAAACGAAGAACTAGGGCCCCTGAGGTTGCTCTCTGCTTTTATACAGTGTGGATACAAATTGTGGAATATTGCTTATATTTCTTAAAATATTCCTCATATCAAAAACATGTTTTAATACAAGTGCTAGGGGAAATTATTTCCTTTTTAGTAGTAATAATATATAATAAAAATTTCCCCAAACACTTTTATTAAAACATGTTTTTTATGAGGAATATTTTAAGAAATATAAGCAATATTCCACAATTTGTATCCACATTGTATAGTGCTTGAGTTTTATTCACTACTAGTATAGTCCTCCTTACGGCAGAATGCGTGCGACGTAAGGGGGAAGAACTCGCAAATATTATAGAATTAGTCACAGTTCAGGGGCGTAGCTCAATTTTGTGTAACTCACTGACTTAATTTTCATATAATTGTTATTTAATTTATTGTTAATATTATTCTTAACGGTGATGCCTTACATTATGGAGGAAGGCAAACCCTTATAACATTGGCAATTATTTCTCGTGCTTGAGAATGCAACGTTCTTCCCTGTTTACTCATTTTGCACACGTTAACTCCCGAACATACGAAACGCCACTGAGCTCTCTGAGCCGGCGGAAAAAACTTGCCAGCGGCCTAAAACATGAGGTCTGTGTGGTAGACCAAATACGCAGTTAACTTTACGTACTATAGAAACAGGCACAAAACGCGTTGGCTAACTGATTTTGTCAGCCGACTCCTTGGCAGAAATGCTGTGTTGCCATATTTCAAAGGCGATGGTAGACGCGACGATGTTGAAAAAATGGTTGTGTGCAACATTATTTTGCTAGCGCTAGCTAGCGCTTTTGTGCTAACTTGCGTTAAACGCACACGGCTAACTTAGCGCTAATAGTTAGCAGTTTGCGCTTTCGGTTAGCACTAAGTAGGGCTAGCAGGCTAGATCTGACACTTTTTAGGTTATTTTTTCTGTGCATTTTCTTGGTATGAACAAGAGAACAAGTTCGGCTCACATACCTATATAATACATAGGTATGTGGTTCGGCTATTAGGTATTCATCACAAATAGTCACAAAAACAAAACTATCAATAAACCTTACAAACACAGATTACCCATCTCTTTACATCTTAGAATTTACAACCACAGATTAAATATTATATACCTAATAGTGGTATTCTTTCGTATTGAGATACTATACTGAACCGGTGAGATGTGAGACAGCTTGAACTTTCAGTAGAATTTTAGATTGTTATAAGATGAAAAAAACACAAAATTGGAGGTTATGTTGCTCAAAATCAAAAATTGGTCGTTTAACGACGTATGTTAGCACTAGCTAGCGCTAACTGATTTATTTGTTGCGTTAAACACAACCAATATAATAGGTGTTTTATCACACCGCGATGAAAATAAATGATAAACAAAAATGGGTAAGTGGTCCCGTGATGCGAGCTTTATTTTTTCGGTGTGAGTTCAGAAATTCGACTTCAATATGATAAAACTTGTATTCGCCAATAAATAACGACTACTCGTATAGAAAATCTCGCAACGCTGCCCGCATTCTTTAGAAACGTTTTCTTTCGTGCTTTGGACTATACTAGGTACGTTTTCAGTTGGAGTTGTTTTCGTTTTGTTTATTAAATTAAAATTAAATACATAATTAGATATTCAGTGATGGAAATTAATAACAGGGTTATCAGCAACAGTGTTTATTACATAATCTTTAATGAACCATAATTATTATATATTCCAAGCATTCTCCCTTTGATTGAGGGCTTCGTCAGGGAATTATAAATTATATTGATAGTACAATTATTATTCCAAAAATTATATAAATTTGGTGTTTCAATATGGCCGAAAAAGAAGTAATATGGCGGAAGGAATTTGATATTTATGCAATTTTTTTATCTTCGCATTTCAGTAGAATCGTATATGAAGTTCCTTCCCCCATATTACTTATTTTTCGGCCATATTGAAACACCAAATTTATATAATTTTTACAATAACTGATCTGTTAATATAATTCCCTGACGAAGCCCTCAATCAAAGAGCGAAAGCATTAATAATTGGTTCATTAAAGAATATTGTAATAAACCTGATGCTTGCTGATAACCATGTTATTGATTTACATCATTAAAATTAAATACTTATATGCATATAAATATGCTCAATGCTGAAATGTATCCTTTAATATTCTAGGCTTTATTTAATTTATGCAATTTAAGCAAATTCAGTAGAAGTACTATACTTATATATCAATTTAAAGGGAAACCTGTAAGGAATACAGTTAGTTAGAATGATGAATCATTATTCTGAAAACTCCCGGGTTTTTTGAAAAATCCCAGGAGTTTCTACAAAGCCCCGGGAGTATTGACAGCTAAATAAAATGGCGGATGGGGGTTTCAGGCTGGAAGGAATGGGAGTTTTTAAAAATTCCGGGAGTAAACCCCCAGAAAATTCTAATTAAAAAACCAAAAATGAGCACAAACAAGCAAATATACAAAAATCAACAAAACTTTTGTTCTGTTGGTAACAGCCAAAAATTTACAGTTTGATCACAAAAATTCATCAACTTCTTGACAAGTGTAAAAGGGGACGCGATGTGAATAAATTGTCGAAGAAATTGATCAATAAATTCATGAAGTTGGTAAAAAAATTGACAAGTGTAAAGCGGGCTTAAATTTAAGATTCTAAAGGGGAAATTAGCTAATAAAAATTCGAATGTGCTGATGTAATATGTTACTATTATGTACATCACAGTAATGGCACTAAACACATAAAACAATACATAAAATGTATAAATACAAAATCCGCAAAAACAACACTAATAAACTCTAGTTTCCAAAATTCTGACATAAAACATAAATACGATTCGTAATTACAAAAGTACAAAATTACATGAGTTAGAGGATACAAACACAGAAATTATCGTTTTATAATTTTTTTTTAATACGGTCAAATTTTAATGTTTACACTTTTTACTGTAAACATGTAAATTTATGAAAAAAATACAAATTTCTATGTAAATTTTGCAGAGAAAATTAAATTTAATAAAATTTTGTAAAAATTTCACTCTCATTAAAATTAAATTTAAAAATACGGCAAAACGGATTTAAACTTTTTTAGATTAAGCAGGTGTATACTTAAAATGAAAAAATATGAAATTGAAAGAATACATTTACAATAAGGTTGTTAAACTTTCTGTAAACTTTACAAATACTTTTGTAAAATTCACTCTTGGAGTTTTTGTGGAGGTTAATAAGTGTAGACAAGTATACATTGATTTTTTGCTATGTGCATGTGCACTTTCCTGTAAAAACATTTACATTTTTTTGGTAAAATGTACCGAAACATTCTCGACAATTTCTGTGTAATGTGTGTACAAACATATCCATGTGACAGTAACTATGACTAAAAACGGCATGCACCTAAGTACGTTCCTGTGTGAAGCCATGCCCTAAGCTAGACTGAGGAGGAAAGCTATGGGTGCACACTACACAAACCTTTTGGTGACTATTCTGCTGCTCGTTGAGCCCTGGGCCCTCGGCGAGGCGGCCGTTAGTATTTTGCCGCCTCTTAGTACCGTCTGATTCGTCGTTGTGCTAGTTATGTGCACTCGTCTTATGCGTTCTGACCTGAGAGACCGAGAAACGGTCAGTTTTAATCCGATTTCAGGGCAAAGTAGTTCATCTGAACTACCCTACTTTTACAAATACAGGGTGAGTTTTTCGATGCCCACCATGGGGATCTCGGAAACAAAGGTTAAATGGGGAAAGAATTGCAGTTTTGAATGCTCAATCTAATGCCCCTTTTGCATTTTTAAAAAAGTTCATGGCTCACTAGATATTTTGGAAAAAGTGATTTTCTGCTATTTCATCAGATCTCTGTTGCTCCGTTATTTCTGATTATACAGAAAAACTGTAGAGACAAAAATTGTAGATAATTTTGGGCTTAATAAGATAATCCGATCCAATTTTTTATGTTGTTTGTGATTTTTGAGATATGACATAAACTGGTGTTTTTTTAAATGTAAATAATAGTTGGCTGTGGCCTTATAAAATCGGCCATTTTTTGAGCTTTCCAAAGATATAATACTCGGCATAGTTATTATTATAAAAAATAAAGGAGCTATGGCTAATTTCTGATTTTTTTTTAAATTTTTACATAGTCAGCCATGGAATATTTTCATAATTACGTTATATTTTATAATTTGACATACTTCAAACTTTCTAATATTTTGTTTTTAGTTGGTAACAAAATGTAACAAAATAAAACAAAAATTAAAAAACTCCAATTCAAATTATTATTATTTTAAAAGGTCACCTTTTAAAATAAAAAAGGTGTTCAAACAATCCACCATTATTATTTATGCAAATATTGCATCTTTTTGAAACCGAATTTGTCGCCTTTCTTAGAGAGCGCCTGTCAATACTGGCAATTGCTTCTAAAACAGCTGCTCTCAATTCATCAATTGTCTCATATTTCATTTTGTACTGTTCCCCACAAAAAGAAATCCAAAACAGACAAATCGGGGGATCGGGGCGGCCAGGAAATAGGTCTATTTCTCCCTATCCAACTATTTGGATAGAGCTGATCTAGGTAATTTCTTACGGGCAAATAATTATGTGGTGGAGCTCCATCCTGATAATTTCTGTTTTATTTTGTTACATTTTATTACCAGCTAAACATATTATATATTTGGAAGTTTAAAGTATGTCTTATTATAAAATAGAACGTAATTATGAAAATATTCCATGGCTGACTAGTGAAAATTTTAAAAAAAATCAGAAAATCAGCTATAGCTCCTTTATTTTTATAATAACTATGCCGAGTATTATATCTTTGGAAAGCTCAAAAAATGGCCGATTTTATAAGATCACAGCCAACTATAATTTACAATTAAAAAAACACAAGTTTATGTCATATCTCAAAAATCACAAACAGCATAAAAAATTGGATTAGGTTATCTTATTAAGCCCAAAATTATCTACAATTTTTGTCTCTACAGTTTTTCTGTATAATCAGAAATAACGGAGCTACAGAGATCTGATGAAATAGCAAAAATCACTCTTTTCAAAATGTAAATCCAAAAGGGGCATTAGATTCATTCAAAACTGCAATTCTTTCCCCATTTAACCTTTGTTCTAGCTCTGCTAGTTTCCGAGATCCCCATGGTGGGCATCGAAAAAACTCACCCTGTATTTTAGAAAACAAAAATATTTTTCTCCCGTACCAAATATATCGAGAATTATTCTACTTACGATGTGGTCCCCAGCGGCTTAGCCCTACTCCTCTGCGCCTTGATCTCGTTCAGCTTGTCGCCCTGCGTTATCACCTTGTTATTTTCTTGAAAGTCGCTCCCGTGGTCGTTTATTTCCATACAGTCGACTTTCTTCATTATGCCCGTCACGTTATCCTGGCTTCTCTTCTTCCGCAGCTCCGGCAAGCTATAAATTCCATTTTGGAATTTTATCGGAGAGGTCAGACCATTCTTTTTGCGATAGGCATCACCCGCTTCCCACATCATCTTTTGCTTTCTGCAAGATTCAAGCACGTTAGAATGATACAGAGAAATTAATAGAATTGTACCGAATATTTGGGCGAATAATTGGTTGAATATTCTACAGGTTTTTCTGATTTGGATGAATAATTGCCCGAATATTCCTAGTTTTATACGAATATGGAGCCGAATATTACTAAATTAATTTGATAGCTTACTCTTGTAGCCAACTCTGTTGATGCCCAATTATCGAACCCGGACGGCAGATTCTGATCCAGGCAATGGCTTCTTCTGCCGTAAATTTCCAGTGTTTCATTATATAACAAGCGATTAAAGATCCGGTTCTCCCCAAACCGGCTGAAAAGTATCAAAATAAATGTATGGCGAAAAACTTAAAATTTCCAAGTTATTGCCTACCTTTACAATGTACAGCGATGCCCCCCTTAGCCGCCTCGCAGATACTTATAAAAAGCTGCAGGATCCTGTCGCTCGGCGTCCCGCCATCGACGAAGTACAAATCCTTATGATCAAAACCAGCTTGAACAAACTTATTCGAATCGTACGCCTTCTGATTCAATCTTATAATCGTCGTAACTTTATGCCTCCAAAAATACGCGAAATACGTCTCCGGCGAATGTATGTAATATCCTTTGTCTAGTTTCGCGCGATTTTGGGGCCCACAGAACGCTATGAACTTGTTCGGGACGATCCAATTGAAATCTCCGTTTTCGACTCTCTCGTAATGTTCGTACTCGAGGAAATCGAAGTTGTCGAAGTTGAAAAATCCATAAACGGAGGCCTTTTTGATCGCCTTTAGGCAATCTAGGAGATGGAGGGTGTAGGGGTCCCCGATTGACGCGTCGCGGAATTCTAGGTAATCTCTCGTGGAGTCGTGGTTTAGGATTTCATATGCTTTTTCGGGTTCATGATCCAAATATATTATCTACGAATTTTAGAGGTTATGTCGCTGTATAAATTCTTCAATGGTACATAGGATAACAGGGCACTTTTAATAGTTAAAACTTAAAACATTTTTATTGAAATCTTCGTAAAAAAAGTAGCTATTAGCCTAAGTACCATTGCTACCGAAACACTATACAGGGTGACCGTATTTCGAGTCTATGCATGGGGATCTTGGTTATCTTAAGAGATACGAGGTCGGTTAAATTGGGGCAAAGTTGCGGAATTTGATGCCGAGTAACATGGTAAAAAGAAATTTTGGCTGGCCCTTTTCGTTTTGAAAATAATGCGAAAACACTGAAAATTGTCGTTTTCGTTTTTATTTTTTTTTTAAACGTAAACGAATGGCGCTGGACATTTCTAAGTTAAACATTATTGAGGCACTTTTTTACAAGTAATCTAAATATGACCTCGCATTTTTTTTCTCGCCTCCCTGGGCAAATATATGACGATCAACTTTTATTTTTCTTATGGGCGCCATATTGGATTTTGCATTTTTGAAAAGAGGATTTTTTTCTGGCAAAATGATATGTCACACATTATGCTTTACTTTGTTTTTCTTGCCGCAATATCAAATTAATCGTTTTTGTCTTGGAAACGTAATCCCCATAATGTTTGACGTTTTTGCATATAGAGTGCCTTGGAAACATAAGCCACATAAAGTTTGACATTATAAGCCTCTTATAACTTTGATAGTTTAGTACAATTTTAAGTGTCACGGATACTTTATTTTACTGAAAAAATGTCATTTTCACATGAAGAAAAGCGTGACATGATTCAAATTTATTATTCCTCAAATATAAATGATGTCGAAGGGATATTGGACGAGCCATAAACAATTTAAGGAAACGTTCATTGTGCCTTGAGGAACAAGGAGGACAAATTGAACATTTATTGTAAAACAGGATTGTCTACTCGTCTAGATTTTTATTGCTCTTGTGTTTCCAGTTTGACTCTTTTAGTGTTAATGTGTTATATGGCAAATGACGAATAAATAACAAGGTCTCAGATCATACTCTCGTGGTAATAAATTTAACATTAACTGAATTTTTACTGAAGCGTTAAACAATATTCCAAAGCACACTTCGCAACAATGGGTATGGGTAACTAGGCTTATGTTTCCAAGGCACTCTATGCAAAAACGTCAAACATTATGGGGCTTACGGGCTTAACGTTTCCAAGGCACCCTATGCAAAAACGATTAATTTGATATTACGACAAGAAAAACAAAGTAAAGCATGTGTGACATATCATTTTAACTAGAAAAAAATCCTCTTTTCAAAAATGCAAAATCCAATATGGCGCCCGTAAGAAAAATAAAAGTTGATCGTCATATATTTGTCCAGGGAGGCGAGAAAAAAAATGCGAGGTCATATTAAGATTCCTTGTAAAAAAGTGCCTTAACAATGTTTAACTTAGAAATGTCCAGCGCCATTCGTTTTCGTTTAAAAAAATAAAAACGAAAACGTCAATTTCCAGTTTTTTCGCAATATTTTCAAAACGGAAAGGGCCAGCCAAAATTTCTTTTTACCATGTTACTCGGCATCAAATTCCGCAACTTTGCCCCAATTTAACCTACCTCGTATCTCTTAAGATAACCAAGATCCCCATGCATAGACTCGAAATACGGTCACCCTGTATAAAATACTAACAGCATATGCACCGATCAAGAATGCGGCATTGGCCCTTTTCTCAACGTCACAACCAGTATAGTGGACGATCTTTTTGTTGCGGAATGCAGGGTTGCTAAGTTTCCTCCGTAACTTCACGCAGTAGTGATACAGCATCGCCAAATTCAACGGACCAAAGTCCAAGAAGAAGCTGTCATAGTTTAGCTCGTTATCGACAGAGAAATAGTGAACGGAAGGGGTTGGGTTGGGATCTAAATCTGTGTTCAGGGACACAAAGAAAAGGCGACCTAAAAAATTAATTGCATGATCTTTTTGTCAATTATGAGATAATATACAGTGTGACCCATTTGTTTTGGGGTCAGTCTGTAAAAAGTGTATCAATCGTGCGATTTGGCTGATTTTTTTTTTAAATTGTAGAGCTCGATGAACTGCACATTTTGAACAAAAATTGCCTGGTTCGCATAAAATCCAAAGCCTACTATGACCGTTTTTATGAGCAAAATTTTAAGAAACCATATTAGCGTTTTTTTTTGAAAAAATCTGTGTGCGCCAATGGATTGAGCATTCCTCGAAATGGGTATGTACAAAATTTCATCAAAATATTTCAAGTAATAACGATTTTGTAGAAAAATTAAAAATGCAGCCAAGGTACGTCTTTATTTTCAAAAATTCAAAGTTGGCCATGGAAAATAATTGAATTGTTTACTTTTATTAAGTGTCAAACTGTCTAAATTGAGTTCAGAAATTGTTTGTGCTCAATACAATTAATTATCATAATTATGGAATATTTAAGCATAAGAGACAAAATAGAAATTGTTCGACTCGTGGGCGACAACGAGCGCTCGGCAGCAGAAGCTGCGGCCGAATTTAACAATAGACACCCAGGTAGATCAGTGAGTCGAAGTACTGTACAACGTATAAACAATATTTTTGATGAAACTGGATCGATTTCTAAAAATTTATTAAAAACTAGGCAAAATGGACGCCGTGGACTTGTTGAAAATAACAATCAAATTCTGCAATACTTTAGTGACAATCCTCGAAATAGTGTTCGAACGGCTAGTTTAGACCTTCATATACCCAGAGAGAGTATAAGGAGATGTTTGAGACAAAACAAAATAAAACCGTTTAAGCCAAAATTTTTGCACACCCTGGAACCAGGAGATGAGGAGAGAAGATTAGAATTTTGCTATTGGCTGCAAGGTGAATATCTCCATAATGGCAACTTTTTAAATGAAATTTTATTCACCGACGAAGCCACGTTTACTACAAATGGTGTAGTATCAAGTCAAAACTGCCGTCACTGGTCAGCTGAAAATCCAGAGTTTATAATAAATGCAAGGAGACAATATTCACAAAAAATTAACGTTTGGTGTGGAATACTACGCGACAGAATAATTGGCCCATTTTTCTTTGAAGGGAATTTGAATGCGGCTGGCTTCTTGAATTTTCTAGAAATTGAATTTAGAAATGCTTTAGATGAGTTACCATTAAGATACCGTTTAAATTTAAAATTACAGTTAGATGGCAGTCCTATTCATAATGCTCGTTTAATCAGAAACTGGCTAGATAATAATTTTGAAAACTGTTGGATAGGGCGAAATAGTCCTTTCTGTGAGTGGCCACCGAGATCTCCGGACTTAACTCCTTTAGATTTTTTTCTTTGGGGTACACTTAAGCAAAATGTTTATAAGTCAAGACCCCATAATTTACAAGAACTGCAAGCTAGGATAAACCGTAGTTGTGAGGAAATTACTCCACAGCAAATACGAAATGTAATTTTGAATGTACGCAAGAGGAACGACAAATGCATTGTAGAAAATGGAGGCTTGGTAGAAGTTACAAAAATTTTATAATTTTAATTGTTTTTATGTTTTGTGTTTATAAGCATAAGGTTGTATTATTACAATTCAATTATTTTCCATGGCCAACTTTGAATTTTTGAAAATAAAGACGTACCTTGGCTGCATTTTTAATTTTTCTACAAAATCGTTATTACTTGAAATATTTTGATGAAATTTTGTACATACCCATTTCGAGGGGTGCTCAATCCATTGGCGCACACAGATTTTTTCAAAAAAAAACGCTAATATGGTTTCTTAAAATTTTGCTCATAAAAACGGTCATAGTAGGCTTTGGATTTTATGCGAACCAGGCAATTTTTGTTCAAAATGTGCAGTTCATCGAGCTCTACAATTTAAAAAAAAAATCAGCCAAATCGCACGATTGATACACTTTTTACAGACTGACCCCAAAACAAATGGGTCACACTGTATAACGATAAAAGTTTTGAAAGTAGGTTTTTTCATGGGAAAGTTGACATAACGTAAACGTACAGTGCCAGACACATTGCCTAAACCTGACACGTTTTATTTTATTGAAAAATAAGCTAATGAGCAGATATAAATACATTCTATTGAAATATTTATGTTGGTAGAAGTCACAGTTATGAGTTTTGTATGTTCCTAAGTTAGATATCTTGGTTTCTCTATTTTATAGAGGTTATATTCATTGTGGTTTCTTAGAGAAATTGTTTAGTTCGGCGTGTAATTACGCATTCTTAGTGTAGATTTTTCAACTGTCTTAATTTTTGTGGCAAACAAGGTAAGATAATAAATTAAAACTATTTCAAGTTTTTGAAGATTTTGGTTGGGGAGTCAGCTATTGGCTTATGTTAAATTTATGTTAAGCCAATGCCTGACATAGGTGTCAGTCACTGGGAAAATCACAAGTCATGCAAACATTATCTCTAAAGTTTCTAACAATAAACCTTATAATGGTGTACAAATTTCATGTCAATGGGCTAAATATTTCCAATGCTTGACACCTCTGTCAGCCATTGACTGTACAATGTGTGTCAAATATTGGTCACATTTGGCACTGATTATGGTAAACCTCGGAGTAATGTCTTCAAGAGCATCAAAAAATGTATAGATTGGACAAACTCAACGATTCTGAGCCATGTCTTCTTCTTGTCCAAAATGCTGAACACGACCAATAACTACTACATATTACGATATTTACAACTTTACCATGTCAAATTAAATTCAATTAGGTATTCAAAATAAGTTCAAAGATGTATATATAGTTAAGAAACGACTCTATAGAGAATTTATGCCGTCTGTCATTTTATGGGAAGAGAAGAAACAGTATTTTTAGAAAAAAAAAAAACAGAGAAAGATAGGGAGAAGAAAAGAGGGAGGGGAAGAGAAGAACAATAAATAGAAAGCAGATAGGAAATAATATTAAATGAGAAAAAAACAGCTGGAGCTAAATAAAATGGGAATACATTTACGAGAATCAATATTATCATAGAAAAATAAAAGAAATAGGTAAATAAAAGCGAACATTATTTTTAATAACAATTGTGGCATATGAACAAATAACAATTTCCAAAATTGGAAACCCAAAGTTTTCTACTCAAGAATAAGTTACTATATGTTCCAGAAATGAGAATGTACGAATAAATAAACATTTCTTCATACAATAATTATAATATACATAATTCCTTTTTAAACATTGCTGTGGCAATTTTTATAGGGTGTCAGATTTTGGGTGTCAGATTCAGGCTAAGGGTCTAGTCAAAAATCACTGTCAGATACTGGATAAAAAAATATAAATTTTAAAATATTGTATATTAGAAAAAATTTGATTTGGGCATCAATAAAATCGTCAAATTGATTTTTATTTTTATAGATTAAAATTTGATAAATCAATCGGCACTGGTAAGTTTCCGTTATACAGGGTGTCGCATTTATGATTCAAAACTAAAACCGTGTGTGGGTACCTCGTGTTAGAAAAATGTGACTTTGTTGTATAACATTTTTCTCTTAGAAGCTTGCTGAGTGAAAAAGTTCTTTTTTTGAAATTGAATTATGGCAATATCTCCCAAAATAGTCTATAGTTTCTATGTATCTCACAGAGAGTGCCACTTGCGCTATTTTTGGATTGTGCTCATCACTTTTGGGATCTTTTGGTCTTGCATGTCCATCATTTTAGTGCATCTTTTCATTTTGCAACAAAAGTATACTCTTGTTTTATAACTATAAAATCAACTCTTTGCTTTGAAATTGGCAAAATGTGTCCCAAACCACCTGTTATCTCAAAATTCCAAAAAAATAAAATTTTCACCTACCACATTTAAATATTACAGATGAATTGTACGTTCAAAATTAAGAGAAAAAAAAACAAAATGGGCAGTGGGTAAAACATAATTGAATTTCTTGGAATAGGGCATCAAACTTTTGTAGAGTTCAATCTGTTCCAATTTTGAAAGCGAAAAATTTTTGGTACATTGTTTATGGCCAATTGTTTGCACTGAACTATAATATAGTTCGGTGATTGTTTGTCACTTTAAATGGTACAATTATTCCGTAAAATTTGAAAGCGGTAGTGGAAAATGTTATTTTTCGAGTTTTGGATTTAACAGGTGTTTTGGGGCACATTTTGTCGATTTCAAAGCAAACGGTTGATTTTATCCTCATGAAACAAGAGTATACTTTTGTTGCAAAATGAAAAGATACACTAAAATGATGGACCTGCAAGACCAAAAGAAAGTGATGAGCACAATCCAAAAATAGCGCAAGTGGTGCCCTCTGCGGGTTACATTTTACAGCTTATTGTTCATCCCAAAAACAGCAGTGCCAAATTTCAGTAAAGCAACTTGATTATTTTGGGAGATATAATATCAATTTTAAATTATTACAGTGGTGTACCATTTTTTGTAAATTATTGGTAACTTATCTAGGTAACAATAGTCAATTTTTCCAGCAACAATTGCAGCATTTTGTAAAATATACGAAATAATGTTGTCTTTTGAAATTAAAACGTTAAACGCTATCTGTTAAAGAAAAACATTTATGAAAAAAATGCTTAATTGAGAAACCCTCTATTTATTTTTATTATTTGTTCTTGTGTCAAATGATTTTATGCAAAAACCTGCTAGTGACAAATTCAAGGAACTAAAAAATGGCAACAACGTATAAAAAACATTAATTTTAAGCCCACACAAAGTAGGCTTTGAACGAATGTCCAAAAACAGTTTTTATACAATGATTTCATCTGTATGTTTAAAATATAATATAAAAATGTAATATTTACCTTTAATAAACTCGGAAGCGTTTATGAGCACATTTTCAAAATTCTCCATGGTGTTTAAAACAACGGTGTCTCTTTTGCTACGCATAGGTGAACTAAAACATTTTTTATTTATAAATTAATACAGTGCGACTATAAAAGCTGCTTTGATTCAGTCCCACACAAGCACCTATGTAGGTGTTATTTTTCTAAGTAGGTGTAAATAACGAATATATTAAGTTATTGATTATGCCAATAATTATCCGATTCTAATTATTGTTTTCATGTATTATCCGGTAAACTACTCGAAAAACGTTAAAATTTAGCTAAAAATAAAAATAAATAGGCAAATTCGACCCGCAGAATATCCGACATCCTTTGAAACCCCATAACATAGTCACAAATAATGAAATACCGTTTTTATATTTGGAGTAGGGCTCTTAAATCCATATTTGTATCGTTATGCTTGCATTCATTTCATGATAAACAATCAGAAATTTTGTTCACAACAAAGCACTACAAATTATATTGACATAAAATGGCGATAAATATACACAGAATAATTATTGCCTCACTAACCTTCAGATTTTCTGTATACCAATACGTAATAACATAACAATCAACCAGGAGACAAGGACAACAACCTCGTCTCTAGACGAGGAAAAACGTTTGTGTTCGACTCCAAACCATAGAAAGAAAACTATGAATAAGTTCAAAATTTCGCTGTGATCCGCTTCTGAAATCCTCCACGCATGCGTAGAATAAAAAAAACGCGTTGCCTTTTTCTGACTGCGCGTGCGCAAATTGTACTAATGGGCATTTGAAGCAAGAAGTTATCGTCCTCAGTCTCAAAGGACAAATAAATAAGTAGTATCTGCCTATTACCGTAAACGTCAAGCTACCTCTGTTTTGTTTTGTTAAAGATTTTGCAAATATAAATACATTTATGCGAAAAGAAAGTTTCAAATTGAAGTGATGCATACGTCACATATATGTGCATGCGCAGTTGAAAACTGCATCACATTACATTATATTCTCACACAGAAGCTGCTAGAAAATACCACTCCTGCTGCGCAGTCGTGGTATTTTTAGCTTTGGGATTATATCTGATTATACCTAATTTGCAGAATTAAGGAATCAATCACACCTCTAGTTATATTACCTCTGAAAAGAAAGTTTAACAAAAGCTGTGTTCCAACAATTACTTTATTGAACCAGTTGTAGCCAATCACAATGCAGGAAACAAGTTCCAGAACTGTTTTAAACCAATTAAATATCTGAGAAAAAGTTCAGAACTGCTGTTGGAACAGCCCCATTCAAGCCTGAACCGTTGACTGCCTGAACTCAGAATTAGAGGGTGGAGAAAGGAAATTAAAATTAAATTATATAGTTCGGCGACCCACTTCCAGAGGGCGGGTATAGTACATGCGCATTTCATGTTGCTTTCAGAGGTGTGACATTGGCTGTTCAGGAAAGGAGTAAGCAATTTCGAGAAGTTATATGATGACTTGATACGATACGTTCTAAACAGAGGCGGATCCAGGCAAAGCTAAACGGGGGGGGGGGGGGGGCGTGGTAGAATAAATATGTATTTTTGTGAAAAATAAAACAATTTATTTCTCTAGAAAAATACAAAAACAAAAAAAAATGTTTACCCAAACAAAACTAAAAAACAAACTTGTCACAAAATAAAATCATATTTTCTCTTCTTTCATCATATTTTCTCTTCTTTCGAGCAAATTGATATTTTCTTCGTGTATGGGTACATTGCGGTGTATACTTAATAGGGCTAAATTACTTTGTCATGGACGATATTGGTACATAATCAAGTTTTAATTCTTTTAAGTGAATTAATAAATAATTTATTTTCAACGATGCATTGCTTATCGGGAAACTGGCAAGTATGCTCAAAAATTTTCTTGCCGTTGTCGCGATGCGACTTCGTACTGGTGTTGCAAGAACAAGCTTTATTGAGAAAAATATACTAAAAACGCTCTTTAATTATTGGGCATCCTATTTCCAGGCAAATTTAATGGCCGCCATATTGTCCTAACTTTGACGTTTGCAGTTTGTTCTCAGTTTGTTGTATTTTCAGTGTTTTTGGAAAATGTCGTGTGCGGTACCAAGCTGTAGTAAGTTTAGTAAAAACAATCGCCGAAATTTTGGGCACCATAATTTTAATGATTTTGCAGATTTCATGCATGATAACATGTTGAATATGTGGTTAAAAATTCTTAACTTGGGGACTGATTGGACTTTGAGTCCAAGTGGGATTAATATGGCCTCCACTTTTATTAGGCAGTTCGCGCACGTTGTAGCGTATTCTCCCCACTCCATTTCTCTGTAGGTGACGGAGGACAGGGCCGTTATCAACAGAATTTACATTTTACACACACTAATCCTAAATTTAAATAGATATAAATTAACATTAAACTCTGCTCTTTGAAGCATAGAAAAAGTCTATAGTCATGGTTTACGTGTTTGAAGTTACGTTAGAGCCACAGACACAGAGATCGAATATCAAGGTTAAAGTTAGGCATATGTCACAAGTTCTGACATTTCTGCCGGACATGCTAAATACGTTGTAATCTTGTATTGCCAAATTAAGAAATGTCATTTCTAGTGTACAATTAACGAGCGTTTTTAGATTACCTAATAATACGCCCCCCCTGTATCCGCCACTGGTTCTAAAACTGATATTGGTTTATTGGTTTGGATAATGTTTTTATTTAGAATAATTTTATAGATATTACTAGGTATTCGAGATATAATATCAAAAATATTAAATTAGCTTGAATGAAATCGACTTATATGAAATACTCAGAGTTTTCTGAGTTCGGCCCTGCATCATTCCCAGCATTCTATTCTCCCCCTCATAATCTAAAGGCCGGTTCACACGCAACGATGTATCATACGATTTTCATGCGCAAGTAAATCATTACAGATAAATCGTTACAAATTCAGTAACGAAGTATATTTTACCGTTGAATTGTATTATAAAATTATGCGAAATGGTCAACATATTTTTTAACAAATTTAAAATAAATCGGTTATTGTTTTAGTTTTAATTAATTTAATAATTTCGGGACTAAAAATAGGTAGGAGTCAGCTACCGTCGCACCTAAAAACTGTACAAATCTCGGACACGTTACGATTTGCATGCGCAAATCTCCCAAATCTATGCTTTTCGGCTCAGATTTTCAGCTCCGACGTCCAACTTTGCACAGTTCTAAATTTTGTGCAAATCTGCTGTCCACATGCAACGATTTATCTGAAACGATTTACTTGCGCATGCAAATCGTACGATACATCGTTGCGTGTGGACCGGCCTTAAGACTGAATGATGCATCCGTCACTTATATATGTACATGCGCAGTTGAAGACTGCATCCGGTATGTATGTTCACATTGTTCACCTTATATCTGTTCTGTTAATGGGATTCTGTCGATTCTGCTCAGTCTGGGGATCCTGCATCAGTTAAGTTGGCAACACGTTAGTTCGTTACTTTACAAACATTTGAATTTCACAGATTATTTGATGAGTTTTTTCAAAAGTGTTAAATTAAATAATTACATTTTCGTGAATTCTCGACAAAGGGCTTTTCTGTAATTACCCGGAACATTTTAAAAGGAATACCATATCCGAACGAGTAAACTAAACACTGCTACAGCTGTGAACTGAAACCAAGACTACATAACGCCATATTATGTTCAATATATTTTGTAAAAATGTTTGAACAACCCTGCTGTAATGTAATGGCTTCTCTCCTAATTTCTAGTAGGCGCCGATAATTGTTGAGAGAATTTTGTTTCCTGTCATTAGTGAAGAAAAGTTTGAAAGAATTCGAGATGTTCTTCCAGGTAAATTACAAGATTTTTAAGTATTATTGCACCCTATTAATTTAAATTTTGTTAGTTTTCGCCTCCGGTTCCTTCAAGACCGAGAGAAGATGAATCAAATCCTGAAGATAGAGATGAAATTTTATCTTTGGCTCCGTTCACTCATAACCCAAAGCTAGCATTTGCCGATATACCCGTAGGCACCACAACTACGAGGAAATTGGTTATAAGAAACCCATCAAAACGAGACATACCGGTAGGTCCTCTATAGGTTAACATTTCGGAAAAGATATCGTTACGTTTATCTTTACAGCTATCCATCAAACATACCATACCGTCAGAGTTAAATTTGAGCATGAATTGGACAGAAACCACTGTAAAAAATAGCAGTATCGTTACTTTAGAGTTGACTTGGACCCCGAAGACTGAACTGTCTTCTCGGCATATGATATACGTTAGCGATGGTGCAAAGATTAATAGAAACATTCCGATTACCTTCAAGTCGGTCTGTGTGAAGGTAAGTGCCGGATTTTATTAAGTTATATTGTGACAGATGAAAATTATAGCCGAACATTGTAGTTGAACTATTTCATCGAAAAATCACATTCGTAATATCTTATAAATAAGGAAGTGGGTATTTATACGTCCAACGTATATAAAAGTCGCTATACGTCTTGCGCTCTCATTGGTGGATTGAGTCATGTGACACATAACCTTATTTCTACCGTCCGATGGATGATGAATCGGCTTGTTCACTAAGTCGATTGGATGATGTCAAAATTATTCAGACCTCTCTTGTCTCATATTTTATATTGCGTATGCTCTCCTTTTTCGGCGACGGGCGCTGCCGTATGAAAAATGAAGTGGTAATTATTATTTTCAATGGTGTAACCCAAAATCGGGGGTGGGTTACACCATTGGAAATGATTACCACTTCTTTTTTCGTAAGGCAGCGCGCATCGCTGCCGACTGCCACAATATGGTGCGAATGTCCCCTTCTTTTTTCATATGGCAGTGCCTATCCCCAAAAAGGAGGGCATATGCTCCTTATTGCAAAGATGCTTGAGAAAAATGCACTTCCGACGTATCTAAATAAGTTTACTTCGGACGTGTACGGAGTTAAATGTACGTCCAAAGAAGTCACGTGACTCAACTCAATTTATTTATTTATTTATTTATTTATTTTCATGGAAATTATTCCCAGAACCCCCTCCTGTTAGATACTATCACAGAGAAGACCAGAATACAGAGAGTCACATCTTGTCAAATATGTCAAATAGAGCCCAACTTTTACGTAATTTTTCACACACCCGATAATCGTTCGGATAAACTATGAAGTAGACTGCGTTCTTCATTTATATCCACAGTGACCTACAATCGATTTAAAGTTGGGCTCCATTTGACATATTTGACAAGCATGAAAAATACCAACAATGTGCTATTGGACAAGAGTATAATTCCTCCAATGTGACTAAAAAATAACTTTTTTGTCTTTATTTACCTTTTACTGCTATCAAACCTTAATTACTTAGTTTATTATTTTTTTACAATATTGAAGTTTTTTGGCTTTCCTAAAAGATTTGATTTTTTTCACATTGGAGGTATACCCGCTCGACGACGATATGATGATATATATCCTGATATAATCAAGATATACAGGGTGATACGGTCATGATGTAAAAAAATGTTACCACAGGTGGTAAAAAATCGAAATTAGAAAAATTGAAAAGTCATAAAAAAAATATTAAAGTGTAAAACCCCTTGTTAACGGCGTCCACCAGATCAGCTGTTAAGCAGGGGTTGGCAGCAGTGAGGGTTAAACCCTCGGCGCTCGGAGTTGCCAGTTACATAACATATCGTAAATTTACTTTTTTTGTCCCTTTTCAAAAAAATGTATGAATAGTCTAAATGAATTTATTACCTTTTTGATTTTTCAATGTCAATCAACAGTAATTAGTGGGTGTGTAGGAGTAGAGGGAGCTCTTAGTTTCCCACAACAGATGCACTTCAGTAGCAGACAAAACAAAACTAAGCACAAAATGTGCAGATATGCATCAAAATTAAAACACTCGATCACTGTTTAATTTCAACTTCACTGGGTACAAGTTCGTGGCCTTGCGAATCGCGGAATTCTCTACCAGCCACAGTCAGTATTGTTCCTTCTTACCGCATGCTACTGCCACCACCCGATCATTGCTTTCGTTTTGGGAATAGTTATTCAGCCGCAGTTAGTTCACATTAACGAAACTCAGGGGACGCTAAATTTACTTTATCGTAGGACTAAAACAAATTACTTTCTTAAGAATACCTTGAAATAATGTTACTGATGTGAATTAGCTACGGTTGAATAACTATTCACAAAAACAATTCTCCTACTTTCCGAGATGAGAGGAGCCATCACCACCTATCTGGCAGTGTCTGAACTTGCCCTCCCGTATGAGTAATCTGTAATAATTGAATTATTACCGGTGCACCTGATGAGCTAAGTCTTTGACAGCCAACGCCATGAGCGTCCAGTGGCCGGCCAATCAGTAAACTAAGCAATCATGTCGTAATAACCACTGTCAGGCTGTTTTGTTGCTTAGAAAAAAAAAACAATAAAAAAACGAAAACGTGCAAAATATGGATTGCGGTAAGCTTCGTTACGCGTAGCCGGTAGCAATATTCTCATGCAATTTAGGAATTGTGATACAAATGTGTGTGCGGAAATTTGCGAAAAGACCTCAGCTAATACACTGGTGGTTATGATCTGAATACAACATTTTCTAAAGATGTTTGAAGTATTATAACGCCTGCCCTTTGTAGAATCAAGACTGAATACACCAAAAATGCAGATGAAAGGTAGGTATTTCTTTAAAACCACTTATTTTCAACTAGGAAATGAATTTTACCAGCAGGAATTTGGAATGGCTATGGGGTCTCCTTTATCACCATTCATAAGCAATTTATTCATGGAAGATTTTGAATAAAATGAATTGACTAGATATGTTCACCAACCTAATGTTTGGTGGAGATATGTAGATGACATATTTATTATATGGGAACATGGAGTAGATGATTTAAATTCATTATTAAATTTTCTAAACTCACAGGACCTTCTACCTTAGAAATTGAAAATAATAATCAGTTACCTTTCTTAGATGTTTCTATACTGAAATCAGATAGTATAGAAACTAGTGTCTATAGAAAACCAACACATACTAATAGATATCTCCATTTCAACTCCAATCATCATATTAGTGTTAAAAAACGAGTAATTAAAAGATTGTATGACAGGGCTAGAACGATTTGTTCTAATAACACAAAATTTGAGGAGGAAATTAAACTTATAAAATATGTTCTTGAGAAGAATAGTTATCCTATTGAATTTGTTGAGCAAGTTTTTCAGGATTGCCAACAAAATAACAATGCTAATAGAATTAGAGAAATAAATGTGGTGGACCGACCAGTAAATTTAATTATTCCTTATATTCCTGGACTATCAGATAATCTAAAATGCATAGGCAATCGTTTTAATGTCAGAACAGTATTTAAAACCGAAAATACATTAAGATCGATGCTAGCTAAAACGAAGCCATTTAATGAGGTACAAAGTTAAAAAAATTGCATTTATAAAATTCCTTGTGAATGTGTAAAGTTCTATGTTGGGGAGACTTGTAGGCCATTTAACGTTCGTTTAAAAGAACATAAAAATTATATCAGACAAAATCAAATTTCTAAGTCAAAAATATGTGAACATTCTTTTAATAACAATCATAGGATATTGTGGGATAGGTCCAAACCAATTCTCAAAGAAGAAGTAGGAAATAGACGAAAAATTAAAGAATCTGCATTTATTCTAGGAAATACGGACAACTGTGTTGCTGAATGTTCAGTGGAATTCAGTAAAATATTATTGCCACTTATTCAAAGAGAAGTTAGTATAGATAATTAGATAGAACACAGGGTACAATATCAGGCAGGTGGCTAGGCTATTGTTTCTGTTGTCATGACATTTTAACCTGAAATTTATTAATCTGTCACTTCACTTTGACGTGGCCTGATCTTTGAGAAAGGAGGAAGATTTATTCTCCGAAAGCTCAGAAAACAAATTTGTTGAAGTTATTTTTTGAGTTACATGTTTAAAGTTTCGTTCATTCACTGTTAAGAATTTATGAATTTTCCAGGCAACTTGAAAAAGTTGTCTTTCGATCAGTTTGGTGGCGAAAAACCCAATTGAAAATTAAATGGATCTGTTTGCGCCACAAATAAATTTTAGAAAATATGTAGGTATTTCTTATTTCTTCAGTTTTACCTTCCACAAAAATGTGGCAACATGGCTGTCCAGTGGCAACCTTGACGGTTGACATTGATGCAGAAGCGTCGAGTTACTCGGGTAGTAAGGTTCATTTGCCCCACGTTTTAAAGTTGGAGAAAAAAAATTCTTTCTCATTTTCCTTTTTAGTGGACCTCCCCCACTGTGCGGTCAAAATTTTTTACATCATGACTGAATCACCCTGTATATCATTGATATATTTCAACCCTGTCTAAAAGTCATATTATAAGTTCCATTGGAATAATTTTTTAAATTATTGTTTTTCATTTTTAATATAACTTGAAATTTTGAAAATTTTGTTGGAACCGAAATAAAGTTCAGGTCTGGTTATACCCCTAGAATTTTCCAATCTTCAGGGAGTGGTGGTATATTTTACAATTTACAATTTAAGATGTCATTCACAATATCCATGTTACCGAAATTGTGAATACCCATCTCAAAATGCCGGAAATTTCCAGAAAACGAAACCTACTGGTGCCAAACCTAAGCCGAAACCTACCAAGGCCGCAGCAATACAAACCATATCTCCGAAACTAACTACTGTTAGGAAAACTCTGGTCGGACCCCCACGTCCCGCATCTCCAATGACACGACAGTTATCGCCGACCAGACGATATCTCACGCCGATTTCTCGTACTGCCGCACGCAAGTCGTCGCCGCAACGACACCTGCCGCCCAAACCGATTGTACAGGTAGAACACTATACGGACATCGGGAAGGAGAACATTTCACCTTTGTGGCTCGAAGGGGGCGGCATTTGTGGATTTGTTTCTCCTTCACGTATTTCATTTCAGATACAGAAACCCGGCGACGACACGAGGCGCGCTACATTTGTCAAAGAGGAGAAACGCAGGCTCACTTATGTCGTCAAAGACACCCCGACACCGCGCAAAAAGGCCCAGAAAGAAACGAGCGGGTCGCCCAAAGTGGCATCTACGCCTCTGATGACCCTCTTTGAGCGTCCCATGTCATTCGAAGAGAAACTTCAGTGGTTGCAGGTGGACAGTTCCGAAGAGGACGTGGCCGATTTCGAACTCACAAAGGACCCGCCACCAATAGACTTAAGCGCATCGAGAAGTAGCACAAATCTTACATACGATCTGCCTTATGTACTTGCCGATAAATTCAAACGACTAAACCTCTCTAAATCCGAGTCTAACCTCTACAGCGACTTCAGCCCAAGCCCTCAAACATTCGTAGGCAGCAGCACCAGCATAGAGACGTATACCCTGAAATCCCAGTCTAACGTCCACGACGACTTAGACCAAAGCCCTCAAACATTCGCAGGCAGCAGCACCAGCATGGAGACGTATACCGTCAAATCCCAGTCTAACATCCACGACGACTTAAATCAAAGCCCTCTAACATTCGTAGGCAGCAGCACCAGCATGGAGACGTATACCGTTAAGTCGAATTCGAGCGCCGAAACTTATGTCGTCGAGAAAGATAGCTCGGTCGAAGACCTGAAATCCGTCACCGAATCTTTGTCGGAACATAGACAGCTGTGGGCGATTTCAGAAGAAACGTCATCGGAAATCTCGTTTGTCAGCAAGCGTAAATCGGAGGTCGAATACATTTTCTCTCCGCCAAAACGTCAAGCCCTGGTGCAACCGATTAAGGATTGGTCGAAATCCGGCAGTTCGGTATTTCGGGTCGCCAAAAAGTCATCGGGGCTGAAAATACAGAAGCAAAACGGAAACAATACTGTCATAACGACCACCGATAGCAAAAAGGTAATTGTGCAAGATCCATTTTTATACGCTAATATCGTCGATCCGTTCTTAACGTCAGACTTGTACGCAAGCGAAGAATGGATAAAAGAACAAGAGAACAACTTTAGGAAGTGGTTGAATTACTTATTGAAACCCCCCGATGAATTCGAGGTTTCCGAAAAATTCGATATGGATCAAATTTGGCAACAGTGCAAAACGCAAAGTGGGGTAGAAGTACAAACAAAGGAACAGGTGGCAGTTAAGTACCATACAAGCACCAGGTGGGAAAATCTGCGCAAAAAAGCGGCGAGTTTATATCGATCACCCCAAGTAAGTGCCGTATTGAAGAAAGTTTCGGAGGCTGTCGATGCGAAAAAACTAAAAATTCGCGACGACAAGGACTTTCACTTAAACTTAAACTTGCAGTCGATCGTGGTGGGGCTAATAATGTCTTACCATCCGCTTTGGTTAAGAATAGGGTTGGAAATTGTTTTTAATGAAAGGCTTACGGTTAGATCGAAAGACGACAAGTTGGCTTTAAGCCACTTTGTACTCGAGCGAATGATAAAAAATCCCGCCATTTTGAAGAAATATAAGTCGCCTTTGAATAAAAAGTACGTGGTAGAACTGAAGAAATTCTTCCTTAAGAAATTCTTGAGCCTCGTCTATTTTTTGGATGTGGCGAAGTCGCAAAAGCTAATTCCGCACGATCCTTGCTTATTTTACGTTAATTCCGACATAAAAGACAGTCGTTCGCTATTGATTAACTTTGCGAAAGAAGCCATCGCCTCAATCGGAGATATAACGAAATATTTAAAGCGCCAAAAATACCTAGTAACATACGAGCAATCTTACATACACGAATTTAACTATATGGTGACCAATCTTGGAGTTGATTTAAGAGACGGAATAAGACTGACACGCCTGATGGAAATCATTTTAATGAAATCAAACTTGCTCGAACAGCTAAGAACCCCGCCAATTTCGAGACTTCAAAAACTGCACAATATGAAAATCGTCTTCGCAACTCTAGAACAAGCCGGCTTTCAAATTTCACCTGACATTTCGCCGAAGGACATCATCGACGGGCATAGGGAGAAAACCCTTTCGTTCCTATGGCAAATTATTTATAAGTTTGAGGCACCGTTAATGATGAAACACGCTACAACTATTCAGACGTGGTACAGAAGTTTGCCGGTCACCCTCAAACGTAGGAAACTTCAGAAAGAAGCGAACAAAAAGACCGTGGCAGCTACTACGATACAGAAATGGTACAGGCGCAGGAAACTCGCAAAAAAATACACCGAATTAGCCCGTATTGCGGCCAATCATGTCGAAGAAAAGAAGAAACAAGCCGCAGCAACTAAAATACAGGCATTTATCAGAATGTATATATGTCGTAAGAAATATCAAGCTACAAAGGACGTTATAGAAAAGTTGCAAGCCGCTTGCAAAGGGTACATCACCAGGAAAAAATATAACGTTCGAGTACCTGCAGCGATAACCATTCAGAAATATGTTCGAATGTACCAGGCGCGTAAGAAATACAACGCGCTGCGAAATCATGTCATTTCGTTGCAGAAAAAATTCCGGGCTAAACTCGCTATGAAACGAGACCGAGAAAAATTCCTAAAACAAAAACAAGCGGCCATTTCCATTCAGAGATATTACCGAGGATACGAGGCAATGAAAACGGAAAGAACAAAATTCGAAGAATTAAAAAGCTCCGTTATTTTTGTGCAGAGGCACTACCGTGGGATAAAACAAATGCAACAGTGCCGTTTAGAATACCTGGAAAGAAAAACTGCTGTATTGAAGATCCAAAAGTTTTTCAGGTCAACCCTTGAAACGAGAAAGTGCCAAGTCAAATTTAAGACGGTAGTTCAAGCAGCCATTAAAGTACAACGGTATTATCGTGGCTACAAAGAAATGCGGGTGACTAAAATGAACTACGAAAGAATGAAGTGGGCTGCCCAGGTAATCCAACAAAGATATCATGCTAAGAAACTATCGGTGGCCATCCGAAACGAATACGAAAGCTACAAAAAATCTGCTTGCGTCATTCAGATACGTTTCCGAGCCACTATGCTGATGCAGAGGCAACAACAAGAGTACCTCGCACTCAAGAAAGCCGCCATATATGTTCAGAGAAAATACAGGGCTAAAAAGTTAGCACAGACACAAAGGAGCGCATATCTAAAACTTAAAAATGCCGCAGTCGTTGTTCAAACACGCTACCGTGCTAATAAACTTGCGCAAGAAACATATTCCGCATATTCGAGAATGAAATGGGCTGCCATCGTTATCCAACGTCGGTACCAGGCGAATTTAAAGATGAAGGACGAAGTCGAGAGATACGAGAAAGTCAAAAATGCGACACTGATTATTCAAAGATGGTGGAAAGCTACCAGCGAGATGTCAAAGCAAAGACAGAGCTATTTAACTATAATAAAGTCAGTTTGCACAATACAAAGATATTACAGAGGTTACAAATTGATGAAGGACGACAAAGAGGCGTACATTAAGAAACGTGAAGCCATCTCACATTTACAGAAGTACATTCGTGGATTTTTATTGAGAAAAAGGTTCGCAGAGTATTTTTCGGAAGAGGCGGTTGCAGCTCGCAAATTTGAGAAGATGAAGAACATAGCTGCCACGAAAATCCAGGTGAGAATAGTTTGACGACATTCGTCAAGAGTTGTCGAAACAGGTTATTTGTGAATATTTCGTTCAGTAAAACTGTTTTGACAGTTGACAACTGCAGAACACTCTTAACTATATTAGTCTAGACTGGAACACTCTTAACTATATATTAGTCTAGACTGGAACACTCTTCACTATACAGGGTGTAAATGGATAAGTGCGAAAAAATTCAAGTGGAAAATCTTTGAGTGATTCTAAGACAAAAAGTTTATATAAACATAGGTCCGGTAATGCTTCCTTTTCAAGATACAGACTGCCAAACTCTTCTTAAAAAATCGCTTTTTCATAAATATATTAATAATCGTTTAGCAGATTTTGTTGAAATTTGGCAGTGTTAATTATGGTAGAAAGAGGCTAATTTAGCCCCTACTAGATTAAAATTATTAATTACAGTGGCGTCCCGAGGGCACCTCAACCAATAATTTTGTAAAAAAAATGTGCACCACTGACTTTTTAAAACTTTTTTTTTTTCGCATTCAGCAACTAAAAATACAACTTTTTTGTCTCTTGAATTATTCTCATATCTCGCTTCGTTTTTGAGAAAAAAAATAAAAATCACTTTATTGCATGTCTCCGGGACAACATAATAAAAAATTAATACTCCCTATTAAGAAAAACTAGGGTATACCCGATATTTTTTCCATATTAATAGTTTATTCTAGTCTTAAAAATTGCTATAAACGGTAATGCTAGCTATAAAAAATGTTTGTTTTATTATAATAATTATTAAAAAATGTTTGACACCCTCTATTTTGAAAACGAAGCATTAGCGAACCTATGTTTATATAGACTTTTGGTCTTAGAATCACTCAAAGATTCACCCCTTAAATTTTTTCGCACTTATTCATTTACACCCTGTATATTAGTCTAGACTGGAACACTCTTCACTATATATTAGTCTAGACTAATATAGTTAAGAGTGTTTTACAGTTATCGGCTGTATTTTTTATTTATTATTTAGGCCCTATGGAGGGGATACCGTGTAAGAAAGCACAAAGCTCCGAAACCGCAGGCAAAAGCTAAGATGTCGGCAGTATCTGCCACACATGGGCAAAAACAGAAGACTCTGGGTGTCAGGTGTGACATTTCCGTTGAGCAATTACTGCAGACGAATGCCTCGCTAAGACAAATCACTATCGCCTTAGAGAATCTCGGTAAGTACTTTTGGGTTTCGGGTAAACTACTTTGATTATCGATAGATGGAGTTTCTTACGACTGCCATTTGTTTTTTAACTAACTTTTCTTTTTGTAAATTATCGGATATTGCTGGCTTTCTCTTATGTAGGTTTTTCTTTGCAGACTTTATTATACGACATTGTCAAACTTCCCGCATACGAATGAGTAACATATTACCCGACGTGATATATTTGACGTTAAATTCTACTGCACGATCGTTGCCCGAAATGACAGCTTCAAATTTGGCCGCTTTAATATTGATCAGTTTTTACAAATACCCCCCGACTAGAGACAAGGCTTGGATGCCCGAATATATAGATCAGTTAGTAACCGTCATGATGCACTGGTGCGACAAAGACGCACCTTTATTTCCGACCTTATGCACCCTGATGTGGCTCTTCGCGCATAACCCCGAATGGAAGAAGTTCATTCTGAGACTGCCGAATTTTACCCAAAAAATCGAAAAGATCAAGTCGTTGGTTGCGAGGAAACAATCGATGGCAGGTCGAAGCAAGAGTAAATGCCAATTTTTCGGCCCCGTGAGTCAGAGTAGGATCCCGACGACCAAACCGACTTGGGGCCTTGACCACAACCGTCCCAACGTGTTCCTAAATTCAGTCCACGCGTTGCACACGTTTTTGAAAATTTTGGGACTGAGCATAAAGTGAAAATCGACATTTTCATGGTTTTTATTATGTTGGGTTAAATCACATTTGTTCGCTGGTGTCAAAGTTGGCATTAAAATTTGTTGATACCGCATTGTTTGTTAAATGTTTGATATGTGGTTGAGCCTATGTCTTATAGTTTTGTGACAAGTGCCATAGTTTTCAAGTTTGTATAATTTTTTAAAGTATTGATAATGTGTCGAGCATTCCCACTAGAGATGCTAGTGTTGAAGTTGGCTTTAAAATTTATGGATATGAATCTTATAAATTCAGTATTTGGGTGAACGTGCTACTAAACAAATGTGAGATTATTATAAATAATACATACCTTCAAAAGTGCCAAAGTTGACAAAATTTTTATCACACTGTTTATTGTTACTAGAATGCTACATTTAGAATTTGCATGTTTGTGTGCTACACACAGTTGTATATTTTTGTATCAAACCTAAATGTTTTTAATAAATTGTGTTACTATAAGTTCTTTTTTTTATTTCTCGCAATTTTTGACCCGTTTACGCTTGGAAAAAGTTATCTACAGAAAAAGGAAATAAGTTTTTTGTTTACCCAAAGTTGTCTTTGCCTAGTGTTTTGCTAGCAATATTTTCTAAAAAATTCTGCTCTTTGGAAATATTTACAAACATCAAACATTGACCCCCTAATAAAACATAAGGAAACCCCATTTACTACTTGAATTTTTGAACTAACCAATCAAAACCCTAATGGGGCTTTCTCCTCCACTAATTTTTGTCTGTCCGCTAGAGGGCGCTGAAGGTTGTGTGAGAAATTTTATTATTTTGCTAAATGCCAGCCTCATGTATGATTTATAAGTGCCCTTTACTTGCTGGATCAGCTGTTATTTACGATTCCGCCATTTTGCACAGAGACGAATTCAAATGAATATTGTATAAAATATCTGTTTTTATACCATTGGAAGAAATATTAAAGGCATTTATCAAAAATCTTTAATACAAACCCTAGATAGATACCGTATATTAACATATAATAGAGGTTTAGTCCTTTTAATTTGAAAGTGTTCAAGGTAAAAATTTACTTAGTACCGTCCTGCATTTCGCATAGTGCGCCTGTCGGTCCACCTTTGCCTTAATAGATAACTTTGGGTATGCCCAGAGAACAAGGAAGGGGAGAATTTAAACTCAAGGGGGCGGAGCTAGCCTGCGCATCTGGGCGGCGCAGCCTATATCAGCCATGTTTTCAATTTAGACAGAGGCGTCACTTTCAGTTTAGCGTTTCGAGCGAACAGATCTTCAGTGGCGGCGTTAATTTGAAGTTTTCTTTATTGCGAGTGTGTTGTTTTGTTCAGTGTTTTGTCTAATGATCATGAGCAAGACAAAAGCGGGGGCGTTGTGGGCGCAGCGAAAGGCTGCGTGCGTGAACAAAAGTTACAACTGCAGGTTATCGTTCTTCTCCTTTCCAAAAGAGCATTGGTAGATAATTAGTTGTGAAATCTCTGGGAATTAGTTGCTGTTCAGGTGCAATTTACGGTATTATCATAACCTTCCACCTAAGTATCTAAAGGCAGACTTAATTTAAGGATTTAATTTAAAAATTGTAAGTTAAAACACTGAAAATGCATGGTGTAGTTCACGCGATTTCACTTAAGAATAAGTTAATATCTTAAGTCATTCGTAAATAAAATTATCGAACTTACATGTAATTTAAGACAAAAAGGCACAAAAACAACAAAAAACCTTTCAAATCAAAATTATGTTTTTTGGGCTAAATTTTACATGAAGCAAATGTGGATAAATAGAATACATAATAAGGGTTAAATTAAATCATAAATCCTGTCCTTAAATTAAGTCTGCATAAACAGGCCATACGTTATTGTTACCAGTGTGGGTTTACTCCGTTTACCTGTGTTCATACCTATGTACCTGTGGGGGCACAACAGGCCCACTGTGGCCTACGTGCCGGGCCGATCTAAGGCGGCCACCCCCTGCACAAGATAGATAGATAGATAGACCTATGTAGCTATGAATACTAATTGCGCTTAAATCTTTTTATCGAGAAGTTAGGCACCCTTCTAAAGTACATAATAACGACAAACACGCCTGTAATATAGTACGTAGCACGTAATAGCATTAAAAATTATAGACAGAAATTGAAAATGTACAAACAAAAATAAGCTTATTATATGGAAACATCAATAAAGTTTATTTTATGGAAAATTTTTTTTTTACTAAGTATTTCTATTCGCATACAAATGTCCAAGTTTTTTCGCATAGTCTTAATACCTACTGATTTTAATGAAGGAGACAAAAACGAAACTGTTTTCGAACTGGGTAGGTATATTTAATTAATCCGATGAAGACAATATTCTAATACATACAATACCTATGTTTTGTTTTTCATTTGTATTCTACAAAATGATTGCTTAAAAAATATTGCTCGGGCAGTATCAAATTTTAAGATCAATAAAATATTAAATTTTTGGAATAAGATAAGAAAAATCGCCTTTCCATACCTACTAAATATTTCAGTCATCTAACTACCTTAAATTACAAATACTCCTTCAAAATCCAATTAACATTTTTGCCTGTCCCAATCATCATTTCAGTATGTATGATTTGTTTTGTGTTTATAAATGAATGATTTAAAATATCTGAGTACAGACCTACACTATCCCTTCACTAAATTCTAAATACGGCCCTGTTTTCTAAGCAGACAACATGGCGACCACCGGATTCCAAAGATCAAAGGCGCCGCCGTCGAGTTTATATTCTCCCCTTCCTTGTTCTCTGGTATGCCCCAGAGATATGGAGGAGAATGCGCTTTGACCTACTGCGCAGCCGATTTTTCGGCGACGTGTTGGGCGCTTAGACGGCCGCCATTTTAACCCAGTCTTGTCTTTTAGTTTGTCTACATTTTGACGTAAAATTCGTTTGTTCACCACATTTTAAATCTGATGATTTTTTTGTTGGTGGGCAATAAGAAATGCCTCCAATCAACTTCTATGCCGTCGAAAAATGTATGTGACAAAGTGGTTCGAGCCTACCACAAGCTTCAACTTCAACAGATTCAATGGTTTCTCCTAATGAGGCACCAAGGCAGATTCGCCGAAAACGGTCCAGGAAAAAATAAACTTTTTTTAACTAAATTTGCTTCCACAATTATACCTAAACGTAAATAAATGCAACGAAAAATTTAAAAAGCAAATTATTTCGAATTTGCCGCGCTTTCGTGGGTTAAAATGGCGATAGAAAAATTAGCAGTGTTGCGCATGTTGCCAAGCATTCTCGCTCCCCCCCTAAATTTCTGCAGAAAGGAACAGCATTTAGGAAAGGAGGGTTCGAAAAGAGTAAATAAACAATAATCTATAGAATGGGATACGTATATGTCAAGTAAAACAACATTCAAAGTAAATGTTTACGATAAAGTACATAATCTAAAACTGCAGTTGTCACTTTAACAAAATTGAATTCGAGAAATATAAATTTTATAACTATATAATAGAAAATAAAATATATCTGAACATTGCTTAAACATTAGAGCATAATAACATTTTACATATTATAACGATTGAATAAAAATTGGTGTTTATAACATCACTGGAAACGCTTTAATCGGGAAAACAAACACATATATACAAAATTGAAATTTTCGCTGCTCCAATAATACTATAACAGCATTTTAAATAATATGGCTAATGAGATAATATTAAAACAAAAAAATTATACTTCGACTTTGAATGGGGAGCCAGGAATGTGGTCGTCTCCCCATTTTACGATCATCAGATATTCGCCTCGCTCCCTTACTAAATAATTTACATCGTACAAGTTTCGGCCCTTGTACTTGATAAATACTTCTTCGCAGGGACCTTTGGGTCCATGGACTCCCACAAACAATATATTTGTCCCTGAAAAACAATTTAAAAGTGTAATAGTGTTTTCTAACCTTACTTTTGTGGGTACTTACCGGCGTCTTGTGCCGAAACCGTAAACTGATTTTGTTTCCCCAAATATGCTTTTTTGAGACCCATTCCTTTAGATTGCACTTTTGACGCGTCGCTCTTGAAATGTGGCAACATAACTCCTTTATGGTTGCTCGATTTCGATTGTTTTGCCACCGTTTCTACAACTACTGACGATGTTTCTTGTCCACCAATATCCGCCACCTTTGCGTCACCTAAAAAATTACCTTATTACAAAATATCCTCGCCGAAATTATTTCGACGGAGTACCTTTACTGACAACTTTGAACGGAGATCCCACAATATGGACGTTGTTGTATTTAATACTGATGTAGTAGTCTCCGGGCGCTATCGGCGTATAACGAACCTTGTATCCCTCTTCCACTTCTGTGCAATCCATGGAGACTTTGCTCGGACCGTCAATGCTAACCGCCAAGGTACCTGCGCCCGCACTGCACGTGTCGATAATGAAATCTGTTTTCTGGCCTGAAATAAATGTTAGGTTAGGTCCGACACGACTATAAATGTCATTCAGAGCTGCGAAAGATCGCCCCAAAAAAGATCTAGATCATAGATCAGATCGTTTTTCAAAAAAAGATCTAAGATGGTTTAAAAATAGATCTTTTCATGCAAAAACGATCTTAGATCAAAGATCGTATAAAAATGATCTGTTTAAAAAAGATCAATCGATCTAAGATCTTCTAAACGATCTAAGATCTTCCAACCGATCTAAGATCTTCTAAACGATCTACGATCTTCTAAACGATCTAAGATCCTCTAAATGATCTAAGATCTTTGAACAAAATTCATGATATTATATAGTTAATAGATATAGATGTCTATAAATACTTTTCCTAATTTTGACATTATAGTATAAAGTGAAATCTTTCAAAACCAGAGCAAGTGATTATACCTACGTCCAGTTTTGCGTAACTAGTTGTGTAAAGTAAAATTGTACGTAACTAGTTACGTAAAGTTACTACTCTAACTGAACTGGTTACGTAATCAATCAGTTGATATACCATGGAGAGTTAGACTTTTCTTGTAAAAATGTGTATACCGATTATTTATGCAATTTATAATTTTATAACTCAAGATATAAAATTCAAATACAAATTATAATAAACATTTACATTTAAATTTGACCTCAAAATAGGTTCTTGCAGTTGTAGGTAAAATGTTTGTTTATATTATTTGTCATTTTTCGCGAATTCTGACAATTTGCACTTTAGCTGAGACCTAGAGATCTCCTGAGGTAAACTGCTTCAAATGAACGCTCGTTAGTAACGTAAGTAACTGAATTCATAATACATATATTTTAGAAATAATATGTAGATTATATGTATAAAAAGAAAACTCCTTGTTCGTACAAAACTATTCATTCTTCTAAAAAATATATACCTATCTTTCTACCTACATTATTTTGTATAAAAAAAATCACAGAAACGTTTCAAAAACGAACTACTTGCAACAATTGAGGTCAAAATGAGAACATATTTTACAAATGTGTAGATATAAAAACAAAAACTCTTATTCCTACAACAACCTAGAGCACTATTTATTCTTTATATACATTATTTTATATAAAAAATCACAGAAACGTTACGAAAACAAATGAGGAAAAGATCTTAGATCCTTTTAAAGATCTTAGATCCTTTTAAAGATCTTAGATCCTTAAAACGAACTTAGATCTCTCATTAAGATCAAAGGCAGATCTTTTTGAAACGACCTTTATAAAAAAGATCGTTCTTTAGTGAAACAAAAACGATCTAGATCTACGATCAAGATCACAATCTTAGATCTTTAAAATGATCTTTTTTAAATAGATCTGCCCAACTCTGAATGTCATCGACGTACCCGTCTTAATATCGCCAAGTCCATTTCCGTGTGCGTGGACTGCTGCGGGGTCAGCTGTGTCTTTGCCAACTTTGACGCTGAAAGGAGATCCGGGAATGTGGACTCCGTTGTATTTGGCGTGGATTTTGTGGATGCCGTTTTCGCGGGGCATGAATCGTATCGAGTATTCCTCCATGTCGATGACTTGGACGAAACAGTCGTCTTCGTGGCCCGAAGGACCAATGATCTAGGGGAAAAATGAAAATAACACCCATCATTTTATAATAATTTTAATGGTAGTGCTTCCGTTCAAACCAACACTTTTTATTATAGCATCGAGTTAAATAAATATAGTATAAAACCGAAATTCTTCAACTTCAAAGATGGCAGAGGTAATGGTAGATATTCAGTTTTATATCATTTAAACCATAGTTATAATTAAAAGTAAATTTTAAAAATATGTACTAATATATCTGCTATCTTTTTTTAAAATCAGATTTGTGTAAAGCAAAAATTTGTATTTTTTGTATTGTAGTTAATTTATTTACTAAGTTTGGTATTCAAATTACGTCTAACACTGAATAACAAAATTATTTGCGGTTGTTAATTTATCTTCCTAAATACAGCTCGTGGTATGCCTAATAATCAGATACCTTTCATTAATTTATTAACTCATTCTCCTGCTGCGCAGTCGGGGTATTTTCAGCTTTGGGTTATAAGAGAGTAAGAGGGAGGACGCCTAACAGCGCTCGCCAGACTCTTTCTTTTCACTTCTGCTTTTGCAACCAAAGGCAGAACAATTCGCCATCGTAAGAGTTAATTTTGCCCTTAATCACTGTTACATTTAATTCCCAAATTCACGAAATTAACTCACAACATACTTGCTTTGTTTGCCACATATAATATGGCCGCCGTTCAAAACGAGGTAACAAAATCTAGACACCATAGAGAACATATATATAGGTAGAGTGCTGAACAAGTCCCTTTTTATGGTAAATTGTGGGCATTAGACCTTCAGACCGCGCAATTCAAAACAATGGTTGTTTTTCTGAATTACTATCTCCTTACAAACTTGTATATTGATAATAAATTAAGCTCACCTCAACGCGGACTGGTCAAGACTTCGATAACTACAACTAGGTTCGTTTATACTTGTAAAACTAGTTTCGTCCAAACTACTAGAATTTGCTTCACTGATGCTAGAACTTGACTTGTTTTCATCTACCTTTATAACTTTAACACTAAAACAAATAAGCTACTAATAGTTTCTTACACCACAATCATGTTACTTAAATGATGGTTTAGGTGGTTTTAATAGAAGAGTTGGTACCGCATTTTCAATTAGCTGCGTTTTGACTCGTTTCCTTTTTAAACACTCTGGTGTAAAATGAGCAGAACATATTCGAGATGATCACTTAATTAGATAAAACACTCAAACAACTAAAACGCGAAGAAACTATTAATAATTAGCTGAAAATCGAGAAAATTATGCCACAAAGCGTCTATGATGCAAACAACGGTAGGTTATACTTAGTTTGTCGCTGACAAATGGCTGTCAAAGAGTGTCAAGTTTCACAAAACACTACTTCAAATTGCAAATGCGCATGTCCACTGGGCCTATTTATTACTATTTTATGATTTTAAATTCGACAAAGATTTTCCGCGCATCCTATGTATAAAAAACATCGTCCTCTACCTATATATATGATCTCTATGCTATACACGGCAGAGTAGGCAAGCGCGGTGTCCTCTTTCCTTGCCTAAGCAGTATTCCCAAAAAACCGCTTTGACAATTGACAGACCATAGAATAACCTAAAAAATTCTGTGGGATTTGTACCTTGGCGTCAAGGTCGCCGCCTTTGGCGCCATTTCTGCGCACGATAAACTGCGACGGCTTGTCGGCCTGGATGAAACCTTCGGGGAACTGCGCAACCTCCAAAAGGTGCGCGTCTCCCATCGCAGGCGAGATGTACACCTTGAACGGCGAGTCCGGCACATGTTCGTCGTTGAACTTCAGTCCGATCCTGTACTCACCTGAGAGAAGAGAAAGGTAAAGGTATGTGAGAATTTCAATATTTTTTTTATGATATTTTCGCCCAGAAATTTACGCTAATGGCCTCCTGCTCGTTTGACAGAACTTGGGGGTAAAACCGGAGCATATAAAACAACCAGCAGTATAACTTACTCTTGAGAAATCATCCGCAAATTCAATGACCTTAAGCCATATTGGGGGAATAGAAGTCAGAGGTGTAGTCGAGAAAATCAATTCAGAAATACAGAGTAGTATTAGTAAAGTATATAGTGTGTGGTAAGCACAAGCAGCTTTGACTCCTTCCTGGGATTCTTTATTTAAAGCAAAAAGCACAATTTACAAAAAAAGTACACTCCACGGCACTGTAATATCTCTCATACAGCCAAAAAAGAACTGCCCAATCGCCCCGACACTGTATCCATTTGACAGAATCTATTCCCAAATGGCGGCTGCGCGAACATGTGCGCGGAATTTTCCCGCCATGGGGAAAATACTGCTGATTGTTTAATATGCTCTGGTAAAACAAACACTTTTTTGTTGGACTGAGGGACAATACCTACTTTGTTATTTGTTATAATTTCTGGGGAATTTTTTAAGAGCGAATATTTTGTTGAGCGTGAAAATGCATATGGATAACAAAGGTAGTAAAATTTAATTATTTTATTTAGGTTTACTAAGATTCATCTGAATAAAATATAAAATATTTGTTTTGAAAAATCCAAAAAATTAAAGTATCTTCTAGTGATGGCAATCAACTGGTCACAGTTATCTTGACTGGTATTTACCGGTCAGGTCATTAAGCAACTTGTCTAGGTGGTCGGGAACATGGTCAACTTGACCGCAGTTTGACAAAATTTTAAATTCCCCACCATTTTTTTAGGAATTAACATTTCATACCTTAGGCGTCAAATAATCATCAGTAAAAGTAAAAAAATGAAATCAATAGTGGTGTTCTGTGCAATTAATAGCAAAGTCTAGAGAAATATTCTAGGCTTTGTTAATAGCTCTTTCAATTTATACATTTGATCGGTGTTATACTTGTTATACCTGTCATGGTTTTATGGCAAATTTGATTTTTTGTATTATTTAGGGGTATTTCTGAAAAAGTATCTAAAAAATTTGCTCCATAAGTAAGACTCAAAGTAGAAATAATGTGTTTACTACTTTAAATAAAGTAACTTTTTCCAATAAACTTACCTATTTAAGGCTATACCAGAGAACATTGTTCTCTGGCTATACCTTTGAAAATACAGGGTCTAAAACATTTAAGAAAGATAAATTAATGTCACGCTCTATCTTGAAAAGTAAAACCTTATTGAATGGGTAAGTTTATTGAGAAAAGTTACACTGTATTTAAAGTAAGAAACACATTTTTCTACTTTGAAAAATAAAATTTGTTATGAAACCATAAGGAATAAAGAATGTCAAAATTACAAAAGGAAAGTATCACTTGGGACTTTTTCGAGAAAAAAAAAATATTGGCGGCAAAAAACATGCACAATGTAGGTTCAAAATTAAAAAATTCTATACTGAAACGAATAAAATGGTAGTATGTAATTCATAACTGGATTTTCAATGATTTACAATTTGTCTGACAAAACCATTTCCTGTAAGTATATTTATATTAAGTATTATACCTACCATTTTCATGAGAAAATTATGACGGATCGGTTAAGATAATTCCCACTGCGACAAGCGTTTTTAAATCAAAAAGTTTGTCGCGCGAACTTTAAAGAAAATACATACTTTGGCATGTACAGGGTGTTCCCGTATATTTTGACCCACCCCTAGAGCCCTTATTTTCAAGTTAGAAAAAAATTACTTAAATGAAAGTTGTAGGGTACCAATGAGTATTGTCCCAAAAATAATGGATTGACAGGAATGCTCTTGCCTAAGGTGAAATGTTTTTCCATGGCAACCTTGATTAAATATAAAGATCGTATTTATCTGCAATTTGGAATATCATGCGAATGCTTAGAGCAAACATATAACATATTTATATTGTTGGAATCGGAAAAATGCGTGCAATTAAAAAATCCACAAATATACAGGGTGTTCCATTAAAAAAAGTAAGTTTATATTTTTTTATAAATTTGCGACGTTCATTTGTTTTATCTAGTAACAGATCCTAGCGGTTCAGAAAAAACCCTACAACTTTCATTTGAGTAATTTTTTTCTAACTCGAAAATAAAAAAATAAAAAAATTGCTTTCAAAATCTGCAAAAACATCCAGGTCCGTATTAAAAAAAAAATAAAGTTGAAGATGGTTTCTTAAAAACGAAAGGTTGTAGAACAAATCTAAAAACGCCATCTTATGCCCGTTGAAAAGTGCCATAAAAAGTGTTTTTCTTTTTATCCTATCTGTGATAACAACTTCAGAAAAAATATAATCGAAAACACAAAATTTTTTTTTTTGGATAAACCTAAAAATATTTTGTAGGGTTTTGTTCGCGACAATACGCTAAAAATCGGTTGAAGTTATAACACTACGTAAATGCTTTCATATATTGTGTAATACTTTTAAAACGAAAACATTCTAAAATCGGTTATGACCGCGATGAGTCATGCGCGACTTTTGCGATGTATACGGCATATGAAACGCGCGTTTTATATCCGAATTGCATAATGTCCAAGCAAATATATTAATAGTAGGTAGGCGGTTAGATTTATTGATTAATCAGTAGCAGGTATGCGCGTTTTGCATTAATAAACTTAAGCAGATAGGCTCGCGGTCACACTGTGAGCGTTAAGAAGACCAGCCCACCTTCATCATCAGGAGCAGAGTCCAACTTTATCTCCTGGCAAACCTTGTACATCGTCCGTTTGCTGACATTTACCGCGGTATACCTATACTGGTGAATATCGGCCACATTTGAAAAATACTTATGTATTAAAGATGTGATTCAAACTTCTATATTTAAGTTCGAAAACTACCTTGAGAATTTTTTTTGTCGCGCCACATATGACGCTCTGGGAAACCATGCTGCAAACTTCGCGGCTGGGCAGCTGCCAACTCGGATTCAACCGGAGCAATAAATATATATTTATATAAATATGAAAATTCTGTTGGGCCGATCGGGCTTTTGTACGGTTCGGCCACTGACCCAAAACTTTCGGAGATGCCTGCTTTATACTCGCTATAATTATAATGTAATAATATAAGCAATAATATTGGTTCTGAGGAGAGAGCTTTCGCGATATTTTCATATGCAGGGACGGCGGAGTTTAGATTAGATTTGTACTAAAAATTAGTGATTTAAAATATAAAAATGCCCAGAATCAGGCCTATCCGACGCAGCTGGGTCTATATAGACACCAGAACATCTATTTGGAAATATTTTCTAAAATTTATTTGTGGCGTAAACAGATCCATTGAGTTTTAATTGGGTTTTTCGCCACCAAACTGGTTAAAAGACAACTTTTTGAAGTTGCCCTTAAAAATTCATAAATTCTTAACAGTAAATGAACTAAACTTTGAACTTCAAAAATTTGTTTCCTGAGCTTTCGGAGAATAGATCTTCCTCCTTTCTCAAAGATCATGTCACGTCAAAGTGAAATGACAGAAACAATAGCCTAGCCACCTGTCTCATATTGTACCCTGTGTTCTACCTAATTATTTATACTAACTTCTTTTTGAATAAGTGGCAATATTATTTTACTGAATTCTATTGAACATTCAGCAACACAGTTGTCTGTATTTCCTAGAATAAATGCCGATTCTTTATTTTTTTAATTCTTTAGTGGAAAGGACAAATTTGAATATAGATGCAATATTAGAACTAACCACACTCTGTGTTAAAACCAAAGTCTAGAGAATAGTATTCTCTAGACTTTGTTAAAACCACTTATTTTCAACTAGGAAATGAATTTTACCAGCAGGAATTTGGAATGGCTATGGGGTCTCCTTTATCGCCATTCATAAGCAATTTATTTATGGAAGATTTTGAACAAAATGAGTTGACTAGATATGTTCACCAACCTATGTTTGGTAGAGATATGTAGATGCCATATTTGTTATATGGGAACATGGAGTGGATGAATTAAATTCATTATTACATTTTATAAACCCACAAGAACGTTTGCCTTAGAAATTGAAAATAATAATCAATTACCTTTCTTAGATGTTTCTATACTGAAATCAGATAGTATAGAAACTAGTGTCTATAGAAAACCAACACATACTAATAGATATCTCCATTTTAATTCCAATCATCATATTAGTGTTAAAAAAGGAGTAATTAAAAGTTTGTATGACAGGGCTAGAACGATTTGTTCTAATAACACAAAATTTGAGGAGGAAATTAAACATATAAAATATGTTCTTGAGAAGAATAGTTATCCTTCTGAATTTATTGAGCAAGTTTTTCAGGATTGCCAACAAAATAACAATGCTAATAGAATTAGAGAAATAAATCTGGTAGACCGACTAGTAAATTTAATTATTCCTTACATTCCTGGACTATCAGATAAGCTAAAACGCATAGGTAATCTTTTTAATGTCAGATCAGTATTTAAAACCAAAAATACATTAAGATCGATGCTAGTTAAAACAAAACCATTTAATGAGGTACAAAGTTCAAAAAATAGCATTTATAAAATTTCCTGCGAATGTGGAAAGTTCTATGTTGGGGAGACTTGTAGGCCATTTAACGTTCGTTTAAAAGAACATAAAAATTATATCAGGCAAAATCAAATTTCGAAGTCGAAAATATGTGAACACTCTTTTAATAACAATCATAGGATTTTGTGGGATAGTTCCAAACCAATTCTCAAAGAAGAAGTAAACAACTGTGTTGCTGAATGCTCAGTGGAATTCAGTAAAATATTATTGCCACTTATTCAAAGAGAAGTTAGTATAAATAATTAGGTAGAACACAGGGTACAATATCAGACAGGTGGCTAGGCTATTGTTTCTGTTGTCATGACATTTTAACCTGAAATTTATTAATCTGTCATTTCACTTTGACGTGACATGATCTTTGAGAAAGGAGGAAGACTTATTCTCCGAAAGCTCAGGAAACAAATTTGTTGAAGATATTTTTTGAGTTACAAGTTCAAAGTTTAGTTCATTTACTAATAAGAATTTATTAATTTTCCAGGCAACTTGAAAAAGTTGTCTTTTACCCAGTTTGGTGGCGAAAAACCCAATTAAAATTCAATGGATCTATTTGTAAGTTTCTAAATGGTTCAAAATCCGAATCTAGAACAAATCTTCAAATTTGCTCACGTGGGCACCATGCAGAGCGGTTTGTTTACATTTATTTCATCTCGGGGATAAATAACAGCCTTTGGCAAAGTTAAAAATTCATCAAGAAGTCATCAAGAGATCTTCAATCGAAATCGATAACTTACCAGGTTCGGAAACCTTGTAAGAAACATCGCAGGATCCATCCTTCCTGTCGGTAAAGTTGATTTCAGCTTTGCTCGGACCTTCAACCGATATGGCCAGCTGGCCACTGCCGGCCTCCCTGGTCCAGACGTTGAACTCGTTAACTTCGCCCTGTTCTCCCCTCTCCAAACCGACTCCGCCCGCCTTGACCAAGTGGGCACCGTGATCGCGGTACGGGCCCACTGTGAACTGGAATGGAGATCCTGAAACGAAAGGAAATAGAATAAATACCTACCCAAGTAGAGAATATTTTCAACCGACTTCATAAAAGGAGGAGGTTATCAATTCGGTTGTATCAAAGATCATGTTGAATATTATGATCTTTAATAAAGGATGTTTAGTGGCATATCAGGTAAAGGATATAAATTGAAAAAAATGCACTCCAGCCGGGACTCGAACCCGGGACTCCTACTGTGGCTAGGTGTTATTTATTCCAATTGTGGGTTCACGGGCGTAGCCAAGGGGGGGGGGTTTCGGGGGTTCAAACCCCCCCCCCCCCCCCCGAAATAAGCAAAATATTACCTAATATTATACCGAAAAAATACGAGGAGTGAAGAGTTAAATTATTATTACGTTTGAATATATGTAGTAATAGTAGCGCCTAGCGCCATCTTTTGACGAGAGGCAGACGCAGTTGCAGCCGAACTATTTTGTATTGTGGGGACACTTTGCGTTGTTTCTCGATTATTCGCCACGCCCCTCGGTCGAAATGAGCGGAACTTTGTGGAAGTTCGTGGAAGTTCGTGGAAGTTTCTGGACGGCTACTGGGCTGCTATATAAGTGGCGCGTGACCGCGCTTACGGCAGTATTGTTCCATGCGAACTCGAAGCGAATAAAAGTGAAAAGTGGCGAACGAATAGTGAAGAAAATTATGTGTACCGTGTAAGTGAGTAATTATTTTAGTGCACTGTTATTCGATGACCTTGTTAAGGACAGATACGTGAATCATTATTACTGTCGAAAAATGGAGGGGAAAAAAAGGAAGGGTGATAAACCTAAAGGTATGGACTACTGGAAAAAGTGGTGTAGTCAAGGTCAAGGGGTTTCTAATAAAGAAACTAATTTGGATTTAGCTATCAAAGCTTCAGCTACCTTGCATGCTGATAAGAAGACTGCCTACCCCGAAATCTAGTTTGGAATGCCTAGATATGTGCGATAAAAACCTTTATCCTAATATTTACACATTACTACAAATCTTCGCTACCATTCCTGTATCCACTGCTACCCCAGAAAGGTCTTTCTCGAGCCTAAGGAGACTGAAAAACTATTTACGAAACACTACAAGTGAAAACAGACTTAATGGTTTGGCTCTAATGAACATTCACTATGGAACAGAAATTCATGCAGATGAAGTAGTGGATATATTTAAAAGAAAATGCCGAAGATTTCTTCTTTAATGGTTTTAGATTTAGCGCAGAGGAACGAAGTTAATTTATCCGTTTCATTTAAAGTTAAGAACTTTATAAATATGTCGTAGTTTTTCGGATGAATATATAGATATTAAATTTCATGTAAGTATATTTTTGTTGTTTTATTTACTTCTCAAACTAAACCCCCCCCCCCCAAAACTAAATCCTGGCTACGCCCGTGTGTGGACACTTGCATTAAGTCGCTAAATGTCGCACTTGCATTAATTCGCTAAATGTCAACTATTGTGGGTTGATGAACAAATAGGAAGTTCACATAACCAACAATCATGAATGGTTACCCTACACCCTCCCAGTAGCTGTAGAAGACGCTATATATCAATGGGAATAAATAACACCTAGCCGATGGAACCCGTATCTCCGGTAGCTTAGTTGGTTAAGTGCCTACGGCCACAGTAGGAGTCCCGGGTTCGAGTCCCGGCTGGAGTGCATTTTTTTAAATTGATATCCTCTACCTGATATGCCACTAAACATCCTTTATTATTTATAATAATTGCAGGTACTAAAAATCTTTCTGTATTATGATCTTTGGTTGTATGTTTTTTTATGTTTGTTACCTCAAAACTCCGTCATTTATAAACCGATTTGGACAATTCTTTTTTTATTTGAAAGGGTATACCTACAGAATGGTCCCATTTAAATTTGAAGAAAAAATTCCACCCCTAAGGTTGGAGAAATAGGGGATGAAATTTCATATTGAACCGATTTCGATGATTCTTTTTTACTAGAAAGAGAGTACCTTAGAGGTGGCCCCATTTAAATTTGAAGAAAAAATTCCACCCCTATGGGTGAAAAAATAGGGGATGAAATTTCATATTGGACCGATTTCGATGATTCTTTTTTTATTAGAAAGGGATTACTTTAGGAGTGGCCCCATTTAAATTTGAAGAAAAAATTCCACCCGTAAGGGTGGAAAATAGAGGTTGAAATTTCATATTGGACCGATTTCGATCATTCTTTCTTTATTGGAAAGGGAGTAAGTACCTTAGGTGTGGTCCCATTAAAATTTAAAGAAAAAATTCCACCCCTAAGGGTAGATAAATAGGGGATGAAAGTTCATATTGGCCCGATTTCGATAATTTTTAATAATTCACTAAAAAATAAGAAATAAAAAAAATTAACAAAAAAATTAAAACCGACTTCACGAATTTGCCCGTACGCACCTTTCAACTAAAATTTTAGAAATATTTTTATCTTTCTAAATTGAGTTACCTTTGGAGTCGATGACAGTAAGTATTATGATGTAGGTATGTAGGATATGATGTATTCATATCTAAATGGATTTAAATTCCTTGCCTTGACTATCACCAAATCCAAAGATAACTTAATTTAGAAAGAGAAAAATATTTCCAAAAATTTTGGTTAAAATGTGCATACCAAACTTGTGAAGTCGGTTTTATTTTTTTATGTTAAAATTTTTATTAGCAATTTTTTGTTTCATACACACAACTGATGACGGCTATCGGACAGGAAACAGTACCCACTGCATTGGCCTTAGGTGAAATAATTAAGATCACCTCCTGATTCTTTAATCAAAAACTTCATATTATCGAATCGAGAACCAATAAAATCATATATCTACGCCACTGGTCAAGATAAAAGTTGGTTCACCCTGCTGGAAAGTTATTTTAATAGGTTATTAAATCCTTCATCGAAAGATTCCCATCTGTTTAGAATCCTTGAGATATGAGGGCAATGCAACGTTGTCATATCAAATTTAGGACTCGCGCGATGACAGTTTGGTGAAAGGTATAAGTGCTGGAATTTATGTGTATACAGAGTGGAAAAGCTAAATTGAATCAATTCAACATCTTATTTTGGCACATCTAAGGGAAATGACGAAACACGTCAATTTTAGATTATACAAGTAAGTAGTACCTACCTACAATGTAAAAATTTCGTCGCTAAATTCAACCCCCTTTTGAAATTGAAGCAAGGGTTTGTGATATCTCATTTGAAAGGTCTTTTCATTCTCTATTCAAAAATACTATGGTTTTAAAATTTATTGCAAGAATTAACGGTAAAAAATTAGATTACCGTTGGGTACTTGATATACTAACAAAACAAAGCAAAAATAGGTATGTCCAGCGACCTTTTTAACCGACTTCAAAAGGGAGGTTATCAATTCGGTTGTATTTTTTTATGTTTGTTACCTCAGAACTCCGTCATAAACCGATTTGGACAAATCTTTTTTTATTTGAAAGGGTATACCTACAGAATGGTCCCATTTAAATTTGAAGAAAAAATTCCATCCCTAAGGGTGGAAAAATAGGGGATGACATTTTTATTAGAAAGGGAGTACCTTGGAGGTAGCCCCATTTAAATTTGGAGAAAAAATTCCACCCCTAAGAGTGGAAAAATAGGGGGTGAAATTTCATATTGGACCGATTTCGATGATTCTCTTTTTATTAGAAAGGGATTACTTTAGGAGTGGCCCCATTTAAATTTGAAGAAAAAATTCCTCCCGTGAGGGTGGAAAATAGGAGATGAAATTTCATATTGGACCATTTCGAAGATTCTTTCTTTATTGGAAAGAGGGTACCTTAGGTGTGGTCCTATTTAAATTTAAAGAAAAAAATTCCACCCCTAAGGGTAGATAAATAGGGGATGAAAGTTCATATTGGACCGATTTGGATGATTCTTATTTTATTAGAAAGGGGTTACCTTAGGGGTGGTCACATTTAAATTTGAAGAGAAAAATTTCGATCATAAGGGTGGAGAAATAGCGGATGGAATATAATATCGAACCGATTTCGATAATTCTTAATGATTCACTGAAAAGTAAGAAATGCAAAAATTTGCCGGTTGCAAACTCCACTAAAAATTAAAAAAAAATTACCAAAAAATAATACCGAATTCACAAATTTGCCAGTATGCACATTTCAACTAAAATTTTTAGAAATATTTTTCTCTTTCTAAATTGAGTTATCTTTGGAGTCGGTGGCAGTAAGTTATGATGTATATAGGACAATATGATGTATTCATATCTAAATAGATTTAAATTCCTTGCCTTGACTGTCACCAAATCCAAAGATAACTCAATGTGTTTAAAGTCAACGATGAAAGGTTTGGTTTGTATTGTGCGTTTTATGGTCTGCATTACCTATAGGAAATGCAAATTTCACATAGAGCAAACCCAAGTGTGTTTTTGGTGTTTGTTTTTAAAATTACAAGGTTTTTCAAAAAACCAATGCTCAACTTAAATACTACATTACATTGCGCATATTTGGACAAAAAAATCAGCCGAATTTGATGTCTCGTTTGCGAAAACAATATACCTACCTGAAATGTATTTTCTTCTTCTTCTCTAACATAAAATTACCAGAAACTTTAGGTACATTGTTTTTCCAGACGAGACAGTATTTAAGTTGAGCATTGGTATTTTGAAAAACATAATGATTTTCAAAGTAAACACAAAAACGCACTTGGGTTGGTATTATTTAATGCCATGTGTGTTTATGTCACCTTAATTATTAGAAGAAAGATAGAAAGGAGCAAGTAAGGCAGTTCGAAATGATCATATATCTTATTAGTTATGGTATAATAATGGGTAGAACCATTTCTGTAATTCTCAATATAGTGGGTGGGTTCCGTGGCGTGAGGCAAATTTGAAATTTGAAGAAATTATGGTTAAAAAATTATTCTAAATTTGTGGTCCAAATAATAATAGCACATTATTGGTCTAAATGGAAAACTACATTTAAACCACTTCCACCCCAACCGATTGAGCTGAAATTTTGCGCACACTTTTGGTTCTGGTGACAATGCAATCTAGTATACTCAGTATTGTGATTTTTGATGGCGGATTAGGTACCTATTTCTTCACAACCTTCTCGACATGGGTATATCAAATAAACGGATTTGAAGAGTAGAAAACGATGTAAAGTGACGTTTTACGAAATCCAATATGGCGGCCGCCCCAAGATGGCGGATTACCTATTTCTTCACAACCTGGTTGACATGGGTATCAAATGAAAGGGTTTGACGAGTTCAAAATGATAGGGTATGTGACGTCATGCTAAATCCAATATGACGGATGCCCCAAGATGGCGTACTAACTTTCTTTACCACCCTCCTGACATGGGAATCAAATAGGTACAAAATAAAATAGAAAATAAAGAAACCTTTTTAAAAACAAGCTTTTCTTTAAACCATGTACTAAAACGAATACAATAAGTTTAGGTTTTCATTAAGATAATTTAATGACAGTACATTGCGACGAGTTGCCAAAGTATTTATTTTCTCTACAATTCGCGCGACAAGTTTTTTTTATTTAGGAAAACTTGTCGCAATTTGTCATTGAATTACGTTAACGAAAACCTAAAATTATTTTATTCGTGTTAGTACATTGCTTAAATAATAAAATCTTGTTTTTTAAAAAGGTTTTTATTTTTTAATTCATACAGGGCCGAACTATACGATGGTTTTCAATATACAGTGTGACAATAATTAGTCCTGCATCATAAGGGAAATTTTTTTGAAAATTTGACTTGAAAATGACGTATGCAAAGGTGGCCACGTAACTTTCCGCAACTGTCAAATTTGACATTTAACAAAAATAACTTCGAAAACGCCACTTCATTTTTTGTAAATTTATAATACTTACATAGAATAGAATAAATGCTTACCGGGTATGTGGATATCCTTATATCTGACTGAAACGGTGTGAATTCCTAATTCTTTGGGCACAAAGTGAACTGCATAAAGTCCGTCCCTGACTTCATTAATTTCTGCATCTTCCGTAATTCCACCAGGAGATGTGACAGTGGCGCTCAAGTCAAATGACGTGATTCCTAAAAATAAACAGATTTTTCAAAGTTACGTACCTACCTAATATAAAAGGGCAAAAAAAAAATGAAACCACCTTAACAACTTGCTAAAACATTTACTTTTTACTTTTGAATCTGTGTAAAGTAAAAATTCGTTAGAAAAGTCGGGGCTGGTCAAAAACATGGGCTCAGTGTTATCTTTTTCCAGATTTCAACCTGCCACCAAAAAATAACAAAGTTAAAAATATACGTTTCAAAAATGTTACCTGGCATTTTAAATGTGAGTTTACATTGGCTGCCTACTTCTGTGATTGGCACGGCATCTCTCTGCCTTTGAATCTTCTCCCGTTGTCTGTTCGATCCTTCGCCAGTCACCTGAAGAAAAAAAAACGTTCATTTATTAATATGTAGTGCTAATATTGGCATTATGTATTTTTGATGCAAAATGTACAGGGTGTTTCTAAATTATGGTGCCAACGTTATGTGACAGGTAGAAAATGTCATTATGGACAAAAAGTTTCCTATAAACATGTATAGTTTGAAAAACATCTTTATCGCAATAACTTCTACACGAGTTATGCAATTTAAATTAAACTTTGTGCAGTTCTTTAGTAACTGAAGTGCAACAATTCTATGTGAAAACAATTTAATCCCATCGGCCAGAGGCGGAGGTACGGGGTAGCACAATGGGTTTTATACTTATAACTTTTTTGAGGTTATCTTTTTGGTCTCGCAGGTAATCACTTTAGTGCATTTTTTTATTTTGCAACAAAAGGGTACTCTTGTTTCATAATGCTATAATCAACCGTTTGCATTGAAATCGGCAAAATGTGCCCCAAAACACCTGTTAACTCCAAAATTCGAAAAATAATATTTTCAACTACCGCTTTCAAATTTCACAAAATAATTGCACGATTTAAAGTGACAAAAAATTCCCTATGAACTTTGTATCAAAAATTTGTCGCTTTCAAAATGGAACAAACTGCACTCGACAAAATTTTGAAATCCATATTTCAGGAAAATCAGCGATGTATTACTCAATATCCATTAGGCATTTTTTCTTAATTTTGAAAGTACAATTCATCTGTAAAACATTTAAATGCGGTAGGCGATAATTTTATTTTTCGAATTTTGGAGTTAACAGGTGTTTAATTTAAATTTAATAATTACTCACTTTACCATTACTTTTGTTTCCTGCAGACCCAAATTTAAGAAAAAAATGGATCGGCATTTTGGGAAACTAACGGTATTGATCCTACCAGCTATAAAGAAAAAAGAATATGTTCAGATCATTTCGCAGTAAACGATGTGTGTATAAAACCAAGTGGCGAACAGGCGGTGGCAATGATTTGTACAATGCATTGTTAATACATAATGTATCGTTTTGCATGATTTTAGTTTTTATTTTAATTTTTAGCCCCCTAAATTTCACACGCCCATGACGTTGAGGACTTAAATAGAAAATTGCTGTTTATCAACAAGAAATTGAGATTAGTTTTTTTGTTATTTTTCATAACAAACAATTATACTGTGGGGAGATAGGACATTGCTTATCTATAGATTTTTGGTCGGAGGTTTGTAAATTAATGACATCTGTAGCAATATTTTGAGCCGCTACGCTACTATAATATTTTTGGAATATAATTGGAAAGTGAATACTTATTATGGACTAAAATAAGTAAAATGATAATATCTTCGAGGTATACAAGACATTCATTTTGAAGGCCACGGAGAACATTATTCATTACTCTTTGGAAGGTGCTGGGTGCATTTTTGAGACCAAATGGCATTCTTTTAAATTGACAGTGACCAGTGTCTGTAGAAAAAGCCGTTTTGGGTATATCTTCTGTTGACATCTCGATTTGGTGGAATCCGTTTGATAAATCGAGGGTTGTAAAGTAATGAGCTTATTTTTTTATTTATTTAGCTTATTTATTTTTTTATATTTGCCAAAGTAGTGAGCTTTGCCTATTGTGTCAAGTATATTTGTGATATTTGGTAATGGAAATTTAATGGACATTGTTTGTAAAGTAAAATTTTACGTAACTAGTTGCGTAAAGTTACTACTCTAACCGTAATCAATCATTTGATATACCTATGGAGAATTAGACTTTTCTTGTAAAAACCTGTTCACCGATTATTTATGCAATTTATAATTTTATAACTGAAGTTATAAAATTCGGAATTTTGAGAAATAGATAATTGAAAATAAAATACCTACAAATTAATATAAAGCATTCATTTAAATTTGACCTCAAAATAGGTTCTTGTAGTTGTAGATAAAATGTACGTCAGTTTGTATTATTTGTCATTTTTTGCGAATTCTGACAATTTGCACTTTAGCTGAGAACTGGAGATCTCCTGAGGTAGTTCGTTAGTAACGTAAGTAACTGAATTCGTAATACATATATTTTAGAAATAATATGTAGATTATATGTATAAAACGAATGAAAAATCCTTGTTCGTACAAAACTATTCATTCTTCTAAAAAATATATACCTACCTTTCTACCTACATTATTTTGTATAAAAAAATCAGAGAAACGTTTCAAAAACGAACTACTTACAACAATTGAGGTCAAAATCAGAACATATTTTTCAAATATGTACATATAAAAACAAAAACTCTTATTCCTACAACAACGTAGACACTATTCATTCTTCAAAAATAAAACATTATTTTATAAAAAAATTACAGAAAAGTTTCAAAAATAAACGAAAACAAATGAGGAAAAGATCTTCGATCGTTATAATGATCTTACATCCTTTTAAAGGTCTTAGATCTTTAAAACGATCTTAGATCTTTTAAACGATCTTAGATCTTTAAAATGATCTAAGATCGTCAAATTAAGATCAAAGATCAGATCTTTTTGAAACGATCTTTTTAAAAAAGATCGTTCTTTAGTGAAACAAAAAATTATCTTTTTTGAATAGATCTGCCCAGCTCTGCCTAGAAATATGCCTTTACTGTTTTTCACCTTCCCCCTTACAAAAACATGTTGTCCGTCTTTCGATTTCCGCCTTACCTTAACAGTAAACGGCGATCCTTCCACGTGGTGGTCCGCGAACTTCAAGTTGACGATGTAATACCCCGGCTCGGTCGGTTTGTACGAGATATTCAAAGTCCCGTCGCTGTTGTCCTTGCACTGGATCTCGGCCTTGCTCGGCCCTTCGATCGACAGCGACAAACCGCCGAACCCCGCGTTCCTCGTGTCCACCGTGAACTGGTTCTCCACGTGCGTCTTGCCCTCCTTCAGCGCGCTCCCGGACACCTTCACCTTCCTCGCATCTCCCACTTCCCTCTCGCACACGTTGATCTTGAACGGCGAATTCGTGATGTGATTGCCCATCTTCTTAACGGACACCACGTGCTCGCCGATCTCCCTCGGCGTGAACGAAATGCCGATGTTCCCGGTGGGCAGCCTCTTCAGGAAGCACGGCTCCTCCAGGCCGCTCGGCGCTTGGATCGACGCGTTCAGCGACCGTATGTCCGCGTCCGAGATCTTCCCCGGCAGCGACACCTCGCTGCAGGAACCCACCGAGATCTGGTTCCTCTTCCTGCCCTCGCCGGTGATCTTGCTGACGAACGGCGAACCCTTGATGTGCTTGTCGCCGAACCGGACGGAGATCTTGTATTCGCCTGGTGCAGTGGGGAGGTAGGAGACGGACACCGTCCCGTCTTTGTTGTCGTGGCAACTGATCTCGGCTTTGCTGGGACCCTCTACCGCCATGGAGAGGCCGCCGGCTCCGGCCCCCTTGGTCGATATGGTGAAATTGCTGGGTTCCCCGGAGACGCCATGGGTGAGGCCCGGGCCGTAGGCGGTGACGTACCCGGAGCTGATGGAGTCGACGTGGAATTTGTAGGGGGAGCCTTGGACGTGTTCCCCGTTGAACTTGACGGCTAGTTCGTGGACACCCTCTTCGAGGGGGTTGTATTTAACTGTGACGGTGCCGTCGTGGTTGTCTTCGATCGTTGGTTTGTCTACATTTCCGCTGGGCATTTTGACTTCAGCTGGAAAAGTAACGGTAGATCAAATTTTAGTGGGCGGTTGGAAAGTTATTGGCACAAGCATCAAACAAAATCCACGGTGTGCTCACTCTTCTTACCATTATTTCCGGTATTAACTGGGGAATTCGTATACCAAGTCAAAATTACTGTACAGGGTGGGCCAAATTAGACACTTTTAAAGGGAAACTCCTATTTTTGACGGAGATAGACGAAAACTGATATCGGTGTCTGAGGCTCATTTTTTATGACAAACTTAATGGCGAAAACCGCAAATCGATATCTGTCACCGTTCTTGAGTTACAGAGCGTTTTTCGAAAATGTGCGTTTTCGGAAAGTGGCCGTAACTTTTTTCGGGTTGAAAATTTTGTGTTTCTGTAAAAACATTCTTAAAGCACTTTTTTACGTAGAATCCAATGCTGGTACTACATTTTTTTTTCTAGTCAATGGTTTAAGAGTTACGGATAAAAAATATTATTTTTTTAATGGAACACCCTGTATGTTTTTGCATTTTTTAATAGAGCAAAAAATTACCATTCCAAAAATATATAGGTAACACTTAATGATTTACTCAAGTAGTTATCAATTACTAATAGCTTTTATAATTATTTCATGTGTATAATTGGAAGCACGCCCTTTCAACAAGTAGGCTTTGGACGGTGAGACAATGAAACAACCGTGGAAAAATGTTTACTGTTACCTACCTGTCAAATTTTCAGTCAGGCTGTTTAGGTAGGGTAAAGATTTTTCTATTTTTGTGTAATTTATAAATTTTATAACATACCTACAATGAAATTTGAAAGTTATGAAAAATGGGATATGATAGTCTGTTTTATACAATCCGGTTTAACTCGTACCTACCTTTTCGGCCTACTATTAATAAAATCTATTAACTATTACTCCAACACTATTAATCAAATTGTGTCGCAATCTTGCAAAAATGTGCTTGAAAGGATGTCTTCTCTCTGGATACCGCTCGTAGTATAAATTGCTCGTTGCATGTGATTTTTCCCCGGATTGTATAAAACAGACTATCATATCAGATATGATAGTCTGACATATCCCATTTTTCATAACTTTCAAATTCCATTGTCGGTATGTTATAAAGTTTATAAATTACACAAAAATAGAAAAATCTTTACCCTGCCTAAACAGCCTAACTGAAAATTTGACAGGTAGGTAACAGTAAACATTTTTCCACGGTTGTTTCATTGTCTTACCGTCCAAAGCCTACTTGTTGAAAGGGCGTGCTTCCAATTATACACATGAAATTATAAAAGCTATTAGTAATTGATAACTACTTAAGTAAATCATTAAGTCTTATATATTTTTGGAATGGTAATTTTTTGCTCTATTAAAAAATGCAAAAACATACAGGGTGTTCCATTTAAAAAATAATATTTTTTATCCGTAACTCTTAAACCATTGACTAGAAAAAAATGTAGTACCAGCATTGGATTCTACGTAAAAAAGTGCTTTAAGAATGTTTTTACAGAACCACAAAATTTTCAACCCGAAAAAAGTTACGGCCACTTTTCGAAAACGCACATTTTCGAAAAACGCTCTGTAACTCAAAAACGGTGACAGATATCGATTTGCGGTTTTCGCCATTAAGTTTATCACAAAAAATGAGCCTCAGACACCGATATCAGTTTTCGTCTATCTCCGTCAAAAATAGGAGTTTCCCTTTAAAAATGTCCAATTTGGCCCACCCTGTACAGGGTGTTGTTTAAAAGCTATCGCGAAAAAAAACTTTTACTCGAATTCCTGAAATTAAATTTTAACACGGGATATCACTAACAGGTATAAAGGGTGTAACAAAAAATGTCCGGTGCCCATTTCTGGCTTCCGGTTTAACTGGAAGGGAGCATCACTTAGTAAGTTGATTCACCCTGTATATTCCTTCTGTTAAAATATGCACGGTGTCTTAAAAAACTAACCGGGAAAACCAGAAGTCAGAAATGGGAACTGACGATTCGATGTTAATCCTTCTATAGGTACCTACTAGCAGTAACCCGTGTTAAAATTCGAGCAAAAGTGTTTTTTCACGATAACTTTTTAGCAATTTGACTTGATATACAATATCTCCGGAAAATTCGATGCTATACACAAATCCTTTATTTTTGGAGATAATCTTCTGAATTTATTTTGTCTCTTTGTAGGGCCTTCAAAGACCGTTTCTTTTGAACTTCCTACCATTTTCAAAATACAAATCCAGGGCCGGCTACGATTTTCACGAAAATTTCACAAAAATTAGGGATTTTATGTAAAATCTGACACCACAGCGTTAATAAGGACATCTCGAAACCCTCATATATCAAATTTTAATAAAAAAAAACAAACAGGGAGCTTCATTCTGCACGGTGTGAATGGTGAAATATTCAATAAAAAAATGTACATTGTATTTTTCTCTGAGCCATCTCAAAAATGCTGAATAATAAACACAATTTAATTTTGTTTACTAAATGCCAACCAACAAAAATAAAGTCGCTGTCCGAGATGATACATTTTCTGTTGTCTCACACCAGCCACTTGAACTCATTATGGACTTACTGACTGGCAGGCTTCTGTATTTTTTAGATTTCGTTCGTTTATAGTGTTTGGGGCGGTTTACTCAATTTTTTACCCCAAAAATTCAGTACTTTGAGTATGCTTTCAATATATTTTGTGTTGGATCTTTGCAGATCAACACTTTGAGTGGTCCTGTTAACCATAGCCTTTAAAATACCTATTTTGCTCAAATTTGGCACTCTGCAAAGTGGAACTCCCTGTATATATTTTTTATCAAATTTGGTATATGGGGGTTTTATGGTGTCCTGATTTACGCTATAGTGTCAGATTTTAAAAAAAATTGTTTTCGTGAAAATCGGGGGTATAAAAAATCGTAGCCGGCCATGGATTTGCATTTTGAAAATAGTAGAAAGGTATAATAGAAGCGTTTTTTAAAGGCCTTTCAAACAAAAAAGTAGGGTATCTTTAAAAGTAGACTCATTTTTTTTTCTAATCCAAAAATAAATGAAATAATGGCAAGAGTACAGGGTGGGCCAAATTGGACACTTTTAAAGGGAAACTCCTATTTTTGACGGAGATAGGCGAAAACTGATATCGGTGTCTGAGGCTCATTTTTTATGATAAACTTAATGGCGAAATCTGTTACCGTTCTTGAATTACAAGGCGTTTTTAGAAAATGTGAGTTTTCGTTAAGTGGCCGTAACTATTTTCGGGTTGAAAATTTTGTGTTTTTGTAAAAGCATTTCTAAAGCACTTTTTTACGTAGAATCTAATGCTGCTCCTTGCATCTGCATTTTCCCCGGATTGTATAAAACAGACTTTCAAATTTCATCGTATGTTATAAAGTTTATAAATTGCACAAAAATAGAAAAATCTTTACTGTGCAAAAACAGCTTAACTGAAAATTTGACAGGTAACAGTAAACATTTTTTCACGGTTGTTTCATTGTCTCACCATCCAAAGCCTACTTGTTGAAAGGGCGCGCTTCCAATTATCCACATGAAATAATAAAAACTACCATTAGTAATTGATAACTACTTAAGTAAATCATTAAGTGGAATGGTAATTTTTTGCTCCATTAAAAAATGCATATACAGGGTGTTCCATTTAAAAAATATTTTTTCACCGGTAACTCTTAAACCATTAAAATGTAGCAGCAGCATTATTGGCTTCTACGTAAAAAAATGCTTTATACCTTATACCATGCTTTTACAGAAACACAAAATTTTCAACCCGAAAAAAGTTACGGCCACTTTTCGAAAACGCACATTTTCGAAACAGGCCCTGCAACTCAAGATATCGATTTGCGGTTTTCGCCATTAAGTTTATCATAAAAAATGAGCCTCAGACACCTATATCAGTTTTAGTCTATCTCCGTTAAAAATAGGAGTTTCCCTTTAAAAGTGTCCAATTTGGCCCACCCTGTACATTTAAATCGAGACACCCTATACAAAATAAATAAAAATAAGACTAAATGATATCTATATAACACTTAATAATTTTTTTCATTTCTTTTTAAAATATATTCTTATCGGAAACATATGTGTGTGTTTTCCAAAACTCTTTTTACCTATGAAACATAAAAGCAATTCAAGCTTCAAACTTTGTATTAAATTATTACTTATAAAAATATACGGATAGACGAATATCATAAATCGACTTACTTTTAGATCCGTTATGCAATTTATTTTAGAAGTAATGTTTATGTCAGATTGGTTTCAAACACTTCACACTTCTAAAGGTTAATTTGTAACCAAAACATGGCAAAACGTTTTGTTATACATTCAGGTAAAAATTTGTTAAACAATTGTTTTTTTTTTAATATTTTACAGATTTAAATTCCCTTGCAATAAAAATATTAATCCGACGCAAATTGACGTTTAGAAATCGAAAATCGATTTAAACTATAGGATGGCAATATCTCCCTTCTGTTCTACAAACTCCACGGCGCAATGGTTAACGCGTCCGCCGTCCGCCTTGTAAACCGAAAGTCGTAGGTTCGAACCCCGGGCCGGGTAGAATTTTTAAATTTTCTCTATTTATTAATTCGGACGGTGACAGTGACGATTAGTGATTACCTTTGCGGGTCTGTATATACCAAACAGACAGGAAAGTGATCGGGGTAAAGTCAACTCCGAAACCCTTCCCTCCGACAGGTATAGAAGGCACGTTCCTGTAAACGATCGGCAGCTCTTCGTGGTCGAACTCCGACGCCGTGATCTCCTTGAAGTTTTCTATATACAGGGTAGTCACTTCTGACCAGGTCGCCTGCTTTTCTTCTGGTATGTTGAGCCACGAATACGACATTCTAGCAGGGATTGCGAGCGAGGGACAACTCCACGACCGATCTTAACATGATCCTTTGGATGATTTCGCGTGAAATTCAGCAGCAAAAAGTGTGGGATCGCTTGAATAATCACAGTTCCTAGATTGAACGAATTTAAACCGAGAGTTTAAAAGAGCATTCATTAATGGCTTATACTCATAACCCTTAGGTAGAAAGTGGTGACAAACAGGGTGTCCCTTTTAGCAACAAACGCCCTTTCAAACACTGTTAACTTAACGGTTAAATTGTTCAATGTCCCGGATAAGAATGAACAGCATGGGGATATTGCAAACGGTGAGAGATAGAGCAACGGTTAAATGGGGAAAAAGTTGCGCAATTTTGAGGTCAATAAAATGGCACAAACAGATTTCTAATATTTTTTCGTTTTTGAGTTATTTTGAAAAAAGTAAAATTTTGCGTTTTCGATTTTATTTTTTTCTAAAGTTGTTATCACAGACAGAAAAAAAAAGAAGAACACTTTCTTGTGGCACTTTTTAACGGGCTTTAAGATGTCGTTTTTAGATTTGTTCTACAACGTTTCGTTTTTGAGAAACCATCTTCAACTTTATTTTTTTAAATACGGACCTGGATTTTTTTTGCAGATTTTGAAAGCACTTCTCATTGCAAATACCATGATGTATGACACGAAATATTTTTAAAATGTTTTGAGACAATTATACTGAAAATTCCTTTTTTTCCATTCATTTTTTTCTAATGCGGCCCTGTATTTAATAATAAGAAGTCTAAATATTAATCAGTATTGTCAACAATTTAACTTACAACTTATCTTTCAATTGGAGAACTAAAAAAAGGACGGCAAAGACTAATAACAGTCACATACGATAATAAAAAAATAATAAAAATCCTCCACCTAGAAGGCTTTGAAACAAGGAAACCAACCCCTTGTCATTTGTCATAACTGCACCTGTATCATTTAGTTAACAATTTGTATCATTAGAAATGTAGGGTGCTTTTTCATATTACGACAAATTTAACATGTCAGCATGTTATATCTTGTATCACAGAAATAGTGTAGAGGCCGAACGAATGTATTGTTGCAATTAATAAATGGCAAAAGTTATTGGTTTCGTTGGCTTAAAGCTTTCTTCTCACAATAACTAGAAAAAGCACTCCAAAACACAATGCGACACTGTTTGCTGTACAACAACAGAGGAAAACACTTACCAGACAGGGCCGTATTTAAAAATATTAAGTTTTCGAAGTCAAAATAAACTGTAAGTTAAATTGTTGTAAACACTGATTAATATTTAGACTTCTTATTATTAAATACAGGGCCGCAATAGAAAAAATGAATGGGAAAAAAGGAATTTTCAGCATAATTGTCTCAAAACATTTTAAAAATATTTCGTGTCATACATCATGGTATTTGCAATGAAAAGTGCTTTCAAAATCTGCAAAAAAATCCAGGTCCGTATTTAATAAATAAAGTTGGAGATGGTTTCTCAAAAACGAAACGTTGTAGAACAAATCTAAAAACGCCATCTTAAAGCTCGTTAAAAAGTGCCATAAGAAAGCGTTTTTCTTTTTTTTCTATCTGTGATAACAACTTCGGAAAAAAATAAAATCGAAAACGCAAAATTTTCCTTTTTTCAAAATAACTCAAAAACGAAAAAAGATATTGGAAATCTGTTTGTGCCATTTTATTGACCTCAAAATTGCGCGACTTTTCCCCCATTTAACCGTTGCCGTATCTCTCACCGTTTGCAATATCCGCATGCTACATTCTTATCCGGGACACGGTGTATAACAATCTTTGCTGCTAGAACTTACGCGAAGTTCTCCCTTCTGTCAACCCGAGAGCGGCGAGTGTCGCGAACTCTGTGGTTGGTGCGCAACGCGCAAAACTCAACTAAAGACTGAACGCGGCCTCCGAAAATTCGGAATCTCGGAAGATAGATATCATCACTGTCAAAGCTGCCTTCGATGCAGACAGCTGGTGGGCCATAAGCTGTCATCTAAAAATACCGAAGATATGTAAGTATGTTTTGATGTAAAAATTAGGTTGATGCGAGGGCCCGTTTTTATTTCGGTTATTAATAATTCGATCCTGTTTACTGCAACGCGATGCAGTTTGGGTGTTCTTGCAGGTGCGCTTTCCTTTGCCGACATTCCCGGGTTTTATTCAAACGATATTTAGATATTTTTTTATTTGTTTATTTTCTTTTTGATTTTAATACGCTCGGGATTCTTTTTAGGAGTCATATTTATTACTTTTTTATTTGTTTTTCACAGCTTTGTTTATTTAAAATTGAGATAAAAATGTGTTTTAAAAAGCTAGAATTATCAAAAGTTAATGCGGTTTGAACGGAATTTTCAAAAATGTATTTCGAAAAAACAATTTTCAAAACAAAAAAAATGATGTTTTCTTGAAATCGGCATTAAAATGTCCCAAAATCGTCATTAAAAGCACAGAAATCGTACAATAATGTAGCCCATTATTGTACGATTTTTTCAATAAGTAGGCCTTGGCGAGATGTAAACATCAAACGTCAGACGCGGAGAAATCGCCCGTCAAAAGTGACCAAATATTCAAAACCCGGCCGATAAAGGCTCATTTAACTTTTGGTACACATTGCGAAATTGTTTCCTATAGAAGCGCAATCCTTCAGTATACATATTTTAGTAAATTTGAAAAACAATAGATTTGTTGTGTTAGCTGCACAAGAAGCAGCAGTTTGGTTTTTCTGTCAGAAGGTGCCGTACATCATTATGCTTGTGCTAGGTAGAGCGATCGGTAAAGTCAAGCAACGCCGCGCGTAGTCGGTTCGTGGACGGGTGATCCCTTATTATTATTTTCTTGCCTAATAAAACATTTTTTTCCGATTTCAAGAAAAATATAATATGTACCTCGGCACTGAAGTTCTTTTTATGACTCATGTGGTTTATTTGCCTCGGCCAGAGGCCTCAGCAACTAAACTCCACATGAGTCATAAAAAGTTGAACTTCAGTGCCTTGGTACATAAATAACTATTACAAATACTTATGGTGTGATATAAAAAAACCTTTAAGCTCCAATTTTAATTTTTTTAAATATCTTTTTACCATACTCCGTACATCAATTTTGAAAATGCATTAGATGTGTCTTAATTTTTAGAATAACTTAGTTACCCTGTAGGTACTTGAAGTTGTCTGTCTGTCTGTCTCTGTGTGTCTATTTCATAAATCCTTGTCCTTATTTTTGCAGATAGAAAAAAAGTTTTATATAAAAGTTGTAAGGAAGCAATCGGGCTTTAGAAAGGTAGACTTGTGGTTTATATAGGGTGTATCGTAAAAGTGGGGCAAAATATATTTGTTGTTTTTAATAATAAATATCCTGTATATTTTTGGATATTTTAAAAAAGCTCATTTTCCTGATTGCAAAGATATACCTAACATGTTGATATTTGTGTTTCCCTTTAGCAAGTTATGTGGATCTAAATTTACAAAAAAAAAACATTTAAGAGATCGCAGTTAGCCGTGAAATTAAATCGGACTTTTGATAGTTATACTGGATTATCTCTTACTTACTTTAGTAAATCAAAATAACACAAAATGACAATAAATTTTAAAATTTTCTTCCCACCAGCTTTTTTGTGCATACATCCTGGATATACGAAAAAGTAAAAACGATGGATATTGAATATTTATTAATTAAATAAAGTAAGTAAGAGATAATCTAGCAGAACTATAAAAAATCGGACTTAATTTCATGGCTAACTGCCATCTCTTAAATGTTTTTTTTTGTAAATTTTGTTCCACATAACTTGCTAAAGGGAAACGCAAATATCAACATGTTATACAGGGTGACTTTTTTTTATGATCAGTATGGGGATCTCGGAAACTACCGGAGATTAGAAGGAGGGTTAAATTGGGACAGAATTGCAGTTTTGTGGGCCCACTTTAACGCGCCTTTTGGATTTTCGAAAAAGTCATGGCTTACTAGATATTTTGATCTAATCCATCTAGCTTCGTTGTTTCTGATTTTAGATAAAAAGTGTAAATACCAAAGTTGGAGGGAATTGTGTCCCCAATGCGGTTATCATGTCCTACTTTTCCTGACAGCTGTCATTTTCGAGATATGACACAAACTTGTGTTTTTTTAAATGGAAACCATAGTTGGCCATGGCCTCAAAAAATCAGGTATTTTGAGAGCTTTCCAACGATATAATACTTGATATGGTTATTCAGAGATATAACGGAAATAACTATGGGTTTCCATTTAAAAAACACAATTTTGTGTCATATCTAGAAAATGGCAGCTGCCGCGGAAATTAGGACATGATAACAGCATTGGGGACACAATTCCCTCCAACTTTGGTATTTACACTTTTTATATAAAATCAGAAACAACGAAGCTAGATGGATTAGAATAAATCGCCAAAATTTCGTTTTTTTTTTCTAAATATCTAGTAAGCCATGACCTTTTTCAAAAATCCTGTACAGAGAGATTCACATAACATTTTACCAAACGCCCTGTATATTATTGAATTTTCGGAATCTACGCTTCATCACGATTCCAACGATATATACAGTGTCCTCCAAAAAGTTCCCTCCATAATGATTTATTTTTAAATAACTTTTAAAATACTTTGTGTAATTTAGTTATTTTTTAATACGATGGACAATAAATAAGATTCCTTAAAAAGGGCCTATGAAAACCATTTTAGCTTATTCGCTTTGCCAGCGACGGACTAGCTGTAGCACAATAATGTCAATTTCTTTACACCCTTTACTATAAAGGCACAAAAATAATATTTTTAGATAGCTTGAACCATAAATTAAAAACAAAGACTGTTTACGACAAAAAACTATTTTTGTTTCATACGATTTTTATTATATAATTTTGTATGTCGGTTCAACATGTGTTTCTTCTTATGTTATGCATTGAAGATTGTTAAATCGGTACATGTCAAAAAACAACCATAGCAACAAAAAACAAATGTAAATAAAAGTGGCATTTTTTTAAATAGGCACAGAAAGAATGTAATTTCATTGGTTTACGTCTATTTAGGAATGTAATAAAAACAACAATAGTTTTTTTCTCGAAAACAATTCATTTTATCGATATCAACCAAGGATGTCTTTTTTAGTTTAAGGTTCAATCTAAAAATATTATTTTTGTGCCTTTATCATAAAGGGTGTAAAAAATGACATTATTGTGCTACAGCTAGTTCGTCCCTGGCAAAGCAAATAAGCCAAAATTATTTTCATGGGCACTTTTTAAGGAGTCTTATCTATTGCCCATCGTATTAAAAAAAAATAATTAAATTACACAAAGTATTTTAAAAGTTATTTAAAAAAATCGAATTTCAGGGATGTCCTTTAGGGGCTCGTATCTCCATGGGTGGGCCCTCTGGGTAAAATTTTTATAGGAACTTGTCATGTTATTTTAACGTCCCCTGTATATAAAAAAGGCAGATGCAAATAAGTGTAAAGGTGCAATTAATTTTATTTTTGAGCCTTCAACGCGTCATAAACGTCTATCCGTACTTTTATTATTTGCTGTCACAAAATCCATTTTATTGTTATGTTGACATCTAAGTACCGAAAAATAAGTTAATGACGTAAACATATAAACACAAACATCCAATAATATCACTAATAAATGATGTTTAGTGGCATATCAGGGTAAAGGATATCAATTGAAAAAAATGCACTCCAGCCGGGACTCGAACCCGGGACTCCTACTGTGGCCGTAGGCACTTTAACCAACTAAGCTACCGGAGATATGGGTTCCATCGGCTAGGTGTTATTTATTCCAATTGATATATAGTTAGTAGCGGTGAGATGTAGAAGACTTCGGCGTCTTCTACAGCTACTAGAAAAGGTTAGAGGGTGTAGGGAAACCATTCGCTACTAACTATGTATCAATTGGAATAAATAACACCTAGCCGATGGAACCCATATCTCCGGTAGCTTAGTTGGTTAAAGTGCCTACGGCCACAGTAGGAGTCCCGGGTTCAAGTCCCGGCTGGAGTGCATTTTTTTCAATTGATATCCTTTACCTGATATGCCACTAAACATCATTTATTATTTATAATTATTACAGGTACTAAAAATCTTTCTGTGTTTCATTTTCTTGGCTTGACATTGTGGGTTGATGAACAAATAGGAAGTTCACATAACCAACAATCATGAATGGTTACCCTACACCCTCTAACCCCTCCCAGTAGCTGTAGAAGACGCCGAAGTCTTCTACATCTCACCGCTACTAACTATATATCAATTGGAATAAATAACACCTAGCCGATGGAACCCATATCTCCGGTAGCTTAGTTGGTTAAAGTGCCTACGGCCACAGAAGGAGTCCCGGGTTCAAGTCCCGGCTGGAGTGCATTTTTTTCAATTGATATCCTTTACCTGATATGCCACTAAACATCATTTATTATTTATAATTATTACAGGTACTAAAAATCTTTCAATAATATCACTGTAACGGCATTTTTTGTATTGAAGAAAAACTAGGTACAGTATTATCTTCTATGTGTCACGGTCACGTGTGTTAGTTTTTAGGAATTTTTAGTAACAGAGAATTGTACGAAGGCCTGGAAGGGACACTCGCCTTTTTTTCTAGATCCGCTTCCAAAATTTCCACTTATAAGTCTAAACTTTAAAATTTCGACTTATAAGTCAAAATATTGACCCAAAATCTCGACTTATAACTCCAAACTTTAAAGTTTCGACTTATAAGTCGAAATATTGAACTAATGTTTCGACTTATAACTCGAAACTTTAAAGCTTCGACTTTAATTCGAATTATTGACGGTCAATATTTCGACTTATAACTCGAAGCTTTAAAGTTTCGACTTATAAGTCGAAATATTAGTTCAATATTCAATATTTAACATTGAACTAATATGGAATGGTCTCATTTAAATTTGAACAAAAAATTCCACCCCTAAGGGTGAAATTTCATATTGAACCGATTTCGATGATTCTTTTTTTTATTAGAAAGGGAGTACCTCAGAGGTGGTTCCATTTAAATTTGAAGATTCTCTTTTACTTTAGAAAAATCACGTATGCCTTGGAAATTATGAAAAAACTAATTTTCCACATCAGTAAAGAGCCCTTTTTGAAGGTTTTACGACAAAACGTTATTAAGAAAATTTGTTCAGAATGAAAAACTGGGTAGGTTTGTGAAATTTCAAATGTCTAGGCCTACTTTGATTTTTGGCATTTTTCCCACTTTTTTTTAGAAAAGTGCACTTTGTGTAGTTTTGAAAGGGTATACCTACGGAATGGTCCCATTTAAATTTGAAGAAAAAATTCCACCCATAAGGGTGGACAAATAGGGGATGAAATTTCATATTGAACCGATTTCGATGATTCTTTTTTTTATAGGGAAACCTTAGGTGTGGTCCTATTTAAATGTAAAGAAAAAAATTTCACCCCTAAGGGTAGATAAATAGGGGATGAAAGTTCATATTGGGCCGATTTCGATGATTCTTATTTTATTAGAAAGGGGTGGTCACATTTAAATTTGAAGAAAAAAATTGCAATCCTAAGGGTGGACAAATAGGGGATGGAATTTAATATTGGACCGATTTCGATAATTCTTAATGATTCACTAAAAAATAAGAAATAACAAAATTTTAACAAAAAAACCGAGTCGGTGACAGTAAGTTATGATGTATGTAGGATATGATGTATTCATATCTAAATAGATTTAAATTCCTTGCCTTGACTGTTACCAAATCCAAAGATAACTTAATTTGGAAAGAAAAATATTTCTAAAATTTTAGTTGAAATGTGCATACGGACAAATTTGTGAAGTCGGTGTTATTCTTTGTTTTTTTTTTTTAATTTTTAATAGAGTGTGCATACGGGCAAATTTTTGAAGTCGGTTTTAATTTTTTTGTTAAAATTTTTGCTTATCCTCAAGCCGTGCACGAGACCAATAAAAACTTAGCTTAGATGTGTTTTTACACGAGGAAATACCGTTTACTACTTTTCTCGATGATTCATTAGTGTTTACCTAAAAAATATTTCTTTGTTGTTTACCACCTACGAAAAAAATTGCTTTTCTTTGAATATAGAACCAATGTTTATCAACATTGTCAGGAATTTACTACAGGCACGGAAAAATAGCGCGATGTTTACGAAGTTTTGTTTCCGAAATCTTATCCTGTTTTCGTTTCACTTTCGAAAAAAAAACAAACAAATATGTACAATGAATTAACATTGAGTATATGGATTTCAAAGGCTTGCACCAACGCCTCTCATAAATCTTTTGTGATCGAAGTTTCTCTGGCAATATAAAAAAAATAAACAAACAAGCAAAAACTTACCGGTGACGTGTCCACCTGTGCTGGGCAATGGGATGTTGTCTAAGTTGACTGCCCTGTATCTTTGTTTTTCTTGGGTACTAGAAGACGCGTGCCTCTTGGTTTGGGTTGTCTCTGTGGCTGACGGTTCAGCCTGAAACAATAACAATAACAACTCTTTAGCTCTAGCAATTTGACACTTCTTTGGCAGTCAACGAACTATTTCAATATTTTAATTGGTTTTGTGGGTTTGCGTGTTTTGTGACATTTGCCAGTTAATTTTTTCCGTGTAGACCTAGGATCAGGGAATTTAGAAGGACATTTCGAGCATCTCGAGTGGCTTAGCCATAATGTGTTTATTTAAGCAGGAACTCCCGCCTAGCACCTGCCTCGCAATCACTCAGGGCATATCTGCGATTGCCAAGAGCATATTTCAATTTTCCTTCGCGCAAGTCGCCAAACTCGCAAGCGGGCGAATACCGTATCACTTTGTGATGTAATTGCTAGTCGTTTAAATGACCGTACTCAACAGACAGTGGCGTCTCTAGGGTGCCAGTTCTTAAAAAAATAAAAATTGTACGAAAATTATTTTTGAAAGAGCTGCATAATGGGTATTGAGACAAGAAATTTTGTTTAGTAACCTTCTTTACAATTCCCTAAGCTTAAGGAAATTTGTTCAGAATGAAAAACTGGGTAGGTTTGCGAAATTTCGAAAGTCTAGGCTTACTTTTATTTTTGGCATTTTTCCCACTTTTTTTTAGAAAAGTTCACTTTGTGTAGTTTTCACATCAAAATGTTTGTTCACAATGAAAAACTGGATCGGTGTGAACATTTTCAAAAGCCTAGGTCGACTTTGATTTTTTTCTGCTACAAAATTAAAACGCGCAAGGTACCTACCTATAGAACACAGTATCAGACATGGCTAGGTTATTATTGTTGCGTTGTTATGACACTTTGGTTTGAAAATATGTTTGAGAAAGGAGGAAGATTTAGTCTCTGAAAGCTCAGAAAACAAAGTTGTTGAAGTTATTTTTTTAGTTAACGTAAAGTTCATTAATTTTAGTGTTAGGCATTTATTAATTTTCAAGGCAACTTGAAAACTTTGTCGTTTGGGAGAGAAATATCCGACAATATATAATCTTTAAAAAAATCATGAATGAAAAAAAAATTTCGAAACACACTGTTTAATTAAGTAAAAATACTATTAATATCCAGTGACAAATTTGTTTTTCTCTTTGGGGCCGCCGCCACTGTCAATTTGGACAGGTACTTTGATATTTTTATACGCATCCGCTTCTTGTGTATATGTCGTTTAATGGATATTGAAAATAGTTTGGCAGCTTGAGAAATTAGATCTTGAAATTATAGGTGGTGCTAGAACATTTTCGACATTTCGCCAGAAAATTTAAAAAATAAGCGACGATTTTTGGTGTCCGTTCTCGAAATGTTCAGTTTACTCTTAACTGTGGAGTAAATGGCAAAATGCAAATATATTATGCACGTCTAGCTTTGCTCTACTCTTGGCATCAATTTCCGCATGACCTATCAATCATGCGTAAAATCATAAATCACCCAAAAAATGTACGTAATACGTAGTATATTAAAATTAAAAAAAAAAAGTAAGAAATAGATCCTGCGCTCTAGAGGACCGCGAATGTCAGCCAAACCAAATTTAATTTAACAAATTTAATAAAACTCTTAACATTCGCAGAGTCCATACCGCACGACTGTTATTTTTTCGCAATACGCTTCCAAATATTTACGCCGAGAATAAATGAATTGCTAAACAAAGTTTTGAAATAGATCTGCCTATAACACTAAAATGCGACGATTTTCCAGGGGTCTTTATTAAAATTCTTAATTATTGTAGCCGATGACAGATTTGCTTCGTTAGAGCTTGTACTTGTTATAAACGACGTTGAAAATACTACAAGTACCTCTAGGACACTCAACAAATTTCACAGATACTCGGCTATTTAGGCAAAACACAGCTGAGAATATCATTAATAAATTGATCATTTTATTAAGGATCTGAGATCAAGGATAGTATATTTTATCTTGGATATACAGTGTCATTAGTCACATAAGTCCGAATCATATGTGAAATTTATTTATTATTCGATTTAAGAAAATTTTGATGCTCAAAATGATGTCAAATGACGTGCTCACCATTTTCATCATTTTTTCTTATACACAATTTATCCACGAACGTTTCGTTTTCGAGGTATAGGATGAAACATGAAAAAATGTATTGTAGTTCCATTAAAAAAACATCTAAGTTTGATTTGCCCAGCTTTTACTGAACACCCTGTATCAATTTCAGCAAGACCGTGGAAAATGGTGCGTGACATGTTATGTCATTCGTTAGCAAAATAGTCACTTAAAATTGTTAATCCGGTAGTGAGAAAACTCAAATTCATTTATCAGAGACAGTAATCATTTTTATTAGAGAAAAATAGGGAATCATTATTTTTTAGGTAGCTTTGACGTGGTCGGTCTTTTTAAAAATGCCCCTGTTGACAAATCATTGAATATTTTATGCGGGAAGTCAGAAAACGATCAGACTAAAAGGAAAAATTTGAATACAGATGCAATATCAGATCTAACAACATTGTGTTAAAAACACTTAATTTCAACTAGGAAATTAATTTTACCAGCAAGAATTGGAAATGGCTATGTTGTCTCCTATATCACCATTCATAAGCAATTTATTCATGGAAGATTTTGAACAAAATGAGTTGGCTAGATATGTTCATCAACCTAATGTTGGTAGAGATATGTATGTAGATGGCATATTATTTATTATATGGCAACATGGAGTAGATAATTTAAATTCATTATTAAATTTTATAAATTCACAAGAAAATATAAACCCAAGAGATACTAATAGATCTCTCTATTTTAATTTAAATCATCATATTATTGTTAAAAAAGGAGTAGTTAAAAGCACGGGCGTAGCCAAGGGGGGGGGGTTTCGGGGGTTCAAACCCCCCCGAAATAAGCAAAATATTACCTAATATTATACCGAAAAAATACGAGGAGTGAAGAGTTAAATTATTATTACGTTTGAATATATTATGTAGTAATAGTAGCGCCTAGCGCCATCTTTTGACGAGAGGCAGACGCAGTTGCAGCCGAACTATTTTGTATTGTAGGGACACTTTGCGTTGTTTCTCGATTATTCGCCACGCCCCTAGGTCGAAATGAGCGGAACTTTGTGGAAGTTCGTGGAAGTTTCTGGACGGCTACTGGGCTGCTATATAAGCGGCGCCGCGGCGCGTGACCGCGCTTACGGCAGTATTGTTCCATGCGAACTCGAAGCGAATAAAAGTGAAAAGTGGTGAACGAATAGTGAAGAGAATTAAGTGTACCGTGTAAGTGAGTAATTTTAGTGCACTGTTATTCGATGACCTTGTTAAGGATAGATACGTGAATCATTATTACTGTCGAAAAATGGAGGGGAAAAAAAGGAAGGGTGATAAACCTAAAGGTATGGACTACTGGAAAAAGTGGTGTAGTCAAGGTCAAGGGGTTTCTAATAAAGAAACTAATTTGGATTTAGCTATCAAAGCTTCAGCTACCTTGCATGCTGATAAGAAGACTGCCTACCCCGAAATCTAGTTTGGAATGCCTAGATATGTGCGATAAAAACCTTTATCCTAATATTTACACATTACTACAAATCTTGGCTACCATTCCTGTATCCACTGCTACCCCAGAAAGGTCTTTCTCGAGCCTAAGGAGACTGAAAAACTATTTACGAAACACTACAAGTGAAAACAGACTTAATGGTTTGGCTCTAATGAACATTCACTATGGAACAGAAATTCATGCAGATGAAGTAGTGGATATATTTAAAAGAAAAAGCCGAAGATTTCTTCTTTAATGGTTTTAGATTTAGCGCAGAGGAACGAAATTAATTTATCCATTTCATTTAAAGTTAAGAACTTTATAAATATGTCGTAGTTTTTCGGATGAATATATAGATATTAAATTTCATGTAAGTATATTTTTGTTGTTTTATTTACTTCTCAAACTAAACCCCCCCCCCAAACTAAATCCTGGCTACGCCCGTGGTTAAAAGTTTGCATGACTGCTAAAACGATTTGTTCTAATAATACAAAATTTGAGGCGGAAGTAGAAATATATCAAACATCGTCTTAAGAAGAAGGTTTATCATATTGAATTTGTTGACCAAGTTTTTCAGGATTGCCAACAAAACAACAATGCTAATAGAATTAGAGAAATAAATCTGGTGAACCGACCAACTCAATTATTCCTTATATTCCTGGACTATCTTATAAGTTAAAGTACATAGGTAATCTTTTTAATGTCAGAACGAAAAATACAATAAGATCGATGTTAGATAAAACCGAACCATACAAAGTTGAAAAAATTGAATTCATAAAATTCCTTGTGAATGTGGAAAGTTCTATGTTGGAGAGACTTGTATATGAATGCGTAAAAGGGCCATATGTGAATTCACACCTTTTTTTTACGAAATTTCGTAAAAAAGTGCGAAAAGTTGTGAAATTAACAAAGTTTACGAAATTTTAAAAATGTGAATTGACAAACTTTTTACGAAACTTCGAAAAAAAGTTTGAATTCACAAACTTTTTACGATATTTCGTAAAAAAGTGTGAACAGTTGAAATTCACAAACTTTTAAGAAGTTTAAAAAAGTGTGAATTCACAAACTTTGTACGATATTTCGTAAAAAAAGTGGGAAATTCCAAAATCTTGTGCCAGAGAAGTTACGAGAAAAATACCAGCTGCCTTATGACCGTTACGATAAATGGTATTCACACTATTTTTAAGAATTTTCCTAAAAAGTTTGAAGAAGTTTTTCTGAATTTCAACTTTTCACACTTTTTTTACGAAAATTTGTAATAGACACACCTGTGTTGTTGAATGTTAAATATTATTGCCTCTAAAGATGTCGTCAGGCCAGGTGAAGAATGTGTAGGAATATATCCGTAATAATGAGAAATCAAATACCTAAGTAGAAAAGGGATAGGTATAAATGTATAAAGTTTTAATGTTAAACTTGTTCAACTTAAACCTGTTTCAGTTTTTTATTAAAAACCATTTAATAATAGTAGTTTTTTTTTAAACCTTAAAGCTATTTCAACTTCAACAGCCACTGGTCTAACCCCTCCAGGGCCGGCTCTAGGCTGGTGCGAACGGTGCGGCGTACGCGGCCTGAGTTTTCAGAATTTGTAAATATTCACTGCAGCTTGAAAACCGGAAGATATTTGGATTTCCCTAAGACTAATTTTAAGTAATTTTAAAAAATTTCGCATGCAGCGCATTTTACAGAATTATTTTAAATGCACTTGTTTGAAATAAATTCACAAAAATTGTTCCTCCCCACCCGAAATTAATTTCTATATACTGAAGTGATCTAGACTCATCGCCCCGGCCTACATTTTTAAGAACTGACATGCAAAAAATATACCATTAAAAAAGTTACCTATACCAACAAAATACTCATTATGTTCATTGAAATGTACACCTTGACTCGGTAAATTTCGACTTTACAAAAGTCTCGCTGTTGGATTCTATTAATAATAAATAGTTCAACATTACTACTACAATGACTACAATTATTTTTAGTTTATTTACATTTAGCTGTTTTTGATACGTCTTGCCAAGGGTGTCCAGTGTCCACAATGCATACACTATTTGTTTCCTTCAGCTGAAAACTGCCACAATTTTTTATTGCACGATGACTTGTAGGTGAACACTTGCTAGCACTTATTATTTATAGGTATCGTTTCTTTATCTCATAACTTATAAACAGTCTGCGCTGAAAATCTTATTGTGCATTTATACAACCACATAATCAGGAGACTGACAACAATAATAATTCCTTCCGAGAATATCAATACTTTACTCCGTCGGGACTGCGGCATATAGCAGCTCAGAAAAATTGTTTATTTATTTTTTCTGAGCCTCTCTGTTTCATGGCGTTATTCACGTTCAAAAAGCTGTCAAAGATGGCGCTGTCTTATACATTTAACCGCTATGTCCTTGCACATAATTGACATCTAAGGAAGTTCGGGTTGCTGTAATTTGAAGATTTCATACGAAGAGGATTACATCTTGGCGTTTCAATGTCGGAAATATTGCAGAATTTTTGGGAGAGGATAATATCCTCTATTGATTAAATAAAAACATAAGATTTATATATTACCTACTAACGATTTAGGTAGCAATCTGCCAGTTTGTTTTACAGCTTACTGACAAATTGGAAACTTCTCTGTAATACCGTACTTATTAAATTAACATTAACATGCATGTTACGATCTGAGGTAGGTACAATAATTAGATACGTAGCGTCTGTAGCCAAGAAAGCATTCATTCATTAATTATAGACCATCAGATAGTGACAGATTTAGGTGCCCCACTTTCGCATACAAGCCTCGAAGAGGGTTGAAAAGTACATCGATGTTGAGTAGAATGAAGAGAACTTTACGAGTGGGATAACATATATGGAAAATTCGATTTTCATTAACAGAAATAAAAGGTGGCTGTTGCCCGTAATTATATACAATGTGTCCCGGATAAGAATGAACAGCATGGGGATCTTGCAAACGGTGAGAGATAGAACAACGGTTAAATGAGGAAAAAGTTGCGCAATTATTAGGTCAATAGAATGGTATAAACATATAAGTATCGTTTTTGAGTCATTTTGAAAAAAGTAAAATTTTGCGTTTTGAGTTTATTTTTTTCTGAAGTTATTATCACCGATAGAAAAAAAAAAGAAAAACACTTATGGCACTTTTCAACGGGCTTTAAGATGGCACTTTTCAACGGGCTTTAAGATGGCGTTTTTAGATTTGTTCTACAACATTTCGTTTTTGAGAAACCACCTTCAACTTAATTTTTTTAAATACAGACCTGGATTTTTTTGCAGATTATGAAAGCACTTATATTATTGCAAATACCTTGATGTATGACACTAAATATTTTTAAAATGTTTTGAGACAATTATACTGAAAATTCCTTTTTTTCCACTCATTTTTTTCTAATGCGCCCCTGTATTTAATAATAAGAAGTCTAAAAATATTAATCAGTATTGTCAACCATTTAACTTACAACTTATCTTTTAATCAGAGATCCAAAAAATGACGGCAAAGACTAATAACAGTCACATACGATAATAAAAAATAAATAAAAATCCTCCACCTAGAAGCCTTTGAAACAACGAAACCAACCCCTTGTCATTTGTCATAACTCTGAATTATTATAAATGGAGGATGCTTTTTCAAATGACGACAAATTTAACATGTTAGCATGTTACATCTTGTGTCACAGAAATAGTGTAGAGGCCGAACGAATGTATTGTTGCAATTAATAAATGGCAAAAGTTATTGGTTTCATTGGTTTAAAGCTTTTTTTCACAATTAGAAAAAGCGAAGAATTTACTCCAAAACACAATGCGACACTGTCTGCTGTACAACAACAGAGGAAAACACTTACCCGACAGGGCCGTATTTAAAAATATTAAGTTTTACTAAAATAAACTATAAGTTAAATTAATATTTAGACTTATTATTATTAAATACAGGGCCGCAATAGAAAAAATGAATGGAAAAAAGGAATTTTCAGTATAATTGCCTCAAAATTTTTTAAAAATATTTGTCATGTGTCAAACATCATGGTTTTGCAATGAAAAGTGCTTTCAAAATCCCGGTCCGTATTTAAAAAATAAAGTTGAAGATGGTTTCTCAAAAACGAAATGTTGTAGAACAAATCTAAAAACGCCATCTTAAGGCCCGTTAAAAAGTGCCATAAGAAAGTGTTTTTCTTTTTTCTATCTATGATAACAACTTCAAAAAAAATGGAAAAAGCAAAATTGTACTTTTTTAAAATAATTCAAAAACGAAAAAAGATATTAGATATCTGTTTGTACCATTTTATTGACCTTATAAAATTACGCAACTTTTTCCCCATTTAATTGTTGTTCTACCTCTCACCGTTTGCAAGATTCCCATGCTGTTCATTCTTATTCGGGACATATTGTATATTATAGGAAAATCGAATTTTCCATATGTTATCCCAGGGGCCACTCGTAAATCTCCCTTCATTCTACTCAGCATCGATGTACTTTTCAACCCTCTTCGAGGCTTGTATGCGAAAAGGGGGCACCTAAATCTGTCACTATCTGACTGTCTATTAGCAGAACAAAAAAATTTCTCACAACCACCGAAATAATTTTGTTATTATAAACAGGATTCTGGCGAAAATACACCCACTATCAGCTAATAAAAATTAATAACAACGGCGTAGTCCGGCTGCAGCGGAAATAATAATTCGGAATGCAAACAAAAAATATTTTCCCGAAAATCGTAAAAGACTTGAAAAGTTAATGAAAACCACAAAGCGGTAATAGCACTAACTGGTGAATAAACCGCTAACTATAGTTTGAAATATCAATGTTTTATTACCAGTAAAATCGGATATAGTTTATTTAATTGGTATTTTAAATTTTTGGCTGCTGGCATGGTTAACAATTATTTCTTATTTGTAGCAGTCAAAATAATAAGTTTAACTAATTCGTCCTGGCATTTCAGAACATTTGCCTCAATGCAAGTTTTTACATAAAATTCCTTTGTGCAAAATCATATATCAAACCACTAATTTTGAACATTTAAATGTTGTTTTCTTTACAGTACGTCCGTGTTTTGCTTGTGAACACTCGGCATTATATTATATTTTTTAGAATTACCTAAGGGAATATATCTCATAGACACCACTATTTCGATTTCGATTTTTTTAAAGACCAATTTTCAGGATTCCATATTAGGGATTTTTTCATTAAAAATCTGGCGCCATGGAATTGGAAAAATCAAGGTAGCCATGAAAAATAACAGGAAAAAGCTCTTCCGATCGGCCTTCTTTTGTCACAATGAAAGTTTCTGCTCCCTACGAAAACTATGGCCAAAAATGTAAAAAAATCAAAATTTTTAAACCCCTGTAACTTTTTAATTTTTGGACATACCTACGGAAAAAAGTTTAACCTGACTGTTTGTTCTGTATTTACAACAAAAATTAAGAAAAAAGATTAGTAATATTTGTGGTTGACACAAGATCCAGTTGCCCATGGAAACAATTGTGACAGAGATGATAGCGTTTTGACGCAGGGGCGTAGCCAGCATTTAGGGGCGGGGGGGGGGGGGGCGAAATTTTCCGAAATCTTTTCTTTGTGAAATATTGCCGTCTACTGTGTTTAGTCGGACTGAAATAGGTAAACAAAAATTAGAAAAATCCACCGAAAGTACAATGCTATTCATAAACTTTTCACCAAATGGGAAAATTTTTTATTACTAGACTTTTTGAAAATCTTATTTCGGACTACGTTGGTTCATGTTTTGGGTACATTATTGCTCCTGAAGAGAGTCATGACGTTACAGCCCATGCCTGTCAAATCTGATATTTAAAATAAAATTTAGGAAATCGGAAAAGTTGATTAAGAAAATGTATTCGTATTGTTTTATTGTGCGTCTATGTCAATTTTTAAAAACCAAAAAAAAATTCAATACAAACTGTACCTTATCATTTTGCTTCACTCAATTTTAAAATATAGGTGTGTTTTGGGTAAAAATATTACAACACTGGCCCAGGGCATGAACTTAGCTTAAAATTAAAGAGTCTGCACCAATATTGTGTTGTTACACAACAATTATTTTAAAAATCTGATTTTTCCCCTGTTTTGCGTTGAAATTTATTTTTATTTTTATAGTTTAGTAAGAAAGCAACCAGTAAATCAGTGTCTTAAGCTGTTTTGCGGGAAAAATATCTTGTACCAATTTGAAGATATAATATTATAATGAAGAAAAAAACAAATATCCTGATATCTTTCTGAAAATTGGCATGCAATACATTTTTTCCGATATTATTTATTAGAAAATAATGCCTATAAAAAAGTCATGTTATTCTTTGTTTTAAAAACTTAAAGTAACACCTGTCACATATCAAAAAAACAAAAAAATAACTATACTTTTTAATATAACACGTTTTTAAAAAACGGACTAAAAAAACGTGGGGCGCATGCAATAGATAATAATAATTATCGATGCATGCGCACTTAGGTCACTAACAATTGTACCTAGTGCACTGCAAATAATGTTTTCCAATAGCAGCTACTTTTCTACACTCATTATTATCTATTGCACGCGCCCCATCTTTAAATGGGTCTAGGAGAAATTATTTTATACTTTTTAGTCCGATTTTATAATATTTTATATGATGAAATGTTTATTGTGATATAGTAGACAACTTTGTTATTGTCATTTTTAAGATAATTGTGTTACGTTCAATTGAATTTTAATTTATATATTATTGAAAATAATAATTCTGGATTAGCAATCAGACTAAGAGTATGTAAACCACTTTATTTTCAAATTTTTAAACTAATACTTTAATTTAACGTCATAATCGATTATTTACTTCCATGGGTAACTAGATCTTATGCCATTCACAAATTTTACCAATAATTTTTAGCAAACTTTTAAAGTAAATAAAAAACAAACTGGCAAGTGTGACACGTCAAATTAAATGAGATATTTCGCTTTAGAAAAGATGCGCAATTAAAGTTTTTTTCTGATAATTTCATTTTTGATACCAAGAGAGCCCAAATGTAGTCATATCGAATATTTCCAAACTGATTTAACATTTGTGTTCTGACAGTTGTTGCAAACAATTTTTATGTGTACAGTGGATTAAAAATTTTGAAGCTCTTAGGATACGCTTTTTCTAGCTTTCTTCAGAATTATAATTTTGATTTTCAAACTCAAAATTAGCAATTTCACGGGCAATCTATTACAATTTTCGTGCTATCCAAATTATATGTCATAAAATTTGAAATCAGAAGTAAAAAACGCGACATGCGACGTTATTAAAATTATAGAATTGCATTCGATAAATTAATCTCTGGTAAGCTCTCGAGAAACCGGCTGTGAAGCATTAAAATAAATTTTGGCGTAAAACTAGTCGAAAACACTATAATTTAAAAATCCATGCAACCGCCGAATTTTCGATTCATCATAACCAAAAGAAAACTTACGGGAACTATAAAGACATGCCACGTTACATACTGCGTACCTTCTACAAGAAACAGACACAGATGTACCACGAGACTGAAGACAAGCAGAGTGCATTCATACCGATTTGAATAGCGGGCGGGATCTGCCATATTGTTGTGTTCGGACATTTTCGCTGGCGTTCGGCTGTTTTAATTTTATCAAAAATCTAGTAATCCGATACAATAACGTTTATTCGAAAAACGCAGACACCCGTGAAGCTGTAACTGAAGGAATCGCCTCTATACGACCCGGCCTCCTACGATATTTTCCGGGAAATAAAGAAACGACTATTTTTGGATCTGCAATCGAGGGTGAAGTCTGGATGCTAGAAATTTGGCGGCGGGCGAGTAAAATGTTCAATTTCACAACCTGGCGACTTTAGAAGAGTCAAAAAAGTGCAAGAGTTTTCGGAAGGTCCATATTTTTAGATTGAGTTGAATTTTAGTGATAGAGAGCCACTGTAGAGTCATATACAGGGTTTGCCAACGAAAACTCGACCCCCAAAAATTAGAAAACCGAAAAATATTTGACAATTTGCCGAGACCCGTCGATGTTTTTTTGGGGGGGGGGGCTTTTTTGCCAGTCAAGCCAACCCGATATGTTCATCCCCCTAATCCCTAGCAACCCCAACTTTCAAATTTCAAATGGAACTATCCCCCTTGTGGCGCCTCATTTTAAAGCCCTTTTTATTGCAAATACAGTGATGTATCGTATCTGTTGAGATTTGACAGAATTATTGGCTAAAAACGGAAAGTTGACATTCCACTGTACGCGTAGTAATTTTTACACAAGAAGCAAAACAAAAAAGTTCATACGAATTCAAACCTTATATCTTTTTAAAATATGTAACAAAAAGTCACTATCACAAAAAAATCCTGTTTTTTGCTTGTAACCACAAAATCGCTAGTTTGAAAGTGTAAACGTGTTTTTTGAAATGGTTTCATAATAATAATAAAGTTTGAATTTGGTTCTTCCCCCCTCCCCCTAGAATTTTAATATGTTCCACAACTATCGTTTCATAAACTGCTTTTGATCAAAAAGAATACGAATTATGCCGAAGAAAAATTAATAATATCATATTTACTCAGTGTCAAATAATAAAAAAAATAAAATCGGACAAGCAGTTAGGTACTGTAGCGCTGGGTTAGAGTACACGGCTAGTAAATCGTAGGTCCCTGGTTCGAGTCCCATACAAAGCCCCAACTTTTTTATATATATTTTTTTATTATCGCAGCATTCAGTCTCATACAGGGTGAGTTTTTTTTATGATCAGCATGGGGATCTCGGAAACTAGCGGAGATAGAAGGAAGGTTAGATGGGGAAAGAATTGCAGTTCTTTGGGTCCAATTTGAAAAACGAAATTTTGCCGATTTATTATAATCCATCTAGCTTCTTGTGTAAATATTAAAGTTGGAGGAAATTGTGTCCCCTAAGCGGTTATCATGTCCTAGTTTCCGTGATAACTGCCAATTTCGAGATATGACACAAACTTGTGTTTTTTTTTAAATAGAAACCATAGTTATTCAGGCATAAAAATGCCTGATTTTTTGAGACCATGGCCAACTATGATTTTCATTTAAATAAAACATAAGTTTGTGTCATATTTCGAAAATGACAGCTGTCACGGGAAATAGGACATGATAACCTCATTGGTTACACAAATCCCTCAAACTTTGGTATTTACACTTTTTATCTAAAATCAGACACAACGCAGCTAGACGGATTAGAATAAATAAATAAATCGCCAAAAATGGAAAAATGTAATATATTGCATGATGCGTAAGCTCTTTTTTGGCATTAGAGGTAGGTACCTACATTTAAAACATTTCTTGTTTTTAAAAATAGTATAGATCTTCTTTAATAACGGCTGTATTTATATATCAATGAAGTACAATAACGGATATTTCAGCCAAAATTATATATTAATTATTCTTTACAATGAACCAAGCTTTCGGCCATATTTTTGGCCTTCGTCAGGGTATTGAGATGAATATTAAAAAGTTATGGTTCTAATGGATATAAACTTCCAAAAATGGAAAGCTTGGTTCATTGTAAAGAATAAATAATATATAATTTTGGCTGAAATACCCGTTATTGTACTTCATTTCTTAAAAATAGTGTCATTTGGGAAATTATAATTTTAAAATATATTTTTTATTAATAATATAAATTAATTTTTGGTTAGTTATTTTTTATACAATTTTAAATGGAAAACACTTATTACGCCGAATTCAAACAAAAATAAACTTTGGCACATTTATTTCCCTACGTATTTGCGCAAATACATATTTGGCAATAGCACAAAGAAAAATGTTAATAATGTGTAAATTTACTGAATTACTTTTAATTATAATTTCTTATACATTTTGGTTTAAGCTCGGTCCTATGCTGGCACAACAGAATCACATCTTCTATTATTAATTATTAATATTAAAAAAATGTTTTCATATTCAAGCATTTCAATTCAATTCTTTAGGCATTGGAGATACAGCACAGCCCTCTAATACCTACTAATAAAGTCAGTGTTCATTGCGGTTCAATGTATTTTGTGTTACAAACAACAATTTATGACTAGAAAACTTGGAACGGTCTATGAAACTATTAGCATTATACCGGTTGGGCCAAGAAAATTTTAACTTTTTTGTTTTGGCCACAATTTCTTTGTTTATCGACCGATTTGGAAAAACGAGGCATCGCTGCTTGCAGAAAAGAACGGTCTATTGATAATGGCCGATTTTTTAAAATCCAACGAATACAAAAAAGAAAATAAAAGGGCGGGCCAAAAAAGCGCAAACATTTTTGGCCCACCCGGTACGTAACCACTCCGTGCAACCTGTCAATAATTAGCAAACGCTTTAAATCACTCAAACGCTCCAACAGGTGAAACAAAAGTCAATATAGCACGGCCGAAAATTAGTTTATTTTAACGAGCGGAGGTAATAAACACTCGGCTCCTGGAATTGTTTCAACGTTTAAAATGCATTTAGAAAACACTATGCTGGCTTGTAATGCGTATTTTGAACTTTTGATGCATTCTGTATTTTAAATACCGGAAATTAGCGTTGAGACAGTGGCATAGCGGGGCACCCGGTTTATTTCTGGAAATTTGCTTTTAATTCGGCGCTATTTATAAATGGTCGGGAACACGGTTCTCCGAGTTATTTTGCAAGAAGATCATTAATATTTAATTACTAATATAAAGGGTTCAGTTCAAAGGATCGACCGATTCGAACGGTTTTTCTTGGTTTATTTATAGGTTATAGGCTGGTGAAATCTTATAGGACACCGTCTCCTTCTTATGAATTTTAGTGGGAAAGCTGCCATTTTCGGGGTAACTGTTGTTTTCAATAGTTATTTCCGTTATTTTTCTGAATAACCATATCGAGTATTATATCGTTGGAAAGCTCCAAAAATGCCTGATTTTTTGAGACCATGGTCAACTATGGTTTCCATTTAAAAAACACAAGTAGGACATGTAACCGCATTGGTGACACAAATCTCTCCAACTCTGGTATTTTACACTTTTTGTCCACAATCAGAAACAGCCAAGCTAGACGGATTGGAATAAGTCGACAAAATTTCGTTTTTTCAAAATATCTAGTAGGCCATGCCTTTTTTCAAAAATCCACAAGGCGCGTTAAATTGCGCCCAGAAAACTGAAATTCTTTCCCCGTTTAACCTTCCTTCTATCTCCGCTAGTTTCCGAGATCCCCATTCTGATCATCAAAAATGAATCGCTCTGTATACAGTAAAGTGCGCACCATATGGAATTTAAAAAAATAGCTTTGGTTAAAGTTTGGTGGCGGGAACAGTTTTTACTTAAAATTAGAGCAAAAATTACATTGACAGTTGTGGCCAAGCGATCTCTGTTGTCAAATTTGACATTTGTTGCAGAAAGTGTCGGAAAGTGGAATTTCTAAATCGAATTTGAAAAAAAAATTATTTGAAAAAGATGTTTCTACTGCGATTTTATGTACGTGTGCAAACTTGCAATTCGTTTACCATGGCCAACTACTGTTTTAACAATTATTTACTTATTACAAGAAATTATGTTTTCAGAAAGGGTGCTAAAACTAAAGTCTAATTAAAACAATGCCTTTTTTTGACAGTTTCCCTATATTTTACATCCATTTAATATTTTATAAGATTAAATACTCGTGTCTTTTCAATAGAACGATAAATTACTGGTTATTGAGACTTTGCACCAGTGTCAACATTGTTTATGGTTGCAATTTAGTTTTTAGAACTATGGAAAATAAATAAAATATTTATCATGGAACTGACATGTGACGGTAAGTATTACGCAAATAAGTGTTATATATTTTTGGGATCGTAATTTTTTGCTCTATTAAAAAATGCAAAAATATACAGGGTGTTAAATTTAAAAAATATTTTTTTCACCGGTAACTCTTAAACCATTGATTTGAAAAAATTTAGTAGCAGCTTTGGATTCTACGTAAAAAAGTGCTTTAGGAATGTTTTTACAGAAACTCAAAATTTTCAAACCGAAAAAAGTTACGGCCACTTTTAGAAAACGCACATTTTTGAAAAACGCCCTGTAACTCAAGAACGGTGACAGATATCAATTTGTGGTTTTCGCTATTAAGTTTATCATACAAAATGAGCCTCAGACACCGATATCAGTTTTCGTCTATCTCCGTCAAAAATAGGAGTTTCCCTTTAAAATTGTCCAATTTTGCAAACCCTGTAGGTACATATTTTTTTATTTTTGGGAAACTAACAGGTGATAGAAAATCATAAAATAAGGCTATTGAAGTCTCCCAGAATAAAACTGAACCACCCTGTGTAACCATGCTTATAAATGTATAAATGCATACTACCGGGCAGTAGCTAGACTTTATCCATGGTCATAAATATGGTCATAAATATAATGTTCGTAATGTTCATAAATAAATATAATGTTCGTGACTAAAAATTTCGCCACATGAAAATATAAAACTTTCATTATTTTGTTTTCCTACTAAAGTTCGAAAAATGAAACTCACCACAAAAGTGTAGAACCCTCCTGGTACTGTCTGCCCTCCAAATTTAATATTGATCGTATATTCTCCAGCATCTTCGATGGTGTAGTAAATGCTCACTGTGCCATCTCCGTTGTCCACTATATTTATGTCTACGTCCCTAAAATTTCAAAATTTATCAATAAAAAAAAACATGTTTGTTTTTTTTTCTTACCGTCCATTCACAGATTTTATCCTACATGTCACAGCTCCATTTCCCGCGTTTTCCGTGTTCATTGTTATGCAACAAGTTTCCCCGCTGTACAAAGTTTTTTCCACGCCTTCCGTTATTTTGCATTTGTCAGCCTGAAAATCAACTTTCTCTTTCAAAAAAATCTCGGAGAATCTCCATATTTTTAAAGCTAATCGCCTCAACTTTTTTGTGTTTGAAATGCCTTCAAAACCCGCTTCTCCTGAGACCCCAAAATCCCCATATACCAAATGTGAACAAAAAAATATACTCAGAGTTGGTTGAGCAAAATAGGAAATTTAAAGGCATCTGACGAGTCAAGTGTGCCATGGAATCCCCTAAAAACGGTTGAATGGTCAACGAATGGTGTTGGTGTGCAAAGATTCAATACAAAAATGTACAGAGTATTTTTCTCTGAGCCATCTCAAAATTATTAATTTCTATAAGACTTTATACCGATCACGAGTGCTCTAGAATTATTGAAAAAATATTATTAAACACAAAATTATTTTTTTGATATATTGACCGAATATGTGCATTTCTGTTGGTTATAAACTTGTATAATAATAAATCTGATTATTAGCACAGGTAGCAAATGTTCAATAAATCAGTTAAAGTATGGGAAGAGAAAAAAAGTAGTAATAAATTTGATATTGGAATGTATAAGTATATGTTTGTCTTAAAAAATCGCTAATAAACAAGAAAAAATAAAACATCTCGGTATGGGATCCCAACGATAAGACAAGCAGCAGTAGACGGGAAGATGTAGACAGCGCCATCTGGTTAATTCTGTCCGAAACTGAACACACTATACAACTTCAACGCATCGGTTGAGAAAAGCTGAGGCATTGTAATTACAGGTTTCTAAGTAGTGTGGATCAGAAAATAAGAATAAGCAAATGCATAAACGCATTGTCATTTCATTATAATGCACTTTATTTTAAGTTTTTGATCACCATAAAGGGATATACAGGGTGTTCTGATTTGATCCGGAACAGCCCTGTAAAATTGTGATGCGCTGCACGATTTTGATGATTTTTTGTGTGTGTTTAGGAAGTGTCCTTACGAATTTGTGCGACATATCGCCATGGCGGCAAGGCGGCATCACTATTCCACGGCCTGCTGTGATTTTTGATCCATGCGATTTTTGGAAAATTCTATTAGCGATTTTTTTATCGGAAATCTGGCAACGTAGCTTTATTCAACACCCCCTGAAACCCCAATGTTTCAGGTTTTATTAATTTACTTCACTGGATGACGTTTCTACAGGACCTTAAAGTTAGGAAAATTATTATTTTTTAATTTTCAATTAAAAATCAGGAATGGTTTGGAAATATTTGAAAGTCGGGTAAACTTAATCTAAACATCTCAAAAATGTCCCACCAATAAAGAAAACCGAAAAAAAAACCACCATCGTACCATTTTAAAATGATACCTAAATATGGCATATTTTCTTTGATCTACAGGGTGTTTCATCTTAAGTGCGAACACCCCCGTAAAATTTTTATTCTCCATCCGATTTTAGCCGCGTTTTTTTCTAAAAATAGGCCACAAAAAACTCTACGTTGGTGCAAAATTTCAGGTCTTAATGTCAATTTTCAAGGCCTACTACAATTTTTTTTCTAGTATAAAATGACGAAAACCAGTGAGCGATTTTTTTATTTAAAATCTGACACCACAGCGTTAATCAGAACAACCTAAAACCCCCGTATACCAAATTTGAACAAAAAATATACAGGGAGTTCCATTCTGCAGGCTGTGAAAGTTGAGCAAAATAGGAATTTTAAACTCATTTGGCGGGTCAAGTGTGCCATGAAATTACTTCGAAACAGTTGGATGATGAACAGAACCACTCACGCTTTCGTACTATAGAAATGTAAGCTGTGGATGTAAATTCATAAAACTTGGGATATTTGGGTTTCAGGGAGTGCCGAGTTGACAGATTTTCTATAAAAAAATCGTAGTAAATTAATAATATAATAATAATAAAATAATTAAAAAAAATAATTCAAAATATTTACTACAGGATGAAAAAGTAGATACGATTAGTTTAACTCTTTGTCGTTAAATATTTATTTGTTATTTATGTTTCTGTTTGCTCTGTTTTGTTAGGCTTTATTAAAAATGAACCTAAAACATTAAATTTGCATTTTTATTCATGTTCAAACCAAAGTCTACAGATATACCTACTAATTATGTAGATTCTAGTAATAGCTACCTTGTATTTTAATTTAACTGAACCTACCAAAAACTAAAGGTATACTTACCTACACAAATAATGTTGTACCAAAGTGTACAAATATACTAATATTTGTAAACTTTGATAAATAATGGAAAGTCAGTATGAACCTACCCCCGTATAACTGCTTGACGGCGATTCCGTTTAGCCGACCCTCGTAAATGCGAAGCGTGCGATGTGACGCTGATTTACGACCGGACGCAAAAAATGGCCGGCTTCTCCGAGAGAACAAAGGAGTGAGCCGACTTTAATATTTTTAGACTTTGGCCTACCATTGTTACGCAAACAAAAACCAAAAACACCCTCAAAACTTACGTTTCCTATGGCGTACGCCTGTATCGGTATCGGCGTCTTCGGCATGTCCTTCCCGTCATACTTGACGTCCAGTTTGTACCTGCCGCAATCGTCGGGAACGAAGCCGGCGTTCACGGTCCCGTCGCCGTTCTCCTTCACCTTCACCGGCCTCGGGTTTCCGTCCGGCCCCGTCACCTTCACCTCCAGGTCGCCGTACCCCGCCTCCGTCGCGTCTATCCTCAGCGTGGTCGGGATCGACGCCGGTATCCCCTTCTCCGATACCGCCGGACCCGTTATCTTGATCTTGTCCGGCTCGCACGCCGGCCTCACCTTGACCGGGAACGGGCTGCCCGGGATGTCCTTGCCGTTGTACAAGACGTGCGCGTTCAGGTTCGTCCCCGGCTCGTTGGGGGGTACGTACGTTACTTCGAACGTGCCGTCCCCGTTGTCCTTAACGTCGGGACGTCGCGCGATCGGCTTGGAGTCGGAGACGATGTTGACGGCTATCGGCGCCGGTCCGGCCTTCGACGTGTCCACCGTGAATTTCGTCGGTATCCCCGCCCTGCACTTCGACGGTTCCACCCCCGGCCCGTACGCCCTGACCAGCTTGTCGTCGACGTCGGCCCCGACGTTGACCTTGAAGGGGGACCCGGGTATGTGGCTGTCGGCGAACTTGATCGCGACGTCGTACTCTCCGGGTTCGGTGGGGACGTATTCGACGGAGCAGGACCCGTCCCGGTTGTCCTTGCACGTCATCTTGGCCTCGGAGGGTCCCTCGATCGCCAGGCTTAGGCCGCCGGTCCCGGCGCCCTTGGTCTCGACGGTGAAGACGTTGGACTTGTCGAGGACGCCGTGTTCGAGGCCGGGGCCGTACGCCACGCACTTCTTGGCGTCGCAGCCTCGTCGGACGTTGACGATGAACGGCGATCCGGGGACGGGAATGTTGTCGTAGAATATGTCGATGGTGTGTCTGCCCTCTTCGAAGGGGGTGTAGCTGACCTTGTAGGTGCCGTCGAGTAGGGCCGTCACTAGTTTTTCGGTCTGGGCGCCCGAGGGGTTGGTGATCGTGCAGGTGACCTTGCCGTCGTCCGTGGATCGGGGAATGCCCCTGGTGTCGACGAGGAAGTCGGTGGGGGAGTCGACGTAGACGCCTGGAATGAAAGTTGGGGGAATTATAAGGGGTATGCGGTGGGAGAGTTTTTCGGAAAACGACATCAACATTTCTAAAGCATGCCGGAGGTAAAGAAAACTCTGTTACGGGGGCTTTGTTTGTAGAAGTATTTTAGTGTGAACTCCAGGAAATTTCAAATTTTTATTGGGAAAATATGTGGGGTGCAACGATTTTCTGTCACGGGGAGACCGATCCTGTCGGAAATAGCAAAATCTAGTTTATTTCTTTGTTGTCAATTGTTCACACAACAAAAACTAGAAAAACGTAGAAAAGTCGCAGCGCGATTTATTTTAAATGTCGACTGTTTTCCTAAATTTCGATGTTTTTCTTAGATTTTTTATATTTCTTTTTTCAATTTTTGGTTTTTGGGCACAGGTTTTGTATAATTTCAACTTTCTCTGAATGTTGTGTAATCCCACCTTCTTTGTCAAAATTTTGTTAAATTTTGAATATTTTCAAGAAGTTTTGTATAATTTAAGCATTTTCACGAAGTTTCGTAAGTCTTTTGACGAAATTTTGCTATATTCCGACTTTATCCTTGAAATTTCAAAAATAGCTAAATCAACTGAAGACCCGATTTCGAGAAAAAAGTCGAAACAAGACTTTGTTTCTCGAAGTTTTATATAATTTCAAGTTTTCTTTGGTAGTTTTGTATAAATTCAAGTTTTTTCTCGAAATTTTGAAGTTTTCAAAATTTTGCTAAATTTCGACTTTATCCTTAAAACTTTGTGTAATTTCGACTTTTTTCTCGAAGTTTTGTATAACATCGACATTTTTCTCTTGAGTGTTTATAATTCCAACTTCTTTCTCGAAATTTTGTTAAATTTCGAATGTTTTCAAGAAGTTTTGTATAATTTAAACATTTGCACGAAGTTTTGTATAAGTTTTTTGACGAAATTTTGCGAAAATCCGACTTTATATTTGAAATTTCAAAAATATCTAAACCCCGCTTTCGAGAAAAAGGTCGACAAAAATTTTGAGAAAATGGCTAAATTATACAAAATCAAGAAAAAGAATAAATTAGCACAAGTTCCTGACAAAAGCCGAAATTTAGAAAAATTTGGAAAAAAGTCGTAAATTAGCAAAATTTCGAGAATTTTTTTAAATTATACATTATATTCCATACAAAAAAATCGAAATTGTACAGATTTCATGAAAAACGTTGAAATTTTAAAAAAGCTAGAAATAAGTCGAAATTTATTAAAATTTCCACAAACAATACGAAATTATACAAAATCGCGAAAAAGAAGTCGCAATTTAGCACAGCTTCGTAGAAAAACCGAAATTTAGAAAAATTTAAAGAAAAAATCAAAAATTAACTTCTTGAAAACGTCGAAGTTTAGAAAAATTCCGAGAAAAAAGTCGAAATTTAGGAAAATTTCGAAAAAGGTCGGAATTTAGTAACGTTGAAAAAAGTCGAAATTACATCATTGGGGAAAAAAGTCGGAATGATACAAAATTCCGAGAAATCAAAATTTAACAAAACTTCATGAGTTATTAATTTGGGAAAATTTCGAGTAAAAAAGGGCGAAATTTATCAAAATTTCGTGAGAAAAATCGAAATTATACAATTATACAGATAGTCGAAATTATACAAGACGTCTTGAAAAAAATTGAAATTAATGACGAGACAAGATTCGAAATTTAACAAAATTTCGTCCATTTCTAGGAAAAGGTCGAAATTATACAAAATCGAGAAAAGTCGAAATTTAGCAAACTTTCGGGAAAACAGTCGAAATTTAGCAAAAAATCGCGAAAAAAGTCATGATTTAGCAAAATTTCTACAAAAAGTCGAAATTATACAGTATTTAAAAAAAAATCGAAGTTATACAAAATTGAAAAAAGTCGAAATTTAGCAATAAATTTCGAGAAAATAGAAGAACTTTAGCGTAAAATTGTGAAAAAGTCGATATTTAGGAAAATGTCAACAAAAAAGTCGAAATTATACAAAATCAATAAAAGTTGAAACCTAGCAAAATTTCGAGAAAAACACGTCGAAGTGGAAAAGTCGAAAGTTTAGCGTTCGCGAAGAAAGTCTTCGTAGAAGAGAGCTGCATAAGAGAGTTTTCCCAAAGATACAACACATTATATTCAAACAAAACCAATAACAAGCGTCAATTCGCGGTAGTAGCAGCCGGGCCAAACAATGTTAAGTGAACACCAACCAAACACGTCTAAATCATCTTTACGCACACCGGTTTACCGTGCAACTGTATCCCGCTGCCCGAAACCTTAATTTTGTTCATGTCCACCTCGGGCGTGATGATCGCCTGGAACGGGCTGCCCGGTATGTGGTCGTCGTTGAACGTTATGTTAATCCCGTAGTCTCCGATTTCGGTGGGTAGGTACGCCACCGAACACGTGCCGTCCCCGTTGTCCCTGCAATTGATCGCAGCCTCGCACGGACCTTCGACGGTCACGCCGAGACCGCCCTGGCCCGCGCCCCTGGTGTCGATCATGAATTCGGCCGGCTTGTTCACGTGGCCCCTGTGCAGGCCAGGACCAGACGCCTTCACCTTCATGGGATCGCTTCCCGTCAGGCAGGTCAACTTGAACGGTCTGTGCGATATCGGCTCACCCCCGAACGATATACCCAGCAGGTATTCGCCGAGCTGGGTCGGCGTGAAGTTCACGAGGTAACCCTCGTGCGTCGGTATCACGTGGGCTTTCACCTTGGTCCCCGAGGGACTCGTGATAGAGATCGCGAATTCCGCCTTGCCGGCGTCCTGAGTGATTACCCTAAATTGTTGTAAACTATTCACCGGAGCCGCTATTCAAAAATTACCAACACATGATATCTCCGAAGGCGACGAAAGGGGAAACCTATACTCACTTGGTTCGAGTCCGTCGACCTTGATCTTGGACACGTCGACGTTCGGCTGGACCTTGAACTTGATGGGGGTGGTCGGCACCTTCAAGCCGCCGTAATGCAGGACCGCCGTGTAGTTGCCGGCTTTCGACGGTTCGTAATCCACGGTGTACGTTCTGTCGCCGTTATCTGTCAGTTTGACGGGTACCTCTTGATGGGTGTCCTCGTTCGTCAGGTGAACATCCAGGTCCGCGTCGCCGGCATCTCTGGAAGTTACCGCGGTTGAATTTTACCTTACTGTTCTTTTGACGGCATACCTCGCATCGATGTTGAAGTGTGTAGGCACTCCAACCTTGACGCCATCCTCGATTCCGGGTCCAAAACATTGCACTTTAGTTGCGTCGACCACTTCGGCAATGTCAACTCTGAATGGGGAGTTTTTGACAGCAACGCCACCATAGTTGACTTGGATAATGTGTCTGTTTCCGCTCTTGGGGACGTAGCTTCCTTCCACCAAACCATTTCCCTTTTCCACAAGTCTCACGTCGACCTTGTTCGAGTTTGAATCACTGACCTAAACAAAAATAACGTATAATCTATTTACCGTTAAAATATCCTACCTGAACGTCAAGTGGTGCATTTCCAGCATTCCTGGTGTCCACAGTAAACCTAGCAGGCACGTTCTTCTGCAAAGCGGCAGACTCCACGCCCGGTCCATACACGTCGACTTTTTCTGGGTAGTAGTCGGTATTGGGTAAAATTTGAGCAATATAAGGACTACGAGGAATGTCTTCAGAGTCACAAAGTATATGGACGGCATATTCTCCAGGCGCTGTCGGGTAGTACCGAACATCGGCAGAACCATCTCCGTTGTCGTGGCATTCTATCTTAGCTTGCGAAGGGCCTTCTATGCTGAAACCTAGAGCACCAGTTTCGCCGTTTGTTTCGACAGTGAACAACGCCGGATAGTTCACGACGCCCCCGGTCAAACCTGGACCATACGCCGATATCAAAGTTTCCTTGTAGGGGCCAACTTTAACGTCGAAAGGAGATTTGTGGATTTGTTGTCCGGCAAACGTAAGTATTATTCTGTATCTTCCTTCCTTCAGAGGATTGTAGACGCAATGGTACGTGTTCCCTTCAACCTTGGTGATCTTGCACTGTTCTTTAACGCCCCCGGGCCCGATGATTTGGACCTCGGGCGCCCCTTCTCCCGCGCCCTCGGTGTAAATCTTGAAGTCGGCTTCATCTTTCACTCGGACTCCTTCGGGTAGGAGTCCCCTGCCGCTGGCTCGTACTTTTCTTGGATCGGAGACTGGAGACACTCTCACGCCGAACGGACTATTTGGAATGGGTTGACCGGCGAAGAAAATGTTTACGGAATGTAGGCCGATAACTGGTGAAACATATTCGCATCTCCAAATATCGGGTGAAGTCTGACGGACCTTTACTAGGGTCGAGTTCTTGTTGCCTGTTGGATCCAAGATGATCACTTCTGGAACCCCTTTTCCGGCGGCTGAAAAGGGTAAAATTGTCCGTAGTTTTATCTTTCGCCAAGTGTGTTACTTACTCTTTGTTGATATATCAAAATATGTTCCTTTGTTGATACAAACACCATCTGGTTGAAGCCCAGGTCCGGAAGCTGTTACTTTGGTAGGATCTCCGGCATGCCCTTCAACTTTAACAGAGTAAGGACTCTTAGGCACATCTCTTCCGGCGAATTTGACAATAACCTTGTGGACTCCTTCGATTTGTGGAGTATATGACACCGAGTACGTTAGTTTTCTGTCGCCATTAAATCTGACGTCCACAGGTTCTAACTGCCCCTTAGGATTTTCAACGAAAATCTCAACCGGACCTTTTCCAGCTGAGAAAGTTTCTACGGTGAAGTTTGCTGGAGCACCGGCAACTGGACCGGTTGGTTCGATCCCAGGACCATATACTCTGACCCTAAAAAGAATGGGTTCCTATAAGGTTTTGAAATGTATAAGGAAAATCCAACAGCAAGTCTAAAAAGAGTTAGTATGTCTATGTCTGGAAAACCAATCGTTTTGTTAATGCGGAAGGCTGTTCCAATTTCCGACTTACCTAGTTTGTGGAAGTCTAAAGGTAACAAAGAAAGGAATTAATAATTTTGGCAATTGGTGATACCTGGTTACTTGGCAAGGGCAAAAGAAGGTTTCCGGGAAATTTCTCTTAGAAATCTTTTGATGCCCTTGAGTGGAGGGTAAGCGGAGGGGCCGGCGCTTATTTTTCAATACTTACTTGTTGGGACTTGCCCTTGGTCTAAGTGGGGCGCCAGTTTTCAGCTTCGCGTTAGGATATTGTGATAGATATGTCATCATAGACTGTTCGTCAACATTTGGATTGACGATTTCTTCAGGTTTGATCAACTGAGGAACGTTTAGCCAATCGTCGGCAAGACCCATGGCTTCTGAGGCGTTTTGAACTGAATCTTGTGGGTTCCAGTCCTAAGGGGCGAAGTGGTAAATCCAGTGGAAAATACAGGTAGGAATGTGCCAACGTTAGTACGAGATTGAAGGACATTATTTGTGAATGTAAAAAGTAAATTCTCTTGTCAAAATCAAGATTTTCCTAAGGTTACTCAGCCTTATTTATGGATGTCTGACACTCACATAAGGATATGACATAAATATAGTAGCTTCAGGAGACAGATTTTGCAAAAAGAATCAAGTTGTCCAGCTATTTTTTTAGTAGATTTTTATACAGAGTGTCTCACTTAAGAGTGAAACAACCTTATAACTTTGTAACCGACCAGAACGAAATTTTTACCAAAGGTAGATGGCATTGTTGCCTACTTATTTCCAAAAAAATAGTTGTCTACATCGAAGTCAAAGCCACCTGCGATGCCACAATCGAAGCTAAAAATCCGAAAGTCATATTAGGCTTCTTTTTTTCAACCTTTTAATTTTATTTTGAAATGATTACTTTTTGAAAACAACTAGCCTTCAAAACTTCCATGGCACACTTTTCTAAACGCAGAAAATTCTTAAATTGCTATTTTTGGACTTTAATTTATTTTATTTAATATTTTTTGATTTTAACAAAATTTTTGATTTAGGGTCCTGGATCGATTCTGAACAACTTCTTTTAATAATTTTTTTGAAAAAAATGCCTAATATTATTTTCGGATTTTTAGTCTCGATTGTGACATCGCAGGTGGCTTTGACTTTGGAGTAGGCAACTCATTTTTTGTAAATAAGTAGGCCACAATGCCATCTACCTTTGGTAAAAATTTCGTTCTGGTCGTTTAAAAATTAAAGAAGTTATAAGGTTGTTTCACTCTTAAGTGAGACACTCTGTATAAAAAATTAATTAGACAATGCTGGCGCCATCTGTTGCTTGCATCCACTATTGCTATAATATCCTTATTGGCTAACTAGGGTTTCCATAAACAAAGGTTTCAGTTTGTTACTATAAATAAGAATGATTATGATTTTAAATATTTCGAATTCAATTATTGATTTTTTTTTTAATTATTCGGAAAATAAAAGAAAAAAAACAAAAGAAGTTTGACACCTTTATACAGTGACAGGCAAAAATTCGCTTACATCTGCGGAGAATTCTTTTTCAATCCTATTTTGTAGCATAAATTGACTCGTAGCCTCCTATTACAAAAGCGATTTTTATAACTTTGCCAATGAAGCTATTTATTTGCTCCATGCTGAATATTGTATTTATTATATCGGTGGTTCTTTATTAGTACAATTTATTGCAAATAGTCAGTTTCCTATTTATTCTAAACTTAGGTACAGTTAGGTATTGTCTTTGATTAGTTTTGTCAGGTTAGGTGAGTTTTGAATTTTTTAAGTTTTTTCCCGTTTAGATTAGATTAAGTATGGTATAAATGAAGTCACTTTTAACAGCATAAAAACGCTTGTAAAACAATACCGAGTCTTAGGCGGTGCGCGAGCCTTAATAATATTATAAAAATTTTATTTAAATGCTCTAAAAAAGAATAAAATAGACTTTGAAATCATTCAAACAAAATAAAGCGCAATCCTTATTTCCGTGCACGGCACTGGTTATACTGGCCTAACTGGCCCACGTCGACACCTGCTCAATGGATCTCCGAAACGCCGACCAATCAAATCGCTACGCTCGCTTTCTTATTGGCTGCCTCCTTGACTAGGTCGACGTCGATCGCATAAGAACCTTTGAATTTCATACGGGTGATTCCTGCTGATAATTCTGGTATTTTTACCAGTAGCAGAGCGTGGTAAATGCTATGAAATAGATCGCGCCCCGTATATCACTGTGTTCCAAGTGAGTTCATTTATATTTTACCAGGGTAGCTCGAGAACAGGCGCCTCGGCAATAAAATACGAGACAAAACACTTTTTTAACCATATTAAACCCAACCTGGTATTAGTAGTAAAAATAGATGAAGGGGACAGAGAAGATAGATGATATTGTAGTAAAAACAAGTGACTGCATGCTCGCCTAATATAATATCGCCAATACTTGCAATGGTTTACACTGTTCGGCGGCTGGCCACTTGTGCAGCGAAATGCGGTGCATAGCCGTGTCATAATTTCACAGATCTTAGGATATACTTGCGTAAAGAGTTAAGTATAAGCGATATGGGTTTTTAGAGACTTTTTGACAATACCATATGGTGCATTAACCTTTACGTGGTGTTTGACGACAACCTAAAAAAACCTTCAAAGTGAAATATTATATGTTGCTTGTAGAATATACTTATGTATATTTTTGAAAACTGCGTGACGCTTATGTCCTATATCCTTTTTGTGACGCCAATTATAGGTTTTTTATGCTGTTTCAAGTGACTTTAGCAATACTATACCTACAATAGCTATGGATTTATTATTATAGTTATTTGTTATTTTGAGTTTTGTTAGGTTAGATGCGATTTTTTATCGGTTTTTCAGACCAGCTTAAATGCATTTATTATTATTTTTTTCATTTAGGCTAGGTTAAATACGGTTTTGATTTTTTTAGGTTAGATTAAATGCAGTTTATTTAGTTATTATTATTTTTTTAGGTTTTGAAATTGTATATTTTTTGTTGACTTTGAGTTTTTTAAATTTTGTTAGGTTAGGTGCGGTATTTTGTGATTTTTTTTTCATTTTTTTATGAATTTTTGTTGGACTATTGTGCGATTTTTTGAGTTTAGCAACTGTTTTTTTGAGTATAGCAACTGTTGCTATTTTAGCTCACTCCGCTTCATTTAGTATCATACTCGATTTCTGCTTATTTACTCGATGATGGATGATATTCTGAATGAAGAGGCGGAATATTTGCAACACGCGCTTACAAACATTTTGGGGATGTGTAAAAGAATTCTGTCCGCGTTGTTTGATTGCAAACAGCCTCAGAGAATGGTTATTTCTCTGAGCAAACAGCAAATCAGATTTAACTTACTGGCCAGTCTGGACATAGACCAGGGGCGACCGAGTCGACCAAGGCTCCAACCGCTCTGCCATCGTTCCAGTCGGTTGTGAAATTCTTTATCGGCAAATCTGGCACTTTGCTTTGTATCCAATTCATTAGTCTGCAACAAGACGACGGATCCGTTTTAACTATTACGTTATTTGTTTGTCAAAAGTCCGAACGAGGGCAAGAATGATGTCATCGCTACGATAAATTGATGATTGTTACCTTTGCTTTGGTGTTGCATCCGTACCACCGTTGTTCATGTCGTCTTCTCCCTCCCACATCGGCAAAGAAATCGAATAATGCAAGATGAGGGTCCATATTAAGCCTAATATTAACTTTAATTTACAGTCCACTATGTGAGTCGAATCTAGAAAGAAAGAACGACATTTTTCAATTGTTTATCCCGAAAGAAATATATTAAAAACGAAAATTTCAGTTTAAAACGTACGGCAACACTGCTCGTATTCCCGACATGACAGGGGAGGGGGTACCTTGTGGGCAAGCGCATTTGTTCCTCGCCGACCACAGAGATCGTATACAGTGTGGTCGTTTAATAAGTGTGCAACATATGAGATTTTTTTTATTAATTGCGCAACGAAAATAAAAATATTCCGGAAAGTTGTTGCATGTTCGATAATCAAATTAGGCGCACTTAGAATGGTTGCAAGTCAAACAGCATACAGGGTAGGTCAAAAAATATAAAAATAGTACAAGAGTAAAGTACCCTTATTTCAGACAATTCAGCAAAATGTTATTAGGTAAGAAAAGTTGTCTAGAATTAAAAGTTATGCCTAAATACCAAAACATGGCCTCCTTAGAAAAAAAAAAGTTTTGAAATACATTAATAATCTAAAAAAATTGTTTAAATATTTACCCTAAACAATTTCATAAAATCAAAATTAAATCAATTTCGCATAACTTTGTTCGAATTCAAGCATATTTGTAAAATTAACTTAGATTTTTAATGTTTTAAGGAATCACAAACTTCATGTTTTTTGCAACGATATTAAACAAAACTTTAAAATTTCGCAAAAATTCTTCTGAACAAGTTAAAACATTAGTAATGATAATGTGTATATTAAAAAACTCTCATTTAAGGTGCAAAATTTTTATTTTAAATGTTTATTAAGAAACTGTGGAAATTAATTGACGAACAATTTGTTTTCTTAGGAGGCTATGATTTGGTATTTAGGCATAGCTTTTAATTCTTAACAACTTTTCTCAATAACCTTTTGCTGAATTTTTTGAAATAAGAGTAGTTTACTCTCGTACAATTTCTGTATTGCAGTTTAGTGTTGAAGAGGCAAGAAGCGGAAAACGATCAGTTTATAGGTGCGTATTTTAAACATTTGTAAATTATTACTATAAAGATTACACTATACTACTAACTACTATTAGAAATTACTTATCTATTACTACTCCTACGGTTATTACTATTACAGATTCTACAGTGTGTCCACGGATAGAGTTCGGACAGGGTGTAAATGACAAAAAAATTTCTAGTTGAAATTTGAGCTTCTGGGGATAAGCCCTGCTTGGTTTGAAACTAATTTGTGACGTAATTTTATTTTCGAAAAATCGCGTATGCCTTGGGAATTTTGAAAAAACTAATTTTTCACATCACGTCTGTAGGTTTTACGACAAAATGTTATTAGGGAAACTTGTTCAGAATGAAGAACTGGATAGGTGTGAAAAATTTCAAAAGCCTAAGTCGACTTTGATTTTTGTGCGTTTTAATTTTTTAGCAGAAAAAAATCAGAGTCGACCTAGGCTTTTGAAATTTTTCACACCTATCCAGTTTTTCATTGTGAACAAGTTTTCTTAATAATATTTTAATAATAACGAAGTGCAATTTCTAAAGAAAAGTGGGAAAAAATGCCAAAAAAATCAAAGTATGCCTAGACCTTCGAAATTTCGCAAACCTACTCAGTTCTTCATTCTGAACAAGTTTCCTTAATAACATTTTGTCATAAAACCTACAGAAAGGGCACTTTACTGATGTGGAAAATTAGTTTTTTCAAAATTCCCAAGGCATACGTGATTTTTCGAAAGTAAAATTACGTCACAAATTAGTTTCAAACCAAGCAGGGCTTATCCCCAGAAGCTAAAATTTCAACTCGAAAACTGTTTGTCATTTACACCCTATCCGTGGACACACTGTATATTGTGAACTGATGAAGCCACTTTTACAACATGTGGCGTTTTGAATGGAAGAAACACTCACTATTAGTCATCAGAAAATACACGACAGTTTATTTCAATTCAACGATAATGTCGAACTTCAATAAATGTTTGGTGTGGTATTTTTTGGAATCTACATAATTGGTGCAGTATTATATTGGTAAAATATTTCCATCTCTTAAGAGGAGAAATTTCTGATCTATTGAATCAAGTTAATGAGCCGAATATTGTTTGGCAACAAGACAGTGCTCCAGCACATAAATCAAATGCTGTCAAGAGGCATTTAGATGACACTTTTGTAGAGTGGATTGGCTCAAATGGAACTATTGTATGGCCTGCCCAGAAGCTCAGACTTGACCCCACCCGATTGTCCCGATTTCTTTAAGTGCGACTCTTTGAAAGACAAGGTTTATGCGGAGAGGTCAAATAATATCGACCAAGTAAAAGAAAGAATATCTCAGGAGATCAGAGAGATGAACGGGCCAGGTACCGTGGCTAACTACAAGAGAAGCATTATAAAATACCTTCTATAAAATGACAGAAAAAAATAAAATATAACTTATGGAAAATTTCCATAGCAGTATTGGCTTTGTTGAATTTTCAATATATTATTGTATTTAATTGTGGTAATACAACAATTGATGTAAACTGCCAAATCTCCATTTATAATATTCTCGTAATAACTGTTTTGAATTTTCCATGGCAATTGTGATCTTGTTTTTTGAAATATACACGATGTTCCTTCTAAAAAACATAAGTTTGGTCTATATCTCCGAAACGCGGCATTCATTTGTCTTTCTGAATAGATACCTGAAGTTGCAAGAAAATTTTATACAATTTAATATTTACATTTTTTTCCAAAATTAAAAACAAAAAGATAAGGGGAGTAGAATGTTATGTGAATACCTCTGTACAGGATCGCATTTCATTTGTTTTGTCTACTTTTGTGGTGTACTCGTACGTCGACCCGCGACAAACAAATAGCGATCCTATGTACTCTGTGTTAATACTTTCCAATGAAGCTTGGTTAGGTACACGAAGAACGTTAACGATTTAAAAAGAAATCGCGAAACGCAGGTGTGTTCTCGGTAAGTTGAAAAGTAGAAGATCACCATTACCTTATTACGTGAGGGACAACGGAATCTATTCGACGAAATGGTATGAAATCGATTTTGCCAGATAACGTTTCAACCTCTTAAACGTTCAATGTTCGAAACCAATTTTACTGCAAAATATTTAGATGCCATAGAGAACTTTATTTTCTACATACCGGGTGTTAAAATTGCATGAGACGTTAGCATTTTTTGATTCGACAAACGACAAAATTCAACAGTTCTTTATGAATTGATGGTACCTACTGTTTACCAATGTCTACGCCATTACTTGTTGATGAAACTATACTAAAATCGAGCAATCCTTACTCCTGGCGTAAATAAAACCACGTGTTCAATGACGTTCCGCGATTGGTCGGTAGATTATAAAATTTCACCCGACTCGGCAACAGGGACGTACTCGATCGCAAAGGTGTATTTACGCGGTTTTATCTTGTTGTTTTCAGCTATTTAGACACTACCACAAATCATTTTATCGATGTTTTGAACCATTTTAATTAAGCCAATAATTCTTTTCCGAAATATTTTGACGTAAACAATAGCAAAACTAAAATTAAATAAAGGTCGTGTCTCAGTGCGGCCCTGGCGAATATCTCGACGCACGTGTTCTTGTTTACGCCAGGCGTAAGAGTTGCTCGATTTTAGTATAACCATTTATGTGTAAAATTTGATTTTAAATTGCCAGTTGACTTTCCCTAACTGTCAAATTTGACATTTAACAAAAAAAATTCAAAAACCCCACTTGAGGATAAACAAATCCTTTTTTGTTGGTATTTTCAATAGTATGGGATACTTACCGTTTAAATTCTACTGCCTATAAGCAACCAATAATAGGAAAGTGAAATTAGCCTCAGGTTTATGTTACGGTACAACGTAGTAGGTGTGTGGCCCACCTAGAATCCATTGTCGAATTTGGATGCCCGGTGAGAGTGAATTACTGCAACGTAATCCTTGTCTGCATACGATTATTATCGATTATTACCACCAGACGATGAGCGGTGCTTTTTTTAAATTTCACACATACTCGGTCTGCAATAATTTTATTCCGTTTCTGACTTCATTCGTCCTTGTAATACATAACAGCTCGGCCTGTAACAATCTCTGGCGATTTTTACCTATGCAGCCGGCTGGTGAGGCCGCATTTGAACGTATTTGGGACGATGGGTACTTAACCCAAACAAGAAGTTATAGTTCCAGACCAAACATACCCCTTTCGAACACCATCTATAGTACAGAGTTATTCATATAACATTCTACCCCCCTTAACTTTATTTTTATTATATACAGGGTGAGTCAGAATGCATAGTAAATACTTTAAAGGGGTGTTCGGAAGGTGGTTTTAAGGGGGGGGGGGGCTTTCCTTGCCAAGTTATTCGGGTCCACAGGGTGACCCAAAAGTATTTTTTATTTATATCTCAATAACACGGCGCTACTTAAAAATTTGAAATTTGGTATGTGTTATCTACTTACTGGAAGACGCCTTAGGGTAGTTTATTCATTTACACAGTGCCCTAAAAAGGGTAAAAACTAACAACCCCTATTAATTTTTTGCTCAAACTTTTTTGAGGTTATCTTTTTGGTCTTGCAGGTCCATCATTTTAGTTATCTTTTCATTTTGCAACAAAAGTGTACTCTTGTTTCATAACGATAAAATCAAAACACCTATGTTAACTTCAACATTCGAAACATAAAATTTTTACCTACCGCTTTCAAACATTATGCAGGGTAGCCCAACGAAAACTTCCCGTCCCGTGTGTTTTTGAAATAGTTTACTTATTCTATCGCGGAAAGGTTACAAATTGTTGCAATTCGTGCTGAATGTAGCTTTAGCGCAATCATGATTAAAATAACAAATTGCAACAATTTCTACCCTTTCCGCGATAGAATAAACAAACCATTTCGAAAATACGTTTCCACTTTCAATAGCAGGCTGAAACTAACGATTTCGTAGTTACAAGCAAAAAAACGGGGACTTTTTTTGCCACAGTGACTTTTCGTTATTTTAAAAAGATATAAGGTTTGAATTCGTATGAACTTTTTTTGTTTTGCTTCAGCTTTTTCATTTGTGACTTTTTGTTAAACTGATCGACACGTCAATAAAAACTAGGTAATTTGGTCGTGTGTAGTAGATAAAAAAACTTAATAGTGGCGGGCATTTGTGTAGAAATTACTACGCGTACAGTGGATTGTCAACTTTCCGTTTTTATCCAATAATTCTGTTAAATCTCAACAGAATTCTAAAAACGATACATCACTGTATTCGCAATAAAAAGGGCTTTAAAATGATGCGCCACAAGGATGGTAGTTCCATTTGAAATTTTAAAGTTGGGGTTGCTAGGGATTAGGGGGATGAACATATCTGGTTGGCTTGACTGTCAAAAAAGCTCCCCCCCAAAACAAAAATCGACGGGTCTCGGCGAATTTTCAAATATTGTTCGGTTTTCGAATTTTTGGGGGGTCAAGTTTTCGTTGGGATACCCTGTATATCGACTGTACCATTTAAACTGAGAAAAAAATTCCTATGAACAATGTACCAAAACTTATTAGCTTTCAAAATGGAAACGATTGAATTTAACAAAATTTGAACACCCTATTTCAAGAAAACCAATGCTGTTTTGACCAATGTCTGACTCACCCTGTATATTATTATATATATAATTATAAATGGAGATTTCACAGTTTACATTAATAATTGTTGCATTCCCACAATACCATACAAAAAAATTCAACAAAGCCAATGCCGCTGTGGAAATTTTCTATAAGTTATATTTTATTTTTCTGTCATCTTAGTCTTAATAAAAGGCATATTTATGGATGGAACGTGATACTTTGTTATGAATTAAATTAAATTATAGAAGATGTTCTATAATGCTTCCATTTTGTGAAACACGAGAGAGTTTATGTTTCGAATATTGAAGTCAACAGTTGTTTTGGGGCACGTTTTGGCAATTTCAACGCAAACGGTTGATTTGATCGTTATGAAACAGTACCTTTTTCTTACAGATTGTAAAAATTCACTAAAATGATGGACCTGCAGGACCAAAAAGATAACCTGAAAAAAGTTACGAGTAAAAGCACGATCCAAAAACAGCGTAAGTGGCACCCTCTGTTAAATACGGCGAAATTGACATTTTCAGCTTATTCTCCATCCCCAAAAACACAGCAGTGCCAAATTTCAGTTCAGCAGCTTGATTAGTTTGGGAGATGTAGCCATAATTCTATTTCAAAAAACAAACTTCAACGAACAACATTTCTATAAGGCATATTAGCCTCAATCGTCATATTTTGGCCCAAAATATATGCAGTTGCTCTATGTTTCATTACTTTTGGAGCACCCTGTATATCGTTGAAACCAGAAAAATGACTAGATTTCGAAAATCGAGAAACATGCAGGGTGTTCCATCTAAAAAAAAACATAAGTTTGGTATATGTCTCCAAAACTCGACATTCATTTGTTTTTCTGAATACACAAACTGGAATTGCAGAAAATTTTCATTTTTACAGATTCTTTTTCCAAAATTAAAAACTAATAAATTTAAGGGGGGAAGAATGTTATATGAATAACCCTGTACATTCACGTTGAAAAGTCTGTAGTGGAGTATTTATACTTTTTCATTGCAAACAAATTTCTCTTATGTTTTTCTTTATGAAGCAAAATAGGTGTTGATACTTTACCCTTGTGCCGCGTTTAAGTTTTTGACTCCTCCTCGTATACCGCAAAGCTTTTCGGGCCCTAATCATAGAAGAATGTCGTAGTAGATTCTTCTATACCTTAATGTATCCCAGTAAATCGAATAAGATTACTATAAATTGTCGAAACTGAGAGTTGAGCATTTATCTCAAGAGCTACAATACACGTGTTATTAATCTAAAATGACGTGTGAGAGAAATATGTCTACATTCTTTGGTCGTGATATTAAAATGTGTCATATCTTGCAACGGCGGAAATGCTTCTTCGGAATCTTCTTTAAGGCGAAGAATCTGTTTTAAACGTGGTGATTTTTCATGGTTGATTGCTTTATTTTTGTTACAGTAAGCTGTTCCGTATGTTCTGCCAATACCGTTCCTAAACGTTACTTTGAAATATAACCAAGAAGTGCGTGAAATGGCGTGCGTCGAAATTTTACTAGAAAACTGTTCTTCATTTAACACCATATGACGGTCGCATACCGTAAATGTACAGAGTTATTGAAACTCAGCATCCCAGGCTAATAATATGGGCAAAGGAAAATCTGCTTCTATGGCATTAATGGGACCAAATAAAGATTAGATCGCAACTAAATTTAAAATTTTTGACAAACGACGCTCGTCTAACGTCGTTTTTTAAAATGTTGCGTTGCATATTTAAAATGTAAAATGTTTCTGGTTATTGTCATACAAGCGTCTCTAATTTTTTCTTTTAAATAGTTAACATTCGTTCCTCGAATGTATTTTATAGACCTCATTTTTTAATTTCCTTCGCAAGAAATATAGTCTGGTGGCGAAAAGTCAGGAGACATTAGGAGGCCACCTGTACAGAATGTAAAGAATCAAATGAATTGAAGTAAAAGTATTTGTTTTACTATGCCTTAGGATTATACCTTAGAATACTATTTGTGAAAATCAGCGGATGCCCCAAGATGGCGGACAAAATTTCTTTACTACCCTCCTGATATGGGAATCAAATAGGTAGGTACCTACTAAAAACCACAAAATAAAATAAAAGGTAAAAAACTTTTTTAAAAACGCTTTTATTTAAGCCATGTACTAAAACGAATAAAATAAAAGAAAAAAGACCTTTTTAGGTTTTCGTTAAGATAATTCAATGAAAAATTGCGACAAGTTCTTGTAAATCAAAAAGCTTGTCGCGCGAATTGTAAAGAAAATACATACTTTGCTTATCAACCAATCACTGTCCAATAAAATTAATTGGTACCTACTTTTATGAAAATTTCGCGCGACAAACTTTTTGATTTACAAAAACTTGTCGCAATTTGGCATTGAATTAACTTAACGAAAAGTTAGACTTATTTTATTTTATTCGTTTTAGTACACGACCTTAAAAGCTTGTTTTAAAAAGGTTTTTTATCTTTTATTTTGTTCGTTTTAGTAGATGGCTTAAATAAAAGCATGTTTTTAAAAAAAGTTTTTATCTTTTATTTTCTATTTGGGATGCCATTACTTACGAACCTACTATCGTCAGTCCATAAAATATGTTTGTAAATCCTATTATCATCTTGCTCTAGAATAGCCATTTGCGCAATGATATTGAATCTTTTTCTACATTATAATAGGCTGCAACTACTGTAAGTAATGTAGCTTGAAGTCGTGATATTTATTTTGCTGGATCGTTGAATTATGAGCCCTCAAATCTGGCGTTGCATCAGTAATTGATTTTTCTGTTGTTTTTAAAATAATTTAAGACTATTGCTACATTTTTATCAGTTCTCGCCCTCCTTATTATTGTTTTGCCTTCCCTAACAATAAATGAATCTATAATATCTACATTATTTGTAATGTATGTTCAAAACTTTAAAACATTTTGTAGCTAGGGACAAATCGTTCTGGTATCGTTGGGGTTAATCACTTTTACCACTGGTAATATCGAACTTGACAGTTTAAGATAAACCAAACAAAAACAAAGAAATGTCATGGCCTATATGATAATATTTTAATGTTATAATTCCCCTGTTAGGGTGTATTTGTTAGGGTGTATTTGCAAAAATATCATGAACGATATAGGTATAGGTACTTATTACTGGTTATTAAACATTAGATAAAAGGCGAAATAGTAATGAAGCCGAGAAGTGACGAAATTGTGACAATGTCGCTAAACTATGAAAAAAAATTGTGAGTGACACAATGTGTAGCTACATTATTTACAACAGCTGTAGCCAATTAATAGTTAAGAAAAAATTAAGGACGCTTCTATGACAATAACCAGAAACATGTTAAAAAAATGCAAGGCTATGATGGAAGATAGGTTGAAAATTTGTTGTACATATTTTACTTTTCGCATTCATCATATGGTACTATAACAAATATTTGTAAGTATATTATATTGTTTGCTTAATTACGTCAATATATACAGGGTGAGTTACATAGGCCGCGGTGGTCTATATCTTCTATATTGTTAATGCTAGAAAAAAGTACGGACAAAACTTGTAGAGAAACACGAGTACTACATTACGAAAATAACTTCCAATATACAGGGTGATGCAATAAGTAGTTGCGACCAAAAGTTTGTTATGTTTTTTAAATAGAACACCCCGTATTTTGTTACATTTTTAGAAAGCCCTTAAAGAGTATGTTCTTTTTGGTGCAGCGTATTAAGGGTATAGCTTTAAAGGTTAGGGAGTTATTTTAATTTTAAACGAAAAAATTGACCACTTTTGGAAATGTATTACTCAAAAACCAAATAGGATTCTGGGCTATAACTTGGACTGGAGATTGCCTGTTACGCCCAGTTAACAATTTTCGATCGAAAAAGCCGTTCGGCCGTTTGGGCCGCCTTTTTTTCGCGATTTGGCGAGGTCCCCGGGATCGCACTGTATACATCGTGGCCGACGCGCAAGCCCCGCCCCCCCCCGATACTTATTCGTAAACATCCATTGACATTTGGTATTGTTTTGTTGTGGAGAATTTCCAAATTTCCTACCGATTTTGGACTTTGGGGGCTCAGAGGCCCATCTGTTATTCCATGTGTGACTTACCAATACCGGAAACTTCACAACAATTCGAAAAAGAGTTTTATGTGAAGAACCTGAGACCTTCACAGGCAATGAAGAAAACAAAATTCAAATAAATACTGGAAATGAAGTTTGTCCATCAGTTACCTGGACTGCGTCTCGAGCTGAAAACTTCATGCCTCGTGCAACAAATATGCACTTTCTGCACTAGTTACACAAATAACTATTTTTCTAAGTATAATAGAATTGTGTTTTTCGCATAGCAAAAAGATAAACTGTTTCAGGGTATCTTCAGGTGTCTCAAATAAAGTCCGATTATACCCTTAGTTTTTGAAATGAAAAGACCAGCTTAAAACCAGGATGATGCAGTTTTTTTGTGGGGAATCCGAATCTAGCTTCAAAATTTATACACAGGGTGTTCTCGAAAAGTTAAGGACAAAAATACAGGGTTTCTATTTAAGAAGGGCCTCTCAAGAAAATCTTGACAAATATGCATTCTTCTGAGAACTTTATTTGAAAAAAAAAGTGGCCTACTTTCCGAGATATTTTTCAAAATCCCGAAAACTTTTTTGTTTCAAGAGTTACCGAAAAAAATTCTCAATGAAATTTGTGGGCAAAACTAATTACTACCATGGAAAAAACACGGTTTGTTGTGTGCTCTCTTAACACTTAATTTTTTTTATTTATAGCTGTCATCCATATACTAGAAAATTTTAAAAATGTGAAAAATGTGCAAGATACCGATACCTCGCAAGAAATTTCAAAGATTTCCAATGTAGTATGTTGGAGAAAAAATACCTAAAACATGAAGGTACAGGATTCGAGGCCACGGCTCGCTACAATAAAATGGGCACATTTTTCGGTGGGTACTAAGAGAACACCCATTAAACCGTGGCATTGTTTTAAATTCTGATAAAGTAGCAACCATTTATTTCAAATAAAGTTCTCAGAAAAATATAAATGGTAAGATTTAGTGGGGGATTTGTTGGACAAAAATTGTTATTTGTAAAACAGGCTTTAATAAATGGAGTATTGTGTATAGGCGCTTGTAAGCCTGCCGTGGTTTCAGCACGGCCACAACTGGGCGCACTCCTCAAGTTGGTGCGGCGCTCCGAGGTCTGTACTTGTATTTTTATGAATTATATTTATGTTACGTACCTAAGTTATAGAAAATTTTACGTTTTGTTACGTTTCAGAATTTTATATTAAGTTTGAGAATTTTATTTTTTATTTTTTTTATTCCTTTCTACCAATCATCCTACCATCCCATCCCATCCTGGCAAGAAAACACTCTGATCTTCTCGTTGGTTCTTGCTGAACTGTTCATTTTCGGAAAGTTTGCGATAAATAGGTACCTACCTAAGTGAGTTTACGACGTAGGTACTTAGCGAGTTTCCGATTCTAAAAGTAAATTGACTAACTAGAGTGACATGTCCCTATTTCCCTATTTGCGGGGGGGGGGGGGGGGGGGGGTCAAGGATGGTGTACACCATCCATGGGGGGTTGTCACCTGTTGCCAAAACTCGCTGCCAAAACCCACGGGCCGCCACTGCGAAGGCCCCAGAATGGCTAAATGCTCGGAAGAGAAGAAGCCATTAAAACACGAGAAGAAGAATGACCTTTATATTTTGTGGTTTTGTTTTGTATATTTTGTGACTTTTGTAACGTTTCATTTTGGATAGTCGTTGTCGGTTGTGTGAAGTTTTCTTTGTAAAAGGTTTTGTAGTGTAATATTAAATTTGTTTGAATCTATAAAAATGTCTGAAGGTGAGCAATAATTCCCCCGATTTCTTATTTCTAAGTTTAGTTTCTTTCAGAAGAAGTTATTAAAAGAAGACTACTATTTGATGTGGACGATCGCCGTGTAAACGTTCTCCTCAAAATGGTTACCAAATGGATGCACACAGATGGTGATATGGATCATCATCAAATGCATGATAAAATCCTTGCGCAACTGAGTTTAGTGGAGCATTCAAGGCGACGCTCTGAATTTGTAACAAAATCAAACAACGAGCAGCTTAAAAAATACCAAGATCTTTACTCCAACTTTCAAACAAATATCACAAACATAAAAGAGGAAATTGCGAAGCAACGATTGGAATTAGAAAAAGCAAAAGTTATTCAACAAATCAGAATCCAGCACGATTTGTTAGCTAAAGCTATCGCTCAAGAACCTGCTCGCACTGATATGAATATGAAGTTAATTCTTCTGCAGAAAGAATTACAGGAATTGGGCGAGAACAAAAAAGATCTGGAAAAAAAATTGGATGCTAGGAAAAAACAATTCCATTTTTTGTCAACATCGGCAAATGCTCTGAGATTAATGTTGAAAGAGGATGAAGATATGGAGGAGAAACCGGCAGATAGTTCGTTCGATGAAATAAATTTGAACAGTCCGGATCCAGAGTCAGTAATGCCTGAATAATGTTGTCACTTTATTAGGTATTTAAGATTTTTTTTCTGTTTATATAGATTGTACTTGTGTTGATATAGATTGTACAGGAAAGGAACTCAAGTGTTTGAATCAGGACACCGCAAAACCCCCATATAATACCAAATTTGAACAAAAAATATACCTACAGGGATTTCCATTCTGCAGGATGTCAAAGTTGAGTAAAATAGAAGTTTTAAAGGCATCTTGCAAGTCGTTTAAGAAAAAGAATAGTTGATCATCATATTATCTTTGTCCAGATAGGAGACAAAAAAAGCGAGGTCGTATTTAGATTTTTTCCAAAAAACTAACTTAACAATGTTTAACTTAGAAATGTCCAGCCCTTGGTTTTGGTTTTAAAAAATAAAAACGAAAACGATAATTTTCAGTTTTTTTGCATTATCTTCAAAACAAAAGGGCCTGCCAATTTTTTTTACGTTACTCGGTAACCTCTCGATAACCAAGATCCCCATGCATAGACTCGAAATACGGTCACCCTGTATGAGTCAAATAAAAATCGACTTTCCATATGGATGGCTGGTAGCTATACCCACGATAGACTTACCCACGGTATGTCAGTAACGAATCCGAAAACAAGGCAAATCTGCGCATCTACGTCAGTTGCGAGTCGCGAATTCAAAATGCGGTTGTGTTTTACGATTTTTTATAGTTTACAGTTTAATGTGTCAAGAAAAAAGTGTAAACAACTGCCAGTCCAGCTCGACAGTGCTTTAAAATAGGCCAGAAATGCCGGGATGTGCAGTCAGCGTTTGTCCAAATAACAACAGAAACAGTAAGGGAACGGAAATTAAGTACTATAGATTTCCCAAGGACAATAATCTTGCCAAAAAATCGATTGCCGCAGACAAGACATATGGAGCAATTTAAATTCTGACTCGCAACTGACGCGTCACAAGATGCGCAATGACATACCGTAGGTAAGTTTATCGTGGATATACCTATTGCGACTAGTCTTAGCGGTCACTGAATGGGGATGGTTCCTGCGTTTTGTCATTTGTGCAATCAAGTAGTTTGAGACTTCGTTTTTCTTGTGTGCCGTTCATACCCGAACGTTATATAGGATCCAGTTATTATTTTTGTTTTATGTCTATGAACTAAACTATAATTTGCAAATAGAAATGGAAAAAATGGTTGATAGTGAAGTTATGGTAAGTTATATTAGCATTGACTCCGCAAGAGAATCAAGCGAAGGTCCATAAAACATCAAACTGGCAATCAATGATTCTACTGCGCAACTCGGAGTCGGAGCGTCACGTACCTAATAAACGGCTGGTGCTCGAGGGGGCAGGGGGAAGGAAAAAAGAGCAACTCTGGAGCATTAAGCTCAAGCATACCCGAAAGAATGAAATGGAAGTGGAGTACTCCTGAGTAGCTCTGGAGTGCTCTAAGTGTAATACCCGAAAGCGACTCAAGATGGTGTACACCATCCTTGGGGCGCTGTCACCTGTTATATAGGCTTTACCTCTTCTTCTTCACCTTGCCCACCCGCTGCCAAAAACCACGGGCCGCCACTGCGAAGGCCCCAGAATGGCTAAATGCTCAGAAGCAAAGAAGCCATTAAAATACGAGAAGAAGAATGACCTTTATATTTTGTGGTTTTGTAAGCATTGCTTTGTATATTTTGTGACTTTTGTACGTTTCCTTTTGGACAGTCGTTGTCGGTTGTGTGAAGTTTTTTTTGTAAAAGGTTTTGTAGTGTAATATAATTTGTTGGAATCTATAAAAATGTCTGAAGGTGAGCAATAATTCTCCCGATTTCTTATTTCTAAGTTTAGTTTCTTTCAGAAGAAGTTATTAAAAGAAGACTACTATTTGATGTGGACGATCGCCGTGTAAACGTTCTCCTCAAAATGGTTACCAAATGGATGCACACAGATGGTGACATGGAACATCATCAAATGCGTGATAAAATCCTTGCTCAACTGAGTTTAGTGGAGCATTCAAGGCGAATCTCTGACTTTGTAACAAAATCAAACAACGAGCAGCTTAAAAAGTACCAAGATCTTTATTCTGATTTTGAAACAAATATCACAAACATAAAAGAGAAAATTGCGAATCAACGATTGGAATTAGAAAAAGCAAAAGTTATTAAACAAAACAGAATCCAGTACGATTTGTTAGCTAAAGCTATCGCTCAAGAACCTGCTCGCACTGACATGAATATGAAGTTAATTCTTCTGCAGAAAGAATTACAGGAATTGGGCGAGAAGAAAAGAGATCTGGGACAAAAATTGGATAATAGGACAAAACAATTCAATGTTTTGTCAGCATCGGCACATACTATGAGGTCAATGTTGAAATATGATGAGGATATGGAGGAGAAACCGGCAGATAGTTCGGTCGATTTGTTAGCTGAAGCTATCACTCAAGAACCTGCTCGCACTGACATGAATACGAAGTTAATTCTTCTGCTGAAAGAGTTAGAGGAATTGGGCGAGAACAAAAAAGATCTGGAACAAAAATTGGATACTTGGAAAAAACAATTCCATGTTGTGTCAACATCGGCAAATGCTCTGAGGTTAATGTTGAAAGATGATCAGGATATGGAGAAGAAACCGGCAGATAGTTCGATGAAATAAATTTGAACAGTCCGGATCCAGAGCCAGTAATGTCTGAATAATGTTGTCACTTAAGATTTTTTTTGTGTTTATATAGATTGTACTTGTCTTGATATAGATTGTACAGGAAAGGAACTCAAGTGTTTGATTTAGCGCTTTCATTTTTATTTAAAATCTGACACGGCAATGAATAATCAGGACACCGCAAAACCCCCATATAATACCTAATTTGAACAAAAAATATACAGGGATTTCCATTTTGCAGGGTGTCAAAGTTGAGCAAAATAGAAGTTTTAAAGGCATCTGGCAAGAGTTTAAGAAAAAGAAAAGTTGATCATCGTATCTTTGTCCAGAGAGGAGACAAAAAAAGCGAGGTCATATTTAGATTTTTTCCAAAAAACTAACATAACAATGTTTAACTTAGAAATGTCCAGCCCTTGGTTTTGGCATTGAATAAGGAATACCTTAATCAATGGTTTTGGTTTAAAAAAAAACGATACTTGAACGATAATTTTCAGTTTTTTTCGCATTATCTTCAAAACAAAAGGGCCTGCCAAATTTTTTTACGTTACTCGGCATCACATTCTACAACTTTGCCCCAGTTCAACTGGCCTCGTATCTCTGATAACCAAGATCCCCATGCATAGACTCGAAATACGGTCACCCTCAGATGTCAGAGCGCCCTAGGCAAGCACCTCATCGGCGCCCCAAGCGTGAAAGTTCCAAAGAACGAGGAATGGGCACAAAAATTAAATTTGAAAAATATTACTTTCAAACTTAATTTATTGGCATTAAATGAACCACAGTTCACAAAGAAACTCATTTTTTATTTTTATGTAACGAATATAATCAATTAAAAACTGCATAATTCAAATCATTCTTGTAACGCGCCCTCCTTGGTTGTGGCGTCAAGTAGCTCGGTGGTGGCGCCTCTGGTGGGCGGCGGTACCATGTATAAACTAATTTGGGCGGCACATGTTTAAAAACTACAGCACCACCCAAGTTTTCTTTAGAAAGAGCAACGAGAACGTCCCCTCCTTGTCTATCTGTCTTATTATAGTCCATCTCAGTCCTGATATTGTTGATAATGTTTGAAAAGAGTGTGCTGTATTAAATAGTTATTTACATTGCGAGATGCGTAAGCGCACTTTTTTGGCGCACTTTAACACCCGCGTTGCCTCGTGTCTTAAAACTCTCCCCGAGGCCAAAAAGAGCTTACGCATCGAGCAATGTATTACATTTTTTCTACTACTGACAATTTCATATTAGTTAGGTAAGTAATTTGAATTTAAATACACTATGGAGTAGATTGTGAGTAATAATCTTCATAATAACCATTGTCCAATTATTACTAAAAATGATAATCAGTGATAAATATAAGAGTTAGAATGCAGTGATAATTAAAAAAAACTTCTTGTGCGATTGAACCCGCGACCTACGAATTACTAGTCCCGATGCCTCACCATTCAGTTAAAGAAGTGCTTGTTAAATTTAAACTTTTAGGCGGTTCTTATTTTTGACCTACATCAGATCCCTCTGGAAATGGCTCGCCGAACTGTTTATTTTAACGTTAAATTCCATTCTTCCTTCTCTAATTCTGTGTAGCTGTCACTCCTGTCACTGTCTTCCGATCGATCGAGCGGTGTGACGTCACGACCATTCCCGCGCTTTTCGTGCCGTATCAAATGAATAGCTTGCGGTCACAACTTTAATTATTTATTGCAAATTAAATATTGCGATTTGAGGGCTGATATTTAGTATGCGCTCTCTCTATAGATAGGCAAATATATTAAAGAAATAAAAAAATTGTTCAAGTTCCCCATTGTCTCGTTGCATATCTGGTATTACGCTTCGGAGGCTCTAAATCTCTATAGAATTAAAGAATCTTTTATATTGTGTAAGTATGTGCATATACTTACTGACACAATCAATTTTATATTAAAAAATGGTTGATAGTAAAGTTATGGTAAGTTATATTTTTCGATAATTAGCATTGACTCCGCAAGAGAATCAAGCGAAGGTCCATAAAACATCAAACTGACAATCAATGATTCTACTGCGCAACTCTGAGCGTCACGTACCTAACAAACGGCTGGTGCTCGAGGGGGCAGGGGGGAGGAAAAAAGAGCAACTCTGAAGCATCAAGCTCAAGCATACCCGAAAGAATGAAATGGGAGTGGAGTACTCCTGAGTAGCTCTGGAGTGCTCTAAGTGTAATACCCGAAAGCGACTCAAGGCTATCCAGCACCAAGGTTAGTTATAAACTCAAGGTTAGTTCACTAACCTTGAGTTAAACCAACCTTGTCTGGCATTGAAAAAAATGCCGTCCACCTGGCATAGCATGCATAAAATAGTGCAGTCGTCAATAAGTGCTATACATTCAACAAATTTAAGCACAGACCCAATAATTGGGCTTTCCAAACCTGGCTTGGGATAATTCTTAATAGCAGTATATAGGCACAGACCTATATAGCTTCGCTACTATACCTATAGGTCTGTGATATAGGTAAATGAAACGGAACAAAGAATGACAAACTACTTGTTAATTTTTGGTGTAGTGGAAATAGTTGAAACTACCTGTAACGCCATCAATAATAAAAAACCTACTGCACATTAAAATGAAGTTACCGCATAATAAATTAGGATATCGGCTTATGTTATTTATTTATGGCTATACAGGGTGGTCAGATAAGAATGCAAAGTGCTGTATCTCGGAAACTATTCGTCGTAGAGACTTGCGGTAAAATTTTTTTAGAATAAAGTGGCCAAGAGAAAATCCTGGAATTTTTTTTTCAGATTTCCAAGATAGTCACCCGGGGGCGTAACCGCCATCTTAAACTTTTAAAGTGATTTCTCACTGAAATCCAGCTAGTAATGTTACCAAAATAATAAGTATATATATATATATATATATATATATATATATATATATACATATATGCTTTTTAAAGGTAAGCTTTATTCGAGTAATTTTTGTTTAACACTTTTTGACATATCTATTAAAATAAAGTGGTGGGGAGTGATTCAATGTTTTTTTTAAATAAACAGCTGTAACTCCTAAATGACTGAACGGATTTTAACAAACTTGGTCTCTTTGGAAAAAGCATTTATTGGTCCATCAAACCCATCTTACCCGTGATATGTCTAAGTCTCAGTGATGCCGCTAGAGCGCGTTTTTTGATATAATAACAGAAAATTGCAAAATTCTCGAAAAAATTTAATGCAATAATATAACTTTTTTTCATAAAAATGTAGTGAAATGATACCTAAATAGACTAGTGAAAACCCTATCTCGATATCCTATATTGCTAGCTGAAAATATCAAAGAAAGAAAATTTAGTTTTATCATAAAATTTTAAAAAGACGCTGTTACACCGGTATTTTTTTTTAAGATTTAATGATAAACTTTCATAATTTTATCATTTTTTAATTATAAAAGTATACTTAGTTCAAAAAATTAAAAAAAACGTGTAGGGCATAATAATCAATGCATTTAATATGCAAGTGCAAGGTAGGCAAAATACGAAGGGTAGGCCATGGAGGAAAACAAATAATAATAATAATAATTCTCACCCTCACAATACTCCAAACTAGGAGTACCCCAGAAGCAACCACATGCTTGTGCGGGGGAGGGGGGCAATTACTATTATTTTGTCTTCGTTGCCATTTGCGGCTAGGGCCGACTTTTTTCCAGATAGAACTAGGATAACATTCGCTCAAGTACTACGGAAAACCCTAGAAAACCGTAGTAATCCCAGTGAGTGTAGGACAATTAGTAAATCACACGGATAAAGCTATTTAGGAGCAATACCGTGAATCCACATTTGTCCAGCGCTCTTGGCCATAGCGGTGTTTTTCTTTAAAGACATGTGCATGTGCCTGCCTCGAACCAAGGTCGATCGAAGGCAGAAAAACATGCCTAAAATCAACTTGTCAACAAATATTAAAATCCTATTCCTAACTGAAAAATGTTTTTTTTTTTAATAAAACTCTAACTGTCTTTAATCACAGTCAATGCATTGTTGGAGCCGCTAATGCGTGGACATTACAGCAGCTCCAATGTTGACAAGTACGGGGTGTCCCATTAAAAAAAAAACATAACTTTGAGTCGCAGCTACTTATTGGATCGCCCTGTATATGGGAAGATATTTTCGGAATGTAGTACTCATGTTTCTCTACAAGTTTTGTCTGTCTATACTTTTTTTTTCTAGCATTAACAATGTAGAAGATAAAGACCACCGCGGCCTACACGTAACTCAACCTGTAGAAAACAAATGACAGTCGCTCGTCAAGTCAATTAATTTCTTTAATTTTCTGTATATTGTTGCCTGTAAATGGTAAACGAAAAATAAAACCAACGTTCAAGACAAATAATAGGACTACCTAAATATCTAAAAAAAGGTATGTGCGTTACAAAAAATATACCGGGCGTTGCGACGCCGAGAGTCGTTTTGTCAAAAATTTTAAATTTAGTTGCGGTCTTTATTTGGTGTCATTTAACGCCACGGAAGCAGATATTCTTTTTCGATTTTCGTTTTCACACGGAGTTTGAATGACCCTGTACACTCGTTTATGCGCAATCGGTTTGAAAATACTCGTGAGCCGAAAAAAGTCGAAATACATTTTTAGTGTTATTTCGCAAGATAATGGAATTATACCATTTTTGGTAAACATATATAAAGCCCACTGGCAAACAAACTTAATCGGGTTTAGTGGACAACAGTGTAATACTTAATTGAGGAGAATAATTTACGGCACGGCTTAAAATGGACATGACATCATACTAAATTGGGATGCAAGCGAAAGTGAATTGTATTAATTGTTATAAAAGGACGCTCGGTGTTTCAACTCGGCATATTAATTAGGCGAATGACAATAAACTTTATTTCGAGAATCCCTGAAATTTTGTTTGAATTTGCATTGTAAATTCGTTTTATTATAATAACATAAAACATAGGGCCACAGTGCGTTAAATAAAATCAAGTGTGAAATTAAAGCTCACGTTTTTGAATATTCGGTGTGATTTGGTTTCAGAATATAACAGTCCACAGTCGTGAAAAAATACTAAATAGGTAGGTACTTATCGAAATATGTATGTTCACCAAAAGCTATAAGCATAATTATTTCACATACCATACCTAAGAGTTAATCATAACTTTCAATTTTTAAAAATTACACCTACCGACGAGAATGAGATAATCAGTTTCGAGCTAACAATTCATGAGTAACATTATCCATTCGAGATTTACCATAATGACTAAAATGCATTTTTTAGTCACCTGAGAATATATCAGCGGATTAAGTCACTGACGAAAATAATGGGTTGAAAGAATTCCGAACAAATATTTAATCACGAAGAGATATGGAAACCTTTACTTCCTCTGTGGCAACAAACTAACCGAGAAATGTTATAACAGAATCTAGACAATGGTACCTTTCCTTTGTGTGAACATTCAACAAATATTTTAAGATAAAAACTTTTCAAATAAAACAACAAAATCCATTTTTTTTGTAAGAGCGTAACCACAAAGTTGGTACTGTAATAGTTATTTATGTACATATTATACAGGGTGAGTTTTTTCGATGCCCACTATGGGGATCTCGGAAACTAGCAGAGCTAGAACAAAGGTTAAATGGGGAAAGAATTGCAGTTTTGAATGCTCAATCTAATGCTCCTTCTGGATTTTTAAAAAAGTTCATGGCTCACTAGGTATTTTGAAAAGAGTGATTTTTTGCTATTTCATCAGATCTCTGTAGCTCCGTTATTTCTGATTATACGGAAAAACTGTAGAGACAAAAATTGTAGATAATTTTGGACTTAATAAGATAATCTTATCCATTTTTTTTTGTTGTTTGTGATTTTTGAGATATGACATAAATTTGGGGTTTTTTTTTCAACGTAAATCATAGTTGGCTGTGGCCTTATCATATCGGCCATTTTTTGAGCTTTCCAAAGATATAATACTCGGCATAGTTGTTATAAAAAATAAAAGAGCTATGGCCAATTTTCTGTTTTTTTTTTTAATTTTCACATAGTCAGCCATGGAACATTTTCATAATAACGTTCTATTTTATAATTAGACATACTTCAAACTTTCTAATATTCTGTTTTTAGCTGGTAACAAAATGCAACAAAATAAAACAAAAATTAAAAAACTCTAATCAAAATTATTATTATTTTAGGGGGTCACCTTTTAAAATAAAAAAGGTGTTCAAACAATCCACCATTATTATTTATGCAAATATTGCATCTTTTTAAAACTGAATTTGTCGCCTTTCTTAGAGAGCGCCTGTCAATACTGGCAATTGCTTCTAAAACAGCTGCTCTTAAATTCAGCAATTGTCTCATACTTTATTTTATACTGTTCCCCACAAAAAGAAATCCAAAACAGACACATCGGGAGATATTTCTCCCTATCCAACTATTTGAATAGAGCTGATCTAGGTAATTTCTTACGGGCAAATAATTATGTGGTGTTGTTTCATTTTGTTACATTTTGTTACCAGCTAAAAACAAAATATTTATGTCTTATTATAAAATAGAACATAATTATAAAAATATTCCATGGCTGACTATGTGAAAAATTAAGAAAAATTCAGAAAATTAGCCATAGCTCTTTTATTTTTTATAATAACTATGCAGAGTATTATATTTTTGGAAAGCTCAAAAAATGTCGGATTTAATAAGGCCACAGCCAACTATGATTTACATTTAAAAAAACACAAGTTTATGTCATATCTCAAAAATCACAAACAACAAAAAAATTGGATTAGATTAGGTACCTATTTTATTAAGTCCAAAATTATCTACAATTTTTGTCTCTACAGTTTTTCAGTATAATCAGAAATAACGGAGCTACAGAGATCCGATGAAATAGCAAAAAATCACTCTTTTCAAAATATCTAGTGAGCCATGAACTTTTTAAAAATCCCAAAGGGGCATTAGATCGAGCATTCGAAACTGCAATTCTTTCCCCATTTAACCTTTGTTCTTGCTCTGCTAGTTTCCGAGATCCCCTTAGTGAGCATCGAAAAAACTAGCCCTGTATATTTTTTTGAAATCGCAAAAAAATGTTTGATTAGGCAAAAAAATAATCACAAGGGATCACCCGTCCATGAACCGACTGCGCGCGGCGTTGCTTGACTTTGACGATCGCTCTACCTAGGTCAAGTATGACGAGGCACGGCGCTTCCCAACAGAAACTCCAAACTGCTGCCTGTTGTGCAGCCTCCATGAAAAAATAGATTGATATTCAAATCTACTAAAATATTTATAGGTACTGAAAGATTGCGCTGCTATTGGTAAAAATTTCGCAAATGTACGAAAAGTTAAATGGGCCTTTATTGGCCGGGTTTTGAATATTTGGTCAGTTTTGACGGGAGGTGGCTTTGCGTCTGACGTTTAATGTTTACATCTCTCCAAGGCCTACTTATTGAAAGAATCGTACAATAATGGGCTACTTTAGTGCCGATTTCTGAGCTTTTAATGACGATTTTGAGACACTGATTTTGAGACACTTCACTGACGATTTCAAGAAAACGTTATTATTTAAGCACTGTCTCATTTTTAAGAATCCGTTTGCATAAAACGTTATTCTTCTATTTTTAAAGGATGTCCTCACTACCGCGGAAAACCGGCTGAAGATATTCATATTTTTTACCCGCTTTTGTTCGCCAAGTGGTTCTAGCCATGGCTAAACTAGTTTGGTGGTTACACAAAAACAAAACGCGGCATTGTTTGCCAGTGGAATTCGTAGCTTGCAAAAAGCGAAATGCGCTCCGGAGTGCATTTTTTAAATTGCTAGCCGAGCACCGAAAACGTTGGCATAAAAATCGCGATTTCGCTTTCTTCAAACGGGTCATAGTTATAAATAATTCCTTTTATTTGGCCAGCGCTAAAATGTTTAACGGCTAAGTGGATGGTCACCGTATAGAGCGGATATTCAGTGGCGTAGGGGCGGGGGACGAAATTTTCCGAAATCCACAGAAAATACAATGGTATTCATAAACATTGGACCAAATGGGAAAAATTTTATTATTAGATTTTTTAAAATCTTATTTCGGGCTACCTTGGTGCATATTTTAGGTACACTATTGCGCCGGAAGAGAGTAGTGACGTTACAGCCCATATGCCTGTCAAATATGACATTTAAAATAAAAATTAAGAAAAAATGGGGTTTTATCTTGGAAATCGGAAAAGGTTATTAAGAAAATGTATTCGTATTGTATTATTGTGCGTCTTTGTCAATTTTTGGAAGGATATTCGTCTTTTTCTTACTTCATATTCCAGGAATTGAAACTGAAACCATAAAATTCAATACGAAACTGCACCTTATCATTTTGCTTCGCTCAATTTCAAAATTATAGATGTGTTTTGTGTAAAAATATTACAACACTGGCCCAGGGCATGAACTTAGCTCAAAATTAAAGAGTCTGCACCAATATTGTGTTGTTACCCTACAACTATTTTAAGAAATCTTATTTTTCTCCTGTTTTGCGTTGAAATTTATTTGTATCTTTATGGTTTAGAAAGAAAGCAACCAGTAAATAAGTGTCTTAAGTTATTTTGCGGGAAAAAATATCGTGTACCAATTAGAAGAGATACAACGAAGAAAAAACAAATATCGTGATATCTTTCTGAAGATTGGCATGTAACATATTTTTTTCCGCCAAAGGCAAACCCAATTTTTCCCAATTTTTAGTTTTAAATGTCGAATTTGACAGGCATGGGCTGTGACGTCACGACTCTCTTTAGGCGAAATATGCTCCAACATATCCCGAAATCGTGTTTTCAAAAAAAAATCGAATATTACAAATTGTTCCCATTTGGCTCCAACCGTTTTGTCGTTTTCAATAAAAATTAAATTTCAAACAATAAATCTGACGAAGTTTGTTTACCTATGTTACCATTTAAAATTTCTCATTTCTCTCAATTTCCCTTCTTCATTTTTCTCTGAAATCTTGAAATAGCCCATTTTGTTTTCCAAAGCGTGAATATACTTGCAAACTGTCGATAATTTCGACAAAAGAGGCTCAGTTCTGAACGAACAGTTAGAGCGAACATATAACATATAATATATACTTCGTTGGAATCGGAAAAATGCGTAGAATTCAAAATATACAAGGTGTTCCATTTAAAAAAAAAACATAAGTTATGTCTGCCACCACGGCTTTCTAGAACACACGGTAACCTCAAAAACTAGCAGTTAAAGGGGGTGTCAATTTATAATGAGCCACTCTATACATTATTTATTAAAAAATAATGCCTATACAAAAAAATTGTGTTCTTTTTTTGGTTTAAAGTTTAAAATAAAAGTAACACCTGTCGCATAAAAGAACAAAAATAAATAAATATGTTTTTAATATAACACGTTTTTAAAAACAGACTAAAAAACGTGGGCCGCATGCAATAGATAATAATAATTATTATTATTATCTATTGCATGCGCCCCATCTTTATGGGTCTAGGAGAAATTATTTTATACTTTTTAGTCCGATTTTAAAATATTTTATACTTTTTAGTTCGCTTTAAAAGCGTATCCATATTTTCTTGTAAATGAGTTGGACATTCAAATTTATCAGTTTCAAAATCCTGATGTCAAAAATGTCGGTTTCCGGAACGATAACATATTGGTCGTTACCGCACCGTTTTGTTAGACATTTGTTATAAATAAAAATGACGTAGGTACCAAGATAAAATTTACACGCCTATTCTTCCAGAATCTTGACAAATAAATTAGTATTTTTAATTGCATAATTAAGTATTCACTCACCGATATTTACTATCCGAATTCCCTCGTCGTCTTGAAGAAATTTGAGGGCGACAGACACATTTTCCAGTTTCTGCGATCTGAAGGACGGTTTTTTGTTATGCTTAGGCAGTCTTTTGCCGGCTAGGACTTCTATAAGCGTAATCAGTCTCAGGCCGTCGCTCAGATCCGTCTCTAAGTTGCTGATGTGCTTAGACACGATTTTTAGGTGCTCGTTTGCCCATCTGAAACAAACCAAACAAATATCTAGAAGATTCTTTTGTATTATCTTTAACTCGGAAAAGAAAAATACGTTTCTTGGTCAAACTTACAGTACAGTGACCTTTTACCGTTGTTGTTGCTGCTTGAAAATCGCAGATAACATAAAAAGTCGCCTTCATTGTATAAATATTTACCCGAATCACTGTGTATAATTAATTTTAATATTTATTGTAATGCAATGAACAAATATTTTTTGTATTGTTGTAATAAAATAAATAAGACGGAAATAATTTGTTAGGTGATGTTGCGTTAGCGCGTGCAGTTTATTTTGTTATTATTTTTATACATGACGATCAAAAAATATCGTGTGTTAGAAATTTTAAAATGTAGTTTAAATATATCCTTTTTTTTACTGTTCTTCAAATCCAAGCTTTGTCGGTCAGTATGTCACCGTTTAATAATATATTCATTACAGCATAAATGTGTACACAAGTCACGTTGGACTCGTATTTAGTAGACAGTGTTAAGTTTGATAAAGGCAGATTAAAGTAAATATGTATACATTTTATGGATTCATAAAAACAAAGCTATTTTTTTCGAAAGAGCTAAATATCTAAATAAATTTTTAGTTAGTGACTTTTTTCACGATAACTTAAAGAATTATTCTAGATTTTAGAGGATTTTTTTAACATTCAACTGTGTTTTTCAGCACCCCATAAAATTTGTATTTACCATCCGATTTTGGTCGAGTATTTTTGCAAGGCCTACTACGACATATTTTTTGGGTCAAAATTGGACAAATCATAACAGGCATATTGTTATAAAAATTCTGACTACGCCACTGGATTGGGCAATCCTTAAAGTGGGTTTTTACCAAATTTTGTTAAAAAATGCCAATAAAAATTCTAGAGACCAATAAAAATCGACATTTAAGTACCTATTTTATCCGCCTACCCGTTTAAATCAAGTTGCACGTGGATTAAAAACAATTGAAACTGTAACTTACTTTATTACAAATTAATAGTAATGTCAAAAGGTATACCTAACTACAAAGACCCTAATGTAAAAATTATGCGGTATGAAAAATGTATCGAAATAAATGGTGGATTAGTAGAAAAAAATAAATTTCATTTTTACTTTAGTTTTTTTTGTATTTAGGTACCTATACCTATTTGTAGCAAAGCAAATTACAGTTTTAATTGTTTTTAATTCACATGCAACTTGATTTAAGCGAGTAGGCAGATAAAATAGGTACTTACTTAAATCGCCATTTTCATTGGTTTCTAGAATTTTTATTGACATTTTTTAACAAAATTTGTTACAAACCCATTTTAAGGGTTGCCCAATCCAGTGGCATAGTCAGAATTTTTATAATAATATGCCTAATATGATTTGTCCAATTTTGGTTTTTAAAATAAAATATGCCGTTTTGAAAAAAGTTTAAAAAAACTCAAAATCGGATGACAAATAATACAAATTTTATAGGTGAGTTCCGGTTTGAAATGGGTCACACTGTATATTTGTTTTCGATAAAAAGTTTCTATTTTGATTCAAAATTGAGACCAAAGTTGCAGTTTTGAATAGCGTCTTCACCAACAAAGTAAACGTCATCAAACATTACAAATATTACTTTTATTATCGATGTTCAGTGATAAAATAGGTACGTTAATGTTTACCAATTTTAAAAAAATAGTTTAAAAATCGGTTTCAGATATGTGTACCAAAAAAGCGTCTTTCTAGTATGCCGGTACCCAGTCCTCGTGCTATCAAAATAACAAACCACGCGTATGAACCACGAGAAACTCCTTTTGGTACCACCGCACATATTTTTCTAATAAGGCAAAACACCAGCATGCTTATGGAATGCTTTCTACGAAATGAACCGCCTTTTGGTTCTCCTAACCCATAACATATAATGTTGAATACAGGCGAGGTACCAAAAGAAGTTTGGAGTCACAGTTTTCACGAAACTACTGAGAGAATCACCTTTTGGTACCGGCACACTATTCCCCTGACCCATAATCCCCAAGAAGCGGTCCAGAAATTTCGAACAAAAATTCGGGGTGTTCGCGACCTTCCCGAGCAAAAGTTTTCACTATCAAGGTCACCAGAACGAAGACGACCGCCTTTCGGTACCGTCGCGTTCTTCGCCTAACCCACAACCCGAGAATGCTGAGCGCTGGTACCGAAGCCGGCGGTCCGGTACCGCTTGCCTCTTGGCGCGCCACCCGTACCACCCGCCTACTGACCTGGTGAACGTGTTCTGCTGGATCTTCTTCCACTGCGCGTCCTCTGCGAGCTCTCGTTCCGTCGTCGCCATCTCGTCCTCGTCGTCTTCCTGCTGGGCATTGCAGGCCACCGCCGGCAGTGGGACTGGCGCTGCGCCCGACGGTACCGGCTCGCCGGTACCGTCGACCGGTCCGGCGAAACCGGTGTCCGCCGCCGCAGGGTAGGGGAACTGGCTCATCTCAGGTCGGTCGGCGACGGCTGGGCTCCCTAGAAACGGCGCCGGTTAGCGCGGGGTTGCTATTGGGACGAACCGACACGTTGTCGGCACCAAAGGGTACCTCCTTAACACACCGAGGAAGAGGACAATATGCTTTGTCGAGATCGTTTGCGCGGGATTGCTATGGAGGCGAACCATTAGGTTGTCGCCACCAAAGGGTGCCTTTGGTTACCACTCTGGTTTTAAAGGTTGAAAAAATCTACTTGGAGAAATTGGTACTTAACCCAAACAAAGACAGCGTACAACCCAAGGCAGAGGCGGATATTGCAAGGTTCTATGGCTCCTTGAGGAAGGGGAACGAGTCGAATATGGACTCTCCGAGAACAAGGAAGACTTTGGTTCTCTTAGTTCCCTAGAAACGGCGCCGGTTAGCGCAGGGTTGCTATTGGGACGAACCGCCACGTTGTCGGCACCAAAGGGTACCTCCTTATGATAAAGAGGACAATATGCTTTGTAGAGATCGTTAGCGCGGGATTGCTATGGAGGCGAACCGTTAGGTTGTCGCCACCAAAGGGTGCCTTTGGGTACCACTCTAGTTTTAAAGGTTGAAAAAATCTACTTGGAGAAATTGGTACTTAACCCAAACAAAGACAGCGTACAACCCAAGGCAGAGGCGGATATTGCAAGGTTCTATGGCTCCTTGAGGAAGGGGAACGAGTCGAATATGGACTCTCCGAGAACAAGGAAGACTTTGGTTCTCCTGGTTCCCTAGAAACGGCGCCGGTTAGCGCAGGGTTGCTATTGGGACGAACCGCCACGTTGTCGGCACCAACGGGTACCTCCTTATGATAAAGAGGACAATATGCTTTGTAGAGATCGTTAGCGCGGGATTGCTATGGAGGCGAACCGTTAGGTTGTCGCCACCAAAGGGTGCCTTTGGGTACCACTCTAGTTTTAAAGGTTGAAAAAATCTACTTGGAGAAATTGGTACTTAACCCAAACAAAGACAGCGTACAACCCAAGGCAGAGGCGGATATTGCAAGGTTCTATGGCTCCTTGAGGAAGGGGAACGAGTCGAATATGGACTCTCCGAGAACAAGGAAGACTTTGGTTCTCTTGGTTCCCTAGAAACGGCGCCGGTTAGCGCAGGGTTGCTATTGGGACGAACCGCCACGTTGTCGGCACCAAAGGGTACCTCCTTATGATAAAGAGGACAATATGCTTTGTAGAGATCGTCAGTGCGGGATTGCTATGGAGGCGAACCATTAGGTTGTCGCCACCAAAGGGTGCCTTTGGTTACCACTCTAGTTTTAAAGGTTGAAAAAATCTACTTGGAGAAATTGGTACTTAACCCAAACAAAGACAGCGTACAACCCAAGGCAGAGGCGGATATTGCAAGGTTCTATGGCTCCTTGAGGGAGGGGAACGAGTTGAATATGGACTTTCCGAGAACAAGGAAGACTTTGGTTCTCTTGGTTCCCTAGCGCGGGGTTGACATAAAAAAGAACCACGTTGTCGCCACCAAAGGGTGCCTTTGGGTACCACTCTAGTTTTAAAGGTTGAAAAAATCTACTTGGAGAAATTGGTACTTAACCCAAACAAAGACAGCGTACAACCCAAGGCAGAGGCGGATATTGCAAGGTTCTATGGCTCCTTGAGGAAGGGGAACGAGTCGAATATGGACTCTCCGAGAACAAGGAAGACTTTGGTTCTCTTGGTTCCCTAGAAACGGCGCCGGTTAGCGCAGGGTTGCTATTGGGACGAACCGCCACGTTGTCGGCACCAAAGGGTACCTCCTTATGATAAAGAGGACAATATGCTTTGTAGAGATCGTCAGTGCGGGATTGCTATGGAGGCGAACCATTAGGTTGTCGCCACCAAAGGGTGCCTTTGGTTACCACTCTAGTTTTAAAGGTTGAAAAAATCTACTTGGAGAAATTGGTACTTAACCCAAACAAAGACAGCGTACAACCCAAGGCAGAGGCGGATATTGCAAGGTTCTATGGCTCCTTGAGGGAGGGGAACGAGTTGAATATGGACTTTCCGAGAACAAGGAAGACTTTGGTTCTCTTGGTTCCCTAGCGCGGGGTTGACATAAAAAAGAACCACGTTGTCGCCACCAAGGGTACCGTTTTCACCCACCAAGGAATTAAAGATATAAATAAGAACCTAAGGTCATAGTCAGATATGTCAAGGGTCCTATGCCTCCACAGATATGAACGATGGTCTCTCCAAGAGGAAACAAAGATAGGGAAGAACCCAAGGAAGAGTGGGATATGTCAAAGTTCTATGTCTTTTTTGGACACGATCCTTGAATCGAGCAGGGAAATTAATGTTTTGGCGGGAGAAATATGAAAGATGCGGACTCTCCAAGAAGGATGGTACACTGTGGTTCTGTGGGTTCCTGACTGAATACAACAAAATCGAGGTATGAGTCTCCCTACTCTGAAAGGTAGGTATGTAAGGAAATTTAAAGTTTTTGTGAAGATCAAAAACCAATTTAATAGCTACATTTTTTATACCTTACCTAAATGAATATGTTTTCGATGAGTGAACCCAATGATGTTTACTACTTCAGAATATTATGATAATAATTGTAAAAATTGAAAAAAATATATATTGGCAAAATTTGCGGTGATTTTGGAATAAGCAAAAGGTTAGGTTAAGTCATATGACACTAGTTCGTTGTTCTTTTATAGTATTCAAACAAAAATCACAATATAAAGTGTAAGAGTTGTTCATTTCAACAATGTAATACATTTTGTATTTTGTGTGCTAATAATATAAATTAATTATTTTATTACGTGCTGATTGCTTATTGAAAAAATCGTTAAACGTTATAAAAATCCAAAAACAAAGTTAAATTTTGAGTACTTAGTATGATAGGTTGGGTTATCTGTAATATAAAAAATTATACTTTTGTTTTCTTTTTACTATTTAGATAATAATATGTACTACTGCAAAAAAAAACTTGAACCGAGTTCAGTTTAGTACCTACAAACATATCTTACCTTAATATTAGTACCTACTCCAATATCAAAGGATGTGGTGGTTGTGGACAGTTACAACATTATTTATCATGCCAAAAATCCGAGCCGGATGTCCTAAAAACTGATCTGAAAGAAAAAAATTGAATTGTTTAAATAAATTGTCTAACTTTTTAGAGAAAAATCCAGTCAAAATTCTAGTTGAAACATTCACAAAAAGCCCTACAAAACAAGAATTTTGTGCCTAATCTATATTTATTATTAAAGTAAAAATTCATCAGTAAAAATAACACATTTTTAAAAAAGGCGTTACGAGAATATACAGGGTACCTTAAAAATGCTTATGCAAAAGTTCACTTTTAAACGAAATTAAAAAAGATACCTACTTACTATTTTTACAGCAATACGATATTTGTATGTAGAATTAACAGTGAACAACAGAATGAAAAGGAAGTTACTGCTTATCCATTATCGTGTCTCAATGTTTTTATTCGAACTTTTTCGTGATTCATATTACTAAGTAAATTTTGTAATACCTAGCTATATTCCTAAGTAGACTTTCAGGTTTCGCCACAACTAAGTCTAGAACTTTTCTCGATAAAAAAATGAAACCCGGTCAAATATATTTCTTTCTAAAGGAAGATTGAAAAGTTATGTGTCATTACACGTAACTCTGTAATCTGATACTAAAAACAAGTTTAGTGTAAGTAAACAATAACAATGTTAACCTAACATTATCAGAAATGTCAAACGGTCATCCAGCAGACATTAGTTTATTTCACAAAAATCCATCTTTGTTTATTATTTAAAACTCTAGCTGATCGAAAATTGCAACAGAGATATATACAGAGTGTCTACTTTTACACATATATAACTAACTCCATAAAATATTTATTTTTAAAAATAATCGAAAGAACTTTTTTTTGTTTGAAAGGCTTTCAAAAACCGCTTCTTTTGATCTTCCTACTGTTGTGTAAACGCAAATACAGGGCCGGCTACGATTTTTTTATACCCTCGATTTAAAAAAAAAACATTTAGCGATTTTTTTATTAAAAATTTGACACCACAGCTTTAATCAGGACAAGCCAAAACCCACATATACCAAATTTGAACAAAAAATATACAGGGAGTACCATTCCTACAGGGCGTCAAAGTTGAACAAAATAGGAATTATTTTAAAGCCATTTGGCTGGTCAAGTGTGCCATGGAATCCCCTCAAAACAACAGGACCATTAAGTGTTGGTGTGCAAATATTCAATAAAAAAATGTACAGGGTATTTTTCTCCGGGCCATCTCAAAATTATTAATTTTTATAAGATTTTATGCTGATCAAGAGTGCTCTGGAATTATTGAAAAAATATTAATAAGCACAAAAGTAATTTATTTTTTACAAAATGCCAACCTACAATTTAAATTATTGGACCTTTGTCAACAAAGTCACTGTCTAAGATGATACATTTTCTGCGCGTTTCCTGTTGTGGCACACCAGCTACCTTAGCTCACTGGCAACTTTTTAGTTCGTTTATAATGTCTGGGGTGGTTTTGATATACTCGATTTAAGACCCCAAAACATTCAGTACTTTTAGATCGCACAGAGAAAGACACTCTGTATATTTTTTGATTGGATCTTTGCACACCAAAACTGTAAGTGGTCCCCTCTGTTTTGAGGGGATTCCAAGGCACACTTGACTCGCCAGATGCCTTTAAAATTCCTATTTTGCTCAACTTTGACACCCTGCAGAATAGAACTCCACGTATATTTTTTGTTCAAATTTGGTATATGGGGGTTTTGGGGTGCCCTGACTAACGCTGTGGTGTCAGATTTTAAACACAAAAATCGCTATCGTGTTTTCGTGAAAATCGGGGGTTATGTGTTTAAAAGTAGACACCCTGTATATTCTGTTCAATAAGAAAACAGGGTGATTCAATTTTATTCTGGGACGCTTCAACAGGTAATAGAAAACCATAAAATATATTTAGTTTGTGGTAGGTATAAATTTTTATCCATAGCATACCAAAGTTCCCCAAATAGCCGGTGGGGGAGATTTGATTTTTCCACAGAATTTGAGATTTGAATTTATGTTTTGAATTTTTTTAATTGTCGTTCTTCTCAATGAACTTTTTAATCCATCGAAGTTAGAATAATCGTTATTTATACTTTTTATTTTTTAAAACTTTGAAAAGCATAATGTATTAAAAGTACGTTATCTTTGTCATGTTTGCGTATATGATTCTTTCGTGATTCATATTACTGAGTAGGTAAATTTTATGACATATCCTTAAGTGCCGTTTCATGTTTCACAACAACAAAAATAAAATGTGCTATAGAATTAGGAAAAAATCTACGGTAAGATAATAAAAAAACGTCCTGCTAGTTAGGATAATCGCGAAGGTGTATCACAATTTAAATATAAGTAACACGGTTTCCAAAACCATACAAAAATAGCGCGACTGTCAAGAAGTCTCCACCTAACTACACGTTATCCTATATTCCGATACTAATAATAAATCCACGAAAATAAACAATAACCTAGCATTGAAAATGTCGTACCGGCATTGGGCCGAAAATTAACCGTCTATTTTCGTCGGCGGCTCTCATATTATGCGCAGGTATTGCTCAGAATTTGCGCCGATAAGGTTTCCGGTACTTACCTTCATGAGCACTTTTTTCGACGGACGGATTACAAAAATCATTGCACGTTAACAGTGGACCGATGTGCGGCTAGCACGAAAGTAGAGATACGTGAAACTAAGAATAGACCCACACTGTCCACGAGTCTCATGATGTTTGTGTGTCTCGGAACGTGTAGGTAACCCCACTTTTCAGCTTGACATGCTCATTTTCGAAACATAGAGGGGCGATCTTCGGCTTGTTCCACGACACATATATCTAGTGTTACAAAAAAGGAAAAACTACGATGGTAACCGTCACATTCAATACACCGCTCTTTGCTATCTATCATCTGTTTGGTATCTACTTCGATCCGCTTTTCTATAAGTACAAGTACAGTAGTTATAAGGCCAAAAATATAAGCACCCTTAACTATAATGGAGCATTTATAGGCATCTTTCATATTTCCTAAAAGTCTCCATTGTTCTCAATTGTACAGGGTGATTGGTTATATTTTCCGTTTCCTTATAACATTTCAAGATTAAGTTGTTTGTAATCAAGGGAACTTCCTATTTTTTAAATTTTGGGATATACAGGGTGTTTCGAAATTAGCGAAAAACAAAAAAGTTACGTTTTTTCAAATGGAATGGCCCTCCTTTTCACAAGATTTTATTTAACTTTAACTGTGTGGTTCGAATATTCCAAGCTGAACCACTTCCTGACATCAGATTCGGCCTAAAATTTTGCATACACCTTTAGTTCCGGTGACAATACAATATGCAATACGCAATACTCAATATTGTAATACTTTCAAAATGGCCGTCGCCACAAGATGGCGGCTGATGTATTTTTTGTCAACCCCCTTAATATGGGTATAAAATAAAAGGGCTTGAAGAGTAGAAAAAATAAAGGTAGTGACATCACACTAAATTCAATATGGCCGCCGCTCCAAGAGTATCAAATGAAAGGGCTCGACAGGTAGAAAACAATAAGGTGAATGAGTTCATACGAAATCTAATATGGCACAAAGCACCATATAAAATTGCAAGCTTTTCAATTTGCAAAAACTTATCGCAATTTGGAATTGAATTATCTTAACGAAAACCTAAACTTATTTTATTCATTTTAGTACACGGCTTAAATAAAAGCTTGTTTTTAAAAAGTTTTTTTTTAATTTTCAATTTTATTTTGTGCTTTTTGATTCCCATGTCAGGGGGGTGGTAAAGAAATTTAGTCCGCCATCTTGGGGCGGCCGCCATATTGGATTTCGTATGAAGTGATTCACCTTATTGTTTTATACCTGCCGAGCCATTTCATTTGATACCCAACTTTATCGTTTTCTCCTTTTCAGGCCCTTTCATTTGATACCCATATTAAGGGGGTCGACAAAAAATACATCATCCGCCATCTTGGAGCGGCGGCCATTTTGAAAGTATTACAATATTGAGTATTGCATATTGTATTGTCACCGGAACCAAAGATATATTATATCTTTGCCTTTGCCGGAACTAAAGGTTTATGCAAAATTTCAGCTCAATCGGATGTCAGGAAGTGGTTCTAATTCAGCTTGCAAGATTCGACCCACACATACTTACTAACAGGGCAAGTTAAATAAAAGCTTGTAAAGAGTGGGAAAGTCGTTTTTTGAGGCAACAAAATTTTAAAGTCCCACATTTCACTATAGTAATTTTTGGGGCTCGATCCACTTTGTCGACAAAAAAATTCATTTTTTCGTAACATCTGCTTTTCACGAGAATCGAATTGAAAATCGGGTACAGCTCGAGCGATCTGAGTAACGCGACCCAGAAAGAAATCCCATTTCTTCCAAATATAGTAGCGATTTGAGATCGTGCTCTAGGTTAATCACGCCGCATTTTACAGCAACATATGTTTAGTAAATGGTCTGGTTTGACTTAATTTAGGCATTTGCCTACAGAAGATTAATTATTTTTTAAGCGAGCTCCTCCGCAAAAGGATCAACGCGATTTTACATGGACCGAATATGTTTAATGGCAAACTTTTATTTTCGCAATAGTAGCTATGTGAATACTGAGGCGGAAAATTGTATATTACGTTAGATCAACCGTTGCGCATAACGCCGAAGTCAGCTATAGCCCGCGGCTGTAATTAAAGTCAGCTATAGCCTGGGGCTATAATGAAACCAGTGGCGTATCCAGGATTAACGTCTGGGGGGGGGGGGGCAATCAGTTATAAATAACAAAACTCTGTCGATAATTTTAATGAATAAAACAGAACAAAAACATATTTTCTAAAATAAATAAATACAGGGTGTCCGGAAATAAATGCGCCAACTTGAAAAATTAAAAAGAAAAATGGAAAGTATGATGAAAAGTTCATGGGGACATGGGTCCGCAGATGTTTGGTTTTCGAGATGCAGGGTGTTGAAATTGAAATTTTATTTTCGATTTTTTTAAATAACTTTTTGAGGCGATAAAATTTTCTTGTAAAATTTGGTAGCCGGAGTTTTTTGGGGAAGAGAAGTCATAATTTGGTATTATTTTTGGTGCAATCCGTAGAGGGCGCTGCGTACGCTATCATTATTTAATTTAATTTGCCCTAACTTGTTTGACAGTAAACTTTTACGAACATTTTGTGAATGTATCCTCTTCCCACACGTTTTCTAAGCAAAAAAGGTATACTTGGTGAATAACGCCAAAGGTGACCGCTTTCGAGAAATTTTCAAATTTCTGCATCGATGCAGGTACATATCGACACTCGTATGCAATTAAATTCAAAATAAAATTTAAATAAACAAGCACATTTATTTTTTGACAATTTAATTAACTTGTTGTTTTTTTTGCAAGAAAATTTTGTCGTCTCAAAAAGTTACTTAAAAAAATCGAAAATAAAATTTCAATTTCAACACCCTGCATCTCGAAAATCTGCGGACCCATGTTCATATGAACTTTTCGTCATATTTTTCATTTTTCATTTTTCTTTTTAATTTTTTAAGTTATTACCGGACACCCTGTATAACATAAATCTTCTTCGCACAAGTAGAATCTATATCAAAAAATCAAGTATTATTTTTTTGGTCTTGAGCTCGTCAAATATCTTCTCTGGAGATATGGGTATTTCAGGGTACACGGTACACATAAAGGAGTGTTAACTCATTCAGTGGGTTTTGGCTAATATTGTTCTAATATAAATTTTTAAAATTTTCATTTCCATTTTTGAAAATGATCTTTCTGGCACACTGTAATTCTGCAAAATATGTTTAGTAGGAGTTTAGACGGAGTGTGTGCATAATATAGGGCGGCGGCGCGTTCTCAAATCTACTATCTACTGCATAGGTTTTATTTTCGAGAAGACAAGATGAAACAAATAACAAATTGTAGATGTTTGATGTCCACTGTATTTTCAGATTAGGCCAGGAGTATACAATTTTTGTTATTATTAATTTTGATATTATAAATCTCGTTTATCTCGACAGCTCTGGGGGCAATTGAGCCCCTTTGCCCCCCCCCTGAATACGCCACTGAATGAAACTTTCGCCGAGTTGTGCAGGGTTATTCATATAACATCCTACCCCTCTTAGGTATCTTTTTTGTCTTTAATTTTGGAAAAAATGTAAATATGAAAATTGTATAAAATTTTATTGCGATTTCAGTTGTGTATTCAGACAAACAAATGAATATTTTAATAAAATATTTGGAGCACAAACGTATGATTTTTTAATAATAATAATAATTCACACATTACTATACAGCTTTGAAATATTGAATAATTAATAAAATATAATTTTATCGAATCACTATTTTTAAACGTGATTTTCTTGTCGTATGTTGCAGTTATTTAAGTAATACAAGACGACCTTTTTTATGTAAAAAAATACGAGGAATACAACATTATACAAATTCACTTACCTTAATATTTTCCAGGGTTAAAGAATATAAAAATATAGTATCACACAAAAAGCGAATTTACTATAAGAAAACAAACACGGCAATAAAAAATCTTCAAACCACAATGCTGCCTAGTGCGTTGCAAAATAAGTAATAAACAATAAATTGCAGGATAACATTGTGTATGTCTACAGGTTGATAAAAAAATCATCCGATTTAGTCGAGAACCAAAACTAGGTACAGAGTCATCAATAACTTACTCCTGTTCTATGCAGACAGGGTTATTCATATAAAATTCTACCCCCTCAACTTTTTAATTTTGTGTATTCAGAGAAACAAATGAACAAAATGTCGCGTTTTGGAGATATAGACCAAACTTATGTTTTTTAGATGGAACACCCTGTATATTTATCGATTTTTTTGAAATCTAAGCATTTTTCTGGTTTCAACGATATATACATGTTATATGTTTGCTCTAGTAGGTAGTTTTCACAAAATCGTCTTTTCAATTATTGAATTTCAGAGAAAATATAAATTGCTATGGAAAATTCAAAACAACTATTACGAGAATCAGAGCTTGACTTTGACAGTTTGTATCAGGTATTAATTGTTGTGTTACCATATCGTGCTATGAAAATGGTATACTATTGTTATAATATTAGTGAAAAAAACGACATTGTTGAATGTTATGTTTCTTGGGAAAATAATGCGAAGCGTGCAAGGCGTGAATACGCATGAATATACCCAGGGAGACAGGGAGAGTCCTACCTCATCACACGTATTTCAAATATACAGTGACCGGCAGAAAGTTGGACACAAATGGAAAACTTTTTTATTATTAATTTCTCAGAAAATTTTATTCTTGATAAAAGTTGGTGCATCATTTCAAACTCAAAACGCACATATCAAAATTTAAATATCTCTTTTTGGATACGAGGTAGATTAAAAAATGTAAGAGTAAAGTACTCTTATTTTTTAAAATACTGTAAAAAGTTACTTACAAAAGTTGTTTGTAATCAAAGGTGGATGTCAGATTTAAAGTCATAGCCACCTAGTAAAAAAAAAAGAAATTTCTCTTTTTTTTTCGACCACCCTGTGTATTACAAAAAAACAAAATACCGCAAGCGTAACTTATCATCGGATAACACATGAATTTGCTACTAAACTTTAATTTTGTTCGATTAGCAGCTATAAATTTAAATTAATCGAAATCAAGTTTGAAAATATTAAATTTTTATGTCCAACTTTCTACCGGTCCCTGTATTTATAACAAATTGAGAATTACTGGAAGTTTATTATACTTCGTGAAAAATTCGAGACATTCAATTAAAGATGCATCGAGATATTTGGAAATATCATGGAGCTCAGTCCGGAGAGTGTTGAAAATGCATAAGTTTAGACCATATTGCTATCGCCCAGTTCAAAAACTGTATGAACATGATAATTATAGGAGGCGAGAATATTGCCGTTTAGTGTTGGAGAGCCAAGTGGAAAATGATCCGTTTATAGGTGCGTATTTTTATCACTTCTAAATTACCACTATAAAGATTACACTATACTACTATTAACTAACTACTACTAGACAATAAACAATACTATTCTATTACTACTCGTACGATTATTACTATTACAGATTCTATATTATGGACTGATAAAGCCACTTTTACAACATGTAGCGTTTTTAATAGAAGAAACACTCACTATTGCATCATAGAACACCTTCTATAATTTGATTTAATCTATAGGTATATATAAAAATGAATCCCTATTTCCCTTGGTCGCGCCATAACTTGAGAACGGCTTTACTGATTCCATTTATCTTTTTTTAATAAGTCTTCTAAAGCCTTGTAGAAGGTTTTTACGGAAAGAAAAATTAAGAAAATTGCGCAGAAAATTGGAAAATTTCAGAAAACATACATAAAAATGAATCCCTATTTCCCTTGGTCACGCCATAACTTTGAGAACGGCTTTACCGATTCCATTTATATTTTTTTAATAAGTCTTCTAAAGCCTTGTAGAAGGTTTTTACGGAAAGAAAAATTAAGAAAATTGCGCAGAAAATTGGAAAATTTCAGAAAACATATATAAAAATGAATCCCTATTTCCCTTGGTCACGCCATAACTTTGAGAACGGCTTTACCGATTCCATTTATATTTTTTTAATAAGTCTTCTAAAGCCTTGTAGAAGGTTTTTACGGAAAGAAAAATTAAGAAAATTGCGCAGAAAATTGGAAAATTTCAGAAAACATATATAAAAATGAATCCCTATTTCCCTTGGTCACGCCATAACTTTGAGAACGGCTTTACCGATTCCATTTATATTTTTTTAATAAGTCTTCTAAAGCCTTGTAGAAGGTTTTTACGGAAAGAAAAATTAAGAAAATTGCGCAGAAAATTGGAAAATTTCAGAAAACATACATAAAAATGAATCCCTATTTCCCTTGGTCACGCCATAACTTTGAGAACGGCTTTACCGATTCCATTTATATTTTTTTAATAAGTCTTCTAAAGCCTTGTAGAAGGTTTTTACGGAAAGAAAAATTAAGAAAATTGCGCAGAAAATTGGAAAATTTCAGAAAACATATATAAAAATGAATCCCTATTTCCCTTGGTCACGCCATAACTTTGAGAACGGCTTTACCGATTCCATTTATATTTTTTTAATAAATCTTCTAAAGCCTTGTAGAAGGTTTTTACGGAAAGAAAAATTAAGAAAATTGCGCAGAAAATTGGAAAATTTCAGAAAACATATATAAAAATGAATCCCTATTTCCCTTGGTCACGCCATAACTTTGAGAACGGCTTTACCGATTCCATTTATATATTTTTAATAAGTCTTCTAAAGTCTTGTAGAAGGTTTTTACGGAAAGAAAAATTAAGAAAATTGCGCAGAAAATTGGAAAATTTCAGAAAACATATATAAAAATGAATCCCTATTTCCCTTGGTCACGCCATAACTTGAGAACGGCTTTACCGATTCCATTTATCTTTTTTTAATAAGTCTTCTAAAGCCTTGTAGAAGGTTTTTACGGAAAGAAAAATTAAGAAAATTGCGCAGAAAATTGGAAAATTTCAGAAAACATATATAAAAATGAATCCCTATTTCCCTTGGTCACGCCATAACTTTGAGAACGGCTTTACCGATTCCATTTATATTTTTTTAATAAGTCTTCTAAAGCCTTGTAGAAGGTTTTTACGGAAAGAAAAATTAAGAAAATTGCGCAGAAAATTGGAAAATTTCAGAAAACATATAAAAATGAATCCCTATTTCCCTTGGTCACGCCATAACTTTGAGAACGGCTTTACCGATTCCATTTATATTTTTTTAATAAGTCTTCTAAAGCCTTGTAGAAGGTTTTTACGGAAAGAAAAATTAAGAAAATTGCGCAGAAAATTGGAAAATTTCAGAAAACATATATAAAAATGAATCCCTATTTCCCTTGGTCACGCCATAACTTTGAGAACGGCTTTACCGATTCCATTTATCTTTTTTTAATAAGTCTTCTAAGCCTTATAGAAGGTTTTTACGGAAAGAAAAATTAAGAAAATTGCGCAGAAAATTGGAAAATTTCAGAAAACGTAAAAAAAGATTAATGAAGTAGTTCTCAAGTTATGGAAGTGACCGACAGACGTTGTCCTGTCTTAACTATGAATATTCAAAACATAGTGTTTATTGTAATGCTTTTTGATACACAAAATTCTTAGTTTTGTTTTCTGGCGCATAAATAAATAATGTTGAAGATTTTCCGACGCGGGAGCAGGCGACATACAATTGGCCATGTGAAAAACATGGATTTTCAAGATTGATGCCACAAACACGTAACGACTGCCCTTGGGATTTATTTATCGACATTGCAAATGCAAGCACTGGAAATTGTAATCGTTTAAAAGTCAAATTGCATGTCGTTGGGAATCCCGGGTCAGGACGGGTCAGGACAACGTCTGTCAGGACGGGTTAGGACAACGTCCGTCGGGTCATTTATTGTTTCGCAACAATAAATCGATAAATAAATCCCAAGGGCAGTCGTTAAGTGTTTGTGGCATCAATCTTGAAAATACATGTTTTTATCATGGCCAATTGTATGTCGCCAAAACTGAGAATTTTGTATATCAAAAAACATTACAATAAACACTACGATTTTGTTTTTTTTATTTATTCCGGTTCGAATCGAATATTCATAGTTAAGACAGGACAACGTCTGTCGGGTCAGCTAGTTCGTAATAAAGTATCACGTTCCATCCATAAATATGCCTTTTATTAAGACTAAACTCACAGAAAAAATAAAATATAACTTATGGAAAATTTTCACAGCAGTATTGGCTTTGTTGAATTTTCAATATATTGTTGTACCTAATTGTGGGAATACAACAATTATTAATGTAAACTGTCAAATCTCCATTTATAATATTCTCGTAATAACTGTTGTGAATTTTCAATGGCAATTTTGATTTTGTCCGAGATTTAATAATAATCATCGAGAAATAAACAGGGTGTTCCATCTAAAAAATAAAAGTTTAGTCTATATCTCCGAAACGCGACATTCATTTGTTTTTCTGAATACATACCTGAAATCGCAAGAAAATTTTATACAATTTCATATTTACGTTTTTTTTTTCAAAATTAAAAACAAAAAAGTTAAAGGGGTAGTAGATATGTTATGATAACCCTGTACGATTTTATTCACAATAGTTATAATTTTACTAGCAATATAAAAGTTACAGTATGATATACATACGTATAGTCCTCCTTACGGCAGAATGCGTGCGACGTAAGGGGGAAGAACTCGCAAATATTATAGAATTAGACACATTCAGGGGCGTAGCTCAATTTTGTGTAACTCACTGACTTAATTTTCATATAATTGTTATTTAATTTATTGTTAATATTATTCTTAACGGTGATGCCTTAGACTATGGAGGAAGGCAAACCCTTATAACATTGGCAATTATTTCTCGTGCTTGAGAATGGAACGTTCTTCCCTGTTTACTCATTTTGCACACGTTAACTCCCGAACATACGAAACGCCACTGAGCTCTCTGAGCCGGCGGAAAAAATGAGGTCTGTATGGTAGCCCAAATACGCAGTTAACTTTACGTACTATAGAAACAGGCACAAAACGCGTTGGCTAACTGGTTTTGTCAGCCGACTCCTTCGCAGAAGTGCTGTGTTGCCGTATTTCAAAGGCGATGGTAGACGCGACGATGTTGAAAAAAATATAATAGGTGTTTTATCACACCGCGTTAAAAATAAATGATAAACAAAAATGGGTAAGTGGTCCCGTGATGCGAGCTTTATTTTTTCGGTATAACAGAGTTCAGAAATTCGGCTTCAATATGATAAAACTTGTATTCGCCAATAAATAACGACCACTCGTATAGGAAATCTCGCAACGCTGCCCGCATTCTTTAGAAACGTTTTCTTTCGTGCTTTGGACTATATAAAACAGAAGGTTAAACTCTAAAAATTAATTTTATTGTGAGCACTGATCAAGGTACTATTTGTTTACTTCCGCACAGTGCCGAAATCGCATTATAGTAACCAATACCGATTTCCTAATGAAAAATATGTATGTAAACATCAGAAATTCGCGTTGGCTGTGGCCGGAAATTAGACAAAAGAGCGTGAATAGCGGAAACCCGGGTGGACCATATGCTTGACTAGGCAACAAAAAAAATGATGTCCGGTAGTGCTATGCAGCATCTGATATGATGTTGACGTTTGTACTTTTTTCGAGAAAAACGGTGGTCATTTAAATTATGTTTTTGGCAGAAGTTCTAGTATGTTTAGTGTTTGTTGGTGTTCGTTGTCAAGTGACCAGGCGGCCTATAGTTCAAATAGAACAAGGTGTGATCGAAGGGGTATGTATGTCAGTATTATCAACAAAGTATCGCCCACAAAAAAATTGTATTTGTTTATTACACTTCTGTCAAATTTTCTTTGGATTCTGCAGATACTGTAAATATACAGAATAATATGAGACACATTTACTAGCTTTCTATATATCTGAAAATTGCTGAAACATACAGGGTGACCTAGAGTTGAGGCTATGGACTTATTATGGGAAACAAAAATATAAAGGATTGGCATGGAAAAAGTTAACACTACTTATACTGGGTGACCAGAAAATTGAAGAAAAGTTAATTATCATAAGAGTAAACTACCTCTATTTGTAGAGATGGTGAACAAAGTAATAGAGAAAATTTGTTCAGCCTAGTAAGTTACTTAGGTGTACAAAGTTGTCAGGCCTACTTTGATTTTTTCTTGTGTTTTCTTCGATTAAATAATTTTCTGTAAATAGTAAGACAAAATTGTCTTAAGAAAACTTCTTCAGAATGTAAAACTGCGCACGATGACAAAATTTAACGATTCTAGGCCTACTTTGTATTTTGGAAAATATTGGAGGAAACTCAATGTAGACCCAGAATTGTCAAAAATTGTTTCATCATACACAGTTTCCTACTCTGAGTAATTTTTATTTATACAGTTTTCTCTTACTACCTACAGACAATTATTTAATGAAAAAAAAAACAAGAAAAAGCAACACTCTGAGTGGTTCAGTTGACTATTCAACTGTTTTAAGGGGATTCCATGGCACACTTGACTTGCCAGATGGCTTTAAAATTCCTATTTTGCTCAACTTTGACACCCTGCAGAATGAAACGCCTTGTATATTTTTTGTTAAAATTTGGCATGTGGGGGTTTTTAGGGTGGCCTGATTAACACTGAGGTGTAAGATTTTAAATAAAAAAATCTCTAAATGGTTTTCGTTATTTTTTACAGGAAAAAAATTCGTAGTAGGCCTTGAAAATTGAGATTAAGACCTGAAATTTTGCACCAAAGTAAAAAAAAAGAGTTTTGTGGCCTATCTTTAGAAAATGAAAAATAAAAATTTTCCGGAGGTGCTTCCATTTTAAATGGGTCACCCTGTATACTAACTCCTCTTTGAATAACTGGTAATAATATTTTACTGAATTCCACTGAACATTCAGCAACACAATAGTCCTTAATTTTTCGCCTATTTTCTACTTCTTCTTTGAGAATTGGTTGGGACCTATCCCACAAAATTCTATGATTATTATTAAAAGATATAATTTGTATGTCCTTTTAAACGAACATAGACCATAGAACTTTTCACACTCACACTGCATTTTATAAAAAAAACTTTTTACCTCATTAAATGGTTTCGTTTTAACTATAGCATCGATCTTAACGTGTTTTTGGTTTTAAATACTGTTCTGACATTAAAACGATTGCCTAAATCTGATTTAACTTATCTGATAGTCCAAGAATATAAGAATAGTTAAATACACTGGACCGTCAAATAGTGACAGATTTAGGTACCCCTAAAAAGAAAAGTATATCGCTGTTTGCACGGTTGTTTGGTTGTTCTCTGTCCATGTTGAGTAGAATGAAGGAAAATTTACGAGTGGCCCCTGGGGATAACATATGGAAAATTCGATTTTCCTTAACAAAATTAAAAAGTATCTGTTGTCCATATTTTCACGCAAGCTGTGTTCACTAAATGAATAGTTAATAGAACCTGGCTTCGGAAAACTAGAGGCTTGAGTGTTACAGGTGGCCAAAGAGTTGACATAAGGGCGTAATCTTGTAAGGAAAAATCGAAATTTTGACCGATTTTTCCACACAAGCCCATCGAAAATATGAAAATGTAAAATTATATACAGTATCGGCCAAAAGTAAAGAATCAAATAAATAATTTATTAATTATTTACAGATATCGATTCATAATATTTTGGAATCGCTGAGTATATGTCTATTGGCCTCTAAAAAACTTCCAACATGGCAAAAACGGGACACGATTCCGTTTTTGCTAAATAAATTTTTTCCCTTGATTTTTGTGGGACAAAAGTAAAGAAACATTTGAGTTTAGTCTCATTTCTTATGTTACTAACTATTTCTTATGTTACTAGAGTTATGTTATGTTCTTATGTTACTAGAGTTATGTTACTAGAGTTGTGGTTCTGAGAACAATGCAGTTTTACTAACATGCCTAAAGAGAAAAGTTTGTCAGAAGACATGAGAAAATCAATTATCGAAAAATATCGATCTGGCAAGAAAAAGGTTGAAATTGCAAGGCAATTAAAATTAAACCGCTGTGTTATCACAAAAGGAATGCAGTGTATAATCAACGAAGAGGCCGCGTAAAACACTATAAAACTGATTTCTTCAAGAAATCCATTTTGGCATGCAGGGATAATTAAAAAGGAAATTCGACAAGTGAGTTTAACTTTAAGATCTATTAGGCGTTGGTTGAATGAATTCGGCCTTTATGGGCGAAAACCAGCGAAGAAGCCTTTTGTTTCTGCTAAAAACAGATGAGCCAGGTTAGAATTTGCAAGGAATCATATTAAGTTCGTCAATGGAAAAACGTTTTATGTGATCAAACAAAGTTTAACTTGTTTGTTCTGATGGAATACAGTGAGTAAGATGTCCGAAGAAGAAAGGTTTAACCCTAAATAGAGTAAGGGTACAATTCAATATGGCCGTGGAAATGCGATGTTGTGGGGTTGTTTTTCTGTACACGGAGTGGGCCCCTTATTTCATATCGGTTGCATCATGGACAGATTTGTTTATCTAGACATCTTAAAGGAACAAATGCTTCCATTTGCTCAAGAGAATTTGTCCTTATGGTGGATTTTTCAGCACGATAAGATAGTAAAACACAACTGAAAAATAAATGTAATAAAGTGGCTTGCTCAAAGTCCTGATCTTAACCTTATTGAGAACCTCTGCGATAATAATAAGAGAAGAAAACGTAAACGATGGCAAATATGAATGTAAAGAAGAACTATTAGAAGCTGTCATGAGAGCATGGATATGGATAATAATGTTTCGCAAGAATATATTGATAAATTAATATACTATATATCTAGAAGATGCGCGCAGAAGTTACAAAAAATAATGGAAATGCGACTCGTTATTAAAATATCCCTTGTTAATTAACTTTTAAAAATCGTTTATTTACTTATGCCCGCCCAAATATTAAAAAAAATACAGACCCTAAACGTGTTGCTTTTTATTATTAAAATTACTATACTTATTTTATAACCTTATAACATATAAAATTGCTTTCCAAAGTTTAATAAAAATTTAAAATTTAAAGAAAATAATAGAATGATATATCCAAAGTTTCTTTACTTATGGCCGGTACTATAATATACAGAGGGTTTCCCAACGGAAACTTGACACCCCCAAAAATTAAAACGGAAAGTTGACAATCCACTGTACGCGTAGTAATTTCTTACACAAATGCTAGCCACTAATAAGTTTTTTATCTACTACACACGAGCAAATTCCTAGTTTTTATTTACGTGTCGATCAGTTTACAAAAAAGTCACAAATGAAAAAGCTGAAACAAAACAAAAAAGTTCACACGAATTCAAACATTATATCTTTTTAAAATAACAAAAAGTCACTGTGGCAAAAAAAGTCCCCGTTCTTTTGCTTGTAACTACGAAATCGTTAGTTTCAGCCTTCTATTGAAAGTGTAAACGTGTTTTTGAAATGGTTTATTCTATCGCGGAAAGGTTACAAATTGTTGCAATTCGTGCTGAATGTAGCTTTAGCGCAATCATGATTAAAATAACAAATTGCAACAATTTCTACCCTTTCCGCGATAGAATAAACCATTTCGAAAATACGTTTCCACTTTCAATAGCAGGCTGAAACTAACGGTTTCGTGGTTACAAGCAAAAGAAAACGGAACTTTTTTTGTGACGGTGACTTTTTGTTACATACAGTGTGACCCATTTGTTTTGGGGTCAGTCTGTAAAAAGTGTATCAATCGTGCGATTTGGCTGATTTTTTTTTTAAATTGTAGAGCTCGATGAACTGCACATTTTGAACAAAAATTGCCTGGTTCGCATAAAATCCAAAGCCTACTATGACCGTTTTTATGAGCAAAATTTTAAGAAACCATATTAGCGTTTTTTTTTGAAAAAATCTGTGTGCGCCAATGGATTGAGCACCCCTCGAAATGGGTATGTACAAAATTTCATCAAAATATTTCAAGTAAAAACGATTTTGTAGAAAAATTAAAAATGCAGCCAAGGTACGTCTTTATTTTCAAAAATTCAAAGTTGGCCATGGAAAATAATTGAATTGTTTACTTTTATTAAGTGTCAAACTGTCTAAATTGAGTTCAGAAATTGTTTGTGCTCAATACAATTAATTATCATAATTATGGAATATTTAAGCATAAGAGACAAAATAGAAATTGTTCGACTCGTGGGCGACAACGAGCGCTCGGCAGCAGAAGCTGTGGCCGAATTTAACAATAGACACCCAGGTAGATCAGTGAGTCGAAGTACTGTACAACGTATAAACAATATTTTTGATGAAACTGGATCGATTTCTAAAAATTTATTAAAAACTAGGCAAAATGGACGCCGTGGACTTGTTGAAAATAACAATCAAATTCTGCAATACTTTAGTGACAATCCTCGAAATAGTGTTCGAACGGCTAGTTTAGACCTTCATATACCCAGAGAGAGTATAAGGAGATGTTTGAGACAAAACAAAATAAAACCGTTTAAGCCAAAATTTTTGCACACCCTGGAACCAGGAGATGAGGAGAGAAGATTAGAATTTTGCTATTGGCTGCAAGGTGAATATCTCCATAATGGCAACTTTTTAAATGAAATTTTATTCACCGACGAAGCCACGTTTACTACAAATGGTGTAGTATCAAGTCAAAACTGCCGTCACTGGTCAGCTGAAAATCCAGAGTTTATAATAAATGCAAGGAGACAATATTCACAAAAAATTAACGTTTGGTGTGGAATACTACGCGACAGAATAATTGGCCCATTTTTCTTTGAAGGGAATTTGAATGCGGCTGGCTTCTTGAATTTTCTAGAAATTGAATTTAGAAATGCTTTAGATGAGTTACCATTAAGATACCGTTTAAATTTAAAGTTACAGTTAGATGGCAGTCCTATTCATAATGCTCGTTTAATCAGAAACTGGCTAGATAATAATTTTGAAAACTGTTGGATAGGGCGAAATAGTCCTTTCTGTGAGTGGCCACCGAGATCTCCGGACTTAACTCCTTTAGATTTTTTTCTTTGGGGTACACTTAAGCAAAATGTTTATAAGTCAAGACCCCATAATTTACAAGAACTACAAGCTAGGATAAACCGTAGTTGTGAGGAAATTACTCCACAGCAAATACGAAATTTAATTTTGAATGTACGCAAGAGGAACGACAAATGCATTGTAGAAAATGGAGGCTTGGTAGAAGTTACAAAAATTTTATAATTTTAATTGTTTTTATGTTTTGTGTTTATAAGCATAAGGTTGTATTATTACAATTCAATTATTTTCCATGGCCAACTTTGAATTTTTGAAAATAAAGACGTACCTTGGCTGCATTTTTAATTTTTCTACAAAATCGTTATTACTTGAAATATTTTGATGAAATTTTGTACATACCCATTTCGAGGGGTGCTCAATCCATTGGCGCACACAGATTTTTTCAAAAAAAAACGCTAATATGGTTTCTTAAAATTTTGCTCATAAAAACGGTCATAGTAGGCTTTGGATTTTATGCGAACCAGGCAATTTTTGTTCAAAATGTGCAGTTCATCGAGCTCTACAATTTAAAAAAAAAATCAGCCAAATCGCACGATTGATACACTTTTTACAGACTGACCCCAAAACAAATGGGTCACACTGTATTTTAAAAAGATAAAAGGTTTGAATTCGTACGAACTTTTTTGTTTTGCTTCAACTTTTTCATTTGTGACTTTTTTGTAAACTGATCGACAAGTCAATAAAAACTAAGTAATTTGGTCGTGTGTAGTAGATAAAAAACTTATTAGTGGCGGGGATTTGTGTAGAAATTACTACGCGTATAGTGGATTGTCAACTTTCCGTTTTTAGCCAATAATTCTGTCAAATCTGAGCATCACTGTATTCGTAATAATAAGGGCTTTAAAATGATGCGCCACAAGGGGGGTAGTTCCATTTGAAATTTTAAACATATCGGGTTGGTTAAGTTGGTTTGTCTGTCAAAAAAGCTCCCCCCAATAACAAAAATCGACGGTGAATTTTCAAATATTTTTCGGTTTTCTAATTTTTGGGGGTTTTCGTTGGGAAACCCTCTATAGGAAAATCGAAATTTCCATATGTTATCCCCAGGGGCCACTCGTAAATTTCCCTTCATTCTACTCAACATCGATGTACAGGGTGTCCAGATTTGGTTGTAAATGCGGGGTATCTCGGTTATTTTTAAAGATAGGGAGTTGCGGTTTTCGCGAACCGTTGCTACTTTTTTGTGAAACGAAAGATACCGCAAACAGATTTTTCATAGCCACCTTCGTTTTTAAGATACAGGGCGAAATTTAAAATTTGCGCTTTTGGGCATACCTCGTATCTTGGGAATGATATTGACATGGCAAAAACTGTATCTTATAGACATTTTTACGTAGAATTCAGTGCCGTATTCAGTTTTTTACTAAAATTGATAGTGTTCGATATATGGACCAAACTTAGGGTTTTTTAAATGGAACACACTGTATATTTTCTACTAGTTATATTCAGATTGTCGTAAGCTTTACAAAAATGTATAACACTATGTAATTATTATCTATATTAGACTCTAAAATAACCGAGATACCCCGCATTTACAACCAAATCTGGACACCCTGTACAGGGTGAGCCAAATTGGACACTTTTAAAGGGAAACTCCTATTTTTAACGGAGATAGACGAAAACTGATATCGGTGTCTAAGGCTCATTTTTTATGTTAAACTTAATGGCGAAAACCGCAAATCGATATCTGTCACCGTTCTTGAGTTACAGGGCGTTTTTCGAAAATGTGCGTTTTTGGAAAAGTGGCCGTAACTTTTTTCGGGTTGAAAATTTTGTGTTTCTGTAAAAACATTCTTAAAGCACTTTTTTACGTAGAATCCAATGCTGCTACTACATTTTTTTCTAGTCAATGGTTTAAGAGTTACCGATAAAAAAATATTATTTTTTAAATGGAACACCCTCTATATTTTTGCATTTTTTAATAGAGCGAAAAATTACCATTCCAAAAATATATAACACTTAATCATTTACTTAAGGAGTTATCAATTACTAATGGTAGTTTTTATTATTTCATGTGGATAATTGGTAGGGCGCCCTTTCAACAAAGGCTTTGGACGGTGAAACAATGAAACAACCGTGGAAAAATGTTATTGTTACCTACCTGTCAAATTTTCAGTTAGCAGCATTGGATTTTACGTAAAAAAGTGCTGTAAGAAAGTTTTTACAGAAACACAAAGTTTTCAACCCGAAAAAAGTTATGGCCACTTTTCGAAAACGCACATTTTCGAAAAACGCCCTGTAACTCAAGAACAGTGACAGATATCGATTTGCGGTTTTCGCCATTAAGTTTATCATAAAAAATGAGCCTCAGACACCGATATCATTTTTCGTCTATCTCCGTCAAAAATAGGAGTTTCCCTTTAAAAGTGTCCAATTTGGCCCACCCTGTACCTGTACCTACTTTTCAACACTTTTCGAGGCTTGTATGAGAAAATGGGCACCTAAATCTGTCACTATCTGACGGTGTATTCATTTAACGGTATAATCGTTGAGTGTTATTCCTTCATTCAACGGTATAATTTATTGGGCGTTCAGTTTCTCAAGGTATAGCTACGCTGTAAAAAATACCGGACTAGATTATCTAGAAATAGGCAGGTATTACATACCTACTTATTTATATCGGCGGACTTAATATGTTTTATTTAGAATGCGTTGGAAATCGACGGAGACAGAGTGAGAAGTTTCTTGGGAATCCCGTATGCTGCACCACCTTTGGGTGCTTTTAGGTTTGCCCCCCCACAGCCACACGGAGGGTGGAATGGTACTTTTCAAGCTGTCGCTTTTGGACCGAGCTGCCCACAATTGCCAACTAAGAAAGGAGTCAGTGACAACGAAGACTGCTTGTATTTGAATATTTGGACCACAAACGTATGATCTTTTAATAATAATATTAATAATAATAATTCGCACCCTCACAATACTCCGCACTATAGGGGTAGAAGCAACAATGTAACAGAGTTATATTATTATTATCTGTGCCAAGTTAATAATGTCACCATATTTTGGTTGACTATACAGCTTTGAAATATTATTTCATCGAATCACTATTTTTAAACGTGATTTTCTTGTATGTTGCAGTTATCTAAATAATACAATACGACCTTTTTTATGTAAAAAAGATACGAGAAATACAAAATTTTACAAATTCACTTACCAAAATCAAGTTTTCCAGGGTTAAAGAATGTAAATATACACGATTTAATAGTATCACACAAAGAACGAATTTACAATATAAAAAACATACACGACAACAAAAAAATCTTCAAACCGAAATGCTGCCTAGTGCCTTTAACACTGAATGCAAAATAAGTGATAAACAATAAATTACAGGATAACATTGTGTATGTCTGCAGGTTGATTAAAAATCATCCGACTTAGTCGACCAACCAAAACTAGGTACAGAGTCATCAATAACTTACTCCTGTTCTATACAAGGCGCTAGTAGGTATACAGACAGGGTTATTCATACAACATTCTACCCCCTTAACTCTTTAATTTTGTGTATTCAGAGAAACAAATGAATGTCGCGTTTTTAGAGATATAGACCAAACTTATGTTTTTTAGATGGAACACCCCGTATATTTCTCGATTTTCGAAATCTACGCATTTTTCTGGTTTCAACGACATATACAGTGCCCGCCAAAAAGTCTGCACCGTATGGGAAAAATTTTTAGTAAATAACTTACGGAAAATTTGTTTGCGGCATTAAGTGTTTGCTTGCTCTAGAACCAAAATTGACATACCTAATCAAATGTTGTGACGTAGTCTTTTTTATATGTCAGATTTGACATTAAGGAAAAAAAGTCCGAAAAATGGGCTTATTTAACCGAATTTCGAAAAAAGTCATAAGAAAAATATGTTTCTTTCGCAATTTTATACCCCTGTGGAAAATTTCAAGAGCCTACTTCGATTTTCATATTTTGTCCTTCGTTGAATATTATTGGACACAACATTTTAAATTTTATAGATATTTCTGATCAGATCAGCATGACAGAAATATTTGTGTGTTTTTACAACCATTTACTATAGAAAGAAGTTTGTAAATCGAATTTATATGTTTATCTGTAAAAATGACATCAATTTTGCACCAAGCGTGCTTCTTCAACAAGCCTCATTTTAATTCTTTTGCAAAAAAATAGGAAAAGAAGGATATTTAGATCGTAAACTAAGTATTGTGCAGTATCTATTCACTCAATGAGTGTTTTAAATTACATAGGATCGACTTTTATGGATTAACAAATACGGAAAAGGGCAACAAACGGCAAAATATGAAAATCGTAGTAGGCTCCTGAAATTTTGCACAGGAGTATAAAATTGCGAAAGAAACATATTTTTCTTATGACTTTTTTCGAAATTGCTATGCCTTTTATTTCGTAATAACTGTTTTCAATTTTCCAAGGCAATTTTGATTTTGTCCGAAATTCAATTTAAAGGACGACTTTGTGCAAACTACTATACTAAAATCGAGCAACTCTTACGCCTGGAGTAAACAAGAGCACGTGCGTTGAGATATTCGCCAGGGCCGCACTGAGGCACGACCTTTATTTAATTTTAGTTTTACAATTGTTTACATCAAAATATTTCGGAAAAGAATTATTGGCGCAATTAAAATGGTTCAAAACATCGATAAAATTATTTTTGGCAGTGTCTAAATAGCTGAAAACAACAAGATAAAACCGCATAATTACATTTTTGCGATCGAGTACGTCCCTGTTGCCGAGTCGGGTGAAATTTTATAGCCTACCGACCAATCGCGGATCGTCATTGAACACGTGGTTTTATTTACGCCAGGCGTACGGATTGCTCGATTTTAGTATAGAGCAAACATATATCTAACATATAATCGTTAAAACCAGAAAAATGCGTAGATTTCGAAAGCCGAGAAATATAGAGGGCTTTCCATCTAAAAAAACAACAGTTTGGTCTTTATCTCCGAAACGCGACATTCATTTGTTTTTCTGAATACATACCTGAAATCGCAAGAATAATGTATACAATTTCATATTTACATTTTTTTCCAAAATTAAAAACAAAAATGTTAAGTTCCTTTGTTATCGGCCAACAATATTCTTATATCCTTTTAGGTAGGAACTTACTCTAGAGGCCCATTTCCTGTAATAGTCTTCTTCGAGGGAAGAGATTTTTACAAAAGCAGCGAAGTATTCATATCAGGCCAGGACCTAGCCAGAGACGCGCTTGTCATTGTGACAGTAAACTACAGATTGAACATTTTCGGATTTTTCTGCCTTGGCACTAGCCAAGCCAGGGGAAACCTTGGACTTTTGGACCAATACTTCGCTTTGCTTTGGATCAGGAAGAATATCCAAAGTTTTGGCGGAGATCCAGAGAAAATAACGCTGTTTGGCCATGGATCTGGGGCTACCAGTGTTGCTCTGCATATGATTTCGCCTAGAACGGCAGGTAAGGACAGATATGATCACGATCCCCTGTTGAAGTATCCCAGAATAAAACTGAATTTCCAGGATTATTTCAAAGGACAATAATATCTTCTGGAAGTGCAGTGACTCCTTGGTTAATGCAAAATGACGTCATAGCAGCCTCCAAAGAAATTCTGCGTATACTTGGATGCAACTTATACACGATTGATCCGTTGATGTGCCTTAGATCCAAACGAGTTGAACATATTTTGCAAGCCTTGCAAGAATACTCTGATGTAAGCTAAAACGCGTTAAAACCGGTTTCTGCACGAATATTCTTCTTATCGTTTTAGTCATACAACTGGGCAGATTTGTTTTTGCCGGTGGTTGACTCATTTTTACCGGAAGATAACAGGTATCTACCAATTGAACCTTCCAAAGCTTTAAAGGATGGCACTTTCCTTCAAGTTCCAATTCTTACAGGGATTACAAAACCAATTTCACATCCTGAGCTAAGTAAAGAAATTATCCTTGCGATTTTTTTGAAAATGATAAAGTACCTATCTACTTTCTAGACGAATGGATCGAACTAGCTAGCAAGGGATTCTCCCATCTACAGCAATATATTGAGAAGGCGAAAATTCCAGAAATTATCAGATTATACAGATTTCTTGGCGACAACAGAGACCAGATTTTTGACATAATTAAATGGAATTACATTTCATCGGATCAAGATGTTAGGAATCTGTTAGAACAGTTAAAGAACCTAGAGTTTGACTCTAAGATTCAAGCACCACATTTCAATCAAATTTCGCATCTCATAACCTCTTATGTACAACCAATTTATGTATATTTTATTGATGAGCTTGATTTAATGCTCAACACAACAGGTGATAACATATTATGACTCTTGCCAGTTATTTTTATAGGTTCTTCGTGTTTTAGAAAGCATTGCATCTTCAGATTTGCTGCTACTATTTGGCCCAGTGCTGCTAAAGCAATTCAGTCGCAGAAGTTTTACTCAAGAAGAAATTCAACTAAGTATCCAAATAAAAAGGATGTGGACGAACTTCATAACTATAGGAAATCCAACGCCAAATAACAATAGGGTGAAACCATGGAGGAAATATTCCATAGAAGATCCATATATTGAACTGTTTGAAACAAGTCACTCAATCAGGCATAGCACTGAAAGCAGAACAAAGGCGCAAAGAATTTTATTTTGGAATGAATTGTTGCCAAAAATCGCAAGATATAGAAATGTTTCTAATAGTATACCGAGGGAACTGCAAAATAGTCCAGGTATACATAATGCATTATAAAATAGTAAGTAGGTTCTAAATTTTATAATAATTATTTTTAGATCCTGGAGCTGGTTTTAAACATGCTATGTATACTTTGGTGGCTTTGGTCATAGCTCTCTTAGGACTACTGCTCATTTGTATAGTCCTGTTGAGGAGAAGATCAAAAGAAAGGGAGCAGCAGATTCATTTGGGATATTAGCAATAAGTATTTAATTCAAATTTTTATAAAATACTCGTGTCCAGTTTGTAAAATTGTATGTTCTTAAAACATTAAGTATTATATCGTACACTGGGTAATATATATTTTAAATAAAACGTATAAAATACCTAAAGATCCCAGCAAACATTTTCGAATGTCCGTTTGTTCAGCGATTGTTCGGCCTACGTCATAACTCCCGTCCCTGTCTGGCTCGTGAATATACGACCGATATCCGTCGTATAGTCATGAATAAGACAAGGACTGGAGTTGTGACGTAGGGCCGAACGCCGAACCCGACCATTCGCTGAACAAACTTTACCTACTGATATTATATATTCTGGTCCAATGTATGGTGGCCTTTACAGTGTTGGCCAACGATATATAGTGTTGGAAGGGGCGACGGATTGGCCGAACTAATACACTATAATATTTTATCAAGTTTCACTATATTTCAAACAAACAAATACGTAAAGAGACGCGCCTGTTCCGCCATTTTTCATAATCAATCTCTAACCTCTATAACCAGAGCATATAAACAACCAGCAGTATACTCCCCATGGCGGGAAAATTCCGCGCATCTGTTCGCGCAGCCGCCATTTGGGAATAGATTCTGTCAAATGGATGCAGTGTCGGGGCGATTGGGCAGTTCTTTTTTGGCTGTATGAGAGATATTACAGTGCTGTGTGGAGTGTACTTTTTTGAAAATTGTGCTTTCTGCTAGTATCTTTAAATAAAGAATCTCAGGAAGGAGTCAAAGCTGCTTGTGCTTACCACACACTATATACTTTACTAATACTACTCTGTATTTCTGAATTGATTTTCCCCACTACACTTCTGACTTCTATTCCCCCAATATGGCTCAAGGTCATTGAATTTGCCGATGATTTCTCAAGAGTAATTTATACTGCTGGTTGTTTATATGTTCTGCCATAAATGTGCCGCCCTCTCCAACCATAGAGGCAACGAAGAATTTCTGACAGGCGCTTAACTTCCGACCAAAAATCCATGGATAAGTAATGCTCTACCTACCCACAGTAGAATCAGAGCAGTATAACTTACTCTTGAGAAATCATCCGCAAATTCAATGACCTTGAGCCATATTGGTGGAATAGAAGTCAGAGGTGTAGTCGAGAAAATCAATTAAAATACAGAGTAGTATTAGTAAAGTATATAGTGTGTGGTAAGCACAAGCAGCTTTGACTCCTGGGATTCTTTATTTAAAGATACTAGCAAAAAGCACAATTTACAAAAAGCACACTCCACGATCCACGACACTGTAATATCTCTCATACAGCCAAAAAAGAACTGCCCAATCGCCCCGACACTGCATCAGTTTGACAGAATCTATTCCCACATGGCGGCTGCGCGAAGAGGTGCGCAGAATTTTCCCGCCATGGGGAGTAAGGCTGCTGAAGTACGTCACAAAAACCTACCGTTTTGTGGATTTGTGATTTGATCAGATCCACGCGCCGTTTTAATAAATAATGGAAAATCGCAAATCGTCGATTTGTCCTAAAAAATACAATTATTCATGACAAATCATGGATTTGTCATAAAAAATCAATTTTTAATCTTAAATTGTTCTTAAAAATTAATCAAATTAGCATTTGATATCTACTAAAGTTTTTGCTAAAAAAACGAAGCTTCTTATTTCGCTCGTGGGCTGGGCAGCTGGGCCATTCCCCAAGTCTGGTATCTGTCCCAAATTGGGGCGCAACGTCCAGATATGTTTCCCAAACATGAACGACAAATTCACAATTCAGGTGATTTTCTACAAAAATTTTACAGAAACAAAACATTGCGGTAGTGGAAGCCATTCCTATGTTTTTTATTTTCCTGAGTGAGGATAAACTTAAAAATATTTTGTAGCGAAAATAAGCTTATTTTTTATTTCCTAATTAATAAGGTTCACCATGTTTCACCATGGATCACCAATCACCACAAACGTAATGAAGCATGTTAGATCGTCTGAGGTTAGATCTATTTCTGCGTTTTATAACTCTATAGATTCTGTTCGCGCACGTGCAGAAACATTCCTCAATAACGCTTTTGACGTGTTCTGCGGCTAGCCTACTTTCCCATTTCCGTTGACGGCGTTGACAGCGATTTAACCTAACGTTTATTTTTTCACTGGAAGCGGGTGGAGTCGTTTCGTATTGTGATGAGTGTTCTAGCAACAAGTGTCAAAGGATTTTAGTTTTTTTAAGGGAAAAATGGGCTGCTCAGTTAGCACGACCGGCGACAAGGCCGCCTCAGATAGATCCAAGAAGATTGACAGGGATTTGAGGGCAGATGGAGAAAGGGCAGCGTCTGAAGTCAAACTCCTGCTCCTTGGTATGTTGCCTGCTCTAGAAATTGGCATTCTATTAATTTTTCTGAGATACACTCATGGGGTGGGAATTAGTGCATTTTAATTCCTGTGCATATTACGCTTCAATAACCGAATGTATTATTTCTATGATCTTTTAATTTTAGGTGCGGGAGAATCAGGTAAAAGCACGATCGTCAAACAAATGAAAATTATCCACGAACTTGGCTATTCACAAGAAGAATGCGAACAGTACCGGCCGGTAGTTTATAGTAACACCATACAAAGTCTTATGGTCATAATAAGGTCAATGGGGCAGCTAAGGATAGATTTTGCCGATCCCTCAAAAGTCGTAAGTAACATTTTTATTAATCTTTACAATTCCGGTAACTAATGCGTTAGGTATTCGCATTATAGATAATCTGACTCATACAAACAACTCCGCTTATCACATGCGCTGTTTACTCAACTTTGTTTGGGAAATCAATAGATAACTACCTGACACAAACTTAGAATCAAGTATTCAATATTTTCAAATATTGGGAGGTTTTTCATTTGTAATTATAAAACCCGTTAATACAAGAGGAAATATGATTCACATTTCACATGAAATCGTTTCGTAGATAATGATCAGCTCAAATAATTTTCTCACGAAGCTGCATTGTAAGCATTAATTTGGTTCTTTTTGTGAACATACAACAAGCAGAGAAATTTAAAAAATGGTACTGTTTTATACAGTATGTCCCAGTTATTTTTTACCAAGAAAAAATGTTAAGTATAAAAGTTGTAGATAGAAATGTGTACTTTTTAACCATTATAAAGGGTCAAATTATACAGGGTGTTCCACTTAAGTGTGTCAAACTGGAACACCTATATATTTACTATGTTTCCATGAGTACTGAAACCAGATTGAGTACATATCGCGTATTAAATCAGTATCGAATAAAGGTTTCCATGATGGTATTGAAATCACTTTAAATTCCAGTTTCAAAATTGTACAGTTAACAAGTTTCAACTGTCAGAAATATGTTATTATCCCCAGCTGTCAAAATAAATCAGAGGAAGACAGGAAATCAAAAAGTTTGAGAAATATTATGTTCCTTAATACAAATTGACCTCGAAACTGAAACCGGTTTCAATCCCACAATACAAGTGTACATGATAGGATTCAATACGGTAAGTGTATTCAGTCGAATTTAATACCTCATGGAAACGTAGTAATTATAGACTCACCTTGAAGTGCTCAAAAGGGGCTTTTCGACAATATATAATACTTGGTATAATCCTCTAGCAGTTTTTTAAATATTAATTATTTTAGTTTATTTTTCGGTAGCTTCTCAGTTGGTCATGAAACTTAAATGTCAGATAACGCTTCTTGTTGTATGTTTTGTAGTTTGTGACATGTATGTTATAGAATTGAACCAAATTTTCATTCGGTAATGATTGTTTTAAATTGAACGTAATTTGCTTACTAAACCAACTGGTTGTATATCAAATTTGGAATATACAGAAATGCAGCCAAATGCTCATCGCCATTTGTGATATTTTCTTCTATATAAAGTATATCCGCAAAGGTTTTATTTTCGAAAGAATGGACATGAAACATGTAGAATCGGAACTATCAAGGTCAAATATCTTCCAAACATCTGTACCAAACATACAACATAGACTGTAGAATATTCTTAAATATTCAATTATGTTGGTCCATTTTGACTATTTTGTATATAAACAAAAACTGGAGAATTTTCTTTAATTTCAAATGACTCAGATTTTGTGTGTTCCTAGCTGTTTAAATTTACAAATGCTTTAATTAGGTACTAATGCTCTGGCATTGATTATTTCCTGTATTACAATCATATTGAATCGAGTATTAAACACATCAAGCATGAAGTTAGAATTTACATAATCGATAGATATTGAGACTACATATAATTATCATTAACAATGTATTTACTATGTTTAATTCGATTTTATACGTACCTAAAAAATCTACGTCGAGATTTTTCTACATCGATTTGGTATATTTTTTGTACTCGACACTTAGTTTTGTTTGTTGTTCTATAAAAAAAGATATATTTGTGCATCAAGCATTCTTTTGTTTCCATGGCCTACTTTGCTGATATACAGTGTGTCCCGTTTTTCATGTTAACACCCCTGAAAATCTAAGTAGGCTGTATTGCACGGGTGAATTTTTTTTAGATATGTCCCTGAAAGGTCATCATTTGCGAAGTATCGGTTTGTCCTTGCCGCAAAATCCTGGCCTACCGCGATTTTTAAATGGGCGTGTTTTTCGAAAAACCATATTAGGCTTTTTTTATTTAAAATCTGACACCACAGCGTTAATCAGGACACACCGAAACATGAGCATGGAATTACTTCGAAACAGTTGAACGATCAACAGGACCACTCACAGTGTTGATATGCAAAGATCCAATAAAAAATAAACAAGGTGTTCTTCTCTGTGCCAACTCAAAATGCTGAATTTTTTTTAAAGTATATTAAACCACCCCAGACACTATAAACGAACAGAGTATAAAAAATACAGAAGCCTTCCAGTCAGTAAGTCCATATCAGTTAAGGTGGCTGATGTGCCACAACAGGAAATGCACAGAAAATTTATTATCTTAGACAATGACTTTGTTGAGAATCATTTAAATTTGTCCAATAATTCAAATTGTTTTTTATTTGTTGTTTGGCATTTTGTAAACAATAAAATTACTCTTCTATTTAATAAGATTTTTCAAAAATTCCACAGCACTCATGATCCGTATAAAGGTCATAAAAATTCAGCATTTTGAGATGGTCGAGAGAAAAATACCCTGTATATTCTTGTATTGAATTTTTGCACATCAACACTTTGTAATTCCATGGCATACAGTATTCGCCTGATGTCTTTAAAATTCCTATTTTGCTCAACTTTCGACACACTACAGAATGGAACCCCCTGTATATTTTTTGTTCAAATTTGGTAAATGGGTGTTTTGGTGTGTCCTAATTAGGGCTGTGGTGTCAGATTTTAAATAAAAAAAATGCCTAATATGGTTTTTCAAAAAATGCACCCCATTAAAAAATCACAGTAGGCCAGGATTTTGCGGCAAGATCAAACCAACACTTCGCAAACGATGACATTTCAGGGACATATCTATAAAAAAAATTCACCCATTCAATTCAATTGAACGGGTGACATATCTATAAAAAAAATTCACCCATTCAATTCAATTGAATGGGTGAATTTTTTTTATAGATATGTCCCTGAAAAGTCATCGTTTGCGAAGTGTTGGTTTGATCTTGCCGCAAAATCCTGGCCTACTGTGATTTTTTAATGGGGTGCATTTTTTGAAAAACCATATTAGGCATTTTTTTATTTAAAATCTGACACCACAGCCCTAATTAGGACACACCAAAACACCCATTTACCAAATTTGAACAAAAAATATACAGGGGGTTCCATTCTGTAGTGTGTCGAAAGTTGAGCAAAATAGGAGGCTGGGGGAGCCTACTTAGACTTTCAGGGGTGTTAACATGAAAAACGGGACACACTAGATGCCACAGGATCTGGTTAAACCATAAGTGGTGTCATTATAAGTAAAAAATCGTCAACTTGATAGCATTTCTATATTTTTTATCGTATAAATATTATAATTCATTTGGAAACAATGAGATGTAAAAAATCACCAAACATGTTTTTATCATGATTGAGTGCAATCAACTAATAATAAGTGTTTATTATTATATATAAATTCTCGGAAACAATCATAAAGGCGTTATTGCAAAAGATCATAGGCATTGAACTTGTCTACTGGGTGGTCAATATACATTTTTAAATAAATCTTTATTATTTTACATGTTAACATCTTTGAATATTTTTAAAGCCTACTTTCACAAAGTACCTATATCTTTCAGGTCTGCATAACCAGGTATTTAAATTAAAACTTGTTTGAACAATAGGTAGTAGTATTAGTGTGAAATTTCAAAACTAATTAGATATAGCTTTAGTGCTAGTATTTGATTTGAAGTTTATTGAATTTAATTACAATATAGCTATGCATTTGATGCTTTTTTTTAATTTAATTTTGTTCTTGCACTTTGCGTGAAATTTTGATGAAGTCTTCCGTAGCCATAAGAGTTATGCCGGATATTTTTTCCTTCCCTAGGATATAGCACGTCAGTTTTTCATGTATGCCAGCGCTGGGGAAGAAGGCGAACTCACCCCAGATCTAGTGGTGCTCATGAAAAAACTGTGGGCCGATCCTGGGGTGCAATTGTGCTTCTCCCGATCTAGGGAGTACCAACTCAACGACTCTGCCGCTTACTATCTGAACGCCCTGGACAGAATTTCGCAGCCAAATTACGTCCCGTCCCAACAGGACCTTTTGAGGACCAGGGTTAAGACTACCGGGATCGTGGAGACGCAGTTCTCGTTTAGGAATCTTCATTTCAAGTAAGTGGGGACGGTAAAATAATAACGATTCCGTGCAGGTCGATCAAGAACGTACAGCGTGGTGATGCAGCCGTCCTATGATTTTGAAAAAAATCTAGAATTTTTGTATAAAAAGTTTTTTCTAGCAAAAAAAAAATACCTCGTAATATTTTATTGGTCACACTGTATATACAGGGTGAGTTTTTTTTCGATGCCCACTATGGGGATCTCGGAAACTAGCAGAGCTAGAACAAAGGTTAAATGGGGAAAGAATTGCAGTTTTGAATGCTCAATCTAACGCCCCTTTTGGATTTTTAAAAAAGTTCATGGCCCACTAGATATTTTGAAAACAGTGATTTTTTGCTATTTCATCAGATCTCTGTAGCTCCGTTATTTCTGATTATACAGAAAAACTGTAGAGACAAAAATTGTAGATAATTTTGGGCTTAATAAGATAATCTAATCAAATTTTTTATGTTGTTTGTGATTTTTGAGATATGACAAACTTGTGTAAATCATAGTTGGCTGTGGCCTTATCAAATCGGCCATTTTTTGTGCTTTCCAAAGATATAATACTGGGCATAGTTATTATAAAAAATAAAAGAGGTATGGCTAATTTTCTGATTTTTTTTAAATTTTTACATAGTCAGACATGGAATATTTTCATAATTATTACGTTCTATTTTATAATTAGACATACTTCAAACTTTCTAATATTTTGTTTTTAGATAGTAACAAAATGTAACAAAATACCCTGCACAAGCATGTGGTTGCTTCTGGGGTACTCCTAGTTTGGAGTATTGTGAGGGTGAGAATTATTATTATTAAAACAAAAATTAAAAAACTCAAATTATTATTATTATTTTAAAAGGTGTTCAAACAGTCCACCATTATTATTTATGCAAATATTGCATCTTGTTAAAACTGAATTGGTCGCCTTTCTTAGAGAGCGCCTGTCAATACTGGCAATTGCTTCTAAAACAGCTGCTCTTAATTCAACAATTGTCTCATACTTTATTTCGTACTGTTCCCCACAAAAAGAAATCGAAAACAGACAAATCGGGGGATCGGGGCGGCCAGGAAATAGGTATATTTCTCCTTATTTAACTATTTGGATAGAGCTGATCTAGGTAATTTCTTATGGGCAAATAATTATGTGGTGGAGCTCCACCATGATAATTTTTATTTTATTTTGTTACCAGCTAAAAATAAAATATTTGAAAGTTTGAAGTATGTCTTATTATAAAATAGAACGTAATTATAAAAATATTCCATGGCTGACTGAAAATTTAAAAAATCAGAAAATTAGCCATAGCTCTTTTATTTTTTATAATAACTATACAGAGTATTATATCTTTAGAAAGCTCAAAAAATGGCCGATTTGATAAGGCCACAGCCAACTATGATTTACATTTGAAAAAACACAAGTTTATGACATATCTCAAAAATCACAAACAACATAAAAAATTGGATTAGATTATCTTATTAAGCCCAAAATTATCTACAGTTTTTCTGTATAATCAGAAATAATGGAGCTACAGAGATCTGATGAAATTGCAAAAAATCACTCTTTTCAAAATATCTAGTGAGCCATGAACTTTTTTAAAAATCCAAAAGGTGCATTAGCTTGAGCATTCAAAACCGCAATTCTTTCCCCATTTAACCTTTGTTCTAGCTCTGCTAGTTTCCGAGATCCCCATAGTGGTCATCGAAAAAAACCTGCCCTGTATATAAAATTTTCATTTTTGTTTTCAATTTCTAAGGGAGAAAATTGTCAATTTTCAGAATGTTTGATGTCGGAGGCCAGAGATCCGAGAGAAAGAAGTGGATACACTGTTTCGAAGGGGTTACTGCCATCATTTTCTGTGTTGCATTATCGGGTTTGTAATATTATTAAAGTTTGAGTACAGATTTAAGCCATGTTGACATATTTTTATTTTCAATTAGTTCATAGAAAAAAACGAACCTACAATTTTCCTTATAGATTTTTTATTGATCAATGGATTTTTTTTTTCGTTTTTGTGAAACTATGAACTACAAACTCGAATTTGTCAACTGTCAAACAAAAACTGTAATTTTAGATCTGTCGTTGTCTTGGCAATTCATGATTTTAACTGAATATTTGCTAACCGTGCATTTTTAAACTTCTATATAATAAAAAATCTGTATCATAATTAATCTCATTATAGTACAGGTATTAAATGTCTAATAAATCAATGGAAGTATGAGAATATAAAAAATCTGAGGAAAAATAGAAATTCCCTTTTTTTTCTGGAAAAACCTTACAGACATTGCTTAAATTTGTACATACAATGTAACTCCTTTGACCACCATTTTAACTGCCGATAATTATTTAGGTTATGACCTAGTTCTTGCCGAAGACGAAGAGATGAACCGGATGGTCGAATCGATTAAACTGTTCGATTCGATGTGCAACAGCAAATGGTTTGTCAACACATCGATTATATTATTCCTAAACAAAAAAGATATCTTCGCGGAAAAGATAACGCGTAGTCCCTTGACAATTTGTTTCCCCGAATATTCAGGCCCGAATACTTTCGACGACGCCTCTGCTTACATAAGAATGAAATTCGAGAATCTCAACAAAAGAAAAGACCAGAAAGAAATTTACACACATTTGACATGCGCGACAGACACGACAAATATACAGTTTGTGTTTGACGCAGTCACAGATGTCATTATTAAGAATAACTTGAAGGATTGCGGTTTGTTGATGTAAAGCAGGCATCTCGTTTCGTCGCAATTAGGCCTAAAAGATTGCATCGAATAATTCTCGTTTATGCGAATAACCTCAAATTTGGGTTTGATCTCTATAGTGCTTTCGCAATTCGGCCTCGTTTTTTATATGCATATATTTCATTTATTTATTTATTGTGAGCTAAGATTATCTACATTTAAATCTGGAATATTGTGTTGTTTTAAATGGATAACGGAAATTAAATCTTTCAAAAAGTGTTCACCACGTAAAGCGTCTAGGTTGTCCAATGACAAATATGTCAAATTTGAGGTTGATGCCACAAATTAGCTTATTTGTACAAATCATAAATTGAGATTCACCTATGTAACTTTTTATTCCCTTGTCCACTTAAAACTATAAATATCAAGAAGACTTTTTCAATACGTCACAACACATATTTTTAATAAATCATATGAAATTTGATCAATGGCGTATGTTAACAAGTTTTGGGTCCACTACTAAAAATATGTGTATATTTTTCTCGGCGATGTCAAAGGAAAAACGTGTATAATAAATTTATATAATAAATTAAGTATTTATCAAGTTTGACATTTTGACCCTTTGTGACTAGGTAGGTTATTTTTAATGGCAGCATTTAAAGTTGCAAAAGAATCGACTGACATTTATAAGACCATAAATGCTTGGGACATTTCCATAAATTAAAACTGAGTAATATATTATTACAAAGGCAATTTACAGCCAAAATAGCTTTTGTGATTGCATTGTGTCAAAAAAATAAAAAACAATATCTAATCATTAATATTAATTTCAAATACCTACTCAAATATACAGTATATGTCTATCTCAGCTTCATTTGGGAATCACAAGGCTATTTGAGTTTTACTGAACTATTATTTTCATAGTTAGAACTAAAAAATGTGTAACATTCCTAAAAGACTCCGAATTGAAATGACATGCCTTAAAACCAGTATTGAAGTTAAAAAAACCTTTTTTTATGTTTTTTCGCATCTACACTACTTAATTATAAACCTAGGTACTTTAGTAATTTATATTGTACTGTACTTTCTCAGACTTTTTATTTTTGTACTTTTGTATCGATTTTTTTTATTATGAAAAGCATATTTCAAGAAAAACAAAGATTTTCTTGTAATGATACCAGTTTCTATGGAGGCGACTTTCTTAACTGGTATAAAGTTATGTAAATACCAGAATTTATTGTAAGATAAAATATATTATAGTTTATATAATCAATTTGTTTATTTTCATAATCCGCACACAATCATTTTCAGAACTGCAAATTTTGGAAAAATAAGAATTTACAGGTAAGAAATAAGTTGATTAACAAACAAACAAAATTTAGGTAAATGCAAACTTGCAATTTAAAAAAATTATTCATCACCAGATAATGTAAACGTGAACTTCTGACGTATACATTCATGAATCTACTTAAGGTTGCGTGTTTTTACATATAGGCTTAAAGCGTCGATGGTTCCTCAATCAACGCTTATAGTTAAATAACCTAATTGTTTTGAGGTTGACCAAAACATTACAAACTCACAATGACACAACAAAAACTATATTTTTTTAACTTTTCGGATTTATTATTTGTATTGTTCTTGCAGTGTTTTAAAGGTTTGAAACTGTTTGACGCCAGACGTGAACGTTGACATAACATTTCACACTTCAACTCGATTTTGCAGTGCCCCATCAACGTTAATTTTTATGCCTTTGTCTAAAAGTTTATTTTATTTTATAAGCGACCCTGGTAATATACTAAAGAAATAAACTATCCCCTGTAAGCTTAACTTAGAAAATGGCGGCCCAGGTCATTATGACGTTCGCGCAGCTTTAACAACACAGATCATTTATCTCTGTGTCACGATGCTCATTCTCCCCACCTCCATGTCTCTGGAGAAAATTCAGTTTAAAATCTGAATATAATTTTTCTCTCTATGGTTTAGAGCCAAGAACATCATTAATATTTGTCTTTTTTATTACTCTTTGCTCTATGATCTAGTCTAATGTTTTAGACTGATCACACCAAGGTTATGATCACCCAGTTCCCATGGTCATTAGATTTCGTAAAAAATATAACTATATTCCGGCAGAACTTCAAATCAGTTTGAAACTGTCAAAAGCATGCGCATTTTCTTTATTGAAACGCCAAAATGAAACCACATCACACGTGAACCGCAAACCGTGTAATTTCAAACGGATTAAAGTTAAAGTTCTGCAGACAGACCTTTAATCTGTGATTTAGGAGTGAAAATCGCAGAACGCCTATTTGTCTAAAACTAACCGGTTCAGTTCAGACATATCGTAATGGTAAAAACCATTAAAAACTAAATGGGTTAGGTGGTTTCAAGTGGGTCACAAAATCCATAGGCGTAGGCAGAATAACATAACTTGTGTAAAAAACAAGTTTTTTTTTATAAAGAATATTAATAATTCTGTCCTTGCACTGTGATGAATTTTGTTCGGCAAAATAGAGTTTGTTCTTCAATTTTAGGGTTTTGGTTTATGAAAATAAAAAATATATATTTGATTTTTTATTGAAGGTAAACAAAGTCTTAACTACAATGTAGAAAAAAAGTAGTACAATTTAAATACTTAAACAGTGATTTGGTTATCACAAATGCTTAGATTATCACAATTCAGCTTAGCTCTTCTCAACCATCGAGGATAACAAAACTTTTAAACAGGAAGTAAAACTGAAATGGGGGAAATGTTTCATTTGTACTATTTCATGTGGCGATAAAAATTTTGTTACCTCTTCCCTTTTTCAATTAATTTAAGGATATTCTCAGCTGCTTAAAAATATATTAATTGTGACTAGAAAACTGGATAGATATTAGTAAAAATAATTAATCTAAAATAAAAAAAAAAATGAAAATGTAATACTAACTTCAGAGCGGTGTGTGTGAGAATTGATTTTTAAAAATATTGAAATTATATGAACATGAACCACCCTAAAAATACAATCATAACAGCCAACAGAAAAAACTAAGCGCTATTCCTGATATGCAAATGCTTCGCATTTTGAACTAAACCTAAGAAAAACATAAGTTAATAAAATCAAAATATCCAAAAATAATAGCGGTAAGAAAAGTATGTTATAAAAACAGGCTAATGTCAAAACTGGATCCCAAAGATTAACAAATTTTGCTAAAATTTAAAACTAAAATTTTATTAAATATTGTCTATTTTTTGACCATTTTGAAAGACATTTGTTTCTCAAAGGGGTCATACAGAATGTCTAAAATACACAAATTTCTGTAGAACTCCTCTGCGAGTTTTTATTGTAAAATGCTCAAACAGGTCATTTTCGTTTTTAAAGTACGGACTTTTCTAATATTGTCATATTTTATTAACATACATAGTGTTCCTCAATTTCTTTGGCAATCCATATCTACTTATTTTTTAAATAATAAGTACAAATTTTTGTTACATTTTTTTTCAAAAGTTTCTATTGTCCTAAATTTTAGAATATAAAAGAAAGCTATGATTTGCCAAAGAATTTGTGAAAAATCCTGTATATAGTGTGTCCCAATTTGATACTGGACACCTCAGAAATATTTGAGGGCCAAGGAAAACAAAAGGTCTCTATTTTTTTTATTGGTAGTACCAAGGGAGAGTATCTCATAGGCGGTGGTATTTGGATGGGGTAATTATTTCATGGCCTGCCATGATTTTTTTAAAATAGCACATTTTCAGGAAACCCCATTAGGGATTTTTTAACAACAAATATTATTAAGAAAAGTTGTTCAGGATGAAAAACTGAGTAGATCAGCAAAATTTCAAAAGGCCAGGCCTACTTTGATTTTTAGATTTATCTCCCACTTTTATCTTAGAAAAGTGTCCTTTCTGGAGCTTTCACGTCAAAATTTTATTTTTTCACGATGATCAAGTTTCCTTAATAATATTTTGACGCGAAAGCTCCAGAAAGGACACATTTCCAAGAAAAAAAGTGGGAGAAAAAGGCGAAAAAGCTAAAAATCAAAGTAGGCCTAGACTTTTGAAATTTTGCAATTCTACTCAGTTTTTCATTCTGAACAAGTTTCTTCGTAAAAAAATCCCTAATAGGGTTTCTTGAAAATTAGCTGTTTTAAAAAATCATAGCAGGCCATGAAATAATCACCTCATCCAAATACCACCGACTATGAGATAGATACTCTCCCTTGGGACTACCAATACAAAAATAGAGACCATTTGTTTTCCTTGTCCTTCATTTAGTTCTGACGTGTCCATTATCAAATTGGGACACACTGTATCTCAATTTCAAGACTTCTAAAAAAGAAATAATAAAAAAATCACAACAAATTGACTTGTCTGAACATCTGGTAATGATGTATGTACAGTTGTTTTTATACCATGCTTACATTAAAACATTTAACATTCAGTAACATCAAAAATCACTTTTGAACTGAATACATCGAGTAAAAAATATTCAGCGTCTTGTTGAAAAAAGAGCTTGGCTATGGCACGAGAACTTTGATAATTGCACATTGAAAAATTGGTGTTATTCGGACCCTTAAAATTATCGTTAGCTACTTAAGTCATTTATCCGCCTTTTTTACAAGTCCTCTTCTCTTTAAATGCTTGAGGGCGCATTTCGCCGCGGTACATTTAGCTATGCGGTAGTTTCTCCCGATCCCTTTGAACATTCCTTTTCCGAATACCTCCACGGTTACTCGGACCCTTCTACCATCGGCTAATTTTTCCGGTCTTCCGAACTTAGCGGTTTCTGGTTCTAATTCTAATAATTCTCTTATCGGCGACTTTGGAACCCTATTTGAGAATTGTTCTATTTCATTCCGCATCATTATGTAATAAACCTTCCAGACTTCGTCTAACGACATTCCAGAATCGAGAAATATCGCTCCGGCCACCGATTCAAACACATCCCCCAATGCTTTAGGAACTTCCACATCTTCCACTTCTTCGCATTCTGTCTCTATCACTAAATACAACTCGTCTAGTATTGTATGACCACTTTCCTCTTGCAGTCTTATGAATCTTTCAACGACCTCGTTTAGCCCTGGCGAAAGGTGTCTAAAGTACTTATGAAACCCGTTTCGAACAGCGAGGGACGCGAAAATCGTATTATTCACAAGCGCAGACCTTAAATCTGTAAGCGCCCCTGGAGAATGCATTCTAGAATCTTCGTACAGATGTCTAGTAATAAGATAATCTAAAACTGCATCTCCGAGAAATTCCAGCCGTTGATAACAGTCGGTCAACTGATTCGGTGAGTACGAGGCGTGGGTTAACGCTTGAAGTAAATACGAACGATCGCGGAATTTATATCCTATGTGCTTTTCGAAACAATCATATCCGTCAAGAAGTCGCTCTAGTTCGGTTTCGGGTTCTGGGATGTATCTTAGAAGTGGAGATCTCGGCAATTCTACCTGTGTGGCGAATAAAATGTAAAATTAAATTTTAACTTTTGATTGTCAAGTTAAAACCAAAAAACTTATTTTAGTACTGCTATAATCTAAGTACTTTATTATCGATTATTTCAGTCAACGCTATTATGTTATCTGTTTGACTTTTAAAAGCTAAATTTAAATGTACTCTTGCCATTATTTCCCTTATATTTGGACTAGAAAAAAATTTGATCTACGCCAGCAGTTTAGAATAACACAAGATCAAGAATGCGTCCAGTCCGGCCCTACCCTACGAATCGCAGAACACCAAGGTTCAGTACGGAACTTTGGTTAGTACTCTGTGGCCTAACCTTGTTATTCTGTGTCCCGGCGCCACCGTGTAATGCTAACCTAACCTAAGTTGTTCTATGGCCTAAAGCAAGTTCACACAGTCGTGAATTGCGATAGCGAATATTCACAAAATAAAGTCGCAAAAGCTGCACGTATTTCATATGCTCGCAATTTTTTTAGGAAATTCATGGACTTTTAAATATATTCATGAACCCAAACACACAGTCATAACATAACCACGATACACAGATAACGGTACGCCAGCTAGGAGAAGGAAAATTAAACTCATCTGTGCACCTACGTCAGTTCGACAAAAGCACGGCCAACTTATAAAAAATGGTCCTGAAATTAGTCTCACTGACATAGGTCAGTTATCAATTTCACATGAAGTTAAATCTAAAAATAGAATTTAGGCACCTTGAGACACCTTGGTGTATATTTGGTTGCCTAACTCACTATAAATGAATTAAATCAAAAGTTAGCCATGATTTTGTCGAATAAAGGTCGCCGTTGATGTCACAGCACCTGCGCGCGGACATACCGTTATGTATCGTGAACATAACCTAAAAAATAATGGGAATAAAATCGGAGCTTTCGAACATACGCCGACGGCAATTTCACGCCTTGAACCCATATACATAATGTATCTTTATGTATATGCTTGAACCAGTCATTTTTCCCGTCCCCCCCCCCCCTCCCCAGATTTCAAAGTTTGGGAATTCGAGAGAAATTGAAGCTTTTCTATGCGGGAATATTGTCATTTCAAACTAACGCAATTCACAATTCGTGACTGTATGAATTTGGCATAACCAGAGATATGGAGGTGGGGAGAATGCGTGTCAAGCTGCGCGAACTTCGTAATCACCTGGGCCGCCATTTTCTAAGTTAAGTTTACAGAGGATAGTTAATATTCCTTTAGTATAATATATTACCAGGGTCGATCTTTTTTAAAAAGATCATTCTTTCAGTGAAACAAAAAAGATCTAGATCTAAGATCAAGATCGCGATCCTATTAAAACGATCTTTTTTAAATAGATCTGCCCAGCTCCGATGTTAAGTAACCGAAATGTTTTGAGATTCACCAAAACATTCCAAACTCTCACAATCACACGACAAAAATCTATATTTTCTAACTTTTAGGATTTACATCATTTGTATTGTTCTTTCAGGCTTGAAACTGTTTGACGTCAGACGTGAACTTCAACTCGATTTTGCAGTGCTCCATTAACATTCATTTTTACGCGTTTATCTAGAAGTTTATTTTATTTATATTTATTTTATAAGCGACCCTGGTAATATATTATATCAAAGGAATATTAACTATCCCCTGTAAGCGTAACTTAGAAAATGGTGGCCCAGGTGATTACGAAGTTCGCGCAGCTTGACACACATTCTCCCCACCTCCATGTCTCTGGTTAAGCCAAATTCATACAGTCACGAATCGTGAATTGCGAAAATGACTATGATTGGTTAGTTTGAAATGACAATATTCCCGCATAGAAAAGCTTTAATTTCTCTCGAATTTCCAAAATTTGAAATCTGGGGGGGCCGGGAAAAATGACTGGTTCAAGGCGCGAAATTGACATCGGTGCATGCTCAAAAGCTCCGATTTTATTCCCATTATTTTTTAGGTTATGTTCACGATACACACATAACGGTATGTCCGCGCGCAGGTGCTGTGACGTCAATGGCGACGTTTATTCCACAAAATCATGGCTAACTTTTATTTTTAAAAGGAAATTTGATTCATTTATACTGAGCTAGGCAACCACATATACACCAAGGTGTCTCAAGGTGCCTAAATTCTATTTTTAGATTTAACTTGACGTGAAATTAATAACTGACTTATGTCAGTGAGACTAATTTCAGGACCATTTTTTATAAGTTGGCCGTGCTTTTGTCGAACTGACGTAGGTGCACAGATGAGTTTAATTTTCCTTCTCCTAGCTGGCATACCGTTATCTGTGTATCGTGGTTATGTTATGACTGTGTGTTTGGGTTCATGAATATATTTAAAAGTCCATGAATTTCCTAAAAAAATTGCGAGCATATGAAATACGTGCAGCTTTTGTGACTTTATTTTGTGAATATTCGCTATGCAATTCACGACTGTGTGAACTTGCTTTAGGCCATAGAACAACTTAGGTTAGGTTAGCATTACACGGTGGCGCCGGAACACAGAATAACAAGGTTAGGCCACAGAGTACTAACCAAAGTTCCGTACTTAACCTTGGTGTTCTGCGATTCGTAGGGCAGGGCCGGACTGGACCTTGTGTTATTCTAAACTGCCGGCGTAGATTCAAATTAAATTAAAATCAAATTCCCGGTGTTTTCCCGAACAAATTAATATCCCTGGTTAGTAGACGAGTAAGAAAATTACCAGTTCCCAGTTCTGACTCTCATTTGACCAGAAGTGAGCATCACTTGGGCAGTTTTTTTAGATACCCTGTATATTTTATATTTTTTAATCCTTTTGTTTTCCCAATTCCAACAAAATGATTTATAGTTTTAAATGGTTATCTCTAAAAATAACCAAGCAGCGAATTTTCATTTAGATGATTTAACAAAATTTGACAGACATGCCAACCTTCTTTTATATTTTTGATAACTGTCTACTTTCATAAGCCGATTTTAGGCGATCGTCTGGTTTTAACCGCGGTTATCTTTCTGGTTGTCCTTGGTTTTAGCCCTTGAATAACCAACAAATGTCACCATTGAATCTCGCCTAAATGTGTATGGTTAACCCAAAAGTAATTTATGCGAATAACCAAGGAAAAATGTCATACTACTACCCACCTATAACCTCACTTATATTTTTGTATGTTGGGTTTTGTTTAAATTTGTTACAAAAATTAAATAAAAGCATGTAATAAAATTACATTTAACAGAGGACTTGCTATTTCCATATCTACGACTTCAACCTGGAACCTGGACATCTTCACCTTCAGCCTTCAACGTTTACACAAAAGAGATACTTTTGCTCCTATTCATTTTTTTTTAATTTATGGATCTAGATGAAAATATGAAATCACTACACTTGCCTATATCAGCAAATATATATTTAGTTTTGAAAAATTCAAACTCGCAACAAACTGGCAAATCTAGCTGCTGACATTTGTAGTTTTCAATAACCGCGGTAATTACCCTGCTCCTGAGTTGAGTAAATACCGCGGTAATTGTCGGTTATAACGATGACGTATGAAGGGCTTTTTTGTGACGTCAGAGAGCTATAACCAACAATAACCGAATCGCATAAACGTGTTTGGTATTTACCAGTTATTAATGGTTATTCGCCTAAAATCAACTATAAAACACATTCCCTTGTAATAACCTCCTCTGGAACAGCTATTTTATTTTTAATGTCAAATGTCAATTCTGTTAGTGTCAACCTAACCTACGAATTTCTGGCATCTTCTGTTTATGTTTAGTGGTTAGACATAAACCACAACTGTCATATTTTCTTTGTTAGGCCATTGTTTTTGACCATTTTATTACTATTCAGAAAACCTTAACACCACAAGGTTTGTAACCTATATCGAAATAAATTAAATAAAAAAAAAACAAAAATTAGTTGTTACTCACCTCACCGTAAGCTCCATCTCCCACCTTCGGCAACACCCTTATCCCCAACCACGCCATAAACAGCAGCGCCCCTCTCGGTCCGCACTCTATCAAGTAAGCCCCGATCAATGCCTCCACACAATCCGCTATACTTTTATCGGGAATACTGTGCTGCGTCACCAAATTGTAGGGGATCGTGGTGGGCACCGAATAATCGCCTCTCCTATCTTTCACCATCGAACAAATCTCCTCTATGCTCATGTTCCTCGTCGCTGCCATATCCGAGACCGTCCAACAATATGCCGGGAACTGGGCATCGATGAGGGCGTCCTCGAGTTGTTTAGGAACGTAGAAACATGGCGGCAGCCAGTTGTCGTGCGGGTCGAACTTTGTCGCTATCATAAATTCGCCCAAACCTTTCATTTTGCCTAGACGATACAGGTTCAAGTTGCTCACTTGCTTCGAACGCAGGTGGCTCAACTTGCCTTCGTGAACATTATCGTATTTCGAATATAAATAGTTTGTTATGGCATACTTTAGAAACGAGTCGCCGATAGTTTCGAGTCGTTCCAAATTAATGCCGTCATTCGCGTTTGACATTGTTAAAGCTTGCAGCAAAACGTTGGGGCTGGGACCGGGGTGGTCCTTTAAATTCGGCTGTTTATCAAAACTAAAACTAAGGTTTTCTGATATGTCATATTCGTTAATGTACGTTTCATCCTTTACGAACGGTACGTCTTGCACTGTCATTTTGTCCACAAATAAATCGTCAAAATTAAAGCCATTAACTTCTACCACAATATGCTGATTGTCTATAGTATTCGTGTTAGGGTTTTTTAAAAATGGCTCGCTCAATTTCATCTGTTGTATTTGCTCCTTATTTTTACGACATGCTTCGTAAAATTCCTTCCGCAAAGCTTCAGTTATCTCACTATTGTCGTCAACTTCCCAAACGTTTGAATATTCAACTAACTGAAACTCTTCGTTTCGGCCATCTTCGTCTTCTACAGCTTCGGCTTGGTGGTCGCCAGTAAATTCAATCCTCAATCCTCCCCATTCATTTGTAGAATCTTCCGATTCAACTTCGGAAATATCGGAACATTCGTCCGAAAAATCGTCATCGTAAGTTTGCCTGAGATAACTCGTAGGCGAACTGTACCGAACCATAGCAGTTTGGCCACCCTCCGATGATCCGGCCATTTCGTTGGACCAAGTGCCGATTTCCATCCATTTTTCCTCGATGGAACCTTCATCGTCGGCGTCGGAATCTAGAGATTCGGATTTCGAGTCGTCGGGATTCTGGTTGACGATTTTCAGTTCTTGCAGTTTTTCGTCGGCTCTCAGCTCGAGAATTTTCATTTTTTCTTCTTGCTTGCGTAGCTCTTCTTCTCGAGATTTTTTTAAAACGTCGGCAAGGCTCCAGCCAAAGTTTAAAGCGGGCCATTTAAAATCTGAAAGTGCAAGAAGCTTCAAAATTATACTCGTTCTCATGTTAAAATGCTAGTAGCCTTTTTGTTTCTTATTAGTCTTATTATTGAAACACTTAAAAGTCATTCGTTTTTTAAATTAAAATTTCCCACTTTGGAAGAATCGAAAGCGCATATTCCATTGACCCCAACTCTAATTACACGATTTGTCATAATAGCGGCTAGTTCCAGCAGTCTCTCTTTTATATAGGTCTGTCGTAAACACCTCATCTGGCAACATGGTCAGTCTAAATTTTATGTCTTTGATATCCAACCCCTTTAAGGTTATGTTACAATACCAAGGATGACAGTAATATAACCGTAATATAACCTAAAAGTCGATTGGACCATTTTGCCTAAGTAGGACAGATGTACGGTTAAAATCTGTGATATAACTGATATGGATTATGGCAATGAGTGTTGTATCGTTGGAAAAAGCATGAGAAATATCCACATGGAAACAGTATTTTGGGAAGGAAAGGATTGAGAAAGGAAAGCAGCAAATTTGTTCAAGTACCAAGTTAGGTGGATGCAGCAGAGGCGGGTCATGTCCGCCCCTACTACGAGTCACATGGAAGATTTGAATCTCTCAAAAGGATCCCAAGTAACATTTAAAGTTGCATAAAACACGTGAAGACGTTGTTGCGGCCAATAATACAACTTGTCTATAGACGTATCGTCCTTTTTACAACTCCTTTATGACTGAATATGGACGGTTGGAAACGGGTTTTCATGACTTTTCATACAACTTTCATCTGACTTGATTGGATATTACTTTTATAAGTCCATTAGGTCGTGTAAATTCAAAGATACCTTAACGTCATAAAGAAGTAGCTCTAAAGTTGTGAAGATCTCTATTAATACCTTCATATTACCAATTGGTCGTAAATATGGAACGTAGTGTTATATTGTGCAGTGTTTGCTTGCAATACAAAGACATTTCATTCTGTCTCGGCCGTAAGTGGTAAAAACGAAATTATACGTTGGTGATATTATGCAATAAAGCATCTCGGTTTTTCACGATTGTACTCAACGGAATCTATTGCGAATTTTTATTTACTGTGAAAATTATAAATATAGCTCGAAAATTTACAACGCGCCTTTAAAATAATGGAAATTAAAGGAAATGAAAGAAAAAATGTAAATTATGAACGTGCTTTAAATTAAAATTTAAAGTGTTACAGTTGTACAGGATCGTTCGATATGTCGAAAATAAATGTTTTTTACTCAAATTTATATGATTTGTGCCCACAAATTAAATTCGAAGTTTTGCCACTTTCGTAAGACAAACATTTAACTATTTAACTGAATTTCATAAGGAAGTAACTCTAAAGTTGTGAAGATCTCTATTAATACCTTCATATTACCAATTAGTCGTAAATATGGAACGTAGTGTTATACCATGCACCGCCAGATCATTGAGTAAAAGTATATATTTTTTAATGCGCTAACAAATCAATCGCCATAACTATAAAATATCACAGGTTTTGTCGGCATTTAACTATAACATTCGAGGATAGAACTAAGAAACCGTTAGCATCCAAGGGGCGGGGAGTAATTGCGTTTTGAGGTTTGTACTAAGGATGTTGACAGATGTTGGGCACTCGGTTGATATATTCGATAAATTGCCAAAGTTTCTTGTCACGATTTTGATTCGTTTGGAAGATATATACAGAGCGTTTCTCGTTTTGTCGCGTTTCTTAAAGGTTATATAACTTTTTTTGTTTGTGAATATTTTATATTTCAGTAAAAACATGTTTGTTCATTTACAAAGAATTCATTGGTGCGTAGAGAGAGTTTTTCTGTGGCTGGCGGTTTAGAGAAAAATCCCCAAATTTGTGAAATTTGAACCATTTTATTTTTGTTCTAATTTATCATTCAATTCAATTATTAGGTAACTATGAATTATTCTATTCCCGTTAAACCGACGCCTAAATCCAGATCCTGCACATTTCAGACCACGCGTTTCACCTTAGCGTGCGCACACTATAGATCCATCTGTATTAATCCTCTTACCCATCCAAGTAACATTTAAAGTTGCATAAAAAAACGTGAAGGCGTTGTTGTTGCGACCAATAATACAACTTGTCTATAGACGTATCGTCCTTTTTACAACTCCTTTATGACTGAATATGGACGGTTGGAAACGGGTTTTCATGACTTTTCATACAACTTTCATCTGACTTGATTGGATATTACTTTTATAAGTCCATTAGGTCGTGTAAATTCAAAGATACCTTAACGTCATAAAGAAGTAGCTCTAAAGTTGTGAAGATCTCTATTAATACTTTCATATTACCAATTGGTCGTAAATATGGAACGTAGTGTTATATTGTGCAGTGTTTGCTTGTAATACGAAGACATTTCATTCTGTCTCGGCCGTAAGTGGTAAAAACGAAATTATACGTTGTTGATATTATGCAATAAAGCATCTCGGTTTTTGACGATTGTACTCAACGGAATCTATTGCGAATTTTTATTTACTGTGAAAATTATAAATATAGCTCGAGAATTTACAACGCACCTTTAAAATAATGGAAATTAAAGGAAATGAAAGAAAAAATGTTAAATATGAACGTGCTTTAAATTAAAATTTAGTGTTACAGTTGTACAGGATCGTTCAATATGTCGAAAATACATGTTTTCCACTCAAATTTCTATGATTTGTGCCCACAAATTAAATTCGAAGTTTTGCCACTTTCGTAAGACCAACATGGTGTCCTATTTAACTGAATTTCTAATGGCAAACATGGTCGACGGTGCTTATATGACTTAGTAGTTGTAAAACTTCAGTCAAACAACTAAGAGGTCATAAATAGTTCTAAAACTGTCAAACGACTATTAAGAGGTTATAAAGCGACTAAAACTAAAATCAAAATTACAGAATAAGTATTTATATGCGCATGCGCGTGGAGGGCTGTCTTTAGAAATTTCTGCGGTCCGGGGTAGGTGCCTCGTCAAGTTCGTAGTAGTGCTAGTAGCAGTAGTACTAGTATAAAAAAATAAAGATTTGTATGACAAAACTGATTTAATTCCAAATTTTTGTAACTGCTCGTCTATAACTTCCTGAGCATTTGTATTTGCCCAGTCTTTTGTAAAACTCATAATAATTTTTAACAGATGCCGATATGCTTATACTGTAGATATTTATTACTGCTTTACATTTACTGTATGATATATGGCACATCATAATATGATACATATTATGATACAATAAATTACGTCTCACATTAACTAATGACCCTACGAAAGTCTTATAAAGGTATTTTATTAAAATTACCATTTACTGGGGTCATATTGAGGTTGAAATTAATATTAACGCGCATGTGCACTACTTTCTTACCGTCATGTTCTCATTTCTATGTCGTATTAAGATCTTGCTTAAAACTGTTCTACAACATCTATGACTTCCACTTACTGATGTCTTATAATATATTTAAATCGTCTTTATACGACTATCGCTCCACAAAGTTTTATTGTGGTCAAATTATTTTCTTTAGAACCGTCGTACAACTATATTTCTAAAGTCGTAAAAGTTGTTGTATTCTCAACGACGGAGACCTCTTTACAACCTTATAATAACCTTTGAAAGACTATATAATGTTGACGTTAAAGTAACCATGTTATGCCTGTTATAAGACTTTTATAGAACAATTACTTTCACGATTCGAGTAAATAACATCCTAACAACTACTATAAGACCTATAGTTATTTTGTCTACCCTAAGCGACAATTTTATAACCCTAATACAACTATTTGGACTTAAGATAAATAATTATAACTTAAAATGTTACTTGGGATTCCAGTATAGAATGTATTTGGTAAGTGTTTAATTGTTCAAGTTTCCAAGTTGGGCGAACACGGCAAAAGCTGGGCATATCCGTTAATATTATATATGGTGCTGGTTACAAAACAGTGACATCATTTGCGGTGGCTAAAATTTCTATTTGAAAATTAAATTATAGAAAAACTGATACTTTAAATACGACCAAATCACCTCTAAAATTTCTCTTACCTTCCTCCAACTCCGTCTTCCCCAATTTAAGACACTCGGCTACCGTCGTTCTGATCTGATCGGCCAAGAGCAAAGCGTTTATCCGATACAGAATGCACGGCAGCGCCACCGCCTTCCTCCACAACGATGCCGGAAACGGGTGAATGGCGCACAATTCCGGCACCAGAATCTGCTTCTGTTCCAGGTTCTCCCGTTTGGCACGCTTGGTTTCCTCGCTGCTGGTCGGCAACGCGACGCCCTTCCTGTTGACGTATCTCGGCGTCAAGAAGTTCAGTCTCGCCGACGTGTGGTCGACGTCGAGAAGGTACTGGTCCAGGTTCTGGATTTGGAGGCCGTACTTCCGTAGGTAATACTCCTCGAAAGATTTGTATTCGGAACCCGGAAACGCCGATCTGGGATTGAGGAAGGAGCAGATCTCGGCAACGTAGAAATATTGAGGTTGATCTTGGTTTCGGTACCAAGGCATTACCACGGCATCTTCGTAGTCTTCGATGTGGAATTTGTAGTTTTTGCGGTCGTCGTCGGGTATGAGCTGAGGGACGAAGTCGAGGTTTTTGAAGATTTCGTCGATAAATTGCCAGTCTATTGACACATCACAATTTTCGTCTAAAAAAATTTAACACGATTTTTTTTGAAAGGTCTCAAAATGTGACAATTTCAGGTGGCATTCAAAATGTTCATTTTGAAAAGTACAATTTGGAAAAAAAAACTATTATTAATTTTTCTAAGGAAATAACCTCAAAATGTATCCATTGAATTTTAATTGGGTTTTTCGCCAAGCATTACCTGAGGAATTAGGCCAAGAATTTAGAGTCAGGTCAAAAATAATCTTAGAAAAAGATTTTCAACAAAAGTCAAATATTTCAAAGGATAAAAAAGCAGCAATTAGATCACTTAAATCACATAGGTTAATTAAAATATTACCAGCAGATAAGGGAAACGCAACTGTTATTTTAGAAAAAACTGTGTATGATAATAAATTAAATGAAGAAACTTACAAGAGGATAAACAAAAGACCCTACAACTTGAATAGAAACTAAAATATACAAAACACTGTATAAATACCGTGAACAAATGACACAGAGACAAAGGACACTCTTAACTCCGCATCAGTCAAAACCTCCACACTTATACGGATTACCAAAAATACACAAAACTAACATTCCTCTTCGCCCCATTGTAAGTTCAATAAATTCACCATGTCATTCGTTGGCAAAATATTTACTTAAAATTGTTAATCCGTTAGTAGGAAACTCAAATTCATTTATCAGAAACAGTAATCATTTTTTGGAAAAAATTAGGGAACATCAATTTCCAGATCATTATATATTAGCTAGCTTTGATGTGGTTAGTCTTTTTACTAATGTCCCTGTTGACAAATCATTGAATATTTTACGCACAAAGTTAGAAAATGATCAGACTTTAGTGGAAAGGACAAATTTGAATATAGATGTAATATTAGAACTAACAACACTCTATGTTAAAACCACTTATTTTCAACTAGGAAATGAATTTTACCAGCAGGAATTTGGAATGGCTATGGGGTCTTCTTTATCACCATTCATAAGCAATTTATTTATGGAAGATTTTGAACAAAATGAGTTGACTAGGTATGTTCACCAACCTGTTTGGTGGAGATATGTAGATGACATATTTGTTATATGGGAACATGGAGTAAATGGTTTAAATTCATTATTAAATTTTATAAACTCGCAAGAACCTTGTATTGTTTACCTTAGAAATTGAAAATAATAATCAATTACCTTTCTTAGATGTTTCTATAATGAAATCAGATAGTATAGAAACTAGTGTCTATAGAAAACCAACACATACTAACAGATATCTCCATTTTAATTCCAATCATCATATTAGTGTTAAAAAAGGAGTAATGAAGAGTTTGTATGACAGGGCTAGAACGATTTGTTCTAATAACACAAAATTTGAGGAGGAAATTAAACATATAAAACATGTTCTTGAGAAGAATAGTTATCCTACTGAATTTGTTGAGCAAGTTTTTCAGGATTGCCAACAAAATAACAATGCTAATAGAATTAGAGAATTAAATCTGGTGGACCATCCAGTAAATTTGATTATTCCTTATATTCCTGGACTATCAGATAAGCTAAAACGCATAGGCAATCGTTTTAATGTCAGAACAGTATTTAAAACCAAAAATACATTGAGATCGATGCTAGTTAAAACGAAACCATTTAATGAGGTACAAAGTTCAAAAAATTGCATTTATAAAATTCCTTGCGAATGTGGAAAGTTGGGGAGACTTGTAGGCCATTTAACGTTCGTTTAAAAGAACATAAAAATTATATCAGGCAAAATCAAATTTCGAAGTCGAAAATATGTGAACACTCTTTTTAATAACAATCATAGGATTTTGTGGGATAGTTCCAAACCAATTCTCAAAGAAGAAGTAAACAACTGTGTTGCTGAATGCTCAGTGGAATTCAGTAAAATATTATTGCCACTTATTCAAAGAGAAGTTAGTATAAATAATTAGGTAGAACACAGGGTACAATATCAGACAGGTGGCTAGGCTATTGTTTCTGTTGTCATGACATTTTAACCTGAAATTTATTAATCTGTCATTTCACTTTGACGTGACATGATCTTTGAGAAAGGAGGAAGACTTATTCTCCGAAAGCTCAGGAAACAAATTTGTTGAAGATATTTTTTGAGTTACAAGTTCAAAGTTTAGTTCATTTACTAATAAGAATTTATTAATTTTCCAGGCAACTTGAAAAAGTTGTTTTTTTTATCCAGTTTGGTGGAGAAAAACCCAATTAAAATTCAATGGATCTGTTTACGCCACAAATAAATTTTAGAAAATAATCTTAAAATTTGATCTCACCTTTGAGTGTTGGCACTATTAGATAGTTCTTATTCGAGGCATCTGGATTAAATAACATCAAGTATTTCTGCAGTCTTAAAACACTGGTAAACGTATAATTCACAAATTCCCTAATTTTGTGCATTTGCTCGTCATTGATTATTATTTCTTTTGAACACAGCTCGAGCTCTACGCTCACTTCACCGCTTCTAGTGAATATCGGAAAGGCACTAATCTAAAACAAATTTAAAAATCAAAATTTCCCTCCTTAAAAAACAAATATACCTTTGGTATTTCTTTGTTGGTTAATATTCCGAATCCCTGTACAGAATCTTCTGGTGGATAAATTCTTCTGCCTCTAGTATTTTGCTCTTCGGGTAGAGGACATGTGAGTCTCATTACGATTTTATAAAAGTACGCCGGTTCTCCGACAACTGGGTGGCAATTTAGCAACGCGTTTGCTATTTTCTTATAGTAATACTGTCTTCGTTTAGTTGTCCCTTAAAAATACACTTGCATTTTTTACTTTGGCACATGTCAAATTTGACATAATACAGGGTGGACCCAGATGGACTAATCGATAGGTGTAAAAGACAAAAAAATTTCGGGCTGAAACTTGAACTTTGGTGGATCAGCCATGCTTGATTAGAAACTAATTTACACCGTATTTTTATATTTTAAAAATCAAGCAGGCCTTGACAGGGGCAATTTATTCATTTTCAGTTCAGGTAAACTACCTTTTCCTTAAGAGATATCGAAATATTTTATTAAAAAAAGTTGTTCAGAATTCAAATCTAAGCCCCCGTACCAAATTTTAAAACAATCGGCATTCTTTGATTTCTTCAATTTTTTTAAATGTTGTAGGTAGGTACATTGATCAAACAATTTTATCAGAAAAAATATTCAAAATACAAATTTAAGGACCTGTATTAAATTTTAAAACAATCGGCGTACTTTGATTTATTCTCCAAAAAATCAACTTTTTCTAGTAAAATTTTTCGACATCTCTTAAGGAAAAGGTAGTTTACCTGAACTGAAAATGAATAAATTGCCGCTGTCAAGGCCTGCTTGATTTTTAAAATATAAAAATATGGTGCACATTAGTTTCTAATCAAGCAAGGCTGATCCCCCAAAAGTCAAGTTTCAACTCAATTTTTTTTTGTCTTTTACACCTATCGTATAGTCGATCTGGGTCCACTCTATATATATAAAAAATTTATGTTCGCCTAGTTCCAGAGGAAGTGAACTGATCCAGAATATCAGTTCAGTTGGAAGGCAATGGCAAAGTACCTCTACCTCTAACCTAAAAAGTACCTCTAACCTAAAAATTGCTGACATTTTTATTTGTGAAAAATTAATTATGTATTTATTTTTATTATCCATGTTTTAAGCTTATTTATTCAGGAATATTGACATTTTTCAACTATTTAACTTTTGTTTATAAACATATACATTTAAATAGTATTATTAAATCAACGTATTTGAATAATTGTATAAAACTAAAAATAACTTTTAAAGAGGTTACAACCAGAATAGGTTAGGGTTGGTTAGAAATTGAACCGGGATCACAAAACATAGCCGAAAATTAAATGAAAGAAGATATTACAACTGATCTGGTTTGAATCGATGAGTATGAAAGAATACCACTAATATTTATTTTGTTTGCAGGATACCGGCATAAGGAGTTTTTATTAACGATGAACGACTTAATGTGCAGGCACGATTTTTGTACCGTTCTGTAACTGAAATTAGTTGGAACCCTTTCTGTACTCCTCAAGAGTGTATTTATTTAGAGTTGAAGTTTAGGTTGTTGTCCCCTTCAATATCACTTATATTTTCATATACACACAAAACATTCTTAACTCACAACAACAAATATCGGAAATCTCTGATTGTTCAAGATGACATGTGACATCTCTCTTTTATAGGTTAAGTTTACATGTAATGAATCAACTACGCAGGTACATTCGATTCATACTCCAAACTGTGAACTGTTTTGACTGTCAAGAAACAATTTGATCAAACATTCTGTTGGAAAAAGATTTGAACTGTCCTTCAACGATACGAGATCAAATTGGAACAGTTAAGGGGGGTTACCAACAGAAAAAGTGAGGTTAGATTTCGTATTTTTTTTAGGTGATAGCATAAAATCTAATAACATGTTACCTGGCAAAAATTTAGTACAAACATTTCTGTCTTAATTTCAATCATGAGATCTTATAAGCAGTGTTTTGTTTTATAGGCTATGAAAACCTCGGAGAAAATAATAATCCATTGCATATGCTTATAAGATCTTATGATTAAAATGAAGACAGAAATGTTTGCCAGGTAAAATGGTTGCGTTTAAGACTCCCAATCATACCAAGCGCTTTGATTGCAGCGCTCTCTAATTTCGTTTGCTAGCGCTAGCATTTCGTTAAACGGCTATTTTATGACAGTAAAGCTAGCGCCCGAAATGTCGAGATGTAGAAATAAAATAAGCTCCAACACAGCCCCAAAAAAGTAAATCACGAAATCGAAATTTTACAGTGGCTTCACAACACCAAAATAACGTAAGTAAAGCCAATAAAGGAAACTGACAGAACAAAGTAAGGTTAGAATAAACAGCTTATAGCAATCGCGAGCGACCAAGCGCAAAATTTTTACGCTCGCTAATTTTTCAATCCGCTGAAATCTAGCGGAACCGTTCAAAGTGCGCAAGCATCAATCCACTTGCAAGCGATTGCAATCGCTTTGTCATCTTAAACGCACCCAATGTTATTAGATTTTATGAATAGAATAGTGTTTATTGGTGCTACCAAATACAAGATCTTTACACAAGTCAACAATAGTCAATAATTTACAATGAAAGTACAATACACAAGTCAACAACTCAAAATGAAAGTACAATATTCAATCTATGATACGAGACTAAGAAACAACACTATACAACTTAAAAAAATATGAAATCTAACCTCACTTTTTCTATCGGTGACCCCCCCCTTAAGTACAGCGCTTGCGCCAACTGGTTTTTTGTTCAATTGGAATGAACCTATTTCAAGTTACCCAACGTGGTAAATAAAAACAGAGTTCAAATAAAATTTTTTACCTGGCCTAACTTCAGAATTCTCATCGTACTGCTCATCCAGCACGAAATTATTCCAATCCTCCTCGGTCGGCACGAAATTCTCCTTATTTATCGGTTGCAACTGATGATCCAATTCTCCGACTTTGTGTAAATACTGGCACACCTTGAAAGCTGCCGCCCGCCTCGATAGCAAAGCGTTCGGCATCGGCGAACTTACCACCGTATGCTTCACCGGCGAGTTTATCGGCAGACGTATATAACAAACGAAACCGTCTCCGGTTTTCTCTTCCCGCCAGACTGGTGTCAGTCTAGTGAAGGTATCGCTCGGTAACTTGGCACAATATTTATTCAGTAAAGCTATCGCGTTTGTAAGAGTTACGCTTGGAGCGTTCTCGTCCTCGAGCGGTTTGTATGGTTTGCAATGAACCGAATAAGCGTCCGCTATGTACTCCTCGTCTTTGTCGGGTTCTAGACTAGAGCAACGCTTCAGCAGCGTACTTTCAACCTCGTAATACTCGGCTAAACTTTCCTCGAACGTCTCGACTTCGTCGTCGTTAGCGAACAAAATATAATGGGCGTCGGAGGCGCGCGCGCGAGCCTTGCTCTGGATGTAGCTGTGGAATGTTTTGGGCAAGTCGAATCGTATCACAAGATTGCATTTGGGGAGGTCGCAGCCCTGTTCGAGAACGGAGGTGGCCACGAGGATGTTGCACTCGTGGCAGCGGAACTTTCGGAGCACTTCCTCCTGGATCTTGTGCTCGTGCTCGGCCTCGCGGGGTTCGCGGGCCGGGTCGGCCACTTTCTCGACGGAAAAGAGGGCAGAGACCCACCAGAAGTCGTCGTGCACTTGGGAGAGCGACTAAAAATTGGGACTTCGCTAACCGAACGCACAGATTTTCTATACTTAATAAGCAAATACCAAATACAATATTAAATTTTAAGGACATTCTCAAAAGTATTCATTAAATGACCCGCTGAAGTAATCTAAATGGAATAAATATATTCTACGATCTGATTCTGACAAATTAACTTTAAAAATTCTACTTATTTATCAAAATATCTAGAAACTTATTGTTGAAGTTTTTTCCTTTGCAATAATTCTTTATCTGCATTAAGCCAAAGTTTATACAGTCCGAATTCGAAAATGATTCTGATTGGTTAATTTGAACTGACACTATTCCTGCGTAGAAGTTTCAATAATTCCTCCCAAATTCGCAAAATTTGAAATCTGGGGGGGGGAATTGACTCCATTTCAAATTTCGCAAGAATAAGGTGGGAAATTTACGTCGGCCCATGCGCGAAAGCTCCGAGTTTCTTCCGATTATTTTTTTAGGTTATGTTATAACTGTTTGTTTATGTTTATATTTAAAGGTATATTAAAAGTCCCTAAATTTTCTAAAAAAATTAATCGCGAGTATATGAAATAAGTGCAACTTTCACAATTTTATTGTGTGAATATTCGCTACTGCAATTCGCGACTGTATGAACTTAGCTTAACAACATTCATGCACTTACCATGACATTCATAAGATGACAATGTCAGATTAAAATTTATCATTTTTGACAAAATTATAATAACATAATGCTATTCATAAAGTTTGCACTAAATGGGAAAAAAATTATCCGATTTTTTGAAAATCTTATTTTGGGCTATAATGGCGTATGTTTTGGGTACACTATTGCGCCTAAAGAGGGTCGTGATGTCACAGCCTATGCCTGTCAAATTTTACTTTTAAAATTAAAAATGGGGAAAAATCAGTTTTGCTATTATTGTGCCTGTATGGCAATTTTCAGAAAATATCGGGATATTAAGTTTTTCTGAATTATTTCTCTTCAAACTTAGAGAATTTACTGGTTCCTCTCTTATGAAATCATAACAATGCAAATAAACTTCAATGCCAAACTAAGGAGAAAAATAAGATGTCTTATAATGTAGTAATAAAAATATTTCCCGTTTGGTGCAAACTTTATGAATAGCACTGTATATAACAAATATATTATAGGAATTATATACAATTATATTATATCAGTACAAATATAAGGGGGAAAATCAGACAGCATTATATATTGAGAAGGCAACTTAAACTTAATCTTAATCATTTTCAGTGAGATAGCATATTATAAACAATCGTTGGAATGCAGTGTTTATTTTACTTTATGGATTTAAAATGGTCTAATGGAATAAAACAATTTCTGAATCCTATATTTCTGTATGACTAAGCTTAAATTGAAATATTATGTTGGATATTTTTTTTACATATTTGATGTTTGATTTTTATTTCTAAAGTAAAAAATTATCTACACATATAAAAAAAGAGAAATGATTGGGGTTTGAACCCAATTGAGAAGCAAAGAACTTGTCCCATAGACCGAATGGGTCCACAAAATAATTTCGTTAATATGTCGTTTGTGACAGCTATAATAAAAAAACAAAGATATTAGTTTTTACTATCCCAGCCTACTGTGAGATCAAATTTAAATGAACGCTCGTTATATTTTAAATAAAAAACTGCTAAACATTACTTACACATAGCAATCCGAAAAGCGCCTTCGCCTTGTACCTGTTGCGTACGAAAATCAACGCGCATAAAATATCATCCAGCGGCAGCTTTGGTTGTGGCCTTTTCGGCCCTTTCTTCTTTTTAGTCGTCACCGTTTCATTTTCCGGAGGTTTCTCCTCTTCCGCCGGCTTCGGCTTCTCTCCTGGCGGTTTAAACTGCCTCAACACGTCGATAAACTTCAAAACTTTCGGTGAGGAATACTCGTTTATTCTATCGGTCTCGTTATCTAACTTCTCAAAGTGGTAGTCGCATATCGCTCTGATCTGCACTAAAGCTGTCGATGTTAGACAGAGTAAGAGATAGTGGCGTTCGTATGGTACTTTAACTTTTAATTTTTCGATTTTGGATAATAAATTTATAGCTGCCCTGTCTGCGCCCCAAGGGCCAAGATCCTCGAGAATATCCAAGAAATCGTCCAATAATTGTAACGGAACTATCTTCGGATCAGGAATGTCTTTTAATTCTTCTATAAATTCTTCATCGTAGATCTCACTAGGATCATAACGATGTTCGCTTAGAAAATCTTGACATCGCTTGACAATGCATTTTATTTCTTCGTGTAGCGCTAAATGTTTCATTTTCGAGCACTCGATTAAGTGTTCTTTTGGTCGACATGAAAGTCGTATTAAAGTGACAATTTCGCTTGAGGTATCGACTGTCGAGTGAAGCAATTTTTCTAGTCTTCTTAATTCTGCTTCTAACCGATCAGGTTTTAGTTCTGTGCCTAGAAGGCCTGACGTCAAGCCTATAAAAAATGATGCAAAATGTCAAATTATTGCTTTATGATTGGTTCAACTTTTCATTTTTTTTTAAAGAAATACCGATAAGTGAGACGTTTCTAACTAAAACACTATTAAATTGTTTAAATTATGAACGTGCATCTTCTACACAAACAAAGATAATGATATGGCACCCATTTAATATTCTGGTTTAATTTTTCTGTCAAAACCGATAAAGTACGGCATTCATAATTTGAACATTATTAGGGTAGGTATGAATTCCAATATGATATCTGATTTGAAGTAGTTTCTAAAGAGGCCAAGTAATAAATGTAAAACAAGGTATAAGTATAAAAAAATGTATCTTGCAGGAGCATCTTCAAATTTTAGGTATAAATACCTGCCTATGTTTTTTTTATATGCCTTATTGAATACTGTTCTGAAAGGATATCTTGCATCAACCTGTACAAGACTTAACAACTTTACTTTAGAAAATGATAATAATTGCATTGACTAAAATAAACAGATAACTGTGATTAAAACTATTTTTTAAAATTATTTGCTGATAAATAATTAATCAGTAGTTTTAATGTAATAAGTGGTTTTATCTGAAAATATAATGCATGTTTATATTTAAATAAAGTCAAAAGCACAACACTATATTCGCTGATCGTCAACAAAAATTCAAATTCCGAAAATTCTTATAAGACAAGCTATGCCGCCAAGAAAAAGTGGCAGTCTTTACCGACAATTCTAACCTTACCTTAGCTATGTAATAAGAAACTTACCTAACATCCGAGGCTTGTTAGAATCCTCTAACTCTAGGTACATGGCCATCAACTTCTTAAGTATCAACTGCCTATTTCCGTAGAGGCAATCATCAATAACCAACAAATTCACCTTCGATAAATCGAGTTGGCTGCTGCTGCATATTTCGGCTGTAGTAACTATCACCTGATTCGACTGAAAGCTCTTCTCAATGTCGTCATCCCTATTTAGTATGCTAATTACTTTTAAATCAGTCAAATATTTTACATGAGATGCCATGGTCGAAACATTCTGTGAGTCTAATACGAACAAAGCCTTCTTTCGCTCCGGGAACGTACGCATCTGCCACGAAAACTCCTGAAGGAGTTTCACGACTAGGAAAGCCTTCGAAGAGCTCGTACTCGAACATACTATCGTGTTTTTCTTTTTCGCTGAATCCAGCAACTCCACTTGATACTCCCTTGGCGTAAAAGTGTGGGTATAAACATTTTCATTCAAATAGCAAGCCATTGCTTCTTCTGTTGCAATTTGTTTACATCACTGAAAGGTTCTTCCCTTGTTTTAAACCGCTTTTTAACAACACTTCTGACTAGAACTGGAAACCGAGTAATACATTACTTCTTGGAAGGAAAATGTTTGAATAAATGCTGAATTGCTGATGAGGGAATTCTAAATATTTATCCGGTATTACTCGATCGGAGACGACAGAATTTTCTGCCGCATTCGTTTAGGTTAACCACAAAACACCGAAATTAGGTTGAGGTTAACCACAGAACAACAACTTTAGATTAACCATAGAAGTACGTTGATGGTTAGGTAAGTCCGACACTTTTCGTTCTATGGTTTATTTTTCTAAGCGCAAGACCCATAGAGTGATCTCTATGGCACGACCAGAGAACTACAAGTTCTCTGCTCACGACTCTGAGCTACGTTCATAAAAATCAACTCAGAGTTCATTTACCCACTGTTCAGATCAGAAATTGGACTTGCATAGGAATAAGTCACAGATAAAGTGCATTTCGAAACAGACAATATTTCAAGAAATATATCAATGTATTTATATCCACATTTTGTTGCGATATATCTGTAAATATATCGATATTTTTATGCAATATATCCCAACGAAAACTATTAGAATTTCTCCAGATTAAGTTAGACTGGAGAATGACGAAGGCAGTTGGAATTGGAAAACCGAGATTATTGCTATCTGTGAGCTCTCATCTCATGTGTCTAAGCAATAATAACAGATTTTATACAATTTTTTAGAAAATCTATAACATAGTACGTAAATATTATGAATTAGAAAATAAAGCTGTCAATAATATTAGATATATCGAGATATTCAATATATCGATATATTTTTTCAATATATCCAATATATCAATAAATTGATTCAATATATAAAAGGAAACAATGTATCAATATATTTTTTTTAATTTTGCCATCGCCACACTAGTCATGGCCATCTTGGACTGAATCAACTTTTAGGTTATCTTTCCTTCCTTTCTTTTTATGGCCACTGCCTTTACAGCAATTTAGCCATGGGGCAACGGACCTCCTAAATAAAGCCCGTTCATGGGGCACACGCCACCTCTTTAAAATTTTCGGAAAGGCACCCTAAACTGCGTCTGAGATTGCATATCACATTCCCTTTCAACGACATGTGGCACCACGTGGTACCGCCATTCGCCATTTTATCGCCGGATGGACCGGTGCTACGGCAGGCGGCGGAAGACTCCAAACTCCAAACTTTTAGGTTATAATATTACTGTCATATCCTTGTTATTGTAACATAACCTTAAAGAAGTTGGAGATCATAGACAAACAATTTAGATTAACCATGTTGCCAAATGTACCCTATTTGTGACGTCAGAGATCTTTAAACAATCTAATATTTTATTTGCATATTATATGAGTATATGAGATTTCATTACTCTATCTAATCAAATGCTGCTCCATTTGTAAGGTATATTATTATTGATTGAGCTTCACGGCACAATTCAGTTCAAGAATTGAATTTTAAAATACCTACCTGTCAAGTGGCAATAATTTGGTTTGGATTAGATCCGTTAAATAATTATAGCCCACCTAGTAACGTTGGGGTTAAATGCATTTCGGGATGTGGAGCCATTATACATTTATAAGCTTTAGAGCTGAAAGCACAGGACCGGTCCGGGATATTTTAGTTCAGCTCTCAATGTTATAGTAAACTTTTAACTGGCGGACCCTGTATGAGATCATCCCTGTATAACAATCAGTGGCATAACCGGGGGGGGGGGGGGCTTTGGGGGTTTTAGCCTCCCCACAAGGATCTGTCGTGCGTTTTTTTTTAAATAATTTTCATTATACCTTTGTATCAAAAAATTTTTTTTGAAAATATCCCAACAAATCAATTTTATTGATTTGTGTCCACTTAAAAGTAAACACCCTGTATATCGACTCCAAATCATTATAGATCGTATTTTTATTATCTATTTTCGATAACTTGAAACAGGTTCCTTTTTATATTATAGGTGTAGCCGGTATAGGTACAGAATATTAATTAAAGTTATTTTTTATTATTTTACCAAATATATGGGATATGTAATATTAACAATATATTATACCACATATTATTATAACCATAGTTTTTATAACTAATTTTATTTTAAAACAGTTTTGCGAATACAAGAACTGTTTCGGTTTTCTGGGTTTTCCGAGACACACGAGCTTGTTCTAGAATGGCAAATAGAAATGAAGACAAAATAATAGCAAATGCCCCCCTCCCCCGCACAAGCATTCAGTTGCTTCTGGGGTAGGGTTAGAGCACATAAGAGTACGCATCCCCTAAGAGTACGCACTGGCATTTTTTATTAGTTTTTATTAGAGGTCGCTATTCAATTCAGTGTAGACGTCTTCAGTTGAAAACAAGTTTGATTATAGTCGCCTGGTGCTCCTTAAAAGATTCGAGGAATGGACGAATTACAGGCAATTAACCAATTTTATACATAATTTTATAATTTTTGGCATCTTTGCTGTAAGGAGTATCTAACCCTGTGAATGTTTAACTAAGTATATTGTTCGACAGTGCATCTTAAAAAGCTTACGGCATACGATGTGTAATTATGGTTGCCTGTTTTAGTTAGTTGCCTGTCCGCAAGAGTAAAGAGTACGCGCACAAACGTGTCTATAAAAAGGAATTAAAAAATGGGCTGCCACTTGTTGAAAAAACTAGAAAATCTCAATACGATATTCTTTGTCCTCTCTGCAGGGAGCACTAGAGCACTTCATATGGATTAAGTGTGATTCATGAGGTGCATGTGGCCTTACATGTGACTTATGTCAAGAATAACAATGATGTTATTTAATTTTTTTAATGCGTACTCTTTAAATCCAGCACTGCGTACTCTTTCGATCTCGCGTTCCTAAGAGTACTCAAAATGTTTTTTTTATTAAATATATCAAATCTCTTATGTTGATAATTATAAAAAAAATATTTCTTTGCATTACATATTCTTAAATGTAATAAGGAATTTATACTGTGTTACTTATTGTTGTTGATTTATTTAACTTTAAATATTAAGTGCGTACTCTTGGATGGCCCTACCCTACTCCTAATTTGGAGTATTGTGAGGATGATAATAACTATTATTATTATTAGAAATAACTTAGTCCCCTCCCCCCAATTTTACATCCAGGTTACGCCACTGATAACGTAATCAGCAGTATAATTTTTCATTTTAATTATTTATTTCAAATATTCAACTAATTAACTCATAAATAAAAAACGGGCAATTTTAGTAAGTATTAACAATTATCGAAAAATGTTTATTTTATGGTATCTATATTTTTAAAATTTCCATTTGTTTACCACGACAAGTCGTTATCAGCAACAATGTGTTGGAAATTGTTGTAGTTTTCTTCGTTGCCTATTCGCATACTCTAAACATTATTAAGTATTATCGTATTTGTTGAATAACATAAAATGGTTCTTTGCTCATAAAAATGTGAAACCGAATTGTAAATATATGAAGCTCAGAAATCGGAAAATCGGCATTAAAAAGCCTTAAACCAGCCAAAACAAACCGAAAGTCAGACGCGTTCATCGCCAGTGTAACGTGGTCAGATATTCAAAACGCGGCCAATAAAAGTATCATTTAACGTTACAGCCCACAACGTAGTAACCTTTCAGTATAAGTATTTTGGTCTGTTTGAATCAATATTATTTCTATGTAAGCTGCAGTACCCTACAAAGGAAAAACCATGTATTCGCAAAATTTTAATTTCGAGAAAAACGAGTTCAAAAGTTTTATATTATGTTAATTGTCCTATAGCTTCGTGACATTTCGGCCAATTAACTTGATTTTTGGATATGAAGTGGAGAATTATTTTCTACAGAAAGTGGTTAATCAATATGCCCGAATTTTTTTTATTTTGTTTTGAAAAAACCTATAAATGTTTTTGCCATTGTGCTAAATCCAAAGAACTGGGACAAAATGCTTCTGCAAAATAAGGTAAAATGCAATACATTTTTATGCCAAAGGAAAATTAGAGAAAGGGAAAGAAAGAAAACTACAATAAATGAGGTAATGTTTATTACACTTTTGTATGTATTACCAAATATTGCACAAAAAATGCATTGTTCACATTCCTTCATCTAGAAAATCTAAAACATTGTCATTTGTTGATAAATTTAAGTAAAAGCCACGACACGAGTGCTTCATTTTAGGGACAAGTTCCAATAGTCTTCCACTGATGATTAATGATTAATAATGAAAGCCTTAAATACCAGTGCATAACTACTAGTAGTAGTAACATGATTTATTTAGCCTGGTATGGCTACGCTAAATACAAGATTATAATGTAACAATTCAAATAAATAATATTCTTCCTGCCTAAACATTTGAATAAAATTATTAGTTAAATTGCATCATTTTGAATACCCAAGTAATACTTTTTTTATAATGTTTTAATTTTTTTAAATTTCTTTCACTTTTTAATTTATCTGGCAATACTCGATCAACCTTTTTGATAAATATAGATATATAACAAATATTCTTACTAAAATTTTGTATATGAAAATCACTAAATGATCTTGTATACTAATTATGATGTTTAAAATTGAAAGTAATATACCTATAAGCAAACTGGAAGTAAATTATGTTTTAATTTAAATTTGAATATAAATACTAGAAACTTTGTTAAATTTTTTATATTCAACCAGTGTAATTTCTTGAGCATATGATTTATTTTATTGCATTATTTGTTTAAATTTAGAATCACTATCATAGCTTTATTTTTAAAATTTGTAATTTTGAAAAATATGCTCTTTTGCAGTACCTAGATAAAATTGTTAAACAACAAAAATTATGGTATTATATAAATATATATTTTTAATAAAGACTCAAATCTGCACTAACGCACCTTAAGTAACCAAATTTTGATGCAATTTTTGAAATCGGATATTCAAAGTGCAAGTCAAATTTTAATTTCATACTCACCCTGTTATCATCTAGCATCATCTACAGAATTCTCCTGCCTCTATAATTCATTATTCTATAGCCACCACTACACGTTCAAAATAACTACAAACAACGTTCTCTTTCATTTTTTTCTGGGAAACTGAGGCAAAATAGTCTTCTATTCGAATAGCCTAAGTTTAACAGAGTTAATAATAATTAAACTCTTTCACTGGTAAAACCACAATACACTATTTTGCCTTATAGCACGAACTGTAGCTAATAACGAAAATCCAACGGTATTGGACATTACCTTTTTTTGCCTTTGTACATTTAATGAAAAAATGCTGAATCCTACTTTACTTTGCCAAAGGAATTTTTTTAAATGTGTAGTAATAAGTACACTCTTCTGCAGCAGTCGTAATTTAGATTATAATATGAATGTGGCAAAAATAGCAAACGAAAGTGCCAGAAATAATGAGCCAGAAACATGTAGGTATTATAAAAAAACGTAATTTTTGGCGAATACAGTGGTATTGCCTTCGTGAAACTCGAAAAACAGCATCTGCGAAAGAGTAGATTCCAAAAATAGTCAGCCCCTCGGGAACCTATCCAAACGTCAACCGGTGGCCAAAAGGCGAGAAATATGCTTTTATGTAAATGAGGTGGCCGGAAATGGCATGCCGAAAAGCATACATAATAGAGCAGCTTAATTAGACAGCAAGTGGATATTGCTTTTCGCCGCTTTTATAATTCACGAATCGGCTGATTAAGGTTGTCACAGCTCCATTTCACGGAAACGGTCCACCATGTCGGTCCCAATTTGCAAATGGATAATTGACTTGCTTGCAGGGCCGGGTCAGGCTGGCTTTCGACTGCTCAGATGACATATCAACGCCCGCGTTTAAGGTTACCAAGCGGAAGCAATCGCTTGCTGTCAGTTGTTTTACAAGCTTTTATTTAACTTGCCCTGTTAGTAAGTATGTGTGGGTCGAATCTTGCAAGCTGAATTAGAACCACTTCCTGACATCCGATTGAGCTGAAATTTTGCATACACCTTTAGTTCCGGTGACAATACAATATACAACACTCAATATTGTAATACTTTCAAAATGGCCGCCGCTCCAAGATGGCGGATGATGTATAATTTTTTTGTCAACCCCCTTAATATGGGTATCAAATGAAAGGGATTGAAGAGTAGAAAACGAAAGAGTTAGTGACATCACACTAAATTTCATATGGCCGCCGCTCCAAGATGGCGGATGATGTATTTTTTTGTCAACCCCCTATATATGGGTATCACGAAAGGGCTTGAAGAGTAGAAAACGAAAAAGTTAGTGACATCACACTAAATTCAATATGCCCGCCGCTCCAAGATGGCGGATTACTTAATTTGATACACAACATGGGTATCAAATGAAAGGGCTCGACGGGTAGAAAACGATAAGGTGAATGACTTCATACGAAATCCAATATGGCGGCCGCCCCAAGATGGCGGACTAAATTTCTTTACCACTCTCCTGACATGGGTATCAAATAGGTAGGTACTAAAAGCACAAAATAAAATGAAAATAAAAAACTTTTTTAAAAACAAGCTTTTATTTAAGTCATGTACTAAAACGAATAAAATAAGTTTAGGTTTTCGTTAAGATAATTCAATTCCAAATTGCGACAAGTTTTTGCAAATTGAAGCTTGTCGTGCGAATTGTAAAGAAAAAATGCATACTTTGGCAAATAGGTACCTTCTTGCTTATCAACCAATCACTGTCCAATAAAATTAATTGGTATCTACTTTCATCAACAGAAAAAATTGAGAACGTTGTTTGTAGTTATTTTGAACGTGTGGTGGCTATAGAATAAGGAATTACAGAGGCAGGAGAATTCTGTAGATGATCCTAGATGATAACAGGGTGAGTATGAAATTAAAATTTGACTTGCACTTCGAATATCCGATTTCAAAAATTGCATCAAAAGTTGGTTACTTAAGGCGCGAGATTTGAGTCCTTATTAAAAAATGTATACATATATAATACCATAATTTTTGTTGTTGAACAATTTTATACGCATATACTGCAAAAGAGCATATTTTTCAAAATTACAAATTTTAAAAATAAACCTATGATAGTGATTCTAAATTCAAACAAATACAATAAAATAAATTATATGCTCAAGAAATTACACTGGTTGAATATAAAAAATTTAACAAAATTTCTAGTATTTATATACATATTTAAATTAAAACATAATTTACTTCCAGTTTGCTTACATAGGTAGGTATATTACATTATTAAAAAAGTATTACTTGGGTTTTCAAAATGATGCAATTTAACTAAAAATTTAATTCAAATGTTAAGGCAGGAATAAAATTATTTATTTGAATTGTTACATTGTATAATCTTCTATTTAGCGTAGCCATACCAGGCTATATAAAGCATGTTACTATAAGGTAGGTGCACCAAAACCTGACATAGTCCTAAAAGCTGACACGTATCTTTTTTTTATCAAAAACAAGCTTATTCATATAGATGGGTCTATACCCACCCTCGGCAATTATTATATCAATATTCTAGTCGACACTGGCATAGGCAACCAATCATTCAAGCTAAAACATTTTAATTTAGTGTGACCTAAAATTCAAGGTGTTCTGTTTCTTTAGGGAAGTCGTTTTTCGTCAACAATTTCTTAAGGCTTAGAGTCCCTGATAAGTACATTTTTTTTTATATATTTTGAAAGTTTTGTTGAAGTGGCAGGTGTACAATCATTAGGGAGGTTTAAAATAACTAAAATTTTATAAGAATAATTTTATAACTTCAAAATTGTAAAAAATACAACTCATGTCAGGTTTAGGTTCAAAAATCTGCGTTTTTCTTAAACCTGACAGTAATGTCAGCATTAAGAATATTACATGATAATTCTTGTTCCTAATCCTGATATTGTATGTACCTATACCTTTTTAGCCAAAGATGCCTCCCAAGAAAATTCAAAATTATTCTGAAGAAGCATTAAAAAATGCAATGAGGGATATTAAAGATGGAATACCATTAGCTAGTGGTCAATTTTTTATATAAATGGCCCAAATGTAAAGACGAAATCCTTTATGCCCCAGATGATATTGTTGAGTTGATTTCAGAGCCAGTACCTGTTCAAAGGGGGTGTTTCAATATTAAAGAAATGAAAAAAAAGTTTTTTTCTACAAGCGTGCGGAAAAGTACACTTTTCCGCACGCATTTTAGTTTAGAAAGTGTAACTTTTCCGCACTAGTGCGGGAAAGTACTTTTCCGCACTACTTTTCCGCACTAGTGCGGAAAAGTGACACTTTCTAAACTAAAATGCGTGCGGAAAAGTAAATGCGTGCGGGAAAGTGTCTTACTTTTCCGCACGCTTGTAGAAAAAATAGTGTTCCTAACTCTTGCGGAAAGTGTCTTTTCCACACTCGATTTCTTGGCTGAACTTCGCTACGCGTCGTTCAGCCAACTGCAATCGCGTGCGGAAAAGTGGCACTTTCCGCACTTGTTAGGAAATATACTATTAAATTTATATTTGTAAGTATTTCTTAAAAATAACAAACAGGTTCTAATAATGTGCGTGTAGTGTATTATTACTGGTACAGACCTGAAAGAAAAATTAGGTGTCTGAAAAAATAATTAAATTTATTTATTAAGTTGCTTAACCAACGACTTAATTTTACTAACTTACCTATTGCCAAATTTGTCATGAACCGTCGTGGTATTGTTATGATGCTTGCCCTCCAACAATCAAAAAACTTTGTCGCAAAAAGTTTCAAAACAATTTTTAAGCATCTAAATAATAAACAAAAACATTTTCTATTCATTTCAAGAAAACAACAATTAAAACCATAATTAATTAATAGATAACAACATATAATACCGTGTATCAGGTTTAAGAACAAACATATTCAGCTTTAGGAACATCGTTGATAAACACTGTCAGCTTTTGGTGCAGGCGTAGGTTCTAAATAAAAGTTAATATTTTACAATTAAATATAACATTTTATTAAATGTGTGGCATTTTTTCAGCTTGTTGAAGTTGTTTTCTACCTAAAATGGTTTTATGACAAAAATGGCAAGTTCAATATTCGTGTGAAATAGTCACAATTGCCTCCAATAGTCTTAAAGTGTCAGGTTTTGGTACATTTACCTTATATACTACTACTAGTTATGCACTTCATTAATCATCAGTGGAAGACTATTGGAACTTGAGCCTAAAATGAAGCACTCGTGTCGTGGCTTTTACTTAAATTTATCAACAAAGGACAATGCTCCAGATTTTCTAGATGAAGGAATGTGAACAATGCATTTTTGTGCAATATTTGGTAATACATACAAAAGTGTGTAATAAACATTACCTCATTTATTATAGTTTTCTTTCTTCCCTTTCTCTAATTTTCCTTTGGCATAAAAATGTATTGCATTTTACCTTATTTTGCAGAAGCATTTTGTCCCAGTTCTTTGGTTTTAGCACAATGGCAAAAACATATGTATAGTTTTTTTTAATTCTCTGATAATCTTGATAAAGAACTCAATCGGCTTACTAATGTTCTACTTGACAACAATTATTATTCTTATAATTACTAATCACTAACCACAACAATAATACCAACAGAGGCGTAAATAACCCGTCGACCACTAATCTGAACCTGAACCGTGATCAGGGTTTATTTTTACATAGGTACTTAGTCTTGGCTCGCATTTTTTTTTTCACATACGCGCAAAACCAATCACCCTAAATCATATCATTAATTTTCCCGCGTGTTCGCATGTTCCCTCAATTTCCATGTTCTTATAAATATCATCACAGGTAACAGAACAATCAGTCTCAGTGTGATCGTCGCGCCCTGAGGATGTCCCGTGCAATCGAGGACGAAAGCTTGGAACGAGAAGTTTCGCTGACGCAGGATCCATCCGGAAGAAACTCAGATTTATCACATTCTGCCAATCAAGATTTGTACTGTACTGTAATAATTAATTACAGCGCGATTTAGTTTTAGTTTAAAATTGTTACATATACAAGGAATTATAATAGCAAAATTTCTTATTTTAATGTTATGGGAGGTGTGTCTTTTAATCCCAATATTAAACCCGTCCCGTCTATATTTAAAAGAAATTCTGTAAACAATTAAGTACATCACTCAAAACGATGTTGGCTCTGTTTACTTTTTGTTGTTACTTTACTACCTCTATATCTGTGGTTATTTTTCTGAGGTGTAGGTACCTAAAACAAAGTCGGGGATATCAATTCGTTTACTAGCCATTGCTTCACGGGCGTAGCCAGGATTTAGTTTTGGGGGGGGTTTTAGTTTGAGAAGTAAATAAAACAACAAAAATATACTTATATGAAATTTAATATCTATATATCCATCCGAAAAACTACGACATATATTTATAAAGTTCTTAACTTTAAATGAAATGGATAAATTAATTTCGTTCCTCTGCGCTAAATCTAAAACCATTAAAGAAGAAATCTTCGGCTTTTTCTTTTACATATATCTACTACTTCATCTGCATGAATTTCTGTTCCATAGTGAATGTTCATTAGAGCCAAACCATTAAGTCTGTTTTCACTTGTAGTGTTTTGTAAATAGTTTTTCAGTCTCCTTAGGCTCGAGAAAGACCTCTCTGGGGTAGCAGTGGATACAGGAATTGTAGCCAAGATTTGTAGTAATGTGTAAATATTAGGATAAAGGTTTTTATCGCACATATCTAGGCATTCCAAACAAGATTTCGGGGTAGGCAGTCTTCTTATCAGCATGCAAGGTAGCTGAAGCTTTGATAGCTAAATCCAAATTTGTTTCTTTATTAGAAACCCCTTGACCTTGACTACACCATTTTTTCCAGTAGTCCATACCTTTAGGTTTACCACCCTTCCTTTTTTTCCCCTCCATTTTTCGACAGTAATAATGATTCACGTCTCTATCCTTAACAAGGATAGATAATATTAGGTAATATTATCTGTCCTTAACAAGGATAGATAATATTAGGTAATATTTTGCTTATTTCGGGGGGGGGGGTTTGAACCCCCGAAACCCCCCCCCTTGGCTACGCCCGTGCATTGCTTGGCTTGGTAACCTTAAACGCAAGCAATTTATTCCCATGGCTAACTTTTTAAGAAGAATACTTGATTAGGAAAATCTGCGGTAGTCCCCGGACGATGCCTTATGGCACACAAATAGGCAAATAGAATTTGACCTAGAAAAAAATATTAACTGCAATTTTGTTTTACCGTATCAAAGTTGTTAGTAAATACGTTGATAGAAACCAAAAATTAAACATTTTGAAAAAACGGAACCTTGAGTTACCTCAAAAAACACCTATTTTTCGTTAGAAATTTCGAGCAAAAATGTTAACTAGATTTTTTTAGACTCTTTAGGTAAAAAACTTCCCTTGCTAACTAAGAAATTAAACATTTTAAGAATATGGAAGTAACTTAGATCGACAAAGAGGGATAAAAATCGGATAATTTTCTATTTCGGCAAAAGGCAAAAATATTAACTACGTTTTTATTGCAGATGATCATTCCCTTTTACAAATAGAATGTAACTTATACAAAATTAAACATTTATCTGAGCCGCATGTACGTCAGCTGTCACTTCTCATTGGTATAGACTAGGCAAAAATATTAACTGTTTTTTTTTGTTTAACTTTTTACAATATAACTATATTGAATCATATATAGCGAAATTAAACATTTATTTACGGCGCATATAGGTCAACTGCCACTTGTCATTTCTTTAGGAAAGCAAAAATATTAACTGTTTTTTTTTGTTTAACTTTTTACAATATAACTATATTAAATCACATATAGCGAAGTTAAACATTTATTTAGGGCGCATGTAGGTCATAACTGTCATTTGTCATTTGTATACTTCCGTTATCAATTTTTGTTTAATTTCAAAAAATTTAACAAGACTTAGTATCCACTTACAAAGTTGAACAAAAATCAGCCAGTTAATAATTTTGCTCTCAACGACAGCTTCAAAGTTCTTTAAAATGCGATTTCCGGCGAACAATATGTTTAATTTCAGAACAAACTGTTAATACTTGATTTTTAAGGTAATTATAAATAATAAAAACGCAGTTAATATTTTTGCCCAATAAAATATTACGCAAAATGTCATTCGGATACTTGCTCAAACGTAATCTGTTTAATTTATCAATCTCAACTTTATATACCTTACTTACTAATAAATACAGCTTAAAATTCGCAGTTAATATTTCTGCCGTCTTTATTACAACAAGAAAATGTATTTTTCTAAAAAACGCCCACACGCGTATATTTATTTTGTATAAAAAACAATTCTGGCGTTCATTTATTACCAATATTTTGTGATGGCATTATAAAAATGCGGTTATGAATTTTGTCTAGGTTTCGTTATTTTTTACCGTAATTTCCCTGGCCTAAAATAACTACTAATACTTTAGGTACTTTACACATTTTTCTTGTATTATAGGTACCTACCACCTACTTATTTGGTAAATGATTATCAAATATTGGCCTTGGCCCTCGCTGACCTCTCCCCAAAAACCATCCTAAAAATGTTATCATTCTCATTATCTTATGATCAGCAACTTATCAAATAATTTAGCCCAGATAAAAACGTTCACACCGAAGATTGTTTTTAATACAATAAATCGATTGTACAATTCAAAAACAGATATTTAATAACAAAATAATGATGACATTGTTACAAATTTGCTGACGGTCTTCAAATTTATTGCCATGAAGTTAGTACTATAGTGGCTGCAACTAATAGTGCAGTGCTAGTTATCTCGAAATTTTAAAAAATCTGGTAAGTGTGTCAATGTCAAGAGCTGTAAATATTTAATTGGTTCTATTTGGTCGAGTATAAAATCAATCAATCAAGAAAACTGGATATCTACCTATATCCTACGTACAGATTAAGTTTAACATAAAGTGTTTAATTTTGGAAAATACAAAAAAGATATTTTCTGTAGAGAAAATAGCAACAATACATACCTGCATTTGTTTTAATCAGGGCTACGCTATCTCATTAGCTTGACGTCACTGCCTTAATTGTGCCCCTCGAACTGCTATCCTTTATGCATATTACCACAGTCCACCATAGATATTTCGGTACGAATTGATACATACAGTGTGACCCATTTGCCTTCAAGTTACCATGTAAAAAGTTTATTATTATATACCGTATATAGCTTAAAATGTTACATATTTTGCAAGAAAAAGGTCATAAATTATACAATGTTTTGTGAAAGTCTTAACTATTTTTTCACCTAATTAGATAATTACTTAGGTATAATGAATTTTCAAGTTGATACACTTTATTTTAGACTCACCCTATAAAGCTTCTTGCAAGATTTAAAATTGTCTGACGCGTATTATAATAATGATGCATTTTTGTGAATTACGAAATAATCTTCACGACGTTTGACCTACATTATAAATACATAATAATAATTTATTATTTATACAGTGCAGTCACAAGTGAAGCACTCGGAACATTTTTAGTTTCGGAAAAAACAAAAATTTATATCTTGATTTAAACTTCTAGAAAATTGTGTTGCCATTTTAAAAAATTAATTGAACGCAGTTTTCATCCTAACAAGGATACCTGATCCCGATAACTTTGATACCTACATTATTTCATTTACGTGCCTATTTTCTACAGGGTGTTTCAGAAAAACCTGGCATAACTTCTGAAGCACATAGAACTTCAAAAAATAAAAATAAAATTCTTATCGACTATGTGTCTAGTGTGTTTAGTTTCTTGGATAAAGGACGTCCAGGATTCCTTTTTAAGATTCAATATTGACCTTATCTTCTACTTTACACTAGGTACATTATTGAAATTTGACACTGCTGTATTTTTGGGGATGGAAAATAATATGAAAATGTCAATTCGTATACATATCTCATAGAGGGTACCATTTGCGCTCTTTTTGGATCGTGTTTTTACTCGTAACTTTTTTGAGGTTGTCTTTTTGGTCTTGAAGGTCCATAATTTTAGTACAATAAACTTAGCCATCCAAGCTTTTACTTTTGGAGATACAGAGCGTAAGATTAATTTCATATTTTCATAAAAATGGTTTAGACCCTGTATCTTCAAAAGTAAAGCCTTGAATAGGTAAGTTTATTGGAAAAAGTTACTTTATTTAAAGTAGGAAACAAATTTTTTCTACTTAGAGTCTTTCTTATGGAGCAATTTTTTTAATTAATTTTCAATATCCAATAAAATCCACATATTTTTTAAAACTTTAATACCCTGTAACTTTTTTATAAGGCCTTAAAAATATACAGTTTATATGAGAAGATCTATCACCTGTTATTGACATCTATCATTAAAAAGCACTATTTTAACATAATGTACTGTATAAAAAATATTGGAAAATTATTTTTAAATGATCAATACAAATTTTAATCTAAGTAATTACATACATTTTAAAACAAAAATTATTTAAAAATATTTATCACAATGGCCGTTATTAGCATTTGCGCAAAAAGCCTAATGACGGCCATTGTTATAAATATTTTTAAATAATTATTGTCACAAAATATAAGTAATTATTTAAATTCCTGTAGCAATTTATTTATTTTTAAAATGCCAATTAGTGTTCAAATTTCAGGGGATCAAAAATTTTAAAACTTTTCTAAAAAAAATCATTATTATTTATTAACAAACCATATCGAATTGCGCATTCAGCTCTAACAATAAATTATTGTTGATAGTTAAGGTTGATGCGTAGTTTTGCCATGTCTTCTTTAAATTGGCGTTTATACGGAGTGGTCTCACCTTAAATACTTACATTTTAAGACACAATAATACGATAGAAAACATATTTTAAGGCGAAAGTTCCTATACAGGTTAATAAATGAATTATTTTTTCTAAAGAAATCATTCATGACAAATCGTTTTTATTTTCTAATACTGCGATATTTTTTCTAAATCTCAAAAACTTGTATTTTAAGGAGGCATTATCACAAATAGTGCCAACCCAAGTGTGTAATTATCGCTTTAATTTTTTTGGCGCAATGCTATTTATACAAAGTTTGAAACTGATATATTTTGACGAAGAGCAAGTGGTAATACCCAAAATGAAACCAACTTAGATGGAAAATTCAAATCTATATTTGTGCATCACTTGACTCCGTCGATAATGTAATAGATAAGATAAAATTTTCGCTTGTCTTCAAATACAACACTTGTTTTTTAACCACTATAATCCTCCTCTCAGGGAGTTACTATTGTTTGTTAAAAAAATGTTCCATGAGTCGTTCAAATGAACAAGATCTAATCTTATGATAGCTTGATACTCAATCAAAAATCAATGGGAAAAACCTATTGTTCTCGTCAAGAGATTATACAATGTGTCCCGGATAAGAATGAACAGCATGGGGATCGTGCAAACGGTGAGAGATAGAACAACGATTAAATGGGGAAAAAGTTGCGAATTTTAAGGTCAATAAAATGGTACAAACAGATTTCTAATATCTTTTTCGTTTTTGAGTTATTTTGAAAAAAGTAAAATTTTGCGTTTTCGATTTTATTTTTTCTGAAGTTGTTATCACAGATAGGAAAAAAGAAAAACACTATTATGACACTTTTTAACGGGCTTTAAGATGGCGTTTTTAGATTTGTTCTACAACATTTCGTTTTTGAGAAACCATCTTCAACTTTATTTTTTTAAATACGGACCTGGATTTTTTTTGCAGATTTTGAAAGCACTTTTCATTGCAAATACCATGAAGTATGATAAGAAATATTTTTAAAATGTTTTGAGACAATTATACTGAAAATTCCTTTTTTCTAATGCGGTCCTATATTTAATAATAAGAAGTCTAAATATTAATCAGTATTGTCAACAATTTAACTTACAGTTTATTTTTACTTCGAAAACTTAATATTTTTAAATACGGCCCTGTCTGGTATGTGTTTTATACTCTGTTGTTGTACAGCAAACAGTGTCGCATTGTATTTTGGAATAAATTCTTCGCTTTTTCTAATTGTGAGAAGAAAGCTTTAAGCCAATGAAACCAATAACTTTTGCCATTTATTAATTGCAACAATACATTCGTTATTCAGTCTCTACACTAACATTTTTGAAAAAGCACCCTCCATTTCTAATAATTAAAATTATTAACTAAATGATACAGTGGGAGTTATTACAAATGACAAGGGGTTGGTTTCGTTGTTTCAAAGCCTTTTCTAGGTGGAGGATTTTTATTTATTTTTTATTATCGAATGTGACTGTTATTATTCTTTGCCGTTCTTTTTTTTTTGGTTCTCCGATTGACAGATAAGTTGTAAGTTAAATTGTTGACAATACTGATTAATATTTTTAGACTTCTTATTATTAAATAAATACAGGGCCGCATTAGAAAAAAATGAATGGAAAAAAAGGAATTTCTAGTATAATTGGCTCAAAACAATTTAAAAATATTTCGTGTCATACATCATGGTATTTGCAATAAAAAGCACTTTCAAAATCTGAAAAAAAAATCCAGGTCCGTATTTAAAAAAAAATTAAAGATGGTTTCTCAAAAACGAAATGTTGTAGAACAAATCTAAAAAAGCCATCTGAAAGCCCGTTAAAAAGAGCCATAACGCAAAATTTTACTTTCTTCAAAATAACTCAAAAACGAAAAAACATATTTGTACCATTTTATTGACACTGTCTGGAAAAAATGGCTTGCTTGATAAAACCTTCTCACCTGAATGAAAAATGCAAAGAAAATTTCTTAAATACTAAATATCTCGAAAACGGGTAGTTTTTGGTATATAATGTTATTTACATAAAATGTGGGGCTAGGACGCCGGCATCCAACAAACTATAGAAATATGGGTCATTCCATTTGAAAAAAATAAGTTATTGCTGTTTGAAATTATCTGATTTTGAGAGCCTCTTATGAACACATTGTATACGCAAAAACCAATTTCGACATACGACACCACACACGGTTGTGGTGTCATACTTCGGCTAAAATATATCTTTGATATCTATTAAAATAAAGATACAGCATTCAGTTTCCATAACCTCCACGAAGTCCCTAAATTTCAAGAAAAATTCGATATCTTGGCAACGCTGCATGCAAAATACAAAACAAAAAACAGTTCTGTAGCAAATTTCATGGAGAATGCAAATATTCCAAAGGGTTAATGCAATTGTCAAAATCTAAATATTTTATTTTTGTCCTGCAAATACGAATCGCCCTGTATATGTGAAAATAAAAGAGAGGTTACGTCCACAGCCAACCTTACAACTTTTGTATTCAAGTTTTTTCAGTATCTCTTACGGTTCCTGAGATCCAGGGGGTAGGACAAACTATTTGGGACACGCTGTACCTACCTATTATCTCTAAAACAATAATTTGCATAGAAAAAACATTTGGAAAAATCTTTCTTTGCATGTTAGTTTTGAAGCCGTTTAAACCCTCCGTACCGTGTCAGCTTTACCAAGGTGTAGGACTTTTCGAGGCCGCATACTAGATAACATTCATACTTTAGCTTTTTTAAAGTTACGATATTGTGATAACTGCAGGTTCAAACTGACCTTGCAACGGTTTTCTCTGTCAGCGCCTTCGAAGCTTTAACGAAGGATTAATACAATCAAAATCTGATTCGCGTCAGCAAACTCGCTACTGGTGATGGTATTGTTGATAGGTTGCAGTTTAATCCTCGTGGATCTGAGACACAGACGCGAAACCACAGACAAAGTGTTTGCGGGAATTATTTTTGGTTTTATTAGCTATCTGTTTCCGTCTCTACATGATTTTGTTTGGACCGACAATACCATCTTTTATCCCGTAAGTTTTTCACAGTGTATTTGCAGAAACCGGCATTAAAAAAATTCCAACTTGTTTTTTAATTTTATTTTTATAACTTTTTATTATGTCCTTTATGTACAAATACCCTGTATTAATTTGTCTACGTGCTTCGTCTAAATTTAATTTTTCCGGCAAATAGTCGATCTATAATTCTAATTATATATGATTATACACATTTAATAGCCCACAATATTGTATGGTATTTTCTTCGAGGTCTCTGTGTGTCTCAGAAAAAAAATTAGATGATGAATTTAATGAATTTCTGATGTCTTTTTTAATTTCTAAGAAGAAAGTGCGTTGTAAGAAAAGTGTACACTTTATTTCAGTAAATTCCATTAAAAGAAGTGATTTGTCTTTAGAGTTACATAGCATTTTTTTGAATGTGTGTAAATAATGTGTATGTACACCAATGACTACAATAAGCCACAAAGTCCCGGTTTTTATAGAAAATAGTTATTTATGTACCAAGGCACTGAAGTTCAACTTTTTATGACTCATGTGGAATTTAGTTGCCGAGGCCTCTGGCCTCTGGACAATTTCGCAATGTGTACGAAAAGTTAAATGGGCCTTTATCGGCCGGGTTTTGAATATTTGGTCACTTTTGACGGGCGATTTCTCCGCGTCTGACGTTTGATGTTTACATCTCGCCAAGGCCTACTTATTGAAAAAAATCGTACAATCATGGGTTACTTCAGTGCCGATTTCTGAGCTTTTAATGACGATTTTGGGACACTTTACTGCCGATTTCAAGAATTTTTTTAAATTGTTTCTAAGCAATACATAGAGGGTAATGCAACTTTTAGGGGCAAAACTTCAGGATTCTATAGAAAACCTTAAAACATGTATATTTTTTATATAAACATGTATCAGTAAGTTTTGTTATTTTTCCTAAAGGAGAATCGCTAAGGCGGCCGAAAGTCTTTTGAAATTCTGCACACCACTACTCAGTTTTAATTCTGAATAACTTTCCTTAATAACATTTTGTCATTAAGACCATCTAACAGATCATCTAACATAAAAAAATTCGCGACGGGTATTTAGAAATAGGAAAATCATCCAAAATTGCACCTTCTTAGTTGAGTTTTTCTTGAAACTAGTCGGTTATTACCCAAAAAGGGTCTATAACTAAAAAATATCACGTTTGGATGGTAGACGACCAATTCTAGGCAATCACACCAAAAGAAATAAAATTTATTAGTTTAAGATTTGGCCAAAAAATAAAAAAAAATCATGGTCGGAATTTTTGCCTGAAAATTTGTATGTGGGGATAAAATAGAATTCCAAGCAACTTTTTAAATAACTTATTTCGAGAAAATAACAAATAAGGGCTATTTTGGTCATTTATTTAATTAAATGTAATTTTTGACAGGTATGTCAAATAACGCCACGAATTTTTTTCTCGAATTATGAATCCTACTTCGCTTACAGGTTGCGAAATTCGACGTCCCAGGAGTACAGCGGGAGCACGAAAACTCAAGATAAAATTTCGAAAAAGGGTACTTAAATGGGACATACTAAGGTCTAATTATGACCGAAAATTTTTGATGTTTGGGAAAATGGCCGCTGTGAGGTCATCGATATTATTTTCCCAGAAACATACAATTTTTTCCCTATATATTGAAAGTCCTTATCATTCCAACAACTTTTGTAGGAAAATATTTTCTGTATCTTTTATTGTTCAAAATCTACAGGGTCAAATATGTAAGAAAAACATAGAATTTTTTCTAATCATTTTCCGAAATCTAGCTAGCCATGGAAACAATTGATAGTCAGAAATTATTTAAGATTATGTTAGGGTGTCTTGGGCACCCTTAAATTTATTCAACTGAAATATTTTTAAAATTTTTGAAATTAATGTCTGTTACAAAAAAATTTTTTGGCAGTTTTTTTCATTCTCAACTTTTTTTATTTTTGCAGAAAACATCCTTGACTAAAGACTATTTAAGAAAATACCACAAACATGCCAGATTATCAAAGCTGTGCCACAATCCTACCATCAGATCCAGAAACCCAGAAAGTCAATCCAATATCAAAGAAACGAAATTACAGAGCTCTAGTTGCATATTGGATCCTAGGTTTATGCAATAACTACGGTTATGTTGTCATGTTGACAGCTGCCAATGACATTTTGAAGGACAAGGAGAGTACTGACAACGAAGAAGTAACAACCAACCAAAACCAAAATATATAACCTTTACTTAAATAATTGATTTTTTTAGCAAAAGAGCCAGGAAAGAGATTGCACATACATGTCAACAGGAGCTATACTATTAGCGGATATTCTACCTGGATTATTAATAAAATTGTTGGCTCCTTTTATACCAGTTTTTGTCAAGTAAGTGTCACAACTTAAGGTTTCGTTTTAACAGATAATCTTAACTTTCCAGTGTAAGGGTAGCAGTCTGTGTAGTTCTCGCTTCAGCTGGGTTTCTGGCAGTAGCATTCAGCAACTCAATATTCATTTCAATTCTTGGAGTCGTACTCACTTCTTTCTGCTCTGGACTGGGTGAAGTTACTTACTTACAGTACAGCTCTTTTTATACCAAGTAAGTTGTTGGGTTGAACCTTCAGCAAGTTTGGTCTGATACAGGTTTTTGTCGTAGAAATGTGGTCTCAACATGGAGTTCAGGTACAGGAGGGGCAGGAGTAGTAGGAGCTCTCTCATACTCAATTTTAGCCCAGCTGGGTTTTAGAACAACACTAATAGTAATGTTGATAGTTCCTATAACCACGGGTGTGACGTAAGTAGCACAAGATCGAACAAGCACATCTATTTAACTTCATTTTTAATATCACCCTGTGCAGAAGTGTGTTTGACATTCAAATATTTGTAGTTGTAGAAACTTATCCAGTCTTCTGGAAGGAAAACTTCGAAAGGAGTTTTCAACACGTTGCGGAGTTGCGGTAAAGGTTCAGAATTTTTCACTCTTATTTCATTCACAACCATTTGTAAATGGTAGACATTGGATTTAAGTAGGCAACGGTTAGAAATTAAGAGACCATTGCACGCTAAAAGTATCATCAATTAGTCACCACTAGATCGTGGAATGGCTTCTTAAATTCACCCATACGAACAGAATATTTTCTTTAAAAAATCGACCAAATAATCTAAATTTTAGATTCTGGGTGATCCTGCCTAAACCAACATTCGACGCTGCCAGCGCGCTAGAAATCCAGAAGGTGGTGAACCAGGAAGAAGTAAAGAATCCAAAAGAAGCACTCAAGAAAAAACTTCGACTTATACCTGGTCTTTTGAAATACATGTTGCCTTTCGGATTGGTGTATCTTTTTGAATATTTCATCAACCAAGGAACGGTAGGTCAATGTTTTTTCCATTATCAATACTACACAATCAATTATCATTTTGTTTCAGTTTGAGTTAATAAGTTTCGAGGACTCCTTCGTGGCTAAAGACTCACAATACCGATGGCTGCAAGTGACGTATCAAGTGGGCGTGTTCCTGTCAAGATCATCCGTCAATTTGTTCCACATAAAACATACTTGGATTATGACAGTGTTGCAGGTACTTACGAAAGATTTTTTGAGGTTATGTTTATTCATTTGAGTTAATTTACAGGGTATCAATGTTGCAGTTTTCACGACGGAAGTAGTGTATTACTACATTCCAAATTTTGGAATTATTATTGCTTTAACATTGTGGGAAGGACTGCTGGGAGGTTCTTCTTATGTAAATACATACTATAGAATATCAAGTGAGGTGAGATCATTATTGTTTATTGTTTACTTGGATGCCTTAGATATATATTTTTAGTAATGTTAATGAACTATTTTTTTTTCTAGGTAGAAGAAGAGAATAAGCAATTTTCAATGGCTATTACAGGATTTGCAGATTCAGCAGGTATTGCCCTAGCTGGATTTTTCGCTATTTTGGCACACAATAAAATATGCGACCTTCCTTTGCCAGACAGGTTATAACCCTATGATACTGACGTTGCCGTTGACATTTCTTATGTGATGTATTGTATTATGTAAATTATTTTTTTGTAATAAAAATATCGTATTTAATTTTGAATTGAGTGTCTATTTTGTCATAATAATAAAAGAAGTATATAGTTATAAACAGTTATACGTTTTATACTTTTAGAACATCATATACCATGGGCAATTTGAAATCATGGGTAAATTTGTATGACAGTTCGCCTAGCAATATGATAGGACTTCAGGGATATACCATTATACTCTATTCAAACTAAACGCAAGTGAAAGATAAACACAAGTTGTTGCATGGCTAGCACGTGATCGGCTTGCTATTGGCTAGATGGCAATAAAGTTTTCAGTTCAGCGAGTCGTTATTTATTACAGAGGTGTATTAAGTTGCAAGTGGACTTTTAATTTTTTCCGATATAATTCTTTCGCTATTTATTAATTGTTGGAGCTACGATTTGTGTTAATAGTAGAAATTTGTGCCATAAAAGTTTGTTTTTAAAGTTCTTAATACTGGGGTATTATTTTAATATTTTATATTATAAAATTCATAGAGATCGTCCTTAATGCGACCCTGCCCCGTATTAGTCCTCGGAATTGTTCACGTGTTTCCATCGTGTAAATGTTTACACCCAACTTGCATTTTGATTGAATAGAGTGTATACTAAAATCGAGCAACTCTTTACGCCTAGAGTAAACAAGAGCACGTGCGTTGAGATATTCGCCAGGGACGCACTGAAGCACGACCTTTATTTAATTTTAGTTTTACAATTGTTTACATCAAAATATTTCGGAAAAGAATTATTGGCTCAATTAAAATGGTTCAAAACATCCATAAAATTATTTTTGGCAGTGTCTAAATAGCTGAAAACAACAAGATAAAACCGCATAACTACATTTTTGCGATCGAGTACGTCCCTGTTGCCGAGTCGGGTGAAATTTTATAGCCTACCGACCAATCGCGGAACGTCATTGAACACGTGGTTTTATTTACGACACTCGTACGGATTGCTCGATTTTACTATAGGTATGGTATAAATGAACAGCATAAAAACGCTTGCTTTGTAAAACAAGACCTAGTCATAGGCGGCGCACGGCCCTTGATAATATTATACAAATTTTATTTAAATGCTCTAAAACGAGAATAAAATAAAATTGGATATAATTCAAACCAAAGCAAACCAGTAATTTTATTTCACACAAAACAACACCACACAAAAATCTAAGCGCAATCCTTATTTCCGTACACGGCTACGAAATAGATCGCGCCCCGTATATCACTCTGTTCCAAGTGAGTTCATTTATATTTGTTTTTGTAAGTGCAGTAAAGAACAAAATATTGATTTCAAACGAGTACAATTTGTTGAGAAAGTATTGGATATCTTTGTTCAAGGTCGAAGAAGGTTAAAGTTTGCATTTTCTTAATTTTATTACCTATTGTTATACAAAGTCTACATGGACATATTTTGTAATGGAATATTACATCACAAAATGAGTATTGTACATTAGGTAGAAATCGAAAAATCGAGAAATTTTTATTTTTTGTGTTTTATTTAAGATTTGATATTTTTTGTTATAGCTACTTGTTGTTTTGTACAGGGTGGCCCAAATTGATCCTAGTTTTACCGGAAATAGATGGAAATTGATATTTATGTCTGAGGTTAATTTTTTATGATAAACTTAATGGTGAAAACCGCAAATCGATATCTGTCACCGTTCTTGAGTTAAAAATGTGCAGGTTAAAAATTTTGTGTTTCTGTAAAAACATTTCTAAAGCACTTTTTTACGTAGAATCCAAAGCAAAGTTATATTATTTTTAAATGGAAACCATAGTTCATATCTCAAAAACTATTGACGCTACTAAAAAACTAATTATTCCAGTTTTTTTTCTTAGCCACCTTCGTTTTTAAGATACAGGGCGAAATTGAAAATTTGCTCTTTTGGGGCATACCTCGTATATTGGGAACGGTTAATGATATTGAAATGGCAAAAACTGTGTCTTATAGACATTTTCACTTAGAATTCAGTGCCGCATTCAGTTTTTTACTAAAATTGATAGTGTTCGATATATAGACCAAAGTTAGGTTTTTTAAATGGAAATGGAAAAATCTAAGTTTGGTTTTTCCTTAAAAACGAAGGTGGCTATGAAAAATCTGTTTACGGTATCTTTCGTTTCACAAAAAAGTAGCAACGGTTCGCGAAAACCGCAACTCCCTCTCTCTAAAAATAACCGAGCAATATGAGCAGTTCTAGCAACTGATAATGCAAACGTATTAAAGTTCTTTACATTAAAAAAGAACCATTGCAGAATTTTTTAAATTCAAAACTTCTTAATTTAATATAGGTATTTGTCATTAAGTACCTACTGGGCAAGTTTGGTTTGATTTTACACATTTTATGACGCAGGCATCGTTTGGAAAGTGAAACGATGTTGTTAAGTACCTACTAGTGGCATGCTGGAGGCTAGAATTTCACAAAGGGATATCGCAGAAACTCTTAACATATCCAAGAGTGTTATTAATCGTTTATGGATAAGATACCAAGAAACAGGAGACGTCAGAAAACGACATACAGGCCGTACAAGGGTAACCACCCCAATTCAGGATACATTTCTAAGATTGTTAGCCTTGCGAGAGCGCAGTATCACTGCGTCGCAATTGGTTATTCAGCTGTACAATACTCACAATGTACGGGTTAGTGACCGAACTGTCTGAAACAGGCTCCAGGAAGATCGCATTAATGGCCGCCGGCCTGTAAGAGTTCCAGCATTATCACGAGGAAATCGCACAACCAGTTTACAGTGGGTACAAGAACATTTAAATTGGCACCGGCAGGAATGGGCTCCAATTTTCTTTTCTGATGAGCCCCGATTTAGCCTTCGGCCAGATTCAAGGAGACATCGCGTGTAGGGTTGTCCTGGAAGTGCAGAACGCCTTGCAGCTATTCGAGCGGTTCACACCTTTCGAGGAGGTACGATCATGGTATGGGGCGGTATCAACATCGGCGGAAGACCTAATCTCGTTTGGTTGGAGCGGTGTCTGAATTCCAATGATTATCAAAACATTATTCTTCGGCCTATTGTTGTTCCGTATGCTCAGAGAATTGAACCAAAATTTCAATTAATGCACGACAATGCGTTTCCCCATGCAGCAAGTGTCGTGAGCGAATTTCTGCAGGACAATGAAATTAATGTTTTGCCTTGGCCTTCTCAATCCTCTAATCTTAATCCCATCGAGCACTTTTGAGATCTGCTCGCACGAAGACTTTTGGTGCAAAATATTGAGTGCCTTTCAAATGAATGGAACGCCATCGAACAACATGACATTGACAACCTAATTCTGAGTATGCCTAGTAGATGTAGAGCGGTTGTTAATGGTGGTGGTAATCCTCTGTATTAATTATTATTTAATGTTGCTTTATTGTTTTTAATAATGTGTTGCAAAAACATGCATAATTTTTTTCTGGAAACTATGTAAGTTTGAAGAATTTCGTAATTCTTTTGTGAATTTTGACACATATAAGTCTATTTAGACCACAGCTATAGATTTTTTTGAAGATTGGGATAATATTTATTTGTAAAAAAATTAATTATTGTACAGGGTGTCCCATTTTGGGTGTTTTTCTCAAAAATTTCGGTTATTATTAAAGCTAGAGGGTTGCGGTTTTCACATCACTGTACTACTTTTTTGAGAGGAATTTGGTGGACCAATCAGATTTTAGATAAGTTTTATAGTTTCCGCGCATTGGCGAAGGACTGAAATTTTCGATTTTTTGGAAACCTCTCTCCTGGCTACACTTATATACAGGACGATTTTTTTAGGTCTATCACCGCGATTTTCTCGCTCATTTTGCGACCTACAAAAAAAACGTAAGAAACAAAAATGTGGCAATTTAGGACAGCTAAGTGGTGCTGCAAAAGAAATCGGCATCCATGGCCAACTTGTCGCGCATTGTTAAAAAAGCCTCAAATTGAGCAAAACTCTTAATGACTGTGGAATGTTTATTTTAAGAGACAGAGGAAAACTTTTATATTGAAAAGTGATGGCACTGAAAAGCTTTATCCAACCAGGTGCTCAGATAGTTTCAGAAAATTACACAGGGTCTTCGGCTTTCTTGAGACCATGGAAATTTTTGTCGATTTTCGGTTTTTTTAGTACACCGCGAAAAGTTGGGTATGGAGGCCCATTCCTTTTTTAATGTCGCCTCGCTGACCAAAATTGCCATATTTTGTTTTCTTACATATTTTCTGTGCGGCCCAAAATAAGCGAGAAAATCGCTTAATAAGAAATAAACCAAAAAAAATGCATAGCCTCAAGAGAGCCGAAGACCCTGTGTAATTTTCTGAAACTATCTGAGTAACCTTTTGCATAAAGCTTCCTAATGCCATCAATTTTCAATATAAAAGTTTTTCTTTGTCTCTTAAAATAAACATTCTACGGCCATTAATAGTTTTGCTCAATTTGAGGTTTTTTTAATAATGCGCGACAAGTTGGCCATGGATGCCGATTTCTTTTGCAGCACCACTTAGCTGTCCAAAATTGCCACATTTTTGTTTCTTACGTTTTTTTTGTAGGCCGCAAAATGAGAGAGAAAATCGCTGTGGTAGACCTAAAAAAATAATCCTGTATATCGACAAATTTAATCAACTATTTTTATAGATTTTTTGGCGTAGAATCGAATGGAATAATTAGTTTTTTGACAGCGTTAACAGTTTTTGAGATATGAACCAAAGTTATATATTTTTTTTAATGGAAACCATAGTTCATATCTCAGAAACTATTAACGCTACCAAAAAACTAATTGTTTGATTCGATTCTACGCCAAAAAATCTATAAAAATAGTTGATTAAATTTGTCGATATATGTAAGTTGTAGCCAGGAGAGAGGTTTCCAAAAAATCGAAAATTTCCAATCCTGCGCCAATGCGCGGAAACTATAAAACGTATCTAAAATCTGATTGGTCCACCAAATTCCCCTCAAAAAAGTAGTACAGTGACGCGAAAACCGCAACCCTCTAGCTTTAATAATAACCGAGATTTTTGAGAAAAACACCCAAAAACACCCAAAATGGGACACCATGTACATTGGTGTTTTCAAATATAAAATACCTGTCGCAAAAACCATTAAAACGCGTTTTATAGATGCCTAAAACGTCGCACAATTTTCAGAGTTTTCGGACTAGGTACGAAAGTTCCCCTCGGCGTTTTAAGACTTTTGAGACATTTTACAGAGAGCATTGGCACTCCAGTAATTGTGATAGGCAAGGGCTCCGTCCCCAGTAAATAATTCACTGCACCTTCGTCCATATTTTGACGTCTGCAGAAGGTCGGCAGAATTGGTTTATTTTTAAAGGGCACAGACTGAAAAGGGCAGGAAATAGCCTCCAAGTTACGACAATGTTTTCGTCTTAATAGCTTGACCGAGCTGCGTCATTCGCGCTGCTGTCCTTTATGCATATTACCACAGTCGAAAACTTAACTTTGGCAGAATAAATAGCGATATAGGTATTTTCTGTGTGACGTGTCACGTCCTAGCCGTTTTATAAGCGATAACATGTTTCATACATCGATTTTGAATTAGTGCTGTAAGGGCGGGTATTGGGAGGGCGGTGCCTCCACTATTTTCATGGAGAAGTGAACGGATTGGTGGAAAGGAGGGATCTGAAAACGCAGCTGCAACGTACTAAAATGCAGCATTTCGATCGTATACATATAATATGTTATACAGGATGATTTTTTTAGGTCTACCACCGCGATTTTCTCGCTCATTTTGCAGCCTACTAAAAAAAACGTAAGAAACAAAAATGTGGCAATTTTGGACAGCTAAGTGGTGCTGCAAAAGAAATCGGCATCAATGGCCAACTTGTCGCGCATTATTAAAAAAACCTCAAATTGAGCAAAACTATTAATGGCCGTGGAATGTTTATTTTGAAACAGAAGAAAACTTTTATATTGAAAATTGATGGCACTGAGAAGCCTTATCCACCCAGGTGCTCAGATAGTTTCAGCAAATTACACAGGGTCTTCGGCTCTCTTGAGACCATGAAAATTTTTGTCGATTTTAGGTTTTTTAGTACATCGCGAAAAGTTGGCCCATTCCTTTTTTAATATCGCCTCGCTGACCAAAATTGCCATATTTTGTTTTCTTACATATTTTCTGTGCGGCCCAAAATATGCGAGAAAATCGCTTAATAAGAAATGAACAAAAAAAAATTCATGGCCTCAAGAGAGCCGAAGACCATGTGTAATTTTCTGAAACTATCTGAGTACCCGTTTGCATAAAGCTTCTTAGTGCCATCAATTTTCAATATAAAATTTTTTCTCTGTCTCTTAAAATAAACATTCCACGGCCATTAATAGTCTTGCTCAATTTGAGGTTTTCTTAATATTGCGCGACAAGTTGGCCATGGATGCCGATTTCTTTCGCAGCACCACTTAGCTGTCCAAAATTGCCACATTTTTGTTTCTTACGTTTTTTTTGTAGGCCGCAAAAGAGCGAGAAAATCGCGGTGGAAGACCTAAAAAATCATCCTGTAGATATCGTTCCAGCATCTATAGATATAATCAATGATTTAAAATTGTCCAAAACCTTCAAACTCGATGGGTTTAAATTTCAAAAAGACCTTTCACTCGCTGTCATAATTCTGAAAACCCAAACTTCATCTTCTGCCGACAGGGCCGTATCTGAGGTGGGGTTTTGGGGGTTCATACCCCCCCCCCCCCCCCCGAAATATCACCATTTTATATGCTTTTGCACCACCACTAGAACGAGCTCCTCGAGCATTAGTGAGTGTAATAATTTATGAAACTGGTTCTCCAGTAGAGCATGTAAACCCTCCCGAAAACCACCAACAAAACATAATTTTGGATCAGTGCACTACCTAGTTTTATCATCAGAATATGCTTGCAAATAAAATAAAACATAACTGGCAACACTGGACAACAGTAAACGGTGAAAGGTGGTGCATGGCTGCGTGCGCCATGGATTAGGAGAATAGGGGATTCCCAGAGTCTCTTATATGAATAGATTAGTACTAATTTGTATTTTAAGATTTATTTATTATTTTTATTAAGGGTTCAGTTAGGGAAGTGGCGCGAAGAAATCTTTTACCATGCCTACTGGCAATTCTAAAGGTGTCGTCAGGCCAGGCGAAGAATGCGCAGGAATATATCCATAATAATGAGAAATCAAATAAGTTGAAAAGGGATAGGTATAAATGCTATTATTACGTATAATTAATATTTATTATTTTTAAAGTTTTAATGTTAAACTTGTTCAACTTAAACCTGTTTCAGTTTTTTATTAAAAACCATTTAAAAATAGTAGTTTTTTTAACCTTAAAGCTATTTCAACTTCAACAGCCACTGGTCTAACCCATCCAGGGCCGGCTCAGGCTGGTGCGAACGGTGCGGCGTACGCGGCCTCCGAATCCCGTGTACAGAGTTATCCAGTCAGTAGCGTATTTAAAAGGGCGGGGCCGAAACCATTTCAGTATTTGAAAATATTCACTGCAGCTTGAAAATCTGAAGATATTGGGATTTCCTAAGACTAATTTTCCTGGGCATTTCTAAAAGATTTCACCTGCGGCGCATTTTACAGAATTATGTATTATTTTGAATGCACTTGTTTGAAAGAAATTCGCAAAAATTGTCCCTCCTCACCAGAAATTAATTTCTATATACGTCACTGAAGTGATCTAAACTCATCGCCCCGGCCTACTTTTTTTAAAAGGGGCATGCAAAAAATACGCCATTCTAGTGGCGTGTCAATTTTCAAAAATTGGTTCTTAATGGATTAAATAATTCCTTGACGGAGCCCCGCACTTTCATCCAGCACCCAGCCCCATAAAAGCTTGAGCCTATCCTGAACCCCCCCAAATTTTCGCTAGATACGGTCCTGTCTGACGATCTGGAGATATGACACAAGAACCGAAACTAACATTTTTACTTAAAAACAACTTACTTATTTTCGGCCACAAAAACATCTTTATTTTGTTATGATTAAATAATTTTTATGTAAACAAATAATGAGTAATTTATTTATGGAAGATTTCCAACATACATTAATCTCACAGTATTGCAGAAATACAAAAATGTTACGATGATAACGTAGATAATATATTTATAGTTGGGAAAATACTAGCTACTAAATAATTTCCTCTGTCAATCAAGCACAAATATAAAATAAACATTACAATTATTTGAAAACGATAACCAATGGCTTTTATGTCATTATGTTAATAGCATTTGAACGATAATTTTGAAACTAAAGTAAATGGAAATACTTAGTTTTTTTACCAGCGTCAAATATTGCAATCGATTTCCCGACACAACTCAAAACTGGATAACACTCGCTGTACACTTATTATTATCATTTTTTTATTTAAAATCTGACACCACAGCGTTAATCAGGGCACACCGAAACCCCCATATACAAAATTTGAACAAAAAATATACAGGGAGTTCCATTCTGCAGGATGTCAAAGTTGAGCAAAATAGTAATTTTAAAGGCATCTGGCGAGTCAAGTGTGCCATGGAATTACCTCAAAACAGTTGAATGGTCAATAGGACCACTGAAAGTGTTGCTGTGCAAGGATGCAATACAAAAATATACAGGGTATTTTTCTCTGAGCCATCCCAAAATTCTGAAATTTTATTAAACTTATACGGATCAAGAGTGCTCTGGAATCTTTGAAAAAATATTGATAAACACAAAAGTCATGTATTTCTTTACAAAATGCCAACTAACAAATAAAAACAATTTAAAATATTGGACTTTTTCAACAAAGTCACTAAGATGATACATTTTCTGTGCGTTTCCTGTTGTGGCACACCAGCCACCTTAACTGATATGGACTTACTAACTGGCAGGCTTCTGTATTTTTAGATTTAGTTCATTTATAGTGTGTGGAGCGGTTTTGATATGCTCGATTTTTGTCCCGTATAAAGTTCCAAAAATTCAGTATTTTGAGATGGCACGAATAAGAACACTCTGTATATTTTGTATTGGACCTTTGCACACCAACACCTTGAGTGGTCCTATTGACCATTCAACTGTTTTGAGGTAATTCCATGGCATACTTGACTCGCCAGATGCCTTTAAAATTCCTATTTTGCTCAACTTTGACACCCTCCAGAATTGAACTCCCTGTATATTTTTGGTTCAAATTTGGTATATGGGGGTTTCGGTGTGCTCTGATTAACGCTGTGGTGTCAGATTTTAAATAAAAAAATGCCTAAAACGGTTTTCGAAAAACGCTCCCCTTTAAAAAATCGCAGTAGGCCAGGCTTTCGCGGCAATGCCAAACCAATACTTCGCAAATGATGACCTTTCAGGGACATATCTATAAAAAAATTGCCCCGTTCAATTCCTTCAGCCTACTTAGATTTTCAGGGGTGTTAACATGAAAAACGGGACACACTGTATAACGTAAACTCATCAGTGCCTGACACCTTTAAGGATTGATTTATCAAATTTTAATCTATAAAAATAAATTTAGCGCGTTTATTGGTGATTCTAAGTAGGAGACATCACTGGTAATAATTACAAAACTGCCCAAATCAAATCTGCAATATATTTTTTTATAAACAATATTTTAAAATTGATATTTTTAAGTCATATTTACTACACGTTATAACGGCATGGGTTAGAATAAAACCTGTTAATATCAAACACCTTGAACAACCAGTGGCGTAGAAGTAGGTAATTAGTATAATTGTTTTTAGAAAAAAAAGAACCACCTTGAATAGCAATAAAATGTATTCAATTTCTTATGCAAATTTTAATTTTAAACAAAAATGCCCTCTTGGTAATTTTTTGTATGTGTCATGGTTTCGTGGCAAATTTGATTTTTTGAATTATTTCCGGGTATTTCTAAAAAATTATCTAAATAATTTGCTCCATAAGTATCACTTAAAGTGGAAATAAGGTGTTTGCTACTTGAAATAAAGTAACTTTTCCCAATAAACTTACCTATTTAAGGCTATACTTTTGAAGATACAGGGTCTAATACATTTAAGGAAGATACAATTAATGTTACGCTCTGTAAGTAAAACCTTGAATGGGTAAGTTTATTGGGAAAAGTTACTGTATTTAAAGTAAGAAACAAATTTTTTCTGCTTTGAATGTTACTTATGGAGAGAAGTTTTAAGCTAATTTTTCAAAAGTACCCCGAAATAATACGAAAAATCAAATTTGCTATGAAACCATGACACATATGAAAAAATGCTATGAGAACATTTTTGTTTACAATTAAAATTTACATAAAAAATTTAATACATTTTATTGCTATACAAGGTGGTTCATTTTTTTTTTCTAAATACAATTATACTATATTACCCACTTCTACGCCACTGGTTGTTCTAGGTGTTTGATATTGACAGTTAGGTATGCTAACCCATGCCGTTATAACGTGTACCAAATATATCTCAACTAGATTGGTAAATATTCAATAAATTCCACATATTTCTTACAATTTTAATACCCTGTAACTTTTTGATAAGGCCTTAAAATGATATAGTTTATAGAAGAAAGTGCGTTTTTTTTTGGTTTTCTATCACCTGTTGAAGTGTCGCAGAATAAAACTGAATCACCCTGTATAAAAAACAACTACAAAATTTTAAATAACTTCGCAGATATTTCACAGGAGGCTCCACTTTTCCCACAACTTGATCGAATGGAAACTCTGAAATTTCTTCTTTATCAGAAAATTGGAAAATGTTTCCCAAAAAATCTCCTGCGTTTTTCACGAAGAAAATTCCCAGAAAATTCTATTTCAGTCTTTTCTCCACTTGGCATAAATAATAACGTAAGGTGCCACTTGAACTGGCTTTTCTTGTTTCTGTTGGAAAACCTACCAAAAGCCAATCCTTAATTTTTATTTCATCTCTTGAGACTTCGAATACGTTTTTCCACCCTTGATAACAACATTCTTATCACAACTAAGCGCTTTTGAATTTGATTTTTCGTGTTCGAACGACGATTCATCGGAAAATTCATCAATTTCTGCATCGGAGGACGACTACTGAATATCATCATTTTGTGAGTCACTTTCAGACTCTGAAACTTTCTCATTACAAACACTTTTTCCTGCTTGACCACTTATCTTTTTTCCAGATTTTTTCTTTCTTAAATCCCTGTCCCCATAGCTCATTTGCTTCAACAAGTTCGAAAATGATGACTCTACAGTGTTGTCAACACGCTGACTTTCAATTTCCTTATTTTCGCCATCTTTCGGTATCATTGACAAAACTTTTTCACTGCCAATTGGGATCAACCCTTTATATTTTTTCTGCATTGGGCTGAATTTCCTTAATCAGTTTTGAAAGGAGTCGGGGAAAATACTTTTAGGGATTGAGGGCTCTTTCGTTCCTGGACCTTGTTTCCACTCTCTCAAAATTTTGCGCTAGGCAGCTTTTAATGGTCTAAAAAACCCTATGTCCAGCGGTTGGGTTATGTAAGTTGAGTTTCCTGGCAGAAAAACAAACCTTATGTTATGTTGAGTGCAAAGAGAAATAGTTTCTTCTGATAAGTGCGAGGAGAAATTGTCTCCTATTAAGACTTTGTCTCCGTCTAGTTTTTGCATATATATATATATATATATAAGGATGTAAGATTATATATATAATCTTACATCCTTATATATATATGCAAAAACTAGACGGAGACAAAGTCTTAATAGGAGACAATTTCTCTTCGCACTTATCAGAAGAAACTATTTCTCTAAGAAAATCATTATATTATTATTATTATATATATATATAATTATTATATTATTATATATATATATATATATATATATATATATATATATATATATATACAGTGTGTCCCAAATTCGATGCTCACCATTGGGATCTCGGTAACTACAAGAGATAGCGAGTCGGTTAAATGGGGAAAGTTTTAGACAATTTTATGGTCAATCTGATGCCGCTGAGAAATCAAGGCTAACTGGGATCGTTTTCGAGTTATTACCAAAAAACCGAATTTTATCATTTTCGTTTTTCTTAAATATCTTAGAAACCGATGGTTTCTCAAAGACAGGACTTTGACATTATTAAGGCACTTTTGTCCAGCCTTTTAAGCGGTAATGTCAGTTTCTTTAAGAAAGTTTTCATTTTCGAGATATGACTCACAACTTTTGATTTTCTTATGGACGCTATCTTGGATTTTTACAAATTCGAAATCTACATTAAATTCTCTTTGCAATGATATGTCACACTAATGATTTTTTCGTTAGTTGTAACGCTTAAAAGCGTTTTTTTTTGTCTAATACTAAGTAGGCCATGACAAGGATGTAAGATTATATATATAATCTTACATCCTTATATATATATATATATATATATATATATATATATATATATATATATATGCAAAAACTAGACGGAGACAAAGTCTTAATAGGAGACAATTTCTCCTCGCACTTATCAGAAGAAACTATTTCTCTTTGCACTCAACATAACATAAGGTTTGTTTTTCTGCCAGGAAACTCAACTTACATAACCCAACCGCTGGACATAGGGTTTTTTAGACCATTAAAAGCTGCCTAGCGCAAAATTTTGAGAGAGTGGAAACAAGGTCCAGGAACGAAAGAGCCCTCAATCCCTAAAAGTATTTTCCCCGACTCCTTTCAAAACTGATTAAGGAAATTCAGCCCAATGCAGAAAAAATATAAAGGGTTGATCCCAATTGGCAGTGAAAAAGTTTTGTCAATGATACCGAAAGATGGCGAAAATAAGGAAATTGAAAGTCAGCGTGTTGACAACACTGTAGAGTCATCATTTTCGAACTTGTTGAAGCAAATGAGCTATGGGGACAGGGATTTAAGAAAGAAAAAATCTGGGAAAAAGATAAGTGGTCAAGCAGGAAAAAGTGTTTGTAATGAGAAAGTTTCAGAGTCTGAAAGTGACTCACAAAATGATGATATTCAGTAGTCGTCCTCCGATGCAGAAATTGATGAATTTTCCGATGAATCGTCGTTCGAACACGAAAAATCAAATTCAAAAGCGCTTAGTTGTGATAAGAATGTTGTTATCAAGGGTGGAAAAACGTATTCGAAGTCTCAAGAGATGAAATAAAAATTAAGGATTGGCTTTTGGTAGGTTTTCCAACAGAAACAAGAAAAGCCAGTTCAAGTGGCACCTTACGTTATTATTTATGCCAAGTGGAGAAAAGACTGAAATAGAATTTTCTGGGAATTTTCTTCGTGGAAAACGCAGGAGATTTTTTGGGAAACATTTTCCAATTTTCTGATAAAGAAGAAATTTCAGAGTTTCCATTCGATCAAGTTGTGGGAAAAGTGGAGCCTCCTGTGAAATATCTGCGAAGTTATTTAAAATTTTGTAGTTGTTTTTTATACAGGGTGATTCAGTTTTATTCTGCGACACTTCAACAGGTGATAGAAAACCAAAAAAAAAACGCACTTTCTTCTATAAACTATATCATTTTAAGGCCTTATCAAAAAGTTACAGGGTATTAAAATTGTAAGAAATATGTGGAATTTATTGAATATTTACCAATCTAGTTGAGATATATTTGGTACACGTTATAACGGCATGGGTTAGCATACCTAACTGTCAATATCAAACACCTAGAACAACCAGTGGCGTAGAAGTGGGTAATATAGTATAATTGTATTTAGAAAAAAAAAATGAACCACCTTGTATAGCAATAAAATGTATTAAATTTTTTATGTAAATTTTAATTGTAAACAAAAATGTTCTCATAGCATTTTTTCATATGTGTCATGGTTTCATAGCAAATTTGATTTTTCGTATTATTTCGGGGTACTTTTGAAAAATTAGCTTAAAACTTCTCTCCATAAGTAACACTCAAAGCAGAAAAAATTTGTTTCTTACTTTAAATACAGTAACTTTTCCCAATAAACTTACCCATTCAAGGTTTTACTTACAGAGCGTAACATTAATTGTATCTTCCTTAAATGTATTAGACCCTGTATCTTCAAAAGTATAGCCTTAAATAGGTAAGTTTATTGGGAAAAGTTACTTTATTTCAAGTAGCAAACACCTTATTTCCACTTTAAGTGATACTTATGGAGCAAATTATTTAGATAATTTTTTAGAAATACCCGGAAATAATTCAAAAAATCAAATTTGCCACGAAACCATGACACATACAAAAAATTACCAAGAGGGCATTTTTGTTTAAAATTAAAATTTGCATAAGAAATTGAATACATTTTATTGCTATTCAAGGTGGTTCTTTTTTTTCTAAAAACAATTATACTAATTACCTACTTCTACGCCACTGGTTGTTCAAGGTGTTTGATATTAACAGGTTTTATTCTAACCCATGCCGTTATAACGTGTAGTAAATATGACTTAAAAATATCAATTTTAAAATATTGTTTATAAAAAAATATATTGCAGATTTGATTTGGGCAGTTTTGTAATTATTACCAGTGATGTCTCCTACTTAGAATCACCAATAAACGCGCTAAATTTATTTTTATAGATTAAAATTTGATAAATCAATCCTTAAAGGTGTCAGGCACTGATGAGTTTACGTTATACAGTGTGTCCCGTTTTTCATGTTAACACCCCTGAAAATCTAAGTAGGCTGAAGGAATTGAACGGGGCAATTTTTTTATAGATATGTCCCTGAAAGGTCATCATTTGCGAAGTATTGGTTTGGCATTGCCGCGAAAGCCTGGCCTACTGCGATTTTTTAAAGGGGAGCGTTTTTCGAAAACCGTTTTAGGCATTTTTTTATTTAAAATCTGACACCACAGCGTTAATCAGAGCACACCGAAACCCCCATATACCAAATTTGAACCAAAAATATACAGGGAGTTCAATTCTGGAGGGTGTCAAAGTTGAGCAAAATAGGAATTTTAAAGGCATCTGGCGAGTCAAGTGTGCCATGGAATTACCTCAAAACAGTTGAATGGTCAATAGGACCACTCAAGGTGTTGGTGTGCAAAGGTCCAATACAAAATATACAGAGTGTTCTTATTCGTGCCATCTCAAAATACTGAATTTTTGGAACTTTATACGGGACAAAAATCGAGCATATCAAAACCGCTCCACACACTATAAATGAACTAAATCTAAAAATACAGAAGCCTGCCAGTTAGTAAGTCCATATCAGTTAAGGTGGCTGGTGTGCCACAACAGGAAACGCACAGAAAATGTATCATCTTAGTGACTTTGTTGAAAAAGTCCAATATTTTAAATTGTTTTTATTTGTTAGTTGGCATTTTGTAAAGAAATACATGACTTTTGTGTTTATCAATATTTTTTCAAAGATTCCAGAGCACTCTTGATCCGTATAAGTTTAATAAAATTTCAGAATTTTGGGATGGCTCAGAGAAAAATACCCTGTATATTTTTGTATTGCATCCTTGCACAGCAACACTTTCAGTGGTCCTATTGACCATTCAACTGTTTTGAGGTAATTCCATGGCACACTTGACTCGCCAGATGCCTTTAAAATTACTATTTTGCTCAACTTTGACATCCTGCAGAATGGAACTCCCTGTATATTTTTTGTTCAAATTTTGTATATGGGGGTTTCGGTGTGCCCTGATTAACGCTGTGGTGTCAGATTTTAAATAAAAAAATGCCTAATATGGTTTTTCGAAAAACGCACCCCTTTAAAAAATCGCAGTAGGCCAGGCTTTCTCGGCAATGCCAAACCAATACTTCGCAAATGATGACCTTTCAGGGACATATCTATAAAAAAATTTCCCCGTTCAATTCCTTCAGCCTACTTAGATTTTCAGGGGTGTTAACATGAAAAACGGGACACACTGTATATATATATATATATATATATATATATTTATTGTTTTTATAGATTAATTTTCTTTATTGTGAAAAATATATTTTTTTATAATTACAAATAATAAGATAATAATAATAAGTGTACAGCGAGTGTTATCCAGTTTTGAGTTGTGTCGGGAAATCGATTGCAATATTTGACCAGCTCAAACTTCCTTACAGGTAAGTCAGTTGATCTTATAATTAGGGGCAACTTTTTCCCTTTTGTTTGCACCTAGCGGCTTTAAAATAGAACCTTCTGCTTTTAAGTTCCTCGTTACACAGGCCCTCGCCGTATGTTTTGACAGAGGAAAACCCTAACTGAGGATGAGACTAACTGATTTACCTGTAAGGAAGTTTGAGCTGAATTGTATCTCAGTCTCATCCGACATTACAAACTCTCCTTTCAGGGATCTATCAACAATCTATCAATCGGTCACAAAATAAGCACTGAAGGTTTCTTTTAGCGTTGGTAGGCAGTTTGTACAGAGTGAAGCAACTAAGTGTGTTCTTTTCGGATGAGACTGAGATATAATTCAGCTCAAACTTCCTTACAGGTAAGTCAGTTGATCTTATAATTAGGGGCAACTTTTTCCCTTTTGTTTGCACCTAGCGGCTTTAAAATAGAACCTTCTGCTTTTAAGTTCCTCGTTACACAGGCCCTCGCCGTATGTTTTGACAGTGGAAAACCCTAATTGAGGATGGGATTAACTGACTTACCTGTAAGGAAGTTTGAGCTGAATTGTATCTCAGTCTCATCCGACATTACAAACTCTCCTTTCAGGGATCTATCAACAATCTATCAATCGGTCACAAAATAAGCACTGAAGGTTTCTTTTAGCGTTGGTAGGCAGTTTGTACAGAGTGAAGCAACTAAGTGTGTTCTTTTCGGATGAGACTGAGATATAATTCAGCTCAAACTTCCTTACAGGTAAGTCAGTTGATCTTATAATTAGGGGCAACTTTTTCCCTTTTGTTTGCACCTAGCGGCTTTAAAATAGAACCTTCTGCTTTTAAGTTCCTCGTTACACAGGCCCTCGCCGTATGTTTTGACAGAGGAAAACCCTAACTGAGGATGAGACTAACTGATTTACCTGTAAGGAAGTTTGAGCTGAATTGTATCTCAGTCTCATCCGACATTACAAACTCTCCTTTCAGGGATCTATCAACAATCTATCAATCGGTCACAAAATAAGCACTGAAGGTTTCTTTTAGCGTTGGTAGGCAGTTTGTACAGAGTGAAGCAACTAAGTGTGTTCTTTTCGGATGAGACTGAGATATAATTCAGCTCAAACTTCCTTACAGGTAAGTCAGTTGATCTTATAATTAGGGGCAACTTTTTCCCTTTTGTTTGCACCTAGCGGCTTTAAAATAGAACCTTCTGCTTTTAAGTTCCTCGTTACACAGGCCCTCGCCGTATGTTTTGACAGTGGAAAACCCGGTCCCGTTGGATAGTCCGCTTTTTCAGAAGGGGGACAAGCCAGACGTACCCATAACGGCCCTACTGCAGCATCACCCGTAAAGGGTGAGCCATAGGGGTAGGGCGCGCCGTCTCGGATTCCGTTATTCAACCCCATTGACAAAAAGGCCTCCCCGATATCCCATTCGAGCCGGTCTCTTTTTTTACACGGGCGAGAGGGGTGAACCGAGGTCCAGGTGCTGCGAGACGTTCGCTACTCGCGAACAAAGATCGCAATCAGCCAGTTTTTTGAATGGGTTACATCGGTGAGGTCGGGGTTGTCAGTTCGGCGGTGGTCCGCGAGTTGGTCTCTGAACGGTGGCAGTGTAAGATTCGGTTTGAGTGAAAGTGTTAGCGGCGGTCACCGGCAGATGATCGGCATTTGGTAGCTTCGCATTGGAGCACCACGCTTGAAGCTGTGAGACGACTGGTGGTTGCGCGATATATACCAGGCAGGTAAACTGGGAACTACAAGCGAGGATTGGTACTGGAAGTTATCGTGATGCTGATGTTGAGAATTTGCTCCTCCAGGCGTTCTTTCAAAGGTGACTAAGTACCTAACCCAGACAATAAATAGGAACTAATTGTTTCTGTACGATTCTACATTTTTAAAATATTTGCATAATTCAAAATGGCGGCACCTATCTGCTAGAACGTTGAAACTGTTGGAATTCTGATAAAATTCGGTTAAAAGTGATATCTAGGACAAAGTTTGGAATCGGGAACCTTTGGCACTTGGAAAATACTTCTCCACACATGTTAGCATCATCAGGAGATGATTCATTTTAACACTACTTTTACATTCGAACAGACAGGGTGTTCAATTTTTAATCAGCAACAAAACTGTAAAATTGTGAATTTATGAATTTGTGTGTCCTTACGCACTTATTATAGGCCAGGGAAAATAGAATTTGACCTAGAAAAAAATATTAACCGCAATTTTGTTTTACCATATCAAAGTTATAAGTAAATATGTTGGTAGAAACCAAAAATTAAACATTTTGAAAAAACGGAACCTTGAGTTAGGTACCTCAAAAAAAACCTATTTTTCGTTAGAAATTTCGAGCAAAAATGTTAACTGGATTGTTTTAGACTCTTTAGGTAAAAAAAACTTCCCTTGCTAACATACATTAATAAATTAAACATTTTAAGAATATGGAAGTAACTTAGATCGACAAAGAGGGATAAAAATCGGATAATTTTCTATTTCGGCAAAAGCAAAAATATTCTACGTTTTTATTGCAGATGGTCATTCCCTTTTACAAATAGAATGAAATTTATACAAAATTAAACATTTATCTGAGCCGCATGTACGTCAGCTGTCACTTCTCATTGGTATAGACTAGGCAAAAATATTAACTGTTTTTTTGTTTAACTTTTTCCGATATAACTATATTGAATCATATATAGCGAAATTAAACATTTATTTACGGCGCATATAGGTCAACTGTCACTTGTCATTTCTTTAGGAAAGCAAAAATATTAACTGTTTGTTTAACTTTTTATAATATAACTAGGTATATTAAATCACATATAGCGAAAATAAACATTTATTTACGGCGCATGTAGGTCAACTGTCATTTGTCATTTCAAAATACTTCCGTTACCAATTTTTTTTTAATTTCAAAAAATTTAACAAGACTTAGTATCCACTTACAAAGTATAACAAAAATCAGCCCGTTAATACTTTTGCTCTCAAAGACAGCTTCAAATTTCTTTAAAATGCGATTTCCGACGAAACAATATGTTTAATTTCAGAACAAACTGTTAATATTTGATTTTTAAGGAAATTATAAATAATAAAAACGCAGTTAATATTTTTGCCCAAAAAAATATTACGCAAAATGTCATTTTTACACATTTGGATACTTGCGCAAACGTAATCTTTTTATTTTATCAATCTCAACTTTATATACCTTACTTACTAATAAATGCAGCTTAAAATTGGCAGTTAATATTTATGCCGTCTTTAGTACAACAAGAAAATGTATTTTTCTAAAAAACGCCCACACGCGTATGTTTATTTTGTATAAAAAACAATTCTGGCGTTCATTTATTACCAATATTTTGTGATGGCATTATAAAAATGCCTGGAAATATTTGAGTCCCGCTAATAAAGGAAACAGAAAAAGAACACCATCGTACCGTTTTAAAGTAATACCTAAATATGGCATATTTTCTGTGATCTATGAAGAATATGCCATATTTAAGATGGTGTATGTTTTCCGTTTTCTTTAATAGTGGACTTGGGATATTTGCGGTTTTTATGGAGTGCTGATCAAAGCTACGTTAAAAGATTTTCTATAAAAAAAATCGCTAATAGCATTTTTTTAACATATCGTATCGAAAAAAATCGTACTTAAAAAATATGCCATATTTAAGTATAATTTTAAATGATAAAACAATGTTCTTTGTCGTTTTCTTTATTAATACGACATTTTTGAGCAGTTTTGAATAAATTTGCTCGATTTTCAGATATTTCGAAAGCATTCCTGATTTTTAGTTGAAAATAAAAAAATTCAATTTTCCCAAATTGGTCGGCGAAGTAAATTAATAAAACTTGGGACATTGGGGTTTCAGGGCGTGCTGAATAAAGGGAAGTTACCAGATTTCCGATAAAAAAATCCCTAATAGCATTTTACAAAAAATCGCATCGAAAAAAAATCATAGCAAGCCGTGGAATAGTGATGGCACCTTATTCTTTAATATGTTTGTAATTACCGACTAATTTCCTGTTGTTTATCTAGCATTTACAAGACAAAAAAGTCAAAACCAGGTCAATAAGAGTAATGGTCTGTGAGGGTAATTAACAAACCTATTTTAAAACCTATACAGGGGGTAGGCATCAGGGGAACCTGGGTAACAGTGAGACATGGGTAACAGTGAGACCTTCAAAATATCCCTGCTCCTACAAATAACTCATAGATGGCACTGGGTGTCCATAATGGCAAGACCCAAGGTCAGCCTTCTCCACTACTTTCACAGTTCCTGCCCATTCAGTTTAGAAGTTGTGATGTTGCTATGAAGATTGCAGGCCAGTTCTAATTTTTAACGGTTGGATTGAGCTTCTGCAGGAACTGTCAGCAAACTGCGACGTTTTTTTTTTATTAAATAGGGGCTGTATCCTATATAGTGTTGAACAGTGTTTGGTACAGTTAAAATTCAAAAATAATATTTGAGATTAGTATTGTTATCATATTTTAATTTCACTATACCTGAAACAATGTCATCAGGGGAACAGTGAGACGTATTACTACCCATATAGGTATGACTCACTGTTCCCCATATAATAGATAAATATTGCTTACATTTGTAGACTTATAATGTGCTAAAAATTAGAAGGTTTTCATTTTAGTTACTCATAAAATTGCATACATTCTGTGTATACTTACCTCTTCAACTAAAAGTAAACAATTACTTCTATATAATGACAAATATCAAGTGTACTTTCAATTTACTTTAGACTTGTAAAGGACAATAGTATGACTATGCTGCTTTTCATATAGGTTTGGGAATTTTATAGAAACAAATTGCTAAACAAATAATTTAAAAAATTATTCGAATTTCGAGTTATCACAAAAAGTGTCTGTTACCCAGTCTCCCCTATATCCTAATATGAAAGGGAAGCCGCCTCTTTATCGATATTTAGCAAGTGATTTGAATGCCTGCATAAGTTTAAAGCTTCCCTTTCAGAAAGTCTGACAAAAATTATGAAATTGCGAAAAAAACTGAACTAAATGTTGAAACTGGGCTCCATTGTCAGCTTGACAGTAACAAAAAAATAAATCCCCATCGACAGTGATTAACCTTATTATACCAAAATTAGCCCATCACTCTACAAAAATGAAAAAACCTCCAGACTTCACCCCAATATTGCCAATCATTGTTACCTATCACCTGGTTACCTACATTGAGAATCTTCCGCATGCTTTCAACTATTTCGAGGGCATAGTCGCGACACATTTTTAAAACGGAAAAACGGGGTGCATACAAGGGGGTGCGTTCACCCGATTCACCGGATAGGGGTAGTTTTTTAACATCTGATTCCAGGTAAAAGCGAACACAATGGGTGCGTTTCCCTCTTTTGTGAATTGGCACAGTGGCACTGAAACACAGATAATCCCTTCTGACGGTATAGAGAAAAGGTATTGGAGTTTTTTTTATGAAACATATCTAGTTAGAGAAAAATACAGCAAATGGAACAATTTCTGCAAAGGCAGCTAGCTATGTGCAATTGTGGTAGCGAACTGATCCAGAATATCACTGTTTGACGTCAGACGTGAACGTTGACATAACATTTCACACTTGCTCCATTAACGTTAATTTTTATGCGTTTGTCTAAATGTTTATTTTATTTATATTTATTTTATAAGCGACCCTGGTAATATACTAGAGAAATATTAACTATCCACTGTAAGCTTAACTTATAAAATGGCGGCCCGAAAGACTATACACGTTCCAAATGATCCGGTTCAACTAAATCACCTAGACATTTTCTGTTTTGTTTTGTGGTTCAGTGTTTCTAACCTATACCTATATAAAAACCCATGTTTGTGTTTATAAACAAATTAAACAAAAGCAGTTTATAGGATTTATTTGAGAACGGGATTATATCTAGTTACCATTTTGTTGATTACTCGGCGACTAGTGTATAGCTAATATTTTTTTATAGGTATATATATATATATATATATATATATATATATAAGAGGAGGGTAGTCGTGGCTTGACTAGTTAAACAACAAGAACCAAATTTAGTGGGAAATAAGCCAATTTTTAAGTGTGAAGACTCTTTTTATTGGTGAAAGCTTTCGCAGTTGTTTAACTGCTTCTTCAGTCACTAATTAAGTGAGTTCCTAATATAATATATATATATAGTTTATAAAAAGATTTAACAATCACGTCTTGCAAAAAAAAATTATATAAAAGCCATAAAAGGCCGTAAATAGCCTCCATATTAAACGTGTGGAATACAAAAAATCAAACAATATTTCTGTAAAAAAACACAAGGCAAAATAATTTTTTAATGGTTATAGAGCTATTTTTAAAATCACTGCGTTCACCTTCCAACTGATCTGATATTTTGGATCAGTTCACTTCCTACAGATCACAAATTACCACTAACCACTATTATTATAATTAGGTATCATTTTAGGATTTGTAGGAAATATAGAAATGTAGGTACCTACCTACTATAGTCTTATGAATTTTAAAAGAAAAACATTTCACCCATCCAGACTATTTTCAGAATGTCAATTAAGTACAATTATTATCTAGATTTCCCATTGCATATACCATAAAACCTGCGTTTATATTTCACGAATTTTTTTGCCGCACGTTGGGTCAGATCTCTATTTTGAATAATCAACCCGTTTTTAAATAAATTATAACTTGATCTGCGATTGGTCGGGTTCCAGCCAATGGAATTTTAGTGCATAGTCCTTGTCTAGGATTCGTTTGCATTTATGTGGTATATCGGGAAATGGGTTACTCCAAAAACATTTGAAATCTGCTGGGGCGGATTATGGGACAGTCAAGACGGTCCGGAAATAATATAAGTCAGGCAGGCCACAACATTTTATTTTTTTAAATAAAATAAATATTTATTATTTACTTTTAGAACTCATTTTATATAAAATACAGAATGTTGGAGTTGACACGTGTTTTGGGGCACGTTTGCCAATTTCAACGCAAACGGTTGATTTTATCGTTATGAGACAAGAGTACACTAAAATGATGAACCTGCAAGACCAAAAAGATAAGTTCAAAAAAGTAAAGCACGATCCAAAAACAGCGCAAGTGGCGCCCTTTGAGATATGTAGAAATTGACATCTTCAGCTTATTATCCATGCCCCAAAAAATAACAGTGCCAAATTTCAGTTCAGCGGATTGATTATTTTGGAAGATGTAGCCATAATTCAATTTAAAAAAATGAACATTAACGCCCTATATCTCAGTAACATTTGAGATTTGACGTTAAGCTCAATCGTAATATTTTGGCGCAACATAATATAATTATGTATGTATGTACCATAAGGTTCAATGGATCTGTTTACGCCACAAATAAATTTTAGAAAATAATTAATATTTCTGACGAAAAAAAGTACCTAAACAAATAATTGTCATGACATTTTAACCTGAAATTTATTAATCTGTCGTTTCACTTTGACGTGACATGATCTTTGAGAAAGGAGGAAGATTTATTCTCCGAAAGCTCAGGAAACAAATTTGTTGAAGATATTTTTTGAGTTACCTACAAGTTCAAACTTTAGTACATTTAAGAATTTATTAATTTTCCAAGGCAACTTGAAAAAGTTGTCTTTTAACCAGTTTGGTGGCGAAAAACCAAACCCAATTAAAATTCAATGGATCTGTTTACGCCACAAATATATTTTAGAAAATAATTAATATTTCTGACGAATAAAAAGTAGGTACCTACCTAAACAAATAATTGTCATGACATTTTAACCTGAAATTTATTAATCTGTCGTTTCACTTTGACGTGACTTGATCTTTGAGAAAGGAGGAAGATTTATTCTCCGAAAGCTCAGGAAACAAATTTGTTGAAGATATTTTTTGAGTTACAAGTTCAAAGTTTAGTTCATTTACTGTTCGGAATTTATTAATTTTCCAGGCAACTTGAAAAAGTTATCTTTTAACCAGTTTGGTGGCGAAAAACCAAACCCAATTACTTTTAGAACTCATTTTATATAAAATACAAAATGTTGGAGTTGACACGTGTTTTGGGGCACGTTTGCCAATTTCAACGCAAACGGTTGATTTTATCGTTATGAGACAAGAGTACACTAAAATGATGAACCTGCAAGACCAAAAAGATAAGTTCAAAAAAGTAAAGCACGATCCAAAAACAGCGCAAGTGGCGCCCTTTGAGATATGTAGAAATTGACATCTTCAGCTTATTATCCATGCCCCAAAAAATAACAGTGCCAAATTTCAGTTCAGCGGATTGATTATTTTGGAAGATGTAGCCATAATTCAATTTAAAAAAATGAACATTAACGCCCTATATCTCAGTAACATTTGAGATTTGACGTTAAGCTCAATCGTAATATTTTGGCGCAACATAATATAATTATGTATGTATGTACCATAAGGTTCAATGGATCTGTTTACGCCACAAATAAATTTTAGAAAATAATTAATATTTCTGACGAAAAAAAGTACCTAAACAAATAATTGTCATGACATTTTAACCTGAAATTTATTAATCTGTCGTTTCACTTTGACGTGACATGATCTTTGAGAAAGGAGGAAGATTTATTCTCCGAAAGCTCAGGAAACAAATTTGTTGAAGATATTTTTTGAGTTACCTACAAGTTCAAACTTTAGTACATTTAAGAATTTATTAATTTTCCAAGGCAACTTGAAAAAGTTGTCTTTTAACCAGTTTGGTGGCGAAAAACCAAACCCAATTAAAATTCAATGGATCTGTTTACGCCACAAATATATTTTAGAAAATAATTAATATTTCTGACGAATAAAAAGTAGGTACCTACCTAAACAAATAATTGTCATGACATTTTAACCTGAAATTTATTAATCTGTCGTTTCACTTTGACGTGACTTGATCTTTGAGAAAGGAGGAAGATTTATTCTCCGAAAGCTCAGGAAACAAATTTGTTGAAGATATTTTTTGAGTTACAAGTTCAAAGTTTAGTTCATTTACTGTTCGGAATTTATTAATTTTCCAGGCAACTTGAAAAAGTTATCTTTTAACCAGTTTGGTGGCGAAAAACCAAACCCAATTACTTTTAGAACTCATTTTATATAAAATACAAAATGTTGGAGTTGACACGTGTTTTGGGGCACGTTTGCCAATTTCAACGCAAACGGTTGATTTTATCGTTATGAGACAAGAGTACACTAAAATGATGAACCTGCAAGACCAAAAAGATAAGTTCAAAAAAGTAAAGCACGATCCAAAAACAGCGCAAGTGGCGCCCTCTTTGAGATATGTAGAAATTGACATCTTCAGCTTATTATCCATGCCCCAAAAAATAACAGTGCCAAATTTCAGTTCAGCGGATTGATTATTTTGGAAGATGTAGCCATAATTCAATTTAAAAAAATGAACATTAACGCCCTATATCTCAGTAACATTTGAGATTTGACGTTAAGCTCAATCGTAATATTTTGGCGCAACATAATATAATTATGTATGTATGTACCATAAGGTTTTCTTTTATTTTTGGGCTATATAAGATGAAACTATTCTGGGGCGATCATCTCTGCTTCCAGATTCGAAATGTGATCGTTAAACGTCGAGGCGTCATTTGGCACACCTGTCAAAAATGACATTGAATTAAATAAATGGCCAAAATAGGCCTTTTATTGTGGTATTTTTTCTAAAAAAGTTATTTGAAAACTTTGCTTAGAATGTGATTTTACCTCTTCGTGAAAAATATCAGGCAAATATTCCGACAATGATAAATTTGCGATTTTTTTGGAAAGATCTAAAAACTAGTAAATTTCATTTTTTTCGGTGTGGTATAAATTGACAATTCTGTAATAAATAGGATCATCTAACTTAAAAAAAATTGACATCGGTTGTTCAGAAATAGGAAAATCGTCCAAAATTGCACCTTGTTAGCGGAGTTTTCTTGAAACTAGCTAATTACTAGCCAAAAAGAGTCCATAACTAAAAAATGTCGCGTTTGTAAGCAATTCTAAAGTCAATCTATGATACGGCGAAAAAAATGAAATTTATTAGTTTTTAGAAAAACAAAAATTTATTATTGACGGGATTTTTGCTTGAAAATGTGCATATAGGGGTAATGAACTTCTTCAAATAACTTTTTTCGATAAATTAACTGGAGAGGGACCCCGTATGGGTTATTGATATTTTCCAAAAAGTAGGCAAGAGAACAAATAATATATAGACCTTTGTCCCATAATTCCTCAATTTTTCCATAAAATAACAAATAAGGCTTATTTTGGCCATTTAATTAATTAAATGTAATGTTTGACAGGTATTTCAAATGACGACGCACGGCGTTTAATGGTCTCATTACGATATTTTTTGGTAGCAGAGATGATGGGCCCAGAGTAGTTTAATCTTAGCCCAAAAATTAAAAACCTTATGGTTCCATCTTTTTGGCTGGCCCGTCTAAACATTACATATAAAAATCAAAAAATCTGTTGGAAAATATTTAAATAGTATATATAGATAGTATAAATAATTAGATAGAACATAGGGTACAATATCAGACAGGTGGCTATAGGCTATTGTTTCTGTTGTCATGACATTTTAACCTGAAATTTATTAATCTGTCATTTCACTTTGACGTGACATGATCTTTGAGAAAGGAGGAAGATTTATTCTCCGAAAGCTCAAAGTTCAAAGTTTAGTTCATTTACTGTTATGAATTTATTAATTTTCCAGGCAACTTGAAAAAGTTGTCTTTTAACCAGTTTGGTGGCGAAAAACCAAACCCAATTAAAATTCAATGGATCTGTTTACGCCACAAATAAATTTTAGAAAATAATTAATATTTCTGACGAATAAAAAGTACCTAAACAAATAATTGTCATGACATTTTAACCTGAAATTTATTAATCTGTCATTTCACTTTGACGTGACATGATCTTTGAGAAAGGAGGAAGATTTATTCTCCGAAAGCTCAGGAAACAAATTTGTTGAAGATATTTTTTGACTTACAAGTTCAAAGTTTAGTTCATTTACTGTTAGGAATTTATTAATTTTCCAGGCAACTTGAAAAAGTCGTCTTTTAACCAGTTTGGTGGCGAAAAACCAAACCCAATTAAAATTCAATGGATCTGTTTACGCCACAAATAAATTTTAGAAAATAATTAATATTTCTGACGAATAAAAAGTACCTAAACAAATAATTGTCATGACATTTTAACCTGAAATTTATTAATCTGTCGTTTCACTTTGACGTGACATGATCTTTGAGAAAGAAGGAAGATTTATTCTCCGAAAGCTCAGGAAACAAATTTGTTGAAGATATTTTTTGAGTTACCTACAAGTTCAAAGTTTAGTACATTTAAGAATTTATTAATTTTCCAAGGCAACTTGAAAAAGTTGTCTTTTAACCAGTTTGGTGGCGAAAAACCGAACCCAATTAAAATTCAATGGATCTGTTTACGCCACAAATAAATTTTAGAAAATAATTAATATTTCTGACGAAAAAAAGTACCTAAACAAATAATTGTCATGACATTTTAACCTGAAATTTATTAATCTGTCGTTTCACTTTGACGTGACATGATCTTTGAGAAAGGAGGAAGATTTATTCTCCGAAAGCTCAGGAAACAAATTTGTTGAAGATATTTTTTGAGTTACCTACAAGTTCAAACTTTAGTACATTTAAGAATTTATTAATTTTCCAAGGCAACTTGAAAAAGTTGTCTTTTAACCAGTTTGGTGGCGAAAAACCAAACCCAATTAAAATTCAATGGATCTGTTTACGCCACAAATATATTTTAGAAAATAATTAATATTTCTGACGAATAAAAAGTAGGTACCTACCTAAACAAATAATTGTCATGACATTTTAACCTGAAATTTATTAATCTGTCGTTTCACTTTGACGTGACTTGATCTTTGAGAAAGGAGGAAGATTTATTCTCCGAAAGCTCAGGAAACAAATTTGTTGAAGATATTTTTTGAGTTACAAGTTCAAAGTTTAGTTCATTTACTGTTCGGAATTTATTAATTTTCCAGGCAACTTGAAAAAGTTATCTTTTAACCAGTTTGGTGGCGAAAAACCAAACCCAATTAAAATTCAATGGATCTGTTTACGCCACAAATAAATTTTAGAAAATAATTAATATTTCTGACGAATAAAAAGTACCTAAACAAATAATTGTCATGACATTTTAACCTGAAATTTATTAATCTGTCATTTCACTTTGACGTGACATGATCTTTGAGAAAGGAGGAAGATTTATTCTCCGAAAGCTCAGGAAACAAATTTGTTGAAGATATTTTTTGAGTTACAAGTTCAAAGTTTAGTACATTTAAGAATTTATTAATTTTCCAAGGCAACTTGAAAAAGTGGTCTTTTAACCAGTTTGGTGGCGAAAAACCAAACCCAATTAAAATTCAATGGATCTGTTTACGCCACAAATAAATTTTAGAAAATAATTAATATTTCTGACGAATAAAAAGTACTTAAACAAATAATTGTCATGACATTTTAACCTGAAATTTATTAATCTGGCATTTCACTTTGACGTGACATGATCTTTAAGAAAGGAGGAAGATTTATTCTCCGAAAGCTCAGGAAACAAATTTGTTGAAGATATTTTTTGAGTTACAAGTTCAAAGTTTAGTTCATTTACTGTTAAGAGCTTATTAATTTTCCAGGCAACTTGAAAAAGTTGTCTGATAACCAGTTTGGTGGCGAAAAACCAAACCCAATTAAAATTCAATGGATCTGTTTACGCCACAAATAAATTTTAGAAAATAATTAATATTTCTGACGAATAAAAAGTACCTAAACAAATAATTGTCATGACATTTTAACCTGAAATTTATTAATCTGGCATTTCACTTTGACGTGACATGATCTTTAAGAAAGGAGGAAGATTTATTCTCCGAAAGCTCAGGAAACAAATTTGTTGAAGATATTTTTTGAGTTACAAGTTCAAAGTTTAGTTCATTTACTGTTAAGAGCTTATTAATTTTCCAGGCAACTTGAAAAAGTTGTCTGATAACCAGTTTGGTGGCGAAAAACCAAACCCAATTAAAATTCAATGGATCTGTTTACGCCACAAATAAATTTTAGAAAATAATTAATATTTCTGACGAATAAAAAGTACCTAAACAAATAATTGTCATGACATTTTAACCTGAAATTTATTAATCTGGCATTTCACTTTGACGTGACATGATCTTTAAGAAAGGAGGAAGATTTATTCTCCGAAAGCTCAGGAAACAAATTTGTTGAAGATATTTTTTGAGTTACAAGTTCAAAGTTTAGTTCATTTACTGTTAAGAGCTTATTAATTTTCCAGGCAACTTGAAAAAGTTGTCTGATAACCAGTTTGGTGGCGAAAAACCAAACCCAATTAAAATTCAATGGATCTGTTTACGCCACAAATAAATTTTAGAAAATAATTAATATTTCTGACGAATAAAAAGTACCTAAACAAATAATTGTCATGACATTTTAACCTGAAATTTATTAATCTGGCATTTCACTTTGACGTGACATGATCTTTAAGAAAGGAGGAAGATTTATTCTCCGAAAGCTCAGGAAACAAATTTGTTGAAGATATTTTTTGAGTTACAAGTTCAAAGTTTAGTTCATTTACTGTTAAGAGCTTATTAATTTTCCAGGCAACTTGAAAAAGTTGTCTGATAACCAGTTTGGTGGCGAAAAACCAAACCCAATTAAAATTCAATGGATCTGTTTACGCCACAAATAAATTTTAGAAAATAATTAATATTTCTGACGAATAAAAAGTACCTAAACAAATAATTGTCATGACATTTTAACCTGAAATTTATTAATCTGGCATTTCACTTTGACGTGACATGATCTTTAAGAAAGGAGGAAGATTTATTCTCCGAAAGCTCAGGAAACAAATTTGTTGAAGATATTTTTTGAGTTACAAGTTCAAAGTTTAGTTCATTTACTGTTAAGAGCTTATTAATTTTCCAGGCAACTTGAAAAAGTTGTCTGATAACCAGTTTGGTGGCGAAAAACCAAACCCAATTAAAATTCAATGGATCTGTTTACGCCACAAATAAATTTTAGAAAATAATTAATATTTCTGACGAATAAAAAGTACCTAAACAAATAATTGTCATGACATTTTAACCTGAAATTTATTAATCTGGCATTTCACTTTGACGTGACATGATCTTTAAGAAAGGAGGAAGATTTATTCTCCGAAAGCTCAGGAAACAAATTTGTTGAAGATATTTTTTGAGTTACAAGTTCAAAGTTTAGTTCATTTACTGTTAAGAGCTTATTAATTTTCCAGGCAACTTGAAAAAGTTGTCTGATAACCAGTTTGGTGGCGAAAAACCAAACCCAATTAAAATTCAATGGATCTGTTTACGCCACAAACAAATTTTAGAAAATAATTAATATTTCTGACGAATAAAAAGTACTTACCTACCTAAACAAATAAAGAGCGAAATCCCCGCCTGAATATCTTCAGCCGTGCCAAAATCTCGAGGTGGTAACTTTGCGAGTCGGACATTTTGGCCCTTAACGGGGGCGGGTCATGAGCAACCCCCGCCCTCGGTCAGCGGACCCGCCCTTCTGGCCCTTCGCCGGTCCGGCTGGCTCCGGGGTTCCGGATTAGTCCGACGCAGCAGGCCGACGGAGCCGCTCATCGCAAGCAAGTATATCAAAAGTTCACTGGTTATGGTCTTGTACCTACTTGTAAGGGCACTGGGGAAGTTTGGCACGATTAGTTCTTGCACGATTTTGCTTTTAAGTGGTGCGTCTCATCCGGTTAGATATGTTCGGTCGGACTGGCGTCTGGCAGATAATAATAATAATAATTCTAACCCTCGCGATACTCTAACTAGTAGACCTTCAGATAGTGACAGATTATTTATATGCACCACTTTCGCATACAAGCCTCGAAGTGTTGGGTGTTTTTCTCAAAAATGTCGGTTATTATTAAAGCTGAGGGTTGCGGTTTTCACGTCACTGTACTACTTTTTTGAGAGGAATTTGGTGGACCAATCAGATTTTAGATAAGTTTTAGAGTTTTCGCGCATTGGCTCAGGACTGAAATTTTCGATTTTTTGGAAACTTCTCTCCTAGTTACAACTTATATATATCGACAAATTTAATCAACTATTTTTATAGATTTTTTGGCGTAGAATCGAATGGAATAATTAGTTTTTTTGGTAGCGTTAATAGTTTTTGAGATATGAACTATGGTTTCCATTTAAAAAAATATATAACTTTGGTTCATATCTCAAAAACTATTAACGCTACCAAAAAACTAATTATTCCATTCGATTCTATGCCAAAAAATCTATAAAAATAGTTGATTAAATTTGTGGATGTATATAAGTTGTAGCCAGGAGAGAGGTTTCCAAAAAATCGAAAATTTCCAATCCTGCTCCAATGCGCGGAAACTATAAAACTTATCTAAAATCTGATTGGTCCACCAAATTCCTCTCAAAAAAGTAGTACAGTGACGTGAAAACCGCAACCCTCTAGCTTTAATAATAACCGAGATTTTCGAGAAAAACACCCAAAATGGGACACCCTGTACATCGATTGAGTAGAATGAAGGGAAATTTACGAGTGGCCTCTGGGGATAACATATGGAAAATTCGATTTTCCTATAATATATACAGTGTGGTCATTTAAGTGTGCAACATATGGGATTTTTTTTATTAATTGCACAAGGAAAATACAAATATTCCCGAAATATATTTTTTGATGTTCGATAATCATATTAGGCGCACTTAGAATGGTTGCAAGTCAAACAGCATACAGGAAGGTCAAAAAATATAAAAATTGTACAAGAGTTAAAGTATACCCTTATTTCAGAAAATTCAGCACAATGTTATCAAGGAATGTTGTCTAGAATGAAAAGTTATGGTTTTAATATTCACCCTAAACAATTTCATAAATCAATCAAAATTAAGTCAATTTCGCATAATTTTGTTCAAATTAAACAATATTTGTAAAATTAACTTAGATTTTTAATTTTTTGGGGAATCACAAAACTTCATGTTTGTTGTTGCAACGATATTAAACAAAACTTTAAAATTTCGCAAAAATTCTTCTGAACAAGGTAAAATATTAGTACTAATAATGTGTATATTAAAAAAACTCTCATTTAAGGTGCAAAATTTGTATTTTAAATGTTTATTAAGAAATTGTCGAAATTAATTGACGAAATTTTTTTTTCTTAAGAGGCTATGTTTTGGTATTTAGGCATAGATTTTAATTCTAAACAACTTTTCTTAATACCCTTTTGCTGATTTTTTTGAAATAAAAGTACTTTACTCTTGTACAATTTTTATATTTTTTACCTACCCTGTATGCTGTTTATAACTTGCAACCATTCTAAGTGCACCTAATATGATTATTGAACATGCATCAACTTTCGGCAATATCTGTATTTTGGTTGTGCAATATAATATGTTAATTATCTATTATATGTTTTTTATGTTTTTCGGGCTAGTCACGATGTAAATTTTCATACTTTTGATAGGCTTGTGTGGAAAAATCGGTCAAAGTCTCGATCCCTTCATTCTACTCAACATCGATGTACTTTTCAACCCTCTTTGTATGCGAAAATGGGGCACCCAAATCTGTCACTATCTATAGAACTAGGACAGCATTCGCTCAAGTACTACGGAAAAATTTCACAAATCTTTTATAATTTCTATACCAGCAAAAACATTTCCACGTTCAATCAAAAATACTGATACCGGTTTAATTATTAATAAAAAAATAGTACGGTCTTGTGTAAACTCAATTGTTTTTGCGCTTTTCGATAGATCATTTCGCTTATTTGGAAGATTAGAACGGCACAACTCAAAAACTTACATTTTTGAGATTACTGCGTTAAAATACCTGGAATGGTGGAAAGGGGAGAGGTGTACAGGCTACAGAGTGGGCCAAATCGGACACTTTTGAAGAAAAACTCTAAAAACTCCTATTTTTAACGGAGATAGACGAAAACTGATATCGTTGTCTGAGGCTCATTTTTTATGATAAACTTAATGGCGAAAATCGCAAATCGGTATCTATCAACGTTCTTGAGTTACAGGGCATTTTTCGAAAATGTGCGTTCTCGAAAAGTGGCAATAACATTTTTCAGGTTGAAAATTATGTGTTTCTGTAAAAACATTTCTAAAGCACTTTTTCACCTAGAAGCCAATGCTGCCACTACATTTTTTCAAGTAATGGTTTGCTGGTAACGTGTCTGAGAAAACAAAATCAAAACCAATAATTGGTGACAAAAATTATTTTTTGTCCCTCTTAGAGCTAGAATAACTTTGCAAGGGAGGCTTAAATGAAAAAAATTTACATGACCCCCTTAAAACCACCTCTAGAACAATCCCCCCAAATATTTACACATTATTACAGAACACCCTGTATAACTTTCTTTTTGTAAAATAAGACACAATTTACGTTGTGCCATTATTTAGAAAAATATTAGGATACAATTTTGTATTGTGTCATTTTTTTTCTCAAATAATGACACAATAACTCGAAGTAAACAATAAAAGAAGATAAATATTTGTTTCACAATAAAGAAAATCAATTTATAAAATAATAAATATAATCATATCATATACCATGATCATATAACATATATAGCTTTAATTTTCAATAAAAAAAATAAGAACTTTTAAACACAATCATCTCATGACAAATGAGTGATTTATTTGCAAACAAAAAATATAGGTACGCATTTTTAAATGTCACTGTTTCATAGCAAATATAACAATATTTTAATAGTTCCTTTAATTATAAGTAAAGACGGATGCGAACCCGGAATTTCTGAAGAATGCAGCTGTCAATTCTTATTTTTTACGCGGCCGAAGGTACTTACTAGTTTTTTGAGTACCTATAGGTGTTCCTAAATTAATGTTAGAAATCACCCGCACTTAATTTGGGAAATATTTAATTATATATCGCCTTTGGCTCATTTAAACAAACAAAAAATTCTATACTTCGGGCATGCTTAGACAAATTTGTCTACTTAATATCCAGGGCCGGATTAAGGAAGTTTTCGCCCCTGGGCCAAAATTCTTTTGCGCCCCCCACCTCAGTAATAATAATTTTTACCGAAATTATAGTACGAATAAAAAATACAAAATACAAACCTCGAGTGTTAATAAGGATAAATCGATTGTTTTATTATTGCCAAATTATTTCGTAAATTATTTTTAACTCCAAAACAATACAAAAATAAAAAAAAGAAAACTTTTAAACACAGATACTCTTACCTTTTTAGGACAGAAAAAGATCTCTCGCCACTAACGTTTGTTGTATTCAATATTTGGGAATGCAAAGATTTTCTGCTCTCTTATAGTTTTTAACAATTCCGATTGTTTAATTTGAGCACCAAAAAAATTTTCTAAAACAAATTTATCCTAACAAATATTGCAATTTCAATGTTTAATCTGAGAGTATACATATAATATGCATATTTTTATTTTTTGAGAGTTTCAACTCCCTTCCCTGAAATAATTGAAAATGGAAAATTTTTCAACAGATAATATATTATTATGTACCTATATAGGTATTACCATAATTGCACTATAAAAGGTACCTACTACCTACCTACGTTATAATACGGTATATTATATACTCAATACATATCTACACCCACGTATACAAAAAAATACGCAAGACATACAGGGTGTCCAACTTTATAACTGTACAAATCCGTAAAATCTTCGTTTTTGGAGATAATGCCCTAAACTTTTTTTTGTTTGAAAGGCCTTCAAAAACTGCTTCTTTTGACGTTTCTGCCATTTTCAAAATGCAAATCCAGGGCCGGCTGCGATGTTTTATACCCCCGATTTTCACTAAAACCATTTAACGATTTTTTTATTTAAAATCTGACCCCACCGCGTTAATCAGAACACCCAAAAAACCCCATATACCAAATTGGAAACAAAAATATACAGGGAGTTCCATTCTGTAGGGTATCAAAATTGAGCAAAATAGGAATTTTAAAGATATCTGGCGAGTCAAGTGTGCCATGGAATCCCTTCAAAACAGTTGAATGGTCAACAGGACCACTCAAAATGTTTGTGTGAAAAGATTTACTACAAAAATATACAGGGTATTTTTCTCTGAGCCATCTCAAAATTCTGAAATTTTATGAAACTTATACGGATCAAGAGTGTTCTGGAATCATTGAAAAAATATTGATCAACTCAAAAGTAATGTATTTCTTTACAAAATGCCAACTAACAAATAAAACAATTTAAATTATTGGACCTTTCTCAACACAGTCACATGATACATTTTCTGTGCGTTTCCTGTTGTGGCACACCAGCCACCTTAACTGATATGGACTTACTGACTGGCAGGCTTCTGTATTTTTTAGATTTAGTTCGTTTATAGAGTGTGGAGCGATTTTGATATACCCGATTTTTGACCCGTATAAAGTTGCAAAAATTGCACTAATTTGAGATGGCACAGATAAGAACACTTACGTTTTTTTTTAAATGAATAAACTAGAATAAGTATTTTTCAGATTTCCTAATAAAATACAGGGTATTCGTAGTGGACACGTGTAGTACATTATACTTATGACTTATAAATACAGTCAGAGATATAAGGTACACGTTACATTATTTACATACACCATAAAAAGAATAATTTAAAAAACACATACAGGTGTATCTACTTTTATTGCACTATGTACAATCGATAGTTATAATAGTTCTAGTGTTAGGCATCCATATTCATATTAAATTAAAAATTTAGGTTCTAGTGTTTACTATTTTTTAATACTACATATCTACATAATAAAAATAATGCTCTTTATTGTTTTAATCAAAGTATAAAAAGATTTATGCAGCTTGGCACCATAAGTACCTACTTAATAAGCAGCAAGAAGCATAAAGCTGCTCAAAGAAATAAAACGTTATGTACATAATAATTAGTAGTTGGAATTATGTCATACAGTAAGCTTTGATCTATATACAAACATCCAGTAACACCCCAAATATGTTGCCGATTAAAATAGGCCATATTAGATCTAAAATCCAATCTATGGTGTATTTTTATTTCCACGGAAAATAGAAAGCTCCACGTATTTACAAATTTTCAAAATTATTTGCCATAGTTACTTACCCTTACCACTATATATAAATATATCTATTGTTTTATTGTATGCATGCAATACATTATTATTATAATAGGTATTACCTTTATTTTAGTTACCTACCATTTCTTTGCTACCATATTTAGTTTATAATTTTCCGCAAGTATAGCTATGAATTCAAGAACGTTCAGTCTTGTCTAGTCTTAAAATTGGAGAAAATTTAAAAAAATATTTTTTGCAGGAAATTTTCGGCAGTCCCACATTGTCCGAGTTTCGAGGGATGATCTTAGGTTAGGTTAGGCCTAAAATTTCTACGCCTACTCTAAAAAATCGATTGCGTAACTGCGTCCCTTTAAAATGTTTAAAATTGTAAAATTTTCAGTGATTTCGGTGTTTTTAATACGTGAAATGTAACTATTGTCGTGTATTGTAAACTGTGTCTGCCTTGCACTAGTTTTAAGTTTAACCTATCTGGCACGTCTCTGACGTAATGATATGTCAAATGAAATATGCCCTCTTGATATTGTATGAATTTTAAAATAGTTTTAAAATGCGCAGGATATTTATTTTTTGTAATATGTTCGAGATAAGAAGGAAGTCGTTTTTGATTTTGATTGTTGCTCAGAAAGCCGTGGTTTCAAGCTGGCTTTCGGGTAGCAATCAATTTCTGAAAATGGCTACATTCTTCGTAAATTTGGAGAAGGCGACGATTTTAGTTTTAAATTGTTTACTTAGGGGTGCTTCTTTTGTAGTGTAGTATAATACCTATATAGGTTTATAAAAATTAGCGTAGATGTGAGGTAGGCCAGTTTATTTTGTTGTAAATACTATTAGATGAGTCAGTAGGTGCATTCCTGTACAACTATTAACATTTTAAAATTCTTATATTAATATTATACAATATAATGTGATAGGTACTGCACTTAATAATGTTATGTTATCAGCTTATTGGGCTTTGGCGCCTATGAAGTTAAGATCTGTAATAATAATAATAATACACATCTTACTTTGCTGCATTATTTAATTAAGAAAGTATTGTAATAACGTTTTAATATTCAGGATAAAGAGGCAGAATACATTTTTTTCAATATAAATATGTGATAATAAAAATAAATTTCGTATTTAAGAAATCTAAACAAATATAGCCAATTTATGAGAGTTTTTTTTGTTATTCAATCACACAATTATACTAACTGAAGGTACAATTAATAACATATGATGCTATTTTTGTACCATTTTATATCTGAGTTCAATAATGCAACATGTTAAGGGTGTATATGTTTATATGTAAAAATATTGTTGCTGCTATTGGTATTGTATTTTAATGTTCATCACACAAAATAAAATATATTGGTTTTGGATTTGTTTAGTACCTTTTTAAAAATAAATCCCCTTCATTTATTAAAGGGTAAAATAATAAACAGGTAGGTAGGAATTTTTTACATTATTTCTTATTCCGTTTGTCAATTAATTTGCTAGTAAAATTATTTGTTTTAAAACTCCCCACGATTGTCAAAATTTGGGTGAGAGATATAAAGAAAATAATTTTCCCAACGACCAAGTAAACTGCATAAGAATATAGGTAGGTACCTAGGTAGGTACCTAAACACTTATTTAGTATGTATATACAGTGTGGAACATTGCTTATATTTATTAAAATATTCCTCATATCAAAAACATGTTTTAATAAAAGTGTTAGGGGAAATTATTTCCTGTTTAGTGATATCAAGCAATCTTTCGTAGCACAAAAAATGTGGTTGCCATGGTAACCGACTTAATTTTTTAAATGGCACCATATACGTTTTTTGGTAAAAATTAATACATTGGAACTTTCTGAATACGATACAATACAATTTTAATGGGGTCGCATAAGAAAAAAGTACAAAAAAAAATAAGTTTTCTATTATGCTATTGACAATTATTAACATCAAGTTAGCCATGCCAAAATCAGAACAATGCGGAACTGTCACTATCTGTCAGTTGCTTGTAATTGTGTGCATTGTTACAGTAAACGTACTTTTTACTCAATTTTCTGTGTACTTAAGTACCATTTTGTCCTTGCGATTATAGGTATCCCACAAAAAAAAAACGCTGCAAATGGAATCAATATCTACAATGCATCTTTTTAAATCCAATATTTAACAGTAAATTCCAATAATACACACAAATTCTAAACCAATATATAAGACTGAAAACCAGAAAATTAATACTGTTTTAATTTCGTCCCCTCGTAACTAAAGTTTCTTAAAAACAATTCCAGAATAATTGAATTCCTTGACCCTAAAAAAACGACATACCTATCACTCGCTATTTCAAATTCACCCCATTCCATTGCACCCCCTTTTAATATAATAATAATAATAATTCTCACCCTCACAATATTCCAAACTAGGAGCACCCCAGAAGCAACTCAATGCGTGTGCTCTCTACTAACAATTATGTAATAATTATTTGTTGCCTAAAAACTCCTGTATCACAAAAAATTATATATTAACTTTTTCATACAATTTCCACCCTTTTCCGTATATCGGTTTCGCCCAAAAGCAATCCGAACCGACCCAAAAAACCTTATCGTTGAACGAGGGTTAAATAATAATTTTAACTTTTTTAATTAAAAAATTTTACCTGACGTAATTACGGAATATGATATGAAAAAGCGGTTTTAGGTTTTAAAAATGTTTTTCACACAGTAATAAGACATGGGTAATCATAATGTCCAAAGGGTAGGCTTAAATAAATTATTGTATAGGTAGGTACGTCTGTTAAAAATTGAGATCATGGTGAAGTCGCTAAGAGTACAAAATAATGTCAATATAACATAAGTACCTACTTATTAATTAGTTTTTTAGTTAGTGACCTGGTTTTTGAAATATGTGCTACAATAATTATTTGTGCAAAATACGTTTTTTTATTTCTAAATATTTAATTTTTATTTCTCAGTTTCATAACATAATCAAAAATAAAAAATATTTTAAGGGACGTAATAATTACCTACTGAGGCATATTTGGCAAAATTTGAAATGTATAACCAAATACGTACAATAAATTCGAAGCCGTTTAAAGTAGCAATTTTCATTTGCAAGGAATTTTATAGCCTTCTTAATTATTGAACGCTCCCCGTATATAATGCGTAGACTCACTGCTTGTATCTGCAGCGTCGATGGAGCAAGCCTCAATCAACGATCTGCAGTGAGCTTTTCATCCAGTGTTGCCAATGTGAAATCATAAAATTATTCACCCATTATGGGCTTTCAAGGCTGGTTCCTTGAAAAGATCAGATAAAATTATCAGCTATTCAAAATTTTCAACATTCAGTTTTTTATTGTTTTAAATTTGCTTAAATTGTTTATTGTTACCTCATGAAATCTTTGTCCAGACGTCGACCACATAAATATGCAAAATAATATATTATTTTGTCTATGACATAACAACAAAACCAGAACCAACAGATAGTGTCCGATAGTGACAACTGACAAATGAAAAATTATACGCCAAGTATGTTTCGAAATTTAACAGTAGGGTTTTGATCCAATGTTATTTTATTGAATATACTTATTGTTTATCAGCTGTCACTAGGTCTGTATCAAAATATTCGAAAAGTTTACCCAATATTATACCTGAATTATGTGAAAATATCCGCCTGATTGGAGGATTCGAAAATGATTCGGCTCTACGCTCTATGCGCCAATTGGCAACACTGAAATCATCAAACATCAAATAACAATAAAAGCGTTGATAAAAGTTTAGGTTCACTTTGGTGAATCAGTTACATAGAAAAAAAAGGTTAGTGTATCGATCAGTTTAGATCACGTGAGATCACCAAAGCGAAGCGAGTTTCTGCGGAGTGTTCACAGATTTTAAAATTATCTAACATTTTTTGTTTTGTAATTTCTTTTTTTTTGTTTGTTTTTGTGGTGTTATGTCATCGACTTCTCCCGGTGATTTCCCCACCACTCGGCGGCAAATATAAATGGAAGATTTTAAAGAGGTAAGCAGTTACCTATGTTAGCATTTTCCGATTAGAAAATGTATTTTTTTCAGAACAGTTGCCGGTTGTGTCCTAAGGTTTTTTGTTGCAAGGAGTGTCGAAAAAAACACGAATTAAAGGTTCACGGTTCGTTCCCAGACTGCGGTATTTGTATATATGGTACACAAAAAATACCCAAATTGGATGAATCAATATTACTGAACCATTTGATCGACTCTCATGGTTCACTTCATTGTTTATTGTGCAAGGAAATATTTGGTTCTGTGAAGGATTTATTGTCGGCTCAAAAGTGTCCTGTTGGAGGCCAGTATGCAGCGAAGGATTCCCCTAAATCCCCTTACACTCCTGCGAAGCCTCCTTCCTTAATTTTACCAAAAAATGGCGGTGATAAGGTCGTTACGAGTACTCCTATGCAACAGAGTGAGGACCTAGTTTTAGAAAAGATCGAACAAATTGTAACTCCCGTCGATCACCTAGATGCAAAGGAAATAAACAATTTAAAATTAAAAAATAATCAGTCGACTGACAATTCGTTAAAGCGGAAAGTGACGTTTTCTGATACACCCGTTATTGATATTTATAGGAAGCATAATAAGAACAGTTCGATACTTAAGAAACGTAAGCAGGTAATCACAGTTTCGATAATAATAATGTAAAATTAAATCATTTACAGAAAATTTCAATATGGATGATATGCCAAAGAATATGGTCAAACGTAAGTTTTCGAATCTTTATGTTATTTTGGTTTTTAATTTTTTGGGTCCGATTTTAGAATCAAGCATGGAGGAATATCTTCAAAGTAGTAAGCAAATTGCTACTACACCCGAAGGTAAGCATTTTTTGTATTTCATTATATTTGTCTAGGTATATGCCCAAGTCCACTTAGAAATTTTTTTGCTCAATATCGACTTAAATTTTACATAAATTTTGCTGGGGAAATAGTCAATTTTCAATAAATTGAAACTCGGCACGAGGAAACAGGGTGATTGTGCTGGTTGTGCGACCACTATCGTTTCTCGACCATTTGTGCATATAAACGGGAATATTAAAAAAATAGGACTCTGCATCCAATTGTTGTCCGCTGAATTCGTTTCAGAGAACCCTTGTCGTGTTAAGCAGTCGCTGTCATTGGTGGAGAGCCAAGAAATTTTGGCGCGGAAAATCAGTTTATATGAGATCATCGCAGAGATAACACGTGCCCGTCATATTGCTTAAAAAGTTGTTACTATAACAGTCACTAGTAAATAGTAAAGTTATATTTAAATTTTCTCTTTAAAAATTGCATGTAATATTATGTTTTAGATGATTAAGGAATAATAGATTTTAGTATTTTTAAGATAAAAAATCACTCAAAACTAGTTTTGTGTGAAAATTTTTAGTGGTCCGAAACCGACACTGAAAAATTGCCGGTTAAAAAAATTACTTGTGATTTTTTTCCCTTCTTTTTCCATTTTCCTTTGAGTAGAATTAATTAGTTATATTTATATTTTCTAATTATTAGTTTGCGACCATCAATGTAAGTCTAGAAATAATGTATTTTCTAATTTAAAAACGATGAATTTTGGTGGTCGAAAGTAGTTAGTTTAACTTCGTTCTGTTCTCGACCACTGCAAAGTTAAAAATAAATACCTAAAATAGGAAAAAATCCGAAAAAAAACTCCTAGTGCAATTTCAAATGATACTTAAATGGCGTGAATTTTACAAAAGAAAAGATGAGGAAACAAAGAAAAAAATGCGGAAATTATTAAAAGAAAAGCAGAAAGAATAAAGTCGAAGGAGAACAAATTACACAAAAAAGTTACAACTAAAAAGAAGAAGTTAGTTAACAATAATAACAAGAAACCAAGCGACAAAGTGTATATGTTTCCTTTTAAATATAAATTTTTCTATATTACCTACCTACTTGGTACTTAATGTAATGATCTCAGGAAGTTCCTATTCATTTTAAAACCTATAACTATACCTACCTATAAGACTCAATAAATATGTTTTTTCTTCAAATTTTTATTCTTTATATATTTTTTAATTTTTTATAAATAAAATAACTGATTTTGTAATAAATGTTTTTGTTAAATCATTACAAAACAACAAATTTTGATTGAAAATCAAGTGGTCGAGAACTGACTTAAAAGTGGTCGAGAACTGTTTTATACTATAGTGGTCAAGAACCAGCACAATCGCACTTTTTTAGATTTTGGGTAAATTTCTCGAAGATAAGGCCAAAAATACAAAAAAACTTAGCTGAAAATTGATAATAAATACCCTACCTATGAAAAAATAACAACGCTGGTGAAATTTCGTCGAAGATCCAGAAGAATTTAAATATTAAATTTAAAATTTCTCTTAAGTGGTCGAGATCCAGCACATTCACCCTACGGCATTTAAAAAGCAACATTTTGTATATAAAACAAAAAGCTTCAATGAGTAATAATATTTGGGGTGATGTCCCTTCTCCCAAAACTTTAATTTAATTAAAAAACATGTTTTGACAACTGACAGACCATAGAACTTTAAGGAATGACGTTATTATTACAACTTTGCTGAAAATAGTTAGTCATTTTAAAAGCTCACTGTCTTTCATGGCTACCTAGATGATGCCTTTGTTTTAATTTATTTTTAAAAACTATGGTATCGAAATTTGGAAAGCTAAGTCTGTTTTGTGTGTTTTCAGATTATTGAAATACTTTGAATTTGAAAGTTTTTTTATGCAAACTTCCTAAACACAAAACAAACTGTATAAATAAATATATAAAATCTGTAGACTATTGTACAGGGTGTCCCATTAATAATGGTACATAGAGCAACTTCATATATTTTGTGCCAAAATATTACGATTGAGCTTAAACTACTGGTCAAATCTCAATGGTTACTGAGATACACGTGCTTTTACTCATAGCTTTTTTGAGGTTATCTTTTTGGTAGAGCTGGGCGATACTGTATCGATATTTTAAAATATCGATATTTTCTCCAAGAAATATCGATAATTGTATCGATATTAGATAAGTTACGATATTTTTGAATATAGCAATATATTTTTTCAAATATCGCCGCTAAAAAAAGATTTAAAAAAATGCAATTTTTAATTTTAACATTTAACGCAAATTATATTTTGTAAATTTTGTTAAAAACTCAAAAGTCATAATTAATATCCATTACAAAAATAGAAAAAATCGATATTTTAACCCCAAAATCTTAAAAACGCCCATTTCTCTTGTTTCCTTTACTTTTTATTTAAAATGAAGAAGTTGCGGTAAAAGAAATATTCTTTCTTAGAACATTTAAATAAAATTTGTATAATACCATTGAGTAAAGGATATATTTTATAAGAATATATATCCTTTACTCAATGATAATACCATTGAGTAAAGGATATATTTTACTATGACTCGGTCTTGTTTTACATAGCAAATGCCACCCAAGCATTTTTATGCTGTTCCAAGTGACTTAATTTATACCATACCATTATTAACGGGACACCCTGTATAGTATTCGGTACCTATTAATCAACTTAAATATATATATATATATATATATATATATTTGTATACAATGTGAAAAAAAATTGCAAATGCCATGTGGGTGCAAAGTAGTATGGCATTTTTTTAAATTTTTACAAATAAACGGACTGCATATTCAAATTTCTTCAGAGAATTTTCATTGCAGTTTCAAATTTCAACACCCCAGCAAGTACACCTGGCACATTTTATAGCGTTAAAGAGGAACTTAGCAATGAAATGGAAAAATCTAGTAGTATGGAAAATAAAGAAAACGAGTCTAATAATAAAATTGTTTTAAAGGAAGTTCATTTAAATCCTCAAACTTCAAAATGTGATTCACCCGCTACTGGAAACGAAAGTATTCATACGGAAAAAGTTGAAAATGAGACACTTTGGGAAAGTGCTATGAACATCACCAGCATAAATACCCCCCTGTCTCAAAAACAGCAGTGTGTGGTTCTGCCTATACTTTCAACGCCTAGAGACGACAACAAAAATATTTATAAATCGAATGCTACAGAAGACACTTCTATGCCTTCTACAAGCAGAATAACTACTGAAGATGACAAAGAACCTTCGGATTCCTCTTCTACGAAATCTCTAGCTGATTCACAAGAATCTAACAGTTCTTCTGTGCCATTTTCACAAGCTTCGACCGTAACCGATATATCTTCAGATTCGAGCGATTCGGATGCCGCATGCCCAAAAACTAAAAATTCATCCACGCCTGGCCAAAAAGGCATTTTCCGCAGCTTTAGAAGCATGAGAACAGACGTGAATGTTTTAACTTCAATTGCTAGCATGATTAAGAGCGGAGTTCGGTCGATTTCATTGAAACGTTCACTCTCGGAATACGATGTTCAAGTTCCCGAAAAAAGGAGAAAGGTTTACGATATAAAGTGTAGACCTCCAATAAGAGGTTTCCGGTATCACACGACATCCGAAAGTTGTCTGTCTGTGAGAACTGATAGTTGTATGTCTGCGAGGAGTACACCAAACCTCAGCACTAAGTCGGAGCCAGGTATTAAAGGAACTAAGAGTTTTGCCGATAAGGCCACTCAGACTGATCCCGTTGCTTTTTTGTAGTCCAAGGTCTCGAAAAGAAAAAAACAACCTTCGGATTCCTCTTCTACGAAATCTCTATCTGATTCACAAGAATCTAGCGATTCTTCTGTGCCATTATCACAAGCTTCGACCGTAACCGATATATCTTTAGATTCAAGCGATTCGGATGCCGCATGCCCAAAAACTGAAAATTCATCCACGCCTGGCCAAAAAGGCATTTTCCCAGCTTTAGAAGCATGAGAACAGACGTGAATGTTTTAACTTCAATTGCTCGCATGATTAAGAGCAGAGTTCGGTCGATTTCATTGAAGTTGTATGTCTGTGAGGAGTACACCGAACCTCAGCACTAAGTCGGAGTCAGGTATTAAAGGAACTAAGAGTTTTGCCGATAAGGCCACTCAGACTGATCCCGTTGCTTTTTTGTAGTCCAAGGTCTCAAAAAGAAAAAAACAACCTCTTTTTGGGGCACCATGTATTTATGTTGTTCTTGTGTATTATGAGAAATTTTTAATTTTATGCATGTCAAACAAGTATTCTAGTATTCTTTGTTTTTAACTTTTTTCACAAAAAATGTTTTTTAGTTGATTTTTTTAAATGTTCGTTTTGATGTTAAAATTTGAAAATGTTGTACAAGTACAAATATCGTGATGTATTACTTGTGGCTGTTTATATTAAAATAAGAAGTATGTATACTGTCTTTTATTTTTCATTGACATGCAAAAAAACCATTAAAACAAATTTATGTCATATACTTTACTTTTGGTTTACTCATAAAAATATTATAAAAAATTAAAAATATATAAAACATCTTCAATATTTAATACTTATTGTATCAATATTTATGTGCAGGGTGAGCGAAACCCAACGTCCCAGGCCTACAGCAGGAACACGAAAACTCAAAATAAAGTTTCGAAAAGAGGATCTTAAATGGGACATACTAAGGTTCAATTATGACCAAAAATTAGCTTTTTTGATGTTTGGGAAAATGGCCGCTGTGACGTCATTGATATTATTTTCCCAGAAACATACCATTTTTTACCTATATATTGAAAGTCCTTATCATTCTCAACAACTTTTGTAGAAACAGATTTTCTGTATCTTCTATTGTTCAAAATCTACAGGATTCAATATACGTAAAAAACATGGAATGTTTTCTAATCATTTTCCGAAATCTAGCTAGCCATGCAAGCAATTGATAGTCAGAACTTATTTAAGAGTATGTTAGGGTGTCTTGTGCACCCTTAAATTTATTCAACTGGAATATTTTTTAAAAAATTTACTGGAATATTTTATAAATTTTTGAATTGTGCTTGTTACTGACTTAGTGACTTGTTTGCTATTATTGTTTGTTACAAAAAAAATATATTCCAGTTGAATAAATTTAAGGGTGCACAAGACACCCTAACATACTCTTAAATAATTTCTGACTATCAATTGTTTCCATGGCTAGCTAGGTTTCGGAAAATGATTAGAAAAATTCCATGTTTTTTACATATTTGACCCTGTAGATTTTGTACAATAAAAGATACAGAAAATAGTTTCCTACAAAAGTTGTTGAGAATATAGGGGAAAAAATGGTATGTTTCCTGGAAAATAATATCGATGATGTCACAGCGGCCATTTTCCCAAACATCAAAAAAGCTAATTTTCGGTCATAATTGGACCACAGGTGTTAAGGTAAGCTGTGATTGGACCTTAGTATGTCCCATTTAAGAACCCCTTTTCGAAATTTTATTTTGAGTTTTTGTGTTCCCCACTGTAGGCCTGGAACTTGGAGTTCGCTCACCCTATACATTCGTATTAGAATGTATTCTTAATTTCATACAGTGTGGTAGAACGAGTTCGCAACAAAAGGTTAAAATTTGTATTGTCGAGATATTAAAAATTAGTTTTCCTTGTTCAGAAATGTTTTTTTTTTCAATTAAATTCAACCAGAAGGCTACTCCAGCCTTCTGGTTCTCTTAATTGAAAAAAAAATTAAACATTTTCTGAATAAGGAAAAATATTTTTGAAAAGTAATTTTCAATTTTTTGTGTAACTGCCTCAAATTTTGCACAAAGGTATAGAATTACATTCTAAACAACTCTTTCAGATAACATTTTTTGATACCTACTTCGTCATTTAACCTCACTTTTCTTAACTTAATAATAGCTTTTTGGTGATTTGACATAATATTATAATATGTCAAAATCGATTCTTAGGTTCCATCATGCAGAGAAGATTCCCCAAAGTACTTTTTTAATACAACAATGTTGCTAACTCTTTCGACCACACTGTACAAAAAAAAATTATAAAAGTGAGCTAAACATTTTGTCTTCACTCTTTTTTCTTTTTTGAAAAATACGAAATACATAAAACTTTTCATTCAATGTTAATATTTTACCTTACAATTAATATTAAATCTTATGTAGATCATACATATTTATCAGAGGCTAGCCACGTTTTGAAATATATGAAAATAATATCAATGTCAAAAAAATATATAAAAAAACGTTTTTACAATTTACTTACCTAATGTGAAGAACTTTGTGTTTGATTTCACTAGAGCTTTAAAAAAATCATAAAACTCGCATTTTTTGGAATTCTACAGTTCGGAATAAAAATCAGACATTTATATGTGAGAAATTCCATTAGTTAGTTAATTTTTGATTTATATAAAGTTGACAATATTTGTCTAAAATTGTACTTCAAAAATTATATCTCCTAAAAATTCATAAAACAAAAATGTTCTGATATGTTTTTGAGATTCGCCAGAATATTATGTATTCGACACATTTTTTTATTCTATTCAAAACAACTGGTAGGGCTAGAGGTTTAAAATTTCCGGAAAAATTGATCATAGGAAAAAAACCGTTTTTTTTCCCGGAAAATTTGAAAAAAAAAAATGGAAAAAAAAATTTTTTTTAATAATACATAATAAAAAAGAAATAAAATAAATATTTTTTAAATATAATAATTTATATAATATTGTATAATAAAAAGTTAAAAATAATTATTGTTTTTAGTTTTTTATTGTTGATCAATAAGTAGTGTTTTGTTTATTTAATTTGTTTTAAATAAAGCATTACTCTCAAAATATGTTATTTTTATACTCCTTGAGGTTTTTTCAAGCAAAATATGTAGGTATACAAAAAATATAATTTGAGTGTTTCTTCAACATTCTTTCTTTATTTTGTTTATTCCAATTTTATTTGAAATTTTCCATTTTTTCCAATTTTTCCATTTTTTGGGCTTCGGAAAAAACGGAAAAATTGTTTTTTCCAATTTTTCTTGTTGTTTTCCGTGATGTTAAACCTCTAGGTAGGGCCCATGGACCATTTGATTATAATTCGTTTGAAAAACATTTCTTCAAAAATCAAGTAATCTATGAGCTATATTTTTTAATGGAATTAAATAATATATTTTTTTTAATATTAGAATTATAATCAAATTGTAATAAATGAGATTCTTTGACTTTAAAACATGGAAAATCTCACTTTTGTACAAAGGACGGACATGTGCGTTAAGTCTTATATCATAATTGCAAACGGGTAATAATAAATAATTGTACGTTACCCAACAATAAAAGAGATTTAAAACTTGTAACAAAATAACCTAACAAAATCTACAAAACTACGGGAATAATAATTCGATATTTGGCGATTGGAGCTTCTCGATTACTTTATACTCGGACCATACGACCAGCCAGCAGTATATCTAAAAATTTATGAAAATAAAGGTAAGTAATACTACACCAATCAAAATAAAGTGGTTACTCACATTATACGCCATCCAGCACCAATTTATAAATGCGTAGAACACAGCATCAAGCTACAAATTAAAAAAGAATAAGTTTCAAAACTACTAATACCTACTAATTTAAAACTACGTACATAAATATAATATCCTCCGAGTAACCACAAACTAAAGATCATCTGAAACAAAACTGCTAGTCCAAACAAAACAATCCAGAATAGCATCAACCCTCTCGTCATTGAAGTTATCCCGGCAACCATGAGTCCAGCTGAACCTATCAGCGCAAGAAAATATACAAGAATAACGGCTCCTACCCCTTGCATCGCTACAAAAAAATTACCATTAGGTACGTCACGACAAAAATATTTTTCCTACAAAACTTACAATAGGTGCCGACGTCAGCCTCAAACAGAGGGTTGTAAAGTTGGGATGAATCGCCCCCGACCATATCAAACACCACGAAAGTCATCAAAACAACACTCATCGCCACAGTGTAGAAAGCTATAGCTTTGCATCCTGTTTTTAGGCTATTCGTCCAAATGCATGGGGACCAGCAAGATGTGAGCACCATTTTTCAGTTTTTTTATAGGCACACCCAATATTTCAAATAAATTGGGTAAATTGTGGTTAGTGGTTACACCCAAACGTCTCCTACGTAAACATAAACAAAACTAGAGAACAAGGTTGTTCTCTGACAAAACGATAAAAGGTTCCTTTTATAGGTTATGTCAGTTTTGAAGTTTGACATATTTTACGAGATCCGCATGCGCAGAGCGTTCAATCTGCTGCTTCATCCATCGAAGCGCCCTCTTGCGTCGAGTAGCACCAATATGATTTCAGTAGACCATTGACCTCAGAGTTCATTTTTAGGTAACTACCCAAATGTCAACTATTCCAACAGTGGGCGTCGTTGCCAGATTGGACAAATCTTCGCAGTTTTCAGTTAGGGGTGTGGAGTGAAGTACAGACGTTAGGGGTGTGGAGTGGAGTAGGAGTAAATACATACTCTTTCCAACTGCCAAAGAAACAATTTATGTTAGTGAGAGAATGTGCCTGGGTGTGAATATTTTCTGAGATTTTCAGGGGTCATCGGTCATCCCCTTTGGATCCGACGCAGTTTGACCCGTACAAACCGAAAATCCCGTCAAAATTGAATTTGGAGATGTCTGAATGCCCGACCAGCACACTGATGGTCGTTTTTTTTATTATGACTATCTAAGAAATGCTTGTTTTCATTAAAATGTTTGGAGTTTTTTGGTAATTTATAATTACAGTTGATCCAGAAATTCCGCAGGAGCATGCGTCCACAGTTTCGCTTGGAATTTTACCCAAAAATAATAACGCCCAGTATATTTCCGAAATTCTCATAATGTGCTGCTTGTATAAAGCATCTAAAAATACAATTTTTTGTCCCTTGATTTTTTCTTATATGGCATCGTTTTTGAGAAGTATCTGAAGTTTGAATTTTATTTTTTCAAGGGACAATGGTCGTACTTTTAGTATTACTTTATTCGAAACAATTCTTAAGCCCTTGGTTATCATGCAGCAATTTTATATTTATCTTTATGCTTTTGCTTTAAAAGTTAATACATATATTATACACATTGTAAAATAATAGAAGCGTTATTCAGGCATGACATTTGCTTTATGTTTTACTTTTACTTTTAATTAAAAGTTGGGAAGTTTCAACTTTTTCTTTATAATATCTTTATTATTCTGAAAATCAATTAGAAATGGGCATATAATGTATCGTTTTTTTGTCATCGAATATTCGAGGTTAGGAAAATCAAAATTATTAGCCAAATAAAAGCTTATAGTTTTAACTATATACCATCAACAAAAAAAAATTCAACCACGCCAAAATTCTATTTAGGACTAGAAAAGTCTGTGGATTCAAATTTGCACATGTGTAAATAGTTTTTAAAGAGCAGGCTGGATTTAAAAGTAAAACATAAAGCAAAAAGATAAAGTTGCTGCATGAACCAGGCTTAAGATTATAATAAAGAAAACGTTTCTTTTTACAAAACTTTAACAACCTGTACTAAGTATATAACATCTTTTTTAAATCTTTACCCAATAGGAATATTCTCTAGAATTTTTGCCGCATGTTTAGGAAACACCCTGTATACTCCTGTAACGCACAAAAAATCACGAACTTTATCTGTGTGTAAAGCCAAAGAAATGTTTATAGGAATTTTTAAATTATAAAATTACTGTTAACACCTATAAGTCTGGCAACATTGCGTAGAAAGCAAGAGAAATCGCGCCCTACCACTCAGCCAATGGTGTGTCTGTGGTTGTGTTTCCTGTTTTCATGAAAATAATTCTTAACATAAAATTCCTTTTTTGGACAATATTAAAGTCTCAAACTCAAGCGTATGGTGTGAAAATGTAGGAACGGTACCTCTAAAACTGCGTGACCATCGACTTTTATACCTGTGGGTCTGGGAGTCGATTTGTTTTTCTGTTCTGGCGACATAAACATGGCTACTATTCCACATCTTTGCAATTTCTGATTAGTGTAGTTTAAGTATGGACACATCTGTGAAAAGTGTTTTTTCCACATCGATTATGGTTTTCAGGCAAATAGGTAAAATTTTTGTGTTAGTATTTGTGAAAAAGTATGTTCTGTTATTATAGTTCGTTTTATTTGGTGGCAGTGGGATCTAGGTCCCTATCAATCACTACTTGGTAGTTACAAAACAAAACTCAAAAATAAATCGAAGTCGCCCAAAAAAAATTAAAAAACCGTCCAATCACTTATCGCGTTATTTTTGTAATATTGTACAAAATTTAATATTTTCATGTCGGTGCAATATAGGTTGGCATAATCAGGTCTCAGAAATAGGTATCAATGGGGTTATTAAATGGTTGTGTGAATTGATTATGAACGATTTTTGCATGCTAATATTTTAATTATGTATGTTGCTATTTTTGAAATTGGAATCACTCGCACTCCTGGGTACAAAAATGCACTTAACCTAGTTATATATGTTTAAAAACAGCTTTTGCGGGGCTTTCCTATAAACTAATATTTACTTAATTTACACACTTATAAAAACTGGCGATAACACAAATGGATAAAGCAAACTTTAGTTAGTGTCGACTAGAGCAACAACGGAAATTACAAAGTTTTATGAAGTTTCCGCAAATATCCGAGAGTATCCGACGTAAATTCAGGCCACCCCCGCAGGTGGCGAATGGCGGGAAGGAACAAGCTCGGCGGCAGGTGAGATGGGGCCCACCGACGGCATAGGCAGCGCCGCCTGGCCATGAACCTGTTCGGCTGTCTCTTCCCGTGCGCGCTGCAGCACGGCTGGTGGACAGCGGCGGCCACAGAAGGGGCCGACGGGGACATAGATCAGGTCAGTCGACTAACTAGGTTAATTTTTTTGCGATATACACCAGTTTTTTTTAGAGAAATCTAGGTAATTGTGTTATTTCCGTATAAAATTACCTAAAACTGTATTAAAATCTATATAAAACACACAGCCCCACATTTTATTTTGCCTAGCCTAGCCTGTGTATTGCTGTTTTTTTTGCGGGAAATCGAAAAATTTACTTATTTGCTAAAAAAATATATTTATTAACTCGTTACTATCAACATCATTGAAGGGTTTGAATTTTAGAATTTCTTTGAGCCAATCGCGTGTACTGTTACTAGTTCAGAACCAGTTCGGGATCGTTCTGCGAATATAGTCATGGTTGGCAATGATCAAAGTAGAATCATCATAGTAGGCAGAAATCAAACAATTCACAAAAACTAGACATTTTGTTCTGCCTTTTGCACAGTCACCTGTGTATGACATCACAAAACGAACTTCTATGTTTTTGATAGGAAATTCGATTATCTATGTGACAATATATTATCATAGAATTAAATATTTTTGAGAAAAAGTCATTTCCTTTTAAACCAGAAGTGTGATGTGTATTTCGTTTTTAAATATCAGTTTTTGGCCGCAACTTCTTTATCCAACGTCCTGCACTGAGACTCTGCAGGTAGTTGGTTTCATACAGGAGGAAAAAACGTGGTTTTTGAATGACAATGGTTTTTTTATTGGAAATTTGTTTTACAGCTACACAGCTCTGAAATACCAAAATACATAAATGCAAAATTGTAGGAACCATTTCCATACGACTGATAGTCAACTCAATCAACTCACCTGATACCAGGCACCGCGATCGTATCTTCAAGAAAATCTGTCACATAACACCCTGAGGGTTATCAGAAAGCTGTTAACTTAGCCGCTGCAAAACGTCGAATAATGTCGAACGTATTGAATACCCAAAAAACACCACAAAAAACTTATTTCCCGGAGTAAATGTAAATTCGACCCCGGGCCGACCGCAAAGTGATACCGCGAGCGCCATCAGGCGGAGAATGACCAAACTAACCATTAAGACGTAGTCATATAGAGAAAAACTGTGTTCTGGTACAGTCCTTTTTTTCTCTCTGTAATACTCGATTCTTCGGCAAAACTGAATAAGACTAGTTTTTTAATCTATAAATTTCCATTGAGGACTGCTGAGAAAATCACGAGCAACATCTTGGGGTGGTCACTATCCCGGGATTCCGTGATCGATTTTTCCAATCCCGGGATTAAAATATTAGATCCCGAGATTTCAGTGTAGGTATGTAGTTAGCCTTTATTTTGGAGTATACACGTGCAAAAACTCTTTTTTAGTTTATTATTTCGTGTTTTTGTTGTTTGTTGCCTATAATTGGCCAGCGGCATATCTGTAATTTCCAGAACTTTTTATCAGTTCAGTTCCTTTTTTCTTTTGTTAAAGTTTACAAATATTTTATGCCGTTTAAGAAAAATGATTAGTTTTGTGTTTGTTACAAAGCTTTTTTTGTTTATTATTCTGATTTCTGACAGTAACATCACTATAAATTATTGATGGTTTCGGCCGTTACAATAATGAGTGCAACTTGAGTGAAATTCTACTCAATTTTTTTACTGTGTACAGGGTGGCTCACTAAAAATTGACACCCTCCTTAACTTGGTAGTTTTTGAGGTTAGAAAAAAAGTTTTTTTTATAAAAGTTTTAGATATTAATACAAAGATTTTTGTGACGCTATTGGACCTTATACAGTGTGCTCTAGAAATCCGTGGCAGACATAACTTATGTTTTTTTTAATGGAACACCTTGTATATTTTTGGATTATTAATTTCTACACGTTTTACCGACTCCAATGAAGTATATGTTATATGTTCGCTCCAACCGTTCGTTCAGAACTGAGCCTTTTTTGTGAGTGATTACTCCTTGGTTCATAAGTTGCCATGTAAGACAAATGCCAAATTATAGTAATAATTATTGACAGTTTGCAAGTATATTCACGCTTTGGAAAACAAAATGGGCTAGTTTAAGATTTCAGAGAAAATTAAGAAGGGAAATTGAGAGAAATGAGAAATTTTTATTAGCAACGTAGTTAATAAACTTCGTCAGATTTATTGTTTAAAATTTAAGAACCGTTGGAGCGAACATACAACATATACAGGGTGGTCACTCTTACAGTGCATACCATTGGGATATCCGAAACGGTAAGAGATGTGTATGCTTTTCAATAATCTGAAAAGAAATCTAAGATATCTTGGGTAGTTCCTGAAATATTGCTGAAAAACTGAAAATATGCGTTTTCTTTCTTCCTCCATAACTTTTTTATATGTAAGGGAAAATTTATGAAACCTGGCATTCCTGGCAATCTTACATTTCTCGATGTGAGCTTTTTAATGGAAATGTCAAATAATTCCTACGCCAACTAGATTCTGAAATATTCGTTTCGGATATCCCAATGGTATGCACTGTAAGAGTGACCACCCTGTATACTTCGTTGGAATCGGAAAAATGCGTAGAATTCAATAATCCAAAAATATATAAGGTGTTCCATTTAAAAAACACAAGTTATGTCTGTCACAGCTTTCTAGAACACCCTGTATAAGGTCTAATAGCATCACAAAAAACTTTGTATTAGTATCTATAACTTTTGTATAAATCTTTTTTCTAACCTCAAAAACTAACAAGTTAAGGGGGGTGTCAATTTATAGTGAGCCACCCCTACTTGATGGAAATTCATTATCGGTAGGTAAAATATAAAACGCTTTCTTTTTCAAATTTCCACAATATTTATAATAAACTTGACGAAGCTATTATATAGCGAAATAGATGTCAACTTTATAATAAATATCCATTATCAATAAAAATGTAAAACATTTTGTGCCGTGGGGGCACAACGGGCTTACTGTGACCTACGTGCAGGGCCGATTGCAGGAAGCCACCCCCTGCACAAGCTAAGATAAGAAGAAGAACACTTTCTTTTTAAAATTTCCACGATATTTATTATAAGCTTGACAAAGCCATCTTATAGCGCAACAAGCAAGTTTATAATAAATATCGTGCAAATTTTAAAACGAAAGTTTTATATTTCATCTACATTACTATAACTATTAGAAAAAGTAGCGGGAAGTCCTGGGATTTGCATTTGAAAATCCCGGGATCTCGAAATCACTGATTTTTTCGGGATTGGATTCCCTAGTGGTCACCCTGTGGGTAATTCTCTGGGACTTTTACACTTTGCATCCCACCTCGATAATTCCTTCAAATATTAAGATTTTTCCTGCATTTTTTTTACAAACAATTGCAAAGTTTGTCCACCCGAGATTTACGACCGCAAGTTAAAAAACCTGTCATAACAAAAAGACTTCGGTGACTAGGGAACCTGTTGCAGGGTTTCACGGCATCGGCGCCAGCCCAACACCGCAACATTGTTAGGATGGGCGTCACTGCCTCGTCCACGATGGCTGGCGGGTCGGACCCTATCGGGGCTATGCCTCTTCGTGCCGAGGGCACCTACGGTCCTCCTTTTAGAGACGCTGTGGGGGTCGTTGTAAGGTACGAGTCTCTTCGGTTATGCTAACAATCCGCATCTCAATCAGGTCGATACTCATTGATGCCGGCAATCCAATTTGTTTTTTCGCTTTGGTTTAGATGTTGTGGTTTTATTGTTAATATACCTATATGTATATGTTTGATTCCCCAAGTTGGTGTATATTATATAGGGATAAGAAGAAAAAGGTGACCGGTTTTGCCACTTTAAAAAAGAAATTCATAAGGCGTAGGCGATCGTCGAAGGCTTGCGATCACGGGAGGATGTTAAGAGAACTGGTGGCCGATTGGAGTCCATTCGAAGTGGCCGCTTTGTTGGAAGAATACGAGGCACTAGCGGCTTTGAAAGGCAAGAAAATGTTGTGGTTTAATTTGGTTTTAATTTTTGCAGGGGGTTCGAAGTAGGTCAATCGTCCACCGAATTCTTTGGGCCAAAAAAATAATGAGATTATAATAATATAATGAAAACCGTGCACACACAAAAAATTTAAGTATATAGTGTGGTCATTTAAGTGTGCAACATATGGGATTTTTTTTATTAATTGCACAACGAAAATACAAATATTCCCGAAAGTTAGTGAATGTTCGATAATCATATTACGCGCCCTTAGAATGGTTGCAAGTCAAACAGCATACAGGGTAGGTCAAAAAATATAAAAATTGTACAAGAGTAAAGTACCCTTATTTCAGAAAATTCAGCAAAATGTTATTAAGAAAAGTTGTCTAGAATTAAAAGTTATGCCTAAATACTAAAACATGGACTCCTAAGAAAAAGAAATATATTTTTTTGAAAAACATTAATAATTTCCTAAAAAAAATTGTCTTAATATTTATCCTAAACAATTTCATAAATCAATCAAAATTATATCAAACTTCGTGTTTGTTGCAACGATATTAAACAAAACTTTAAAATTTCGCACAAATTCTTCTGAGCAAGGTAAAACATTAGTAATGATAATGTGTATATTAAAAAACTCTCATTTAAGGTGCAAAATTTTTATTTTAAATGTTTATTAAGAAACTGGAAAATAATAGACGAAAAAAAATTTTTTCTTAGGAGGCTTTGTTTTGGTATTTAGGCATAGCTTTTAATTTTAAACAACTTTTCATAATAACCTTTTGCCGAATTGTTTGAAATGAGGGTACTTTACTCTTGTGCAATTTTTATATTTTTTTACCTACCCTGTATGCTGTTTAACTTGCAACCATTCTAAGTGCACCTAATATGATTATTGAACATGCATCAACTTTCGGAAGTGTCTGTATTTTTAATGTTGTAATTGTAATTTTTTAAATTAAATTTGAGTTATAATTTTCCATTTGTAAAAAATACAACATTTTTTCATAGGTTTATGAAATTTAAGTACATTTTCTTTAATTTAGAAAATGCACCTAAGTTTTTTTTATTTCATTTTACTACATTTAAGAAATTTAAGTTCTTTAGTTCACTTTAAGTTCATGCAAAAATTAAAGTGTATTTTCTTTAGTTAAAAAATTTTTGTAATTTTTTCAACTTAATTAAATTCCATTTCTTTTTTAATTCAGAAAATGTTCGCGCTTAAGTTTTTTACTTCAATTTCCGACATTTAAGAAATTTAAGTGAATTTTCTTTAGTCCAGAAAATATTTGCACATTTTACTTCAATTTCATACATATAATATGAAATGTAAAGTGCACTTTCTTTAGATCAGAAAAATTCTAAAAAAATACAAATTTTTTCATAGGTTCATAGAAAATGCACCTAAGTTTTTTTACTTCAATTTCCTACATTTAATAAATTTAAGTTCTTTAGTTCAGAAAAAGTTTGCAAATTTTTTAATTTAAATTTCATAAGTTCATGAAATTTGATTGCATTTTCTTTAGTTTAGAAAAAGTGTGCACCTAAGTTTTTAATTTAAATTTCTCGCGTGTTATGAAGAAGTAGGTCAATCGTCCACCGGATTCTTTGGGTAAAAAAAATAATGCGACTTTATTATAATATAGTGTTGACAGTCAACTGGTCACGGTCATCTTGACTGGACAATTACCGGTCATTTACTCGGCGGTCAGGTCATTAAGCAACTTGTCCAGGTGGTCAAGGACATGGTCAACTTGACCGGTCAAGTTTTAAATTTTAAATTTCCCGCCAATTTTTCAGGAACTTTCACATTTCATACCTTACGATTGACTTAGTTTACTCAGTTTATTGTTTATTGGTCTTGTTGGAAATGGAAAGTAAAAGCAGCGTCATTAGGATACGATTAGTAAATGTAAATATAATAAATAAATAATAGAATAATAACAATAAACAATAGTAAAACAAATAATAAGGAATAAGAATGCCAAAATCCAACAAAGAAAGTATAATTTGGGACTTTTTCAACAAAACAATTTGCAGTTTACGGATCTAGAAATCAAAATCAAAAATAGTATACTAAAATGAGTAAAACCGTATGTATGAAAGTTCGGAAGTTACAGATTGATTCTTCAATTATTTACAATTTATAAGAGACATATTTTCCTGTAACTATATTTATATAAGTATTACATACCAGTTTGATGAGAAAATTATGACCGATCGAATGGCACACTTTTTTGCAACTTTTGAATTTGTCCACTTTCGTGACTCAAAATGACCGGTCACAATTGTCCGGTCAGTCACGAAAACATCATGACCGGACATTACCCATCACTATTATAATATAATAAGAACCCTGCATTTTGAAGTAGGAGCATCTAAGAAAAGTTCCAATATTGTAGACGCAAGAACCCGTGGTCGATTGACCTACTTTTTCGTAACTCACCGATTAAACATTAACTTTTCCATACAGACTTATGCGTACAAGCCGAACTGGCACGACCGCCTGCCGCCACCTACAAACAAGACCTCTCCTCGCTTTACGACTTTAAATACTGCACGGATGCCGACCTCGTTTATCGCGGGGCCTGCTTCCCTATCCACCGAGCCCTATTATCGTCCCGCTGCCCCTACTTCAGAGACTTGCTGGCCGGCTGTCCCGGATACGGAGCCAGAATATGCCTGGAACTCCGAACGGCGACCGTCGACGTCCAGTTGTTCTCGGCGCTCCTACGCTATCTATACACGGGCGACATATGCCCGCACAACACCAACATCGACATGAACCTGTTGCGGAGGTTGCGCGAGGAGTTCGGAACGCCCAACGTGTTGGAATCCGACCTTAGATACCTGTTGGAGAGCGGGGATTACGCGGACGCCGCGTTAGTGTTCACGTCGGACGGTTCCGATTGCCAGAGGCCGGATTCGGGCAGTTCGGAGTACGGGTTCAGGCCGAAGTTGGAGCTGCCCTGTCACAAGGCGATACTGTCGGCGCGGTCGCCGTTCTTCAGGAACCTGCTGCAGCGGAGGTCGAGGAGCGGCGAGGAGCACACCGAGAGGGCCCTGCACATACCGACGAGGATCGTGTTGGACGAAACCGTCATACCGAAAAGGTAGGGAAGGTCGTTGAGACTAGAGGTTTAACGTCACGGAAAAAAACAGGAAAAATTGGAAAAAACAAGGTTTTTCCGTTTTTTTCCAAAGCCCAAAAAATGGAAAAATTGGAAAAAATGGAAAATGTCAGATAAAATTCGAATAAACAAAAAAAGTTGAAGAAACACTCAAATTATATTTTTTGTATACCTACGTATTTTGCTCGAAAAAAACCCAAGGAGTATAAAAATAACATATTTTGGTAGTAATGCTTTATTTAAAACAAATTAAATAAACAAAACACTTATTGATCAACAATAAAAAATTGAAAACATAATTTTTTTTAACTTTTTATTATACAGGGTGTCCGGTAAGTTCGGGGAAATCTCTCGCCAGCGTGTTGGTGACGTCAAAATATACCTGGTGTTTCATATATTTTTTTCCCCTAAAGTACTCCGTAACAGAACTACAGGGTCCCAAAGGGGTACTCACTGCTTTACATTTTTTGATTTAACTTTTGAACGCCCTTGTATATTTTGATGAAATTTTGGAATTTTGCATAGACGGTAAAAACCAATTACCTCATATTTGAATCATGCTTGGACAATGCCGTGGAAGTCAGGAACGGACTTCACGCAATACCCATGGGCTCAAAATTTTGACTGGTATAAATTTAAAAAGCCGAAAACAAATTTTTTTAAAGCCTTGAACATTTCTCTTCAAAAAAGGTACTCTTTATTCGTTTCGAAAAAGTCAACCGTTTTCATGGAAAAATCGCTTTTTTGAAATCCGTAACTTAAGATGCAATAATGGAAACTACCAGAATTTAGTGTTTTCACCTGACGGATAACAACAATTACGTGTGACAAGATTTGTCAATAATTTTTATTAGCACACTGCAATTTTCAGTAGGCATTAATATCGAGAAAATGAAAAAAAACAATGAAACTGTTTAAAAATAGTTTAATAAAGTTTGGTTATAAAGAAAATGTTTCGTTTAGTCGGGCAAATGTTCAAAGTGAGCTCCTTCTACCCGAATACATTTTCTTATCCTGCGAATTTTTTCTTGCTGCACCCTAAACAGCATTTCAGGATCATTTCGAATTTGATCAGAATAGTGAAATATTCTTTCCAATAACTCTTCCCTGGTATTTACAGGAGTTGAATATACTAGTCCCTTGAGATGACCCCAGAAAAAAAAATCTAACGGATTGAGGTCAGGAGACCTAGGTGGCCACAAAACAGGTCCTCCTCGGCCTATCCAACGATTGTCAAAGTGCTGGGTTAAGTAGAGACGTACCTCCCGGGAATAATGTGGGGGAGCGCCATCGTGCATAAACCACATTTGATTCCTTATTTGTAAGGGCACATTTTCCAGTAAATCATTTAAATTATTTTGTAAAAAATGTAAATACAGAGCTCCATTCAAACGTTCATCCAAAACAAAAGGACCAATCAAATTATTCCCAATTATCCCTGCCCAAACATTAACCAGAAATCTTTGTTGGTGCTTGATCTGAACTATGGCGTGAGGGTTTTCGTCATGCCAAATGTGCAGATTTCGACTGTTGGTAATACCGTCTCTCGTGAAGCCAGCTTCGTCGCTAAATAAAACAATTTCTGTGAAACTCGGATCGCCTATAAATTGTTGCAAAAACCAGTTTGCATAGTTAAGCCGTGGACGATAATCATTCGGAGACATTGCATGCACTTTTTGGACGTGATAAGGATAAAGTAGCTGTTGTCGCAATGTTTCATGAACAACCCCCTTTGTGGTATTTAACTGAGCTGCAAGCTTACGAACGCTATTAGAAGGGTTTTCGGATATTTCATCCAATATGTGCTCTTCTAAGTTTTGATTTCTTGCTCTCCTTTGCGGCCCTTCCCCACCACGACGAGGTAAAAAACTACCTAATGTAAATTTTAGGAGACTGATTTAAGACATTCTAAACTCGGTTTGTTTACTACCTGTTTCTCTTAAACGACGATCAACTCTCACAAATGTTTTTCGATTTGGCAAATTGCGATTTGGAAATCTTTGAGCATAAATTCTGCTTGCCTCCAGAGAATTGCAGTGTGCTTGTCCATAAATTAAATGCATGTCTGCATATTCGGCATAAGTATAAAAATGCTCCATTGCTAATAAAAATTATTGACAAATCTTGTCACACGTAATTGTTGTTATCCGTCAGGTGAAAACACTAAATTCTGGTAGTTTCCATTATTGCATCTTAAGTTACGGATTTCAAAAAAGCGATTTTTCCATGAAAACGGTTGACTTTTTCGAAACGAATAAAGAGTACTTTTTTTGAAGAGAAATGTTCAAGGCTTTAAAAAAATTTGTTTTCGGCTTTTTAAATTTATACCAGTCAAAATTTTGAGCCCATGGGTATTGCGTGAAGTCCGTTCCTGACTTCCACGGCATTGTCCAAGCATGATTCAAATATGAGGTAATTGGTTTTTACCGTCTATGCAAAATTCCAAAATTTCATCAAAATATACAAGGGCGTTCAAAAGTTAAATCAAAAAATGTAAAGCAGTGAGTACCCCTTTGGGACCCTGTAGTTCTGTTACGGAGTACTTTAGGGGAAAAAAATATATGAAACACCAGGTATATTTTGACGTCACCAACACGCTGGCGAGAGATTTCCCCGAACTTACCGGACACCCTGTATACAGGGTGATTCAGTTTTATTCTGCGACACTTCAACAGGTGACAGAAAACCAAAAAATAACCGCACTTTCTTCTATAAACTATATCATTTTAAGGCCTTATAAAAAAGTTACAGGGTGTTAAAGTTGCAAGAAATATGTGGAATTTATTGGATATTTTACAAACTAGTTGAGATATTTAAGTCATATTTGGTACATGTTATAACGGCATGGCTTAGCATAAAACCTGTTAATACCAAACATCTTGAACAACCAGTGGCTTAGAATCGGGTAATTGGTATAATTTTGTATAGCAATAAAATGTATTCAAATTCTTATGTAAATTTTTATTGTAAACAAAAACGTTCTCTTAGCTTTTTTTCATATATGTCATGGTTTCATAGCAAATTTGATTTTTTCGTAATATTTCGGGGTACTTCTGAAAAATTATCTAAAAAATTTGCTCCATAAGTAACACTAAAAGTAGAAATAATGTGTTTGCTACCTGAAATAAAGTAACTTTTTCCAATAAACTCACCTATTTAAGGCTATACTTTTGAAGATACAGGGTCTAAAACATTTAAGGAAGATACAATTAATGTTACGCTCTGTATCTTGAAAAGTAAAACCTGGAATGGGTAAGTTTATTGGGAAAAGTTACTGTATTTAAAGTAAAAAACACATTTTTTCTACTTTGTGTGTTACTTATGGAGAAAAGTTTTAAGTTAATTTTTCAGAAGTACCCCAAAATAATACGAAAAAATCAAATTTGCTATAAAACCTTGACACAAATGCTAAGAGAACGTTTTTGTTTACAGTAAAAATTTACATACTAATTTGAATACATTTTATTGCTATACAAGGTGGTTCTATTTTTTTTTCTAAAATAAATTATACTAATTATCCATTTCTACGCCACTGGTTGTTCAAGATGGTTGATATTAACAGGTTTTATGCTAACCCATGCCCTTATAACGTGTACCAAATATGACTTAAATATCTCAACTAGTTTGTAAAATATTCAATAAGTTCCACATACTTCTTGCAACTTTAACACCCTGTAACTTTTTTATAAGGCCTTAAAATGATATAGTTTATAGAAGAAAGTGCGGTTATTTTGGTTTTCTATCACCTGTTGAAGTGTTGCAGATTAAAACTGAATCACCCTGTATTATATAAATTATTTTTCTTGAAATCGGCATTAAAATGTCCCAAAATCGTCATTAAAAGCACAGAAATCGTACAATAATGGGCTACATTATTACGATATTTTCAATAAGTAGGCCTTGGCGAGATGTAAACATCAAACGTCAGACGCGGAGAAATCGCCCGTCAAAAGTGACCAAATATTCAAAACCCGGCCGATAAAGGCTCATTTAACTTTTCGTACACATTGTGAAATTGTTTCCTATAGAAGCGCAATCCTTCAGTATACATATTTTAGTAAATTTGAAAATCAATAGATTTGTTGTGTAGGCTGTACAAGTAGCAGCAGTTTGGTTTTTCTGTCAGAAGGTGCCGTACATCATTAGACTTGTCCTAGGTAGAGCGATCGGTAAGGTCAAGCAACGCCGCGCGTAGTCGGTTCGTGGACGGGTGATCCCTTATTATTATTTTCTTGCCTAATAAAACATTTTTTTTCCGATTTCAAAAAAAATATAATATGTACCTCGGCACTGAAGTTCTTTTTATGACTCATGTGGTTTATTTGCCTCGGCCAGAGGCCTCAGCAACTAAACTCCACATGAGTCATAAAAAGTTGAACTTCAGTGCCTTGGTACATAAATAACTATTATTTAAAAGTATTTATTTTATTTCTTTTTATTATGTATTATTAAAAAAAATTGTTTTTTTTCAAAAAAAAACTTTTTTTTCCGACGATCAATTTTTCCGGAAATGTTAAACCTCTAGTCGAGACTAGTTTCCGACTGTACCTCTTCGTAACTGTTTCAGGTACGCGAGGGTGCTCCTGCACGCCATATACTTGGACCAGGTGGACCTCTCGCTGATATCGAGGGGGGGCTGCGGCGGCGGGCTGGGCGAGGCCCAGGCGCTGGCGCACACCGGGCGGGCGCGGCCCTCGCCCCTAGAGGAGGCCATGGAGTTGTACCAGATCGGGCGATTTCTGGAACTAGATATTTTGGCGCAAGGCTGTGAAGATTTGATACTGGAGTGGTTGTCGCTAGGTACGTGGTTTTCACTTCCGGACGGGTTTTTTCGTCGTAAGTTTTTAACGTTTCGTTGTTATATTTCGCCCTGAAGAAGTCGAAATGTAGGGACGACTTTGAAAAAAAAAAGAGTATTGTTTTGATATCCGTGATTTTTGGAGAAATAAGCCTCAAAGTATGTTTTTTTTTTAATATCCGGAGTTTGTTTTTCTCATCATGGATTCTTATTTTACAAGTTATTTTCATTCTGCTCTTGTTGGAAAGAAAACTAATGGGATTAGATACTAAACAATAACAAAAAGTAAAATATTTGCACATTTTTAACTTAAATTTCATACATTTAAGAAATTTAAGTGCATTTTCATTAGTTCAGAAAATGTAAAATATTTTTAATATATTAGTTAAATTTCATACATTTCATAAATTTAAAACACATTTTCATTGGTTCACTCAAATTTTCATAAGATTCCCTTAAATTTTATAGTTTTTAACTTCAATTTCCTACATTTAAGAAATTTAAGTGGATTTTCTTTAGTTCAGAAAATATTTGCAAATTTTTAATTTCAATTTCATACATACAGGGTGTCCAACTTTAAAACTGTACAAATCCGTAAAATCTTCATTTTTGGAGATAATCGCCTAAACTTTTTTTTGTTTGAAAGGCCTTCAAAAACCGCTTCTTTTGACCTTCCTGCCATTTTCAAAATGCAAGTCCAGGGCCGGCTGCGATTTTTTATACCCCCGATTTTCACGAAAACCATTTAGCGATTTTTTTATTTAAAATCTGGCCCCACAGCGTTAATCAGAACACCCCAAAACCCCCATGTACCAAATTCGAATAAAAAATATACAGGGAGTTCCATTCTGCATTATGTCAAAGTTGAGCAAAATAGGAATTTTAAAGACATCTGGCGAGTCAAGTGGGCCATGGAATCCCTTCAAAACAGTTGAGTTGTCAACAGAACCGCTCAAAATGTTGGTGTGAAAATATTTACTTCAAAATTATACAGGGTGTTTTTCTCTGAGCCATCTCAAAATTCTGAAATTTTATGAAACTTGTACGGATCAAGAGTGCTCTGGAATCATTGAAAAAATATTAATAAACACAAAAGTAATGTATTTCTTTACAAAATGCCAACTAACAAATAAAAACAATTTAAATTATTGGTCATTTCTCAACAAAAGTCACTGTCTGAGATGATACATTTTCTATGCGTGTCCTGTTTTGGCACACCAGCCACCTTAACTGATAACTTGCAGGCTTCTGTATTTTTTAGATTTAGTTTATTATTTCTAGTGTGTGGAGCGGTTTTGATATACACGATTTTTGACCCATATAAAGCTCCAAAAATTCAGTAATTTGAGATGGCACAGATAAGAACACTCTGTATGTTTTGTATAGGACCGTTACACACCAACACCATGAGTGGTCCTATTGACCATTCAACTGTTTTGAGGGGATTCCATGGCACCCTTGACTCGGCAGATGCCTTTAAAATTCCTATTTTGCTCAACTTTGACACTCTGCAGAATGGAACTCCCTGTATATTTTTTGTTCGAATTTTGTATATGGGGGTTTTGGGGTATTCTGATTAACGCTGTGGGGTCAGATTTTAAATAAAGAAATCGCTAAATGGTTTTCGTGAAAATCGGGTTTATAAAAAAATCGCAGCCGGCCCTGGATTTGCATTTTGAAAATGGCAGGAAGGTCAAAAGAAGCGGTTTTTGAAACCCTTTCAAACATAAAAGTTTAGGCAATTATCTCAAAAAATGAAGATTTTACGGATTTGTACAGTTTTAAAGTTGGACACCCTGTATAAGAAATTAAGTGCATTTTCATGAGAGAAAATGTTTTTAACTTTTTATTTAAATTTCGTATGCTCCATAAATTTAAAATGCATTTTCATTGTTCAATAAAAATGTCCTAAAATTTCCCATGTATTAAACACTCAAGAAATTTAAGTGTATTTTTAGTTCAAAAATATTTCACTTAAATTTCATTTTATATGCAGGAAATTTAAGTATTGTTTCTTTGGTTCAGAAAAATTTCGTAAGTTAAAGTTAAATTTCATACCCTTAAGAAATTTATATGAGTTTTATTTAGTTAAAAAATGGATATGTATTACGTTAGTTTTTAACTCAAAATTCAAGAAATTTAAGTTTGTTTTCTTTAGTTCAAAAAAGTTGCAATTTTTTAACTTAAGTTTCCCACATTTAAGTGGATTTTCTTTAGTTCAGAAAATATTTGCAAATTTTTAACTTCAATTTCATAATATAAGAGATTTATTTAAGTGACTTATTTAGTTCAGTTTTTTTTAAAATTCTTACTTTTTTGACATAAATTGTATACACTCAAAAAATTCAAGTGTATTTTTTTACATAAATTTCATTTCATACACATGAAATTTAAGTATTGTTTTTTTAGTTCTGAAAAATTTCGCGAGTTTAAGTTAAATTTCGTACACTTAAATTTAAATTAATTTTCTTTAGTAAAAATATGTATATCGTAATGTTTTAACTTAAATTCCATAGGTTCATGAAATTTAAGTGCAATTTTTTAATTTAAAAATGTTTGCACCTAAGTTTTTAATTTAAATTTCTTACATTTAAGAAATTTAAGCTCATTTTCATTCAAAACTAAAAAAAAATAAAAAGCATTTTTAGATTTTTATTAGTTCATTAAAAATTTTGTAAGAAAATGTTTTATGCACTAACTTTATCTGAGTTTTCTTTAGTTTGGGAATTTTCACGTTTTAACATAAATTTCTAAACATTCAAGAAATTAAGTGCAATTTTTAGTATTGTAAAAATTTCACAAGTTCGATTCGATCATTTAAAACCGTAGCCATAGCATCCAATATCTTTAATTTTGTGAATTTGGTCAAATTCGTAGTTGAATCATAAAGCCCCGTCACTTTACATTCTAACAAGACCAGAACGAAAATAAAACAACGCAAAGTATTAGGGGAAGTAGAAATCCCATGTTTGCGACGCGACCCCGTTTCTAGAAACGCTGCCGGCCGTGCTGCACTGGTCGAAGCAGCCGCACGGCTCGGCGTGGGTGCACCGGCAGGCGCTGCACTTCCTGCGCGAGGAGTTCCAGCCGATAGTGCAGTCGCCGGTGCTGCACCAGCTGGACAAGGCGCACCTCGTAGAGGTGCTGAAGAGTCCGTTCCTGCAGGCCAGCGAGCTGGAGGTGCTGCACGCCGTCCTGAAGTGGGGAGAGAACGAATTGATCAGGCGGATGGAGGACAGAGGTAAGTGTAATTTAAGAGCGGCGGGTGTCGCAGAAGGAGGGCCGAGCGAAGGTTTTATTTTGGAATTTAGCGGAGGAAGTTTTTAACTTTAAATTTTCATTTGTGAAATTTTATTTTATTTTTTGAAGTTTAGCGAAGCAACTTATTCTTAGAGATGGGAAAGTTTCCACTTTACGAAAATTCCCGGAAAGTTTCCAACAAAAATTTCCGAAACTTTCGGAAAGTTTCCAGTCTTCTTTTTTTTAGTGTTAGCTCTGCTAGTTTCCGAGATCCCCATAGTGGTCATTGAAAAAAACTCACTCTGTATAATTTCTTTAATTTAGTAAAAATTTGAAGTTTGAAACTTAAATTTCATACAATGTAGAAAGCATTTTATTTAATTTAGTAAAAGTCATTTTCTTTAATTCAGTCAAAATTTTGGTAAGTTTTAACATAAATTTCTAATAGTTTAGAAATTTAAGTGCATTTTCTTTAGTTTATTATAATTTAAATTTCATACACTAAAGAAATTTTGGTGTTTAATTCAGTAAAAAAGGGTTAGAATAGTTAATTTCATACACTAGATAAATTTAAGTGCATTTTTTTTAATTCAATAAAAATTTGATAAGTTTGTCAATTAAATCTCTTACTAAAGAAATCGAACTGCACTTTCTATAATTCAATAAATGTTTGGTATGTTTATAATTTATTTTTTTAAGTTTTGTATTTTTTTAAGATATATCATTTAATGTCATTTACGAGAAATTTAAGGATTTTTTAGTTCAAAAATATTTCGTGATATTTTAACTTGAATTTCATACAGTAAGAAATTTAAGCACTTTTTTAATTCAGTAAGAATTGTATGGTAAGTTTGTGAGTACATTTTCATTAGTTCGGTAGATATTTGGTAAGTTTCTATCTTAAATTTTATAAACTTTAAAAAATTTAAGTGCCTTTTCTTTAGTTGAGTTTTTTTACCTTCAGAAAATATACTTTTAACCTTTACAGTTAAAAGTATATTTTCTTTAATTCAGAAAGAATTTGGTTAGTTTGTAACTTACCTATGGACTTGAAGAATGTTTTATTTTCATCAGCATAAATTTCATAAGTGTTTTACTTAAATTTTGTACAGTTATGAAATTTAAGTGCATTTTCGTTTATTCTATAAGAATTTAGTAAGTTTGTGACTTCCCTATGAAATTTGAGTGTATTTTCATTAGTTCAGTACAAATTTGGTAAGTTAGACACTTAAGAAATTTAACTTCAACATCAGTAAAAATGTCGTAAATTTTCAACTAAAGGCGGAACTCGCAGACATACGCAGTGTAATAAAGTAGCAATCCTTTGGACTCGTTTTTTTCCGTTATTTTCCAACCGATTTTGATGATTTTTTTTTTCATTGTGTTCAGAAAAGTAATAGCAAGAGATTGATTGTTTTACTTTTTTAATATTTTTATTTATTTATTCAAAAATCGTATTTCTAGGCCGAAAATCAAAATTCTAAAACCATCAGTCGATCGGTACAACGTTTCTAAACACTTTCCTTTTTTTAAATCGGCAAAAAAGTGAAAAATGACAGTAAAAAATGGGATTTAGTGACATTTTCTTTCCTTTTCTTCGGCTGGCGAAATAAATAAGAATTTCAAAAAAGTAAAACCACCAATCTCTTGCTATAACGGGTCCAAAGGATTGCTACTTTATTAAACTGCGAGTTCCGCCTTAAAGTTCATACACATAGGAAATTTAATTTATGTTTTTAATCGAATTTGGAGAGTTTGTAAGTTATGAAATTTAAGTGAATTTTCTTTAATTGGGTAACTTGTAACTTTCTTATGAAATTGAAGTGCATTTTCTTTCATTCAAGTATTTGGCAAGCTTGTAACTTTGTTAGAAATTTAAGTTCATTTTGTTTATTCAGCAAGAATTTGGTAAGTTTTTATCTTACTTATGAAATTTAAGCGCATTTTCTTTAATTCGGTTTGTAACTTAAATATGAAATTTAAGGGTGTTTTCTTTAATTTACTAAGAATTTTGTAATTGTGCAACTTATGAAATTTAAGTGCAGTTTTTTAAATTCAGTAACAATTTGTAAGTTGGTAACCTACTTAAGAAATTTATGTGCATTTTCTTTAATTCAGTAGGAGTTTGGTAAGTTTTTACCTTAGTTATTAAATTTAAGTGCATTTTCTTTAATTCAGTAAGAATTTGGAAGTTCACAACAATATAAAATTTAAGTGCATTTTTTTTAAATTCAGTAAGTATTTGGTAAGTTTGCAACTTATGAAATTTATAACATTAACTTTCATTCAATAAATATTTCGTAAGCAACTTTCTTATGAAATTTAAGGGCATTTTCTTTAATTCAGTAGGAATTTGGTAAATTTTGAACTTACACTTACGAAATTTAAGTGAATTTTCTTAATTCAGTAAGAATATGGTTGTAGTTTAAATATGAAATTTAAGTGCATTTTCTTTAATTCAACTTTTGTAATTGTGCAACTTTATGTTAGAAACTGTTCTCTGTCTCTTCTTCTGCGCCACCCCGCAAGTCTTCACGCCAGAATTCCTCCTGATGTTCTAACAAGATCCAGAAATCCTGATATTCCCAGAACCGAACATCGTGAGCCACACGGCCCACTCGGTGGCCCGCAAGGGCGTGAAGAAGCGCGACCTCAGCGACGTCGAGCTGCGCGAGATCCTCTCCGACCTCCTCCCGTTGGTCCGCATGGACCATGTCCTGCCGCCCAACAGCGACCTGCTCGCCCAGTCGATCCGGCGCGGGCTCGTCAGCACGCCGCCCAGCCACATGATCGGCGGCGACCGCGAGGGCCTGCGCATCGACGCGTGGATCCGCGGCAACAAGACCAACGGCCTGTTCGTCCAGCCGCGGCTGTTCATGCCGTACTACGACGAGGTGAAGGTGCTGGTCGAGGACCAGCTGATCCAGGAGGTCGAGATGATGAGGATGAGGCGGGCCGGCTACGTGCAGGACATACCGGACACGCTCTACATGGTCGAGGGCAAGCCGAGGGCGCGGCACGGGCCGGCCGGCGTCGACGTGCTGGCGTCGGCGCTGCCGGTCCCCGACGCGTCCGTCATGAACGCGATGCTGAAGCGGGAGCAGAAGCTGCGCCAGTCGCCGAGCTGCCAGCGCGCGCTGAACATGGCGCTGAGCTCCAAGCAGGAGATCAATCGGCAGATAAGGTGAGTTGCCGACCGACTCATCCCTTCGCTCCGCAAGCTGACGCTACCGACAGAGTCTAGAAATAGTAAAGTCGGCTCACCCCTCTGTTCTTTCAAAGTGATCTTATAGTTGGTTATAAACTGCTCTTTCTAAAATTTTTTCTGAGGTTGGAAGTGTGTTTATAGGTCTGAATTCAGACACTTTTATTGTATTTGGGACTTTCTGTACTGGATGAACTGTACTTATTTTTAGTGCTGTGGGAAACTTGCCATATTGCAACGAGACATTTACAAAGTGCAACACTACATGCCGTATACATAGTACCAATTATCTTTTTTAAAATTCTCGCATTTAGGATTTCATGGATATTAAACTTATCATCCATTTCACGTATTATTTGCAGTATATCATTCAAAGATAGTAATTTGAAACTAGCGATTTCAATATACAGGGTGTTCACTTTCAAAATGCCCACCATTGGTATTTTTGAAACGGTAAGAGCTACAAGGTTGGTTAAATTAGACAAAAGTTGCGCATTTTGGTGTGTTTCAAGAATCTGTAAAGGAATTTGACATAGCTCACGTGGTTACTAAAATAACCTGAAAAAACTGAAAACTTCCACTTTTTTATTTTGTCCGTAACTTTTTTAATATCAAACGGAATTGAATGAAATTTGGTGGAATTACGTAATTAGGTACGGGCTTTCGAATGCACTATTCAGAAAAATTCTCTGCCTACTGGATCTTTAGGTGTTCATAACCAAATTTCGATTTTCTTATGGCGGCCATATTGGATTTTACCACCATTGGATAGAGTAAAAAATTACGAATACAACCATGTATCACAATACCTAATTAAACCCACTTAAATGTCAAATTTCTAATATTTTAAATATTTTCAAGCCAGGCAGTAGGCCATGATTCCGAAAACAATATCAATAACTGTCACTTAATAAACAGAAACGTCAAATTTGATGTCAAAAGTTTATTTATTTAACGTTATTTTAATAGGAACAAGAAACTAAATAGTAATAAATAGATAGATGGCGCCAGGGGTCAGTACCTAACCGGCTGGCCTTAGTCCCCCGGCAATAAATAAGTAACTTTTGTACGGGTTGAATTTTAAAGTCATGGTATCTGTGCTTTTTTAAAATCTTGTTAACTGCCCCTAACGGCAAACCACATTCCCTAGCAATTTTCCTTTGCGATGTCTCTGGATTTAAACGAATTTGAGCCAAAACATTGATTTCACTTGCAGCTCCTCTAGCTCTTACAAAATCATTTCTTCTTTTGTTTTGTAACGTCGCATCCTCTTCCATACGCCTACACAACCTTCGGAAAATAGTTCTGTTAGGCTGCCTTCGTTCGGGGTGTAATTCTTGATACTGGCTAGAATTACGGTAGTTTCGAATATAAACATTGTACATATTCAATCTTTCATTTATTGGATATTGTTGGGGCATGATTCAATAAGCTTTAGTCACTTAAGACGGTTAACACACAATTTTAAGTAGTTAACAAAGGTTATGGGAACTAACTGACGTTTCTGTTTATTAGGTGACAGTTATTGATATTGTTTTCGGAATCATGGCCTACTGCCTGGCTTCAAAATATTTAAAATATTAGAAATTTGAGATGTAAGTGGGTTTAATTAGGTGTTGTGATACATGGTTGTATTCGTAATTTTTTGCTCTATCTAATGGTGGTAAAATCCAATATGGCCGCCATAAGAAAATCGAAATTTGGTTATGAACACCTAAAGATCCAGTAGGCAGAGAATTTTTCTGAATAGTGCATTTGAAAACCCGTACCTAATTACGTAATTCCACCAAATTTCATTCAATTCCGTATGATATTAAAAAAGTTACGGACAAAATAAAAAAGTGGAAGTTTTCAGTTTTTCAGGATATTTTAGTAACCACGTGAGCTATGTCAAATTTCTTTACAGATTCTTGAAACACATCAAAATGCGCAACTTTTGTCTAATTTAACCAACCTTGTAGCTCTTACCGTTTCAAAAATACCAATGGTGGGCATTTTGAGGGTGAACACCCTGTATAGGTAATATTTTGCGCGCACCCGGTAGAATGCGAACGAACCGCTCTCAGCTACACTGTGTAAGCTTATTTTCTGATTGAATAAGATATCGATCGCCGTACTCCGATGACGGCGGGCCGAGGGAGCGGAAGAGGGCAAGAGGGAAACGTTTGCCTAGAAAAGGCCGGGTGCGCGGACCTATTAGCATACCTCCGGACGCTGCTACCGATGGCAATTTCAGGCTGAGGGTGGTCCGCGAGTTCAACCTGCCCGACCCGGTCGCCGACATGCTCGAGAACTGCCACTGCGCGCCGGACCTCGGCGACCCCGACAAGGCGCACCGCTCGTCGCCCGGCAAGTCGAAAGCGTCGGCGGGCGGGTGCCGCGGCCGGAACATGACGTTCCCGAGGCAGGGCGTCTACTCGCCGCGGGCCGAGCTGCCCGCCCTCGTGCCCGACGGCGACTTCCGCTTCGTGCTCGAGCCGGAGAGCAGCTCGTGCAGCGACGGCCACCTGTCGGACATAATGCCGGACGTGGCGATGGCGACGGCCGCGCTCGGCCAGCTGCAGCTGCAGGAGCAGCAGGAGCTGGAGCTGGATTTGGGTGAGTGGCGGGATTTATGCGGTACGTTCATGGTTGGGGTTTATAATGTCGACATATGAAAAACATGTTAACTTGCACACGGCATTAGGTAATCATGAAATCATGAGAATGGACGAGATTTATAAAGTATGTAGGGGTTTATAATACCAAAATTAATAAGTTAATAAATAAATAAATAAATAAAATAGGAAAAAGATAATAACCATTGACTTGCAAAACATTTGTACAAATGAACTATCAATTTAGTACTCGTTGCTAAATCAAAATAAATCAATCAAAACGTCAATATTTACAACATTGTATTTCGCTGCCTACTAGATTGAAAATATATTTTCATTAAAACAATAACGAGAGATCTTTTTTTCTATCATATTCACTTCTCTAAATTGGGAATAATAGTTATTTTCTTGAAATCGGCATTAAAATGTCCCAAAATCGTCATTAAAAGCACAGAAATCGTACAATAATGTAGCCCATTATTGTACGATTTTTTCAATAAGTAGGCCTTGGCGAGATGTAAACATCAAACGTCAGACGCGGAGAAATCGCCCGTCAAAAGTGACCCAATATTCAAAACCCGGCCGATAAAGGCTCATTTACCTTTTCGTACACATTGCGAAATTGTTTCCGCAATATTAAAAAAACCTCAAATTGAGCAAAACTACTAATAACCGTGGAATGTTTATTTTAAAAGACAGAGGAAAACTTTTATATTGAAAATTGATGGCACTGAGAAGCTTTATCCATCCACGTAATCAGATAGTTTAAGCAAATAACACAGGGTCTTCGGCTCTCTTGAGGCTATGCATTTTTTTGTTTATTTCTTATTAAGCGATTTTCTCGCTTATTTTAGGCCGCACAGAAAATACGTAAGAAAACAAAATATGTCAATTTTGGTCAGCGAGGCGAATTTAAAAAAGGAATGGGCCTCCATGCCCAACTTTTCGCGGTGTACTAAAAAAACTTTAAATTGACAAAAATTTTCATGGTCTCAAGAGAGCCGAAGACCCTGTGTAATTTGCTGAAACTATCTGACTATGTGGATGGATAAAGCTTCTTAGTGCCATCAATTTTCAATATAGAAGTTTTCCTCTGTCTCTTAAATTTAAAATAAACATTCCAGGGCTATTAATAGTTTTGCTCAATTTGAGGTTTTTTTTAATATTGCGCGACAAGTTGGCCATGGATGCCGATTTTTTTTGCAGCACCACTTAGCTGTTCAAAATTGCAACATTTTTGTTTCTAACGCTTTTTTGTAGGGCGCAAAATAAGCGAGAAAATAGTGGTGGTAGACCTAAAAAAATCATCCTGTATACTATAGCCTGTTAAGCCCTGTCGACAATTTGAGTCGGCAATAAAAATTGCTAACATTTTTGTTGCACGCAATATTTGTTGCAAAGGTGGTATCTGTTTACAGTTGGCAATTTATCTAATGCAATTCTATTTTTTGGTGAATACTGCCAACCAAATATTTAGTAAATAAAATATTTGAAGTTTTTGCGGTGTGTAGACTATACGTAGTGTTTCGGGTTATATTAATTTTACCAAAGATTCTAATAACATATAATAACATAGAAAGATCCTAATAGTAACATAGAAAATGAAAGAAAATCAGGTTTTATGTTAGGTTAGGTTTTATGTAGTGTTTTTTATTACTCAGGTTGTTAGCACAAAAATCTCTAAAAAAATACTAGAATTTGTCATTACAATTGCAATAAAAATAGGTCTGAAGCTATTTTTTGCAATGCAATAAAACTTGCCACAGATGACTCAAAACGGAGCTAACGCGCGTGCGCACAACAAAAATGTCGGCAATTTTTATTCAATAAAAATTGCCGACTCTAAACTGGGCTTTGGTTGTCAAAACATGTTTTTTAACTACCGACAATTAGCACATTTGACGAAAACACCGTCCCTTGCAGGTGACGGAGGTACTCGGATGCACGGCGCCCTGGGTGCCACCCCATTGCTGCCGTCGCTGCAGCACCCGTCTCTGCACCTGCCTTACCGGCGGTACCAGCCGTCGTCGACCTACCCCCACCTGCGGTCCGAATCCTCCCACCAACCCTACCACCCGATGCCCAGGTTTTTATAGTTTCAACATTACTACGATAAAGTGAGGTGAGCTGCTTTGGCCAAATAGGAGCGACGTAAGCCGATATACGAATTTGTTTTGTCGGTTTTCACGAGTTCGGGAGTGGACGGGGTCGTTTACAGGGTATATAGGGAGTTTTTGAACAGCCAGAGTAAGAATTAACGAGTTTTATATGCTAGAGCACAAACCTGAACACATACTAATGTGCATTATCGGTCAGTACAGATTTTATTTAAACAACAGCCAACGTCGTGCTTCCCCTTAGGTATAATGTCGTAAGCGTGGAAATGATTATTTTTTTGTGTTCGCTCCCGAAAAACTTTTATAAGAAAATGTAAATAAGTGCATTATGGTTGTGATACTGCCATAAGGTTCACGTCGTGTTAGGTGCTTATTTTGCCAGAGTAACGAACCGTGTATAAAGATGGCATTTATTATCATTAATGCTGTAAATCTGTGATTTTCTGTGACGAAGTCATTCTAGTTTATAATTATTTATTTTTGAGTGAATCAATATTTCTGAAAGGTGCGGCACGTGCAGGGTAGCCAGATTTTATCAATTTCGCATTGTCCATCACTTGGATCTCCGCGTCTTTTTTTTATTGTTTTTTAGGTTATAATATTGATTTTCCCGAAAAGAAAATGAGGTTCTTAGTGGTGGAAACAAAAGTAGAATATTGTTTTGTTTTAAAAAAAAAATGATTAACTTTGAAATATAAATTAAATATAAAATACAAGTCTAGTGCCTTGAAAAAAGAAGGATGAAATTCCGCCCTAGCACTATCTTTGTTTATCTATGTAGCCAAAATAATATTTACATTGGTATTGAATAACTCACTATTTATTGTCACCAATTTCGTAAAACTCGCCAAATATGTCCATATTAGTCGTGCTTTTTCCCTGTCAATGATTTACTTATGGAAATTTTATAAAAATTTGTGCATGGTCGTTTAGAACACCGAAACCTCAGACTAATGAATAAAGGGGATACCCCATTATAGCGTCTTTATACAGATGTAAACAGTAAGCTGACCTTCTCACTTTATGAAAGAGATAAATGTATTTACAAATACTACCTATAGAACGAAATATTCTCTTTTTTCACTTTAGAGGAAAGACACTTGCACTTTATGCACCTTTTTACCATTTTTTAATATTTTAAACTTGGTAAAACTAAGCAAATACCGAAGCACAAACCAAAACAAACAAAATGGAAAACAAACAATTTGAGCAAGCGCTAACTTTGGTCCCTGTCAAACTGCCGCAACGTTGCCGATTAGTGCGAAAAGTAATGGGTGTTCTCTACTATAACCATTTTGTCAATAATAAAACACCTACATAATATTTCTTGAACACGAAAAGGTTGTTTTACTTTACTGTTCCGCCTGAATTTTATAAGTGGGGGCAATTTTACGTTCAATGCATCTACTAAAGAAATTGCCGGTTTTATTTATGATATTCCTAGTTATTGTTACTCTCAAATGTGACATCATGTTTGGGGCAGGTCAGTAAGACCAATATTTGTAAACATGGGGATAGTAATAAACAACTATGCCTGTCAACAATTCACTTAAATTTGTAAACAAATTCGTCCCCTTTATTCATTAGTCTGAGACCGAAACCACTTTCCAAAACGGAGAATCTGCTGCTGATCTCAGGAATTGCGGTTAGGTTAGCTTCTTCTTCTTCACTTCTTTTTATGGCCTCTGCTCTGAGAGCAATTTAGCCACTATGGGGCCTACACAGGTAGTTTAGACTTTAGTGTAGGTACCTACATAACAAGAAAGAATGTTGAACGATAATAATCCTGTCATTCTTTTTTATTATACTTGGGTAGGTAGATACAGGGTGTCTATTGGTGGAGGGCCATTGGAAAATATCTCAACAAATATGCATTTTTTGGAGAACTTTATTTGAAAGAAAAAATTGCCTTTTTGATAAGCTAGCTTTTTGTGAAAACACATTTGAGATTCATGGCCTACTTTCTGAGATATTTTTGAAAAACCAGAAAACTGCCGAAACTTCCTTGGCTTGTAATTTTTTTGTTTGTTACCAAAAAAAATTCTAATGAAATTTGTGGGCAGAACTGATTGCTTTAAGTCTACTTTATCGGAATTTGAAAAATGCCACGGTTTGGTGGGTAGGTACCTGCTCTCTTAGCACTTAAAAAATTATTGAAACAAAATAAATTTGCAAGCCGAAGAAGTTTGACCAATTTTAGGGTTTTTCAAGAACATATCTAAAAGTAGGCCATGGATCACAAATGTGTTTTCACACAAAGCTAGCCTGTCAAAAAGGCAATTTGTTCTTTCAAATAAAGTTCTCCAGAAAATATTCGAGATATAGTTTCGAGTGGCCCTCCATCAATAGACGCACAGTATACATACAAAATAATAATGTAGAATACCTAATAATATAATAATAATAATTCTCACTCTCACAATATACTCCAAATCCAAACTACTAGTACCCCAGAAGCAACCACATGCTTGTGCGGGGGATTTATTTAATAATAATTTATCCAGGAATTTAGATATACTGCTATTTATGAGGGTTGAAGCTGAAAGAACCTACTAAAGTTTATATAAAAATATGTCCCATTTTTATATTTTACAATTTTTTAATAATTACTCCTAATTGAATATTTCATATTGTTAATATATAATTTTTTTAACTTCCTAGCTCTACCCCTTTCATCATCCTCTGTGCTTTTTCTTTTCAAACTCTTTTTATTCCCAGCATGGTAATTATTCAAATTTATTCTTCTTATTGTTCTTAGTTTGCAGAAGTCATAAATTAATTTATACATCATATCATCTTTTTTCTATAATTCTGCAGCAATTCGTTGTATTCTTGTAATTCGACAATTCAATTTCAACGGATCCTTCATCTGTCTGGAGCTCCGTTTGAGGCAAAAAGGATGGTATATTTTCTGGAATTCCAACATTTTTACCAGTCAACATTTCAGAGGTTTCTGTGATTGAACCTTCAATGCTTGTGGAAGCAAGTAATGCATCAATTATTTCCTTATTCTTCTTTTTCATAGCCCTTGTTCCCGAGGTTTTGGTTCTGTTGTGTCAATCTTCTCGCCCAACTTCATTGTGGGCACCGCAGTCTTCTTCAAAATTTTGTGAAGAGGCAGATCTAAAATATTAAACAAAGTACATAAAACAATATATATATGACTATATTCCTTACTTAATATTTCATTCTGTAGATCTCTCATAATCATTTGGTGTAAAATGATCTGAACAAACTGTTGAATTATCTACATTAAATTTATCTGCTCTCTTGCATCAATGCATCCATTCTTTACATATAGTGTAAGAAAGCGATGGAATATTATATTTAAACGGAAAGCGATGGAATATTATGTTTAAACCCTTCTTCTTAAGAGTTAATTGATTATTTGAAGCAAATTTTATAATCACTTATAATAAAAATCAAGCAAAAGACAAAAAGTAGGGTTATACGTTATATCTTGTTCATCTTTCCTATGGTACCACAAAACAGCAAATGGTGACACTAAATACTGAATTATTCAATGCCAACATAACTATTACTTTGGCGGCTCTAACAAACAAGGATAGCACTAGGGCGGAACTTTCGTATCTTTTTTTTCAAGGTCAAATTATCAAATGACTCGTCTGTTAATTTTAAGTTTTACAATCGATTAATTTACAATATTTTTGATGTGGGAGTAGTGATTCCATTGGCATTTTTTGTACAGTGGATTATAACAAGAACCTAAAGCATTCTAAATAGACTGACGCAAGAAACGTACAATACTCGACAAATTCTTGACTGATTACAAAGAAACGAAATGCAGCCATTAGAATGAGAGAAAAATGAGTATCTTTTAGATCTTACTATATAAACCTTTTTAGCCACAAACACAATTACATTTTATTATTTTAAGGTTATTTGAAATGTACAGGGTGATTCAGGGAAACTGAACACATAATGTCCACATCATGCAGGATTTGTTTTATTATTCGTTTAACAACTGGCAACATCATAATGTACTATCATTTACTTAAATCGAATAATAAAAAAATTCTCATATATGTGACGTTGTATCGGCAACAGGAAGTGTATTAATTTTGTAAAAAACAGTTGGCGGTGGACTGAAAAGAAATCTTTTATTTGCCAAAGTGACTTGTCCGCATCTCTTTTCGTGATAAGGCACATTTTTCAATTTTCAAGAAAAAAATATATTTTTCCGTTGCCGAGCCATGCAGCGGGTCTACTAACCGGGAAAAGGTGCGATATGCTTAGAATAACAACCAAGAGAAGAAGCAGAAACTTTACAAAAATTGTGTAGCCACTGGAATGTTTCGAACGCCCAGCCAATCAGAGTTTTAATGAAATCACGTGGTATCCGCGTCACTACTTATGTGCGATATTTAATTATATAGAGATAGGGTTACCAGAAGAAAACTTGTCTATCGTTTTAATGAAATCACGTGGTATCCACGTCACTACTTATGTGCGATATTTAACTAGAGATAGGGTTACCAGATGAAAACTTGTCTACCCAGGACAAGCCTTTGAGAAAACCCAGACAAAATCCGGACGTCACAATTGTCTTTGTATTTTTTGAGTTTTTAAAAATTATTTTTTTTAATTTTTTTTATTTTTTTTTACAAAGTAACAATTCTTCCATGATCCACTGATTGACTAATGCTGGTTACCATTTTCTTTTTACCAATAAAACAAGGCCCAAGGGCAAAAAAAAAATATTCACAAAAACGTACAAAGTAAAACAAGTTACAACACGCACACTTTACAGGTACTTTTAGCTACTTTGTTTATTCAAAAAAGTTAAATTTTCTGGCAAAAGCACAAAATTGCAAAACTCTGAACAGCTCACATATTTTAAATTATAAGTTTTCTTAAGTATTCCTTTCACAGAAGACAAAAGCAGTCTATTTCTTTCTTTGGTCCACTGGGCAGCAATAAGTAAAAATATTCTCTCCACTTTGGCATTGTGAGATGGGATTGCAAAAAGAAATTCGGCTGCTTTTAGTAACTGTGAAAAAGTTTATTATTTTGCATTATTTGTTGTTTATAACCACGCATACTTTAAAATCTGGACGTTTATGGAAAATCCTCCCGGACTCACCCGGACGTAGTAAAAACCCTAACATGTCCGGATTAATCCAGACGTCTGGTAACTCTAGAGATATAGAGGGGGAGAATGCTTGTCAATATCCGAGAAATGGGGGAGAGGAGAACGCGCTTTGCCCTACTGCGCATCGTGATTTTCGTCTACAATCTGCCGGCCATTTTGAAGACACTTGACATTTTACCGGCTGGTGCGGAATGCTTACCTGTTTTTATTTGGAGTTTGCGAAGTGATTTCGATTGATTTTAGCGTTATGTCGTGTTCTGTGAAAGACTGTAAGAATTTTACAAGAGAAAGACGTGAGGGAATATCTTTTTTCCGGTAAGGATTTTCCAATAGGTTTGTTTACTTTTTTCAGTTCTCAGTGTCGTACCTTTCTGTACCAATTACATTTGTTACTAGATAGATCAGGTGGACTAAATTTAAGGTTTTTATTAATATAAACTGTGCAAAGTGTCTTCAAAATGGCGCGAGACAAAATTAATCAGTTCGCGCAGCTTGACGCTCATTCTCCCCACCTCCATATCTCTGGTCTACACGCGCAACACTGCTAATTTTTCTATCGCCATTTTAACCCACGAAAGTGCGGCAAATTCAAAATAATTTACTTTTTCAAATTTTTGTTGCATTTATTTACATATAATACTTCTGTTGCTTAACTCCACACACCAAAACTTTGTTTTTTGCACTCGACGCGCGTTACGGTAACCATCTTAGCATCATCAGGAGATTATTAAGCCTGACGATTAACTCAAAGTTAATCATCTCCTGATGATGCTAACATGGTTAGCGAAACACGCGTCGAGTGCAAAAAACAAAGTTTTGGTGTGTAGAGTTAACCAATAGAAGTATTTTTTTAAAAAGTTTATTTTTACCTGGACTCTATTCGGCGAATCTGCCTTGGTGCCTCATTAGGAGAAATCATTGAATCTGTTGAAGTTGAAGCTTGTGGTAGGCTCGGACCAGTTTGTTGTTGGTCAGATAAATTTTCCAACGGTATCAAAGTTGATTGGTGGCATTTGTTATTGCCCACCAACAAAAAATCATCAGATTTAGAATGTGTTGAACAAACGAATTTGTTCTTCGACCATACTACATTGCTGGGCAAATTTAAGGCTTCTAACCATTCCAAATAGAGGTCCCGGTCTTTGGGAAACCTAGAATTTCTAGAATAAGCACCACCAATACATTTTATCCTAAATAATGCAACATACCAATGGAAAGATACCTTCAGGTCTAAATCTTTTGCAATTTGCGCATGTTCGTACAGAGCAAGACCTGTTAATGAACACAACACGATTACAAAGACACGCTGGCAAAAACGCTAACAAAAGCAAGTAATAAGTAAGCACGTCAAAACGTAAACAAACTACAAGACAAGACTGGGTTAAAATGGCGGCCGTCTAGGCTCCCAATGTGTTGCCGAAAAATCGGTTGCACAGTAGGTCAAAGTGCATCCTCCTCCTCTGTATTTAACGCGTAAAAACTCGTTTTGAAATGTTATTGGGTTATTGTCAAGATTCCTTTTTGGAACTCCCCTTTCCCCTAATACTGTTTACGTTGGCTAGAATCCTGTAATTCTGTTTCTCTCCTTGGTTGTTATTCTACGGAAACGATAAAAATATTATAAATAAACCCGTGGGAATAGCCGGGAATTTTAATGCCGAAATTTAGTAGACACCCTGGATATGGAGCTTATCAGAATCACCTTTGTGAATATTGGCTACTCTGTACAAAAACCAAGAAGCAAATCTTAAAAACGAAAATGATATTTTTACCCCCTGATATTGGGTGGCCCTTCAAAAAAAAATGACTCGTGTTAAATCTGTATTAATGTACCTGTGTGTGTTGTATGTAGATGTTGCTGTGTTGTCGTTACATGTATATAATAAGATTATTTAGACTCGTGGTATGTGAAGAGTGCAGTTCGTACTTAAATATCCTAACACTTCCGTTGTTTCCTCAGAGTTGTTGATTCCAGTATCGTTTATTATTTTTCAGTTGTTATTGTGAAAATACGAAAATTTAGCTTGTTTCATTATTAAATGATAAGGATTGAGATGTTTTCGAGCGTACCTACTTATACATATTAGGGGAGGGAACATTTTTTGAAAGGTCCACTTATTTTTATGGTTCAATATTCTACACTAGTTATATTTATTTGCAGTGCACCTTGTAGATATATTATCAATTCTAATGCATTTTTGTTTCGATAAGTTACATAATTTAAAAATGAGTCCCATGATAAAAAAAGAGATGAAAGTTCGGCCCAGAGAATATTGTTTGTTATCTGTACTGTGGTTCCGCCTTAGCGCTATCCTTGTTGATCAGTGTAAGTAGCCAAAACAATAATATTTACGTTGGGTTTGAATAACCCACTATTCATTGTCACCAATTTTTTCCCTGTCAACAATTTACTATGAAAATTTACAATAATTTGTGCGTGTGTTGTGGTTTAGCCACAACAAAATATTGATGATGTTTTGTGGTAACAATCTGCTTTAGAACATCGAAACTACTTTCCAAAACAGAGGACACTCGATTGAAAATTCTACAGTTAGGCGGTAATATCTCTTCTTCACCTTTCAATGGTACCACAAAACAGCAAATAGTGACACTAAATAGTGAATTATTCAATGCCAACATAACTATTACTTTGGCGGCGCTGATAAACAAAAATTGCTAGGTCCGGGGCGGAACTTTGTCTCTTTTTTTCAAGGCCAAATTATCACCGGACTTGTCAAAAAAGATTCTATGTTGCATTCGTAGAAAATTTTTTGCAATGAAATTTCACAGTAGCGTTGCAAATATAGAATTAGTTTTATGTGATTGATTTAACTCAATATACCTTAAAGGCTCTAAAAAAACGGTTTCCTCCTAATAAAAATTTGATAAATTCCAGACATACTTATATTTAATTTTTGGCAGCATACTTATATTTATAATTTACATTAAATAGTTATAATACTGTTTCCCGTAATTTACGAACATTGATTATCGGGCACTGTGAAATACTCCGATTGGTGTGCTTTGCAATGCTCACTCTTGTTAAGTTAAATGAAGTATCTGTGATTTTGTTGCTTATTTAACATCCGATAAGGTAGAAACCTCAATGGTTTTTGGTGTCTGAAAATCACCATTTTGTGATACATATTATTGAAAATCTATGTTGCTGTAGGTAATCTCATTATTGTTAACTTCATATATACATGTGTAGAAAATATTGTAGGTATGATTTTTTAAAGCTTCTGTGAATTTTGCGAGATACAGTTCAGGGTATTTCTAAAAGTTTTTATCGTTTCGATAGCGGACTTTGTTTTTTAGCTTGACTCGCTTTTTCGTCGACTTAATAGTATTTAATTTGATATTACATATATGTGCATTGTCTGAACCAAATACTTAACAAAAATTAGATTTGAAGGCAGTTTTAAGAAGACATAATTAATCTTTAATATAGCTGTATAAATATACCTTCATTTTTAAATATAGTGGATTATATTACAGAGTGTAGGACTTAATGTTTATGAAAATCAGCATCTTCGATCGGCTCTTTGTTTATCACTATTGTTATTGTATTCTGGGTAAAGCTGTATTCTTGCATTATTTTTATATTATTCAAAAGACTTTGTTAACCATCATTTTCGTTATTTATACTGATATTTGTTTAATAGGATGTTCACTTAAGTTTCCATCTCACCACCTATTTTGCTTGTAGTACTGTAAATTTCAATTGATTATAAATGATATGGTAGTGTAAGTTAAATAATTTATTTCTCTGTAAATATATAAAGTCCATATAATTTAACATATTGCTGTTTGTATTATCTGACCACACTTCTTCCTTCATCCACGCATTTTATTTAAATTTTACATCTCTGGCCTGAAAAGTAAAAGCAAACTTGCTTGCTGAATGAATATTTCATTTTTGTCTTTCATTTTTACTCTGTAAGTTCCATTCCAGGGTTGATTAGTATTGATTCTGCATTATTTCATCTACTGTATTTCCACAAACATTAGGTTACCTACGATAATGACACAAAAAATGCAAGATATGTGATATATGTTAGTGTGGGTATTGCCGCAATATTAAAATGGACACTACAAAATTGTAAGGGTTACTGGACAGTTATTATTATTGTAGTCCAAAAAAGGCGTATCAAAGTTGAATAATTATTGATATCAATTTCCTATAGGTATACAATTTGTTTTAGATTGCATGTTTTAAAATGAATTCATAGAACCTACAATAATTATTGCTATAATAAATGTATTGAAAAGAAACAGGAATAAATTTATAATACCTATTCATCTAATTCGAGTTTCTAATGGCAGGAATAACAAGGTAATTAGCAGTAAAACATTGTGGGTGATTCAGTTTTAATCTGCAACACTTCAACAGGTGATAGAAAACCAAAAAATAACCGCACTTTCTTCTATAGACTATATCATTTTAAGGCCTTATAAAAAAGTTACAGGGTGTTAAAATTGCAAGAAATATGTGGAATTCATTGAATATTTTACAAACTAGTTGAGATATTTAAGTCATATTTGGTACACGTTATAACGGCATGGGTTAGCATAAAACCTGTTAATATCAACCATCTTGAACAACCAGTGGCGTAGAAATGGGTAAATAGTATAATTTATTTTAGAAAAAAAAAGAACCACCTTGTATAGCAATAAAATGTATTCAAATTCTTATGTAAATTTTTATTGTAAACAAAAACGTTCTCTTAGCATTTTTTCATATGTGTCATGGTTTCATAGCAAATTTGATTTTTTCTTATTATTTCGGGGTACTTCTGAAAAATTAACTTAAAACTTTTCTCCATAAGTAACACTCAAAGTAGAAAAAAATGTGTTTTTTACTTTAAATACAGTAACTTTTCCCAATAAACTTACCCATTCAAGGTTTTACTTTTCAAGATACATCAGAGCGTAACATTAATTGTATCTTCCTTACATGTTTCAGACCCTGTATCTTCAAAAGTATAGCCTTAAATAGGTGAGTTTATTGGAAAAAGTTACTTTATTTCAAGGTAGCAAACACATTTTTTCTACTTTAAGTGTTACTTATGGAGAAAAGTTTTAAGTTAATTTTTCAGAAGTACCCGGAAATAATACGAAAAAATCAAATTTGCTATGAAACCATGGCACATGAAAAAATGCTAAGAGAACGTTTTTGTTTACAATAAAAATTTACATAAGAATTTGAATACATTTTATTGCTATACAAGGTGGTTCTATTTTTTTTTCTAAAATAAATTATACTAATTACCCATTTCTACGCCACTGGTTGTTCAAGATGTTTGATATTAACAGGTTTTATGCTAACCCATGCCGTTATAATGTGTACCAAATATGACTTAAATATCTCAACTAGTTTGTAAAATATTCAATAAATTCCACATATTTCTTGCAACTTTAACACCCTGCAACTTTTTTATAAGGCCTTAAAATGATATAGTTTATACAAGAAAGTGCTGTTATTTTTTTGTTTTCTATCACCTGTTGAAGTTTTGCAGATTAAAACTGAATCACCCTGTACATTAAACTTCTTTACAATCAAAATCCCACTTAAATACTTTTCGCCAGTGCCTAATTCGTATAATTATGAGGATTTGGATCGCATACTGGCATAAATAATGATTCGACCTCAGTGACTATGACAATAATAACAGCAAAAATAACGCAAAAACACATAATCAGTCAACAACATAATCCTGACCTGTTTGAAAGGTCAATGCTTTATGGAATTTCATTCAGAGCGCAGAAGCAGAATCTAAATTCATGGAACAAACCTATAATTTTTTCCACAACCTACCTCAGACTAATAATTAGTCTGAGCCACCTACAGAATTAGAGGGGGAAGAATGGATATTAAATGTTGAAGTACATAGTTCGGCCACAACTAGTAGTAATCCGCAAATTCATTGACCTTGAGCGATATTGGGGGAATAGAAGTCAGAGGTGTACTCGGGAAAGTCAATTCAGAAATACAGAGTAGTATTAGTAAAGCGTATAGTGTGTGGTAAGCACAAGCAGCTTTGACACACACACAATGAAATCGATTTATATTAAATACTCAGAGTTTTGTGAGTCAGGCCCTGTATCATTCTGAAGTGCAAGCAGAGAACAGACAAGGCGCAAGTGTAACACCCGGAACTGTCAAATGCTGCCCAGTAGGACCACTCCGAGACCTTTTCAGTTTTCCCCCCTTTAATTCTGGACACTACACTTTTCTGTCATTAAAATATACGGGGAATTTTTTCTGCACCTAACTTTTATATTTTATGATTTCCTGCGATGTCGTTCACTTGACACCTGTCAAATATGTTATAATCTGTGATCTGTGTTGTGTTTGAAATCTAGAAATTTGTTGACTATTTTTCGATTAGTCTGCAATAATAAAAAAACGTTTCAATTTCTATAAAAAGCAATAATGTCCTCCTTTTAAAAAAACCAATAAGAACTTCAAGAAAAATCAACATGAGTGGTGCTGTATACGGAGGAGGTAAAGTTTTTTTTTTAAGAAAATAGCATGGAACTGACAAACGAAGAAAATAGCCAAATTTTGTATTAACTTATTATAGACGAAGTCGGTGCTCTTGTTTTTGATATCGGCCACAATACCGTCAGGGCAGGATATGCCGGCGAAGACAGCCCCAAAGTTGACATTCCAACATCAGTCGGGGTTTGGCTCGATTCAGAAGATGACGCTTCCGTTCCGATTACTCACTATAACATAGGGCTGTGTGCAATACATGTTTGGAGACCGGGTAATTACACAAAATGAATCTGAAATTATTTAGCTTCGTTTTATTTTTGTATGGGTGTCTTCAGTCGAGTACATTTCAGAAATGGAACTCCAAACTTTCTTAAAAGAAGGCATGGTTGAAAACTGGGACATGTTCGAAAACTTCCTCGACTATATCTACTTGCAAGCACTGAAAGCAATTCCGAAAGACCACCCAATACTCTTGACTGAACCTCCATGGATTACGGCACCGAAACGTGAGGAAATGACTGAATTAATGTTCGAAAAGTACAGCGTTCCCGCTGTTTACTTAGCTAAGAATGCCAGTTTGGCTGCGTTTGCCAACGGCAGGCCCACTTGTCTTGTTTTGGACAGCGGGGCTACTCATACATCTGCTGTACCTGTTCACGATGGGTAAGTGATAAATAATTTTATTTCACAATTTTTAGAACAAAGTTTTCTTTTAATTTCCTCTTTAATCTACAGGGCAAAAATAAATTACAGAAAACTACTTTCCTTTTTTTATGTTGCATTATTTTATTGCTTTTTAGTTCAATAAAGTTTGCTTCAAGCAGTTTTAAGTTACTCGGCTGTAATTTGAAAAACTAGTATAGGGTGAAGGTGCTGGATCTCGACCACTTAAGAGAAATTTTAATAATAATAATAATTCTCACCTTCACAATACTCCAAACTAGGAGTAAATTTAATTCTTCTGAATCTTTGACGATCAATTTTCAGCTGTTTTTTGTATTTTTTGGCCTTATCTTTGAGAAATTTACCCAAAATCTAAAAAAGTGCGATTTTGCTGGTTCTTGACCACTAGTCAGTTCTGGACCACTTTTAAGTCAGTTCTTGACCGCTTGATTTTCAATCAAAATTTGTTGTTTTGGAATGATTTAACAAAAACATTTATTACAAAATCGGTTATTTATAAAAAATTAAAAAATATAAAAGAATAAAAATTTAAAAAAATATATCTATTTATGGAGCATACTAGTGTCTTATAGTATAGTATAGTATAGTATAATATGGTGTAGTACCTATAGCCATAGGTTTTAAAATAAATAGGAACTTCCTGAGATCATTACATTAAGTACCATGACACAGAGCCAGAATGACAGATATGTCATTTTGCCAGAAATGTTGAGGTTAAGTTCACTGTAAAGTATGTAACTGAGTTATGTTTATACCAGGGAATTTTAAATTGATTACTTTGGATATTTTTCTCAATTGAAGAATCATCGTAACGTAACATTTAAGTAATAAAAAATTAAACAAAAAAATAAAAGAATTTCTCTAATTCTGACAGAAATAACGTGAAAGCCTTGGTGAATCACTCATAAAATAACATGCTTCAATACTATACAGGATGATGATTTTTTTATGACTGGCACCGCGATTTTCTCCCTTATTTTGCGCCCTACAAGAAAAAACCTAAGGAACACAAATGTGGCAATTTTGGACAGATAAGTGGTGCTGAAAAAGAAATCGGAATCCATGGCCAACTTGTCACGCAATATAAAAAACCTCAAAACTAGTAATAGCCGTGGAATGTTTATTTTAGGAGACATAGGAAAACTTTTATATTGAAAATTTATGGCACCGAGAAGCTTTATCTCAGATAGTTTTAACAAATTACATAGGGTCTTCGGCTCTCTTGAGGGCATGACCATTTTTGTTGATTTGAAGTTTTTTTAGCACAGCGCGAAAAATTGGGCATGGAGGTCCATTTATTTTTTAACGTCACCTGGTTGGCCAAAATTGCCATATTTTATTTTCTTATCTATTTTCTGTGCGGCCTAAAATAACCGAGAAAATCGCTTAATAAGAAATAAACAAAAAAATGCATGGCCTCAAGAGAGCCAAACACCCTGTGTAATTTTCTGAAACTATCTGAGTACCCAGTTGCATAAAGCTTCTTAGTGCCATCAATTTTCAATATTAAAGTTTTCCTCTATCTCTTAAAATAAATTTGCTAGGGCTATTAAATTGTTTTGCTCAATTTGAGGTATTTTTTATATTGCGCGTCAAGTTGGCTATGGATGCCGATTTCTTTTGCAGCACCACTTAGCTGTCCAAAATTGCCACATTTTAGTTTCTTCACGATTTTTATTGTAGGGCGCAAAATAAGTGAGAAAATCGCGGTGGTAGTTCTAAAATAATCATCCTGTAGATATATAAAAAAAAAACTATAAGTTTTAAGTACAGGGTGGACCAACGTTTGCCTCCACGCGTTGCAAGCCCGCTTATGGGGGCCCTGAGTAAGGAACTAGGTACCATATTTTCAATGAATTTTCAGATATGTTCTAACGCAAGCAGTGGTAAAATCCCCCGTCGGAGGTGATTATTTGAGCGAACAATGCAAAAATTACTTACAAGAACGCGGCATCGACATAGTCCCCGCCAGTTTTGTCGCCTCCAAAGAAATAATGAAGCCCGACGAACCGCCGAACTGGCAAAAACGCGACGTCCCATACAACCTCACCGAGTCCTGGCACAACTTCATGATTCGCGAAGTGCTGCAGGACTTCCAGTCCACCGTTTTGCAAGTCGCCGACTCCTCTTACGACGAGGAAATCGTCAAGACGATGCCGTTGAACCATTACGAGTTCCCGAACGGTTTTCACAAGGACTTCGGGGTGGAGAGGTTTAAGATACCGGAGCCGTTATTTAATCCGACAAACGGGGCGAAGGCGGGGATTCAGCCGATTTTGGGGGTCGGGTCGCTGGTGACGACCAGCGTCGGTATGTGCGATATCGATGTAAGGCCGGCGATGTACGGGAGCGTCGTTGTGACCGGAGGCAATTCGAGCTTGCAGGGATTCACCGAGAGATTGAATAGAGATTTGGCCGCCAAGACACCGCCTGTAAGTCTCAATAGGTAAACATATCGTTTTTGTATTTACTGGAGTGCGTTCAGAAATTATTACATTGTACACATTTCTTACAGAGTTGTTACATTGCTCGTTCATTAATTCGTATTATTACTCTGTAATCCCATTTTCACACGTCCAGAAATTGCTGAAATAATTACCGAGGAAGCGCTGATGGAACCCATTTTTTTACCATTCTTTTTCGTGTGGTAATTTATTACCGAGTTTGCGCATTGCCGGATTCCGTCTGATTAATTATTATTTTTCCATTTTAGTTATGTTAGAACCCCTTCACTTTCATCTTCATCGCTTTCTTCCTCCCAATCATACAAAAGTATATATTTTGCAGCCATAACAGTTGCAAGACATACAAATTTCTTATTGTTATTGTTGTTATCCATAGTTCAAACTAGTTTCAACTGTGGTTTCATTTCAACCACAAAACCGTTTCACATTGAAATCACTATATTATTCTTTTTTATTTTAGTACAATGACATGATTAGAAATAACAGAAAAATGTTCCAAAGTTCGTTCAGAAATATACAGGGTGTTCACCCTCAAAATGCCCACCATTGGTATTTTTGAAACGGTAAGAGCTACAAGAATCTGTAAAGAAATTTGACATAGCTCACGTGGTTACTAAAATAACCTGAAAAAACTGAAAACTTCCACTTTTTTATTTTGTCCATAACTTTTTTAATATCAAACCGAATTGAATGAAATTAGGTGGAACTACGTAAATAGGTACGGGCTTTCGAATGCACTATTCAGAAAAATTCTCTGCCTACTGGATCTTTAGGTGTTCCTAACCAAATTTCGATTTTCTTATGGCGGCCATATGGGATGTTACCACCATTGGATAGAGCAAAAAATTACGAATACAACCATGTATCACAACACCTAATTAAACCCACTTAAATGTCAAATTTCTAATATTTTAAATATTTTGAAGCCAGGCAGTAGGCCATGATTCCGGAAACAATATCAATAACTGTCACCTAATAAACTGAAACGTCAGTTAGTTCCCATAACCTTTGTTAACTACTTAAAATTGTGTGTTAACCGTCTTAAGTGACTAAAGCTTATTGAATCATGCCCCAACAATATCCAATAAATGAAAGATTGAATATGTACAATGTTTATATTCGAAACTACCGTAATTCTAGCCAGTATCAAGAATTACACCCCGAACGAAGGCAGCCTAACAGAACTATTTTCCGAAGGTTGTGTAGGCGTATGGAAGCGGATGCGACGTTACAAAACAAAAGAAGAAATGATTTTGTAAGAGCTAGAGGAGCTGTAAGTGAAATCAATGTTTTGGCTCAAATTCATTTAAATCCAGAGACATCGCAAAGGAAAATTGCTAGGGAATGTGGTTTGTCGTTAGGGGCAGTTAACAAGATTTTAAAAAAGCACAGATACCATTACTTTAAAATTCAACCCGTACAAAAGTTACTTATTTATTGCCGGGGGACTAAGGCCTGCCGGTTAGATACTGACCCCTGGCGCCATCTATCTATTTATTAGTATTTAGTTTCTTGTTCCTATTAAAATAACGTTAAATAAATAAACTTTTGACATCAAATTTGACGTTTCTGTTTATTAAGTGACAGTTATTGATATTGTTTTCGGAATCATGGCCTACTGCCTGGCTTCAAAATATTTAAAATATTAGAAATTTGACATTTAAGTGGGTTTAATTAGGTGTTGTGATACATGGTTGTATTTGTAATTTTTTGCTCTATCCAATGGTGGTAAAATCCAATATGGCCGCCATAAGAAAATCGAAATTTGGTTATGAACACCTAAAGATCCAGTAGGCAGAGAATTTTTCTGAATAGTGCATTCGAAAGCCCGTGCCTAATTACGTAATTCCACCAAATTTCATTCAATTCCGTTTGATATTAAAAAAGTTACGGACAAAATAAAAAAGTGGAAGTTTTCAGTTTTTTTCAGGTTATTTTAGTAACCATGTGAGCTATGTCAAATTTCTTTACAGATTCTTGAAACACATCAAAATGCGCAACTTTTGTCTAATTTAACCAACCTTGTAGCTCTTACCGTTTCAAAAATACCAATGGTGGGCATTTTGAAAGTGAACACCCTGTATAGCTTGTCATATGTATTTTGTCACTGTTCTGTTACATTTTAAAATGCCATTGTATCACATTACAGAGTAAAGTGTTACATTACATTTTTATTTCTGAACGCACCCCAGGTGATTGCAAAAAATTACTTGTACTTTACAGTGTTGTGCAACTTTTCAGTTTGTTTTTTGTTTTCGCATTTAATTATAATTTTTTGTTTTCTTGCATCAAAAGTTTGCACTAACAGATTGCCCTGTAAACATAAACATTGACATGTGGGCTTCAATTATATTGTTTTGTAGCCTTCAGTTTCAGTTGTTATTCTATCATAGGATCTGGTTAGAAATGGAAGTTCACTTGTCATCAAGTTTATTTGAACATTCAATCTTGAGGTTTTAAATCAGCCATTTCTGTTTTACAATTCACGAGACGAAATGTTGTGGACTGTCAGTAATAACTGACTGCTTCATGATTGTATCGTTTCGATATATTGAGATTCGGTCAATCAATACTTTCAAGTGATCGAATCACAGTGACCGAATCATTCACGATTGAGACATCTCTACTTGACAATGACAGATAATTTTGACATTTCAAATATGGCCGCTATGTCAATTTCAAAACATATCGCTCCTATTGAAAAGTCCTGGTGGGTCAGAATTAAGTTACGACCCTAGTAAACCCGAAGCATTTTTAACCTCGACGGCTTCAATAACAAAAATCCCTTTCAGAGCATGAGACTGAAAGTCATAAGCGCTCCGGGGGCCACGGAACGCAGATTCGGAGCTTGGACCGGAGGTTCCATATTGAGCTCTCTCGGATCCTTCCAACAGTTGTGGGTTTCAAAGCAGGAATACGAAGAAGGTGGTAAGGCTGTAGTGCAGACGAAATGTTTTTAATTGTGATTTTATTCTTTTGATATGATCTCTTTACTGTGATTTTTTTATAAAATTTTTGATTTAAAAATTTAAAATGGCATTCCTTCTTTCTTCCTAAAAGGAAAATTGCGAAGACGTCTTTGAGCTCAATGATATTGTTAAGTAAACTAGGTTTCATGTGCCAATTTTTTATTATTTTATTTTTTACAAACAGTATTATTTTTAAGACTGATACTTGTATATTGTTTTTGAAATATACTAAAAAAAGACAATATAATGCATTTATTACTTACCCCATCAAAATCCAGGGTTTCTGCAAAGTTTTGGTACCTACCTACCTACATGTGTTTTGTCCATATATTTCGAATCGATTCAAATTTGTAACTAGAATATTTTGAAAGAGCTAATTTTTCTGATTGCTCAATGTATAATATATTGATATTTTATTTTCCCTTTAGCCAGATACGTACATAATATGTGGACTCGAATTGACAACAAAAAACATTTGAAAGATCGCGGACAAATTAGTTCTGAACTCGGAACTAGCAACCGCCAATGACGTATGGTTTGTTTCAACAGCTGTTCTGAACCGGTTCTCAGCGATCTGATTGGATCACTGGATCACCAATTAAATCGTTGAGAACTGGTTCTGAACTGATGTTGGAACAAACCTTCAAACTGTGTTCCGGTTTGTAGTTCTAAAGGTCGGTCATATTGGGCGCAAACGTCATTGACTGTCAAATGCACGGGAGCCGTAGCTTAAGGTTAGTGTGCCTCTACTAAACTACTAACCTTTGCCTATTCAATTCAATTCAAAAATCTCTATTGACTACAATGTTTACAATTGTCAAATGTCCCCTAGAATGCACACAATATGTCGGCTATCCAGGCGGGCGCCAGCGCCCTCTGCCGGATGGTTAAAAATTGGTGGAATGGTGGCAAGGTTAGTCTCCACTAACCTTGGAATGGTGGGACTGGGAGCCAATGGCGCACATACCTTACTTTATCATACCAAAAGGTAGAAGGAATTTGAAGAAGTTATATTGAGAAAAAATTAAGTTTTAGGGCATCTTTCAAAGGTAGCTTGTTAATTATTTACCTGTGAAACGAAATCCCGGGCTCTTGCTTTTCACTTCTGCTTTTGCAACCAAACGCTGAACAATTCACCATTGTTTGTAAGAGTATATTTTCCCCTTAATCACTGTTACTTTTAATTCACGAAATTAACTCACAACGTACTCGCTTTGTCTGCCACATATAAAATGGCCGCTGTTCAAAACGGCGTAACAAAACCTATACACGCGCGGTTAACCTCACTTTTTATTTAAAGGGTCAATTTTGAATTTTTTTAACCGGTGGTCAATTTTGGTTAAAAATGCTAATAAATTAACCTGAGTGGTCAGTTAACAGTTAACCCGACCCAACACATTAAAATTAAATGTGTCCTGCATATTTTTTTCAGTTCATTTCAGTCTTTAAATACCTATAAAATAAAACCAAAAATTTTTTTGGGGCCAAATAATTCAATTTTTAAATTATTTTGAAGAAACGAAGTGCTCCATCGATGTTGTTTGTAATAGGAATAGGACATTCTTGTAAAATATCGAAATTTGCTAGGACATGGGCAAGTATTAATTTTTAAAAAAGGTATTGGCAGCTTTTTTATGTACCTACTTATTTTTTTATTTTCAAATTGAATTATTTGTTTGGAGTTAATAACTAAAACTAAAATAGTAGTGTTTTGATAAAAACACATAAGCATGATTAATACGATATTCTTTATCTGAGCAATAGATATAAATCATTAAAATTGTAAAACGGGATCGAGGTCAAGGGAAACGAAAAACAGCTTGTTATCTAATAACTTATTTTTTATTTTATATAAAATAATAGAGAAATGTACAATATGTCACAGAGTACAAAATATAATTCAAAATATAAATAGTAATAGGTACAATTATTAATTAATGTAGTTTTTATGTGACTACCAACAACAAGGTAGAATTAACAGGAACTCAGACTCAGGCTGCGATGTATTTATTGGCTGATTGGCATTTTCTGAAGATATATACTTTCGTATTATTTGTCCTTGTCCATACAATAAATATAATGTGAGCCACACAAGACATGGAATAACTGTTGTATAATAACCTCGAAGACATTTTCAAGTGCAAAGTATGCCAAATCGAAGAACACTTTTGCGGCTAATAGGAAGTTTCGTACTATTTTCTATTTGTAAAAAACTGACTAGGATCTTTATTCGAATTGTACAAAAGTAATTAAAACTTAAACCTATAATTATTTTGTTTGCATCCTTCGGCGCACTTGGCATACCCCGCACTCGCCTGTTTTAAATATAATGAACACTGCAGATATGTCCGCAAGATTTCTATTTATTCCTTACGTAATGTGACCCTTTTGTTTGCTTCGAAAACGGCATATTCGTACAAATTCCAATGAATAGGGGCATTAGTTCCACCATGTTAACGTAAAAATATCAATTAAACAAGTAACTTAACTTAGAGTATCTTTAAAGGTAATATGGTGAAGACTAGTTTCCCTCCATATGAAACAGCCCAAACGAATTAATGAGTTTTGCTCTAGTAAAAAAAAGGTAACGTTATTCAGCATGCCACTTTAATCTCAATTTAAAGCTTCATGTGGAGACACAACAGTCTTTGAGGGTTTACGGACAAGTTGGCATTTAAAACTGGATATAGGAAATGTGATAAAATTGACTTAATAAACACTTTTCGTTATTTCATTAGGAACACCACACATTTGAAGTTAAACCCGAACACCATGAATTTTTCAACAAGTTCGGTGAAGTACAGGGGGATCGTTTTTGAGCTTATAGTTCAAAAATAAACGAGTCACTTGACCGGCCCACCCTGTACGCAACAGTACCTTGCGGTTAGTGAAACAACTTTTCTGAGGTAGCTAAACGTTACGCGAAAAGATTAAAATATTAATTTGTTGTCGTTATTAAACAGCAAAACTGCTTAACATCAAATATGGGATTCCATTTACATAATACTTCATTTTGACCATATATAATACTATAATACTGAGCTTCACGAATTTGTAAATTGAATATGGGTTATACACTTCGTAACAGCGAAAAACATAGTTACTTTAAGTAGAGACTAAACATACATAATCTCTAACAGCTAAGTTTGTATAAAAAGTTACTTTTGGGTAACGAAAAACGCACAAACAGGTTTACTTTCATATTTGATGCAAGCTGAATTAATTTCTGTTAGATAATGCTTTCCCAGCAAATAAATATTTCTATCTTTGGTAATTTCAATTCACTTAAAACTACTTTACAATACGTCATGCTGTGTTACATTTTTAATAGTAAGACAAGTCTGTACTTTTTCGAGAATGCCCCATGTACGCGATAACATTAACATTATTGTCTAGATTTGAGACCGACGTACATATGTCCAGTTCTTTATCTATCTATCGGAAAAAGTACAGTAATTTTGTGCAGATGCAACAGAAGATTTACACAAGTGAACATTACACATCCTATACAAAAAAGACAAATTACATAGACTCCATGATTTAAGTTCCAATCAAGAACTTAATGCGACATTTACGAGGGGCCATCAACTTCTCGTCAAACCTCACTCCTTTTGTGTATAATTAAATTTATTCCATCGAATTTGACCAAAATTTGCTTTAAGTTGCAGGCCCGTCGTTTCGATTATAATTAGGCCATATTATCTTTTACATAATATTCTTCCAAATAACCAACATCTGAGTTAATCACAAATTGACGATTTAGCACAAACAAGTTTGGCTGCCGTTTCTTCGGAATTTGGAAGATTATAACAACCAAAAATTATTCTTGTCACGATTCTCACAATAATTTTTACAATTATTACGTAATATTCTTCCAAATAGCCAACATCTGAGTTAACCGTAAATTGACGATTTAGCACAAGTTTGGTTGTCGTTTCTTCGGCATTTGGAAGATTATAACAACCAAAATTATTCTTGTCACGATTTTCACAATAATTTTTACAACATAATGGAAACATCAAATTCTCTTGCATCTTACTCTCTATGGACAGGTGATATTTCAAAACACGACAAAACGAACTAAATGTGCAAGTAACCCACACTAACGGGTCTGGAATGTATACAATAACAGTATTAATTATAAAATAACAACAGTAGGGCACTAAAAAGGGGTTGGGGCGAGATAACGACAACAAAATTTGTTATTCAACATACCCATATACACAATACAGGCAGTAGAAAAAATGAGACAAATCGATCAAAAGAAACTTGTTTCCAACTTATTTATTCACTGTCACGCATAAAGTCCTCATCATATGGGAATTTTTGTATTATTAGATTTAAGAAAATTTTGATGTATTATATATATTATCAAATTTAAATGTCAGGTGCATCTCCAGCCAGTAAAAAAACCATTATTCGGCCTTGCTGACAACGAGTGGCCGAATATTCGTCCAATTATTCGGTCTGCTGAATATTTGGTGCATCTCTACTAGGGATGCACCGAATATTCGGCAATTTTTTGGGCATTGCCGAATATTCGGTAGGGCCAAATAATGCTTAAAAAACGAATATTCGGCAAATTATTCGATTTTTGATAAATTGTAAAATTTATTTAAAAATAAAAAGCAAGATTTACGTTTTTTTACAAAAATGTAATCTATTTCAAATATAAAGAAATAATTATCCCCAGCCAGCCGTAAAACCATTATTGGCCCTTACCGAATAGTCGACAATGACCATAGAATGGCCGAATATTTTGCCAATTATTGCATCTCTACTATAACTTTCTTTTCTTGTCGAAGGGTCATTTTTTATATTAATGTGTTATCAGTTATCATTATACTATAAATTTGAGGAATTAACCGAATATTCAGCCGAATAGTTTGCCGAATATTTGGCTGAATATTTGGTATTCGGTGCAACCCTACTTGTCATAATTTTTAAAGCAAAAATAACTGGAAACATCAAAATGTACTTAAATAAAAAAAATAAAAATAAAAAGATTTTCCATATATGATGCGGACTTTATGTGCGACGCTTTTTAGTTTGTTTCTGTTTTATTTGGGGTAAAGTGGCAATTTGTCGCTGTTTTTCACTAATTACAACACCTGCATTGCCGGTTACCTATAATTTATAAAGATTACCCTGCATAAGAAAAAAATATTTCGTGATGTATATTACTCAGGTCGCCGAATTACCGTAACCCGATTCCGAGTAAGCTTCGCCTTGTTGCCGTTATCGCTCGAGGTCATATTTTAAAATTAATAATCATTAGTGTCATTTGATATCGTACATAAATTACCGCCTAAACACAATTCCACTAATAAAACAACGAAAACCTAAAAAGAAGCGAAGTTAAAAGAATTTTGACTAGCGCTGTCGGGGCACTCCCGAAATCGATACTCGGCCCAAGAAAGTCTCTTTACGAAGAAACCTAATCAGATCTGTGTAATACTTTCTTTACTCAAACTTCAAATTGATATGTGGCTCCTATCATTGAGTCGATGCCGCACCGTTCGTCGGGCCTCCGCTGATGTAGCCGTTGGCGGTCGTCGTCACACCTGCTTCGGAATTAAACTGTCAAAACGACACTCAGTCAGACACACAGGAAAGCGACCTATCGTCTTGCTTTCCACGCAAACATTACTTGGTGAAAGTTTGTACAAACGTACCCTCCAAAGTGCTTTCCCAGAGAGTTACAGCCCTTCGAAAACCAATGGAAAAAAAGCACTTTTTAATCGACATTTAATAATCAGCTTGTTAGATAACGTTAAATTTTTAGGCTCGCTGCTATATTACAGTTACATAACCTGGTTTTCTAGCTACACAGAGCAACATGGGAAGCAGTTTCAACCCCACTTATCATCAGGGATTTGCTAGTGCGGAAGTACCCATTTCAAGACTCCTTATGATTCAACCTGAGTTGTTCAAAATTTGAATTCTGCACAAAAACCTGTATTAGCATTTGTTAAAAAAAAAAAACAATTTCCCAAGATGCCCATGAAATCTCCAAAACAAGGCATCGTTTGACGATATCAAATCATCATTGGTAAACTGGTAACTTTTAGGTTATCCTTCCTTCCCTTCTTTTTATGGCCTGTCTTTACAGCAATTTAGCCAATATGGGGCATATGCCCTCTTTAAAATAGTCGATACTTTCTTAACCACCAAAAATAGTGTAGATGTGTGTGGAGTGAGTTTTAATTAAGTTACCGTAAAGATGGTGAGATGCGGAAGATTTTGACAGATTTGTAGAGGTTATAAATGGAGGGATCCACATGGATACCATAATCTTGTGAAGGATTGAAAAAATTTTGTAAAAAGGTCTGAAGAGGAACAAATAGCTTTTGAACGATTGATGAAAAGTAAAAATCTGTGATATAACTGATGTTTTATGTAAATGAGTGTTGTAATGTTGAAGAAAGTATATGACAAAGATCCACATGGAATCAGAAGTGGCAAAGACCCCGAATGGCTAAATTGTTTGGAAGAGCAGATGCCACAAAAAGACGAGAAGAAGAAGATAACCCTAAAGGGGTTAGAGAAATAGAGATCATATATATATATATATATAGGTAGAGTGCTGAACAAGTTCCTTTTTATGGCAAATTGTGGATTTGCGCATGGGCCTATGGAACATGCGCATTAGACCTTCAGACCGCGCAATTCAAAACAGTGAGTGGTTGTTTTTCTGAATTACTATCTCCCTATAAACTTGTATATTGATAATAAATTAAGCTCACCTCAACGTGGACTGGTCAAGACTTCGCTAACTACAACTAGGTTCGTTTATACTTGTAAAACTAGTTTCGTCCAAACTACTAGAATTTGCTTCACTGATACTAGAACTTGACTTGTTTTCATCTACCTTTATAACTTTAACACTACTAATAGTTTCTTACACCACAATCATGTTAATATACTTACTTAAATGATGGTTTAGGTGGTTTTAATAGAAGAGTTGGTACTGCATTTTCAATTAATTATCTGCATTTTGACGCGTTTCGTTTTTAAACACTGGTGTAAAATGAGCAGAACATATTCGAGATGATCACTTAATTAGATAAAACACTCAAACAACTAAAACGCGAAGAAACTATTAATAATTAGCTGAAAATCGAAAAAATTATGCCACAAAGCGTCTATGATGCAAACAACGGTAGGTTATACTTAGTTTGTCGCTGTCAAATGGCTGTCAAAGAGTGTCAAGTTTCACAAAACACTACCTCAAATTGCAAATGTGCATGTCCACTGGGCCTATTTATTACTATTTTTTACTATTTTATGATTTTAAATTCGTGCAAAATTTTCCACGCATCCTATGTATAAAAAACATCGTCCAGCACTCTACATATATATAGCGTGATCAGTTAAGGGCAGCCCTCGGCCGTTTCTCGGGATCTCTGGATCTGAAATAGTAAACGAACGAACGGCAAACGAAATAACTTGAAATCATTTTCATTAAAATTATTTGGGTCACTTTTATTAATTTTTTACCGCATCTTTCTAGCTTGCATAGTTAACAAGAAATGGCCGAGGGCCGCCCTTAACTGATCACGCTGTATATAATCTCTATGGTTAGAGATCATAGACATAAAATATAGACTGGCCATGTTGCCAAATGCGCCTTAGTTTTAAACAATAAAATGCTAAAACTTTTTAAACTAAGGCAAAAATATATTTGAAAGTGATTTTGGTACTGACCTGACACAAAACTATAGCTACAACCTTTTAAAACATGGTCAAGTGCCCTATTGACATCACTGATCAAAATACCTGTCAAATTTCAATTTGTTTAATTTTAAAGAGGAAATTTAATTCAGAATTTTATGGCGACTATAAAAAGTAGGTTCCCATATGAAAAATTGGTTCAATCTAATTTACAGGGGGTCTACTAATGGGAAAAAAGCCGAATTTGATTTTAATTTTTTCTAAACACAAGCCGGCAAGCTAGAACACAAGATGAAGAATTTAAACATTTCCATTCACCAGCTCTCTTGTTTTAGTGATTATTCATGGCCATCTGAGAAAATTGACAAAAATAGCTAGGAGGCCATTTTTTAAACAAATGCTGATGTGTTGTCATTTTATATGAAATTTTTAGCAAATACCAAGTCAAAATTGCGGAGTTTCTTTTAAAACAAGACATTTTATGTTATTTGACTAAAAAGCGAGTATTCTCGGAAATTGTGCTGGGATTTTTCGGGGCAACAAAAAATACGGGAAATAAGCATCGGCGAGAACGCTTAATTTTAATTTGACATTGCTGACGATCTAAGACGATTTCCTAGAGTTACAACCGTTTGAAAATGAATGGAAAAAAGCACTGTAATCCGCCTAAACCTAACCTAAAAAGAACGTAGATCTACTTACCGGTGCTCTCTGATATGCTGGGAAAGTGATGGTGGGTGTCGATGTCCAGCTCATCGGATTCCTGGGAATCGGATGGTGTGTACCCGCTCAGTCGGTTGACGGCGTTCCTCAGCGGCGTCGTCGGGTCGTCCTGGCCCGGCGACGGGGCCGGCCGCACCGATCGGGCCTCCACGCCGGCCGGGCTGTGGTAGAACGACACCTGCGACACACGGATTTCCCCCGTAAACCACGTTGCGTTGTGCGTCTGTCGAAAATATCTTACGTGCGAGAAGTCCTGGTCGGCGTCGTCGAGCAGCAGCGCGCACAGCTTGAGGAAGGAGGGGCGCGCCGACGGCTTGTGCTGCCAGCAGCAGCGCATCAGCGCGTAGAGCTTGTCGGGGCAGTTGTCGGGCCGCTCCATCACCCCGCCGTCGATCACGTACCGCAGGACCATGTCGTTGGACAGGCCCTGGTACGGCTGCGACGCGAGCGTCGCCATCTCCCACAGGACGACGCCGTAGCTCCACACATCGCTGCAGCTGGTGAAGATGCCGTCTTTGAGGCTCTCCGGCGCCATCCACCTGGGAAACGGCATATTCGGGAAATGCGTTTTTTCTACTCCCATACTTTCACCGATTGTGTGGTCTTGGTATATTGTTATCGCTTGAAGTATTCAAGCGGTGAATATAGGGCACTTGACCATTTTTGAACATCTTGAAGATATAGTATTTTGTGTTACATGAGTACAAAAATGCTTCTGGGATTTTATTTTCTTTGACGTCACTTTGGAAATATACATTTGGCAACATGGTCAGTCTCAATTTTATGTCTATGATCTTCAAACCCTTTATGGTTATTCTGTTACAATAACAAGGACTCAGAAAAAAATAGAAATGGCCTCATCTACGGAAATGTTTTGTTTGTGTAGAATTTTTGTTTATTTGCAATAGGCCAAAGGCAAGGTTGCCATGATTACAAAGTGCCAACGATGTAAACAATACTAGTGCCACGATACACATAAGTGTACCTTAACTAGTGCTAGTTGATATAAGGTTAATATGTTGTATAATACATTTTTATGGAAAACAAAGCTGTCCAAAGATAAATTCAATAAATAAATATAAATGCATATTTTCGAAAAACGCCCTGTAACTCAAGAATGGTGACAGATATAAATTTTTGATTTTCACCATTAAGTTTACCATACAAAATGAGCCTCGAGACACCGATATCAGCTTTTGTCTATCTCCGTTAAAAATAGGAGTTTCCCTTTAAAAGTGTCAAATTCGGCCCACCCTATACATAGTCGTAGATTTGGGAATTTGGGCTTAGGAATTCATATTTTTCGGTGGATATTTTAGCATTAATTATTTATTAGTTTTACTACACTATGAAAAACATGAATTCATGATACATCGATTATTTTGTTTTCAATAAATTTCATGTTTTGGCACGCCACTGTTTTGTGTCGTTGTTTACAGTATTTGTACAGTATTTGTAAATATAAAAATTATTTCTTCAGGGCCACACAAAACTTACATATGCCGTTTCTATGTTTTTCTATTTTTCTGAGGTGATGTAGGGACAGTAGTTCATTTTTATACTTGTGACGTTTATCATTGTAGTCTCGAAGAAGAATTTAATTAAATTTGAAATTTTTAAATTAAATCAAATTAAATTCCAGTATTCGTTCAGTGAAACACTATTTAAACTTCAAAAACTCATTTATAGTGTATAGGGTTTCCAGTACGGGATCCCGGGATCTCGAAATCCCGGGATCCCGGAGGGGTTTTAGACGGGATCCCGGGGTTTCTAAATCCCGGGATCCCGGTGGGGTCTCGAAAATCCCGGGTTGAGATATAGCGGTCCCGAAAATCCTGATTTTTTTAAATGATCGTACTTTAATCTGTTTTCGACGGTTTTTGTGTAAAATGCATTTTTTTTGTACTTTATCGGCGTTTTATTTAGTTTTACCCAGGTTAGTTACGTATTTATTATGATACAACCGGGGATTCACCTATCGCCTAATACAATATTATGTAGGTAAATATATAAAAATGTTTTTATTTTTGGTGTTTTTTTAATAATTTTTTTCCGTATGTCTGCATTTTTATTTGCTATTGCTAATATTACGTATTTTAATAAAAATATTATTAGGATTGATCTCGGGATCCCGGGATCCTGAGATTTGGGTTTTAGATCCCGGGATCCAAAACGGGATCCCGGTATTTGGATTTTCATCCCGGGATCTCAAAACGGGATCCCGATCCCGAAAATTGGAAACCCTAATAGTGTAGAACAATATCTACAAGCCATTTTCTTGTCAAGCTATTAAATTTATCACAATATCTAATATTTCTACTTTTAAAAATGCAAAGAATGCAAATATAGTAGGCATAGTTGATACCAAAATGTCGGACTAAGAACTATTTTTTAAATTTCCTAATATTTTTGTTTGTATTTCTTAAGCCCTGTTTAGAGTCGGCAATTTGTATTGCCGGCAATAAAAATTGCTGACATGTTTGTTGTGCGCATGCGCATTAACTCCGTTTTGAGTCATCTGTGGCAAATTTTATTGCATTGCAAAAAGTAGCTCCAGACCTATTTTTATTGCAATTGCAATGGCAATTCTAGTATTTTTTTTAGAGATTTTTGTGCTAACAACCTTAGTAATAAAAAACACTACATAAAACTTCATTTTCTATGTTACTATTAGCACAGAATAGCCACCGGCTATTCTGTGCTATTAGGATCTTTCTATGTTATTATATGTTATTATTAGAATCTTTGGTAAAATTAATATAACCCAAAACACTACATATACAGTCTACACACCGCAAAAACTTCAAATATTTTCTTTGCTAAATAATTGGTTGGAAGTATTCACCAAAAAATAGAATTGCATTAGATAAATTGCCAACTGTAAACAGATACCACCTTTTCAACAAACATTGCGTGCAACAAAAATTGCCGACTCTAAACAAAGCTTTAGAAAAAAAAAAAAGGTTTCGACCACCAGCAAGACTGAAAATACCATAAACAGAAAAATATCAAAGTAGGCTGAGTATTATAACAGTAGTATGTAATATTTAATTCCTAACAGCTTTCATTAATGACATTAAAGAGGTAAAGAAAAAAAATAAAACCTTGCAAAACCCTTATTTGGAGTTGGCAAAGAGCTCTATTTTGGCACCAAGATCAATAAAATCCCTGTAAATATGTGCGTTTGTATGCCTACAATACGAAATATAATATAATGATAAGGACGAACATCCTGTGTATTTTTTCCTCAATACAATGTTGTACATTAATCGATTTCCGGTCACCCACATCTCATAGATAGTACCATCCTGTCCCAGTGGTTTATTTTGTAAAAAAAATATCTTCCGCAGTGATGTATGGCTGCCGAAATGTTTAAATTGTTGTGTTTGTCTGTTATCGTGGCATTCTCCGACCCAATGGGTTTTTTGTCGGGGGTGGCATCGGGAGAGACACATCTCGATTGCACGGAAGATAAAATAATAAATGATGATTGGAAAAACAGTTGTTGCTGCAGTGAACATGCATGTGGCGATTATATTATAATCTTAGGCAAAACAATAAATTGCTCAAATCTACAAGACAATAATGGTAAATTTAACTACTATATTGCATAACCTGCTTTTCTAGCTATACAGTATACTTAAAAAAACTGCAAAAAAAACAATTGCACATTTAACAGTAATTAAACCTAAAAAAAAAACATATATTTTCCTTTCTATTTCAGAATTAGATTTAATGTTCGAAACTTATGAAGAAACTGAACGTAATAACTATCAAGTGAACATGATCATATCAGAGTCCTCAATTCCAGTACTCCATTCAACATTACTAAAAAATCAACTTGTAACAACTCTCCAACTATCAAGTGTGAATATATCAAAAATTGTACCAGGCTTTTTCGCGGGAATAAGAAATATGGAAAATCTCCTTTTAGACTCCAATAATTTGACAGAATTAATGGCACTTTCAGTTCTTTGAACAGTTTGAAACTCTTGAACTTATCTCGAAATAACATAAAAACACTCACCGATCACACTTTAAGTGGCCTGGTAAGTTTGGAGACATTAGACTTGAGTCGAAACAACATATCAGGCATCAGTGAGAATGCTCTTCACTTGAATTTACATTTGATATCGTTGAATTTATCCGAAAATGCATTGGAAAGTCTGGAATGTATGACCACTGCCTCATTGGAGCAACTTGACGTATCTTACAACAAGCTGGCATCACTCGAAAGTATCACGTATATTGTAAACTTAATAACCTTGGATGTGAGTCACAACATGATGTCAAACATAACCGATGACTTTCATAACTTAACGAAACTGGAACGTTTAAACTTGGCGGGCAACAACATATCCAGCTTGCCGAGCGGTTGCTTCAAGTCTCTTGGAAAACTTAGCTACCTGGACGTTTCCCACAACAAACTGACCAAAATCCAATATGGCGTTTTGGATGGATTGCCGTTTTTGCGGTACTTGAACATAGAGGCGAACTTGCTGTCTATAATAGATATTTACACTTTTTCGCTTAATCGGTTGAAAGAGTTTTATTTCGGTGATAATTTTATCAGCAATGTGGACGTGGCGGAGCTTACAAAGCATGCTCGGGATCTGAAATTCGTGTCGCTTCAAAGTAACAGTTGGCAATGCGATTCGCTGGCGAAAGTCGTCCATAGTTTGAAGCTTAATCACGTGAACGTTGTCAAAGGAAATAGCTTCGATGGGGTCAATATTCAAGGTATAAAATGTAGTGAGGGAAACGAGAAAAGTACAGAAATCGAAAATGATGGTAAAAGTTATGAGAGCGACAATTCATTCTTTGAAAAAAACTTTGTGAGCAGTAATTTTTATAAATATTTAAACGGGTTGAAGAATGCAGATCCGTTCGGCGATTTCGATAAAGAATTTGAAAATTCAAACATTCACAAGTACCTACAGAACAAAGACGCACAATTAAAAAATTTCTTGAAATCAACTTTTGAAAAACAAGTCAATACAAACACGACTGCTCCAAATCCGAACTTTGATTTTCAACAACTTAAAAGTGTCCTTTCGAACAATTCATTCCTAAACTACATCGACCGCGATTTCCAAAACACTGACTTTTACAAATATCTTGAAAACTTGAAAGCGGGTAACGAAATAGACTCTTTTAACGGAGATCTAAAAAATTCAAAGTTCTACAAATATCTGGAGGATTTTCGAAGTGCTAAACAAGAAATAACTCCCGAAAAACTCATTCAAAACGACACTAAGAGCAATGGAAATGGTGTAAATTATGTAAATTTATTTTTCAACCTTCTAGAGATCGCTGGATTGTTATTTGTAATTTACGTTATTATGTTCTTTAAAAATTATGTAAAAGAAAGGAATTCTAGTGAACAAAATATACAGCTTGTGTAAAACAAAACTACGTATATATTTATAATCAATATATGATGATGCATAAAATATTGGAGTATTTATTTTCATTAATTTTGTATTAGCAAAGAATGAATTTTAAAAATTCATATTGACATTGGCCTTTTTTTAAACTAGCTTGAAACTATAATTTTTTGTTAGATGAGTACAGGGTAGCCCATCCAAGCGGAAAAAGTGTGTTATGAGGAGACAGGTTAACATAAAATCGTCATTCAAAAAATGATATTGTAGTAAAAATTAAGGGGAAATCGATGGTGTACTCGGATTTTGCATACGCGGGTCAGTAAAAAAGTTATCGCGAAAAAACATTTTGTGTAAAATAAAAAAAAATTCTTTACCTACACAACCATTAGAGAACCTTCAAGTAGTATTCCTGAATATTTAGTTTTTTGAAATAACTTCTGGTTATAGCGGAAATGAAAGCGTTTTTCTCTATTTTACAACTTACACATTCCATTTAACCATTATAGGATTACTTTTTTAATTCTGATTCCAACTATGTATAATTTTTTAACCTATTTATCTCCAACAGTTTCTGAGATATTTATCAGAGAAGCTCCATCAAACTAGGTACATAGTCTAAAGGTCAGTGTCTGATGTTAGATCCGAGTAGGCCAAACAACCGAATTTCTGGCAAATCAAGTCATCCATGATAATAAAATGGACAATCAAGTAGGCTGTTAATTCAATATTTCTATTTATCAGTCAGATTAGTCTAAAATTTTGTTGCTGAAGCTGTTACTAGTTACAGTTTAAATAAATCTCTCGCTGCATCTCTCTGTGATTTTTCGTTATTTCTTCTGAAATAATTTGTTCTTTCTCGTTTCTGTTTTGAAAGGATTCCATGGCACACTTGACTCACCAGATGTCTTTAAAATTCCTATTTTGCTCAACTTTGACCCGCTGCAGATTGGAACTCCCTGTATATTTTTTGTTCAAATTTGGTATATGAGGGTTTTTGGGTGTTCTAATTAACGCTGTGGGGTCAGATTTTAAATAAAAAAATCGCTAAATGGTTTTCGTGAAAATCGGGGGTATAAAAAAATCGCAGCCGGCACTGGATTTGCATTTTGAAAATTGCAGGAAGGTCAAAAGAAGCGGTTTTTGAAGGCCTTTCAAACAAAAAAAAGTTTAGGCGATTATCTCCAAAAATGAAGATTTGACGGATTTGTACAGTTTTAAAGTTGGACACCGTGTACATATATTATTATTAGAATCTTTGGTAAAACTAATATAACCCGAAACACTACGTATACAGTCTACACACCGCAAAAACTTCAAATATTTTATTTACTAAATATTTGGTTGGCAGTATTCACCAAAAAATAGAATTGCATTAGATAAATTGCCAACTGTAAACAGATACCACCTTCGCAACAAACATTGCGTGCAACAAAAATGACTCTAAACAGGGCTTTACAATATCGTTTTTTGAATGACGATTTTATGTCGACCCGTCTCCTCGTAACGCACTTTTTCCGCTTGGATGTACCAAGATCGCGTCGAATGTTTCGCAAGTCGCTCACCTGACCGGCAGCAACCCCTTCGTCCCCTTCCTGTAGTAGTCCGTCTCGTAGATGTCCCTCGTCATCCCGAAATCGCCGATCTTGACCGTCAGGCAGTCGGAGACCATGCAGTTCCTGGCGGCGAGGTCGCGGTGGACGAACTTCTTCGCCGCCAGGTACGCCATGCCGTCGGCGATCTCGATCGCCATCTGCAGGATCTGCTTGAGCGACGGCGGGTGGGTCGGCCGCTGCGGGTCGAACGTGTCGGCGTCGGGCCGGTGCGAGCGCAGGTACGACTTGAGGTCGCCGTGCGCCATCAGCTCCATGATGACGAGCGTCGGCTGGCCCTGCGACACGACGCCGAGCAGGCGGACGACGTGGGCCGTGTCGAACGCCTTCATGACGGACGCCTCGTTCAGGAACTCGAGCCGCTCCCTGGCGAGTTACGTTTCGCATAGAATAGAATAAGTTTTATTTCGAGAACTACACAGGCAGACAGAAACAAGTAGAGGTGGGAAAGTTCCCTCTTTACGAAAATTCCCGGAAAGTTTCCGATCAAAATTTCCGAAACTTTCGGAAAGTTTCCAATTTTCTTTTTTTATTGTTTACTTTAATTAGTCACACTTAGAGCTTTCCAAAAATACCAAATATGTCATATTTTAAGTGGAATTTGCTAAAGATATTGTAGAAAAGGTATAATATCACCTCAGAGAAATAACCAAGGATAGAGGGAGTAAGGACAAAAAGTAAACAAAGCCAACATCTTTTTGAGTGATGCCACGTACTCCATTGTTTACAGCATTTCATTTCAAAATAGAAGGGTTTAATAATGGGATTCAATGAAGGCGCACCTCCCATAACGCTAAATTAACAAATGTAGTTATTAATTTCTTGTATGTAACAGTTTTAAACTAAAACTAAATTGCGCTGTAATTATAGTATCTGATTATCACTTTAATAAAGTCGTCACAGATACCTCAAACCGCCCGACATGGCAACGCTGCGGTTGATGCCCCGCCTCCCGCTGGCGCCACGTCCGTTAACTCAGCGGTATTTGTTTTGTGTATGCCCAGCATGTCAAGTTTTCCGATTGTTTACGTATGCATTTTTCCAGTTTTTAATTCTTTTTCTGTTAATTTATAGGTTATTTATAGGTTATTTATTAGGATTTTGGGATATAGTGACTGATTTTGTATACAATGGGAAGCAGAAAGTGTGTGGTATGTGGCTAAATTGATATTTCTCAGGATATAACCTATCTCAGGTAAACGTTGTACACACAGGCCTAATGTTTGTTTTTTCGGTAAATTTGCATAAGATGTTGGTGGACTACAAACGTATGTATTTTGAAGCTGTTGCTCCCTCTATCCTTGGTTATTTCTTTGAGAATATCACAAAATGTAAAAGTTTTGCTTTGTAATTCGTATTTCATGATCATAATTCAAATTTCCACTTCCAGATTTTAAATTATTAGTATTATTAATTAATTACTACCTACAGTAAAAAACGTAAGAAGTTTTTGTTAAAAAAATACTATTATTTTTTGCAGACTTAGCTGGGACAAAAAACCATTACTCCCGCTAACCAAAAGTGATATACAACCGTGTTGTGCAGATTTTTTATTCACTTTACTAGTCTAATGAAAAATTGCAATAAAATCGCCATCTTAATTAAAAAAAAAATCTGATAACTTTTTTGTTTGAAATTAAACTGTTTTTTTCTTGGCGGCATTCAATACCTTGGAAAAACTACACAAGTCTAGTTTTTGAACCACCAATGTATCTTAAAAATTACCGAGATAATCGCTCGTAACATCTAATTGCGACACCCTGTCCAAAAGTAAAAAATAAAACATAAGGATAAAAGATAAAACCAAATATGAAAGAATAATAAATTAACATATTGTTCATATTATCATTATTTATCTAGTTTAATTTAATTTAAACTTATTAAACTTCAGAAGTCAAAAAGTATAATACAAAAATATAATAAAATATATTTGATCTGCAGTCTATAGCACAGGTCATGATTCTTCTTTGTTCTTTTTTGTGTTTTTTAGGTTATGTCATGATGAATCTTGGCCAGGCATTTATGACGGCAAATTTAAAATTTCCACATAAATTCCCGGAAACTTTCCGTGAAAGTTTCCCGGGAATGTTTCGGACACCTTCAAAGTTTCTTCCCGGAAAGTTTCCAAAAACGGAAACTTTCCCGACTTGGAAAGTTTCCGTTGCCTATCTCTAGAAACAAGTCAACATAAAACAAGAAAATAATATAAAATATTGATACAATGTACAGGGTTATTCACTGAGAATTAGCCCCCCACCTAACTTTTTTGTTTTTTAAGATAAAAGGGTGATTCAAAAAACAAAATCAATGGTTGGGCGAATACTTTTTTATGCCATGACCGTTTAGTGTACAGGGTGTTCCAAAAAAGTAGGACGAATGGCAACTTAATTTTTTTAAATGGAACACCCTGTATATTATTGGATTTTTGAAATTTGCTCATCAAGGCAATCAAAATGATATAAAACTTTGTGGCATTATCTTTTTCCGTTTTTGAAAAATTCAGTATTCAAATTTTATACAAAATTTATTTAACTCGAATTTGTGAATCGCGTGATAGAGATAGACGATCAATGTAATAACGAAAAATATTTGTTTTAAACAAGAGAGTAATATAGCGAAACTCCAAAATGTTTAGGAGCCTTTTCAAATTTTACTGATTATATTCTCGAAATAAAGAATTTCAGGAAAATCGTAAAAGCTCCTAAACATTTTGGAGTTTCACTATATAATACTCTCTTGTTTAAAACAAATATTTTTCGTTATTACATTGATCGTCTATCTTTATCACCAGATCCACAAATTCGAGTTAAATAAATTTAGTATAAAATTTGAATACGGAATTTTTAAAAAACGGAAAAAGATAATGCCACAAAGTTTTATATCATTTTGATTGCCTTGATGAGCAGATTTCAAAAATCCAATAATATACAGGGTGTTCCATTTAAAAAAATTAAGTTGCCATTCTTCCTACTTTTTGGAACACCCTGTACACTAAACGGTCATGGCATAAAGAAGTATTTGCCCAACCATTGATTTTATTTTTTGAATCACCCTTTTATCTTAAAAAACAAAAAAGTTAGGTGGGGGGCTAATTCTCAGTGAATAGCCCTGTACAGGGCTAATCTAAACATACATTAAGTTGTCACTGCATGGACTTACAGTAATCAGTGAATTCTAAAATACTATAAAAGGATTTTGAACACAAGAGCTTCCTTAGATGTTTCTTTAATACATTTGTCGATGGAATTGTTTTTAGTGAAATTGGAAGCAGGTTGAAAAGTTTACTTCCAGAAAACAACCAATAACCTCGAAAGCGACGCGCAAGGTCCTTACCTGTTGGTGGCGTGTTCGTTGACGGTCTTGACGGCGCACCGGACCTCCGACTTTCCCTTGATGTCGTGGGCGGTGCCCTCCCAGACCATCCCGAAACTGCCCTGCCCGAGCTCCTTCAACAGTTCGATGTTTTTCCGAGGCACCTCCCACTCGTCCGGCACGTATACGCTAGGCACATATTCGGGGTTTACTCGCGGAATCAGGCGCATGCTATCTTTCTCTTTTTGACGTCTGTAGAACATATACATCGCTCCACTTACAACCTAGAAATAAGGGCGGGTTCGTAATGTGTTTTTTTTTTCGGATAGTTCGAAATTTCATGCAGCGACATAGCATTTGTTGAACTGGCAGAAAACTATAATTATTTATGCCTAAACTAATTGGGTAAAACCTGTTGTGGCTCTATTCAATATTTTAATATATTGATATTCTGATATGTATCACTATATCAATATGTATCGATATATCTGTTGTTATACATAAACTGATTGGGTAAAACTTGTTATGGCTCTATTCAATATTGCGACATATCGATATTCCAATATGTATCCAATATAACAATATATCATATCACTAGATCAATATGAATTGCAATATCAGAGAAAAAAAACTATAATTATTGTTGTTATACCTAAACTGAGTAGGTAAAACTTGTTATGGCTTTATTCACAATTGCGATATATCGATATATATCACTATGTCGATATGTATCGCTAAATCGATATATCGCAATATCAAAGAAGAAAGAAAACTATAATTATTATTTTTATACCTAAACTGAGTGGGTAAAACTTGTTATGGCTCTATTCACTATTGCGATATATCGATATGTATCACTATGTCGATATGTATCGCTAAATCGATATATCGCAATATCAAAGAAGAAAGAAAACTATAATTATTATTTTTATACCTAAACTAGCTGGGTAAAACTTGCTATGGCTCTATTCAGTACTGAGATATATTGACATTCCAATATGTATCACTATATCGATATGTATCGCTATATTGATATATTGCAATATGTTGACACAGTGATATCAATATTGTGATATCAATATATCGCAATATCAATATACAGAGTGACCCATTTAAAACCGGAACACTCCCATAAAATTAGTAATTTTCGTTTGATTTGGATAGTTTTTTAATGGCACAATTTATATATCAATTACAAATTTTATTGGGGTGTTCCGGTTTCAAGTGTATACAGTGTGTCCCAGGATAAGTGAAACGAGACGTGTAAAAGACCAAAAATTTTCGGGTTCGAATTTGGCCATTTGGGGTCCAGGCCTGCTTTCCTAGAAAATAATTTTCACCATAATTTTAATTTTGAAAAATAAAGTAGGCCCTAACAGGAACGATTTATTTATTTTCTGTGTAGGTTAAGTGCCCTTTCTCGACAATATATCGAAAAATTTCATTAGAAAAAGTTGCTGAGAATTGAAAATTATGCCCCTATGCCAATTTTCAAAGTAGTTGGCCTACTTTGATTTTCGTCCATTTTATTTCCTATAGGTAGATGAACTATCCTTGTCGTTTAAAATATCAAAAATTTCATTAGAAACAGTTGCTTAGAATTTAAAATGATGACCGTGTCAATTTTCAAAATAATTGGCCTACTTTGATTATTTGACATTATTTCAAACAAATCATAGTAGTCCGATTGAGTCCAAATTTCGGAGTCTTGCATACTTTTTTATTCTGAATAACTTTTTCTAATCAAATTTTTCGATATTTTAAACGACAAGGATAGTTCACCTACTTATAGGAAATAAAGTGGACAAAAATCAAAGTAGGCCAATTATTTTGAAAATTGACACAGGGTCATAGTTTTCAATTCTAAGCAACTTTTTCTAATGAAATTGTTCGACATCTTATCGAGAAAGGACACTTAACCCACACAGAAAATAAATAAATCATTCCTGTCAGGGCCTACTTTATTTTTCAAAATTAAAAATATGGTGAAAATTATTTTCTAGGCAAGCAAGCCTGGACCCCAAATGGCCAAATTCGAACTCGAAAATGTTTGATCTATTACACCTCTCGTTTCACTTATCCTGGGACACACTGTATATCGCATTGTGATACATTCTTTGACATTTAGTAGACATTTATTAATCAATATAGTGATATTGATATTAGGATATTTCGATAGACTCTTATCAATATATCAATGTGTACTGAATCAATATTTTAAAAATTTCTATCGCTTTTAAATTGTTTACCAAATGTGACACCATCTGCCATTGTAATTTTGTAAAAATGACTGAACTAGCATATTTTAAAATGACAACATGACGGTGCGCAGTACAAAAATTCGTATACTCACTAGTCCTATGATGAAGGTTAACGACACGACTATAGTCAATATATTCGATGAAGGTTCCTCCACGGAAAAGTAAATATAATCGGAGTATTCGACGGCCTGCTGGGCCGTGCTGCTGAGCAACGATGCCGAGGATGTGGCCCACAAACGGAGGCTGTAATTTCCCGGGTACAGCTTGTTTATCGTGTACGTCACGCTGTCGTTTTTGAAATCTTTCACGGTGATACAGTCTGTGTAGGCCCTCGCATTTTCGATATCGACCCGTTTGTATTCCACGTTTATCGTGTAAATTACTCCGTTGGGATCTTGCGGCTGGTCCCACTGGATCGTTACGGTATCCAGACTCTGGTTCGTGATTTGTACTTTGTGGATTCTATCAGCACCGGCTGGAGAGTTTCAAATGTTATAGTTAAGACTGTTAGTCAATTTTGAATGAATATGTAGTTTAATTAAAAATTTTGCACAAATCTCCATTCTGGCTCTTTTCAGCTTTATTTTCTCGACATGTGTTTTGACACGAGAAAATGCAAGTTTTCATATTATTCATTTGACATAAAAACTGATTCGCCCTGTATATTTGGAAAAAATCTGTTAAATTTAGAGATGGGAAAGTTCCCACTTTACGAAAATTCCCGGAAAGTTTCCGGAAAAAATTTCCGAAACATTCGGAGTTTCCAGTTTTCTTTTTTTAGTGTTTAGTTTAGGAATTAGTCTCACTTAGAGCTTTCCAAAAATACCAAATATGTCATATTTTGAGTGAAATTTGTTAAAAGATATTACAGAAAAGGTATAATATCACAAAATGTAAAAGGTTTGCTTTGTAATTGGTATTTTTCATGATCATAATTCAAAATTCCACTTTCAGATTTTAAATTATTAGTAGGTATTATTATTTAGTTACTTACTACCTACAGTAAAAAAACGCAGGAAGTGACAGTTTTTTTTGTTAAAAAATACTCAAAAAAAGATTTAGCTGGGACAAAAAAAAACTACTTCCGCTAAACCGAAAGTGATATGTAACCGTGTTGTGCAGATTTTTTATTCACGTTACTAATCTAATGAAAAATTGCAACAAAATCGCCATCTTATTAATTTTAAAAAAATGGTAATTTGGTGATAACTTTTTCTTTGAAATTAAACTGTTTTTTTTTCTTGGCGGAATTCAATTTCTTGGAAAAAACAACACAAGTTAAGTGTTTGAACCACCAATGTATCTTAAAAATTACCGAGATAATCGGTAGTGACATCTTAATTGTGTCACCCTGTACAAAAGTAAACATAATAAAATAGAAAACTGATAAAACATAGATAAATAAAAAAAGATAAAACCAAATATGAAAGAATATAATAAATTCACATATTCATATTATGATTATTATTTACCTAGTTTAATTTAATTTAAACTTATTAAATTTCAGAAGTCAAAAAGTATATAGAATATAATAAAATATATTTTATCTGTGGTCTATAGCCTATAGAACACAATTTCTTTTCTTCTTTGTTCTTTTTGTTATTTTTTAGGTTATGTCATGAATCTTGGCCAGGCATTTATGGCGGCAAATTTCAAATGTCTACATAAATTCCCGGAAAACTTTCCCAGGAATGTTTCCACAACTTTCAGGGAAAGTTTCCTAAACCTTTAAAGTTTCTTCCCGGAAAGTTTCAAAAAATGGAAACTTTCCAGACTTGGAAAGTTTCCGTTGCTCATCTCTAGTTAAATTACAGGGTCTCATAATATGTGGATTGTCATTGGTTTTCAATTTTGCTTTTCTTCAATAATATTTAATTCCGGGTATGTTTCCTAGTTTTCCATTTTTCGAATTGTGCCCAACGTGAGGCCACAAATTAGTAAATTACGAAATACAAATTTCGATATTTTTGGCAACATTTTTGCTACAAATTTGAAATTACTTTATTTTTGTTTGTTGTTGCTCCATACTTACTGTAAAAAAAAGTTCTCTAACCTTTTGGAAATTTTGAATAAAACTCACATTTTGTCAATCAAAAAGCAAAAGCCTAAGAAGTTACTAGTATTTCCCAACAATATTTATTTGATAATTCAACGCCTACCAATATGAACCTGCTGCGCAGTTGTGGTATATTTAGCTTTGGGATTATAATAATTAGTAAAATTATTGAAAGGCATTATCAATAATAGGCGCACCAATTGTTATATTACCGCTGAAAGTAAAGCTTCAAAGAGCCAGAATGGTGGATAATATGTCACAATTCGCAAAATTATTAATGAAACTAAATATTTGATTAAAATACACTTACGTTTCATTTGCGTTTTCTCCGATAATAGGCCAGGAGAACTGCAGGCACTCTCAGGATCGTTCTCTTCCCTTTCTCGGCAAGCCTGAACGTGTATATCGTACATCGTAAAGTGTCGCAATCTGTTTATATAAAACTCCGTGCTTCCGAACACGGGAAAACTGAACGACTCCCAAATCTTCGTTCCGTTTTCTGTCACGTTGTAAATGCCCGTGATGGATGTGTTCGATTCGTTGCCGTTCTTCTTGTCGTCTTTGAACAGCCCCGGTTTGTCCCGTTTCTTCCGACTCTTTTCGTTCGTCTTCTTTACGTACACCTGATTCTGCAGCTCGTCTTCGAATCGAATCCGAGAGAACTCCTCGGACTCGTTGATTCTCGGCATCTGTTTGCTGTCCTTGCAGGGGCAGGTGTCGTTCTTGGGAGGGGGCGTTGGTAGCAGCGATTGCGACGGTTGCTTGGAGATGGTCGTCGGCGGTTCTTTGCAGAAGTTTCGGTCCTTCGAGTCTAAATATCTACTTTGGGATATGCGACCGGAGACGATGTAGTGTGTCAGGTTTCCGTTCGGTTTTTGAGGGGGCAGCCACGATATGAACAGGGAATCGCTCGAGTTTGACGTTATCGATTTCAGTCGTGGAGCAGTTGGCACTAAGAAAAGTTAAGTTTAGACGCTGTATAACCCTGGTTACTGATACTATTCAGGACCTTAAATCTTAAAACTAGACTAATATAATAAACTTACTGTCAGGTTTGGTTCGGACATAGAAAATCTTGCTCTGCGCTCCCTGTTCTTCGGAAGCGATAGTGTAGGTCTTCACGTAAATGGCATATTGTGTGTAAGGCTCTAAATTCGTTAAGATGTGGTTAACCTTGTCGCTAGATGATGGCGCGACATCGTCTACCCTCCAGCTAAAACACATGTAGACAAAGACACGGCATCTCAGTTATATTAAGATATATTAAGTCGGTCAAGTTAGGGCAAAGTTGCAGAATTTGGCATAAAATTATGTTGAGTACCTTTTGTCTTTTATTTAGAAAATATTCGAGAAAAAAGTTTTTTTTTAAATATTGGACATTTCTAACTTAAGGCTGGAAATAAAACATCATCAAAAGTAAGTTTGGTTGCCTGTATCAATAGACTTTTATTTACAACTAGCTGGAAAAACTAACGAATTTGAAACGTTTATTTATTTGAAAAGGTATTTTTAAAACATATAAAACTAATTACACTGTTTTAATAGTCATAGTTGCTAAATTAAATATTAATTTTTCAAGTTCTAGCAGCTATAACTTTTAAAATAGTGTCATTAGTCCCTATCTGAGTATTTTAAAAAAACCTCTATTCCCGAAATTCAAATTTCGGGTTCTTGATACAGATTTTTCATTATGAATTTTATAGCCAATATAAATAAATGTAGAGGAAAGTACCCTAATATGAGACAGTTCCCAATATGAGACCCCACACTAACTCCTAAAGTAAAACTCTCCATGTAGCTGGCAATGTCTCAAATAATCACTAATGGTATAAGTCGCCACATGTAGTGTCTAGCTCATCTAAATTTTTAGGTTAAGAACGGCATTGTTTACTTCAACCGTACGTGCACAAACTTTTAAAGAGCTTCGGTTACCTTGTAATTCTGAATAACGAAGTAAGTGTTTAATATATTTTTGTAGCTTGTTGTGTTGAATAAGTTATTTTATAATTAGAGTAGTTATACAGTGTCTGCCAGAAAGTTGGATACAAAGGGGAATTTTCTTTATTTGAAGTTTCTCAAAAAAAAATTATTCTTGATAAAAGTTGGTGCTTGTGCTTAAACTCAAAATCCACCCGCAAAAATTTCGATTTGTATACAGGGTAGGTTGAAAAATATGAAAATTCCTCAAGAGTAAAGTACCCCTATTTTTAGAACTACATCAGAGTGGCACTAAGAAAAGTTGTTTGGAATCTCAAGACAATGTCAAATATGAATTCACAGCCACCTACTCAAAAGAAAAAAAAAATCACACTTTTTGCATTTTTTATTCATCCCGCTGTATAATTTTTATTGTTCAATTCTCATTTATTAAAAAACTCTTAAATTGTTGCTCTATTAAAATATTTTTATGTTGCACAGATTAGATGCTATGTTATGTTTGAAATTGTAGGAATATTTTACCTGGATACAAAAAAACGACAAACTTTGCAGAACTTTCACTTATTAAGTGTTTTTAAGATGCTAGTTAAATGTAAACAAAAATCATTGGTATCGTACTGTCATGCTCGAAGATGTGCCTCAAAATACATATCTAACATTATGTATTATACAGCGTGATGAGTAAAAAATGCGCAAGTGTGAATTTTTTTTTTGAGTAGGTGGCTGTGAATTCATATTTGACATTGTCTTGAGATTCCAAACAACTTTTCTTAGTGCCACTCTGATGTAGTTCCAAAAATAAGGGTACTTTACTTGAGGAATTTTCATATTTTTCAACCTACCCTGTATACGAATCGAAATTTCAAAATTTTTGCGGGTGGATTTTGAGTTTAAGCACAAGCACCAACTTTTATCGAGAATAATTTTTTTTTGAGAAACTTCAAATAAAGAAAATTCCCATTTGTATCCAACTTTCTGGCAGACACTGCATAACGCATTTAATAACATTTGTTAACGATGGAAAACAATTCTATGATATGTACATCGGATTCCTAATATGAGACACCCCAGTGTTCCTATTCCTAATATAAGATAGCTCATAAATATAAGGAGACCCGCTTCATCCAATTTAGATTACTAATAATTTGAATAGAATGTAAAGTGTTATATAATTAAAGAGTTGTATAGTGTGTTAAGTTGATATTCATTTAATGTTTTTGAAATAAAAAATATTTTGTGGTAAGTAGTATTTTTGTTAATCCCTAATATGAGACTGTATCATATTAGGAACCTGTTAAGTTTGTCATGTGTTATGTAACTAAATTGTTGTATACTAGGTTAATTTGATATTCTCCTATAGTTTTTGAAATAAACATTATTTTGTGGCAAGTAGTGTTTCTGTTAAACCTGGATATGAGACTGTCTCATATTAGGCACCCAATTTAAAAAATTGAAGATTTGACTTTTTCTTCATAATTCTCATTTACGCAACAACTGTTAATATTTGGCAATCCTACGTAAACTGCAGTGAAAATAGAGACTACATTAAACGTATTCGACGTAAGTTTGCACATTATAATATATTATAGGACAAAATACAGGACACAATGTAATGTGGTTTCATTATTAGGGTACTTTCCTCTACAGTTCATAATAACTGTTTACCTGATGTGAAAATGAGAATTTAACTCCAATAGAAATTGTATAACAAGTCACAAGAGCCACAAATAATTTATTGCCCATAAAATTAGCAAAAAACCTATGGACAATGCAAGATATACTATTAAGTCAGAAATATCCAGCATCTTTGGTTTCGATTAAAAATGTAAAAATGAAAATTGACTTAGTGTTCAAGATAACCGTGATCCCCATGGTTAGGATCAAACTTCGGGCACCCTATGTAAGTACATAATATTACTGAAACTTACTTGTCCTGACCACAAGCATCTCTACCATCATAAACTGTAACGTTCCGGTACGGGGCTTCGGTACTATAAACGATATAACCTAACAATTTCCTGTGATCTAACAATTCGAATGACGGCCATTCGAAAACGACCGCTTTATGATGTACTTTCGTTATCGTCACGTTCAATTCCTCAACCTCGCACGCGATCTTATCGCCGTTAGAATTAGGCGCCACTTCGAGGTCCGTAAACGGCATCAAATGTGCCTTTTCTTGTAGCACCTTGATTTTTTTGAAGCACAGTTTCGGATTGAAGTGAAAGAACAGACTGCCCCTGTCGATTTGCAAAGTTCTGTTGTTCTTCCAATCCCACAGTTCCTGGAGGTTCTGGTTGTCCATCACGATGAACACGTACTTGCCGCTGTCGAGAGACTCGCCTTTGATGCGGCGGAGGCTTTTGAAGAAATTTAGAGAGACCAAAGAAAACGAACGGACCACTTTGAGGTAGCCGTAGATCTCTTCGATCATGCTTAAGTTGTTTTCTAGTTCTTGCACAACATTATCTAAAAGAAGGGAAGGTGTTCTTTATGTGGCTAATAGGTTTTTCACAAAAAGAACTTCGGAATCTGAGGGTTTGTTCACAACGCACGGAAATTATCATAGGTATACATTTTCTTTTAAAATACAAAAAAATTCTAGAGCAAAATAGTCTTCTTTTTACTCCCATACTTTAATACTTAATTAATTTACTTTCAAGGCATTTTGATTAAGATTTTCCATTAATATACAAGTTTGTAACCAATAGAAATGTACGGTTAGCCAATATAATAGATTGCTATGACAATGAAATTTATCAATTTTAACAGCTTTTGCTCATGCACTGACGTCAATTTCACGCCTTATTCTTGGGAAATTTGCCAAAACTTAAAACTTTTCTATGCGGTAATATTTCCAGTTCAAATTAACCAATCAGTCATTTTCCCGATTTGTGATTGGCGACTGTATGAACTTCTCTGACAAAAATTGGTAAAAATAAAATAATTTACATTATTCTTTTTTGAGATATTTCCCTACAAATTCAATACATCTTGAAAATTAAAGTTCTTTTGCATTATTATGATTGGTCTTCGAAAATATAGTGTATGGATCTCGCATTTATAAATTTCCTTGTTTTGCGGAACAAACGCCAAATCTAAAATATTTTTTAAGGAATCACATACTTCCTCCCCTTATTTGAATTTCCAAAGATCCCGTAATGTGCGTACACCCTCGCAACTGTTCCACCAACGATATGCTGTCAACATTGACAGGAGGGCACAGTTTTTTACATCTCCCTGCAAAAGGTTTTTGTTTTTGTCGCAATCAAAAGCAAAAAAATTGTTTCCAGGAGTGACTAGACGTACAAATTCTGGAATAAACTTACCCTGGCACGGCTGGCAAGTGAAATTCTCTGTGTCGTCCATGTAGTTTGTCGGGCAACGGAATATACACGACCCGTTGAATATTTTGTGGGTTTGAATCATCCCGGCGTCCGGTGGAGATGGTTGAGGGTCCAGGGGCTTCTGCATTGCCAGGCATTCTTCTCTCGTCACGCATCTTCGATCTAAATACTGCAAAAAAATAATTTTCGTAAAAAAGTAAGTTCTTTGTCAGGCCAGTACCAAAATCTCTTTGATTTTTTTTTCACTTTAGTTTAAAAGATTTTGGAATTTTATTGTTTAAACACCTCTGACAGCACTAATTTGGAAATAGGGTACAATTGGTAACATGGTCAGTCTAAGTTTTATGTCTATGATCTTAACCCCTTTAAGGTTATGTTACAATAACAAGGACTGAAAAAAATAAAAAAAAAATAGAAATGGCAGTACTGCAGTGTTTTGTTTTCGTATAATTTTTGTTTATTTCCAATAGGTTGCCATGATTACAAAGTGCTAATGATGTAAGGTTAATATTATGTTGTATAATACACTTCTTCTTGAAATCGGCAGTAAAGTGTCCCAAAATCGTCATTAAAAGCACAGAAATCGTACTATAATCGTAGTAGGCCTTGGCGAGATTTCAACATCAAACGTCAGACGCGGAGAAATCGCCCGTCAAAAGTGACCAAATATTCAAAACCCGGCCGATAAAGCCCCATTTCGTACACATTGCGAAATTGTTTCCTATAGAAGCGCAATCCTTCAGTATACATATTTTAGTAAATTTGAATATCAATAGATTTGTTGTGTAGGCTGCACAAGAAGCAGCAGTTTGGTTTTTCTGTCAGAAGGTGCCGTGTCTCATCATACTTGTCCTAGGTAGAGCGATCGTCAAAGTCAAGCAATGCCGCGCGTAGTCGGTTCATGGACGGGTGATCCCTTATTATTCTTTTCTTGCCTAATAAAACATTTTTTTCCGATTTCAAAAAATATATAATATGTACCTCGGCACTGAAGTTCTTTTTATGACTCATGTGGTTTATTTGCCTCGGCCAGAGGCCTTGGCAACTAAATTCCACATGAATCATAAAAAGTTGAACTTCAGTGCCTTGGTACATAAATAACTATTATGGAAAACAAAGCTGTCACAAGAGAAATTCAGTAGCATTATTCATTTGATCAAATCACATAAACTATTTACCCTTTGTGACGGTTTGTTGTGTTTTGGTAGCTTTGTTTATGGTAGTGCTTCGGGTGTATAGTAATTTGCAAATTAAGCAATCTACCAAATGATGGAACATTTCATATGTAAGTACATAGTCGTAGATTTGGGATGTAGGGTTTAGAAATTCATATTTTTCGGTGGATATTTTAGCATTAATTATTTATTAGTTTTACCACACTACGAAAAAACATTAATGATATAGTTATCATATTTAATTGTTATTGTGATGAGCGGTCAGTATAAAACAGCAATAATTTATTTTCAATTCTTTTTGTGTATTCGCACGCCACTGTTTTGTGTTTACAGTAGTTGTAAATATAAATATTTTGGGTATTTCTTCAGGGGCCACACAAAACTTATATACCTAATATGCCATTTCTGTTTTTTATTTTTTTGGGCAAATATGACAGTAACATAACCTAAAATTAACAAATTTTACACATAATCCAGTAGTGAAATTTCTCACCTGATTTGCGGCTATTTAAAATCTTAAAATCAAATGATAGAAAAACCAATTGTGTTTTTCTATTCAATACAGTACTCAATTAAGAATAAAATGTTGTCGAGTAGGTACCTCAGAGAAATAACCAAGGATAGAGGGAGCAACAGCCTCAAAATACATACGTTTGTAGTCAACCAACATCTTATGCAAATTTACCGAAGTAAACAAACATTAGGCCCGTGTGTACAACGTTTACCTGAGATAGGTTATATCCTGAGAAATATCAATTTAGCCACATACCACACACTTTCTGCGTCCCATTGTATACAAAATCAGTCACTATATCCTAAATACTAATAAATAGCCTTTAAATTAACAGAAAAACAATTAAAAACGGGAAAAATCCATACGTAAACAATCGGAAAACTTGACATGCTGGGCATACACAAAACAAATATTGCTGAGTTACCGGACGCGGCACCCGCGGCAGCAAAAGCAGCGTTGCCATGTCGGGCGGTTTGAGGTATCTGTGACGATTTTATTAAAGTGATAATTAGATACTATAATTACACTGCAATTTAGTTTTAGTTTAAAATTGTTGCATACAAGAAATTAATAACTACATTTGTTAATTTAGCGTTATGGGAGGTGTGCCTTCATTGAATCCCATTATTAAACCCTTCTATTTTGAAATTAAATGCTGTAAACAATGGAGTATGCGGCATCACTCAAAAAGATGTTGGCTTTGTTTACTTTTTGTTCTTACTCCCTCTATCCTTGGTTATTTCTCTGAGGTAGGTACCCTGCCGGTGGTCGATGACCTACCTTGTAGTACCCTTGGGGACAGGCCCGGAGACACTTCCGCTTGTATTTGTCGCCGTCCCGGAAGCCCATGCTGTAATCCTTGCAGACGGTGCAGTTGGTGACATCGTCGTTGCTGCAGCCCCCTATGCACAGCGGGCTGCAGCACTGCAACCGGTCGTTGCAGACCGGGCAGTGCGGCGGACAGATCTTCTGGCAGTGCTGACGGTTCCAGCAGAGGAGCCTCGTCGAGTCGCCGACCGATTTCGTGGCGTTCTTGCACAGAGCGCTGTGGCAATGAGAAGGCGTTTTTCAGATTATATTGCCAAGCAAATAAAATGCTTTTTCGCTGTGAGCGGTTAAGACAAACCTCCTATAATATTCAGATATTGAGGAGAGTTTACTAAATAAAAATATTGGCTTCAACTGCTTCAATAATATTTATATATAACCCTCACCTGCATTTTTTATTGTTTAAACACATCTGTCACTGATTTAGAAATAGAGTACATCTGGCAACATGGCCAGTCTAAATTTTATGCCTATGATCTCCAACCCCTTGAAGGTTATGTTACAATAACAAGAATGGCAGTAATATAACTTTAATGTTAACAAATTTGATAATAGTTAACCAGTGGTGACAGATTTCTAACCTATTACTTCTATTTATTTTGTCCGTTTATACTTTTAATGTTACCTATTTGGGAATAAATTATTATTATTAAAATTAAATTCAATTATTATAGAAAAACTAATTTTCTTTATCAAAATATTTTACTAAAATCAGTTCCTAACAGAACTTTAAGTGATGCGTTAATTTATTTGCGGTGGTATTTGTACAAATAAAGGAATCACCTTGTATAAATAGTGAGCTTAGAAAATGAGTGTTTACATAGTCGAATCCTTTTGAAAATCAGTAGTCAAAACAACCAGTCTCGAAATAACTCAAAATAAAAGATCACAGATTCCTCGCTTGAGACAAATTAGAAACAGAAAACAGTATATTGAAACAAATTTTAAAGGTTCAAATATAAGAGCACAAGTGTTGGTATAATTTTTTATAGAAGTTTTTCAACCAATATGTTGAATAAGTTTAGATACGTTGGCCATGGATGCCAGTTTCGTTTTCACTGTCAGTTTGCCACAAAAAAATCACATATTGAAAATTTTAAATTTTGACAATATGGAAAAAATACGCAATCTTATCGCCCTTAGATTTAGGCGCCACTTCGAGGTTCGTAAACGGCATCAAATGGCCCTTTTCTTGTAGCACCTTGATTTTTTTTGAGGTAGCCGTAGATTTCTTTGATCAGGCTTAAGTTATTTTCAAGTTCTTGCACAACATTATCTAAAATAAGGGAAGAAGTTCTTTATGTGGCTAAAATTGTTTTTTCACAAAAAGTACTTCGGAATATGAGGGTTTATTCACAAAGCACAAAAATTATCATAGGTATACATGTTTTGAAAATAGAACAAAAAATATTTTCTACCGCAAAATATTCTTTTTTCTACTCCCATAATTAATTTACTTTCTATCTAAAATCAAGTAACTCTTACGCCTGGCGTAAATAAAAGCACGTGTTCGAATTCGTTCCGCAAAATAAGGCGATTGGTCAATAGGCCATAAAATATCAGTGCATCTGGCACCAGGGATGTATAGTCCAAAGCACGAAAGAAAACGTTTCTAAAGAATGCGGGCAGCGCTGCGAGATTTCCTATACGAGTAGTCGTTGTTTATTGGCGAATACAAGTTTTATCATATTGAAGCCGAATTTCTGAACTCTGTTATACCGAAAAAATAAAGCTCGCATCACGGGACCACTTACCCAAACACCTATTATATTTTTTTCAACATCGTCGCGGCCCGTCGCCTTTGAAATACGGCAACACAGCACTTCTGCGAAGGAGTCGGCTGACAAAATCAGTTAGCCAACGCGTTTTGTGCCTGTTTCTATAGTACGTAAAGTTAACTGCGTATTTGGGCTACCATAGAGACCTCATTTTTTAGGCCGCTGGCAAGTTTATCCGCCGGCTCAGAGAGCTCAGTGGCGTTTCGTATGTTCGGGAGTTAACGAGTGCAAAATGAGTAAACAGGGAAGAACGTTGCATTCTCAAGCACGAGAAATAATTGCCAATGTTATAAGTGTTTGCCTTCCTCCATAGTCTAAGGCATCACCGTTAAGAATAATATTAACAATAAATTAAATAACATTTATAAGAAAATTAAGTCAGTGAGTTACACAAAATTGAGCTACGCCCCTGAACTGTGACTAATTCTATAATATTTGCGAGTTCTTCCCCCTTACGTCGCACACATTCTGCCGTAAGGACACTGCCACAGATAATTTTATTGATGTTTTGACTCATTTTAATTAAGCCAATAATTTTTTTCCGAAATATTTTGACGCAAACAATTGTAAAAGTAAAAGTAAATAAAGGTCATGCCTCCGTGCAGCACTGGCAAAAATATCATCGCACATGTTCTTGTTTACATCAGGCGTAAGAGTTATTTGATTTTAGTATAGGCATTTTGATTAAGATATTTCATAAAAGTTCATAACCAATAGGTTAGCCAATATTCGGTCAATATCTTAGATTGCCATGACAATGACAGATGGAAAATTTATCAATTTTGACAGTTCATAAACTAAGTTCGTACAGTCGCGAGTTGCAGGAGAATATTCGCACAATAAAAATCGCAAAAGCTGTCATATGTCATATACTCGCGATTTATTTTTTGCGAAATTTAGGCTTTTTTTACTTTTAAATATACCTACTGTTAAATATAAACATAAACAGTCATAAAATAACCTAAAAAATAATTGGGGCTTTTGCGCATGTGCAGACGTTTCTTATTCATGCGAAATTAGCCAAAACTTGAACCAAAGTTAATTTTCCTGCTCGTCAGATTTCAAAGTTTGCGAACTGGCGAGAAATTTCACGGTAATATTCTCAGTTCATATTAAAAAAGCGAAACGCAGTGAAAATGCACGATGAAGGGCACAAAAGCCCCAAACAATAAATTTATTCCCTGTAAATTCATAATGACTATTTTATTTTTAAAAATAAGGTTAACAGGTTTTCAGAAAACGTCTTTATTGTTTATTTTGTGAGTTATCTAAAACATTAACCCTTTCGCTGCTCCTGACGAGTTAATTCGCCGTCCGATTTACTGCTCCTGACGGCTATATTCGCAAAGGCAAAATAAATCGGAGGGCATTGACCTGGGCGAATGATTTTGAACTGAAGAGTTTCGTGGTACATTACAGTAACGACTATGAACAGTAAAATCCTTTGATTCACAATATTTAGTGTAATATATTATACAGTGAGTCCCACTTAAGGACTGACCACCGCTGTAAAATTTTTATTTATAGCTCGATTTTCATAAACTTTTTTTTGTTGGATAGAGCTTCAAAAATTGCATCAAACACATAATTCAGGTGCCTCGTGCCTTAAATTCATGGCCCACTGAGACGGTGTTTTAGTGCTGAAATTTCGAAAAGTTTTATTAGGGATTTTTTTAGAGGAAAATTAATGCCAGACTCTTATTCAGCATTGTTTTAAACCCAAACGTATGAATTTGCTTTGCCGTAGCTCTACAGGGAGTTTCAAAATTTTTATTGCCGCACTTAAGGGCTGACCACCCTCGTAAAATTTTATTGCAGCGTTATTGGAAACCCAAACACATTTGTAATTAATTTTCTTAATTTCTGGTAAGTTGGTCACTAAAATATTCATGAGGAACTCATATTCTTTCAAAAATTTATTAGCGAACAAATTTTTTATTTAATTTAATATCATCAAATACATGAATAAACAACATTCCTCCATTTTCTAATGCAAATTGGTACGTTTGGGTTTCCAACAACGTTGAATAAAAATCTAGCATTAATTTTTCTCTAAAAAGTCCCTAATAGTACTTCTCGAAATTTCAGCACTAAAACTTCGTCTCAGTGGGCCATGAATGTAACGCACGAGGCACCTGAATTATGCATTTAATGCCATTATTGAATCTTTATCCAACAAAAAAAAAGTTTATGAAATCGTGCTAAAAATAAAAATTGTACAGGGGTGGTCACTAATTAAGTAGGACACTAAAAATTTTGAAACACCCTGTAGAGCTACGGTAATGCAAATTGGTACGTTTGGGTTTCGAACAACGCTGAATAGGAATCCGGCATTGATTTTCCTCTAAAAAAATCCCTAATAATACTTTTCAAAATTTCAGCACTAAAACACCGTCTCAGTGGGCCATGAAATTAAGGCACGAGGTACCTGAATTATACATTTAATGCCATTTTTGAAGCTCTATCCAACAAAAAAAAGTTTATGGAAATCGAGCCATAAATTAAAATTTTACAGGGGTGGTCAGTCCTTAAGTGGGACACACTGTACATATACCTACGCACTGCCTGGTGCCCAGCGCCTGCCGCCTCCGCTGCCTGTTTACTCTCTCCCTTGGCGAGGCCCCCACTCCCCTCTTCAGGCAACACACGCCGTATCGAACCAATAATAAATATATTTCAGTCGTTGAGGTATCGGTTGGTGCGATTCCTTGAGATTTTAGTTTTGAATAGCAATTGTGTTTTATTTATTTATTTATTTTTGTTTTATTTTGTATTTAGTGTTGAATAAGTAGGTATAGTGTTTTTTTATTTATTTTTGTTTTATATTGAATTTAGTTTCAAATAGCAATAGTGTTTTATTTATTTATTTATTTTTGTTTTATTTTGAATTTAGTGTTGAATAGTGAAACACCCCGGCCCCAGGGCCGCTGTTTCGTAGATTTTTTCTGGTAATATTTTCTTATTCCTATTTTATATTTACGATGTTGTCCTCTTCAAATTATAAATATTTTTTGTAAATATTTCTTTCGAGATAAACAGCATTTCCAATAGCCGCCTATAAAGAACCAGGCAGAGCAACCTGCGCTGGGGCCCTACGCCACATCTGGTCGACACTCGCACCTAGTCTCCAGAGCCCTTTTGTTTTCAACCTACGCTATTGTCAAGGCACTCCTCAGAATTCGCCGCTTTTTGGAAAAGTGAAATGCCGCCTGTTTTTTGTTACTTAATGCCCACATCTGTTAGCCAGCCTCTAGGATCGAAATGGGCCTTTTCTCAACTTCTAAGAACTTCCCTAGACGGGCCGCCCCAAGAGGGGTGCGCCATTTTTCTCTTCTTTGTTTCTTTGCGGATAAATAGCGTAGGCAGGCTTACTTCAGGATCAGTCCCCTCTGATCTCCCAAACTGACGTGTGAGCTAGGCCGTTCGCCATTGAGTGAAAAGTCGTTGCTTTGCCGAAGTTTCCTAAAACTGACGTGTGAGCTAGTCCGTTCGCCTCGAGTGAAAAGTCGTTGCTTTGCCGAAGTTTTCCTTCCCCTGACCTTATTCCATTCGGGAGTGCATTCGCGTACCTCGTGCTCGAAAGTGTTAAACGCGTTTCATACATTCACGCAGTTCGTGTACTTACTTCGTTCCCGAAAGTTACAAACGCAGTCGCGTAAGTGGGGAATTCACAATGAAAGTCGGACCTAATACGCGGAGTGTTCGCGAGTTAACCCGCGAGAACCTGAACCAGGAGCTAGGTGAGTATAAACCACTAATTTCCATTTTGCTTCTGTCCTCTGGTCACGGCATCTTTCATATACTCACGGCTTCTCTAATTTATTCACGGAGCTCTAATTTAGGTGCAGCTTCTTTAATTTCCACGACATCCTTTATTTTCCCGGCTTCTCTGGTATGTTTACAGCTTGCCCCATTCATTCACGGCATCTCTAATTTATTCACGATTTCTGTAATTCATTTCCGTCACCTTTAATGTATGCATAGCATGGACGAGTAGTCTCTTATAAAAAGGGTTTTGTAAGGAGATATATTTTTATTCTATCTATTGCGGGAATATGTATCTCGTCGAGTAAACAAACTATTTGCATTTGTTCTTTGACCGAGTGCACCACACAGCTGTCATGCAATCCATGTTATAATATGCTCTATTATATTTTTGATCAGATACCTACAAGACTACAAATTACCGTTCATTACAGTAACAGTGTCTGTGTACACGTATTTTTGTCTTGTTTATTCTCCCTGAAAACATTACTTTTTCTGAAGTCAATATGGTACTAAAAACACTTCGCCCAGTAGCGAACTGTCAACTAAACGGCAGAACATTGTCGAGACAAGCTTTTTCTTATTTTTTTCAATACCGACGAGATCTGTATTCCGCCATCACTCACTCAACTTTTCATTTACCTGTTTAGCACGGCGCACGCGCCGCCTGTTGTACACACACGCCTTGCCCACGTCAGCGAGACCCATGGTCATGGATAGATAACAATGTTAATGTAAATACCGTAGGCGACAGGCTAAACAACAATAACCTTGCATTCTTAGATGCTCTTGTACATATGTGTATATATACTATATATTCAAATTTAGCTGTTCTCCGCTGTACGTGTCGCTCTCGCCGAGAGGACACCCACCTAAATTTAAATTAGGGAGTTGATTCTGAACTACACCATTCCTAATATGTTCCAGTACTACATGATTTATTCTTGTGAGAATTAATTAATTCAGTAAACCAGCCGTGTAGTTAAACACTCGACCAAGCGTGGTGCTATGTTGGAGGACGCCCTGTCCGATTGGTTGTCAGTTAACACCTTTGTTACCGAACGTAACCCGACCTGTTAAGGTTCCGGGGGAGACTCCCCGACCGAGGGATGTCAAACCCGGTCCGCGACTGGACGGGTTTCGTTTCCCCCTACCTGCACGCACCTGAATCCCTGCGATCCGTCGTTACCGGAAGAAAGGAGAACCCCTGTGGCTACAGCTGGCTATCCTGGTCCGAGAGAGGCCGAAGGTCCAATGTGACCTGGTAACGACGGCCACGATTCTATAGGTGCCTACATAACTATATATCTACCTACGGGTGTTACCTGAACCAATCGGCGGTGTGGCCGCCGATATACACCTCGTACGATCCAGTATTTACCCACACGAGTTTTGTGGTCAATATCAGCCAAACGCTTAACCTTCCCAGGGCGAAGGAGTATAAGTCGTGTATGTGCTGCCTTGTATAGGTTTTCGTTGGGAGTCCGGCGGGGTTTTATTTAGGTTTTCCTCGCCGTGTCCGGGCTAATGCCCTACCAACACAATGTAATACGAAGTCGGGTCCTAAACCGCAACATAATTAATAAACGAGACCTATTAATTATGCAACGAACAAATCTTTGTCTTATTTACTGTTTTCCCTCACAGCTGACTATACAAACTAGGTCAAACCAAATTTTATTGCGGTAGCCTCGTCTACCTAATACTATCATAAAATACCCAGTGAACAAGTGTTTATGACTACACCCTACAGTTAGATTAACAAATATGCAATCAATACTTTAAAAATTACTAAGGTTACAAATAAACAAAACACAACGTAGAACAAGGTCCTAACCAATTAAACTAGACGATCATGCCAATTAAAGCTTCCTTTCTTCGGCACCGTAAGGGGCCGGGGGTTGGGACGTTACAATAGGTTGTTTTATTTATTTATTTTTGTTTTATTTTGTAATACATACCATATTTACAGCTATTTCTGTTTTATTTTGAATTGAATTTATTAAAAACATATGTTTATTTTTTAAGACATATTTTCTAAATAAGTTTGGCTAACACTGCTCCTGACGAATATACTCGCAAGTGTCTAATAAATGCCGTTCCTGGCGGTCGGCCCCGGAATGGCTACGCGCAGCGAAAGGGTTAAAACTTATGTGCTTTTTTTGTAGGGTGCAAAATAATCGAGGAAAAGACCGTAGTACTTGCAAAAAATAATCATGTACTTTAAGACGACTATAAGACATCCTTAATGGAAACTGTGGAGATTTAATAATAATAATGCTACGAACCTTTTTGTTGAGAGCGCCGTACTGTCGCCATCCGCACTTTCGCTCGTACATATCGGACACTCGTTCTCCGGCTTCAGACTTTTAACGTACGGCTCCGACCCGTCCAAAATGATCTTGCTCCAATCGATCGAATTCAAGAAGCACAACGACGGGTTCTTGTCGATCCACACGTTTCCCCTCGATATGTTCGTCAGGTGGTACAGGCCGATCTCCTGCAGGCTCGACATCTCGAAAATCACAAACGCGTTGTTGCGATAGAACAACGTCTGCCCGCGGATGACGGCGAGGTTCGGGAAGAGCTGCCCGATGCTCCGCAGCCCGTTGACGCGGTACAGGAGGAGGTAGTCGGTGATCTCGGTGACTTCGGGGAAGGATATTTCGGCGAGAGCCGTCTCGTTGACGACGTTGTCGAACAGGAGGATCTGGAGGAAGCCCTCGATCACGCGGCAGCCGCGGAGGCGCTGGAACGTGTCGAGGGAGTTGCGGATGTCGATGCTTTTGCACACTGGGGAAGAGGAAACGATTACGAAAAGTGCAGTGGTATCGCCACAGGGTGTAACATCTTGACGCGGTACTCACCACTAGGGCTGGGTGATATTGAAAAATTTATCGAAAATATCGATATTCATAAAAATATCGATATAACCGATATATCGATATTCCGATATTAAGATATATCGATATTAAGATATATCGATATTACGATATATCGATTCTGATATATCAATAGTACGATATATCGATATTCCGACATATCAATATTACGATATATCGATATTCCGATATATCAATATTCCGATATATCAATATTCCGATATATTGATATTCCAAAACCCCATAATCATGTCCCCCCTAAATTAGAGGAGCCTAATTGCTCAAAGTGTACCTTTATCATATGTTTGCTATTTGCTACCAACAACTAACAAAAACAACGTAGTCATGTGAATCTCATATCTGTCGTGTTGAACTGTGTTTTGCTTATCATTGTGGTTGTGGAAGAGGGTAGTATTGGCCGTTGGGTGGGGTGTGTACAAGTAAAACAAGAAAAGCGATAGGCAAAAAAAAAACGTTTTCATTTCTCTTTTATTTTTTAAATTATAAATCGATACATCAACATATCGATATCTATATCGGAATGTCGATATATCTACTCTAAATATATCGATATATCGATATATCGCAATATCGATATATTGATATATCGCAATATTGATATATCGCAATATCGATATACCGATATTTAGAAAATAAAATATCATTGTTCGATATATCGATAAAAATATCAATGTATCGAAAAAAATCGCAGCCCTACTTACCACCGATGTTGCTCTGGTAGTCGTACTCGGTGGCGGGGCTGAGGGCCTGCGCGGAGACCAGTGCCGGTTGCGAGCAGAGGAAGGTGAAAGCGAGGGCCGTCGCCAGCGCGTTGGCTAACGGTAGCGTAGGAGCCTTGCGGGAACCCGGCCGGCCCTGCGGCGGTGGGAACAGCCACCTTCGACGTACCAGGGCCAGGCCGGGGTTCGAGCCGGTGCCGAGGCGCCGTCGACGGTCCGAGTCGGGCCTCATCGGCTCAGAGTTTCTGCGGGGGATAGTCGAGATACTTTGCGGTCGAACAAATGAAACCGACTAAAAAACTGAGCTATGCCTAAGTGTCAAACCTGTCAAACTTTTGTGTTCGCAAGTGTCTTGTCACGATTTTTTCAGGGAAATTACACCGATTGTTACAGAAATGGTTATAACTTTGAAAACCACGAGGAACAATGCAAAAATTAATGTTTTTTTTGAGGGTTTAGAAAAAGTCTATTTTCATTTTATACAGCGTGGTCATTTAAGTGTGCAACATATGGAATTTTTTCTTTATTAATTGCACAACCAAAATACATACAAATATTCTCGAAAGTTGGTGCATGTTCGATAATCATATTAGGAGCACTAGGAATGGTTGCAAGTCAAACAGCATACAGGGTACGTCAAAAAATATAAAAATTGTACAAGAGTAAAGTACCCTTATTTCAGATAATTCAGCAAAATGTTATCAAGAAAAGTTGTCTAGAATTAAAAATTATGCCTAAATACCAAAACATGGCCTCCTAAGAATTTTTTTTGAAACAATAATATCCTAATTTTTTTTTAATATTCACAATAAACAATTTCATAAATAAATCAAAATTAAATCAATTTCGCATAACTTTGTTCAAATTCAAGCATATTTGTCAAATTAACTTAGATTTTTAATTTTTACGGGAATCACAAACTTCATGTTTGTTGCAACAATATTAAAGAAAACTTTAAAATTTCGCAAAAATTCTTCTGAACAAGGTAAAACATTAGTAAGGATAATGTGTATATTAAATTTAAGGTGCAATTTTTTTTCTTAGGAGGCTATGTTTTGGTATTTAGGCATAGCTTTTAATTCTAAACAAGTTTTCTTAATAACGTTTTGCTGAATTTTTTGAAATAAGGGTACTTTACTCTTTACTCTTGTACAATTTTTATATTTTTTGACCTACCCTGTACGCTGTTTAACTCGCAACCATTCAACTTTCGGCAATATCTGTATTTTGGTTGTGCAATTAATAAAAAAAATCCCATATGTTGTACACTTAGATGACCACATTGTACATATTTTATCCTTTTACTAGAATGAAAACCAAAAAAGACGAATTGTTTTGAAGTTTCATCAACGTCCAGAGTTACTAGACTTTGGTTTCATCTCGGTTTATATTAGTACTGAAACTAAACCAGTCAAACAAAATTTAAAAAAATAATAATAAATTATTTTCTAACAAAGCATGCCTGAATCCCAGAACATCACATTTCAACTCTTAAATTTTTTGTCACTTATAGTTAAGTTCATCTGGGGACACCATGTATGTGAACTCTTCATATTATGTTCCTTATTTTTTGGAGCAGAAAAAATCCAAATCCTTATGTGGAATTTTCTGGAGGTCAAAAATAATCAACAATTTTTGTAGTCATTACTCACAATTTTATGCAAAAGTCTACATACAGTGTGACCAATTGGTTTTCACCCTGTAAAATGTTTATGAATTGTATGATTTGACCCGGATTTTCTTTAAATTGTAGACCTTGATGAAGTGCATTCTTTGAGAAAAAATGACCTCTTTAACCTCTACAAAATCCAATTCATTTTTATTAATTTGGTACAATTTGGTTTTGAAGGGTGCAGTGGCGTGCACTGATTTTTTCTGAAAAAATCGCAAATGTATTTTAGTAACATTTTGCTCCTAGAAACTGGCATAACTGCTCAAGAAATGCAATTTACCAAGCTCTACAATTTTAAAAAACTCCCTTTAAAATCACACAATTAATACACTTTTTACAGGGTGACCCAAAAACAAATGGGCCACACTGTATATTATATATATATATATATATATATTGAAATAACTCCTTAACAGCTTCCTGTATATTAACTTCAACTTCAAATTCCCAGGAAAATTTTACATAAGATTAATTCTTGAATATTTTTCTGTAGTCCAAAAATAATGGAAATAATGCAAGAGTTCATTTAAATTGGATAACAAAAAGTTAACGCTTGAAAAATCATAAAAACAGGGAAACTGCACTTGTACCAAAAATTAGATTTCTGTATTTCGTAGTTAAGACCTGCTTCATATGTGAAACAATAAAAATGTGGCATAAACAATTAGAAATAAGATAAAAAATTAAGATACATCGTGTACAGTTATTTCATTTTTGAAAGCAATAATATGCAAAATACTACACTGAAATAAAATATTCAGTTCAAACGGCTTTCTACAAATATTTTAATATGATTTCAAGTGATGTGATGTTTAAAGGGGGAAATAAATTAAGATTTGCCTCGTGCACCGATAAAAAAAGATAATAACGTTATGACTCCATTGACTACGGGCAAATTTGGGAAGTCGGTGATATTTTTTGTTTTTTTTTTTTAATTTGTAGTGGAGTGTGCATACGGGCAAATTTTTGAAGTCGGTTTTAATTTTTTTGCTAAATTTTTTTTATTAAGACGCGACTCCCATTCCAGTATACCTATACCCTGGAGACCTCAGAGAAATAAAGCCCTGGACCGACACTATTCTAGATATTATTTGTTGTTGACAATAATTTATAAACCAAGTGACATTTCCTCAGCCGCGATTGTCTTTTCATCGTCCACGGCTAATATGATTTTCCAAGCGTTAAGCAAACCCCGCATTGTATAGACGAAAAGTGGGTTTTTCGTAAATTAATCGAAAATTACTGCATTTAGGTATAGGAAACCTTACACACAGTTGTCATCATTTTTAGTGGTGAATAAGATCGCATTAAAAAAAATGGGGGTTTCCATTTGAAAATTTCGAAATTTAAGCACATTTTGAATGTAATTTTTATTCATATTTTGAGAATAAGAACGGATTTATTTCTCAGCAGAGATTACTAGGTCAGGCCTTCTGTTACACGATGCCAAAAATTCGTTTTGAAATTTCGCGGTTTCCTCGTATAAATTGTTAATTGACTTTAGGTCTGCACCTGTAATTTTTTTCGGAAAAATGCAAATATTTCAAAAACGGTTGGATTTAGACATAGGACATGTTGCATGTTTTTGTTCCAAAATGATGCCTAAAATTAAAAAATGCAATAATATACAGGGTGTTCCATTTGAGATAAGAAAGTTGATATCGATAAGCGGAAGTGCCAGATTCACCAAAATATTTTAGTTGAGCAGCGCCCATCGGCATTGGTGAGGTGCCAAATTTTCAGAATTTTTCTACTTTTAGTTTTCCATATATAGATCGACGCAGTCCGTGGTGGGCCACCCTGTATAGTGTTGGTCCAGCTATACCTAACAATAAATTATTGCCAGTATCATTATTACCTAGACGCATGAGTGACGTAAGCGGGCGACCCCCCGCTAGGCGGTCCGCCGGTCCACAGCGTGCGACGCTGCCGCGTCACCGTCGGCGCCGGCGGTGCCGCGACGTCGTCGTCCTGACAGCAGCGACGCAGGGCTGCGATTGGCTAGCGGCCGGCACGACGCCGCGCATGCTACGATCGCCGCCGTCGGCGCGCGAGCGACGACCTCACCATAGCACCCGCTGAAATGGAAAGACAAAGCGGTGTTGGCGATCATTTGTTTGAAAACATGAGGAATATAATAATAAACACACGGTGCCTGAAAATTTTGTAAAACGTGTAGCAGCATAATATACTTTTTTTACGAGCGCATGTAAATCAACACAAAACATCTAATAACATTATTTTTGTCATTTCTCACCACAAAACATCTAGGCACTGACCTAGGTTATACCCGTAAAACATTAAAATTAGGTTGTAATGTTTTGTGGTTGATCAAACCCACAGAAAAACACATAACTCTAACCTAAAACAAATTAATAGCCGATTTTAGGCGATCGTCTGGTTTTAACCGCGGTTATCTTTCCGGTTGTCCTTGGTTTGAGGTTTGAGATCTTGAATAACCAACAAATGTCACCATTTGAAACTCGCCCAAATGTGTATGGTTAACCCAAAAGTAATTTAGGGGAATAACCAAGGAGAAATGTCATACTACTACCCGTCCATATCGTCACTTATATTCGTGTATGTTGGGTTTTGTTAAATTTGTTACAAGTGAATAAAAGCATGTAATAAAATTACATTTAACAGAAGACTTGCTATTTCCATATCTCCGACTTCAACCTGGAACCTGGACATCTCCACATTCTCCACCTTCAGCCTTCAACATTCACACAAAAGAGATGTTTTTGTTATTCAATTGTTTTTTAAATTTATGGATCTAGATGAAAATATGAAATCACTACACTTGCCTATATCAGCAACTATATTTATAAGTTTTGAAAAATTCAAACTCGCAACAAATTGGCAAATCAAGCAAATGACATTTGTTGTTTTCAATAATCGCGGTAATTACCCTGCTCCTGAGTTGAGTAAATACCGCGGTTATTGTCGGTCATAACGATGACGTATGAAGGGCTTCTTTGTGACGTCAGAGAGCTATAACCAACAATAACCGAATCGCGTAAACGTGTTTGGTATTTACCGGTTATTAATGGTTATTCGCCTAAAATCGACTAATATAACTTCGACCCTTGCAAAAATGTGTTTTAAATAATGAATGCAAAAATGTAATAAATTTGTAATGAAAATGAATATATTTTAGGTAAGACAGAGCGTGTTGGAATATGAGTTGTCGTTTGGATATAAGAAATAAAAACCAAAATTTTTCAAAAATTAACAAAAATAAGCGTCTGTGGACGTTTATTGAAAAATTTTTGTTTACAAAATTCCGAAGAAGCACCTGTATTTTTCCAATTTGTTTAATGTTGATATAAACCTCCGGAAAATAAAAAAAAACATAGAAATGGCTTCCACTACCGCAGTGTTTTCTTTCTGTAGAATTTTTGTTTATTTGCAATAGGCCAAAGACGAGGTTGCCATGATTACATGAATGCCATGATTATATAAATATTAATTTTCTGTTACATCATATTTACCCTCCTTAAATGGACTATTTTTGCTTCATTTTTCTGAGATTTTTGCCCAATCCGACAACGATGCTTTAAAGCTGACATGTTGTATTTTAATAGCATTGTTTATAGTAGTCCTTTGGGTTTATAGTCGCTTTTTCAACTTTGTTTCATTTTTTTGTGTTATTTTTCTGGATACTTAATTAATTATTTTATTTTATTATATTATTATTAATTATGTATATTAGCTTTACTACATTACAAAAATATATGATTTCATGAATGATATAGTTAGCATAGTGATTGTTATTGTGCTGAGCGGACAGTATAAAACGCAACAATTTTTTTTCAATTAAATTTGGGACTGCACGGTTGATTTAATCATTATGAAACAAGAGTACCTTTTTGTTGTAGAATGAAAAGATGCACTAAAATGATGGACCTGCAGGACCAAAAAGATAACCTCGAAAAAGTTACGCGTAAAAGCGTGATCAAAAAACAGCGCAAGTGGCGCCCTCTGTGAGATACGGTGAAATTGACATTTTCAGGTTATTCTCCATCCCCAAAAACATAGCAGTGCCAAATTTCAGTTCAGCAGCTTGATTATTTTGGTAGATATAGCCATAATTCAATCTAAAAAAGAAGAACTTGAACGCACTGTATCTCTCAAACAAACAACATTTGTTTAAGCAATGTTGAGCTCAATCGCAATATTTTGGTCTCCCCTACCCCCAGTTTCGGGATTTCCCATTGCTGGTTAATCACCCTGTATAAGTTGTAGCCAGGAGAGAGGCTTCCAAAAAATCGAAAATTTCAGTCCTGCGCCAATGCGCGGAAACTATAAAACTTATCTAAAATCTGATTGGTCCACCAAATTCCCCTCAAAAAAAGTAGTACAGTGACGTGAAAACCGCAACCCTCTAGCTTTAATAATAACCGAGATTTTTGAGAAAAACACCCAAAAACACCCAAAATGGGACACCCTGTACAGTTTAAAGTAAGAAAAAATGACTATGAACAATGAACCAAAAATTATTCGTTTTCAAAATGGAAAGGATTGTTGATCAGCGAAAATTTCATGTTTCGAATGTTGGAGTTGACAGATGTTTTGGGGCACGTTTTGTCAATTTCAACGCAAACGGTTGATTTTATCGTTATGAAACAGGAGTACCTTTTTGTTGCAGAATAAAAAGATGCACTAAAATAATGTATCTGTAAGACCAAGAAGATAACCTCAAAAAAAGTTACAAGTAAAAGCACAATCCAAAAAAATCGCACGTAGAAACTGACATTTTCAGCATTCTCTATCCCCAAAAACACTGCAGTGCCAAATTTCAGTTCAGCAGCTTGATTATTTTGGGAGATATTGACATAATTTAATTTCAAAAAGGGAACTACAACGCCCTGTATCTCAGAAACGAAGAACTTTAGCTTTATATGAGCAACCCACCTTATAATGATTTTTTCTACAAAAAGTCAAAGTCCTGATCAAAAAACCTGGGACACCCTGTATAAATTCTTCTGTGAGAAATAAAAAGAAATGCACAGGCCTTTCAAAAAATTTAAAGAGCGTGGTCCCCATCCATGAGTCATCCGCGTCCGCTGTTGCTGCACTTTCCATATCTTTATTTTTGTCCTGCTATTGCAGTCTACACACAGAATATTATCGTTGTCCATACTGAAATATATTACGTTGTTATAAGTAACAATTCCACAATAAGATTGAGAAGTTAAATCATCTTTTTGGATCGTGTTTCACTAAAAAGTTTTTTATCGATAATAAATTTGGAAGGAGTGTTTATCTATACTAGGAGTTCCGCGGGCAACCAAGTTTATAAAATAAACAACTATTATTTATTAGATAAAGTCATCGTTTAAATATACCTACAGATAAACAAACAAAAACGTTCTTAGTAGATATTATCTCAATTATTACTTAGTTGGCTAGTCAAGAACAGAAGTGATCTAAGTAGCATTTTAATTGTTTTAAGATGTTTCTATAAATCGGGCTGTTATTTTCATATACTTCTTACAAAATTGTTTTTTTATATTATTATAAATAACAAATAGAGTTTCCTGAGCTTAATCATTACAAGAAGATGTGGGGTAATGGGAAAATTTTTAATTTTTTCTCTCTTGGATCACTTCTGCTTTGTGGAAAAGGGTATTTTTCATAATTGATCCAAAAAATAATAGCATCCATTATTAGCACCACATTCATCATAGGAAATTGCAAAAAAAGTTGAACACATAAATGTTTCATTTATAAAATTTAAGGTAACAATTCGAAAAATCATTTTAGTCCGTAGTTTAATCCCTATTTTCACATCCACTATTAGCTTCGTTCCAACAATAGTTTTAGGAGGCCAGTTCTAGCGAATCAGAATGCAGAAAAGTAATTTCAGAACTGTTTTCAACCATTCAGATTGCCGAGAGCCGGTTCAGAACTGATGTTGGAACAAACCCATTGTTTATTTTTAATTGGTTTTTTTGCCATCAAACTGGTGAAAAGACAACTTTATCAAGTTGCCTGGAAAATTAATAAATTCTTAACAGTAAATGAAGTAAACTTTGAACTTGTAACTCAAAAAATATCTTCAATAAATTTGTTTCCTGAGCTTTCGGAGAATAAATCTTCCTCCTTTCTCAAAGATCATGTCACGTCAAAGTGAAATGACAGATTATTAAATTTCAGGATAAAATGTAATGACAACAGAAACAATAGCCTTGCCACCTGTCTGATATTGTACCATGTGTTCTATCTATTTATTTATACTAACTTCTCTTTGAATAAGTGGCAATAATATTTTACTGAATTCCACTGAACATTCAGCAACACAGTTATCTGTATTTCCTAGAATAAATGCTGATTCTTTAATTTTTCGTCTATTTTCTACTTCTTCTTTGAGAATGGTTTGGACCTATCCCACAAAATCCTATGATTGTTATTAAAAGAGTGTTCACATATTTTCGACTTAGTGAAAAAAGTGCAACAGTTAAAAGACAGGTCGAGTAAAAAATTACGCAGCTCGCATATATCGTGTTAAATATTTTACTATCCCCTTTTAGAAATCTGATTTTTTTATATGATCACACTATTAATATAATATATTAATTAATATACAGGGTGATTCACGTAAGTGGTTCATTAGAAGTTTACGGGGAAGGAGTGCGAATTTTGATTTGAAATTTTGGTTACTTATATAACAGGTTGTAAACTTTCTTTCTAAAATATTTTCAACTTGCGATCACTTCCGGTTATACCGGAAGTCTATAGCAACTTTGTTATTTCAGATAGAACACCCTATATATTATTACACCATTTGGTTCCCTATTAAATTCCAAATCTTTTTTCTGAATATAATGTGTTCCCTATTCCTAACCCTTTTCGAGATATTCGCAAATTTTTGATTTTTTTGAATGTTGCAGCCATCGACCATAGTGATGATAACTTTGAAATTTATTATAAATCTGGAAAACTGAAATTTTGGACTGTCGTAGGCGAAAGTCAACTTTATTAAATGGTTTGTATGCCATTTCAAAATATTGTACAGGGTGTTCGGGAAAAAAATCCCAACATCAACACCGAAAAATTGAAAAATCTCTTTTTTTCCAAATGGAACCCATATTTTTTTATTGCACCATTGAAATGCTTGTGAAAAGACAGTTCAAAAAGATAAACACACTATATGTCTAAATGAAGCGGTTGCTTCGTTACTACGCAAAATACGTATTTTTGCTGCTCCATATCAAGAAACAACAGACCTTTTCTAATAGGCGAGTTATGGACATCAAAATTGCCGACTTTACTACAAAAATCGCCCGATTCGCAAACGCTGCAAATCGAAATATATCATATTCATATTATATAAATATCGCGGTGAAAGAACCCAAGTTAGTCATAATTGTAATAAAATACAGAACGTTACTCTGCCCATTGTCTGTACGAATTTCTACAAATAAAAGTCGTTTTTAAAAATCGTGTTTCCGAACCCGCGATTATAATTGGCGCTGCGAACAGGATCGCCGTACGGCATCCCCGAGAAAATTTGCCGGTTCGTTTCAACGGTTTGACGGCGAAAAACAACTGCAAGAATCCATCAACCCCTACAGAGTGCCGAGGAATGAAGAACATCTACAGAATATCTCTATTCCTGTAAGTAATCTTCCATTTTTCCATGAGCTCTGAGTACCCTGAAGATTCTTTAAGTGCAGTTATTGATTTAGCCTTTTTTTCTACTCCCCCTTCTCAAAAAACAAAACCTGTCCCTAAGTTAAGAAGACCCGCACCCCCTACGGATCTTGACGAAGATTCACCTCCCTCTACATCCAACGGAATTCGTGACCGAAGTCCCATTTTAAAAGAAGTACAAAAGCCCCCTTTATTCACAATGCTTTCAAACAGCGACATTAATAACCTTTTTAATACCTTGCCCGAATATTCCCCCGAATCAAATTTATCTACTTTTATAAACAGTGTCGATAATTTATTTATCTTTTTACATACTCAAGATGCTACTGAAGTTCAAAATTACATAGCTAATTGCCATGTTCTATCTAAAGTCAAAGGAGAAGCCAGAGATTTTTTAAATTTACATAAAAAGCAAAATTGGCCTGAAGTCAAAGTGGCTCTTTTACAAAAATATGGAGACCAAAGAACAGAAGATATTTTATTGACGCAACTAACAACAACCGCACAAAAACGAAGCGAAACTTATAATGACTATTTTCACAGAATTAATTTAGCTCTTAACGATCTTCTCCAACATGTATCCCTACACGACGAACCCAACACTGCTTTATTTAAGAAAAACTTTTTTGAACAACAAGCTCTCAGAACATTTTGTACAGGACTAAATAATCCTTACTGTGATCACCTTTCGCATTTTGAGTTACAATCCCTGGATGAAGCTTTACAAAAATGTGTTTCGTACGATAATCATAGACAACAACAACAGTACATGTCATACCTAAAATCAACCCTTTACCCTTCTGACTACTCTAACAGAAAACCTACTTTACAACCTAACCCTATACCTAGAAGACTTTCCCAAAATCAAAATCCTAATCAAAATTACAATCCAAGACCACCACCACCGCAATTTCAAAATCATCGACCTTTTGGAGACATAAATAGACCAATTCCCCAACGCACCAATCTACCCACCAATCGAGAAGTTTTTGGTAATCAAAACCCTAGACCGTTCCCTCAACAACAACCACAAAATTACCTGAGACCGTTTCCTAAACAACAACAAAATATGCCTAGACCCATGTCCGGCGTAGAAACAATTCGAAACACAAATAATTTCCGACTTCCTACGACTCAAATGAGTCGAAACCGTACTTTCCACAACAATACTGAAATTTCCCCCAATTACGAGGAAAATGAGGAAAATTTTCAAACACAAGCCTCGGAACCCTCTACCAGCCAACAATAATTCAATTAAATAATGTTTTTAACAAAAAGAAACTCCCATATTTTTACCTTCCCAATTCTGGCCTAAAAGTCCTTATAGACTCAGGTGGTTCAGATTCCCTTATCACTCCCCAAGCTGCAGAACTGATAGACCAATATCAACGTTATGAATATATAGAACCTTTCACTTTAATATCTATGAAAACCCCTACTAATTATAATAGAAATTTATTTTACCCCCTATTTTCCGAAATCGGAATAATGCAACCACTTATAGTTCGCATTGCCGATTGGCATTCCGATTTCGACATTCTTTTCGGCACAAGTGAATTAGATTCACTTGGAGCAATTATAGACTATGAAACCCACCTTTTTAAAATAAGAAAATTAAATATAAGTATTCCTTTCGAAGTCATGTACCAAGCCAATAATCGTTTACAAATTCCTGTAAACATTAATTACGGTGACGTAATACTTCCCGCTATCATACACAATAACGAAATTATTATACCGGAATCTCTGCACAAGTCGCGAAATGGCTTCGTGGAAGTCCCCGGTATCGAAATAAATAATTTTTCTTTTGATAACCCAGTCGAAGTAGAAGCCTTTACCCATTATGAAGAATCACGACCCCCCATGTCTTCTTCTGATTTTAATGAAAACCTAATCCGTACACACCACCTTAACCTAGAAGAACGTTCGAAAATAATTTCTCTCTGTCATAAATTTAAAGATATTTTTTATTACGAAGATTCTGATCTAACTTTCACTAGTTCCGTAAAACACCACATTCGCACAAAAGATGAAAACCCTATATATACTCGTTCATATAGACATCCTAGAAATATGCAAATCGAAATAAATAACCAAATTGATAAACTTCTCCAAAACAAAATTATCCGCCCGTCTATTTCTCCCTATTCTTCACCTGTATGGATAGTACCAAAAAAGGCAGATGCCTCCGGCAAGAAAAAATTTCGTATGGTAATTGACTATCGAAAACTTAACGAAAACACAATAGAAGATAAATACCCCCTCCCAAGGATCGACGAAATTTTAGAAAATTTAGGAAAAAGCATTTATTTTACGACACTTGACCTCGCTCAAGGCTTTCACCAGATAGAAATCCATCCAGATTCTCTCGAAAAAACAGCTTTTACCGTCCCAAATGGCCATTACGAGTACCTACGAATGCCCTTTGGTCTCAAAAACGCTCCAGCATCATTCCAGAGAATGATGGACGAAGTACTCCGGGAGTTTATTCATAAATTTTGTTTTGTTTACATGGACGATGTAATAATTTTTTCAAAATCCCTACAAGACCATTTAATTCATATCAAACAAATTTTCACAAGACTTAGAGAGGTAAATTTAAAGGTACAATTAGATAAGTCCGAGTTTTTAAATAAAGAAGTTGCCTTCTTAGGACATTTAATTACCCCCGATGGCATAAAACCCAATCCTATAAAAATCCAAGCGATCCAAGATTTTCCAATCCCAAAATCCACAAAAGAAATCAAAAGTTTTCTCGGCCTTTTAGGATATTACCGCCGTTTTATTCCGGATTTTGCTAAACTAACTGTCCCATTCACTAGATGCTTAAAAAAGGGAACAAAAATAGATACCAATCATCCACAATACATTGAGTGTTTTCAAACGTGTAAAACTCTTTTAACTAATAGTCCTATCCTACAATATCCTGATTTTTCCGAACAATTTACTCTCACAACAGATGCGTCAAATGTAGCATTAGGATCAGTACTATCACAAAAAGCAAAACCTATCGCTTATTATTCTCGTACACTAAATGCCGCAGAAAGAAATTATTCTACTATAGAAAAAGAGTTGTTATCTATAATTGAATCTTGTAAGCACTTTCGCCCATATCTCTATGGAACAAAATTTCAAATCGAAACTGATCATAACCCTCTCGTTTGGCTTTATAAAATAAAAGAACCTCATTCGCGCTTAGCCAGATGGAAAATAAAATTAGAAGAATTCAATTTCGACATTAAATACAAGAAAGGAAAAGAAAATGTAGTTGCCGATGCTCTATCTCGTATTGAAATTAATGCCCTAGAAACGGAATCCCAAATTGCAGAACCCCCTTCCGCTAATGATGACTTCGACATTGACGCTTTTGTTAACGAAGTAGCTGAAAGAGAAACCGGAAATTCTACACAACACACCTCTATAGAAAATCCTATTGCCGAAATCCCATTTTCAGACGATCCTATTAACCTTTTCTCCAATCAAATAATTTTCGAAATTTCCGATAAACCCGAAACAATTTACAAACTAAAGTTTAAAAACAAACATCGCTTCACTGCCAAAATTACTGACGAAAATTGGAAAAACGAAATCACACGTCTACTTACTGAAATAATTAGACCAAACCAACGCTATTATATCTTATTAAAAGACCCCCGTATGCAAAAATATCTCTCTAATTATGTTCGCTCAAAATATGATAATACCGTTCAATTATTTTTCTGTTCAAAATTCCTTCAAGATTTAGAACGACCTGAAAATCAACTCACTTGTATATCTAACTATCACAAAGAAAACCATAATGGAATCTTAGAAACGTACCAACACTTAAAACAAAAATTTTATTGGCCTAACATGAAGCAAGATATTATTAATTTCATAAATAAATGCGATATCTGCCTCAAAAATAAATACGAACGACATCCCTATAAGCTCCCTTTTAAAGGACCTCTCCTTGGACAAAAACCCTTCGATATATTACACATTGACCTCTTTGCTTGCAACAAAACTCCTCACTTAACCGTTATCGACTCATTTTCCAAGTATGCTCAAGTATATAAACTTTCCGACAAAACTCACACTACTGTACTTAGTAAACTCCGACACTACTTTTCCCATCATAATTACCCTAGAAAAATAGTATGCGACGAAGGAGTAGAATTTGCCAACTCCCTCTTTCGAGAATTCTGTAAACTTCACTCTATTGAACTCCATTTCACCACTATAAATAACCCAAACTCTAACAGCCCCATAGAAAGGTTCCACTCTACATTCATAGAAAAATTACGTGTTATGCAAGAACAAAATCCCAACGAATATTTCGACGATACCGTAACCCATTGTGTCCTAATTTATAATCAATCCATTCACTCCGCCACTGGCTATTCCCCTTTTTCAATACTTTATGGACCATATGCTGAAGAAATAAATTTTGACTTCGACACACCAGTCTACGAACTTTACAACCAAAAACACAAAAACGAACTTCAACCCTTTTTACAAAACTTATACCAAAAACAATTAAATAAACAAACAAACATTCTTAACAAAAGAAATGAACAACTGACACAAGACACCCCGCAACCACATGTAGGCGAAACTGTATATATATCCAAAGATAACCGCAACAAATTAACCGCTCCTTTTGTCCCTATAAAAGTCACAAAAACCAACCCCACTAAAATTCAAGGCTTAACACGGAACTCCCGAGAAACCAACACACACCCTCGAAAAATTAAAAGACTAAGAAAAACCTCTCGTTTACAGGTCCTTCCTCGCTCGAATCCCGTCCTTCGAGATCCATCCCTTAGTGACTAATGGATATTTTCCCGAACCCCTAGGGAATGCTCAATTATTCGACCATTTCCATAGACACATAATAACAATAAACTTAACCCAAATCCAATCTACTTTGCAACAAGTATATTTAAATTTTGGCTTAATTAACAAAACAAATTCCACTCATACACAATCCTTACTAGCACAATATAATCATTTTTATACTGAAACTTCAGACAACTTCCACAAAATTTATAGACCACGGAACAAACGAGGACTATTGAACTTTTTAGGCAACGCAATAAAATACGTTACAGGTAATCCAGACAATGACGATCTTGTTCTTTTGTCAAACCATATTAATGCTTTAGAAATAAAACAATCAGAAATTATTCAAAATCAAAATAAGATTATATCCTATGCTTCTTCTACCAATTTTAGATATAACAAATTCATAAAAGAAATATATTCAAATACTCAAATATCCGCGACAAAAATAAACGATTTATCTGACACATTAGATAAGTATATGTCCATACATAATGAAATTTTAAATATTCAAAGATTAAATAACTTCCTTCAAAAAATACTTCGTACCCTTAGCCTTGCAACCCTCTCTCTTTCCAACATAGAACTTCTTACACTCTCCGAAATCACTTCCTTAGATAATCAACTTCGAAATCAATATTCAAAAACATCTCTTATTTCAAATGAATTGCACCCATACGAATTAATAGAAAACTCAAAAAGCACAATTTTTACTTTAGAATCTCAGATGCTTATAATCCTTAAGATACCCATCCTTGATTCCCATATTTTTGAATTATCCCATATTTACCCTATCCATAACCCCTATGGAGATATTCTCGTCGCACCTGCACCGTACTATGGAAATTACCACTGGTATACCGACTGCACTCCTCACGACAAGAAGCACATCTGTCAACCTACTACAACAACAATCTGCCAACCACCGAATTTACAACATTGCACCATGGCTCATCTTAACCAGCCCATTATTCAACAAACTGAAAACCACCTCGTAATCAGCACCTTCACCCCCATCGAGATCGAAGAAAATCGCAAGAAACACACAATTAATAAACCTTCTTATATAAAAACTAATCAGACAATATTAATTCAAGGGAAACGCTACACTGTACCAACAACTTCAAACCAGCAAATACCAGATGTCATCCCCATCCGATGGAAACCCACACATCATCTTCAGTTGCCACCGCTTAGCAGTCTACCAGAGGAGACTTTGCAACTTACGCCGTTACAACCCCTACATCTCGCACCTATCACTACAGCCACCATTTCATGGACCACAGCTATAATCCTGCTAATTTCGCTTGGACTCATCACGTATATCATTGCCAGGAAAAAGAAGAGGATACACACTTTACTGTTCAAACCCAAGATACCCCTAGAGAAGCTACTTCAACCCTTAGAGCCAAAGATCGAGGACGATCTTCCAACTTAAGGGGGGAAGAGTTATGGACATCAAAATTGCCGACTTTACTACAAAAATCGCCCGATTCGCAAACGCTGCAAATCGAAATATATCATATTCATATTATATAAATATCGCGGTGAAAGAACCCAAGTTAGTCATAATTGTAATAAAATACAGAACGTTACTCTGCCCATTGTCTGTACGAATTTCTACAAATAAAAGTCGTTTTTAAAAATCGTGTTTCCGAACCCGCGATTATAATTGGCGGCCATGGATTTTTCATTTGTGATTGTCATTTATTGTGTTCCAAACAATAAAATATTAACTGTTGACAAGAATGGCTCAAATTAACTATTGTAACGAAGATATTTTGAATATGTTTTACACTCATGGAGAGTGTAAAAAATTTGTAGAAAGAACAATTAGAGTTTTTAATGAAAGGCATTTACATTTACCACCTTTGACGAAAAGAAAATTCGAAATTTCAAAGTCCATGGCAAGGTCCAAACAAAGAGAAGCAAATGTAAATACGTAACAGGTAAATAGCATAATATGAATAAAGTGTTTTACTTACATGTAGTTTCTTGTTTTTTCTTCTAGTACCTATTATTATGTAATTGTTAGTATTATTTAATTTTGTATTGTTGCTTCTCAGGGAAAAATATTATTAAATAGCCCTTAACCTTGTCATATAATTGCGTTATTTCATTTTCCATGGCCCCCTATAATGTGACGCTCCTTGAGAAATGGCATCTTTGTTGATACAGAGCAGAAAAAATTCGTATTTTGCGTAATAACGAAGCAACCGGAAGTGATCGGAAGTTGAAAATTCGCACTCCTTCCCCGTAAACTTCTAATGAACCACTTACGTGAATCGCCCTGTAGATAATATAATACTATATTAAATATAGATCACTTCTGCACTTGCTCCTTTAAAAGAAAAAAAAAGATCCAAGTAACACTGAGTGAATTGGATCACTTCTGCAGCCTAACAGATACTAGTACAATTTTAGATGTAAAAACAAACGTGAGGCACTTGGATCTCTTTTGCATACGGAAGTTTACATATTTTAAAGTGCAGAAATGGTATTAACTCCATTTTTGGTAAAAATGTTACTTGTTCTTGACTAGCCAGTTACCAGAAACGATTTGAAGGTGAATAAGTCAGCAGGCCACCTGTTGGCATTGCCAAAAAAATAAACAATTTACCATTCACGACAATCGGACAAGTGGGTATCATCGTAATGGTCGGTGGCATATGGGACAACAACTTTGACATCTCCCATATGCCATATGTTGACGTCCCGACTCGCAAACAGATCATGCAACAACAAGGGGAACACGGAATGCTCACCTCTGAGATATCTTCGCCCCGAAGTTTCTGGAGCGAATGAGGTACTCACTCCCCCGATAAAAAATTAAATAGGCCCTGCTGGCCGTGCGCGTTGCCAATGCTCAGAAGGCAAGAGTGGGGCGAGCTCCTTTAAAAAAAATATTCCGCCCAATATTTACATGGGGATTTAATAAAGCATAATGCGAATAATTTCGCTAATTACGGACTGGCTGGCAAACAAAAATTAGATATAATGAAGGAACGAACGGCTGTTTTTTCGGGTCCGCCTCGAATAGAGTAATTAACAGTACTTATGCCAAAGGAGGGAGGCGGGCCTTTTGATTCTCTCTTTTTATGATACCTTAATTTGTTTCTTGTTGGGACCGAGCCGAGGTCGAACAAACAGACCATTCAAAAACAAACGCGCCCTTTGCCTCTGAAAGGACCTTTTAATATTTGGCGCGTAAACATATGAAAGAATCCGCGATTCTGAGAATAACAGCCCCTCTGCCCCGGCGTCATGGCAACCTACGCTCTAGTTTCTAGAAAATAGAAACTAAGCCGGCTGTGCCCACTTACATTATTCATTTCGGCGCAATAATAATGCCCACAAATAATAATAATAATACCCCGAAGGGCGGCGGTTCTCTGGTCAAAAAACGTACAAAACTTCCCTCTGAAAGGGAAGTTCTGGTGGATTTCCCTAAACTTCCCCGAACTTCCTAGGACTTCCAGTGGACTTCATCCGAATTTCCTTGGACTTCCCTATAAATTTCCGCGAAAATAAAATTTTTGTTTGCGCACCGATTCTGAATTTTTTTTTTTTGATAGGTTTCAGTTTTATGTATCGCGGCACTTGCGACGGCCCCCTCCACTTTCCTCCTAGGCCACGCCCCTTACCTCGCCGGCCAATCACATCGCTCTAACCCATGAAGCGCGCATCGGCACGTGGTTGGCGCCAAATTTAAAATTTCGGAAATAAAAAAAATCCCTAGGGTTCGAACCTGCGATCATCGATTTACAAGGTCGACGCTCTAACGGTTAGAGTCTAACCACTTGAGCCATCAACGCATTTGAAAATATTACCTTAAAATGGTGTAAACTAGAATCTCGATGACGTCACAGAACTAAGAATAAGGAAAATACAGGGTGTCTCAAAAGCAACTGACATGTCAAAAATGTATACAGAGTGAATCAAAAACTTGTTAAAGCTAAAAGGACCTAACGGCATAGGTATAGGGTGGACAACAAAATTCATATGTGTGACAAAACATAGGAAAGACCCTAATAATTTCATCGCTTTAAGTCACAGATTTTTTTCTCCAATAGGAAAGGGGGGGGGGGCAACAAAAAATTCATATACCTACAGGGTTTGACAAAAATCCAAAGCCAACGACCTCGTTTTTAGGAAAATGGACTCGTCCAAAGTTATGGACTTCCCCGGACTTCCCTGTGACTTCCTTTGATTTCACCCAACTTCCCCGGATTTCCCGAAACTTCCTTGAACTTTCCCGGAACTTCCTTTGGAATTCCCTGCAAGTGTACAGGACTTCCCCCTCTGAACCGCCCCTCATAATACCCTCGCAATACCCCAAACTAGGAGTCCCCAGAAGCAACAAGATGCTTGTGCGGGGGAGGGGGGCAATTGCTATTATTTTGTCTTCGTTGCCATTTGCGGCTAGGGCCGACTTTTTTCCCGATAGACCTAGGATAGCATTCGCTCAAGTACTACGGAAAACCCTAAAAAACCGTAGTAATCCCAGCAAATAGTTATTTACATTGAAAACAATCAACTGTAACTTGCTTTCTTACAAATTGGTATAGTACGGAAGCGTGGAAGGGCCGCGTAGTAATTTTCTCTTTAAATTCAGCCTTTTTCTCAACATTTTGACTTTTTCTCAACATTTTGACTTTTTCTCATTTTAAAATTCAGACTTTTTTCTCAAAATTTTGAGATTTTTCTCAACAATTTGACTTTTTTTCCGAATTTTAAAATTCGGGTCTTTTTCTCCGAAATTTAAAATTCAGAAAAAAGTCAACATTTTTAGAAAAACCTCAAAATATTAAGAATAAAGTCAACATTTCTGAGAAAATAGTAAGAATTTTAAAAATCCGAGAAAAAGTCTGAATTTTAAAATTCAGGGAAAGTCTAAATTTTAAAGTTCAGAGAAAAGTCAACATTTTGAGAAAATCTCAAAATTTTAAAAATAAAGTAAACCTTTTAAGAAGAGTTTGAATTAAAAAAAGTACTACGTGGCCCTCAGGCCCTCCTACGCTTCCGTATATTTTCCCTGAATTTTAAAATTCCGACTTTTTCTCAAAATTTTGACTTTATTCTCAACATTTTGAGATTTTTCTCAAAATTTTGATTTTTTCTGTTAATTTTAAATTTCGGCGAAAAACGCGAATATTAAAATTCCGAGAAAAAGTCAAAATGTTGAGAAAACAGTCTGAATTTTAAAATAAAATTACTAGGTGGCCCTTCCACCTTCGGTAAAAAAGTCTGAATTTTAAAATTCGGACAAAATATTCAATATTTCAAAATATTTAATATTTTTGAGCAAAAAGTAAGAATTTTAAAACTCGGAGAAAGCCTAAGTTTTAAAATTCGGAGAAAAAGTCAAAATTTTTAGAAAAATCTTAAAATTTTGAGAATAAAGGAAAAAATTTGATATTTTATTAAAAAAAAAATACTACGTGGTCCTTCTACGCTTCCGTAGTATAGGTACCTAAATACAAAAAACCTAAAGTAAAAATGAAATTTCAATTTTTTCTATTAATCCACCATTTATTTAGATAATATTTTTTATACCCCATAATTTTTACATTAGGGTTTTTGTACTTAGGTATACCTATTGACATATTTGTAATAAAGTAAGTTACAGTTTTAATTGTTTTTAATCCACATACAACTTGATTTAAACGAGTAGGCAGGTAAAATATAGTTGAATCGCGACTTTCATTGGTTTCTAGAATGTTCATTGTTCGATAATTTTTAACAAAATTCGTTTAAAGGGATGCCCAATCCAATGGCGTAGTCAGAATTTTTATAAAAAAAAAACACTCATATGATTCCTATTTTGAGCAAGAATGTCGGTTGTTCTGCAGATTAATAAAAACTTAATTGATAAGAAACAGAAACTAAAAGAAACTCTTCTAGAAAATATGTAAAAGTAAAGTGACCCTGTTAATCAATGTTAACAATTCTCTTTTTGCGATTTTGGATTTTTCTTTTCTTAACTCACCCATGTCCACTACAATGTCAGTAACGGGTTTCTTGACAATTTTCCACTTATTTTTGTCGTTAAAAACCGCAAAAAACGCGCACGAAAATTTGTTCTTCTAACTTTCTGGCGATCTTGCTGACAATTCTGGTTCTCTGGCTAACCTTTGCCCCTCTCAGCATACTCCAAGTCGCAAATCTGAGGCCACAATTTCAGCCCATTCCCACGGACGACCGATCTGTTAGTTGATAATAAAGGAACGACAGTAAAACGCTGACGCACTGTCTACGATTTTACGCAAAACGCACTGAAATGCGGATGTGATAAAATATGTTTAACAGTTGAAAATTAAAAACATTAGTTTCGCTTAAACCACAAAGCTATTTTGCTACGCACGGTATTTTAGGGGCAATTATTTTCATTACACTAACAACGCGCATCAGACGAAATAAAAAATGGGCAAAAATTCCTATAAAATGTCATCTAGAGCAAATGCTGTCCTAGTCCTGCCGCAAATGCCACTGAGGACTAGGTAATAATATGCAGGTGTTAAATTTTCATCCGAAATACAAAACTAATAATCAGATAATACCTTTCGTGAATTTATTAAGTGGTGGTATTTTCAGCTTTGGGATTATAATTCGTAAAATTAGCGAAAGGTATTATCTATAACTTCTGCTTTCAATGTTATTGTTATATTTATGAACCGGCATATCTAAGAACGGCAACTGGTCATCCTTTTCTAATAATTATAAACTCTATTGACTGTTATTGATTATGAATCTAATTTAAGAAATTATTTAATTAACTTTATAGTCTTTTCCCAGCAAACAGCGTAGGGTAAAGCAGCTTTGAAAAGAATATTAAAAACAACAACACATTCCAAATTCGTGTTAAAAATATGGCTTATACAGTTTGTCCCCGGATAGCTGAAACGACTCATCTAAAAGTAAAAAAAGTAGAGTTGAAATTTGAGTTTCATATTTCTAAATTGCTAAAAATTTAAAATGGTAGGCCTAGGCTTTTGAAATTTTACAAACCTACTTAGTTTTTCATTCTGAACAAGTTTTCTTAATAAGATTTTGTCTAAAAACCTACAAAAACAGCTACTATACTAGTGTGAAATTTTTTTTCGAAATGTCCCAGGCATACGTGATTTTTCAAAACTAAAGCTTAAACTAGATTTTTTTTTTGTCTTTTACAAGAGTCGTTTGAACTATCCGAGGACACACTATACAATGTGCCCCAGTGTCCCGGCTAAGAATGAAAAGGATGGGGATCTTGCAAATGGTGAGAGATAAGACAACGGTTAAATAGGGAAAAAGTTGCGCAATTTTGAGGTCAATAAAATGGTACAAACAGATTTTTAATATCTTTTTTCGTTTTTGAGTTATTTTGAAAGAAGTGAAATTTTGCGTTTTCGATTTAATTTTTTTCTGAAATTGCTATCACAGATAGAAAAAAAAAGAAAAACACTTTCTTGTGGCACTTTTTAACGGGATTTACGATGGCGTTTTTAGATTTGTTTTACAACATTTCGTTTTTGAGAAACCATCTTCAACTTTATTTTTTAAATACGGACCTGGAGGTTTTTTTTCAGATTTTGAAAGCATTTTTCATTGCAAATATCATGATGAATGACACGAAATATTTTTAATATGTTTTGAGACAATTATACTGCAAATATCTTTCAATCGGAAAACCCAAAAAAGTAGGGCAAAGACTAAAAACAGTCATATACGATAATAAAAAATAAATAAAAAATCCTCCACCTTAGAAGGCTTTGAAACAACGAAACCAACCCCTTGTCATAACTCCCACTGTAAAGCTTTCTTCTGACAATTAGAAAAAGCGAAGAATTTACTCCAAAACACAATGCGACACTGTTTACTGTACATACAACAACTGAAGAAAACCCCAGACAGGACCGTATTTAAAAATATTAAGTTTTCGAAGTAAAAATAAACTGTAAGTTAAATTGTTGACAATACTGATTAATATTTAGACTTCTTATTATTAAATACAGGGCCGCATTAGAAAAAAATTAATCGAAAAAATGAATTTTCAGTATAATTGTCTCAAAACATTTTAAAAATATTTCGTGTCATACATCATGGTATTTGCAATGAAAAGTGCTTTCAAAATCTGCAAAAAAATCCAGGTCAGTATTTAAAAAAATAAAGTTGAAAATGGTTTCTCAAAAACGAAATGTTGTAAAACAAATCTAAAAACGCCATAATAAACTGTTTTTCTTTTTTTCCTATCTGTGATAACAACTTCAAAAAAAAATAAAGTCGAAAACGGAAAATTTCACTTTTTTCAAAATAACTCAAAAACGAAAAAGATATTAGAAATCGGTTTGTACCATTTTATTGACCTTAAAATTGCGCAACTTTTCCCCCCATTTAACCGTTGTTCTCTCTCTCACCGTTTGCAAGATCCCCATGCTGTTCATTCTTATCCGGGACACATTGTATATCTAAATATTATCTAAAAAATTCCGAATATAACAGAAATTTTGTAATGCACCGAGCCTATAGTAAGAAAAATCGTTAAAAAACAAAATCTATCCATATTGTGGCCACTTACCAGGTTAATTCTTTGGAGCACACGACTCACAGACACATATATGATCACATCAGTCAGGTCGGGTTAAATGGTATGAAGAGGTGTCAAGCAAATGAACTCGGTTTATGCCCAGTGCCCCTACTTTGTTGACTAAATTAATTTTCATAACCAATCGGTAATAAAACCACTCTGTATAAGTCGCATTTTTACCAATTTGGCTATATTTAGACAGTAACCAGGTTCCTCAGATTTCCTTTTCGACCGTTTTCGACGTATTTGGTTGCCCAGGACTTCTGGAGCTTCGTATTTTACGAAGAAAATGTACTAACAAGATTTTTTTCGAAGGCCCACAAATAGCATTTTAAAACTGCTGTTAATGGAATCACAACTTGCACACAGGGGTGGCATGAATTAATTCATTTGATTTAATTCATTGAATTAAATCAATTTTTTAAAATAAAGTACCTATACACTTATATTTTTCTTGATTCGTCGCTACATTCAAACATGAGAATTGGGAGAGTACCTTATTGAAAATTATTATACCATACTACAGTGAAGAACTTCAGTGAACATTTCGCACAAGCTTTTCAATTTGCCAAAACTTGTCGCAATGTGGAATTGAATTATCTTAACGAAAACCTAAACTTATTTTATTCGTTTTAGTATAGTCCAAAGCACGAAAGAAAACGTTTCTAAAGAATGCGGGCAGCGTTGCGAGATTTCCTATACGAGTAGTCGTTATTTATTGGCGAATACAAGTTTTATCATATTGAAGCCGAATTTCCGAACTCTGTTATACCGAAAAAATAAAGCTCGCATCACGGGAATACTTACCCATTTTTGTTTATCATTTATTTTTAACGCGGTGTGATAAAACACCTATTATATTTTTTTCTACCATCGCCTTTGAAATACGGCAACACAGCACTTCTTCCAAGGAGTCGGCTAACAAAATCAGTTAGCCAGCGCGTTTTGTACCTGTTTTTATAGTACGTAAAGTTAACTGCGTATTTGGGCTACCACACAGACCTCATTTTTTAGGCCGCTAGCAAGTTTTTTCCGCCGGCTCAGAGAGCTCAGTGGCGTTTCGTATGTTCGGGAGTTAACGTGTGCAAAATGAGTAAACAGGGAAGAACGTTGCATTCTCAAGCACGAGAAATAATTGCCAAGGTTATAAGGGTTTGCCTTCCTCCATAGTCTAAGGCATCACCGTTAAGAATACAATTATATGAAAATTAAGTCAGTGCGAGTTACACAAAATTGAGCTACGCCCCTGAACTGTGACTAATTCTATAATATTTGCGAGTTCTTCCCCCTTACGTCGCACGCATTCTGCCGTAAGGAGGACTATACATGGCTTGAATAAAAGCTTGTTTTTAAAAGGTTTTTTTTATTTCCAATTTTATTACATTTGCTAACACCTTGTAAATAAGAAAAACGCCCAGAATGAATCAAAGTCTACAACCACTTACGAGCAAATAAATTAAAAACAAACAAGAAGCCTGTTTTTTCAATTCGGCTATAAAGATAACAAAAATAAGGGTAGACGTAGAAATTACGAAAATGTCAAAAAAACAATTTCGATCCTTTAGCCTAAACGTATCTTTAGAAGTAATATGCGCTTCAGATTCGGGGAAGCACGATAATTTAAATACAGACTTCCAAGTCCACAATGGGAAAATTGTATATTTGTTTTGAATATCATTCAGACGCCCCGGGAAATGTAAATAACTGAGCATGTGTCTGTGCCATAATGTGGGAAACGAATACAATTCCGGAAGAGGGGGCCAAAAAGGTTAAGTATTTCGTTTTCATGTTTCTGTTTTTTTTTATTTTTTTTTTAAGTTGAGAATTGAATGTGTGCAAAAATCTGGGAGCCAGTGTACAAACAACGATATCGATATAAAATATACGATATATCGAGAAAAATTTGGGAAAAATATAAATACGTACAGTTCAGTAAATAAGTTTTTTGACGAAAAATTTAAGTCGGTAAAGGAAAAAATGCATGGTTATTTTTTGTGTCGGCAATGGTGTTTTTTAATATTGAAGTGCAATCGGGGGATGAATTTAAAGATAATTTAAGATATTATAGAAATAAGATGATTAGATTAGAGAAAATTAACAAATTTTCGAAACAAATATTCTGCTTTTAGATTAAGATAAAGCTATTGTTTAGGTTAAGTTAAAAACTCACACGATGTACTAGTCTATAAAGTATAGAAGGATAAGAATGTATGTTATTAGTAATAATAAACGGTTTTTATAAAAAAAAAATGATATTTATATATAGGGTGATTCAGTTCCGGTGCTCAACATGGGGATCTAGGAAACCGTAACAGATACAAAGTCGGTCAAATGCCGTTAAGAAAGTTAAAATATTTTGATGGTGAGATATTTAAGAAAAACAGAATTTTTTAAAATTAGATTTTATTTTTTCCTGGCGCCATTTGCGATAATATTGAAAAATAAATTATACTTTTTCATTGCAGCTTTTCCGAGGGGGAAATCACTGGCAAAATTTGTACACTAAAATGCCAAAAAGTGCAAAAAAATACCAAAAATTCCAGATTTAGCTTAAAAAATTCCAAAAAAATACCATCAAATTCCGAAAAATACCAAAAAATTCGGGGAAATCACTAGCAAAATTTGTACACTAAAATGCCAAAAAAATTCCAAGAAAATTCCAAAAAATCCCAAGAAAATGCCAAAAAAATTCCAAGAAAATACCAAAAATTCCAAGAAAATGCCAAAAAAATCCAGAAAATACCAGAAAATGCCAAAAAATTACAAAAAATACCAAAAAATATCAAAAATTCCAGGCGCGTGTACACTAGAATTCCTCAGTGATTTCCCCCTCGCGGTCTGCACTCCAGCCTTGTAACAGTGCATGCGCATGCGCATTGTTTACAAAATACGAAAAAATTCCAAGAAAATGCCAAAAATTCCAAGAAAATGCCAAAAAAATCCAAGAAAATGCCAAAAAATTCCAAGAAAATACCAAAAATTCCAAGAAAATGCCAAAAAATTCCAGAAAATGCCAAAAAATTACAAAAAAATACCAAAAATTCCAGGCGCGTGTACACTAGAATTCCTCAGTGATTTCCCCCTCGCGGACTGCACAGTCCAGCCTTGTAACTTCGCGACAGGGCATGCGCATTGTTTAGAAAATACGAAAAAATTCCAAGAAAATGCCAAAAATTCCAAGAAAATGCCAAAAATTCCAAGAAAATGCCAAAAAAATCCAAGAAAATGCCAAAAAATTTAAAGAAAATACCAAAAATGACAAATATTCCAGAAAATACAAAAAACATGCCAAAAATACCAAAAAATTCCAAAAAAATACCAAAAAATGCCAAAAAATCCAGGCGCGTGTACACTAAAATTCCTCAGTGATTTCCCCTTCGGCTTTTTCTGGACTACGACGTGGTATTTTTCGATTTTCTGGGCACTTTTACTAAGAAAAAAATTAATACGGTCCTGGACTACGCATTTTTTAACTTTCTTAACGGCATATTGTTAGGCGAGCGAAGGAGTAAGTTGGCCTCCATTTGACTGACTTCGTATCTGGTATACAGTTTCCGAGATCCCCATGTTGAGCACCGGAATTGATTCACCCTGTATATAAAATTTTATCGTTACATCGATAATACGATAAATCGACATTCCAATATATCTATGCAGTTCTGCGATTGGCAATTGACAGAACATGTTAAAATACTTGGATCCACTCGATGCGTTTAAGAATAAAAGTAAAATTATTAGATTATTTTAAATAGCGTATACAGAGTGAGTCAGTTTTGTAACAGGACATTAACAGGTGATAGATCTTCAAAAAAATAACCGCACTTTCTCGTTACACACTATATCTTTTTAAGGCCTTGTAAAAAAGTTACAGGGTGTTAAAGTTTTAGAAAATATGTGGAATATTGGGTTAGCATAAAACATGTTAATATCGAACATCTTGAACAACCAGTGGCGGAGAAGTGGGTAGTTAGTACAATTGTTTTAGAAAAAGAAATGAATCACCTTGTATAGTAATAACGGGTACTGAATTTTCTATGTAGATTTTAGCTGTAGGTAAAAACGTCCCCTTGGTATTTTTTCGTACGTGTCATGGTTTCATGGCAAATTTGATTTTTTTTATTATTTCAGGATATTTCTAGGAGATTAACTAAACAATTGCTCCATAAGTAAGACACTTCATTCAACGGTAAGACTCTTAATAGAAAAAATGTGTTTCTTACTGTAAATAAAGTAACTTTTTCCAATAAACTTACCCATTCAAGGTTTTACTTTTCAAGATACAGAGCCTAACACTAATTTTATTTTCCGAAATATTTTAGAGTCTGTATATTCAAAAGTATAAAGTTTATTGGAACACGTTACCTTATTTAAAGGTGGAAATAGATTTTTTTACTTTGAATCTTACCTATCGATATTTTTTTTAATTTTTCAGAAATAGCCTGAAATTGTACAAAAAAAATCAAATTTGCCATGAAACCATAACATACTTTTAAGTGTATACAAATCGATAAAAAATGTATTTTGTGAGATATTTTCTAAAACCTTTTTTTGTTCGAAAGGCCTTCAAAAACCGCTTCTTTTGACCTTTCTGCCATTTTCAAAATGCAAATCCAGGGCCGGCTGCGATTTTTTTATACCCCCGATTTTTACGAAACTATTTAGCGATTTTTTTATTTAAAATCTGACCCCACAGCGTTAATCAGAACACCCCGAAACCCCTACATACCAAATTTGAATAAAAAATATACAGAGAGTTCCATTCTGCAGGGTGTCAAAGTGGAGCAAAATAGGAATTTTAAAGGCATCTGCCAAGTCAAGAGTGCCATGGAATCCCCTCAAAACAGTTGAATGGTCAATAGGACCACTCAAGGTGTTGGTGTGCAAAGATCCAATACAAGATATACAGAGTGTTCTTATCTGTGCCATTTCAAATTACTGAATTTTTGGAACTTTATATTGGTCAAAAATCGAGTATATCAAAACCGCTACACACACTATAAAGGAACTAAATCTAAAAAATACAGAAGTCTGCCAGTCAGTAAGTCCATATCAGTTAAGGTGGCTGGTGTGCCACAACAGGAAACGCACAGACAATGTATCATCTTAGACAGTGACTTTGTTGAGTAAGGTCCAATAATTTAAATTGTATTTATTTGTTAGTTGGCATTTTGTAAAGAAATACATTACTTTTGTGTTTATCAATATTTTTTCAATGATTCCACAGCTCTCATGACCCGTATAAAGTTTCATAAAAATTCAGCATTTTGGGATGGCACAGTTAAGAACACTCACACTCACACAACACAATTGGACCTTTGCACACCAACACCTTGAGTGGTCCTATTAACCATTTAACTGTTTTGAGGGGATTCCATGGCACACTTGACTTTGCAGGTGCCTTTAAAATTCCTATTTTGCTCAACTTTGACACCCTGCATATTTTTTATTCAAATTTGGTATATAGGGGTTTTTGGGTGTTCTGATTAACGCTGTGGGGTCAGATTTTAAATAAAAAAATCGCTAAATGGTTTTTGAGAAAATCGGGGTATAAAAAAAATCGTAGCCGTCCCTGGATTTGCATTTTGACAAAAGTAAAAACGTCAAAAGAAGCGTTTTTTGAAGACCTTTCGAACAAAAAAGGTTTTTTGAAAATATCTCCCAAAACACATTTTTTATCGATTTGTATACACTTAAAAGTAGACACCCTGTATACGAAAAAATAACAAGAGGACATTTTTGTTTAGAATTAAAATCTACAACAAAATGCAATTCATTTTATTACTATACAAGGAGATTCATTTTTTCTCTAAGAACAATTATTGTACTTATTACCCACTTCTCCGCCAATGGTAATTCAAGATGTTTGATATTAACAGGTTTATGCCACATATTTTTTAAAACTAACACCCATGAAGCCTTAAAAAGATATAGTTTATACGAAAAAGTGCGGTTACTTTTTGAAGATCTATCACCTGTTAATGTCCTGCTACAAAAAACTGAAATATCGGAGTATGCTTAAAAAAGGGAGATCTAAAAAATACTTATATACCTACCTAAAATAAATATTCAGTTCAGCATACCACGGATCTGCGCAAAAATCAATTATAACACTATGCTAATTAACTAGACTACTTGTTGACCTGACCCAAAAATTATTGTTGAAGTTAGTGAAAAAATAGAAAAGTTACTAAGGAAAAATTGTTATAAATAAATACTACGACAATATTTTGACGAGGTAGCTCCCAAATATCCCTCCCATATCAATAAGTCTACGGTTTTTATGTTTCTTTTTTTTGTTTACGATTCCCATTAAGAAAACCTATTTAATCCCCAAGGCTTTACCTAGATCCCAGACGAAAGTGGGTGAGCACTTCTTGCACGTGTGACACTACGAAAAATGTAGGTTATCTAATCTGGCCATGAAACAGATGAATGATTCCGATCTTTGTTTACGAGGATAATAGTACCAGTAGGTACATACGTTTATAAAATAAACAAGTTGAAGTTTGCGACTCGGGTGTTTGTTGTCGGTGCGATATACGACACGCACGTCGCACGTCGCACGCCATACCGCGGGAACTGACCTTTGAACTGGTTTTTAAATCGTTCAAATCGCACATTGTTTTTCGGTTTTAATTTCGACGAAAAAACGATTATTTTACAATTATGGGTACGCTGTCAACGAATAAATCAATTTCAAATCTTTGGAAATTGCAAAAGTTGTTACTACCTGAAATAAAATCAGTTACAAGATGCAGTGCACACTGATACGCACGTCATCGGCCAGTGCTGGAGTTGCTATTGGTTAGAACCAAAGATATACAGGGTGTTTCTAAATTATGGTGCCAACGTATCACTGTGGCAGGTAGAAAATGTCATTTTGAACAAAAAGTTTCCTATAAACATGGGTCCGAAAATGCATCATAAAAAAGTTACAGGGTGATAAACATATTTTTCGCAAAAACTTCTACAGAAGTTATGCAATTTAAATGAAACTTGGCGCAGTTCATTAATGGCTGAAGTGCAACAATTTCGTGTAAAAACAATTTATTCCTATCGCCCAGAGGCGGAGGGGCGCGGTAGCGCAATGGGTTTTTATACTCATAACTTTTTTGAGGTTATCTTTTTGGTCTTGCAGATTCATCATTTTAGTGCATCTTTTCATTTTGCAACACAAGTGTACTCTTGCTCCATTATGATAGAATCAACCGTTTACGTTGAAATTGGCAAAATGTGCCCCAAAACACCTGTTGACTCCAAAGTTCGAAAAAAAAAATTTTCAACTACCGCTTTCAAATTTCACAGAATAATTTTACCATTTAAAGTGACAAAAAATTCCCTAGGAACAATGTACCAAAAATTGTTCGCTTTCAAAATGGAACGGATTGAGCTCGACAAAATTTTGACACCCTATTTCAAGAAAAGCAATGATTCACTCAGTGCCTATTAGGCATTTTTTTCTTAGTTTTGAACGTACAATTCATCTGTAACATTTAAATGAGGTAGGTGATAATTTTATTTTTCGAACTTTGGAGTCAACAGGTGTTTTGGGGCACATTTTGCCAATTTCAACGCAAACGGTTGATTATATACAGTGTGTCTGGTTTTTCGTGTTAACACCCCTGAAAATCTAAGCAGGCTGGGGGAATTGAACGGGGAATTTTTTTTATAAATATGTCCCTGAAAGGTCATCATTTGCGAGGTATTGGTTTGGCATTGCCGCGAAATCCTGGCCTACGCGATTTTTAAAGGGGTGCGTTTTTCGAAAAACCCTATTAGGCATATTTTTATTTAAAATCTGACTCCACAGCGTTAATCAGGACATCCTAAAACCCCCACATACCAAATTTGAAGAAAAAATATGTAGGGTGTTCCATTCTGCAGGGTGTCAAAGTTGAGCAAAATAGGAATTTTAAAGGCATGTGGCGAGTCAAGTGTGCCATGGAATTACTTCGAAACAGATGGATTGTCAACAGGACCACTCACAATGTTGATATGCAAAGATTCAATACAAAAATATACAGGGTATTTTTCTCTGGACCAGCTCAAAATGCTGAATTTTTCCTACTTTGCTCAACTTTGACACCCTGCAGAATGGAACTCTCTGTATATTTTTTGTTCAAATTTGGTATGTGGGGATTTTCGTGTGTCCTCATTAACGCTGGGAATGTCAGATTTTAAATAAAAAATAACACAATAGGATTATTCGGCATCCTTCAAAATACTCATGTACCAATTTTGGTGAAAAAAATTCGTTATTTTTCTGTGTGGTGCCAAACTTCTAAAAAGTGAATATGTAATTCAAATTCATTGTATGGATCCAGAGTGCTATTAAATCAAAAACAAATGACGCCCGGAGTGTCAATTAAAAGCCAGGCTTAATTAATTAACAAAAATGTGTATTGTTGTGAAATAACCAATTTCACTATTTTAAAATGAAACTCAATTTTTGCTCAACTATACCTAAATGCACTTTTTAAAAAGACATACAGAAAAATAACGATTTTTTTACCAAATTTGGTACATGAGTATTTTGAAGGATGTCGAATATTGTGTTATTTTTATTTAAAATCTGACATTCCCAGCGTTAATGAGGACACACCAAAATCCCCACATACCAAATTTGAACAAAAAATATACAGAGAGTTCCATTCTGCAGGGTGTCAAAGTTGAGCAAAGTAGGAAAAATTCAGCATTTTGAGCTGGCCCAGAGAAAAATACCCTGTATATTTTTGTATTGAATCTTTGCATATCAACATTGTGAGTGGTCCTGTTGATAATCCATCTGTTTCGAAGTAATTCCATGGCACACTTGACTCGCCAGATGCCTTTAAAATTCCTATTTTGCTCAACTTTGACACCCTGCAGAATGGAACACCCTACATATTTTTTCTTCAAATTTGGTATGGGGGGGGGGGGTTTAGGGTGTCCTGATTAACGCTGTGGTGTCAGATTTTAAATAAAAATATGCCTAATAGGGTTTTTCGAAAAACGCACCCCTTTAAAAAATCACAGTAGGCCAGGATTTCGCGGCAATGCCAAACCAATACCTCGCAAATGATGACCTTTCAGGGACATATTTATAAAAAAAATTCCCCGTTCAATTCCCCCAGTCTACTTAGATTTTCAGGGGTGTTAACACGAAAAATCAGAGAACACTTTTGTTGCAAAATGAAAAGATGCACTAAAACGATGAACCTGCAAGACCAAAAAGATAACCTCAAAAAAGTTATGAGTATAAAACCCATTCAGCTACCCCGCCTCCCTTCCTCTGGGCGATGGGAATAAATGGTTTTTACACGAAATTGTTGCACGTCAGCTACTAATGGACTGCACCAAGTTTCATTTAAATTGCATAACTTCTGTAGAAGTTTTTGCGAAAAACATGTTTTTTAAACTATACCTTTATCACCCTGTAACTTTTTTATTGTGCATTTTCGGACCCATGTCTATAGGAAACTTTTTGTTCAAAATGACATTTTCTACCTGTCATATTACGTTGGCACCATAATTTAGAAACACCCTGTATACATATCTTTGCTAGAACGAAACGAGGGGAGGAACACATTTTAACAGGTCTGGACTCGCGCATCCGCAAGTCTATCATCGTGATTTGTGTTTACAAAATGTCACATTCCGTCGATATGTATGTTAATAAGGATATTACTGCATTTCTTTATTATTCATAATTAATGTTTATTCACTTAGTTCTGTTTTATTCCTTGTTAAATAAGGTGCTATATAATATTATTTATGAAAAGTCATCCCGTCTGCGGCCCTGTTCTCTTTGCGAAATATTGCCGTCTACTGTGTTAAGTCGGATTGAAATAGGTAAACAAAAATTAGAAAAATCCACCGAAAATACAATGCTATTCATAAACTTATTATTAGATTTTCTGAAAATCTTATTTCGGGCTACGTTGGTGCATGTTTTGGGTACATTATTGCGCCTGAAGAGAGTCATGACGTTACAGCCCATGCCTGCCAAATATGACATTTAAAATAAAAATTAGGAAAAATAGGGTTTTACCTTGGAAAATAGGAAAAGGTTATTAAGAAAATGTATTCGTATTGTACAGGGTGATTCAGTTTTAATCTGCAACACTTCAACAGGTGATAGAAAACCAAAAAATAACCGCACTTTCTTCTATAAACTATATCATTTTAAGGCCTTATAAAAAAGTTACAGGGTGTTAAAGTTAAAGAATTTATTGAATATTTTACAAACTAGTTGAGATATTTAAGTCATATTTGGTACACGTTATAACGGCATGGGTTAGCATAAGACCTGTTAATATCAAACATCTTGAACAACCAGTGGCGTAGAAATGGGTAATTAGTATAATTTATTTTAGAAAAAAAATAGAACCACCTTGTATAGCAATAAAATGTATTCAAATTCTTATGTAAATTTTTATTGTAAACAAAAACGTTCTCTTAGCATTTTTTCATATGTGTCATGGTTTCATAGCAAATTTGTTTTTTTCGTAATATTTCGGGGTACTTCTGAAAAATTATCTAAAATATTTGCTCCATAAGTAACACTTAAAGTAGAAATAATGTGTTTGCTACCTGAAATAAAGTAACTTTTTCCAATAAACTCACCTATTTAAGGCTATACTTTTGAAGATACAGGGCGTAACATTAATTGTATCTTCCTTAAATGTTTTAGACCCTAAAACACACTCCACACGCACTCCAGCCGGGACTCCCAACTAAGCTACCGGAGATACGGGTTCCATCGGCTAGGTGTTATTTATTCCAATTGATATTAGTTGGTAGCGGTGAGATGTAGACTTCGGCGTCTTCTACAGCTACTAGAAGGGGTTAGAGGGTGTAGAGTAACCATTCATTATTGTTGGTTATGTGAACTTCCTATTTGTTTTTCTACCCACAATATTCGACATATAAGCGACTTAATGCAAGAATGCAAGTATCGAACGTGGAAATTCTAACCTACAATGTCAAGCCAAGAAAATGAAACATAGAAAGATTTTTAGTACCTGTAATTATAAATAATAAATGATGTTTAGTGGCATATCAGGTAAAGGATATCATTTGAGATATGTCACTAAACATCATTTATTATTTATAAGTCGCTAAATGTCGAATGTTGTGGATAGAAGAACAAATAGGAAGTTCACATAACCAACAATAATGAATGGTTACCCTACCCCTCGCACCCACCTAGCTACGCCACTGCCTATTTAGCTAGGGTATCCACACTATCATTTTATACAAATGTGTTAACAAAATAAATAGCTACATATTATTTCTACTTTATTTTCAATAAGGTTTCTTCAGTGGATTAAAACAGCATATTTATTTCTTCGTCCAGTGTGAGTATCGGGGCCAACAATATTAACTGTCGTAATCACAGTGGCGAGGAATTTTTACTTAACCAATCCAATTGAAATCGACAGTTGTGGCGCGTGGGATGCGAGTAACCTCTGCCCGGCGATCATTGTTACCTTTTGATAGGTTAATGCGGGCCAATAGCATCCACCGATCGTTAAAAGATTCGGGTCGCGCCGTGACTTCAAAACAAACACAAGAAATAATTCTAGACCAGAGATATGAAGGAAGAGAATGCGCTTTGACCTACTGCGCAGCCGATTTTTCGGCGACACATTGGGAGCCTAGACGGCCGCCATTTTAACCCAGTCTTGTCTTGTAGTTTGTTTACGTTTTGAGGTGCTTACTTTTTCCTTGCTTTTTTAAGGTCTTTGCTGGCGTGTTTTTGTAATCGTGTTGTGTTCATTAACATGTCTTGCTCTGTAAGAACATGAACAAATTGCAAAAGATTTAGACCCGAAGGTATATCTTTCCATTGGTATGTTGCATTGCATTATTTAGGATAAAATGTATTGGTGGTGCTTATTCTAGAAATTCTAGGTTTCCCAAAGACCGGGACATCTATTTGGAATGGTTAAAAGCTTTATTGCCCAGCAATGTACTATGGACGAAGAACAAATTCGTTTGTTCAACATATTTTAAATCTGATGATTTTTTGTTGGTGTGCAACAAGAAATGCTTCCAATCAACTTTTATACCGCCGGGAAATTTATCTATAAAATTATACCTAAACGTAAATAAATGCAAAAAAAAAATGAAAAAGCAAATTATTTTGAATTTGTCGCACTTTCGTGGATTAAAATGGCGACAGAAAAATTAGCAGTCTCGCGCACGTTGACAAGCATTCTCCCCCCTCTATATCTCTGCTCTAGACACACCCTAACTTTTAAAAAAGCTTATGAACATTGGGTAAAAAAAGCAAAAGCATTTGGTGAAGTGGCTTCGGTTTCAATAGGATCTGAACACGGGATCTTATCTAATTATTTATTGCTCTATGAGCCTAGTAACATTTTTGTCAAAGTAATTATTGCAATTATTATTATTGTTGTTACTAAGGGAAAACTGGTCTGACAATTAAACAAAGTAGCTACATTACTTAAGGACTACTAAAATGTTCATAAAGAACCGCTTAAATAATATTTATATGTAAAAGAAAAATATACTCTTTATAGGGAAAAATACCAGTCACCATTTTATTCTGAGAAAAGTATTAAGTAGAAAATACTATTTTCTCTCCTTCCATTAAAACTGCTAACATAGGCTTTCGAAAATTACTTATACAGTTTTTCATTATAATAACATTTTGCCGTAAAACTTACAAAAGGGCACTTTTCTAAAAAAAAGTGCCAAAAAAATTGAAGTAGGCCTAGACTTTCTAAATTTCGCAAACCTACTCAGTTTTTCATTCTGAACAAGTTTCCTTAAAAACATTTTGCCGTAAAACCTACAAAAAAAGGCACTTTACTGATGTGAAAATTAGTTTCTTCATTAATTCCAAGGCATACGTGATTTTTCGAAACTTAAATTATGTGACAACTTAGGTTCAAACCAAGCAGGGCTGATCCCCAGAAGCTGAAATTTTAACTTGAGTTTTTACAAAGCTCCGGGAGTATTGACAGCTGAATAAAATGGCGGATGGGAGGTTTCAGGCTGGGAGGAATGGGAAATTTTAAAAATCCCGGGAGTAAACCCATCACTAGAAATTTCTAATTTGAAATCGTCGACATGGCAAATGTCAATTTCACGAACAATAAATAACTAGAAAATTCATTGGTTTTATAATATTTAATTTTGAGAATTACTTACCGAAGGGGATTTGTACCTTAGGCGTCTTACCCAAGGTCCTTGCAGAACTACTGTAAAAAAAATATGATAATGTATTTATTTGGATCACTCTTTCTAGATTTTTATTTGTACTAAATAACTATTTACTAACACAACCCAAAATCACACTCAAGAATGAGCAGTTTTTTGTGAATTTCCACACATTAGTTTACTATTGTGCTATCAGCTGATTACGTAGCAATCTAAACAAAAATGTTGGCTTCAGTTATAGTATAGTGTTTATGTTTTTCATTCATTCTTTTGTTGTTGTTCTATGGTAGGAAGTTACACGGTTGCCGGACTTACAGAGAGGGCCCATGATAGGTATTCCATAGCTAATATAAATAAAAAAATGTGGGCTTAGAACTCACCAAAACCGCCAGCACGCTTTTATTTTATTATTTTTGGGAAGCATCACAAAAAACCATTACATTCATTATCAGATAAGAGTTTGGGATTAAATTTCACACATGAATGTCTCTAACTCAGAGAAATAACCAAGGATAGAGGGAGCAACAGCCTCAAAATACATACGTTTGTAGTCAACCAACATCTTATGCAAATTTACCGAAGTAAACAAACATTAGGCCCGTGTGTACAACGTTTACCTGAGATAGGTTATGTCCTGAGAAATATCAATGTAGCCACATACCACACACTTTCTGCGTCCCATTGTATACAAAATCAGTCACTATATCCTAAATACTAATAAATAGCCTTTAAATTAACAGGAAAACAATTAAAAACGGAAGAAATGCATACGTAAACAATCGGAAAACTTAACATGCTGGGCATACACAAAACAAATATCGCTGAGCAAAAGCAGCGTTGCCATGTCGGGCGGTTTGAGGTATCTGTGACGATTTTATTAAAGTGATAATTAGAAACTATAATTACACTGCAATTTAGTTTTAGTTTAAAATTGTTACAAACTAGAAATTAATAACTACATTTGGTAATTTAGCGTTATGGGAGGTGTGCCTTCATTGAATCCCATTATTAAACCCTTCTATTTTGCAATGAAATGCTGTAAACAATGGAGTACGCGGCATCACTCAAAAAGATGTTGGCTTTGTTTACTTTTTGTTCTTACTCCCTCTATCCTTGGTTATTTCTCTGAGGTCTCTAATGACTGATTTAAAAATCGACATCAAGACGAAATAATAGATACGCTTGTTTATCTTAAATTTCTGCGGATTTGTTTTGTCTCTGAAGAGATAGATTTGCAAAACAACTGTTGGAGGATTGTCCAGGGCGATCCCAAATGAAACAAACAGGACCAAAGCTTTATTTAGTATTATAGTTAAAAGCTTGTCGCAGAAATATTATGCTACTGGTACGGTATAGGCCTGCTCTAGCTAAATGAAGATAGAATAATTCGGAATATAGTCTGGAGATTATTCATAAAGGCGATTGATGAACAAAAATGTCAAACAATAATTTATCCAATGGGCTGTTTTTCTTTGTTCGGAAACTAAAATTGTAGGTGGTCGCCTCACCAGATGAGTCTGCCCTTTAAAAATAAATCTCTTGTCCGACATATAAATAATACAAGAATGTTGCAATATGGATGACGGCAGACATTTTTGTTCGATAGAATTTTCATAAATATTTGTCGTACACATGCATAATCTAATCTAAAAAGAATTATTGCTTAAAGCTGCGTGACCGTTTACAATAATAATCACGCAAATAATACAGGCAGATGAGCCTCAAAATAGATTTAATTTAATAATGAAAACACCTCATTTAGACGGAAGATCGAGAAAAACACCATTTTGGCGGGTCTATTCCCGTCTAGAGACGCCTACATCCCCCTGGCCGATGTCTCGGAATATTGGATAAGCAAAAATAAGACGACAAACGTGAATTTACGCACAATCGACCACGCACATAGTTTTACACAATCATTTTGAAATAAATAAAATTGAATGTTATGGAACTATCAGATAAAAAATCAAGTGGCGGCTTTGATGTGATTTTAATTTTATATTTTTTATATACAAAAACGCTTGGGCGGCGTTTTCTTTGAAAACAAGACCGAGTTTTAGATAAAAGTTTTATTTAAATGCTCTAAAAAAGAATAAAATAAACTTCGAAATAATTCAAACCAAAAGCAAACCAATAATTTTGTTTCACACAAAACAACACTACACAAAAAGCTATACAAAAAACAAAACCAAAAACGCCGACCAATCAAATCGCTACACATAAAAACCTTTGAATTTTATACGGGTGATTTCTGCTGATAAGTCTGGTATCTTTACCAGTAGCAGAGCGTGGTAAATGCTATGAAATAGAAAATAGATCGCGCCCCGTACATCACTGCCCACGTGAATTCATTTATACTTTACCTGCCTACTATCTTTTTTCGAACAATAATTAATTGTATCTACTGGGTACGTACTGAAATCTTTTTTTTAGGTAGGTATACTTTTAGAATTCTTTGTCAAATTGATTTGACATAAAAATAACGACAATAACAAAGCCGAAAAAATAATGTACCACTATAAATAAATAATAGCAACCATGTAAGTATTCCGTACCTATTTCATTCATTTGAATTGACCCCTTGTTTTGGTAATTATCTATATTTTTTTGGCGAGTTTGGATAAACTTGTCAGTAGCGTACGCCTGAGCTAACAAAAAACAAAAAAAGTTTGTGATTTTTTCAATTTCCGCTATCCTTTATACTGTAAATAGACTGCATTTTTGCAAAAAAATGTAAATCTTGCTATTTATTTTTCAATAATTTTTATAATTTATCAAAATCGAATTAACTCGCGGAATATTCGGTTTTTTTAAAGCATTATTCGGCCTTGCCGAACATTTGGCAATAAGTACCCAAAGAATGGCCGAATATTCGGCCAATTATTCGCCCTGCCGAATATTCGGTGCGTCCCTATTGAAAATATAAGCTCAAAAATCCATGAAGGTTTGAGTCTCTTTTAACCAAATAAAATCGACGGGCTCGATGATTTGACGAATTTTTTTTTCGAAATATTAATGGGTCCAATTCCCACACTATACTGAATCACATACTAGCGTCCGTTTGTTTTGATCTGAATACTCTTGATCGTCAAGTTGGGAACCTTATAACTGAACCGAACTGAACTGTATACAGGGTGATTCAGTCCCGGTGCTCAACATGGGGATCTCAGAAACCGTAACAGCTACGAAGTCGGACAAATGGAGGCAAACTTGCGCCTTTGGGCGCCTAACAATATGCCGTTGAGAAAGTCTGGTATTTTTACCAGTTAAAATAAAGAAAAACCGAGTTTTTGAAATTTAGATTTTATTTTTTTCTGTCGCCATTTGCGATAATATTTAAAAATAAATTATACTTTTTCATTGCAACTTTTTCTGGATTACGTCATAATATTTTTAGATTTTCGGGGCGATGTTTCGTTTTTTGAGATAGAGGGATTGGCTTAATTTTTTTAAATACGGACCTGGATTTTTTTATTGAATATTTCGAATTGGATCGTTGTCCTGAGCACAACGGTGTATGACATATATATATTTTTTCTCGTTTTAGCTGCTAAAATGCACATTTACTAAGAAACAAATTAATACGGTCCTGGACTATGCATCTTTCTCTCTTTTTTTTTTTCAAAGCAATTCCAATTATAACAGGTGAACATTATTTTAATACCTACTGGATTAATTATACTCCATGTTGGTCATATTTTGAAATTCTTTTTTATACCTACTTTAGGTAAATAAAAACAATACTAACAATAGTGAGATACATTTTACCTAAAGTATAAAAAAGAATTTCAATATATGACAAACATAGAGTTTAATTAATCCGGTAGGTATAAAAAAATGATTACTTGTTATAATTGGAATAGCTTTGAAAAAAGGGAGAAAAATGCATAGTCCAGGATTGTATTAATTTTTTTTTTGTAGTAAATGTGCATTTTGTCGGTCAAAACGAGAAAATATGTATGTGTCATACATCGTTGTACTCGGGACATTATCCGCAAAAATCAAGATTTTACAGATTTGTACAGTTAAGTTGGACACCCTGCACAGGGTTATTCACTGAGAATTAGCCCCCCACCTAACTTTTTTGTTTTTAAGATAAAAGGGTGATTCAAAAAACAAAGTCAATGGTTGGGCGAATACTTTTTTATGCCATGACCGTTTAGTGTACAGGGTGTTCCAAAAAAGTAGGACGAATGGCAACTTAATTTTTTTTAAATGGAACACCCTGTATATTATTGGATTTTTGAAATCTGCTCATCAAGGCAATTAAAATGATATTAAATTTTGTGGCATTATCTTTTTCCGTTTTTGAAAAATTCCGTATTCAAATTTTATACTAAATTTATTTAACTCGAATTTGTGGATCTGGTGATAAAGATAGACGATCAATGTAATAACGAAAAATATTTTTTTTAAACGAGAGAGTATTATAGTGAAACTCCAAAATGTTTAGGAGCTTTTACGATTTTCCTGAAATTCTTTATTTCGCGAATATAATCAGTAAAATTTGAAAAGGCTCCTAAACATTTTGGAGTTTCACTATAATTACTCTCTTGTTTAAAACAAATATTTTTCGTTATTACATTGATCGTCTATCTTTATCACGAGATCCACAAATTCGAGTTAAATAAATTTAGTATAAAATTTGAATAGGTACGGAATTTTTCAAAAACGGAAAAAGATAATGCCACAAAGTTTAATATCATTTTGATTGCCTTGATGAGCAGATTTCAAAAATCCAATAATATACAGGGTGTTCCAAAATTAAGTTGCCATTCGTCCTACTTTTTTGGAACACCCTGTACACTAAACGGTCATGGCATAAAAAAGTATTCGCCCAACCATTGATTTTGTTTTTTGAATCACCCTTTTATCTTAAAAAACAAAAAAGTTAGGTGGGGGGCTAATTCTCAGTGAACAACCCTGTACATAGGTGCCATAAAACTGCGACTAACGGCAGTGACGTGTCACTCGTCCTAGCCGTTCTATAGTCGCGCCAAATTCGCTGTTTCTATTTTGCATTTATTTCGGTAATAATTTTATTTAAAGCGGTTTACCCGCCGCTGCCTGGTCGAGTGGAAGTATATCGCGTTGTTATTTCCGCTTTTCCAGTTAATTCAGTGTTATTATTCCTATGCGCGATAATGTTTTTAAAGTGATAAACTCGAGACCAGACCACTCAAAGTCCGGCGTCTTCGTTTTTCTCGATTCATTGTGTCTTTAAGAGTAAGAGTATCAGTTGTCAAAATATGTAACGTAGGTACCGATGACGTCAAAACCTATAGACGTGGTGCCCCATTGTTAAAATGTCCTTAATTTTGACTCCAAGATTAAATAAATATATCCATACTACTCTAAAAACATGCTACAAACAAAGACAGAAAGTCAACCATCAACCAACTATACACCCGGTGATTACCGGTTATAGTTCCTCCAGAATCTCCCTTAGATATCGCACGTTTTTTCTTGTTTGGGGGCGCCGGAAGCATCGGAACCTCACCTGAAGACTCGGTGGATGGTCTAACGACGCCAGCCTCCGAGCCCAGAGTCGAAATAAGTTCGCTACGGCTCGAAAAAAAGGGGCAATTTCTGACAATCTCGCGATATTTTCGGAATAATTTAATGGAGCGCTTAGATTATGATTAGTTCTGGGCGTCAAGCGTTTATCAAAACAAACCTGTCTATAGGTTCTGACGTCATTGGTAGGTACCTAGTTTCCGATCAGTCATTTCCGTTTTTTTTTTAATAATTTTAAATGGTACAAACGTGGCCTATTGGTGGCGTGGCACGCACCCAAACATGGCCTCCCCCGACCTACCCCAACGATGAATGGATTTGGGGGTCGATTCAACAGTCGCCCCGTTCCTTCGCCACGTCAAAATATACCCCGGAACAAATCTCAGGACCCTCTTCGATTTGTCAACATATCTCCGTGCCGACCGCGATTCCAGTGTTCTGTTATTCTGTTCTATGGACAATAGTGAAGTCGGGCACGTGGCGTTCTTGAGGCCAGGCCACGCCCCGCGCCGTACTACGAGCCACGGTGACTGAGGGGGGGGGGCGGGGGGGGGGTGTTCGTTTATAAAGCCCACATGGAGATACAGCCCACGCCCCACATAGACTACTGGAACCGTTCAAATAAAAATCGACGTCGAGTAGGCTCTGGAGACGCAAACACCCAACGACCTGTCAAAAGTTTGTCGCGCCACATGACGCAGTCCAACTTTAAACGACAATTAATCTATTAGTGTAAGTCACTGTCGATCTCCTTTCTCAGTTTTAAATTAAACTATAATAAAAATAAATGAAGAATGCCAGTAGGTGATAGGTACCTAGCTTATAATTAAACAACCGATAAATTGATATATTAACTTAGGTACTGTTTAATTTAAATTATTCCTATACATATAACAATAATAGCCGATTTTAGGCGATCGTCTGGTTTTAACCGCGGTTATCTTTCTGGTTGTCCTTGGTTTTAGCCCTTGAATAGCCAACAAATGTCACCATTGAAACTCGCCTAAATGTGTATCGTTAACCCAAAAGTAATTTAGGCAAATAACCAAGGAGAAATATGTCATATACTATATACCCGTCTATAACCTCACTTATATTTGTGTATGTTGGGTTTTGTTTAAATTTGTCACAAAAAATGAATAAAAGCATGTAATAAAATTACATTTAGCAGAAGACTTGCTATTTCCATATCTCCGACTTCAACCTGGAACCTGGACATCTTCACACTCTTCACCTTCAACGTTTACACAAAAGAGATATTTTTGCTCGTTCATTTTTTTTAAATTTATAGATCTACATGAAAATATCAAATCTAGCTGCTGACATTTGTTCTTTTCAATAACCGCGGTAATTACCCTGCCCCTGAGTTGAGTAAATACCGCGGTTATTGTCGGTCGTAACGATGACGTATGAAGGGCTTCTTTGTGACGTCAGAGAGTTATAACCAACAATAACCGAATCGCGTAAACGTGTTTGGTATTTACCAGTTATTAATTTGACATATTTGACTAGATGAGCCATCTGTGCCTTCTATTTCTTGGGTAAGTACCTACTATTTTTTAACTGTCTAATGTAAACAAACATGGCGACTGTGGGAAAACAAAACAACAAGTCACTTGGTGTTGGATTCAATACTATATTCATTGGAAAACACAAATATTAGGTACCTACGTATTTGTGGCTGACATAAGATCTAGTTACCCATGGAAATAAATGTGCGTTATGGCGTTAGTAATGATATCCCCAATGGAATTTTTCATATATGGGGTTACCTAGAGGAAAGTTTGAAATGTTGAAGCATGTGGTGTTGTTCGTTGTGAAAAGTAGGCCTAAATAATAGGTGTTCACTGAGCATTTATTATAAGTAATAAAGTAATATTTTCTTATTGTCATTTTTAAGATAATTACTACTACGGAATTTAAAAATAATAATTCCGGATTAGCTCTTCGACATTCGAAAACCACTTTATTTTCAAATTTTGAAAGCTAGGTCATTTTAATTTAACGGATCGATTATTTTTTATTTCCATGGGTAACTAGATCTTATGCCAATCATATTACCAATAATTTTTCTCAAATTTTTATAGTAAGTACGTAAATACCGAACAAACTGGCAAGTTTAACCCATTAAATGGGGTATTTCCGAGGGTATTTCGCTTTATAAAAAATGCATCAATAATTTTTTTTGCAGATAATGTAGGTAATTTTTGATCCCAAGAGAGCCCAAAAAATGTAGTCATCTAATATTTCAAAACTGATATAATATTTGGATTCTTACAGTTGGTTCTTTCAGCCAATTTTCATGTTAAACTGTTTTGTGTACAGGGTGTTCCCGTATATTTTGACCCACCCCTACAGCCTATATTTTTCGAGTTAGAAAAAAATTACTTAAATGAAAGTTGTAGGGTTTTTTTCTGAACAGCTAGGATCTGTTACTAGATAAAACAAATGAGCGTCGCAAATGTATGAAAAAATATAAACTTACTTTTTTTAATGGAATGCCCTGTATATTTGTGGATTTTTGAATTGCACGCATTTTTCCGATTCCAACAATATAAATATGTTATATGTTTGCTCTAAGCATTCGCATGATATTCCAAATTGCAGCTAAATACGATCTTTATATTTAATCAAGGTTGCCATGGAAAAACATTTAAACTTAGGCAAGGGCACTCCTGTTAATCCATTATTTTTGGGACAATACACCTTGGTAACCTACAACTTTCATTTAAGTAATTTTTTTCTAACTCGAAAAATAGAGGCTCTAGGGGTGGGTCAAAATATACGGGAACACCCTGTACCTACCTACCTCTAGAAACCGAGCTAGAAACAAGAAAGTTAGAGGGGTTTAAAACATTTTAATTTTTTAGATTTTTGGCCTTAGTTTTTGTAGGTGGCCTTAGACAGCAACAGCAACTTCCATTATAAGAAAAGAAGGCCGCCCAGATCAATCGCGCATCATGCCATCTTTTCTGTCAAAACCCTGTATATTTAAAATGGTCATCAGGAATATATGACAGCTTTTCGTTGTTGTCAATCGTTGTATTTTTGGTACATAAAAACAACAAAAACATTTCGAGAAGATAATGAGGAAACAAAGGAAGTCGAGTTACCTATTATATTGGACTCGGATTCCTCCTCACTTAATTTTAAAGGCCGTGCGCACGTGACGTTACGGATGTTTGGCGAAAACAACCCGAGACTGTCTTCTTTTCGCACGCTGACGCGTTTTTGGTATCAACATGTTTTTTGGAGATTTATGGAAAATGACTCATCGAGGGAATCGTTTCTGATATAGATTTTGCCCGGTGGACAAATAATTTATAGTTCATGCGTTGTATTTGAATACATCACCTCGATAACTAGCAACTAATCTTAGAAATGATTGATGGCGCGTTTAGTCACTTCTATGGATAGAGCATGGACTTCTTAAAATTGGAACCAACGACTTCCCAAATTAAATGCCTAATATGCGCAACTGCAAAAGCCCTTTTACTACGGTCGTCTAAGGGTTTTGCGTAGTACTTGAGCGAATGCTATCCTAGTTTTATCGGGAAAAAGTAGGCCCTAGCCGCAAAAGGCAACGAAGCATAAATAATAGTAATTGCATAACCCCTTTCCACAAAACCATGTGGTTGCTTCTGGGGTACTCCTAGTTTGGATTATGAGAATTAATATTACCATTATTATTATTTATAAGCTGCATTGCTTCTCTACGTTTTAACATTTTTGGAAAACACTAGCCACTTTTGAATAAAGAGAAATTTCCTAGTATGTTGCTAGCGACATTTATGTAAAAGTAGAGTTTAAAAGTGACAATTTGCGCGAATCATTGAACATATATTTTCAAAAATCTCTTCTGGGTACTAATAAGGTTGGTGTCAAAATGGTACTGAACTGTTATTTTAGCAAAGCGGTCAGTGAAATTCTAGGTGAAATACGCATGCGCAGTATTTAAAATCTTTGACAATCTATGTTGACATTATGATCTCTATGGTTATGACGGCACACGAAATCAATATCCCGCAACCAGTAATACATTTCATAGTGCAGACGCCACCCAAACAGTAGGAAGGTATTTTCATTTTCTCAGAACGCGCAATACCCACGTAGTTGTTGTTTTTTTGGTGTTTGTTCCTTAAGTAAAAACAAGCCTATTTTGATCACAGAAATAAAAACAAACAATCGGCAAAGGTTAATTACGATTTGTTTAACAATAAAAAATAATAACGAAAACATTTAAAAAACCCTCTCGTGACCGTAAACAAAGACGAATTCGTTGTTGCAGAACCGACCCCTGAAAATTCTAGTGAATGAACTCGAGCATCTCGACCCATGTTATGGTTATGAAAGTTGTTTACCAAACGAAGTAGATATATATAATTAGTAAGGAATGTCACCAAAAAAACGTCAACTACAATCTCAAATCCGTATCACCTATTTGGAACGATTTAATTATTCACAAACACAAAATAAACAGGGTTCAAAATGTTGTTTACCTTTAGTTTAATAAATAGTCACCTCAAAACTTCTATGGACATGTGGCGTACACACAAACACAGTTAATATTCACGGATGCACAGATTTGCTACCTTTTTCACTAGTTATTAACGTATATCCTAATACTGCAACATCCCGAGTGTACTGCACTTTGCACTATTATTTTAAACAGCGTAATTCAGCATTCTCCACCATGCTTGCTAAAAAGACTTACAACTTCACTAATATTTGTTTGGCTTTGGCGATTCATTTCTCCGTGCACTGTTGCCAACTGTCGCGCATTTCTCAAATAATCTTTCACTCGATGGTTGTCAAACCGCACTGGGTGTCGTAGATTTAGGGCATGTGCGAACTAATTTCAAATATAGATTTTATTATTCAAAACAAAACATTACATGTTTACGTTTATTATCAATCATTGAATGAAACAAACATGCTCCACACAGGGGCGGACTCTAAAATATTTTGATGTCGGAAACCTGTAAATAAAATCTATTATTTTTAAGCTCTTGGGAAGTGGTTGTACAATACTTTGTTGAACACTAATGATATTTCAAATAATTCCATATTCACCATAATCGTGTAATTGAAGTACAGACATTGGCAACACTGGTGTGGATGCCGATTAGATTTTGACGTATGTAGTCCGGTTTACGAATTTCAAAAAATATCATACTTCATACTTTGGAAAGCTATCAACTGGCAATGCCGCAAACAGTGTCAAGACGAACCAATCAAAACAAAACATTTCATTGATGATCGATGAAAGAATAATTTGTAGTATATAAAATAAGTATATAAAATAAAAATAAATTGGGCTATATCTCTATACAAGACATAGAAGGGGCAACTCTATACCTAAATAGATAGGTATGATCATTTAATTTTTGAAGACCGTGAACCGAGAACCTGTAATAAAGCGGCTACAAAAGATTAGCTTTCCACTCTTGGTCGATAAAAATAGTTTAACGTCATTGCCGGTCAATAATAATGGATCCTGTACTATTTGCTGTAATAAGCACAAACTATAAATGTTGATAATAAGTAGATGTATTTGACGTTTATTTTTAGCTATTTAGTGTGGCCCACTAGTAAGAATCGAATTATAATTTAATCAGTGGCGTACAGCGAACACTTGGTAACACTTTTTGTATATTCTGAATAAAAAAATTGGGTACGGACCTGGATAAAATTAAAAACAGAAATGGTTTAATAGAAATTGTTTTTAATAATCACGCTGGGAACAATGGTAAATCAAGAAAATGTTTATACGCATGTTAGTTTGCAAAAAATATATTTTTGAGCTTATTTTGATTTTCTGTGAAATGCTTCAGTGAGTATTCGATGAGTCAACGCTATACGAACTTCCTATATGATGGATACTGCTACATTCGCTAGCAGCTATTGTATATAGGCTGTGATTGGTTGGCGATCAATTTCACGCTGTTTGATTGTACCGTGTTCCATTGTTTATAAGCAAAATGTCATTGACCAAAAATGGTCTAAAAAAATTCTGCTAGGAGACAAGAACGAGATGCGGCAACGTCGTCCGACAACCGGCGCATGCTTCTCATTTTGGCAGAGCAGTGGAGGGGGGGCGACAACATGGGAAAACAAACACTCCAGCGACAAAGATGGACAGATAAATCAACTGCGACAGGAGATACTTACTGTACTACTCCTTCCAGGAAAAAATAAAATAAACAAACGAGATCGTTTCGTCCGAGATGTTGGTATACACGTCGGAATCTCGGAATCATATAGCAAGGACATGTTCGAATGTTTATGTATACGTGTACGGTTATTTGTTTTAAGAGACAAATAAATTACGGCGACTTTATAGGTGCAGAATTGTTGATTGTGTACTGTAATAAATAATTACAAAAATAAAAGTAGAGACACGGAAAGGGAAAATGTAGAGAATTAAGTCGTAGCGTTTATACAAAAATATACCCTACGGTCAGTATAGGTATCTACACTCTACACCTACCTAGCTCTTTAATTTTAACCGTCGATGGAGGAAGAAATCAATCAACGATTTTAACCGTCGATGGAGGATCCTCAATCAACGTAACACAAATCGGTAAAACTAGGTAAGTTTTTTTTAGCGCGAAAATACCGACATTACACTTTTTTAATAGGTACGTCACTGATTTTGACGTTTTAGATTTGTAAATTGTAAATATTTTGCTTTTACTTTTGTTTCAGGATTAGAAAATGCCCAACAGTTTTAACCTTTCCGTCACAGTTTTTGTCGGCGTGGCGGCAGTATAGTCCAAAGCACGAAAGAAAACGTTTCTAAAGAATGCGGGCAGTGTTGCGAGATTTCCTATACGAGTAGTCGTTATTTATTGGCGAATACAAGTTTTATCATATTGAAGCATTTCTGAACTCTGTTATACCGAAAAAATAAAGCTCGCATCACGGGACCACTTACCCATTTTTGTTTGATAAAACACCTATTATATTTTTTCAACATCCTCGCGTCTACCATCGCCTTTGAAATACGGCAACACAGCACTTCTGCGAAGGAGTCGGCTGACAAAACCAGTTAGCCAACGCGTTTTGTGCCTGTTTCTATAGTACGTAAAGTTAATTGCGTATTTGGGCTACCATACAGACCTCATTTTTTAGGCCGCTGGCAAGTTTTTTCCGCCGGCTCAGAGAGCTCAGTGGCGTTTCGCATGTTCGGGAGTTAACGTGTGCAAAATGAGTAAACAGGGAAGAACGTTGCATTCTCAAGCACGAGAAATAATTGCCAATGTTATAAGTGTTTGCCTTCCTCCATAGTCTAAGGCATCACCGTTAAGAATAATATTAACAGTAAATTAAATAACAATTATAAGAAAATTAAGTCAGTGAGTTACACAAAATTGCGCTACGCCCCTGAACTGCGACTAATTCTATAATATTTGCGAGTTCTTCCCCCTTACCTCGCACGCATTCTGCCCTAAGGAGGACTATAGTAGTGGTTTGGAATTGGCTTTTATTCGAATTCTGAACAAATTGATTCCTAACGAGGACAAGATAGAATAAAATAAGTTTGCAGAATCTTTAAATATCCATCACTTGCTTTTTTGTTAAATAAATGTTGCTAGAAAAATGATTGGTCAATTTTGAACAAGCAGAAAATTTGCGCCTTCTCGCCTCCAAACAAAAGTCATTATAATATAGGAAATATTGGCGTCAAAATGTAACTTCAAAGAGCTAGGATCATTTTTTATTTCCGCCATATTTGTTTATATTAGATAGGAATCTGATTGGACAGTTAAAAAAAACAGGCCATAATTGTTTACATTAGATAAGAATCCGATTGGACAGTTCAAAAACAACAAAAGGTCAGTGGCCTGAGCCCTTGATATTACCGTCATTGGCGCCAAGCAAACTATAGGCCTGGCAGTGAGTGATTTCAATGAGAATAACATTTAATTATTGAAATATTGATATGTAATTAATAAAAATATAAATTGACAACAGCACAGTTGTAGGCGATTACTCGACAAATTAAAATAATACAAATTACTGTTAGTGCCAAATAAAATTAAGAAAAATAAATATACATTGAATTCGAGGCTCTATACAATAGCGATTAGTTGTGTCATCTTCACATTTATATATTATTCGTCTTCTACAAATTCCACGTGTGTGAAAGGGAAGTATCCGACTTTTCCGTTAAGCTCCCCCTCCCACTGACCATTTATGTTCATTTTCGTAACCAGGATTATGTCACCCATTTCTAACTTCAAGGCCGTGTCATCGTAAGCGTTTGGAACCCTTACTTGTTTTACTCTTGCTTTTGCCGGAAGTTGACGCTAAAACATTAATATTTTATAGTGAATTTTAGGCTGTAATAAAAAACTTGGCAACGGTTTGTAAAGCATTTCAGGAAACCAATAGACAGTCCAACGAAATCTGTAGGTTATTTCAGCTAATGTGTTGGTTTGGAAGATATAAGAAACAAAGAAAATGATACTACTCATTTTCTTTGATAAGAAATAATCAATTCATTTGGAAAATTTTAAAGCACTATATCTCAGAAAAACATTTATATTAAATATTATAATTAATAATAAAGAATGTTTTAGTAAAGTCTAGAGAATACTATAAGTCCGCTCACTTGGCCTGTGTAAACAAATCTTTCTCTCCTGCCCGATCCCGCTCCCTTCGCCTTAGCCCTCGATCGATATCCCGCTGAGCGGGCGATTCGTCACTTTGTGACACAGTGTCTCAGAACGGTGTACTTTGTATTGTACCGGGTGCGCGTAAATTATATCCAATACCGTTGCCAATTTTGAGTAGTGATGGTTTATCCCGATTCTTATTGCAATGCGGATGGCTGTAAAACCAATTCAAAATCTGTGTGTCCTTTTTTGAATTCCTAAAGACCATGAAAGGTAAGATTTAATTTGACGTATAATTAAGAAAAATGTCTTAATCAATTATTTTTATAGTCATCAAAATATTATTATATTATTACATAATGCTCGTATTATGCATAATATTATACGAGATATTTTGAATAATATAAAGCCAACATGTCACAGGTGTGTTTCTTTCTTTTTTGTAAATAAAAATAAAGCAAAGACAAAATAAATCAAATCCAAAACTTACAATTTTGCAAAACTTGTAAACTATGTAAATAATTTTGTTTGCTCCTAGGTACACACTTATGTATATTTTTACTTACCCTATGTTTAGGTAGGTATATCTTGCGCTATTTAAACGGAAAAAGTAAAATATCCGCATTTTTATTATACATATTATTAGAGATGGGTTTACACCCATCGATGGGTTTAAACCCTTTATGGGTGCCAACCTACGGGTGCCAAACCTTTGACACCCATAGGGTGTATTCATTTTTACAATAAAGGGTGGATTCAAAGGGTGGAAACGTTTGGCATCCAAAAATGGGTGGTTTCAAAGGGTGTAAACTAATGACACCCAAAAATGGGTGTTTTCAATGTCACCAAAAGCCAAAATATATGCTGGAATGGATGGAATTTTTGAAGGGAAGCAAAGCCACTGAATTTGGAGCAAAGAAGAAACGCGATTTTTGTTTGTTTTTTTTTTGTCAATGAAACCTAACTATTATATTTTGTAAATATGTCAAATATCAGAAATATAAATGGAATAATAAACCCTATATGCGTTGACTGACGTATTAACAAAGACTGCTCACGGCTGTCATGTTTGACAGTTCTCTGGCTAACCATGCGCTTCCCGGAGACAAAATACAATGCAAAATACATTGTTGACCATAAGCGCCATCTACTTTTCAGAATATGAAGCTATAGCCGTGAGAAGTCTTATTAATACGTCAGTCAACGCTATATGGCTTTTAGATGAGAAAGTGGAGAAAATGAATTGAAAGAAAATACTCCATGCAATAATAATATGTATAAATATGGTGTTGCGAATTACCAAAGCATTTTGTCCCATATGCCACGAGCCATTTCTTTTAAAATTATAATGGGGACACTAAATATTCATTTTGTTTTTTTTTATAATAAAAAATATATTATATTTTAATATTGTATAATACACATACATTATATATTATTATACTGATGATATTTTTTTTATTTCTCGTTAACTAGTTTATTAAAGTTAATAATGCAGGATGAATCTTGTTTTTGTATGCCCTAGAATACATTTATTCATTTATTTAATATTTAGTCATCGTTATTATAATTTAGGATAATGTAATAGATAAACGACTAAATTTCTAATTCGCCTGCAACATATTTTTTACTTTTTATATCTTCTTGCAATGTTTTTGTTGTTTATAGTTTTTAGATATGAGTATTTGGTATTAAATTAAACGTCGAGATGTCACCAATCAAAATATGCCAAAAACTAGTGTCATAATTTGACACCCGGTGCCAAAAAGGGTGGAAACCTTGACACCCTTTCCAAATATGAAAAAACCCGGTGTAAACCCATCTCTACATGTTATGCTCCTTATTTTTCCGCTATACCTATTACTCCTGTATTGTGCATAATGAAAGTCAATATAGAGGTGCCCCCGTATAACTTGGTGCAGCCAGCCTTATACGGTGATTTGTACAGTACACCCTCGTAAACAACAGAGTGGCAAGCTGACATTGATTTACGACCGGTCGCAAAAAATCCGCGGGTTTTCGACGACTTCAAAGAAGTGACCAGACTTACAGTATTCTCTAGACTTTGGTTTTGGTGGAATATCAGGTAAAATATATCAATTGAAAAAAACGCACTCCAGCCGGGACTCGAATACATACCTGCATTTGGTTCCGTTTGGTAACCTCACTTTGTATGGCCGCCGGACTACTGATAGAACCCCCAGACCCAGGTCTTTGAACTTCAATTGGTGAATGATTTTCTTCGATCTAAAGAGAAAATTAAAAAAGCGCTCTTTTAATTTCTAATTAATAATAATAGTAATAACCTTTTGTACATATGGGACAGGGATCGATCCAACTTTCCCGTCTTTGTTTTTGGCAGTCCACCATTGATCCTCGTCTTTAAATATAATCGTCAGTATGTCGCCCTTTTTAAAGCTCAAGTCATCTTTTTCCTGGAATAAATTTATCAACGTACAAAATATTTTATTTTGCGATAACTAACTTTGTGCACAACTTTGAATGAAAAGAAAATTTTCAAAATTAAAAAAGATCTATAGAAATATTCAATCTTACCTTGCTTTCAAAGTCGAATTTCGCAATAACTTTTTCAACTTTCTTGCTGGCAGGCCTTATTAAGGAGGTCGTATCCAGGTAGTGGAGCTTGTAAAAATTTAGCAGTTCCGGCAGACTCTTAAAGTAATTATCGCCAATCCTATACCTAGTTTGATCGTTTTGCTGAAGCTTATTTATTATATAGTGACTCACTTTGCTGTCTTCTCTAAAAGAAAGGTTCTATGTTTCATTTTAAATCATATTAGACACTGGGGTGATATTTTTAAAGGTTTTTTTTCTGAAATACCACGAAATATTAAATTTGTGTCTTATTTTATTACCACGCTGTGTGAAAAAAGGTTATCCTACTCAGTAATATTAGTAGTATTTTCAAAAAAGATTGGAAAAGTTCTCTTAAATGACTAACTTATATGAGTAATTCCATTTCCTAACAATTTCATAATGTACCTGCATACATAAAAAAATATTTTATTGCAAAATAATACTTATTCTAACAAAATAAATATGAAACCATGAGTTACATTACTACTTATTGATAAGTCCATGACTTATAACTATGAAGCAAGTTTTGAAAAATGACTAAACTAGAAACTTGTATTTAAAATTAAATTATTATTTAGGGAAATATTTCTGCTATGCAAAAATTATGTATATCATTTTTTACATAAAAAAATATTGTTTTACCATTATGGTGATTTCTATTAGGTATATGTTTTTGTGTTAAATAAATGACAAGCATGAAAAATAAGTTATAATAATTATACTAATTCCAACTAATTCTTTATGTAACTTATAAAAATTACCAGCTATTATGGAAGACCATTTCACGGTAAATAATGCATGGTATTTATACCCAATATTCAGTTGTGAAATCACGGTAGAGATTTTATAATTATACAGGGTGACTTTTTTTATGATGAGTATGAGGATCTTACAAACTAGCGGAGATAGAAGGACTGGTGGACTTTTGAAAAAGTCATGGCTTACTAGATATTTTGAAAAAACGAAATTTAGGCGATTTGTTCTAATCCATCTAACTTCGTTGTTTCTGATTTTAGTTAAAAAGTGTAAATACAAAAGTTTGAGGGAATTGTGTCCCCAATGCGGTTATCATGCCCTACTTTCCATGACAGTTGTCATTTTCGAGATATGACACAAAGTTGTGTTTTTTTTTAATGGAAACCATATTATTTCCATTATTTTCCTGAATATCCATATCGAGTATTATATCGTTGGAAAGCTCTAAAAATAGCTGACTCTTAATACAATAATAAAGATGGTAGCGAAAAGTAACATTTTAGTTGCCTGAAGTTAGCTATGTTTGAAATGTCGAATAATTAATAATTTATAATATCCTTACTCATGTGAAAAATCCATAAAGAACAAACATACAAATGTGAAAAACAGTATAGTGCCATAAATGGCTTAAAGTTACAAAAGATGAGTTACAAAAGGCCGTTATTAATATGTAGTGAAATATAGATACTAGGTCCATTTAATTTTTAATTGAGTTTTTCGCCACAGTAAACCCGAATCAAACTGATTAAAAGACAACTTTTTCAAGTTGTCTTTTAATATTGTTAAGTAAAGTGTTATTTCACTTTGACTCGACAATATCTTTGAGAAAGGAGGAAGATTTATTCTCCAAAAGCTCAGAAAACGAAGTTGTTGAACTTATTTTTTGAGTTAACATTCAAAGGTTTGTTCTTTTAATGTCAGGCATGTATGCATTTTCCTGGCAACTTGAAAAAGTTTGTCTTTTAATCAGTTTGATTTCTGACAATATACAGGATGATTTGTTTAGAATTACCACCGCGATTTTCTTGCTTATTTTGCACCCTACAAAAAAATGTAGGAAACAAAAATGTGACAATTTTGGACAGCTAAGTGGTGCTGCAAAAGAAATCGGCATCCATGGCCAACTTGCCGCGCAATAAAAAAAAATCAAATTGAGCAAAACAATTAATAGCTGTAGCATGTTTATTTTAAGACATAGGCTATGCAATTTTTTTGTTTATTTCTTATTAAACGATTTTCTCGCTTATTTTGGGCTGCGCAGAAAATACGTAAGAAAATAAAATATGGCAATTTTGGTCAGCCAGGCTACATTAAAAAGGAAATGGGCCCAAAAAAAACTTCAAATCGACAAACATTTTCATGCTCTCAAGAAAGCCGCCAAAGACCCTGTGTAATTTGCTGAAACTATCTGAGCGCCTGGATGGATAAAGCTTCTCAGTGCCATCAATTTCCGATATAAAAGTTTTCCTGTCTCTTAAAATAAACATTACACAGCTATTAAAAATTTTGCTCAATTTGAGTTTTTTTTTAGCACCACTTAGCTGTCTAAAATTGCCATATTTTTGTTCCTTACGTTTTTTTTGTAGGACGCAAAATAAGCGAGAAAATCGCGGTGGTAGTCTTAAAAAAAATCACCCTTATAGATACTAGGTATTTTCCACTATTAACCTCGTTCTGAGACATTCTGTAAGACCATTCAAAAAATCTTTTTCTATTCTATACCTATGTCAAAAATGCGGTCTTATTTTTAAAAGATATGTTTTAATCTTGCCTTAAAATGTGTTTCCTATTCCTATTTCAGTAACATCCTGTACAAAATGTGAAACATTTGCTTATACCTAATTTGATAAAAGAAAATCAAGTATCCTCAATGTTTTTTTTTCAAAATTAGAGATAAATGGTTAACATTACATAAATTTCTCGAATAAACTGCAAGGAATTTTGCTATTTTATTTCACAAACCTATAATATGCGTCCTATTGACCTTGACCAATGCAATTCAAATATTTTGCATTGATAAGACGATAATAACAACAAGAAAAGGTACAAATATTTGAAAAATCTACTTACTTAACACATAAAACAAAGTCTCCTACACTCGTTGCACTGTCCCTCACTAGAAATACTCCCCCTTCTCGTTCGGCCATCAATAAATCCGTAGCCTCTTGTCTCCGGATGGCTCCGAAGTACCAGCTGCAAAAAAAAGTACATTGTGAGGTCTCTGGTTTAATAGGACTAAATTAATGAAGTATGAATAACGTGTTAAAGGAACGTACCAGTTTTCGTCTTCTGCATCGAAAGAGCTGGCCATTGTTTATTATTTCCTGGGCTTATTAATAATACTGAAATTGTTTATTTGATTAATAAAATAGTTGAGATCGAATTTGAATGCATCTTGGTTAATCAATTTTGCACTTGAATACTGAAGTACATTAAGGCAAAGTCACTGACCATTAAAACACTTAAGAATTAATTATTTTTAATTAATTTTTCTTATTTCTTGGTTAGATTATCTTGTTTTCTCTCAACTTCTTTTGATCTTATTTATTACTGCAATGTAACCTTTATTTCATTTTCTGTGTGTTGTAATGCAACACCTTTCTCAGTCACCACCAAATTTACGTTTTCTTTTAATCACTTGAACTATGGATCTACTCGAAATAATACTTAATATTTTAATCTGACGGCCTATGTTAAAATAGAACCAAATATTCCACTTGTCTTGCTAAATATCGCCGTATTTATGGCGACGACACAGAAAAGCAAGGAGGGCTACGATTCCGTGGATTTGTGGCTTAGCCACAAAATATATAGGTTAGGTAGCAAGTCAGAAACAGCATAAACTAGAATGGTAATCTGTCGCATAAACCGACGCCCGACCTATCATCAATCACTAAAGAGTAGAGTATACCGTTTTCTGCAGTAGATGCGCCACTGATGAATATAGGCACGTAACCTGAAAACCCAAAAGTAAATAAACATGTTTACTTTTTTTGCTGTGTTTTTCTCAGACTAATGAATAAAGGGGACACCGCATTATAGCGTCGTTATACAGATGTAAACAGTAAGCTGAACCCTCTCACTTTATGACAGAGATAAATGTATTTACAAACACTACCTATGGAACGAAATATTATCTTTTTTCACTTTAGAGGAAAGACACTTGCACTTTATGCACCTTTTTACCATTTTTAAACTTGGAACCGTACGAAAAACTCGATTTTAGCGTTTGTTTTCTGGTAAAACTAAGCAAATACCGAAGCACAAACCAAAACAAACAAAATGAAAAACAAACAGTTTGAGCAAGCGCTAACTTTTGGTCCCTGTCAAACTGCCGCAACGTTGCCGATTAGTGCGAAAAGCAATGGGTGTTCTCTACTAAAACCATTTTGTCAATAATAAAACACCTACATAATCTTTCTTGAACACGAAAAGGTTATGTTTTACTTTACTGTTCCGCCTGAATTTTATAAGTGGGGGTAATTTTACGTTCAATGCATCTACTAAAGAAATTGCCGGTTTTATTTATGATATTCCTAGTTCTTGTTACCTACTCTTAAATGTGACAACATGTTTGGGGCAGGTCAGTAAAGGACCAATATTTGTAAACATGGGGATAGTAATAAATAACTACCTGCCAACAATTCACTTAAATATGTAAACAAATTCGTCCCCTTTATTCATTAGTCTGAGGTGTGTTTTTAATGTTTGTTTGCATTGTTTGGATGCTTATGTTGGCATAATACAAAGGTACTGATGGACAACGGCAATGCGGTATCTTCCCCTCTTCTATCTACGGCTGCGCCATTATGGCAAATCGTGTAATTATATAGAGTTAGGGTCAATGGTATATGCGCATGTGCAGTTGTTCATTATTTCTTGGTCGTAATTATAAAAATTAGCCAAAATGGTAAAATATAGACAAAGAAAATCAAGTTAATTTAAAAACGAAAATAGAAAATACCGGAAATAAATACATAAACAAAATATACAAAAAAATCTGATGACAGACAAGACCAAGTTATAAATTGGTCCTTCAACGTACCACGGCAGCGATTACAAAAATTCGGCCTGCATTGAACGCAACCATTGACTGCAATTATTATTTTTTTATTTTTTGCTGACACAAAATCGACACTGTTAAGCAGATTTTAGGCGATAGTCTGGTTTTAGCCGCGGTTATTTCTGGTTGTCCTTGGTTTCAGCCCTTGAATAACCAACAAATGTCACCATTGAAACTCGCTAAATTGTGGTTAACCCAAAAGTAATTTAGGCGAATAACCAAGGAGAAATGTCATACTACTACCCGTCCATAACCTCACTTATATTTGTGTATGTTGGGTTTTGTTTAAATTTGTTGCAAAAAATGAATAAAAGCATGTAATGAAATTACATTTAACAGAAGACTTGCTATTTTCATTTCTCCGACTTCAACCTGGAACCTGAACATCTTCACACTCTCCACCTCCAGCCTTCAACGTTTACACAAAATAGATATTTTTGCTCCTATTCATTTTTTTTTAATTATGGATCTAGATGAAAATATGAAATCACTACACTTGCCTAGGTTTCTCAGCATATATATTTATAAGTTTTCAAAAATTCAAACTGCCAACAAATTGGCAAATCTAGCAAATGACATTTGATGTTTTCAATAACCGCGGTAATTACCCTGCTCCTGAGTTGAGTAAATATCGCGGTTATTGTTGGTTATAACGATGACGAATGAAGGGCTTCTTTGTGACGTCAGAGAGCTATAACCAACAATAACCGAATCGCGTAAACGTTTTTGGTTCTTACCGGCTATTAATGGTTATTCATTCGCCTAAAATCGACTTTGGTAAACGAATCCTACCTAACTTGCATATTTTGTGAGCTGCGTCGATCGTTAACTTCGTGCTAGTGGCGCACTCTAGCGGCAAGTAGCCTAAATATCCGTTCAAGGGGCGTACAAAATAGTTCATTTAAAATCTAATTTCTGAGGGATGAAAGATTATTTAAATGTTTGGTCTTTCTGCTCTTTCTCTAAAGGTTGATAAAGACGCGTTTTGAAGTTTTTTAGGCCAGAGGCGCATTCAGTACATATATATCTTTTTTAATTTCGATCGGTCTTTTGTCTTTTATTCTTATTGTTATGTTCCTAGGTTCCAAAAAAAGTCGTGGGTTTGAAAGTTAAATGTCTTTATTGGGTTCTTTTTCGTCAATTATTTTAAAACCTGTTACAATAATTTACAACCTAAACATATTTATTATGGCATTCAAAGATATTTTATTTAAAATAAACTCTTATTTCATAAGTTCACACTATTTTTAATAGGTATTCAAATGCACTAGCATAACATTAAGTCGAAGCACCAAACTTAGCCTTGATCACATATATTTTTTAAAAAATATTTTCAGGCAGTGATTTTTAGGTAAACACTTCTTTTGTATTACCACTTTATATTTCTGTTGGTTTTTCTTCTAACCACGGCCTAAATATTGGCAAAGTCGATGGGTAATGAGTTCCAGATTTAAAGTTGCTATCATCATCTGACCTTAATGGATAAGTAGCCATTGTAATAGGCAACTGAAGTTTCACTTCTTTCTGCAAACTCTTGGGTTCCACTACGAACTAAGAAGAAGACAATTAAGAGAATATTCTGCCGTTTTTTACTCTACTTACATATACATCATAGTTAATCTTTATAAGATGGCACCCTCTTAAATTTGTTGGAGGCAACGGAGGAATATATAGTTGTTCATTGTCCCATTCGTCTCTTTCGCCTGGTCTTATCTTTCCTCTTGTCAAACTGGCCAACTCTCTTTTTTCTGATTGCACCACTTTCCCTCTGGCCATATAAGTGATGGTTTCTGTCAGCGCCGCTCTGGTATTTTTTATTGTCACTTTACTTTTGTTGTGAACACTTGCTGATACACCTAGAACAAAGAATCACGAATCATGGCGTGTTCAGGTAATGCGCATCACCAAGTTACCTATGCTTTCTCCAGGAACATAGCCACCTCTGTCCAGCGTTACTTTGCATACTACAGCTCCAGACCCCACACAGCTTACTCCAAACTTGTGTTCTACCTCGCACCTAAATGTTTCCTGTCCAGACAGTGTCTAGATTAGATAGATAGGAGAAACATAAATTAGAAAGGGAAGGATAGGACAGTTTGGTTAAACGGTAGGATCGTGCTACATGCAGAGAACACTATAATAGGAGTTTGTGCACAGTTTTGTGCATACACATGTCATAGGATGTGCACTAACAGTGAAAATTCTACTTAGACAGGCCAATGAAAAACGTTTTAAACAAACACAATTCAATTCAACAGTAGTGGTTACTTCTGAATTGTCTTGCATTTAGTACAATTTCCTTCGGCCACATAAAGGAGGCACACATATGGATAAAGACACAGAGAGTAGCAAACCACCCAATAAACAAGACTCATATTTACTCCTAATACCGACGGTTCCAGATTTAAATCTATGGGGTTCATCACAATGAAAACCTGCTGGTTCTTATGGGTTAGACCGTTGGGTTCCCTCAGAGCCGTTTTACAGAAGTATTGCACCCAACCGTGCTTTCCCAAGAAAGTGGAAGGCAGACCCAGTGGCAGGCCCAGTTTGAAGGGAAAGCTGTGGATTCCTGGTGATAAAATTGTGGGACCTTGACCTATGGAAAATATTTATCGTTAGACATTTTTAGTTCCTGAGTACTGGAGAACAAAGACATTAGAAATGGATTTGACATCTTTGGAGCAAGAAATCTCTGCCAAAGATGTTCATTTTGAACTTGAACTAAAAACAAATTCAATACGATTTGTGTGCTATAACAAGCAGGCCATTTTTCTTTTGTAAGGTTGAAAAACTCTAAGAGTAATTTTATCTTTGAACAGTTAATTGTGATATTTCATAGCAGGCAATATCTTTTCTCCAGTACGGTTTATAAGATATCGGTGAAACCTGGTTCTCCTAGTAGTCTCATTCTGAAATCAATATAGTTTTCTCTGTCGTACACCCTCTCTTGTCGAGGAGTTCTAACTCTTACTACCCCTTCTCCGACGACATGGAAGTGAAGTCCTGAAACAGAAATCTTCTATTATTTTCTGTCTGCAGAACTCGTTGTGAGGCCTCCTAAATCTTACAAGGACGTGTAATATCGCTACGGAAATACAGAGGGATCCTGCCTTTAAGCTAGTTCTTCAGGGAACGATGAATATCGACGAGACAACTGACAAAAAATATCGAAAGAATGCGGACGAAATATGTGGCCGGGAATTTTATTAAATAAGGGATCAAAGTCGTTACACTCCGAAATATGCGATTTAGCAAGAATATCAATCTGTTTTAAGGAAAAATACCGAACGGAATTTTGTTTCTGCAAGGCGGAATATTCGTTTTACATTTTCCGGAGACACTTTTATTTTTAAAACTATATTTCCTGTTGGCTACACGCCATGAACAATGAACATGTCTATATACAGGGTGAGTTTTTTTCGATGACCACTATATGGGGATCTCGGAAACTAGCAGAGCTAGAACAAAGGTTAAACGGGGAAATTAAGAATTGCGGTTTTGAATGCTCAATCTAATGCCCCTTTTGGATTTTTAAAAAGTTTATGGCTCACTAGATATATTTTGAAAAGAGTGATTTTTTGCTATTTCATCAGATATCAGAATAAAATATCTTCAGCACAAAATTCACCCAAGTGTTTGTGGAATGTAGTAAACTCACTTACAAACAAAGGAAAAAATACTATAATACATGATTTTCAGATAATAACGGCGTTGTGACGGAATTAGAGCAGATTGCTAATAAATTTAATAATTTTTTCAAAGATGCACCAAGAAACATTATATCAAAAATTCCTCGATTACAATATACTGATATCATAGACATAAATGTATGCACCATGTTTTTGTTTCCCTTCACTGAGTTTGAACTATTTAGTTTGATCAAAAATAGATTAAAATCAAAGGCCTCTGCGGGTTTTGATGAGATACCTGGTTACCTTCTAAAGCGGTGCCTGGATAATTTGCTCTTTCCTTTATTATATCTTATTAATCTATCGTTCTCTGAAGGAATTTTTCCAGAAAGGCTAAAATTGAGTAAAATCAAACCACTATTTAAAAGTGGGGACCGTACCGATGTTAATAATTACCGGCCGATTGCGCTCTGTCCCGCTTTGTCAAAAATATTTGAATATTGTTATTTAGACAGACTATACATTCCTGTCTAATTCAAAGGTACTATCCGAAAGCCAGTTCGGTTTTCGACAGGGGCTCAGTACAGTCGATGCAATTCACAATTTTATGAATAATCTAATCCCACAATTAGAAAACAGTGAATGCCCTATTGGCATTTTTTATGATTTGTCAAAGGCGTTCGATTGTGTAGATCATGGATGTCTGTTGAACAAGGCGGAGAAGTATGGCATTAGGGGCGTTTCTTTGGAATGGCTGTCTAGTTATTTGGGAGGGCGGAAACAATATGTTTACTTGGATTCTGTCGGAGGCAGTACGCCAGCAAAATCGGGTGTCACTGAAATTGCCATAGGAGTTCCGCAAGGATCTATTCTCGGCCCCGTTCTGTTTTTGCTTTACATAAATGACATTGCATTATCACTCAACTGTAACATCTCTTTATTTGCAGATGATGCGGCACTCATAGTGTCTGGTTCAGGAGATGTCGTTGAGAGTTGTAACATTAATTTAGGGCTGCTCTGTGAGTGGTTCAATAAGAATTCTTTATATATTAATGCAAGTAAAACAACTTACATGCGTTTGCATAATTATCAAAACAACAAAAACGCAAATATTTCTCTGTCCGTTAACAATAATACTCTGTCACAGACTGCCAATACAAAATTCCTAGGTTTACTTATCGATGATTGTCTTAATTGGAGGGATCACTGTCAGAGCTTAATCTCTAAACTGAATTCTTTTTGCTTTATGTTACAGAATTTGCGTCATGTATTAACCATCGAACATTGCATCGCGGCTGAGGTATGCAGTCTGTTTTTGGGGCATTTCTTCTGCTGCTGCGGATGTCTTTATTTCGCAAAAAAGAATTGTCAGATGCATTACCGGATTGGGCAGACTTCAGAGCTGTCGTGATATCTTTAAAAAGTTTAAAATTATGACATTACCATCAATATTTATTTTTGAAATTTGTTGCTATTTTAGAATGAATAAAATAATTCTCTCACAAACGGGGATGTTCATACATTTGATACTCGCTCCAGAAATGAATTTAGGCTGCCCCAGTGCAGGTCTCGAATTGGCAGACGGTCCCCATCATTCTTGGGTCCCAAGTTTTATAATGGGTTGAGTGCTGAAATTAAATCTGCCTCCACACTCGGTGTCTTTAAAAACAAGTTAAGATGTTTTTTATTATGTAACACGTTTTATAGTGTTGATGAATTTGTACAATTTTAAATTTTATAGTGTTGATGAGCTTTTCAATTTTAAATTTTAGTGTTGATGAACTTGTACAATTTTAAATTTTGCTTTGTATATAAGTATGTATGTAAATGTAGTATTTACTTTGACGTTTTTCATAATGTTTTGTTAACATTCTGTGTGAAAATAAAGCTCTAATCTAATCTAATCTAAATCTAAATCTCTGTAGCTCCGTTATTTCTGATTATACAGAAAAACCGCGGAGACAAAATTGTAGATAATTTTGGGCTTAATAAGATAATCTAATCCAATTTTTTATGTTGTTTGTGATTTTTGAGATATGACATAAACTGGTGTTTTTTTAAATGTAAATCATAGTTGGCTGTGGCCTTATCAATCGGCCATTTTTTGAGCTTTCCAAAGATATAATACTCGGCATAGTTATTATAAAAAATAAAAGAGCTATATGGCTAATTTTCTGATTTTTGTTTAAATTTTCACATAGCCAGCCATGGAATATTTTCATAATTACGTTCTATTTTCCAATTAGACATACTTCAAACTTTCTAATATTTTGTTTTTAGCTGGTAACAAAATGTAACAAAATAAACAAAATAAAACATAATTCAACAACTGAGATTTGACGGGTAGTTGTTAAGCTCAGTCGTAATGTTTTGACTTTGGCACAACCTATGGAGTAGCTGTATGTACTATTATTTTGGAATCCTAAGGATTTTTTATTTTTGGGCTAAGATGAAACTATTCTGAGGCGATCATCTCTGCTCCCAGATTCGAAATGAGACCGTTAAACGCCGTGGCGTCATTTGTCAAAAATGACATTGATGGCCAAAATATGCCTTTTTTGTTATTTTTTTTCTAAAAAAGTAATTGAAAAAGTTGCTTGGAATGTGATTTTACCCCTACGTGAAAATTGCCAGGCAAACTTTCCTACTCCGACAATGATAAATATTTGATTTTTTGGAAAAATCTAAAAGCTAGTAAATTTCATTTCTTTCGGTGTGGCATAGATCGACTCAAGTTTTTAAAAACAATTCTGTAATAAATAAGATCAAAATGGCACCTTGTTAGTTGAGTTATCTTGAAACTAGCCAATTATTACCCAAAAAGGGCACATAACTAAAAAATATCACGTTTGGATGATAAATAAGCAACTCTAAAGTCAATCTATGACACACCGAAAATAATTAAATTTATTAGTTTTTAGAAAAACAAAAGTTTATCATAGTCGGAATTTTTGCTTGAAAATGTGCATTTAGGGGTAAATTCCAATGAACTTTTTCAAATAAATTAACTGTTATTAATATTTTCCAAAAAGGAGGCAAGAAAACAAATAAATAGATCTTTGTCCCACGTCAATTTCTCGATTTTTCCATAAGGCCTATTTGGACCATTTATTTAAGCCCGTTTTACATTGACAATATCTTCATGAATTAATTCACGATAAGTTCTATTTTACACTGATGAAGAAATTGATGAATTTTTTGTCACCTTATGTCAGATTCTAGCGAATACCAACACAAGAGAATAAATAACAAAATAATTTTTTTGTGCTGCATTTCCCCTATCAGAACATATTTTCTAACCATATCCATCTTCATCGAAAGCATCTTTAACTACAGATTAAGTCTAGCTAGAAGAGTAGTTGAAAATGCATTTGGCATTTTAGCCAAACGATTTAGAGTTTTTTTGACTACAATTAATATGAATGTGGAAAAAGTGCAAACCATAACATTGGCATGTTGCACATTACATAATTTTTGAGACCCGAATGCCCTAGTTCCATCCTAGAAGAGCTTTATAAAGACTATATATTTCAATTTGGACTTTCTTACCAAACATGCTCACCAAGCCATGCTTGCCGTCCTGCCCGAGAGGAGTTTTGTGATTATTTCGTGAATGAGGGAGCTGTGCCTTGGCAGCGGAATACATAAATAAAACATTGTAACATTTCACACACCTTTTATCTAAGTATATTATCTTTAAAATTATGTACCTACTCTCCTCTATTCCTCATCTAATGCCTCAAACAAAAACCAGTATCAAAATATAACCTTCCTTCTGTTCAAATTTTCAATGTTAGTACTCCTGAAGTTCACGCAAAACTTGACGGAAAATAGAACATGCTCTAATTCGTAAGTAACTTCATGAATCAATTCATGAAGAAATTGCCAATGTAATACAGGATTTTTTATATTAATTTGTCCTTGAAGTGGCTTCATGAATTAATTCATGAAGAAATTGTCAATGTAAAACAGGCATTAAATTAAATGTAATTTTTGACAGGTATGTCAAATGACGTCACGACGTTTAATAGTCTAATTACGAATCTTTTTGGAAGCAGAGATGATGGAGAGTACTTTAATCTTAGCTCAAAAATAAAAAATGCCTTATGGTTCCAACTTTTCGGCGGACCCGTTTAAACATTACACATAAAAAATAAAAAAATCTGTTGGAAAATATTTAAATTTCAAACCGCAGTTATTTTTTAAGCAAGTTACTGTTTTCTGCAACTTTGTTAATTATTGAGTCGCTGTCAATCTCATTTAGGGTCGGCTGCGAATATTTATTTATATCACAGAACACACGAGCTTATTTGTTTCCATTGGTAAATTTCCGTTATATGTCGATTGACTACAAACGTGTGCATTTTGATGCTTTTGCTCCCTCTATCCTTATTTCTCTGAGTGTTGATCAAACTAACACAAACAAAACACACAACCCTAGATCGAAAACCTATAGAACCACGGAGGATCAATGCTTTAGTGTAGGCACTGTATATTTGCGACGTTGCAAAATTCTTATGAGCTTGTTATCTGGTCGATGCTTTTTAATTTTTTTTTATTTCACTCAGGTACATATTTGTTCTGTTTGCCAAATTGGGAGAACGAAATGGCGATTTCCGTACTTTTACCAATTTCCTGCATGCGATGCGTTTACAAAATCACATAGGCACGCAGGAACTATCTTTTGCTTTCGTTGTAGCACAGATAATCCAGCTTAAGCCTGGTTCATGCAGCAACTTTATCTTCTTATTTATGTTTTTGCTTTAAAGAACACGTTAAGGCAGCCCGTTTTTAAAAATTATTTGCACATGCGCAATTTGAATCCATACGAACTTGTTAACTGTTTACTACTAATTACAGTTTTCGGGTGGAGGAATTCTTCTTGGCTTTTATTTGGCAAACAATTTTGTGTTTCCTAACCTCGAATTGGTAATTTCATAAAACGACGCGTGCGCAGTACTAATTGCTTAAAGAATAATAAAGATTATAAAGAAAAAGGTGAAACTTCCCAACTTTAAATAAAAGTAAAAGCAAAACATAAAGCAAAAGGGTTGCCTGAAAGCTTCTATTTTTTACAATATGTTAACTTTTAAAAGATAAAGCAAACGCGTAAAGATATAAAGTTGCTGCATGAACCAGGCTATAAGACAGCCTGAAATACGCGTTTACGAAAATCTGTGTTGTTAGGCTGTATGGCTTACCTACTGAGCAATATAATATTTACTTATTTTCTAAAATTTATTTGTGGCGCAAACAGATCCATTTAATTTTTAATTGGGTTTTTCGCCACCAAACTGATCGAAAGACAACTTTTTCAAGTTGCCTGGAAAATTCTTAACAGTGAATGAACGAAACTTTAAACGTGTAACTCAAAAAATAACTTTAACAAATTTGTTTTCTGAGCTTTCGGAGAATAAATCTTCCTCCTTTCTCAAAGATCATGCCACGTCAAAGTGAAGTGACAGATTAATAAATTTCAGGTTAAAATGTCATGACAACAGAAACAATAGCCTAGCCACCTGCCTGATATTGTACCCTGTGTTCTATCTTATTATCTATACTAACTTCTCTTTTAATAAGTAGCAATAATATTTTACTGAATTCCACTGAACATTCAGCAACACAGTTGTCCGTATTTCCTAGAATAAATGCAGATTCTTTAATTTTTCGTCTATTTCCTACTTCTTCTTTGAGAATTGGTTTGGAACTATCCCACAATATCCTATGATTGTTATTAAAAGAATGTTCACATATTTTTGACTTAGAAATTTGATTTTGCCTGACATAATTTTTATGTTCCTTTAAACGAACGTTAAATGGCCTACAAGTCTCCCCAACATAGAACTTTCCACATTCATAAGGAATTTTATAAATGCAATTTTTTGAACTTTGTGCCTCATTAAATGGTTTCGTTTTAACTGGCATCGATCTTAATGTATTTTTGGTTTTAAATACTGTTCTGACATTAAAACGATTGCCTATGCGTTTTAGCTTATCTGCTAGTCCAGGAATATAAGGAATAATTAAATTTACTGGTCGGTCCACCAGATTAATTTTTTTAATTCTACTAGCATTGTTATTTTGTTGGCAATCCTCAAAAACTTGCTCAACAAATTCAATTCAAAAAATTGCATTTATAAAATTCCTTGTGAATGTGGAAAGTTCTATATTGGGGAGACTTGTATAGGCCATTTAACGTTCGTTTAAAAGAACATAAAAATTATATCAAGCAAAATCAAATTTCTAAGTAAAAAATATGTGAACATTCTTTTAATAACAATCAGAGGATATTGTGGGATAGGTCCGAACCGATTCTCAAAGTAGAAGTAGGAAATAGACGAAAAAGTAAAGAGCCTGCATTTATTCTAGGAAATACGGACAACTGTGTTGCTGAATGTTCAGTGGAATTCAGTAAAATATTATTGCCACTTATTCAAAGAGAAGTTAGTATAGATAATTAGATAGAACACAGGTAACAATATCAGGCAGATGGCTAGGCTATTGTTTCGGTTGTCATGACATTTTAACCTGAAATTTATTAATCTGTCACTTCACTTTGACGTGGCATGATCTTTGAGAAAGGAGGAAGATTTATTCTCCGAAAGCTCAGAAAACAAATTTGTTGAAGTTATTTTTTCAGTTACACGTTTAAAATTTCGTTCATTCACTGTTAAGAATTTATGAATTTTCCAGGCAACTTGAAAAAGTTGTCTTTCGATCAGTTTGGTGGCGAAAAACCCAATTACAAATTAAATGGATAATATTTACTTGTTTTATTTTTTGACATTATCTCGATACAAAAGGGGCAATGCCTTTTTCATACTACTTATTTATAGACTCCCAAAATTTTCAAACAAATAACAAATACTCTACGATGGTACCATTGAGTGGGCACGAATTCGATGATTTCAATATTCATGAGGTTATGTATTACACATAGTGTTTACTATGCGTTGGAGTGACCTTCTGGTCCAGTAAGGCAAGCGTTGCGTAATGTTATAGGCCAAATGTTATTAATAAAGTACTTCTTGCGCGGAGGCTATAGCCAAACCTCGTTTTTTGCAAATCATTTTCTGCAACCACAGTTTGACAGAACGGTGTACAGTCATGTTCATATGTTATGTCACCAGCCCAGACACACCGTACCTACATAAAGTTCTATCAAAAATGGTCTAACGGTACTGTACTCACTATGAATAATTTAGTTAGTAAAAGTTTGCTTTATTGTTTTCCTAGTACCTAATTTAAATAAGGTACATACTTTTAAAACGTATAATATAATAGTAATTTCTGGCGAAACTGCGTTTATTTGCTTTTCTCGCGCCAATTTGCCACATTTGTCGATCTTTTGTTAATTCTAGCTTTTGTTTGGAAAGACGCTACAGTCGAATAATATGCAAAATGCAAAATAGCTATAGTGAGCGAAATATTTTAGTTTCCTGTCCCAGGCCTTAACTATAACCTAGGTTATTTTTAATTTATAAGTGGGGATATTTATATAGGGTATATTCCAAGTTTTATTTTTTGAGGCGAGTGCCTGTCGGGAAAAAATATACAGGGCGGTCCAACTTCTAGTGACAAAATTTTAGAAATGTATAGAAAACATCAAAATAAGTAGATTTTTTCATATAAACATATGTATCGAAATCCTAACAGTTTTCAAAGTCAAAGATCTATTTTTTGTTAAAGTTTTTTTTTAAATTTTTCCTAAGGAAAGACAGTTAACTCAACCATATTTGGTACAGTTTAGACACTCATTAAACACTATAAATTAAAAATAAAATTCAGCACATCTACTTAGACTAGTGCCTGAGAGACGGGGTCAACCATAATATTTTTTTAATAAAAAAATGGTACGCCACTGGAAAAGTAATCTTTAATTCTTTTAGCAGAAGAAAATCAAAGTAGGTCTAGGCATTCAACATTTTGCACACCTACAGAGTTTTTAATTCTGAACAACTTTCCTTTATAACATTTTGCCGTAAAACCTACATAAAGTCCGTGCGTTTTTTAATTCCCAGGACACGTGATTTTTCGAATCTAGAAACCTTTTTGTATGTTTTAGGACCAAATGGACAAGCTTTTCAATTTCCAAAAACTTGTCGTAATTTGGAATTGAATTATCTTAACGAAAACCTAAACTTAGTTTATTCGTTTTAGTACAGGGCTGAAATAAAAGCTTGTTTTAAAAAGGTTTTTTATTTTGAATTTTATTTTGTGCTTTTTAGTACCTATTTGATTCCCATGTCAGGAGGGTGGTAAAGAAATTTAGTCCGCCATCTTGCGGCGGCCGCCATATTGGATTTCGTATGAATTCATTCACCTTATTGTGTTCTACCCGTCGAGCCCTTTCATTTGATACCCATGTTGGGTATCAAATAGGTAATCCGCCATCTTGGAGCGGCGGCCATATTGAATTTAGTGTGATGTCACTAACTTTTCGTTTTCTATTCTTTCATTTGATACCCATATTAAGGGGAGCGGCGGCCATATTGAATTTAGTGTGATGTCACTAACTTTATCGTTTTCTACTTTTCAAGCCCTTTCATTTGATACCCATATTAAGGGGGTTGACAAAAAATACATCATCCGCCATCTTGGAGCGGCGGCCATTTTGAAAGTATTACAATATTGAGTATTGCATAATATTGTATTGTCACCGGAACTAAAGGTGTATGCAAAATTTCATCTCAATCGGATGTTAGGAAGTGGTTCTAATTCAGCTTGCAAGATTCGACCTACACATACAATACATATTAACAGGGCAAGTTAAATAAAAACTTGTAAAAATCAACTTATTTTGACGTTTTATATAGATTCCTAAAGTTTCGTCACTAAAAGTTGGACCACCTTGTACCAAAAACAATATAAATTCCTTACCAAATTAAAATAAAGCGTATTTTAACGTTTGATTAGGTAATAACATTGAAAAATGCAAAATGTAATTAATTCTAATCCAAGAACGAATAAATAAATTAAACAAAAATAATAGATGATTTCTATTTAGTTAAACAAAAAAGGGTTTATTTATCCTGCAGGATCTGTCAGACGTGCATGAGACCGATAGGTGATCTAAACTTTTCATAAAAATATATGGAAAGTGGTGTTTCTAAGTCGACGAACCAAAAAATTGCATTTTTTTCGAAAAAGGTGGTAAATGGTTGTATGTTTTTGATTTGCGGATATAGACTCGGACATTTAACAGGTCCAATTCGATCAAAGGGCCGCGTTTTAATTTATCGTCATTTGAACCAATTCGGGCAAAATAAAAACAGTAATTTATTCGAAAATTATACAGGACCAGAAACCCATTTAATTGCACCGAAGTAGGAAAAATATATTATGTTGCGAAAACATTTCACATTTAATTTGTCACTGAACGAATTTACAATATTCCTTTTTGTACGGTCGATATGCTACGCGAGATGGATTTATATCCCTTATTTCCGATACTTCCGAATACCCGGATCCGGCCCCTTGCTAGCTTTAGGTTTATATATTTTTTATCGATTTCAAGGGAATTTTACTACATTATGGAGACATTTTTTCATATTCGTCGCCACGTGACAAACATTCAAACCTTCCTTTGCTTTTACTGATCTAAAAATTTGTTATTATTATTTACATACAATATTTTTTCTACGACACTCCCAGCAGCGTCAGAACCACCTGATACAACTAACAATACAAACAGACTGAACCTGCGTTATAGCAGAGAACAAAAAAGTTCGCACCATAGGGGGGAAATTTTTAATTCATGATTTATTTTGAAATTTTTTGAAAAAAGATGCAAAATGACCCACTCAAACGTAGTCATGTGACTTTCGTTATCTGTCAAAAATGACATTTTAAAAAATATATCGCCAAAAATGAGTTTCTTTGTTAAATTATCAAAAAGTTTTACTTGAAAAAGTTGTTTCTTTTTCTATTTTACGTAGGTGTACCAAATTTGAACGCTCTAATAAAATATTTAGTTTTTTGCACATTTTTAATATTTATGAAATTTCTGAAAATTTTAAAAACTTTTAACTTCGTAAAAACTTTTTTATATCACTAGCTTTTTATTACTAATTACCGATAATAATAGGTATTTTTCAAAAGAAAATTATATTAATGCTTTAAAATTCTGTTATGTTTGCTGCTAAGTTGATGTACCGTCTAGCATTTAGGGTATACATTTAGTTACATTACGTTTTCCAGTTCTAAATTGATGCCAAAATAATAATAAATTAAATTATCGTCAAACTATTTTATGTATCCAAGCAAAATTCTTGACTTTTATGAAACAAATACCTAAGTTTAATTTCATATTAATCGATATTGATGAGTAGGCCATGGAGAGAATTGAAACAATTATTGTTTTTATTTGACAGTTTAATTAACACTCTTGAATCGGAGAATGGTAAAAATAATTGCTTCAATTCTCTCCATGGCTTAGGTACTTATCAATATCGACTAATGTGAAATTAAACTTAAAGGTAATAATTATTTGTTCCATAAAAGTCAAAAATTTTGCTTAGATACGTAAAATAGCTTGATGATAATTTAATTTATTATCATTTTGGCAACAATTTAGAACTGGAAAACGTAATGTAACTAAATTTATACCCTAAATGCTAGGCGGTACATCAACTTTGCAGAAAACATAGCAGAATTTTAAAGCATTAATATAATTTTCTTTTGAAAAATACCTATTCTTATCGGTAATTAATATTAAACAGTTAATAAAATGAGAAACATAGTGATATAAAATAGTTTTTATGAATTTACAAGTTTTTAAAATTTTCAGAAATTTCATAAATAGTAGAAATTGACAAAAAACTAAATCTTTTACTAGAGGGTTCAAATTTGGTAAACTAACATAAAATTGAAAAAGAAACAACTTTTTCAAGTAAAACTTTTTGATATTTTAACAAATATACCCAGTTATGGCAATATATTTTTTTGAATGTCATTTTTGACAGATAACGAAAGTTACATGACCACGTTTGAGTGGTCATGTAACTTTTAGTACACTTACGTAAAATTTAAAAAGAAACAACTTTTTCAAGTAAAACTTTGATATTTTTACAAATAAACCCATTTTTGGCGATATATTTTTTTAAATGTCATTTTTGACAGATAACGAGAATCACAGGACCACGCTTGAGTGGGTCATTTTTCATCTTTTTTAAAGCAAAAGGAGGACACTGTATAACTTCCAAACCCCTTCTTGTGCGTAGCCACGCATACCACTCTATCGGCCACTCCACAGTGTTGCTATGGTAACGACCATCACATGGACCTAGACGCGTAGGTTGTTGGCCAGGTGCTTCAGATTACAATAATTTAAGTAAAATCCGTCAAATCAGCGGAACAGTGAAAGCGTTGAAAAATAATAAAAGCTAGAAATTATAGAAGACGTTAGCTACACTTTTTGATGTTTCCAAAAGATTATGTAATGCTATTGGTAATTTATGGCAGTAAAAATACTAGAATACTAGAAAATACGATGACTTAACACACATAAAAAAGCCTATATTTACGCTGCGATAGTTAAGTTTACACTGTGGTAATATGCACAAAGGGCAGTGACGTCAAACAGACAGCGTTCCGCGAATTTCAACGAATGTAGTTCGTAGTTATTTTTTACCTCCCTTAACTTTTTTATTTTTTTATATAGAAAAAATGTTAGATAGAAAAGGTGTAGGCTATCTGAAGGTATTTTGAGAAAAACAATTAAGTAACAACAGTAACAACATCGAGTAACAGGGTGAGTTTTTTTTTGATGATCAGTATGGGGAGTTCGGAAACTATCTGAGATAGAAAAGTATTGCAGTTTTGTGAGCCCAATTTAACGCGCCTTGTGGATTTTTAAAAAAAGGCATGGCTTAAGTATACTAGAGATTTTGAAAAAAAAAAGAAATTTTGGCGATTTATTTTAATCCATCTAGATCTAGCTTCGTTATTTCTGATTTTAGATAAAAAGTGTAAATACCAAAGTTGGAGGGAATTGTGTGCCCAATGAGGTTGTCATGTTCTAATTTCCGCGGCAGCTGCTATTTTCGAGATATGACACAAACTTGTGTTTTTTTAAATGGAAGCCATAGTTGGCCATGGTCTCAAAGAGTCAGTCATTTTTAGGGCTTTCCAACGATAACGATATAATACTCGATATGGTTATTTAGAAAAATAACGTAAATAACTATGGTTATTTATTTTTAATATTTATAATAACGGCATTGGGGACACAATTCCCCCCAACTTCTGTATTTACACTTTTTGTCTAAAATCAGAAACAACGAAGCTAGATGAATTAGAATAAATCGCCAAAATTTCGTTTCTTTCTAAATATCTAGTAAGTCATGAACTTTTTCAAAAATACACAAGGTGCGTTACATTGGGACTACATACTGATCATAAAAAAACTCACCCTGTAGATATAAATATGGTTTTTCTTAATAGAACTCCATGTACATGTTTATATTTTGTAATCTACCTATTTTTGCGATTTTCAGCTGTTTGGAAGATATTCGACATTGAAACTTTCAATTTTGCACTTTTGGTACCCATTTTGTTAATTCTTAATTCTTAAATCTTTGCGGGTATATTTTCACAACATAACAATAAGCGTTCGCTTTTAAAATATGGCTGCATTTCCGCATACTCCAAATTTTACATACAACCTGTTGATTTAGTAAACAAATTACGTTCAATGTAAAACAATAATTATTGAATGAAAATTTGGTTTAATTCTAATGACATAGACGTCACAAACTACAAAAGAGGTAAAAATAAGCGTTATCTGACAATTAACGATTCAATGTTTTGTTTCATGACCAACTGAGAATGCTCTACTGAAAAATTAATTAAATATTTAAAAACTGCCAAAGGAATATACCAAGTATTATGATATTGTTGAAAAGCACTTGTTTGTCACACTTAAATGGAACACCCTGTATAATTTTATACTTAATGGTTAAAAAAGGGACGTTTCTGTCTACAACTTATTTAACATTTATAGATAAAAAAATAAAAAAGTTAAGGTGTTAAAAAATAACTCTAAACACTCTTCTACAGAAAAGATTATTTAATTTGTTTTTGTAGTTAATTTGTAGGATTTTTTTGAAGAATGTGCCTCATATCCATTGGCCTAAATAATAACAGAAATACAAGAAAATAATAACATAACCCAAAACAAAAAGTTGATTTAAGTTATTAGCATTTATGGGTTCCAACATCATTCTTAATAAAGATATAATCAGTGACTACAGAAAGAATCTATAGTCACTGATATAATACCAATATTAGATACGGTATATTTCTTCAGCTATGAAACTGATATAAAATTACCATGATTAAAGTTCATACGTATTCTGGAAAAAAAATATGAGAGTAATTTAAATTCTAATTTGCTGACTGATGTTCTGTAGAGAGTAGGTATGCTTAATTTCAAAAATTCTGTATAAATATCCCAGTTTTATCCTATAATTACTTCGTGACTTTCATAAACGTGAGTGGAAATCCTGCTTTAGTACAAGAATAAAAAGGTATATATATCCGTTAAAACCACGAAAATAAATAATGAAGAATTAGTTTTAGATTCTCCCAAATAAAAAGGTAGTAATATAAGCGAGATGTATTGTTTTTGTATTTGTTTCTATAACGGCAGTTTTTAAGATTCTATTAGAGAGTGTATTTAAATCAAAACAGCAAATAATCATTGTAGATACGTTAGTATCTCTCTTATATCGATGACCTAGTATAAATTTTTCTTTATTTTTTACGTACGTTATCTTTTTAACTATAACCGTATTTTCGCGAGCAGGATTACGCAGATTTTTAAGTCTGACGCCATGAAAATATTCCCTCTCCAAGTAAATTTTCTTATTATCTTATAAATATCTTATTAATTTGGAGCGTTTATTGATGATTCTTAATATGGGGTAAGTAGTAAACAATATTTTAAAATTTATATTTTTTTATCCAGTAACTGACAGTGGTTTTTGACTAGACCTTTAGCCTGAATTTGATAAACCCAAAACCTGACACCCTAGAAAAATTTTCTCAGCAATTTTTAAAAAGGAAAACACAAGTGATTATTGTATGTAGAAATGTTTATTTATTCGTACATTCTCATTTCTGGAACATATAGTAACTTATTCTTGAGTAGAAAACTTTTGGGTTTCCCATTATTGTTATTTGTTCATATGTCACAGTTGTTATTAGAAGTAATGTTCGCTTTTATTTACCTATTTCTTTTATTTTTCTATGATAATATTGATTCTCGTAAATGCATTCCCATTTTATTTAGCTCCAACTGTTTTTTTTTCATTTAATATTTTCTATCTGTTTTCTATTTATTGTTCTTCTATTCCCCTCCCTCTTTTCTTCTCCCTATCTTTATCTTTTATTTTCTAAAAATACTGTTTCTTATCTTTCCCTGAAATGACAGACTGCATAAACTCTCTAAAGAGTCGTTTCTTAATTAAACCTTTTTGAACTTATTTTGAATAATTATTGAATTTAATTTGACATGGTAATGGTAAACCCAGTGGTAAACTCGCAAAGATCGTAACAGTAGTTATTGGTCGTGTTCAGCACTTTCGACAAGAAGAAGACATGGTTCAGAATCGTTGAGTGACAAATCTATACATCTTTTGATGCTCTTGAAGACAGTACTCCGAGGTCTCATATATATTCAGTGCCAATGTATGTATAACCAATGGTCGACAGGAATGTCAGGCATTGGAAATTTTTAACCCATTGGCGTGAAATTTGTACACCATTATAAGGTTTATTGTTAGAGACTTTAGAGATCATTTTTGCATGACTTGTGATTTTCCCAGTGACTGACACCTATGTCAGGCATTGGCTTAGCATAAACATAACATAAGCTAATAGCTGACACCCCCAACTAAAATCTTAATAGTTCTAAATTATTATCTTACCTTGTTTGCTTAAAGGTATAAGCCACGAAAATTAAGACAGTAGAAAAATCTATACTAAAAACATGTAATTGCACACTATTTTTTAAAACGCTGCACTAAACAATTTCGCTAAGAAACTACAATGAATATAACCTCTATAAATTGAAAAGTCAGTAAAACCAGAAAAACCAAGATGATTAACTTAGGAACAAACATAACTCATAACTGTGACTTCTACCAATTAAGTAAAACATGTGTCAGGCAATGTGTCAGGCATTGGTACGTTTACGTTATCGCCAAAACTGATGTTTCTGGAAAGCTGTTTTAACTCGTATTTATTTAGATAAACCTAAAAAGATCTTTGTTCGAGAAAATACTTTTTATATCATGAAAACGACGCTTTTCTGAACATTCTAGCATGTTTCAAAAAATATTTAAGGGTGCATTACTACACATAGTGCCAACCCAAGTGTGTTTTTGGTGTTTGTTTTTAAAATTACTAAATTTTTCAAAAAATCAATGCTCAACTCAAATACTACATTATATTGGGCATATTTGGACAAAAAATCAACAAAATCTGATGTCTCGTTTGCGAAAACAATATACCTGAAATGTATTTTCTTCTTCTTTTCTAATATAAAATTACCAGAAACTTTAGGTATATTGTTTTTCCAAACGAAACATTAGATTTGGCTGATTTTTTTTGTCCAAATATGTGCAATATACCTAATGCAGTATTTGAGTTGAGTATTGGTTTTATGAAAAACAAATGATTTTCAAAATAAACACAAAAACTCACTTGGTTTGGTAGTATTTAATGCCATATGTGTTTATGCCATCTCAAGTTAGGGTTATGTAATTCAAAAGTGACAATACAAAAATTATTCCAATAGGTCACGTAATAATCGTCGGGCCCATGCATACAACTTATTTTATTACCTCACCATTGAGACTTTGTATATGTGTTCTTTATGTCCACTTCTACAATTTCTGCCATAAGAAAAATCTCAGTGGTGGGGCGTTTTTTTTTTGGAAAAAATATATTGCGGGTTTGATTTGGGCTGTTGGTAATTATTTCCAGCGATGTGTCTCCTACTTACTCCATATTAAGAATCAGGTGTCAGGTACTGGTAAATTTACGTTATGTCAGAAACTGTCCAAGGGGGCATACAGAACACATATACAAAGTCTCAACTGTGAGGTAATAAAAAAAATTTGTAGGCATGAGCTCCAGGACTATAAAGTAAGTATCGAGATACCCTGTATAAGACATTGATTTGCATCACATGCACAGGAAACCTGACATAGGTACAAGAAATCTAATTTAGTCAGCTATTTAGCATTCAAACAAGGCAAAACATTGGAAAAACGCCGCGATACATTCAGTCTATATTTGGCCGCGGATGTGTTCATTTGTTTATTGACAGGTCCATCTTAGAATTCTCACCTAACGCAGGCGTGTCGTCTTGTAGCTCGATGAGGACCCTCCCCGAGAGAAACTGGCCCGGAAAATACAACAGGGACGTGTTGTCGAACAAAATCAAGAACTTGAGCAGTTTCCTCGGCATTTTGATGTGTTTCTATTTTGTTTGTAAACTCACTGGCACTCGACTGTATGTCTTCACCATAACTGGTTGTCTCTCCGTGTACCGCAGTAGGTGTGACTTTCGCTTGTAGAGGGGAAGCGGTACAGCTTGGGTACCATGCATTTTACCTGTTATGGGTACCAGCGCCTTATGCGACCATCTGCAATTTCACTGCCTTTATTTATAGGTATTTCTAGGAAAAACGTTTTCTGCGGATTTTCTATAGAAAAATATCCTTTCCCCACTTGATACTCCAGGCAGGTATTACAATAGGTACCATCAGATACTGGTAATATAAAACCTTGGGTTAGGCAACCAACATTTTCTCTGGGTACCTCATTTCACCAGTGTAGTACCACAGACACAATAGGGTAGACTGGGGTAAGTGTCAAGCCAAAATTAGGAGTGTATCATTCAGTAGGGAAAAAAAATATTTACAGTTTACTTAGAACATTTGTTTTTGCTGGACGGACTTCTTAGGGATTTATATGCCTTATGCTGCAACACGAAAGAACCAGCTAACATTGAGTTCAAGTTATGATAAAAAAAATATTTTGGTGTCCGACATTTTACACTTACCCCAACAAGGGGTAAGTGTAAAATGGGTCAGGAAACACTACAGAGTGTGTTTCTATTTTCACTGGGGTAAGTGTAAAACATTGTCATAATCAACACAAACACATAACACTTTGAATCAAACAAATATCTTTATTACAAAATAAGTTACAAACTTTTCTGTCGTATAACAGAGCTTATCCATTTCGTCTCAAAAATAAAATAACTCATTTCTGTCCTAAAAGGCAATTATTTATATTTAAGTATGTTAAAAATAAATTAAAAAAATTAACTAAGTAAATAAAAATTATAATATTTAAAAATAATGTCTCTTAGGTACCTATATAATAAGAACTTCGTGAATTAGCAGTGTAGAGAAATTGGTTCTATAGCATGTTGTTCTATAGTACGTTTACACTTGCCCCTTGCCTTATATTTGAAGGGGTAAGTGTAAAACTACCTAGAATGCTTCTAAATTCTAATTTAAATGGATAATTTGTTAGTGAGCCTCTAAAACATTGTTTGTTAGATAATATGAACACAAGAAACCAAAAAGAACTTACCTTTTTTTACTTTAAAATTAAGGATTTTTGAAATGCGTTATCCTTAAAATCGAAGTGACACCTAGAGGTTAGTATTTACAAGAAAATGCTAGGCAACCAAAAATACATATTGATGTTTTGCGTGTTGATAGGCTTTCAGGGCGTATAAAGGGTAACTCATCTGTTTCCTATTAATATTTTTCTTCTCTTGGCACACCTGTTTTACACTTACCCCATTTATACACTTGCCCCAGTCTACCCTATAACAAACAAGCGTTATAAAAACAACAAACATAATTTTAAGTACATACTTATAATGAAATTTTATAGGTTACTTCGTTACTACCAATATACTTACTTAGGTATAGAACCTATTGCTATGGTAATAGTATTCCAGGGGTTGCTATGATTTTTTCCACACAATCTTTAGAGAAATAGTAGGTATCTACCTACAAAATAATTATTATATTATTTTATTAATTATATTTTTAATTATTCAATTTAGTAAATTTGAGTAGCCAATTGTTTTTGCTTAAAAAAGTATGTCAAAATGACGTGTTGAAACCAACCACATGATTTTATTTATCTGTCAATTTTTTTGAAAAACTTTCACAAATAGTATTAAGTATTTCTCGAAATTTCGACAAATTAATTATTAATTTAATTTAATATTTTTAATCCGTCAGTAGAAAACTCAAATTCATTTATTAGAAACAGTACCTACCCATCTAATCATTTTTTAGAAAAAAAGGGAACATGTATTTCCGAATCATATCTTAGATAGCTTTGATAGGTAGTCAGTCTTTTTACAAAAATGCTCCCGTTGACAAATTACTGAATATTTTACGCAGAAAGTTATAAACCGACCAGACTTAGTAGAAAGGACAAATTTGAGTAGGTATAGATGCAATATTAAAATTAACAACACTGTGTGTTAAAACCACATGTTTTCAACTAGGAAAAATGCATTTGAATTTGGAATGGCTATGGGGTCTCCTTTATCAATTCATAGGCAATTTATTGAAAGATTTTGAACTAAATGGGTTGACTAGATACGTTAGCCAACCTATAATGTTTGGTGCAGATATATGTAGATGACATATTTATTATATGGAAATATGGAATTTACTTTTAAATTGTGTGGCTTACACTTCTAAGCAAACAAGGTAAGATAATAATTTGGAACTATTTAAAGTTTTTAAAGATTTTGGTTGGGGGTGTCAGCTATTGGTTTATGTTGTGTTTATGCTAAGGCAATGCCCGACATAGGTGTCAGCTGGGAAAATCACAAGTCATGCAAAAATGATCTCTAAAGTCTCTAACAATAAACCTTATAATGGTGTACAAATTTCACGTCAAATTAATATGGAATTTACTTTTAAATACCGAAAATTTAAGAGTAAAAAAAATAATGGAGTTTCCTATATAAACTTAGTTCGTTTGGGCCTTAGTTTTCAAGATACAGGGTGGTCAAGTTTTGAAAATAAAATGGTTTTATTTTTTCTACGTAAATATTAGAGATATCAAAACTAAATTTAGTGCACAAGATATGCGAATACAGGACTATAAAAGTACAAAATATCACGTTTTAAAATTTACCAGTGGAGGAGATATGGGCAATTGGTATTAATAATTCGACAACAAAATAGTACGGCCCTGCACAAAATAAAAAAGAAACATATTTTTGAATAGGCCATTCAATTCTAAGCAAAAAATGGCTCTTGGCATTTTTTCGTAGATCTGGTCGTTTCGGCGTAATTGTAATGTTTGTGATTTATTACACTATTGGGACAAACTGGTAAAAATAATTAATTCAAATCAAACATTTTTAATTAAAGCAAAAGTATCTACATCAAGATCTGCCGCTAAATATTAGGGTGAGGCTGTGGTTTCAATTAGATGGGGCACCACCCCACGACAAGTGAGGAATTGGTTAAACGAGAATTTTCCGCACCGCTGGATTGGTCGCTTTCCGCCTCGACAACCAGAACCTGATGGAATTGGACCAATTTCTTGGCCACCCAGATCCCCAGATTTGAATCCTCTTGATTATTTTGTTTGGGGATATATAAAAGACAAAATTTATAACACGGTATCCGACACCAGGGATGAACTAAGGCTCAAAATTGAAGAAAATGTGGAAAGTCTCAAAACAAAACGAGCTACCATACGTTCTGCGGTACCTAGTTAATCTGTTATATCGATGCCAAACATGTTTAGAAATTAGGGGAAGGCACTTCGAACACCTATTATAATGTTAAAAAATTGTCAAATTAATGTAGTTTTGCATTAATTAAAAATGTTTGATTTCAATTAATTACTTTTACCAGTTTGCCCCTATATGTGTAATACAAATCACAAACATTACGATTACGCCGAAACGACCAAATTTACGAAAAAATGCCAAGAGACCTTTTTGCTTAGAATTGGACGGTATTTTCAAAAATACGTTTCTTTTTTATTTTGTGCAGGGCCGTACTATTTTTTTGTCGAACTATTGATACCAATTACCCACATCTCCGCCACTGGTAAATTTAAAACGTGATATTTTGTACTTTTATAGTCCTATATTCATGTATCTTGTGTACTAAATTTAGTTTTGATATCTCTAATATTTACGCAGAAAAAAATTAATACCATTTTTCTTCAAACCTTGACCACCCTGTGTCTTGAAAACTAAGGCCCAAACGACCTAAGTTTACATAGGAAACTCGCATTATTTGTTCATGTTTTATCGATTCTTAAATTTTCGGTATTTAAAAGTGAATCACCTTGTATAAACTAATAGGATCCGCTATTAAGTTTACCCTATAGAAATAGAAAATAATAATTAATTAGGTACATACCCTTTTTAGATATTTCTATACTAAAATCAGATAGTATAGAAAGTAGTGTCTAGAAAACCAACACATACTAATAGATATCTCCATTTTAATTTCAATCATATTAGTGTTAAAAAAAGAGTAATTAAAGGCTTTGAAAGAGCTAAAACGATTTGTTTTAATAACACAAAATTTGAGGAGGAATTTAAACATATCAAATATGTTCGTTATCATATTGAATTTGTTGAGCAAGTTTTTCAGGATTGCCAACAAAACAACAACAATGCTGACAGAATTAGAGAAATAAATCTGGTGGACCGACTAGTAAATTTATTTATACGTTATATTCCAGGACTAGCTAAAACACATAGGCAATCTTTTTAATGTAGGTAATTAGAAAATTCCTTGTCGATGTGGAAAGTTCTATGTAGGGCAAAATTAAATTTCAAAGTAAAAAAATATGCGAACACTCTTTTAATAATAATTAATCATAGAATTTTGTGGGGTAGGTCTCAACCGAATATTAAAGAAGAAGAAGGAAATAGGCGATAAATTAATGAATCAGGATTTATTTTGGGAAATACGAACAACTGTTACGTGAGATTTCCTTTGAGAAAGGAGAAATATTCATTGTCCGAAAGCTCAGTTTTTTAGAGTTTAATTCTAAAATCGCCTTACAAGTAAGGTTCTCAAATCTCTAATTCTTGTTTATTCGTTCTTATTGTTCCGCGCACAATATAAAAACAGATATAAAACAGACATCAAAATATGACAGGAGGCGTGTCGCAAATTGACAGCTATGCTTCAAAATGGCTAAGGCTCTATCTCTTTCTAACCTACCCCTTGGTAGATGGCGCGACGAAAAGCCCGGCTGTCAATAATATCTGGGGGACGAAAGGAGTCCAGTAATCGATGAGGTCCGTGCCTGGAACCGAATCCTGTAGAGGCCCTCCTTTAACAGAAATAGATTTTACACAGGAACGATCCAAATGACGTTCGGCTATCCCGGGGCCGTACAAAAGCGAGTGCGAGTAGTGGAATCAGCAAAACAAAAGCGCCAAGTTTACGGTTAGTAAGCGGCAAGCCTCTGCCGTGACCAGTGGCGGAGGAGGTACATACCTTCAGAAATTCAATTCGTTTGGGAAACGAATAATAGTCATTTATGTTATTGCCTAAGCCTTACACATGTTTTATTTAACTGAAAAATAAGGTAATGAGCAGATATAAATCCATTCCATTGAAATATTTATGTTGGTAGAAGTCGCAGTTATGATTTATGATTTATGTATGTTCCTAAGTTAGTTATCTTGGTTTCTCTATTTTTACTGACTTGTCGATTTATAGAGGTTATATTCATTGTGGTTTCTTAGCGAAATTGTTTAGTTCGGCGTTGTAAAAAATAGTGTGTACCTACCTAATTACGTGTTTTTGTTTAATTTTTAATTGGGTTTTTCGCCACCAAACTGATCGAAAGACAACTTTTTCAATCTGTCACTTCACTTTGACGTGGCAAGATCTTTGAGAAAGGAGGAAGATTTATTCTCCGAAAGCTCAGTTTTTTAGAGTTTAATTCTAAAATCGCCTTACAAGTAAGGTTCTCAAATCTCTAATTCTTGTTTATTCGTTCTTATTGTTCCGCGCACAATATAAAAACAGATATAAAACAGACATCAAAATATGACAGGAGGCGTGTCGCAAATTGACAGCTATGCTTCAAAATGGCTAAGGCTCTATCTCTTTCTAACCTACCCCTTGGTAGACGGCGCGACGAAAAACCCGGCTGTCAATAATATCTGGGGGACGAAAGGAGTCCAGTACCTAATTGATGAGGTCCGTGCCCGGAACCGAATCCCGTAGAGGCCCTCCTTTAACAGAAATAGATTTTACACAGGAACGATCCAAATGACGTTCGGCTATCCCGGGGCCGTACAAAAGCGAGTGCGAGTAGTGGAATCAGCAAAACAAAAGCGCCAAGTTTACGGTTAGTAAGCGGCAAGCCTCTGCCATGACCAGTGGCGGAGGAGGTACATACCTACCTTCAGAAATTCAATTCGTTTGGGAAACGAATAATAGTCATTTATGTTATTGCCTAAACCTTACACATGTTTTATTTAACTGAAAAATAAGGTAATGAGCAGATATAAATCCATTCCATTGAAATATTTATGTTGGTAGAAGTCGCAGTTATGATTTATGATTTATGTATGTTCCTAAGTTAGTTATCTTGGTTTCTCTATTTTTACTGACTTGTCAATTTATAGAGGTTATATTCATTGTGGTTTCTTAGCGAAATTGTTTAGTTCGGCGTTGTAAAAAATAGTGTGTACCTACCTAATTACGTGTTTTTGTTTAATTTTTAATTGGGTTTTTCGCCACCAAACTGATCGAAAGACAACTTTTTCAATCTGTCACTTCACTTTGACGTGGCAAGATCTTTGAGAAAGGAGGAAGATTTATTCTCCGAAAGCTCAGAAAACAAATTTGTTGAAGTTATTATTTGAGTTACACGTTTAAAGTTTCGTTCATTCACTGTTAAGAATTTATGAATTTTCCAGGCAACTTGAAAAAGTTGTCTTTCGATTAGTTTGGTGGCGAAAAACCCAATTAAAAATTAAATGGATCTATTTGCGCCACAAATAAATTTTAGAAAATACGTGTTTTTAGTTTATATTTTTCAACTGCCTTAATTTGTGTGGCTTACACTTCTAAGCAAACAAGGTAAGATAATAATTTGGAACTATTTAAAGTTTTTAAAGATTTTGGTTGGGGGTGTCAGCTATTGGTTTATGTTGTGTTTATGCTAAGGCAATGCCCGACATAGGTGTCAGCTGGGAAAATCGCAAGTCATGCAAAAATGATCTCTAAAGTCTCTAACAATAAACCTTATAATGGTGTACAAATTTCACGTCAATGGGTTAAATATTTCCAATGCCTGACACCTCTGTCAGCCAACGTGTCAGATATTGGTCACATTTGGCACTGACTATGGTAGACCTCGGAGTACTGTCTTCAAGAGCATCAAAACATGCATAGATTTGTCACTCAACAATCCTAGGCCATGTCTTCTTCTTGTCGCAAGTGCTGAACACGACCATTAACTACTATTACGATCTTTACAAGTTTACCATGTCAAATTAAATTCAATTAGGTATTCAAAATAAGTTAAAAGATGTATAGTTAAGAAACGACGAAGAGAATTTATGCCGTCTGTCATTTCAGGGTAAGAGAAGAAAAAGAATTTTTAGAAAAAAATATAAAGAAAGGGAGCAGAAAAGAAGGAGGGAAAGAGGAGAACAATAAATAGAAAACAGATAGAAAATATTAAATGAGAAAAAAATACAGTTGGAGCTAAATAAAAGGGGAACACATTTACGAGAATCAGTATTATCATAGAAAAATAAAAGAAATAGATAAATAAAAGCGAACATTATTTTTAATAACAACGGTGACATATGAACAAATAACAATTTCGAAAATTGGAAACCCAAAGTTTTCAAGAATAAGTTACTATATATTCCAGAAATGAGAATGTACGAATAAATAAACATTTCTACATACAATAATCACTTATGTTTTCCTTTTTACAAGTTTCTGTGACAATTTTTATATCACGTTTTGGGCTTATCAGATTCAGGCTAAGGCTCTAGTCAAAAATCACTATTAAAAAATATAAATTTTAAAATACCTATTTTATATAAAAAATATAAGTAAGTTTACATTTTGTATACCTTTTCATTGCAAACAACCTTTTCTTATAACATTTTTTTCTACGACGCAAAATAAGGTCACTTTACTAATGTGCCGCGTTTAAGTTTTTGACCGCTATATCTGCATGAAGTTTTTAGGGCGTTGAATGAAGGAATATAATAGATATTCATAGGCAAGCTGGAGACATTTGAATAGAAAAGTATAATTTGCCTTTGTTCCACGAACTATTGCAAACGGGCACTGGCAACACTGCAATGCCGTTTCTCCTGACAGGCACAGAGTTGCCACGTTTGGCGTTCTAGGCAATAAAATAGAATTTTGCTACTTCCTCTTTAATTATCATAAATAAATAAGGGTTAAGAGCCGTTGTTTCATTTATTACGTGTTATGTTGGTGTAAACTGTAAACTGAACAGGATTTTAGAAATATTGTCAAATACCCTATTAGAAACCTATCATTTGTAAACAGCTTTTTTTGTTAAACTGTATCTGCAGTACCTGGTTGCTTGCGTTTGGGCACCAAACATAAGGATTCGAAATCACTTTTCATGCAGAAACTATGAGTAGAATCGAAATTTACATGAGCTAGTACGATTAAAATTTTAAAATTGTTTTGGATTGCAATTGAGAACTAATAGTCACCTAGTGTGTCAGCTGATTATACAGTGTCTGCCAGAAAGTTGGATACAAATGGGAATTTTCTTTATTTGAAGTTTCTCAAAAAAGATTATTCTTGATAAAAGTTGGTGCTTGTGCTTAAACTCAAAATCCACCCGCAAAAATTTTGAAATTTCGATTCGTATACAGGGTAGGTTGAAAAATATGAAAATTCCTCGAGAGTAAAGTACCTTTATTTTTGGAACTACATCAGAGTGGCACTAAGAAAAGTTGTTTGTAATCTCAAGACAATGTCAAATATGAATTCACAGCCACCTACTCAAAATAAAAAAAAATCACACTTGCGCATTTTTTACTCATCACGCTGTATAATACATAATGTTAGATATGTATTTTGAGGCACATCTTCGAGCATGACAGTACGATACCAAAGATTTTTGTTTACATTTAACTAGCATCTTAAAAACACTTAATAAGTGAAAGTTCTGCAAAGTTTGTCGTTTTTTTGTATCCAGGTAAAATACTCCTACAATTTCAAACATAACATAGCATCTAATCTGTGGAACATAAAAATATTTTAATAGAGCAACAATTTAAGAGTTATTTAATAAATGAGAATTCAACAATAAAAATTATACAGCGGGATGAATAGACAATGCAAAAAATGTGTATTTTTTTTTGAGTAGGTGGCTGTGAATTCATATTTGACATTGTCTTGAGATTACAAACAATTTTTCTTTGTGCCACTCTGATGTAGTTCTAAAAATAGGGGTACTTTACTCTTGAGGAATTTTCATATTTTTCAACCTACCCTGTATACGAATCGAAATTTCAAAATTTTTGCGGGTGAATTTTGAGTTTAAGCACAAGCACCAACTTTTATCAAGAATAATTTTTTTTGAGAAACTTCAAGTAAAGAAAATTCCCTTTGTATCCAACTTTCTGGCAGACACTGTATATACTACTTAACTTTTATACTTCGTAATCCCATATCATAACCTTAACTAAAATTGATAATTTGAAGGTTAAACTGGCGCCACAAAAGGAAGGTTGGTTTTGAATTCTTCTTCTTCTTCTTGTTCGATTTTTTTTGTGGGTTTCATCGCCACCTTTTGACAGCAAAAGGAATAGCAGGTACCTTAAAATTTTGGATTTGTTAATTGTACAGACAGCGCATAAAGAAAAGAACGTCGCTATTCGTTTTTGGAGGGGGCACTTCTGAGATGCTTGCCTCGTCGCCCGACGCCACTGGTGTATGGTTTTCGAAGGGGAAGGAGGCATTTTCCCGAGGAGGGGTAGTAGTAGGGTGCAGGACGACAAGGCAACAATGCGGTTGCTCGAGATGTTTAATATACTAAAGCTGAAGTAATGAACGCAAGATGAAACAGAAGCAGTAAACGCCCTTGGCACATCTCTTGCAAAAATTATACGAGGGCTCACCTTTTCGTAAATAAGCGCGCCATTTGAAGAGGTTTTTTTTCAGTTGCGCGCTAGAAACTATCTAGTCGTACATTTCGAAACGTCGCATTAAGATGCTTCAACGACTTCATGAATTTAGAGTGAAATACGATGTGGGCGGAGACTGTTCCTAGCTTTATAGTGGTAGCTATAACTTAGTTAACATATTAAAGGATATATCAAAAAGGCTGTGTTCTCGAATAGGTAGGTGTTTTTACTAATGCCCAATCCATAGATCTACAGGGTGTCCAACTTTAAAAGTGTACAAATCTGTGAAATCTTCATTTTTGGAGATAATCGCCTAAACTTTTTTTGCTTGAAAGGCCTTCAAAAACGGCTTCTTTTGACCTTCTTACCATTTTCAAATTGCAAATCCAGGGCCGGCTGCGATTTTTTTATACCCGCTATTTTCACGAAAACCGTTTAGCGATTTTTTTATTTAAAATCTGACCACACAGCGGTAATCAGAACGCCCCAAAACCCCCATGTACCAAATTTGAACAAAAAATATACAGTGAGTTCCATTCTGTAGGTTCTCAAAGTTGAGCAAAATAGGAAATTTAAAGACATAATTATGGCGAGTCAAATGTGCCATGGAATCCCTTCAAAACAGTTGAATGGTCAACAGGATCACTCAAAATGTTGGTGTAAAAAGATTTACCACAAAAATATACAGGGTATTTTTTTCTGAGCCATCTCAAATTACTGAATTTTTGGAACTTTGTAGGGTAAAAAAATCGTGTATAACAAAACCGCTCCACACACTATAAACGAACTAAATCTAAAAAATACCGAAGCCTGCCAGTCAGTAAGTCCATATCAGTTAAGGTGGCTGATGTGCCACAACAGGAAACGCACAGAAAACGTATCATCTTATACAGTGACTGTGTTGAGAAAGGTCCAATAATTTAAGTTGTTTTTATTTGTTAGTTGGCATACATTACTTTTGTGTTGATCAATATTTTTTCAATGATTCCAGAACACTCTTGATCCGTATTTAAGTTTCATAACATTTCAGAATTTTGAGATGGCTCAGAGAAAAATACCCTGTATATTTTTGTAGTAACTCTTTTCACTCCAACATTTTGAGTGGTCCTGTTGACCATTCAACTGTTTTGAAGGGATTCCATGGCACACTTGACTCGCCAGATATCTTTAAAATTCCTATTTTTCTCAATTTTGACACCCTACAGAATGGAACTCCCTGTATATTTTTTGTTCAAATTTGGTATATGGGGGTTTTTGGGTGATCTGATTAACGCTGTGGGATCATAAAAAAATCGCTAAATGGTTTTAGTGAAAATCGGGGGTATAAAAAAATCGCAGCCGGCCCTGGATTTGCATTTTGAAAATGGCAACAGAAGCGGTTTTTGAAGGAATTTCAAACAAAAAAAAGTTTAGGAGATTGTCTCCAAAAATTAAGATTTTACGGATTTGTACAGTTATAAAGTTGGACACCCTGTAAGTACAGAAACATATTATGTATCAATCATAAAACCACTTATTCTAATAATATGCCAGCTTGATTATAATTAAAAATTGAACTTCTTCGTTGGGTTCTATCTCAGAGAAATAACCAAGGATAGAGAGAGTAAGAACAAAAAGTAAACAGAGGCAACATCTTTTAGTTGTTTACAGAATTTCATTTCAAAATAGACGGGTCTAATAATGGGATTAAATGAAGACACATCTCCCATAACATTAAATTAACAAATGTAGCTATTAATTCTTTGTATGTGACAATTTTAAACTAAAACTAAATTGCGCTGTAATTATAGTATGCTAATTATCACTTTAATAAAATCAATAACAGACAACTTCAAATCGCCCAACATGGCAACGCCGCTTTTCGCCGCCGCATTCAATCCCTCTGCATTGTTTGTTTTTGTTAACCCCATTGTGTCATTTTCTCTGATTGTTTACGGGTGTTTTTTTCGTGTTTTCAAGTGTTTTTTTCTGTTAATTTATAACTTTATAACTATTTATTAGTAGTTAGGATACGGTGATTGATTTTGTATACAATGGGATGCAGCAAGTGTGTGGTGTGAGGACAAATTGATATTTCTCAGGACATAACCTATCAGAGGCCAGAGGTAAACGTACACACGGGCGTAATGCTTGTTTACTTAGGTACATTTCCGTTATATGGCTACAAACGCTACACTTTCTATGTTGCACATGCAAAGATAAACACTGCGTAAAAGCAAGCCGTGTTCATTCCAATCGCTCGGTTATTAAAACGACGTAATACAGAACGTATGTTTCACTCAAGCGATGCCAGGATACACCTTTAGTGGAGATAACAATAAAAGTGGGGCAAATTAGTGTCCTAGCAATAAAGTGAATCCTCTTTACGAGGAATAATCTTTTGTTTCTATTTCCACCGGTTTTACGACATGTATAACGCTGGCTACGCGTTTCTCGCTGGGATAAAGGCCGTCATCTCTTCTCCCGGTTCTTTTCAAGAGGTTTACAAACCCACAGGTCATTCTTACAAGCAGGTGAAACAAATTTCTGAAAGTGTTCAAGTGTTCAAGTGTTTTTTTCTGTTAATTTATAACTTTATAACTATTTATTAGTAGTTAGGATACGGTGATTGATTTTGTATACAATGGGATGCAGCAAGTGTGTGGTGTGAGGACAAATTGATATTTCTCAGGACATAACCTATCAGAGGCCAGAGGTAAACGTACACACGGGCGTAATGTTTGTTTACTTAGGTACATTTCCGTTATATGGCTACAAACGCTACACTTTCTATGTTGCACATGCAAAGATAAACACTGCGTAAAAGCAAGCCGTGTTCATTCCAATCGCTCGGTTATTAAAACGACGTAATACAGAACGTATGTTTCAGTCAAGCGATGCCAAGATACACCTTTAGTGGAGATAACAATAAAAGTGGGGCAAATTAGTGTCCTAGCAATAAAGTGAATCCTCTTTACGAGGAATAATCTTTTGTTTCTATTTCCACCGGTTTTACGACATGTATAACGCTGGCTACGCGTTTCTCGCTGGGATAAAGGCCGTCATCTCTTCTCCCGGTTCTTTTCAAGAGGTTTACAAACCCACAGGTTATTCTTACAAGCAGGTGAAACAAATTTCTGAAAGTGATTTTTGACATTTGTTTTTTCCTCTTAATTAACCAAGAAATTAAAATTGAACTTCAAATTTCAAGTTCTTGGGGACGCCACCAGAGAATAATCTGTGTATACTTTAAATACTCAGGCAAATAATAAACATAGACTAACCTAAAGCCCAGAAAAATTCGTCTTTTTTCTGGGCCTAAAGGCTGCATTGTATACAGTGCCCGCCAAAAAGTTTTTTCAATTTTTGGGCTAAGATGAAACTACTCTGCTTCCGAAAAGATTAGAAATGAGATCATTAAACGTCGTTACGTCATTTGACATACCTGTCAAAAATGAAATTTAATTCAATAAATGGCCAAAATACGCTTTATTTGTGATTTTATCGAAAAAAGTTGTTTGAAAAAGTAGCTTGGAATTTTATTTTACCCCTATGTGCAAATTTTCAGTCAAAAATTCTAACAATGATATTTTTTTATTTTTTTTTTAAATATGAAAACTAATACATTTCATTTTTTTCGGTGTGCCATATTTGACTTTAGAATTGTTTGCCTACCATCCAAACGTGATATTTTTTAGTTTAGCTCAACTCCACTAACAAGGAGCAATTACATAAAATATATGGCAATACATTGTAACAAAAAATAAATAGTCCAAAATTGCACCTTGTTAGTTGAGTTTTTCTTGAAACTAGCTGTTTACGACCCAAAAAGGGCCCATAACTAAAAAATATCACGTTTAGATGATAAGCTGTAATTCTAAAGTCAAATATGGCACACCGAAAAAAAAATGAAATTTATTAGTTTTTATATTTTTTCAAAAAATTAAAAAATTATCATTGTCAGAATTTTTGTCGGAAAATTTGCACGTAGGGGTAAAATAAAATTCCAAGCAACTTTTTCAAATAACTGTTTTCGATAAAATCACAAATAAAGCGTATTCTGGCAATTTACTTAATTAAATGTCATTTTTGACAGGTATGTCAAATGACGTCACGACACACCCTGTATAGAACAGAAATAGAAGGCGCTTGACGGTGAGTAAAGCACAGACACGCCATCTAGGTAGCTGTGGCAGAACCACAAAACAAACAAATTTAGTTTAATTCTTAGACAAGGAAAGAACGCCTAATAGCGCCCGCGGCCGTGTTACCGACTGCCACATCGCACGACAGGCCAGTGGCGTAGCATGAAACGCGTTCTTAGCCAATATCATAAAAATTAATTTTGACTTACATTAATTTGAAATATTGGTATTTATTTGCAGGTAATTTCCCAAATGTAAAGCTAGTGTCAAGTGCTGGAATATATTTATTTGTGGCGATTTCGAATCAATCAAAATAAAATAAATAATGCACCCCCATGGAAATCAGCCCATATTTTATGAAACTATCATAATCAATTAAGACATTTTCAATAAAAACGAGGTTAAAAAATAATTATATTGGTCCTATTTACAAACAAAACAATACACTTCATCATACTAAAAGGTGGAAGGAATTTGAAGAAGTTTTATCGAGAAAAATAAACTTTTAGGGCATCTTTCAAAAGTAGCTTGTTAAATATCTACCCGTGAAACGAAATCCCGGGCTCTTGTTTTTCACTTCTGCTTTGCAACCAAACGCTGAACAATACACCATCGTAAGAGTATATTTTCCCCTTAATCACTGTTACCTTTAATTCACAAATTCTCGAAATTAACTCACAACGTACTCGCTTTGTTTGACACATATAAAATGGCCGCCGTAACAAAATCTATACACGGCAGGGTAGCCCAGCGCTGTGTCCTCTCTCTTTCCTTGTCTAAGGTTTAATTTGTTACATAACCCAAGAAAATATTAGGTAGGTACTGTTTAGGAGAAAGGATCTACGTAGGTATACAATGTTTCATAACTAATAACTATTGCCAAAAATATAACCACCCAGCTTCCTTACGTTCATCTTCCCCTAGTCGTAGAAATTTGCATTGCAGATGGGCAAGAATCTCAGGGATTGTGATATTGTTTTATTCTGTATGGGGTTATTATGTTACTTAAAGGCCACAACGCAACATCTGACATTGCGTTATCAAACACAAATCTCCGTTCATTTATTTCGTTGCGGATTATTATTATTACAGGGTGTCCATATTACGAATGTCCTTTATTCTTACGATTCTGAATGAAAATGTATCAAACCGGATAATAACCGAAGTGATTTCCGATGGAAACGGTTACGGCGTGGGGTTATGTTGCTATAATTCAAGGCCACTCTATCACAATGTGCCAGACCGCATTTAATACTTTATAAGTTTACATTCCCAGCGCCTAGCATTCTTATAAATAAATTTGTTACCTACTCCTTTATGGTCCGTAATCATATAAAGAAGAAATATGGCGTATTTTACGACGCTGAAAACCCAGGCAGCCATCGAAGAACGCAAACGTTCGCCCCCACACACCGTGTCTCAGGACTGACAGATTCGTTTAGGAAGACACTGCCATTTTCTGGTATTTAATTATACTATTGTAATATTAAGTTTGATAAATAAATGTCTGTTTATGATTAGTTGTCAGTATGTATGCTGCACTGCACAGCTCATAATTCTTAAAAATTCAGTAGGTGCCAAGAACTTTCCAAAAATATCCTTAAAACTACACAAAACTTTCGAAAAAAACCGCGAATCACAAAATAAACACAGTGTTGACCCCCCACAGAGATATAGAGGAGGAGAACGCGCTTTGACCTACTGCGCAGCCAATTTTTCGGCGACGCATTGGGTGCCTAGACGGCCGCCATTTTAACCCAGTCTTGTCTTGTAGTTTGTTTACTTTTTGAGGTCTTTGCTGGCGTGTTTTTGTAATCGTGTTGTGTTCATTAACGTGTCTTGCTCTGCAAAAGATTTAGACCTGAATGTATTTCTTGCCATTGGTATGTTGCATTATTTAGGATAAAATGTATTGATGGTGCTTATTCTAGAAAGACCGGGACCTCTATTTGGAATAATTAAAAGTTTTAAGTTTTCCCAGCAATATACTATGGTGGAAGAAAAAATTCGTTTGTTCAACACATTTTAAATCTGATGATTTTTTGTTGGTGGACGATAAGAAATGCCTCCAATCAACTTGTATACCGTCGGAAAATTTATCTGACCAACAGCAAAGTGGTCCGAGCCTACCACAAGCTTCAACTTCAACAGATTCATTTATTTATTAATTTTATTTGTTTTCCAAAATGTGAAATTATAACTAAACGTAAATAAATGCAACAAAACTTTGAAAAAGCAAATTATTTTGAATTTGCCGCACGTTCGTGGGTTAAAATGGCGATAGAAAAATTAGCAGTCTCGCGCACGTTGACAAGCATTCCCCCCCCCTATATCTCTGTTGACCCTTGACTCAACAAACAGACCTAAAATAGTCAAGATTGCCAATGTTTGGGTGAGATGGTGAGAATTACCTATGAAGGTAAAATATTACCAATTTTTTCCTTTAGAAAATTATTGTTTAAAGTGTGAAAACCTAAGGAGAAATTTTTGTTATCTAAAAATAGTAATTTTTATAATCTAAATATAAGTTTTATAAACATTCAACTTTGAAGAAACTTTAGTTCCTTATTATCTACAAACAGGCCTTGATTGAAGACAAGGAAAATTTTGTAATCAACTTTTTGGTCAATATTTACTTCTATTTAACTTTCTAGATGCCCTTATAGTCAAAAGATAATTCTTGAGGTCATAAAGAAGTAAATTTTGTCTCAATATTAGTCTCCGTAGGGTTTTTGATCGTTTTTAGGTTTATATAATAACATAATAAATACTATAAAGTTCGAAAAGACTAGCTTTTTGGGCTCGAAAGTAAAAAAGTTCTTAGAGTACGAAGAAATTATAGAAGAAATTGACGAATCTCTCTATGAGCATATTATAATTTTATGTAAGTTTCTTAATCTCGTGTTTACCTGGCAATGTTGCCAACTAAAAATTTTTGTCAAATACGCATGCTCAAACAAAGTAGGTAATATCTTACTATTTTTTTACCAAAAATAACCCTTATTCTAACTTATTGGTCACCGTATACTTTAATAGGGAAAATATACCCACATATGGTCAAAATTCGTTGTTATTTTTTCCCTGATTTAAGAAATTATTACTTCAAAAATAAAAATAGGTAAAATAACACGTCATAGTTAAGAATTTATTTTTTTGTCAAACAAATAAGGGTGTCCTCCATCTTGAAATCAAAATGGTTAAAAGTTTGTGCAATTATTTTTCAAAATATGAAAAAGTCAAACTTTGGGATAAACATTTTTGAAATTGAAGAAAAAATAATACAAAATTGTATTAATACACAAGTCTAAGTATTAAACGTAGACTTACCTAATATACAGATATATTTTATGCCCAAGAAAATTTTTGCTCAGATTACAAAATCTAAACAACTTTAACTAATAATAATTTTATTACGCATTAGTTACAGGTTATATAACGAACAAGGCAGACACGCATTTATTTTATCGGCCGTTTACAGAATACTTACTTATATTAATAGAAAGAGAAAATTGCTGTTCTTCATTACGATCAGGTACTGTACCTATTTTTAACTTAAAAATTATTTCCAGTTCATTTCCCAGTTCTTAATTTTTTACCTCATATAGAGGTAAATTGGTTTGGTCAAAATAAATTTCTGACTAGTTGGGTAGTAAAGATGAGCTAATTTTAAGTTTGAATGTTTGTTGGGCAGCAACCATCTTGGGACTTTTTAGGTTAGGGCATTGGATAGTTGGATAATAATAATAATAATTCTCACCCTCACAATACTCCAAACTAGGAGTAACCCAGAAGCAACAACATGCTTGTGCGGGGGATAAGCCTATTTGCATTTTATCATTTTAATAATTATGATTAGAAAATTTAAATACTCCCGTAGTTCATACAGTTTTATTATTAGAATTGCCTGCATAGATATATTTGTATAAAATCTATCATTTGAAGGTGAAACAACTGTTACCACAAATTCACAAAAGGAAGGTTGGTTTTGATTTCTTCTTCTTCTTAGAATTATTTCATGGGTTTTAACCCCATTTCATCACATTAATTGTATTAGTCTTTTGGATTTGGATTTTGGATTCTATATTTTGGTAAAATAGCTACGCCACCGCCTTCTATGACTAAAGTGAGAACGAAAGTGCGAATCTTGTAAAAAAGCGAGTGAATGACAAAATTCTAAGCACGTCTTCCACGAGTATACAAACTTCCAACAACATATGAATATTTGCGTCGGTCTTGAAGCCCTCGCAAGGTAGGTTTATAATCAAGTAGGTAGTTTTCTGCCGATTTCCAATTCATGAGGGCCGGACCTTTATGTATACAGATGCACGCTTACAGCGATCGGTCTAACCTACAAATTGAATGTGTAAGCCGGTAATCCGAGTCGTAGCATTACCCCCGGAAAAAACATAAAGGAGGAAAGCTAGCTCCACGTTATTTTTCAAGCAAAAGGGTGTACATTGTATATAGAAAAGACAAGAATGACAGGGTGCCTGGTCGAAGCTCTTACGTGCATTGAATCGTAATGGCATTTCTAGACTGGGGCCCCACGCATGCAGTGCTGTAGCGGGCGATTTATTTTTTCTTGGCACGAGTGTGTGGTGCGAGTCAGTAGCGCCGTTTTGAAGATTAAATTAAATAAATAAAGTGCGAGAAGTGGCATTCGTTTGAATTCGCGGAATTAGCCTCAATTGGGAAGGGAAAGTCCGTCAACCTGCTGCCCTTTGTGCACATTACCACAGTAGAAACTTGACTACTTATCCCAGAACTATAGGCTATTATTTTCTGTGTTATAAAAAATAATCCACAATTTTAAATGGGGTTGAATGCAATGTTTTCTCTAATTTCCATTGTATACGGGGTATCCTGTTAATAATGGTGCATAGAGCAATTTCATATATTTTGTGCCAAAATATTACGATTGAGCTTTAACAACTACGGTCAAATATCAATGGTTACTGAGATATAGGGCGTTGATGCAGCGTCCAGAGATATACTAATAAGTCTGGGCACTCAGCCTTGTGTAAACAAACGTTTCCCTCTTGCCCTCTCCCGCTCCCCTCCTCATCGAGCCGATCGATATCTCATAATATAAGAAAATAAGCTGTACACAGTGTAGCTGAGAGCGGTACAAAAATTAAGACATTTTTATGTGACATTTGAATACTTAGGTATTAATTGAATAATAATATAGATATAATATTAAAATATTGAAAATTTGAAGGTGAACATCGGAGAACATAAGTTTGTGAATATTCCATTTGAAGAGGCATATAAAATATAAACCTATAAGAATTTGCAAGGCACATTTTGATGATCAGTCATTCACTTCGTCCGGAAAACGTTTAGTAAAAACTGCTCTCCCCTCGGCTGTCCCATTTCTGTATTGTTTATGTCAATTTAAATATCAAAATATTTACTACAGGATGAAAAAGTAGATAGAATTAGTTTTACTCTTTGTCGTTAAATATTTATTTGTTATTTATGTTTTTGTCTGCTCTATGTTTTGTTAGGCTTTATTAAAAATGAACGTAAAACATAAAAAATTGCATTTTTATTCATGTTCCAACCCAAATCTACAGATATAGGTACCTACTAATTATGTAGAGTCTGGTAATAGCTACCTTGTATTTTAATTTAACTGTACCTACCAAAAACTAACGGTACACTTACCTACACAAATAATGTTGTACCAAAGTCTACAAATAGGTATACTAATATTTGTAGACTTTGGTAAATAATTGAAAATAAATATGAACCTGCCCCCGTATAACTAGCTTGACGGCGATTTCGTTTAGTCGCCCTCGTAAATTCGAAGCGTGCGAGGTGACGATGATTTACGACCGGTCGAAAAAATTATGGCTACATATCTCCCAAAATAATCAAGCTGCTGAACTGAAATTTGGCACTGTTATGTTGTTTGTGATGGAGAATAAGCTGAAAATGTCAATTTGTACGTATCTCACAGAGGGCGCCACTTGCGAGGTTTTTGGATCGTGCTTTTACTTGTAACTTTTTCGAGGTTATCTTTTTGGTCTTTCAGGTCCATCATTTTATTCTGCAACAAAAAGGTACTCTTGTTTCATAAAGACAAAATCAACCGTTTGGTAAAATGTGCCTCAAAACTCAATCAATCGAAATATAAAATTTTCACCTACAGCTTTCAACTGTATGGATAGATTTGCAAAAAAATCATATAAAATTTTGCATTACTTTTTTGTAATTTCAAATATTGCCGTACCTACATACTTTTTAAATATTTTAAAATTAGTCAAAAGGCGGGAAATCTGAAAATAATTATTGAAGGTGGGGCTACCGGTTATATTGTGGTTATAGTAACTTTTCGTATGTAATATCACAAGTGCCGAAAATTTTATCGATAATTTTTTCCAAAGCGCTATTTTGCCTAGAAAAATCACGAGTATAAATTGGTCTTTTATTTTCTGATTAAATCCCTCGAGCTTCGCTCTCGGGATTTTATCTCTGAAAATAAAAGCCCAATTTGTACGAGGGGTTTTGCTATAGGTAAAATAGCGCTTGAGAATAAAATTATTTAGAAAAATTTCCGGCACGAGTGATATTTGTCGAGATTATTTCACGAATACGATTTAATAATTTCTGTATTAATTTTTCTATGTCTGCATTTCCAAAACGACTCTTTTTGAACGAGTTTATTGACAGCTTCGACTGTAGCGTTCGAGTAGACAAACATGACGCTTGGATATCCAAGGCAAATGCGATTATACCTACACCCTGTTAGTTGGTTTATTTTCTGAAAGTGTGTCATAAATTTAAACGGAGACGGAGGTCTAATAACAACAATTTAGCAATATAAAAGTTATATAAATTCATTGATACAATGGTTAATAATACCGCAACATAATTTATAAGCTGCATAATTTAGAACAGTGTTGTAAAACACACCAATTTTAAGAAGTACGTGTTTGTATCGAACGTTGCTAAGCAACGAAGTGATAATTGCACAATTGGTATTACCGCTTTGCTTTTGCACAAGTGCAGGCATAATATGATTGGTTGGATTTTTGTGGAAGGAGCTACATTATTGGATGCAAGCAGTATGAGGGAAATAATCGTTGATATACATATATGGTGAGAGGCGAAACTGAGTCTTATACTCCTGGTAAATTGCAATGTCGTTTTCCTATCCATATCAAGCTATCCAGCACCGATACTCGGCACTTATGAATATGTGCTTCAGAATTATGTGAAAGATGAGAAAGGAGCAACCCTTCTGGTGCTACGAAACGGGGAAGACTAGAGGAATATGCGCCCCTTCTGGAACGTTGCATACATAATGGAAATCATGACTTACCGCAGACAAACTATCTACCCGTTTGTCTGATACATATTTAACTTATTTCACCCACCTTCGTACCGAATATAGACCCTTTCGGACCTGCTAATTTAAATTTGATTGGCTTTTCCACAATTTCGAAGAGAGGAGAGTTTCACAATTTTCGATACAACTTTCCGTAGACAAGGTGGCCCAAAAGTAAAGCAGATACAATTTGGCAACAATGGTGCAGAAAACCAAAAATGACGATTGGAGTCTTCGATTTCGAAGGCCATTCGCGCCAACATTTTACCCCCCTAACATCGAGCTAAAAAAAATTTTAGAGATAAAAGTTTTAGGACTTTTGGTGGGCGTTTCCATGGTACTGAAAGTATTTTTTAACGTGCAGAAAATAAAGTTATGACCTTTTAAAAAAATTCCCCGAATTTTGGAGACAGTTTAACAGCCACTGGTCATTATTGAAGCGATGGCTTTGTACTACATAACAGCGTTGCCATACCGTTATATAATTATTTGAAATCTGTAAAAATTTGCAAATTTCTACACCTTCTATGAGGTAAAGCCACAGCTTTAGTATGTATGTTTGGGTCGAATCTTGCAAGCTGAATTAGAACCACTTCCTGACATCCGATTGAGCTGAAAATTTCATACACCTTTAGTTCCGGTGACAATACAATATGTAATACTCAATATTGTGATACTTTCAAAATCGCCGCCGCTCCAAGATGGCGGATGATGTATTTTTTGTCAACCCCCTTAATATGGGTATCAAATGAAAGGGCTTGAAAAGTAGAAAACGATAAAGTTAGTGACATCACACTAAATTCAATATGGCCACCGCTCCAAGATGGCGGATTATCTATTTGATACCCAACATGAGTATCAATAAAAGGCCTCGACGGGTAGAAAACAATAAGGTGAGTGACTTTATACGAAATCCAATATGGCGGCCGCCCCAAGATGAAAGGTAAGATTGATGATTGAGTTTGAGGTACCTACCTACAAAAATTAAGACATTTTTATGTGACATTTGAATACTTAGGTATTAATTGAAGAATAATATAGATATCCTAATATTAAAATATTGAAAATGGAAGAATGCCTTAGGGGTCATCGTAGAACATAAATTTGAGAATATTCCATCTGAAGAGGCATATAAACCTATAAGAATTTGCAAGGCACATTGTGATGATCAGTCATTCACTTCGTCCGGAAAACGTTTAGTAAAAACTGCTGTCCCCTCGGCTGTCCCATTAAGATTATTGCCAGAACTTATGGTAAGACGCATGCTTGTGTAGGTACGTATGCGTAATATTTTGTTCTGTATTGTTTATGTCAATTTAAATATCAAAATATTTACTACAGGATGAAAAATTAGATATGATTAGTTTAACTCTTTGTCGTTAAATATTTATTTGTTATTTATGTTTTTGTCTGCTCTATGTTTTGTTAGGATTTATTAAAAATGAACGTAAAACATAAAAAATTAAATTTTTATTCATGTTCCAACCAAAGTCTACAGATATACCTACTAATTATGTAGATTCTGGTAATAGCTACCTTGTATTTTAATTTAACTGTACCTACCGAAAACTAACGGTACACTTACCTACACAAATAATGTTGTACCAAAGTTATACAAATAGGTAAACTAATATTTGTAGGATGAAAGGGTAAAACTTACAGTCTCTGCTCCACAAACACAGTTCTTTTTAATTTTCAACTGTACATATGTTTCGACTCTCCTAGGGAGTCATCATCAGCAGTGTGAAGTTAAAGGATATTAAACTTCCTAGACATAATCAAGTTTAGTATGTGATTGCGGAAAAATTGATGTTTGAAAACATCTGAGATAAAACAGCTACGTAACAAATCAAAAAACCTTTAGTATTTCTAGACTTTGGTTCGGCTTTCGGCTTCGATTTCGATTTTAGTAATATTAATTTTGCGTTTCAAGTTTCAATGTGTCGCTCTGCTCGAATCGCAAGATCTAGACAGCGTACACTGTACGCTACTATTTTAATACTACTAAAAAATTATCTCGAGATATTTGAAATTAATCGAAATGATTCGATTCATCACTACTAAGTTTAAGTTTTCTTCCATAAATTTCCATTAGGACGCCGCTGATCGGTTCTCGTCGTCGGCCGTTCAGTATTCCTTTTCGGCGTCGGGTCTGCCTTACCATTAAATTGATAACGGCGTGAAAAAGATACGATATTGATACTGAATCTTGATTTTCCAGTCACCTTGTCAATCGGAAGCGGGAATTCCTTAATGAATCCGCCTTAAACTTTTTGACTGCCTGCTGGCCGGCTAAATTGCTTTTTGTTGGACAAGAACTAATTGATGGGGATAATGAACAGTTAGACTGTCTCTCGACCCCAAAAAACATCTCACGTCCTCGCGATCGGCCCCGTTACTAATGCCACCTTTAATGGAATTCAACGGCAATATTTTCTCGAATAGATTTTTATCTGTATGGCTATAATCCATAGAAAATATAGCCTACGCCAAGGAGCAACAAGGTTTCAACTCATGGCCCTCTGTGGCAAAACTTTACCCGATTGCAGCGCCATCTCTTAAAGAGTAGCAAAAGCTGCGCTTGCTACATTGGGTCCGCACATAGGAAGTATTTTCATCTTAGATATGCAGTGTGGATAGAAATTGTGGAATATTTCTTAAAATATTCCTCATATCAAAAACATGTTTTAATAAAAGTGTTAGGGGAAATTATTTCCCGTTTAGTGATATCAAGCAATCTTTCGTAGCACAAAAAATGTGGTTGCCATGGTAACCGATTTAATTTTTTTAAATGGCACCATATACTTTTTTTGGTGAAAATTGATACATTGGAACTTTCTGAATACGATACAATACAATTTTAATGGGGTCGCATAAGAAAAAAATACAAAAAAAATAAGTTTTATATTATGCTATGGACAATGTTTATCAAAATAATTATTAACATCAAGTTAGCCATGCCATAATCAGAACAATGCGAAACTGTCACTAGCTGTGTAAGTGTGTACATTGTTACACTAAACGTACTTTTTTACTCAATTTTCTGTGTACTTAAGTACTTAGTATGTTAAGCTGTATTCTTTCCGTTTCACTTAATTCAAGCGCCATTATAACTTACTTAAGTACACAAAAAATTGAGTAAAAAAGTACGTTTACTGTAACAATGCACACAATTACAAGCAACTGACAGCTAGTGACAGTTTCCCATTGTTCTTATTTTGGCATGACTAACTTGATGTTAATAATTATTTTGATAAATATTGTCAATAGCATAATAAAAAACTTAATTTTTTATATTTTTTCTTATGCGACCCCATTAAAATTGCATTGTATCGTATTCAGAAAGTTCAAATTTATAAATTTTCACCAAAAACCGTATATGGTGCCCTTTAAAAAAATCAAGTCGGTTACCATGGCAACCACATTTTTTGTGCTACGAAAGATTGCTTGATATCACTAAATGGGAAATAATTTCCCCTAACACTTTTATTAAAACAATTTTTTCATATGAGGAATATTTTAAGAAATATAAGCAATATTCCACAATTTCTATCCACACTGTATATTATGGAGGTGGGGAGAATGAGCCTCAATCTGCGCGAACTTCGTAATTGCCTTGGCCGCCATTTTCTAAGTTAAGCTCACAGGGGATAGTTAATATTTCTTTAGTATATTACCAGGGTCGCTTATAAAATAAATACACAGACCTATATAGCGAAGCTGCAAAATCGTGTTGAAGTGTGAATTGTTACGTCAACGTTCACGTCTGACTTAAAACAGTTTCAAACCTTCAAAACACTGCAAGAACAGTACAAATAATAAAATAATATAAATCCTAAAAGTCCAAAAATATAGATTTTTGTTGTAAGAGTTTGGAATGTTTTGGTCAACCTCAATACATTTCGGTTACTTAACGTTAAGCGTATATGTAAAAACACACAACCTGTACAGCACGTATGCGGTGATTCAACATTTTGACCCATAAAATGGCTTTTTTCGATCTGTAACGAGTAACAAGCATAATTTAAAACTTTTGGTCAATACAAATTTTAATCTAAGTAATTAAGTACTCACATTTCGAGACAAAAATTATTTAAAAATATTTATCAGAATGGCCGTCATTAGGCTTTTTGCGCAAATGCTAATATCGGCCATTTGTACTACTTTTTTGAGAGGAATTTGGTGGACCAATAAGATTTTAGATAAGTTTTATAGTTTCCGCGCATTGGAGCAGGATTGGAAATTTTCGATTTTTTGGAAACCTCTCTCCTGGCTACAACTTATATATATATATCGACAAATTTAATCAACTATTTTTATAGATTTTTGGGCGTAGAATCGAATGGAATAATTAGTTTTTTGGTAGCGTTAATAGTTTTTGAGATATGAACCAAAGTTATATATTTCTTTAAATCTATCTATCTATAAAAATAGTTGATTAAATTTGTCGATATATATAAGTTGTAGCCAGGAGAGAGGTTTCCAAAAAATCGAAAATTTCAGTCCTGCTCCAATGCGCGGAAACTATAAAACTTATCTAAAATCTGATTGGTCCACCAAATTCCTCTCAAAAAAGTAGCACAGTGACGTGAAAACCGCAACGTTTTCCATACGTTTCCAACTTTTTGGGACTCCCTGTATGCAACACAATAATGTATATTTTGTCAAGAACAAAAATGTGCAAATGTTTTTATCAAGAATTTAGAGATTGAAAATTTCCAAAAATCGTCTTTCCTACATAAAAGTCGATATTTTCGGATATTGCTTTTCTACATTTCCTGAATTGCGATAGCCCCTAGAGAAAGATTATAGGCAAGCATAAAGTGTGTTGGGTTATGGCACGTACTTTTCATCGATATGATGATTTTTTCCGGCAGTAAAAGTAACAATTTCCCAGCTATAAAGCATCTTATTTCGCATTTTCAGTATACCTATTCTCGTTTTCAAGAGAGCAATAACCACTAAATACCTCGCCCCTACCACAAATAGAAACAGCGTACACTTCTGTGTCTCAAAAGCATATCAACATTTTTATAACGGACGTTTTCCATCATTGCATTAGTATACCTACTTTTCTCAGTTAAAGTAAATTCAATTACAAGAATGCTGTGAATGTAAACAAATACCTAGTCTAGACAGTCTAGAAATAAACAGGGCGGCATTATTTGATTCCAATGTCAGGGGGGTGGTAAAGAAATTTAGTCCGCCATCTTGGGGCGGCCGCCATATTGGATTTCGTATGAAGTCATTCATCTTATTGTTTTCTACCCGTCGAGCCCTTTCAGTTGATACCCATGTTGGGTATCAAATAGGTAATCCGCCATCTTGGAGCGGCGGCTACATTGAATGTCACTATACCTTTATCGTTTTCGACTCTTCAAGCCCTTTCATTTGATACCCATATTAAGGGGGTTGAAAAGTAAATGTAATCACAAATGTTTCTGTAAAATCGATAATTCACGAGAGTCTAAAACCCACTTTTTATTCCACGTTTTCATTGGTCGACTGAAGGTTACATGAATTTCAACATTGTACGCTTATGAGATTGTTTAGAATCACATTGCAATAGCTCCTTCCAGCATAATAATGGTCAATGGCTTAGTTAATCACGTATCTGAAGAACATATGGTAATTATGGAATATACCGTATGCACCGCCCCATTTTCTTGAAATTTTGGCTACCTCCCATTTTCGAGGTCCCTGAACACGCATCTAACCTCTATAATCGAGATGAATTTACCTCAAACCGAATGCCGGGCGAAAACAGCGGCCGGGCCGGACGTAAACACGGCACAAATCTTTCAAAATTTCGGTTTTTCCGCGGCTATTCGCGAAGTTTCGATGTTGCAAATAGGGTGGTACTCAGTTTGAGCTGCATACAGTAAAATTTCATCCGGATTTGACATTATTTCTCAATTAATTTGCATAATTTATGTCACAACGGGCTATTGAATACAAGACGAGAGGCTTAATATTCATGCAAAGTGGGTTTTAGCCTCACGTGATAATTCGAAGGTTAGGTTAGGTAAGTTAATATTGAATTCTTCTTCTTCTGCCGGAATTTGTTCCTGGGTTTCAACCAGATTCACCAAAGGTTTGCCCCTCGCCTCCTCGTTTCGTGCTAGCCAATAGCAACCCTAGCACTGGCCGATGACGCGTTCATCTTGCAATCGAATACACTTTAGCGGTACTCCCTAAAAGCTCCGACATTACTCTTTCGGCTCAAGCTTCAATCTGTCGAATCGCAGCTGGCTTTGCGGCCGCGGCCATGCCCGGGCCAAAGTAACTGTTGCTCCAAGGCAGCCCCGCTCACGGAAATCTGCACAGGAATGCAATCTCATCAAAGCAGGCGGCGGCTGTGTTCCGCGTTCGGATCACAAGAGTCGGCCACACGGAAAACAAAGTTATAAGTCTAGGTTACGGTCTCATTACACACGGCCACTGCGCCCCAGCCTCCGAGGATACGGACCGTCGGCGCGGTTAGGTACGTCGGGTTTGCGTCTCCTTCTGTACCCCCGTGAAAAAATCGGTTCGGGAATATGGCGATGAAACGGAGGGTTTGTTGTAGATGCCTCCTTCTCGAAGCGTAAAATAGGTACGCGCGTGCTATCTGATTCTCGGATTTCAGTGCCTGGGGGACGCGGTGACGTTTTTACAATTTCGGTGTTACAAACGAGGCGTTGAGAACCAGAATGAACCATCCCCATTTCAAGTTATATGGAGTTATTGCAAGTTCTAAGTTAGCAATTTTTTGGATTTTTTTTCCGACAGATAAATCATATTATCGTGTCCGGTTACAATTATATAGGTTTACCAGTGTACAGGGTGTTTCATTTTGGGTGTTTTTCTCAAAAATCTCGGTTATTATTAAAGCTAGAGGGTTGCGGTTTTCACTTTTTTGAGAGGAATTTGGTGGACCAATCAGATTTTAGATAAGTTTTATAGTTTCCGCGCATTGGCGCAGGACTGAAATTTTCGATTTTTTGGATAAGAATGAACAGCATGGATATATTGCAAACGGTGAGAGATAGAGCAACGGTTAAATGCGTTTTTGAGTTATTTTGAAAAAAGTAAAATTTTGCGGTTTCGATTTTATTTTTTTCTGAATTTGTTATCACAGATAGAAAAAAAAAACACTTTCTTATGGCACTTTTTAACGGGCTTTAAGATGGCGTTTTTAGATTTGTTCTACAACGTTTCGTTTTTGAGAAACCATCTTCAAGTTAATTTTTTTAAATACGGACCTGAATTTTTTTTTTGCAGATTTTGAAAGCACTTTTCATTCAAAATACCATGATGTATGACACGAAATATTTTTAAAATGTTTTGAGACAATTATTCTGAAAATTCTCTTTTTTTCCATTCATTTTTTTCTAATGCGGCCCTGTATTTAATAATAAGAAGTCTAAATATTAATCAGTATTGTCAACAATTTAACTTACAACTTATCTTTTAATTATTGGAGAACTAAAAAAAAGGACGGCAAAGACTAATAACAGTCACATACGATAATAAAAAATAAATAAAAACCCCACCTAGAAGGCTTTGAAACAACGAAACCAACCCCTTGTCATTTGTCATAACTCCCACTGTATCATTTAGTTAACAATTTGTATCATTAGAAATGGAGGGTGCTTTTTCAAATGGCGACAAATTTAACATGTCAGCATGTTATATCTTGCGTCACAGAAATAGTGTAGAGGCCGAACGAATGTATTGTTGCAATTAATAAAGAGCAAAAGTTATTGGTTTCGTTGGCTTAAAGCTTTCTTCTGACAATTAGAAAAAGCGAAGAATTTACTCCAAAACACAATGCGACACTGTTTCACTGTTTGCTGTACAACAACAGAGGAAAACACTTACTAGACAGGGCCGTATTTAAAAATATTAAGTTTTCGAAGTAAAAATAAACTGTAAATAAATTGTTGTCAATACTGATTAATATTTAGACTTCTTATTATTAAACACAGGGCCGCAAAAAAAATGAATGAAAAAAAAAAAGGAATAATAATCAGTATAATTGTCTCAAAATATTTTAAAAATATTTCGTGTCATACATCATGGTATTTGTTTGTTTGTATTTCTCAAAAACGAAACGTTGTAGAACAAATCTAAAAACGCCACCTTAAAGCCCGTTAAAAAGTGCCATAAGAAAGTGTTTTTCTTTTTTTTTCTATCTGTGATAACAAATTCAGAAAAAAATAAAATCGAAAACGCAAAATTTTACTATTTTCAAAATAACTCAAAAACGAAAAAAGATATTAGAAATCTGTTTGTGCCATTTTATTGACCTCAAAATTGCGCAACTTTTTCCCCATTTAACCGTTGCTCTATCTCTCACCGTTTGCAATATCCCCATGCTGTTCATTCTTATCCGGGACACAGTGTATATATCGACAAATTTAATCAACTATTTTCATAGATTTTTTGACGTAGAATCGAATGGAATAATTAGTTTTTTGGTAGCGTTAATAGTTTTTGAGATATGAACCAAAGTTATATATATTTTTTTAAATGGAAACCATAGTTCATATCTCAAAAACTATTAACGCTACCAAAAAACTAATTATTCCATTCGATTCTACGCCAAAAAATCTATAAAAATAGTTGATTAAATTTGTCGATATATACAGTGCCCGCCAAAAAGTCTGCACCATATGGGAAAAATTGTTAGTAAATAACTTACGGAAAATTTGTTTGCGGCATCAGGTTTTGCTTGCTCCAGAACCAAAATTGACATAATCAAATGTTGTGACGTAGTCTTTTTTATATGTCAAATTTGACATTAATGAAAAAAATGTCCGAAAAATGGGCTTATTTGACCGAATTTCGAAAAAAGTCATAAGAAAAATATGTTTCTTTCGCAATTTTATACTCCTGCGCAAAATTTCAAGAGCCTACTACGATTTTCATATTTTGCCCTTTGTTGACCTTTTCCGTATTTGTTAATCCATAAAAGTCGATCCTATGTAATTTAAAACACTCATTGACTGAATACATACTGCACAATACTTAGTTCACGGTCTAAATATCCTTCTTTTAATTTTTTTTGCAAAAAAATTAAAATGAGGGCTTGTTGAAGAAGCACGCTTGGTGCAAAACTGATCTCATTTTTACAGATAAACACACAAATTCGATTTACAAACTTCTTTCTATAGAAAATGGTTGTAAAAACATACAAATATTTCTGTCATGCTGATCTGATCAGAAATATCTAGAAAATTAAAAATATTGTGTCCAATACTATCCAACAAAGGGCAAAATATGAAAATCGTAGTAGGCTCTTGAAATTTTGCACAGGGGTATAAAATTGCGAAAGAAACATATTTTTCTTATGACTTTTTTCGAAATTCGGTTAATTAAGCTCATTTTTCGGACATTTTTTTCATTAATGTCAAATTTGACATATAAAAGAGACTACGTCACAACATTTGATTATGTCAATTTTGGTTCTAGAGCAAGCAAAACCTGATGCCGCAAACAAATTTTACGTAAGTTATTTACTAAAAATTTTTCCCATATGGTGCAGACTTTTTGGCGGGCACTGTATAAGTTGTAGCCAGGAGAGAGGTTTCCAAAAATCGAAAATTTCCAGTCCTGCGCCAATGCGCGGAAACTATAAAACTTATCTAAAATCTGATTGGTCCAGCAAATTCCCCTTAAAAAAGTAATACAGTGACGTGAAAACCGCAACCCTCTAGCTTTAATAATAACCGAGATTTTTGAGAAAAACACCCATAATGGGACACCCTGTACAATGTGTCCCGGATAAGAATGAATAGCATGGGGATCTTGCAAACGGTGAGAGATAGAACAACGGTTAAGCTGGGGAAAAGTTGCGCAATTTTAAGGTCAATAAAATGGTACAAACAGATTTCTAATATATTTTTTCGTTTTGAGTTATTTTGAAAAAAGTAAAATTTTGCGTTTTCGATTTTATTTTTTTCTTAAGTTTCTTATGGCACTTTTTAACGGGCTTTAAGATGGCGTTTTTCGATTTGTTCTACAACATTTCGTTTTTGAGAAACCATTTTCAAATTATTTTTACAATTATACTAAAAATTCCTTTTTTTCCATTCATTTTTTTCTGTTGTAATTCGTATCAGTAAAATTATTCCAAGGTATTCTTGAAAAAGTAGTCACAATTCGTTTTAGTACTAGGATAAAGTTTCATTGATGTAAACTAACTGCGGTTGAATAACTATTCTCAGAATAAAAGCAATGGTCGGGTGGTGGCGGTAGCATTCGGTAGGAAGAAACAGTACCGACTGTAGCGCTCTAGCAACTGTGGCGACTAGGCGACATAGTCTTGTCAATATCTTGAGTACAGGTGCGTGGACCGTGGCGTGTAGAGTTACGCGATTCGCTAGGCCATGAACTTGTACCTATTGAAGTTGAAAGTAAACAGTGATAGAGTGTTTCAATTTTGATGCATATTTGCACATTTTGTGCTTAGTCCTGTGTTTTATCTGCTACTGTAGTCTCTGCAAACAACGTGCATCCGTTGTGGGAAACTAAGAACTCCCTGTACTCCTCACACCAACTAATTACTGTTCTCTAAAACTCATCAGAAAGCTAATAAAATGAAGATTTTGTGATTGGTTTATTTTGTTTGTTTACCGCTCCGCAGATTTTGAGGTTATGTCACCTGTTCCAAATGACAGTTGATTTAAATGGTGTATTGCAGGTAAGATTGCTGTTAATGTATCACGTTTTCGTTTCACTGTTTTTACTGTTGTCTAAAACTAATCAGAAAGCTAATAAAATGAAGATTTTGTGACTAGTTTATTTTGTTTGTTTACCCCCCAGCAGATTTTTAAATTAAATGGTCTATTGCAGGCAAGATTGCTGTTAATGCATCACGTTTTCATTTTACTGTTTTTACTGTTCTCTAAAACTCATCGGAAAGCTAATAAAATGAAGATCTTCTGACTAGTTTCATTGTTTGTTTACCCCCCAGCATATTATGAGGTTGTGTAACCTGTTCCAAATGACAGTTGATTGGCCTATTGCAGGTAAGATTGCTGTTGTTAATGCATCGCGTTTTCGTTTCACTGTTTTTACTGTTGTCTAAAACTCATCAGAAAGCTAATAAAATGAAGATTTTCTGACTAGTTTTATTGTTTGTTTAACCCCCAGCAGATTCTGAGGTTGTGTAACCTGTTCCAAATGACGGTTGATTTAACTGGTCTATTGTAGGTAAGATTGCTGTTAAAGCATCACGCTATCATTTCGCTGTTTTTACTGTTGTCTAAAACTCATCAGAAAGCTAATAAAATGAAGTTTTCTCGACTAGTTTATTTTTGTTTACCCCCAGCAGATTCTATGGAACGCCGTTTTAACATTTATTATACTCGGGAGCCATGTATCATAAAAATTTAATTTTCATTATCAAAATGACATGGCTTTTGAACGACATCCAAATTCGAACAATTTTCATTATCAAAGTACCATATAAATTTATTTGCTCAAGGCCGATAATTTTTATGGTACACTTTCTATTATCTGATAAATAAAATTGTCAAGGTCATTATTCTTGCGGTATAATTTCTATTATGTCATTTGATAATAAAAATTATATAATAAAAATTCGATTCTCGGTCTCGCTCTTTCAACATTCTTCCATAGGCACTCGTCCAAGGTCTACCAAGGTATAATTTCTATTATCAAATTCGATAATTGAAATTGTGTCAAAAAAATTATATTTAATTTATATGTAACAATTTTTATTATCACATAATGAAAATACATTGAATAAAAATTCAAGTCTATTTTTATTATCGGAAAGACCACTTAACTACCATAAAAATTGGTCGAATTTTTATTATGGAAATGTATGGCAATTTTTATGAAAGAAATGTATCATTATGTGATAATAAAAATTGTTACATATAAATTAAATTTAATTTTTACGATACAATTTCTGTTATCGAATTTGATAATAGAAATTATACCATAAAAATTATTGACCTTGGACGAGTGCCTATGGAAGAACGTTGAAAGAGCGAGACCGAGAATCGAATTTTTATGATATAATTTTTATTATCAAATGACATAATGGAAATTATACCGTAAAAAATAATGACCTTGACAATTTTATTTATCAGATAATAGAAATTGTACCATAAAAGTTCTCGACCTTGAGCAAATGAATTTATATGGTACTTTGATAATGAAAATTGTTCGAATTTGGATGTCGTTCAAAAGCCATGTCATTTTGATGGTACAATTTCTGTCGTTCAAAAGCCATGTCATTTTGATAATGAAAATTCAATTTTTATGATACATATGGCTCCCGAGTATAATAAATGTTAAAACGGCGTTCCATAAGATTCTGAGGTTGTGAAATCTGTTACAAATAACAATATACAAACTTTCCCAATTATAAGACCATTTTTTATAAAGTTTATATTAACAAAATCTTGTAATTATTATTAAGACTATCATATTGTCAATATGATAGTCTTAATAATAAATTTCTAATTTTATGTCTGTCGTCCTTTTTTACATCGTTTTTAAATTAATATAGACTCAAAACAATTATTTATAACAAAGAACATGTTGGCAAATTAATCTTTTTAAACATATTGGAGGTCATGTTAAGGATTCGCTCTTGAGAAAGCTCCAAATCAGGAGCGAAACGTGGAGTTGTATTACAAGATTTTTTTAATATAAACTATATAAAAAATGTTTGTATAATGTTACATTGAAGACTGGCAAACTATATTAGAATTATTACAAATAACAGTTAATCTAAATGGTATATTTTAGGCAATAAGATTGCCGTTAATGTATCGTTGATATCGTCGTAAGCGGCAACTGTCTTACCAGACGCGGCTTCTCCCCCAGATCGCGGCGTCATCCCCGTGGCGTCGGATCAACAGTTCTTCGGCGGGAGGCGTGCCGTCGCGGCGCCCGCCCCGTCGCGCCCGCCGCCGCCGCCGCCGCCGCCGCGACGCCAGTGCATGGCCGGCGGCCGCGGCTGACGCGACCACTCGTCGCATTGTTCGACACGCGGGAAATTCGAAATCGCGAGAGGACTCACGGGCACGTCAACGCACAGGTACGAGCGACGTACCGCCTTTGGTCGTGGTGGGTTTATAGGTGGGCCGTCACGTGGGTCTAAGAAGGGGGGGCCTGGCAGCTTTCGTGCTGGATTTCGTTCTTTCGCAATCACGGCTTTGATACCGGGTTTTGAATTTTGAAAAACTTTCCGACAAACACTAAAAAAAAATTAAGGATCGGAATTCTTTTAATAAATATGCTATAACAGTGCACGTTTTTTTTACAAATTGAAAAAAGTTAGTTTTTTTCAATTTGGGTTAAACATTGTCAAAAACTAAATTCGACATGGGGCTTCTTAATGAAACTTTTTCCTACTTCTTGAAAATTTTTGAAAGTTTTCATTAATTTTGACGGCAAATGTTGAATTTTAATGCCAAAAGTGTACAGGGTGTCCCATTTTGGGTGTTTTTCTCAAAAATCTCGGTTATTATTAAAGCTAGAGGGTTGCGGTTTTCACGTCACTGTACTACTTTTTTGAGAGGAATTTGGTGGACCAATCAGATTTTAGATAAGTTTTAGAGTTTCCGCGCATTGGCTCAGGACTGAAATTTTCGATTTTTTGGAAACTTCTCTCCTGGCTACAACTTATATATATCGACAAATTTAATCAACTATTTTTATAGATTTTTTAGCGTAGAATCGAATGGAATAATAAGTTTTTTGGTAGCGTTAATAGTTTGTGAGATATGAACCAAAGTTATATATTTTTTTAAATGGAAACCGTAGTTCATATCTCAAAAACTATTAACGCTACCAAAAAACTAATTATTCCATTCGATTCTACGCCAAAAAATCTATAAAAATAGTTGATTAAATTTGTCGATATATATAAGTTGTAGCCAGGAGAGAGGTTTCCAAAAAATCGAAAATTTCAGTCCTGCGCCGATGCGCGGAAACTATAAAACTTATCTAAAATCTGATTGGTCCACCAAATTCCTCTCAAAAAAAGTAGTACAGTGACGGGAAAACCGCAACCCTCTAGCTTTAACAATAACCGAGAAAAACACCCAAAAACACCCAAAATGGAACACCCTGTACAAAACACGTTTTGGCAAACTTCTCAAAATATTTATTCTTTAATTTTGTAACAATAAAACTGTCAAAATGAAAATTGGCATATCGTTGCTTCTGGGGTACCTACTCCAAGTTTGGAGTATTGTGAGGGTGATAATTATTATTATTACACTTATCAAGTGTTATAAATTGTAATATTCAACTTAATATGTACTTAATCTTAAAAAGTACAAAACATATTTTTACGTCATTTGTATTTTTTAAAAAAAGTTTAGCAAGTCTCTGGGCAATGTCTGATTTTATAAAAAGTTAAAATAAGTTACTTTGTTACTAAAAATCACATTTTACTAGTTTTATACCAAAATCCATCCTTATAAAAAATAAACTATGAAAACTATTAGTTTCATCTTGAAAACTAAGAATTTATACACGCATGTTTATAGGCACTTTTTGTCCTGAAATAACTTTCAGTGCGCAATGTCAAAGTGTGTCTACAAAAACCAGGGATAAAATTGTTATAAAAATACAAGATGTAAGTCAAGATACATTCTTTGTTTAGCATTAAAATTGGGGAAAGTAGGTGAAAATATACAAAAGTTAGACGGTTAAAAATTCAAAACTTACTTAAAAACATGTCTAGTGGAAACTCTGTCACAGATTAGCCTTTTTTGATAAATTTTGTCGCGACTTTTACAAAAATTCTGTATTACTTTATTTTTGAATGCATTAAAATCATAAATATATGCTTCTTGCGATTAAAACTTAGTTCCAGTTAGAATACCTACAAAAATTAAAAAAATTATCTATATTTAAGTAGAATACATACATGGAAACAATAATATTGTGTTCATACATTTTTCCTCGAAAATGTTCCTAAGATAATAAAAAAATCTGTTGTACTCAACAAAATATATTATATTATAGATAAAATTATTAAGTACATGTACATATTTAATTTTTGTAAAATATTTCAAATGCAAAATATTTTTTACAAAAAAAAAACATTTCCAAAGTATCATTTTTTGTGTTTTTAATCTTTCAAATTTTTAGTTTACTCTATTGATGAGTTTTCATTTGTTTGAAAATGTCAAAAATTTCGTTTTGTAAATATTACAGAAAACTATTTTTCTCTACACCTTATGTCATCTTAAGGCAGCAAAATTGTGTATTTTTTTCTGCTAACTCGTTTAAAAGTGGCGTAATACCTAAAGTTCCTTTGTTTGTGAAATACTGGGTATAAAAATGTGTAACTGGCACCTTACGTTTAAAGTACTATATTTCTTGAAAATTTTCGAAAGTTTTCATTAATCTTGACGGCAAATTTTGAATTTTAATGCCAAAAGTGTACAAAACACGTTGCAGCAAACTTCTCAAAATATTTATTCTTTATTTTTGTAACAATAAAACTATCAAAATGAAAATTGGCATATCGTTGCTTCTGGGGTACCTACTCCTAGTTTGGAGTATTGTGGGCGTGATAATAATAATAATAATTATTATTACAGGCATCAAGTGTTATAAATTGTATTATTCAACTTAATGTGTAGGTACTTAATCTAAAAAGTACAAAAAACATTTTTACCTCATTTGTATTTTTTAAAAAAAGTTTAGCAAGTCTCTGGACAATGTTTGATCTCATAACAAGTTAAAATAAGTTACTTTGTTACTAAAAATCACATTTTACCAGTTTTATAGACAAAATGTTCATGCAATGTGCAAGTCAAGATACGTTCTTTGTTTAGCATTAGAATTGGGGAAAGTAAGTGAAAATATACGGTTAAAAAATTCAAAACTTAGCAAAAACATGTCTAGTGGAAACTCTGTCACAGATTAGCTTTTTTTGATAAATTTTGTCGCGACTTTTACAAAAATTCTCTATTACTTTATTTTTGAATGCATTAAAATCATAAATATGTTTCTGCATTTAAAACTTAGTTCCAGTTACAATACCTACAAAAATTAAAAAAATATCTATATTTAAATAGAATACATACATGGAAAAATTTTTACTCGAAAATGTTCCTAAGATAATAAAAAATCTGTTGTACGCAACAAAATATATTATATTATAGATAAAAGTATTAAGTACATACATGTACATATTGTACATATTTAATTTTTGTAAAATATTTCAAATGCAAAATATTTTTTACAAAAAAAAACATTTCCAAAGTATAATTTTTTGTGTTTTTAATCTTTCAAATTTTTAGTTTAGTCTATTGGTGAGTTTTCATTTGTTTATAAATGTAAAAAATTCTGTTTGCTAATTATTACAGAAAATTATTTTTCTCTACACCTTATGTCATCTTAAGGCAGCAAAATTGTGTATTTTTTTCTGCTAACTTATTTAAAAGTGGAGTAATACCACCAATAAAGTTCCTTTGCTTGTGAAATACTGGGTATAAAAATTTGAAACTGGCACCCTACTTTTAAAGTATTATATTTCGCAAACAAGGAACTTTGGGAAGAATGTTCATATTAACATACAGACAAATATACAGGGTGGTTCACTTTTATTTAAGCTTGAGATATCGATTCAGGTACTCTCTTATTAAGTTTTCAATTTAGAAATTACTTTTAACAACTTTTGTTATGTGTCATGTTTTCACGGATAATTTGTTTTTAAAATTATTTCGAGATATTTCTGAAAAATCGATGGAAATATTTGAACTATAACTAATAATTAAAGACAAAAATTGTTTCTTAATTTAAATAGAGTAATTTTTCCAAATAACTTACCCACTAAATCCTTCACTCTTAATATTTTTAGTGAATGTTACACATTGTATATTGAAAAGGAACGGTTTGAATGGGTAACTTGTTACTGAAAAATAGTTTTCCTACGGCTACAGTAGGAGTCCCGGGTTAGAATCCCGGCTGGAGTGCATTTTTTCAATTGATTATCCCTTAGGTACCTGATATGAAATAAAAAATAGCAAATGCTGTGTTTAGTGGCATATCAGGTAAAGGATATCAATTGAAAAAAATGCACTCCAGCCGGGACTCGAACCCGGGACTCCTTCTGTGACCGTAGGAACTTAACCAACTAAGCTACCGGAGATACGGGTTATTTATTCCAATTGATATTAGTTATTAGCGGTGAGATGTAGGAGACTTCGGCGTCTTCTACTGCTACTAGAACAGGTTAGAGGGTGTAGGGTAACCATTCATTATTGTTGGTTATGTTAACTTCCTATCTGTTCTTCTACCCACAGTATTCGACATATAGCGACTTAATGCAAGTATCGAACGTGGCAATTCTAACCTACATTGTCAAGCCAAGAAAATAAAACATAGAGAGATTTTTAGTACCTGTAATTATAAATAATAAATGATGTTTTTAGTGGCATATCAGGAGTGCATTTTTTTCAACTGATATCCTTTACCTGATATGCCACTAAAAACATCATTTATTATTTATAATTACAGGTACTAAAAATCTTTCTATAAAAAATATCCTTCTTTATTTATTACAAGTGCAAAAATCCATCTTTCTTTGTTAATGCAAATAGTGTTGTAAATAATTTTAACTCGTCGCATACATAGAAACTTATTTAATAACGCTCTCTATATAAAAAAAATTAATTATGGCCAAAGAAATGACCCTCCGCTATACAACTTTCAATAAGTTACCCCTCAACCATCATTTTTTGCATTCTTTGCGATCAAAATTATTAAAGTTTCCTTTAATAACATCTTCTTTAAAGCTAAAATGCTCGGTAAATTTATAAGAAAACATTTCTTAAGAAAGACTATAAATATCTATAACTGGACCTGCTATTGTAACTGAGTAGATGGCATGGCCCTCGTAAAATAAACTGGAACGTTTTTCCAATACAATCATTTGTCCCACTTATATGTCCCATCGAATGGTCGGTCGGCCATATTGGGCGCACACGCCATTGGCTGTCAAATGCACGAGGGCCGTGGTTGGCCGTTGTCAAATGTCATTTTGTGTTGCCACCACACATTTCGCTTTTCCCCTAGAATGCACTTTAAATTCCCTAGAATGCACACAATATGGCGGCTATCCAGGCGGGCGCCAGCGCCCTCTGCTGGATGGCTGAAAATTGGTGGTTTATTTTACGAGGGCCGTTGTAGATGGCTTAAGACAACGTATGACAAAAATCGATCTACAGAGTTGTGTACAGGGGGTCCCATTTTGGGTGTTTTTGGGTGTTTTTCTCAAAAATCTCGGTTATTATTAAAGCTAGAGGGTTGCGGTTTTCACGTCACTGTACTACTTTTTTGAGAGGAATTTGGTGGACCAATCAGATTTTAGATAAGTTTTATAGTTTCCGCGCATTGGCGCAGGACTGAAATTTTCGATTTTTTGGAAACCTCTCTCCTGGTTACAACTTATATATATCGACAAATTTAATCAACTATTTTTATAGATTTTTTGGCGTAGAATCGAATGCAATAATTAGTTTTTTGGTAGCGTTAATAGTTTTTGAGATATGAACCAAAGTTATATTTTTTTAAAATGGAAACCATAGTTCATCCGGGTGGATTGAATCGTATACTAGTCCGACTGGACTGCTCCATAATATCACATAGACTCACGAGAAAAAATCTGTTGACTTTCATAATAAATAAATATTTATTTAAATTAAAATTTTGAATTGAATTATCTTAACTAAAACCTAAACTTATTTTATTCGTTTTAGTACATGGCTCAAATAAAAGCTTGTTTTTAAAAGGTTTTTTTTATTTTCAATTTTATTTTGTGCTATTAGTACTTATTTGATTCCCATGTCAGGAGGGTGGTAAAGAAATTTAGTCCGCCATCTTGGGGCGGCCGCCATATAGGTAATCCTGCGATGTCACTAACTTTAACATTTTCTACTCTTCAAGCCCTTTCATTTGATACCCATATTAAGGGGGTTGAAAAAAATACATCATCCGCCATCTTGGAGCGGCGACCATTTTGAAAGTATTACAATATTGAGTATTGCATATTGAATTGTCACCGGAACTAAAGGTGTATGCAAAATTTCAGCTCAATCGGATGTCTGGAAGTGGTTCTAAATCAGCTTGCAAGATTCGACCCACACCTACATACTAACAGGGCAAGTTAAATAAAAGCTTGTAATAATAGTTATTTATGCAACAAATGCATAAAGTAGTACTTTTTTTCATGAATGGGAAAGTTGCGCGCACGAACCGCAGTTGAGTGCGCGCAATCCCATGAATGAAAAAAAGACACTTTATGCATGAGTTTCATACATTATTTTTTATACGATCGTGCTTAAACATTGAAATATTTGGGATGGGATTTTTGTGTTATATACTAAAGGGCATATAAATGCACTATGGTTTTCAATTACGAGGATTATAATATTTAGATCGCGGTCTCACTACGTTTACACATAGTATTGAAATCGATTTGAATATGTTTCTAGAATTATTGAAAACCGCATGAAGGGATTTTGAGATTGATTTGAATCTCAAAATAAATTTTCTTATTTTTGGGATTTAACGCCACATTTACCATTTATGAAAACACCAAACTGCATTACACTGAATTCGATTCCAAACTCCATGTAAACGTAGTAAGGAAGTTTAGAGTGAAAAAAGTTAACTTTTGTGAAAAAAAGTAAGTTTTTTTAACTTGTTAAAAAAAGATATACTTTTGGCATTTAAAAAGGTTAAAAAAGTAAAGTTTTTATAACGATCGTGTAAAAAATTAGTTCTAAAGGTAAATATTAATATACAGGGTGATTCAGTTTTATTCTGCGACACTACAACAGGTGATAGAAAACCAAAAAATATCCGCACTTTCTTTTATAAACTATATCATTTTAAGGCCTTATTAAAAAGTTACAGGGGGTTAAAGTTTTAAGAAACATGTGGTCTTTATTGAATATTTACCAAATTAGTTGAGATATTTAAGTCATATTTGGTACACGTTATAACGGCATGGGTTAGCATAAAACCTGTTAATATCAAATACCTTGAACAACCAGTGGCGCAGAAGTAGGTAATTAGTATAATTGTTTTTAGAAAAAAAAGAACCACCTTGTATAGCAATAAAATGTATTCAATTTGTTATGTAAATTTTAATTTTAAACAAAAATGTCCTCTTGGTAATTTTTTGTATGTGTCATGGTTTCGTGGCAAATTTGATTTTTTGTATTATTTCGGGACATTTCTGAAAAATTATCTAAACAATTTGCTCGATAAGTATTACTTACAGTGGAAATAATGTGTTTGCTACTTGAAATAAAGTAACTTTTTCCAATAAACTTACCTATTTAAGGCTATACTTTTGAAGATACAGGGTCTACTAAATTTAAGGAAGATAAAATTAATGTTACGCTCTGTATCTTGAAAAGTAAAACCTTGAATGGGTAAATTTATTGGGAAAAGTTACTGTATTTAAAGTAAGAAACACATTTTTTCTGCTTTGAGTGTTACTTATGGAGCGAAGTTTTAAGTTAATTTTTCAGAAGTACCTACCCCGAAATAATACGAAAAAATCAAATTTGATATGAAACCATGACACATATGAAAAAATGCTGAGAATGTTTTTGTTTACAATTAAAATTTACATAAGAAATTGAATACCTTTTATTGCTATACAAGGTGGTTCGTTTTTTTTCTAAAAACAATTATACATTACCCACTTCTACGCCACTGGTTGTTCTAGGTGTTTGATATTGACAGTTAGGTATGCTAACCCATGCCGTTATAACGTGTACCAAATATGACTTAAATATCTCAACTAGTTTGGTATATATTCAATAAATTCCACATATTTCTTACAAATTTAACACCCTCTAACTTTTTTATAAGGAGTTAAAATGATATAGTTTAACCTTACTTTTGTGTAACTTATCAGTTTTATAGAAATGTTTACCTATGCATAGATAATACTATTAATAAACTGTACTTATGAAATACAGGGATATTTATGAATAAATTATTTAATTGCCTAATAATTATTTAAACGATAGAATGCAAATAGTACAAACTCGAATAATGAAGGTTATGATACCGAATCACAAAATATAAAGGTTAGGTTCTATGGAACCACAAATCGTTTATGTACCAATTAGGTACAACTGTGTCATCCGCTGTATTTTTGAAATGTGTTGGGGAGCCCCCATTATATCAGTGTAGGTCTCGCCATACCACGAGACAATGTTGAGGTTTGCAAACGTAGCCGGAAGCGGCATATAATAATAACGCCCCTCTTGTGAAGCCTCGCATTCAGGCACCAGAAATTTTCACCTATTTATCAAAATTTTACAATTTTACGACTTGTGGCTAGATAGCGTTTCTTTGTTATATGCGCATCTCTCCACATTTGCTGCCTCATACGTTACGTAAAACTATGGAGTTGGATCTCATTGCGTCGCAAATGACAAATGAAAACTACGAGGAAAACACGGCACACTTAGATAATAACAGCGAGCCAAGCTGGATATGAATTTTTATTTGTTTTATGGAGATCTCGACAATGTTTACGCTTAGATGTTTATTACGTCTTTATTGGCAACTAAGTTTACTTCTTTTTGTAGAATTAGATAAGGTAACAGAGTCAATGTTCGAAAGATACAGTTCTGAAATTGGTAATAACTGTCCATTCAGAACTTCTGAATGGACAGTTATTACCAATATTCTACACTAATAGAAATCTGTTAGCCGCAGCAAGATATCTGCATTAAACAGGCCCTAGCTAGGTTGTCTTGCTACCACAAATAGAGTCACTTTGCTAAGATGAACCTATTTGTGGTTAATATGCTAATATATACACCGATTTGTAGCAAATAATAATTCTTATTGGACCAAATAGACTTTCTACCTGCCACAAAAAGATAACTTTCCTGTGGTTAATAGATGGACCTATTCACTTTCTTATGGCAAATAAGTGGACCTATTTACTGTTAATAAGTGTTTTTATTTTTTAGAATTACAGTTCAACATTGTCGTGGAGGAATAAATACCTAAAGGTATTCAAATTTCCGTAGTCCAGTCTTGTTCAAAAAATGTCACAATCCGTGGTATAATTTTTGTATTATCACTTCCACGTTGTGTATATGTTACAGAGCGTATATGAAAACAGACCGTATGTATACGGTCTAGGCAGTATATATACGGCCTAAATGGCGCAGACCGTATGTAAATGACATGGCATTTCATATACGGACTAGACCGTTAACATAGGGACTATTGGCATTCAGACTGTATGTGCAATCGTAGTGAACTACCCTTCTTTTTTTATATAGGCCCATTAAAGAAGAACATGCCTTCTTTTTAATATGTATTTTGCAGAAAAAAATCTAGGGTACCTATACATTATACTAAATAATTACCTTTTTTTCCTTCAAAATACTATGTGCCAGCAAGAAGTAATATCCTTCTTTGATGGGCCTATATAAAAAAGAAGGGGTAATTCAGAAATGGCGGACGTCGAAACCGCCCGGAAAACATTGCACATACTTTGTTTAAATCTCTCTGTGATATACGATCTAGTTGCAGATAGACCGTATATAATAGGACTAGTCCTTTTTCAAACAGACTAGACCGTTTGTTGACGGACAAGCTTCTTATACATATGGACTAATATCTTCAGTCCGTTTACATATGGACTAGTCTTTTTGTATACGGCCTGTTTTACATATACGGTCTGTAACATATACATGATGAATTACGATATCTGCAGATCTTTAAATGTTTAAATTTACGAAGTTGGTTATTGAAGTTCCGAAGTATAACACAAGGCTTGGATCATTTTGTTTAACAGTCGAGATACAGCAGTTGGAACGAGTTAAAGTTTATCAGAGTTGTCCACCATTTTTATAAACACGGCGTGGCAAGCGGCGTACTTGTACTTCAGACTGTTGACATGGTGAAGAAATTACACAAATCGCATGCGCACTTGCCATTATCAAATAACCTTCTTATTTGCTACAGGTAGGTATAAATAGGGACTTATTTGTAGCAAATAGGTTCGTGTATTTTTACATTAATCTCAATTAGATATCTATTTGTGGCAGCAAAATGATTTGAGCAAGAAGTTTTTTGCTGCTACAGCAATTTCGGTGGCAAATCGGTGCTGTGCTGCTACAAATAGAAATCTATTAACCCCAAATCGGTTGAACTCAAATAGAAACTTTATTTGGTCCATTTTCCTCAGTGTAATTAGGCAAGTCGTTAAGTGATAAGTAGTTACGAACCAACAAAAACAAACAATATTCCAGAACTCATTTTAATCATTTGCCAGTGGCTAAAATGAAAGGATCGAAGGAGAGTTGCTACAGAACCGTCGCGAGGGTGACATAAAGTCGTTTTTGCTAAGCGTCCGTCGCGCTTTAAAATCTTTTAAATAACCCTCTATTTTTGTGTTTGTGGCATTCTGTACAACGTCGCGGTTGCTTGTCGCGTTATAAAAGTTCCACCGGTCTCTAAGACGCACATGGCATAATTAAAAAGAACATTACTTAAAAATTCATGAGCTCGAAATTACGCTTGTCATCACTCTGCCATTAATGGCGAAAATTTCGAATCCACTAAATAAAATATTCCGAACAAAAACACATTCACGTAAAAACCCGAACAAAGAAGGTTATTTTATGGCTCTAGTTTATTAAATGCTCCTTGCAAGCGGTAAAAGTTAAGTTTTAAAAGCTGGAACTTGTATTTTCCGGATTATTGTGACGAAATATTTAAAATTGTAACTTCTTGGTTTGTTTCAAATTCTACAGTAATAAACATAACGTTCACATAACATAGGTTGGGGTTAGGTTAGGGCGTTGGTTAGGGTTAGGTTAAGGTAGGTTAGATTACTTTCACATAGCACTAAAAATATTCAAATAAAGGTAGGTTGCATGTTTTTGCTTATGTTGGTGGTTGAGTTGGCTGGTTTGGGATATATTAGGTTAGGTTGGGTCTATAGGTTAGAGTTAGATTAGATTGATTAGATTAGGAATGGTTAGATAATTATTTAAATAAATATTTTTACTTTTAATCCAAAATTGTAAGGTATTACACCTTTTGTACTTTCAAAAGGTGTTGAATACAAGTAATGTGATAAAAATGTCATTAAAACCCAAGAAAACATTCGAACAAGAAGAATTCTAAATCAAACTTCCTTTTGTAGTGACAGTTTAACCTTCAAATTATCAGTTCTATAGAAATGTTTATACGTATGGAGACAATGCTATGAATAAATACTTATGAAATACGGGGATATTTATGGAAAAATTTATTAATTTTCTTTTAATAACTATTGAAATGATAAAATGCAAATAGTACAAACTGAAATAATTTATTTAAACAAAAATTAGTAGGAAACTCAAATTCATTTATCAGAAACAGTAATCATTTTTTTAGAAAAAATTAGGAAACATCAATTTCCAGATCATTAATATTAGCTACCTCTGATGTGGTTAGTCTTTTTACTAATGTCCCTGTTGACAAATCATTGAATATTTTACGCAGAAAGTTAGAAAATGATCAGACTTTAGTAGAAAGGACAAATCTGAATATAGATGCAATGTTAGAACTAACAACACTCTGTGTTAAAACCACTTATTTTCAACTAGGAAATCAATTTTACCAGCAGGAAGTTGGAATGACTATGGTGCCTCCTTTATCACCATTCATAAGCAGTTTAGTTGTGGAAAATTTTTAACAAAATGAGTTGAATAGATATGTTCACCAACTTAATGATTGGTGGAGATATGTAGATGACATATATGTTATATGGGAACATGGAGTAGATGATTTAAATTCATTATTAAATTTTATAAACTCGCAAGAACCTTCTATTAACTTATTAACTTTAGAAATTGAAAATATAATCAATTACCTTTCTTAGATATTTCTAAACTGAAATAAGATAGTATAGAAACTAGTGTCTATAGAAAAGCAACACATACTAATAGATATCTCCATTTTAACTCCAATCATCATATTAGTGTTAAAAAAGGAGTAATGAAATATAAAGTTTGTATGACAGGGCTAAAAAATTTGTTCTAATAACACAAAATTTGAGGAGGAAATTAAACATATAAAACATGTTCTTGAGAAGAATAGTTATCCTATTGAATTTGTTGAGCAAGTTTTTCAGGGCTGCCAACACAAAATAACAATGCTAATAGAATTATTCCTTATATTCCTGGACTATCAGATAAGCTAAAACGCATAAGCAATCGGTTTAATGTCAGAACAGTATTTAAAACCAAAAATACATTAAGATCGAATGAAACCATTTAATGAGGTAGGTACAAAAAAATGCATTTATAAAATTCCTTGCGAATGTGGAAAGTTCTATGTTGAGGAGACTTCTGGCCATTTAACGTTCGTTTAAAAGAACATAAAAATTGTATCAGGCAAAATCAAATTTCGAAGTCGAAAATATGTGAACACTCTTTTAATAACAATCATAGAATTTTGTGGGATATGTCCAAACTAATTCTGAAAGAAGTAGGAAATAGACGAAAAATTAAAAAATCAGCATTTATTCTAGGAAATACAGACAACTGTGTTGCTGAATGTTCAGTGGAATTCAGTAAAATATTATTGCCACTTATTCAAAGAGAAGTTAGTATAGATAATTAAATAGAACACAGGGTATAATATCAGACAGGTGACTAGGCTATTGTTTCTGTTGTAATGACATTTTAACCTGAAATTTATTAATCTGTCATTTCACTTTGACGTGACATGATCTTTGAGAAAGGAGGAAGATTTATTCACCGAAAGCTCAGAAAACAAATTTGTTGAAGACATTTTTTGAGTTATAAATTCAAAGTTTAGTTCATTTACTGTTAAGAATTTATGAATTTTCCAGGCAACTTGAAAAAGTTGCCTTTTAACCACTTTGGTGGCGAAAAACACAATAATTAGAATTCGATGAAATAATTAAGGTTATATTATATCAAATCACAAAGTATAAATGTTAAATGTTAGGGTGTATGGATCAGCTGACACACCAATGATGTATTTGCAAAAACATATCTCGCCAACTAAGGTTTTTATTCCGATATTCTTTCGGATACATAAAATTAACGAGACGAAAATTTTATCGCGGGAACTATAGGTCTTATACAACTTATAAATTCGCAAACTTTTAATCACGTCATAGCGTGCCACGTCCAGAGTGACCATCGTCCATTCTCTTTATAGGTCAGTTCCAGTCCCAGCTGAACCGAACCTACATTTAAAGCATTTACTTTTAGAACTAAAAAGTTTCCACAATAATAGTACAAAGCTCATGCGGAATCTTTTGTTTGGAAGCAGTGTTTTGCGTGGTCAGATATAAAAATATAAATTAATTATATTTTTATCGCATTATTCTCGACTGCTGCATACTTACAGGGATTATATTCATTTTACGGTTTCCTCGATTTCAAAGTTTTTTTAGTTCGTAATCTGTTTTAGCCGTGCCTCGTTTCATACTAGCCATTGTATGTAGTTTTGTCTGGCATGGCAAGGTTTTATTCGAGGGAAAAACGCTCTGGTCCATAGACATTTACTGTAAAGGAAATATACCTATTTACGGAAGCGCAGAGAGGCCACCTGTGACAAAAAAAAATCTGGGCGATATATTCCGACTTGTTATTCGGAATTCCGACTTGCAACTTGCAACTCGGAATTCCCACTTGCAACTTGGAATTCCGACTTGTAACTTGGAATTATTCCTACTTGTAACGAGTTAAAAGTCGGAATTATTCCGAGTTATAACTCGGAATTCGGAGTTGCAAGTCGGAATTCCGAGTTGCAAGTCGGAATTCCGAGTTGCAAGTCGGAATTCCGAGTTGCAAGTCGGAATTCCGAGTTACAAGTCGGAATATATCGCCCAGAATTTTTTTTTTACAGGTGGCCTCTATGCGCTTCCGTACCTATTGGTTTAATACATTAAGGATTTACTTTAAATATTATGTATACAAAGTTTACACGAACAATGGGTACACGCAACTGAGCAAAACTGCGCGATGGAAATATATACGGATCTTGTCGTGAATGTGGATTAGAATTCGATTTTGAAATTAACCGAATTAATTTTAAACGTGGATTTAAGGCGGGAGAACTCAATAGTGTGGAAGGTTGAGGTATTTAAGTAGTTAAGAAGTTTTTCTTAGTTTCGGGACTATTTTAAATACTTAAACACTAGTTCGCTAAACTTTTAATCATTTCTATTTATTTTAGCTGACGTCCCCAGCGGAAATTGTTCGACTATATCGACATCGCGGTGAAGGCAAAATAATTTAAACTTCTACAAACACCAGTAGGTACTTACATAAAAAAATGATAATATTTTTTAAGCAAGACGCAGATTGCTATTATTTTTAAGAAATGTTTTTGTTTTTACAAAGGACGTTAGGTGTTATTTGGTAAAAAATAAAAAAAACCTTTTTTTAAAAACACGCTTTTATTTAAGCCATGTACTAAAACGAATAAAATAAGTTTAGGTTTTTGTTAAGGTAATTCAATTCCAAATTGCGACAAGTTTTTGCAAATTGAAAAGCTTGTCGCGCGAAATGTTGATGAAAGTAGGTACCTACCAATTAATTTTATTGAACAGTGATTGGTTGATAAGCAAGTATATACCTACCTATTTGCCAAAGTATGCATTTTTTTCTTTGCAATTCACGCGACAAGCTTTTCAATACTCAATGCAGGAGCATCGAGTTACTCGGGTATTAAGGTTTATTAGCCCCACGTTTTAAACTTCCGCTTTTTTCTTTTTAGTAGACCTCCCCCACTGTGTGGTTAAAATTTTTTACATCATGACTGTATAAAAATATTATTTTCCTCCTTAATTTTGCTTTCAAATTTATTTGCACGCTTGCAACATAACAATGGAACATGGGTAACGCAAAATGTTTCTATTTGGCCACAGTACTCCGAGAGATACTTAAGTAAAACGTTCGTATTCGTAGGTGTATCTACACCCGCGGTTTTCGCTGGAACTTAAACTAAAATTGTAATATCCTAAAAGCTATCTGTGCCCTTACGGCCAGACTTGCATATCCGATAATGCGAATGTATGAATGCGGATTCTGCGCCTGTTTGTAACAAACTAATCACACACGAAACCCTCTACCCTCTTCGTGTAAGTTTCGAAGTGAACTATTAATATTTCGAAGGTTAGTTACTTACTTAAATTATTGTTCAAACACATTTTTGTAAATATTAGTTTTAATTCGACATTTTGTGGTTGGTTGTCCCCTTCAGTACCGAGAGTTTGTCATGTAGAAATATTCCGACGCGTGTCAGGGTAAAATGTGGTATGGGGATCAGCCAAAAAGCTTACGGCCCCAGTAGGAGTCCTGGGTTCGAATCCCTTACGTGGCCGTGCCAAGGGCCGTATCTGAGGGGGGGTTTTGGGGGTTCAACCCCCCCCCCCCCCCCGAAATACCACCATTTTATATGTTTTTGCACCACCACTAGAACGAGCTCCCCGAGCATCAGTGAGTGTAATAATTTATTAAACTGGTTTTCCAGTAGAGCATGGAAACCCGCCCGAAAACTGCCAACAAAACATAATTTTTAGATCAGTGCAGAGTGCAGTACCGAGTTTTATCATCAGAATATGCTTTCAAATAAAATAAAACATAACTGGCAACACTGGACAACAGTAAACGGTGAACGGTGGTGCATGGCTACGTGTGCCATGGATTAAGAGAATAGGGGATTCCCAGAGTCTCTTTTATTAATAGTTTAGTTTTTAATCGGGTTTTTCGCCACCAAACTGATCGAAAGACAACTTTTTCAAGTTGCCTGGAAAATTCATAAATTCTTAACAGTAAATGAACTAAACTTTGAATTTGTAACTCAAAAAAATATCTTCAACAAATTTGTTTCCTGAGCTTTCGAAAAATAAATCTTCCTCCTTTCTCAAAGATTATGTCACATCAAAGTGAAATGACAGATTAATAAATTTCAGGTTAAAATGTCATTACAACAGAAACAAGAGACTAGCCACTTGTCTGATATTATACCCTGTGTTCTGTCTAATTATCTAATAATATTTTACTGAATTCCACTGAACATTCAGCAACGCAGTTGTCTGTATTTCCTAGAATAAATGCTGATTCTTTAATTTTTCGTCTATTTCCTACTTCTTCTTTGAGAATTGGTTTGGACCTATCCCACAATATCCTATGATTGTTATTAAAATAATGTTTACATATTTTTGACTTAGAAATTTGATTTTGCTTGATACAATTTTTATGTTCTTTTCAACGAACGTTAAATGGCCTACAAGTCTCCCCGACATAGAACTTTCCAGATTCACAAGGAATTTTATAAATGCAATTTTTTGAACTTTGTACCTCATTAAATGGTTTCGTTTTAACTAGCATCGATCTTAGTGTATTTTTGGTTTTAAATACTGTTCTGACATTAAAACGATTGCCTATGCGTTTTAGCTTATCTGATAGTCCAGGAATATAAGGAATAATTAAATTTATTGGTCGGTCCACCAGATTTATTTCTCTAATTCTATTAGCATTGTTATTTTGTTGGCAATCCTGAAAAACTTGCTCAACAAATTCAATAGGATGATTATTCTTCTCAAGAACATGTTTTATATGTTTAGTTTTCTCCTTAAATTTTGTGTTATTAGAACAAATCGTTCTAGCCCTGTCATACAAACTTTTAATTACTCCTTTTTTAACACTAATATGATGATTGGAGTTGAAATGGAGATATCTATTAATATGTGTTGGTTTTCTATAGACACTAGTTTCTATACTATCTGATTTTAGTATAGAAACATCTAAGAAAGGTAATTGATTATTATTGGTGGCGAAAAACCCAATTAAAAATTAAATAGATGAGTACTAATTTGTATTTGAAGATTTATTTATTATTTTTATGAAAGGTTCAGTTAGGCAAGTGGCGCGAAGAAATCTTTTACCATACCTACTGGCAATTATAAAGGTATCGTCAGGCCAGGCGAAGAATAATGTGTAGGATGAAATCCGTAATAGTGAGAAATCAAATAAGTAGAAAAGGGATAGGTATAAATGCGATAAGGATTATTCAGCTATTATTATAATTAAAATTTAATATTTTTAAAGTTTTAATGTTAAACTTGTTCAACTGAAACATGTTTCAGTTTTTTATTAAAGATAGTAAGTTAAACCTTAAAGCTATTTCAACTTCAACAGCCACTGGTCTAACCCCTCCAGGGCCGGCTCTAGGCGGGTGCGGCGTACGCGGCCTGCGTTTTGACTGGCCCCGCGCCTCCGAGTCCCGTGTATTAAAAGGGCGGGGCCGAAACCATTTCAGAATTTGAAAATATTCACTGCAGCTTGCAAATCTGAAGATATTGGGATGTCCTAAGACTAATTTTAAGTAATTTTCCTTAATATTTCTAAAAAATTTCGCCTGCGGCGCATTTTACAGGATTATTTTAAATGCGCTTGTTTGGAAGAATTTCACAAAAATTGTCCCTCCCCACCCGAAATTAATTTCTATATACGTCACTGAAGTGATCTAAACTCATCGCCCCGGCCTACATTTTTAAAAAGTGACATGCAAAAAATATACCATTCTAGTGGCGTACCTATCAATTTTCAAAAATTTGTTTTTAATGGATTAAATAATTCCTTGCACTTTCATCCGACACCCAGCCCCACAAAAGCTTGAGCCGATCCTGAACCCCCCCCCCCCAAATGATAGATACGGCCCTGGCCGTGTCACAAAAACCTAAAAAAAAAATCGATGTGATACGGACTTTATGTGTGAAGAAAAACGAAATTACTTCCACCTAAATTTCGTTGTTAAAACGGCGCTGGTACGGCACTGGAGCGCCATCAACACCAACAGAGAACAGACCAGGCAGGGCCCCAACCATCCACCAGGGCGCCACGCCACCAAACTAATGGCTTTTAATAAAAGCTCGGACTATAAAAATGTTGATTTATTATTAGTTTGGGCGATTACACTTCACAAATTTTTGCTTAAATTTCTAATATTATGGGAATGCATAATTAAAACATTTTTCATCATTACTTTTAGGGCCGCTTCCGGAAATTCCCTTATATCGGCCACTGAAATGCCATCCGGTCGGGAGTCAAAGCAGATTTTTGCCTTATTAAAATTACACGTTTTAACCACACAAACCGCCATAATCGCCACTATCAACACAACGTTATTAAATCGTTTCAAGTATATTCATCCAGGCTACGTATGAATGAAGGCTAAGCCCTGACCTATCAACGTTATTCTAATTAATTTACGTTGTTCTTAGCTATTCACGATCAAAGATATCATCAAGACCACTCGAATTAATTGTGACAACTGACCACTCGGGAATATGGGAGTTTAGTGTAACATGCCACTTCTTCACAAAGTAGAATGGCGTGATTGGCGCCAATTTCAGATATCTATTAATATTTCGGCTCCTTGTTCGACGGTGCGTAGGCACACTTCCAGAGATAACGGATTTTTATGACGGTAGCAAAGTCGGGCACGGCCGAGCCTATTAAAAGGAAAATTGGGGAACATTAATTATATGAGTCCGACTCTGAGCGCATAGAGGAAGTGACAGTCATTATTCGCTATCCACCGTTAAAAGCAATTTGTTACTCCTCGTACTTGGTGAAATATTCTGGATGTTGCCTAAAGAAGCAAACATTTACCCAGGAAAAGTTGTTTGGCTTCTCATGTAAACAAACTTTTAAGTTGTTTTTAGTCGACTTTCTCGATCGTTTTTTAACCCTTTTGAAGAGCACAGAAAAGATTAATGGAAGTCCATTAATCTCAGGAATATAAATCAGAAGAATTTTAACGTAGGTGTTCGGATTGGTCAATAGATATACTATTCTGAATTTTTTCGCAATTATCTTTATAATGCTTTACACTGTTTTCAATTGTGCGAATCTTAAATTTTAGAAAGGCGCGTGCCACATAATCTTCGTAAATCTGTATTATAGTCTACTGTGCTCCGTGGGACTCCCTTCTTACATAGTCGTTTTCTACTTATTTTACATTGTATTTAGCTATTCACGATTAAAGATATCATCAAGACCACTCGAATGAATTGCGACAGCTGGCGAGATATGAACTCACCATTCGGGAATATGGGAGTTTAGTGTAACAATGACGCTTCTTCACAAAGTAGAATGGCGTGATTGGCGCCAATTTCAAATATCTAATATTTCGGCTCCATGTTCGACGGTGCGTAGGCACACTTCCAGAGATAACGGATTTTTATGACGGTAGCAAACTCGGGCACGGCCGAGCCTATTAAAACCCGAAAGTGGAAAGGGGAATTAAAAGGAAAATTGGGGAACATTAATTAAATGTGTCCGACTCTGAGCGCATAGAGGAAGTGACAGTCATTATTCGCAATCCACCGTTAAAAGCAATTTGTTACTCCTCATACTTGGTTAAATATTTTTGATGTTGCCTTAAGATGCTAAACATTTACCCAGGAAGAGTAGTTTGGCTTCCAATGCAAATAAACTTTTAACCGACTTTCTTATTCTCTTTTACGCGTTTCGAACTACATTTTCTCCGTAAGTCAGAGGGTTTTTTTTACGCAAATTCTCAATTAGCCCGTAAGGAGAACTGCCAACCTACATCACGTTTACAATTGAAAATGTTAGTATGGTTTTGTGTAACACTGACACCTTTTCTTAAAGTATAGTGGCGTGATTAGTACCAATTTCCTAAGGGTCGGATAGCAGATCTGGTTTATGCCCGACGGTGCGTATGGACACAATTTCACAGATAACGGATTTTTATCGCAGGGGAAAATTTTTCCAAAGACCGAAAGGCATTAAGGAAGGCTCGAAAGGGAGAAGGTGAATTAAAGGAAAGTTAGGAAACATTTATAATGTGAATCCGACTCTCGGCGCATACAGGAGGTGACAGTCATTATTCGCAGTTCACTATTAGAAGCAATTTGTTACCTTTCATACCTGGCAAAACATTTTTAACGCTGGCTTTCGCTCCTTATGGAAGGGCCGTTTTACTTCCCTAATAAACAAACTCTTAAACTGCATTTTAATCAACTTTCTCATTCGTTTTGTTGAGCCTTTTGATGCACTCCAAGAGATTAATGGAAAGTTCTTGATGGATCTAGGAAATATATTAAGTTGGGAATAGTTTTTGCGTGTGTTTATCTTGTTAACAGGTACAAACAAAACTGATTGTACTACAGCTATTATCAGTAGGTTCTATAGAAAGTTCTGTATACAAACTACAAGGTATTTATTTTAATTCGCAATTCTGTTTGCACGAGACTGGCGAAGCCGAATAAAAATTACCTCTAACACCGGGATTTGTGGTGTTTCATTAATCGCTTTTGGCATGCCTCAAACGGCTTAAGAAAATGAATGAGAAAGTTGATTAAAAAACAATTTAAAACTTTTTTCTCGCGGGTAGAACGACTTTCCTATAGCAATGAAAATCTTGTAAGGCCAAAATCGAGAATGATTTACCAGCTACGTAACAAATCGCTTCTAATAGTAAATTGAGAATAACGACTGTCACTTCTTCTATGTGCCGAGAGTCGGGCTCAGATTATAAATGTCCCGCAATTTTCCTTTAATTCACCTCTGCCTCTTTCAGACTTTAATGCGCCTTCCCCTAATATACCTTTAGGCCCTCGAGATTTGTCACTACGATAAAAAATCGTCATCGTGAAATAGTGTCGAAATATTTTGGTCTAATCTTTAGGAAATTGGTGCAAATCACGCCACTCTACTTTATGAAAATCTGTCATTGTTACACAAAACAATAGTATCATTATCAAGTGAATGTCCGATCGGATGAAACAGTTAAAAGTCATAATGATATCCAGGGCCGTATCTGAGGGCTGGTTTTGGGGGTTCAACTCCCCCCCTAAATACCACAATTTTATATGCTTTTGCACCACCACTAGAACGAGCTCCCCGAGCACCAGTGAGTGTAATAATTTATTAAAATGGTTTTCCTATAGAGCATGGAAACCCGCCCGAAAACTGCCAACAAAATATAATTTTTGAATCAGTGCAGTACCGAGTTTTATCATCAGAATATGCTTTCAAATAAAATAAAACATAACTGGCAACACTGGACAACAGTCAACGGTTCATGGCTGTGTGCGCCATGGATTAGGATAATAGGGGATTCCCGCATTCCCAGAGAGATTGGTACTAATTTGTATTTGAAGATTTATTTATTATTGTTATGAAAGGTTCAGTTAGGCAAGTGGCGCGAAGAAATCTTTTACCATAACCTACTGGCAATTCTAAAGGTGTCGTCAGGCCAGGCTAATACAATGCAATAATGAGAAATCAAATAAGTAGAAAAGGGATAGGTATAAATGCGAGAAGGAGTATTCAGCTATTTTAATACTTTTAAAGTTTTAATGTTAAACTTGTTCACCTTAAACCTGTTTCAGTTTTTTATTAAGAACCATTTAAAAATAGTAGGTTTTTTTAAACCTTAAAGCTATTTCAACTTCAACAGCCACTGGTCTAACCCCTCCAGGGCCGGTCTAGGCGGATGCGAACGATGCGGCGTACGCGGCCTGCGTTTTGACTGGCCCCGCGCCTCCGAGTCCCGTGTATTAAAAGGGCGGGGCCGAAACCATTTCAGAATTTGAAAATATTCACTGCAGCTTGCAAATCTGAAGATATTGGGATGTCCTAAGACTAATTTTAAGTAATTTTCCTTAACATTTCTAAACAATTCTAGTGGCGTACCTATCAATTTCCAAAAATTTGTTATTAATGGATTAAATAATTCCTTGCCGGGGCCCCGCACTTTCATCCGGCACCAAGCCCGACAAAAGCTTGAGCCGATTAGTTTATTTTACATATTTTTCATTTATACTTCACAAGAGCAAATAACTTTTTTAAATTAATTAAATTTTTACATTTTATTTTGCACCAACCAGAAAGACCATTTTTACAATTTACAAGATACGAAAATTTGCCACAATAGAAACGACCAGGTTGCTACGTTATTCTAAACACAGTGTATGATTGTTTCAAGTTCAACAAAAACAAGTCTTCATTAAAACAGGGTTTCCTTAGATGCTACAGATTCAGGATTCAGCTAATATGAATGTATGTACTTATTGTACTTACCAACTAATTTACGATTAGTATCCAGAAACCAAAAGTCTATGTCCATATCGATTCCTCTATTTAACTAACACGTTGCTCGTTGGCGAAAGTTGGGTTCTTTATTTACAGAACAACCCTTTTTACAACGATTCGCGTCAACGTCAAATCGTCAAGCGCCGGCCGTCACCCCTTCCAGTGTTGTTCTCAAATTAAAATCTAGTGTACTGGCAGTTCCACTTAAATTGTACTGAATATGAAAAAAGCGTACTGATTTTTTTTTAACGCACCAAATGAATAATCTTTACAATATTCTATTTTTTTTATTGGTTGTGTTCAACGCAACAAAATTTTGGCAGCACTTTCTGTCAATTCATATTGTCATCCTTGACGCTCTTATAGGAGTAAACAAGGATATAGATAGTAAGCGCTGGCCAGCGCTGCCAAAATTATGTTGCGTTGAACACAACCATGTTGTTGTAAAGTAAATAGACCGCTGGACGTAATTTTTTATCTCTTTCTAACACATAGGATACTATATAGGATGCGCAGAAACTCAGAGTCCAGACTGGGCCATTGAAATGCAGTCACAGGAGCATGCGCATTAGCAAATATAATATAATGTTTTTGACATCGAGAGACACACAAGGAAACCCACAATTCGGCCACAAAATATCAAGGTTAGACCTAACCAAAAAATCAAAATAATGACACTTCTGCTTCTGAACGAAGAACATAAACGTCACAAACTCAAAACTCAAAACAACAAAAGTCGATTTTCGATATCAGATCAAAACTGTATATTAAAAAGGGTAACATTTTTGCAGAATAGAAGATTGTACTGAAGAATTGAAAGGGGTACTGTTGTACTTTTTACAAAAGCATTGTACTGAATTCAGTACAATAGTACGCTCTGGAACAACCCTGACCGCGTCATCTCGGGGAGAATAGCGAAATCAATTAAAATATTCCACAACGACATAAACATCGGTAGACGTAGACAAGTTCCGAATTCGCAACTTACAAATATTTCAGTAGTTGCATGCGAAATCATCGTCCTAGAAAAATAAAAATTGGTAGGTAACTGAAAAATTAAAAAATGTTTAAATGTTTTTTTGAAGCAGTAAATTATTATTAGTACTAGCGCCTTTGTTGATTTTGGCGCCCCCTTGAATAAGGCGCCAGGGGCGAACACCCCCTTCGCCCCCCCCCCCTAAACACGGCCCTGTTCGTAGCCTCCACGTGAAGACGAAATAGAGGCTTACAACACACATTTAGAAACCTAATGCGACATACCGTTTACGACATAATTATTGAAAACACAATAAAAAAAACTTTTCGAGTTTCATTAACCTATTGTCGGGCTTGAGAAAACGAATGACAAAGTTGATTAAAAAACGCGTTAAAAAATTGTTTACGGGGTAAGCCAAACAACTACCCTCGGTAAATGTTAGCTTCTTAAGGCAACTTCAAGAATATTTTACCAAGTAGGTACGAGGAATAACAACTAATAATGGGGAACTTGCACAAAAATTAAATTTGAAAAATATTACTTTCAAACATAATTTATTGCCATTAAATGAACCACAGTTCACAAAAAACTCATTTTTTATTTTTATGTAATAAATATAAGCAATTAAAAAATGCATAATTCAAATCATTCTTGCAACGCGCCCTCCTTGGTTGTGACGTCAAGTAGCTCGAGACGCCACCACCATGTATGAACCATCGAATTGATAAGTACAATGGAAGTCGCACAGGTACCACTTTCATTGTTGTTTGGGGCAGCCAACTCTAGAGAGAGATAGGTTTCAAATGGCAATAAGTAACACAAGGACGCCTTATGAACGTGTCAGCTGATTCAGGCAAAGGAGGTATATAGGGATGTTGCATATTAATGGGCGAATTTAATGGGCATGTTCCGTAATTCTCTTTATTGTATGATCTGTATTCAGAAATTCGGGGCTTGTTTGTAGGAATGAGATTTTTTCTATAACCACAATTATGTAAATATTGCACAAAAAAAAGTGGTGAATTGATTAAAAAAATTACATGGCAATTGTATGTACCTGGAAGCAGAAAATCGAGACAAATAAAATACAAATTCCAAAATAAAAGTTTATTTTAAAATAAAGGCGACAAAATATCTAGGATAAGGTATACATTTTCAACTTTCATTACTTATCTTAACTAATTTATTAATTTTAAAATTCAATTTAATAGGAAAAGCATGTAAGACAGGTAGTTTTTAGATGTTTAGGCATCTAACAAAAATAATTACAAATAATTGCCTTATTAAAGGGGCCAGAACCTCAAGATTAATTCCATCTTTGACTACCTATGAAGAGCTAGGTTCATTAGCATAATATTTTGCCAGTTTTTCCCTTCATAAAGTTTCCATCATGACTTGGAAAATAAAAAACTGTAGTAATTACATAGGTACTTTTTAAGTTTGCGCTGCCCAAAATTCTCTATGAAATTTCTCTCAATAAATTGTTGACTACGAATGCAAGTAAATACTTGTAGACAGTGCAAAATTTTTCCTTTTTATTGCTGCGATCCACTTGTCTCTAATATCACCTTATCTCTTGGAAAACTGCAAAGTTATTAGCAAAGATTTTTAAGACTTACGAATGAAAAGAAACCCCACTATTCTTATTCTTTCCGCCCAGTTTGGTACATCCAAATACACAACAGGAGTTGACCCTCTTTTTTGTAATTTACAACTTAAACAGAGCAAAATTAATTTTTTTTTTTCCGATCTAAAAATAATATTAAACCAAACACCAACTAAGAAAACTCAACGCCGTTTTATACGAAACTGCCACCACGACGCGAACTTAAATCAAATATAAATAATACAATAATTACTCCTATTCGTATTGGGACTTGGGACAGAAGGAAAATTAAAATGACGTTTGACAACAACTCGTTTGAAGCACAGGACACAAAAATAGAAAGTTAGGACAAACACCTCTTTTGTGTTATGTGGTTTTTGCCGGAATCAGCTGATTTATTTACTATTTCACTTACTCAAGTTTGGCTGCCAGTTTCTCTCTCTACACTCCTTCCATCTATTTGTCAATTCAATGGTATGAACTAATATGGGCGGCACATGTAAACAAACTACAGCACCACGCAAGCTTTGTTTCGAAAGACCAAACGAGAACGTCCTATCCTTGTCTGTCCCTCTTGATATTGTTGAAAAGTGTGTGCTGAATTAAATAGTTATTTACATTGCGAGATGCGTAAGCGTACTAATTTTTTGTCCTGAGCAGCAAGTGTCACCTTTCTGACAGCAAATGGAATCCCACGTACCGAGACCTACATCAGAGCCCTCTGTAAATGGGTCGCCGAACTGTTTATTTTAACGTTCTATTTCCATTCTCATCTTCTCTAATTCTGTGTAGCTGTCATTCCTGTCACTGCCTTCTGATCGATCGAGCTATTTGACGTCACGACCATTCCCGCGCTTTTCGTATCGTTTCAAATGAATAGCTGGCGGTCACAACTTTAATTATTTATTGCAAATTAAATATTGCGATTTGAGGGCTAATATTTGGTATGTGCTCTTTCTACAGATAGGCAAATATATTAAAGAACTAAAAAAAATTGCCAATCACCCCATTCCCCATATTACCGACTGCGGATTTCACATCTCGTCAGTTGGCATAATTAATTGGAGTGTTCTTGACGATATTTTCAATGGGGAATAGCTAAGAAATGTAGAATAAGTAGCACAGAGTAGGCTTGATACATATTTCTAACGTTCATGTAACACACGCTTTATTTGAAACAACACTCACTACCTGAGGAAATTTGAGAGTTGATATCAGAAAACGAAATGTCAAATTCAGACTACAAAACAGAAAGGTTAGGTATAAACACGACATGAAGATAGGCGCAAATTGCATTGTTGTCATTCATGTGGGTAGTTAAAGTGTACCAGAACAACATATTGGTTAAGTCTCCAAGAAAAAAATTTACATTTTGAATATGTGACCTTTATTAGAAAGAAAAATGTTTAATATTCTGGACGTCCTCGTCCTCGTGGCGCATGCATAATTGGCGTGAGTTCTAGAAATTTCGCCTTTATTATCGGTCAGTTCGGAATCGGCATTTGAATAACAGGGCGCGTATCTAAAAACGGCTCCTATCCGCATTTAAATAATTTTGAATAACGTAATAGATTAGAACGGACGCTTGCGGAGCCAACTGGAAAAAAGGAAATAACACGCTCATTACCGTTAATTTATTGTCAGGATGAAAGTCGCGTGTTTGGTTTATCAATGGTCCCAGTCCACTTTTTAAAGTGACAGTAATTTAACTAATACCTTACGTAAGTCTGAATGGCATCGTCACGGAATCTCAAACGGATTGACCCCAAAATGCCGTTTAGCCGTTCCGTTTCTATCTACCGTATGATCTGAACCAACACTTTCGGCAGAATTTCAAACCAGTTTGAGACTGTCAGGAGCATGCGCAGATTCATTACTGCAATGTTTTGTTTCTGTAGAACTTTTGTTTATTTGCGATGGGCCAAAAGCGAGGTTGCCATGATTACAAAGTGCTAACGACATAAACTCTATTCAAACTAAACGCAAGTGAAACATAAACACACGTTGTTGCGTGGCTAGAGCGTGATACGCACGTGATCGGCTTGCTATTGGCCAGCCGGCAATAAATCTGGCCCGGCGGGCGAGTGCAGCGAGACGGTGTTTCTTGCAGAGGTGTATTGAGTTGCAAGTGGATCTTTATTTTGTCCGATATAATTCTTTCGCTGTTTATTAATTGTTGGAGCTACGATTTGTGTTAATAGTAGAAATTTGCAGGTAAGTGAATGACCAGGTGTGCCATAAAAGTTTGTTTTTAAAGTTCTTAATACTGCGGCATATTATTTTAATATTTTATATTATAAAATTCATAGAGATCGTCCTTAATGCGGCCCTGCCTCGTATTAGCCCTCAGAATTGTTCACGTGCTTCCATCGTGTAAATGTTTACGCGCCACTTGCATTTAGTTTGAATAGAGTGTAGTGCTAGTTAAAATAAACTTAATATTATGTTTTATAATACATTTTTATGGAAAACAAAGCTGATCGAAGAGAAATTCAATAGCAACTTTAACTATTTACCCTTCTTATTGACTATTTTTGCTTTATTTTTCTGAGATTTTGTGCCCAATCCGACAACGATGCTCTGAAGATGACGTGCGACGATTTTTGTTTTATTTTGGTTGCTTTGTTTACGGTAGTGCATTCGGTTTTTTGACTTTGTTTTATTTTTGTGTTATTTTTCTGGATATATCCATTTGTGAACGTTTTATGTGATAGACAATGAGGAAAAAGTGCATACTTAGTTTGCAAATCAAGCAATCTACCATATGATGTAACATTTCACGTGCAAGTACATAGTCGGTACTGTGGTAATATGCACAAACGACAGCAGATCGAGGAACGCACGCTTCTCAATTAGGGCAGTGACGTCAAGCTAATGGGAGCGTCCCTCGAATTATAACAAATGCACTCCTCGCTCTTTTTTTTAGAGAAAATATTGTTTGATTTTTTGTATACTTGACAGATTCTATTTGGAGGACATTCAATAATTATTGCATCACGACAAACTAAATAATAAACAAAATGTCTTAAACTTAGGGAGTTGGAAATAATCACCAACCTGCGTGTATTACGAGATAACTAAAATTTAATAACACGAAACAAATTTCATAATTCATTAATTCTTCTGCCTATTAGGGGAGATATAAACGACATCGCCCTCAGCAACAACAAATAGGAAGGTGTATTATTTTTTGAGACTTCCATTTCGCAGAGCCAGTTTTATGAAAGCTTAAGGGATTTGCGAAAATTGTGCCGAACCGGCAGTTCGCGCAACAATGCATCAACACATATCTTTATCCGCTGTAAACATTTAGCCAGGACATGTCGAATAAATCACAACGCTATTTTGTACAGCCATGTCGCCGTTTGACATTGACCCGAATTTTGCGAAGCTGCTGACGTGACACCGACACAAAAACTAGAAAAATTGTTCAAATAGCTATGCGGCCGCTATGCGAACTGTTCTGGTAAAAAAACACCGGGTAAAATTGGTTTGATGATTGCAGTTGCAAACTAGTGAAAACGCCTTTAAATATTTAAGGTATAGTCCTCCTTACGGCAGAATGCGTGCGACGTAAGGGGGAAGAACTCGCAAATATTATAGAATTAGTCACAGTTCAGGGGCGTAGCTCATTTTTGTGTAACTCACTGACTTAATTTTCATATAATTGTTATTTAATTTATTGTTAATATCATTCTTAACGGTGATGCCTTAGATTATGGAGGAAGGTAAACTCTTATAACATTGGCAATTATTTCTCGTGCTTGAGAATGCAACGTTCTTCCCTGTTTACTCGTTTTGCACACGTTAACTCCCGAACATACGAAACGCCACTGAGCTCTCTGAGCCGGCGGAAAAAACTTGCCAGCGGCCTAAAAAATGAGGTCTGTATGGTAGCCTAAATACGCAGTTAACTTTACGCACTATAGAAACAGGCACAAAACGCGTTGGCTAACTGGTTTTGTCAGCCGACTCCTTCGCAGAAGTGCTGTGTTGCCGTATTTCAAAGGCGATGGTAGACGCGACGATGTTGAAAAAAAATATAATAGGTGTTTTATCACACCGCGTTAAAAATAAATGATAAACAAAATGGGTAAGTAGTCCCGTGATGCGAGCTTTTTTTTTCGCTATAACAATGTTCAGAAAGTTGGCTTCAAAATGATAAAACTTGTATTCGCCAATAAATAACGACTACTCGTATAGGAAATCTCGCAACGCTGCCTGCATTCTTTAGAAACGTTTTCTTTCGTGCTTTGGACTATAGTAGCCATCTCCTTTACCGACATGCGTGAAGCAACTTCAGGGCACCTAATAGACGAGTCCACTGAAAATCAGGAATTGAAAAAAAGAGACGAAAGTTCCGCCCTAAAGGTATCCTTGTTTGTCAGCGTTGCCAATGTAATATTTATGTTGGCATTGAATAATTCACTATTTAGTGTCATTATGTGCTGTTTTGTGGTACCATAAAAATATGAAAAAGAGATATTAGCACCTAACCTAACTCTGGAATTTTCTGCGATCAGCAGCACATCCGTTTTCTCATCAACACCTAATTGAGGGTCCTCCAGAAATATGGAGGTGGGGAGAATGAGCGTCAAGCTGCGCGAACTTCGTAATCACCAGGCTTATAAAATACATACAAATAAAACAATCTTTTAGATAAACGCATAAAAATTGACGTTAAAAGAGCACTGGAAAATCGAGTTGAAGTGTGAAATGTTATTATGTCAACGTTCACGTCTGACGTCAAAAAATTTCAAACCTTCAAAACACTGCAAGGAAAATACAAATAATATAATGATATAAATCCTAAAAGTTAAAAAATATAGATTTCGTTGTGTCATTGTGAGTTTGGAATGTTTTGGTCAACCTCAAAACATTTCGGTTACTTAACGTTAAGCGTATATATAAAAAACAATCCTAAGTATACTAAAATCAAATAAGTCTGACGCCTGGCGTAAATAAAAGCACGTGTTCGATGACTTCCGCGAAATAAGGCGATTGGTCAATAGGCCATAAAATATCAGCGCGCCTGGCAACAGAGATGTACTCCATCGCAAAAGTGTGGTTATGCGGTTTTATCTTGTTGTTTTCAGCCTATTTAGACACTGCCACAAATAATTTTATCGATATTTTGAACCATTTTAATTAAGAAAATAAATTTTTCCCCAAATATTTTGAGGCAAACCATTGTAAAAGTAAAATCAAATAGAGGTCGTGCCTCAGTGCGACTCTGGCGAATGTCTCACGCATATGCTTTTGTTTACATCAGGCAACTAATAAACTATATTATATCACTTAATATCATTAATCACTAATAAACCATAGTCTCACTTAACAGAAAACACTTAAATCTTTAAAATATTATACAAAAATGCTGTAACCAACCACTCCAACCAGTCGTAAACAAGGAGAACGAGAGGAATATTTTGACGTTAGTATTTGAAAATGGCGGACCCATAGAGTCGGGCAAAATTAGGCTGCGCATTTGTCTAAGTGCCTTCTCCTAACCTCCATATATCCACACAACTTAACCTTTATACTTTGTGAGTTGATATCAAAACGTTTATTATTATTCGTGTTGAACGCGTCGATATTCTAAACCACATCAGGTAAAGGATAAACTGATTATTCTTTACCTGATATGCCACAAAAACATTCCTATTTACTGATAATAATGATAATATTTCATGTAAAAGCCCTGGTAGTAGTAAAGTATGCCATAAATTAATTTCAAGTAATATAACGCTGGCCGGGAAGTATCAAATTTCAACTCAATTTCAACAATTTTTTGGGATATTCCCGAGCAGAAACCTTTTCGCTCGCATCGCCTCGCAGAATGTTCAGTCATTGAGATTATACGAAGAATGGAATTTCCCAAGTTCAGTAGAATGCATAAAATAATTAACTTCCCGCTATTACTCTAACATTCTTCCATTTCCTGGAGGTAATACAATCAGTTTTCCGAGTTCCGGCCTCTCCCATAATTAACGTTTAAACAATTTTAATATAAGTCTCCCAAGTCGGACTTTATGTGAAATGATTATTCGATTGTAAAATATTCAGCCAGATAGGCGTACTCGACTGTGGAGTTTCCACCAAATCAGTTATCTTTTTCTACCCTCCACTACCATACAATTTAAGCCAATTCACTTTAAGTTAATTAACTATAAAGTGGGGGGGCGCCAGTAAGCAAATCGAGTGTTATTTCGACCAGTGGCGTACAGGAAACTATAAAAAGGTGAAAGTCATACTAAATTATATTTTATATTATATAAATAATAATACACATAAAATATTACTATTTTGTGGTATAACACACGATGTTTAATTTCCAAAAAATTTAACGTTTAATTTTTTATTTTCATTTGCACAAATAAATGTTGAGAGACAGTTTTTGCTTAGAATAAGAGAAATGATCTAAGTTTCTAAATTTAATGTAGTATATACCCGTATCTCCGCCGCTGGCTATTTAAGGAACTTGGCATTATCACATTTTATGATACTTGATCAATGCATGCTGTGTACCAAATTACGTTTGAATACCTTTAACGGTTCTAAAAATAAAAAACAACGTTAACATTTTGGGAATTTAAACATCCTGTATCTCGAAAACGAGGTGGCTGTGGATAAAAAGTTATACCACAAAATATTCATATTTTATGGTCACCTTTTGAAGAGTCCTAAAATAAAACTGAATCACACTATACATATACAGTGTGGTCATTTAAGTGTGCAACATATGGGAATTTTTTTTATTAATTGCACAACAAAAATACAAATATTCCCGAAAGTTTAGAATGGTTGCAAGTCAAACAGCATACAGGGTAGGTAAAAAAATATAAAAATTGCACAAGAGTAAAGTACCCTTATTTCAGAAAATTCAGCAAAATGTTATTAAGGAAAGTTGTCTAGAATTAAAAATTATGCCTAAATACCAAAACATGGCCTCCTAAGAAAAAGAAATATATTTTTTTGAAAAACATTAATAATTTCCTAAAAAAAATGTTTTAATATTCGCCCTAAACAGTTTCATAAATCAATCAAAATTATATCAATTCCACATAACTTTGTTCAAATTCAAGCATATTTGTAAAATTAACTTAGATTTTTAATTTTTTAGGGAATCACAAACTTCATGTTTGTTGCAACGATATTAAACAAAACTTTAAAATTTCGCAAAAATTCTTCTAAACAAGGTAAAACATTAGTAATGATAATGTGTATATTAAAAAACTCTCATTTAAGGTGCAACATTTTTATTTTAAATGTTTATCAGGAAACTGTGGAAAATAATTGACGAAAAAATTTTTTTTTCTTAGGAGGCCATGTTTTGGTACTTAGGCATAGCTTTTAATTCTAAACAACTTTTCTTAATAACCTTTTGCTGAATTTTTTGAAATAAGGGTTCTTTACTCTTGTGCAATTTTTATATTTTTTGACCTACCCTGTATGTTGTTTAACTTGCAACCATTCTAAGTGCACCTAATATGATTATTGAACATGGATCAACTTTCGGCAATGTCTGTATTTTGGTTGTGCAATTAATAAAAAAAAAAGTCTCATATGTTGTACACTTAAATGACCACATTGTGTAATCTTCACATCTAACATGATTGAACCGATTAATAATTAAACTATAATACTCTGTATTTTCTTTATTAAATACGTCAATGTTCACATGAACTTTTTTGCTCAAAATCAAATTTCCTGTAGGTACCTATGGGATATACCCGTAATATACAAGTCCGTTCTTATTTGACATTCAAAACTAAAGGTCAGAAGTTCCATTCCGTTGCCTTTCTTGGTAAACGAAATCTCTATTGAAGTTAAAATCTTTACTACAGGGTGGCGCCAAAGGAAACCATATTTTTGTTTTGTAGTTGAAGCCAACCTACGCTACTGCTCAGTGTTACCAGTGATAAATTTCCTCGTTGAATACACGTAATGTGTTGAAATGAGGCCGAAACCCAAGATCTCGGTTGAAATCCACGACAAAATTCGAAGCTAACTTCGAATAGCAGCAAGCCTTTTGAGGTGACAGTTTGACAGTTTTACCTTTGATTATTAAACAAAAAACGTATAACTACAATGTGTTTTAAGCTGGTATTACACTTTCTTCTTTTCTTCGTCAATAAATTGTGCAAGTTAAATATTGTAGGTGTAAAACAAAAATTGTCGTCAATTTACCTTCAATTTCTTGGCCAAGAAATTGACGAAAGTTAGAAAATATTGTGTCAAGTTTGGGTATTCTGTGTTCCAACCTCAAAACCAATTTTAGTGGCTTTAAAAAAAATAGGGGAAATGAGATTATGCTCTAGTTAACTCAGTATTCAGTCACTCATTTATAACTATTGTGGATTAGATTTTTGCGTGTGATTTGAGCGATCCACGGAGTTATTTACTTATTAATGTTTGCATATTTGTGCTTTCGTGTTGGTAGTATCAAAGTCTAGAGAATACTTTCTCTAGACTTTGGTAGTATTGAAATTGTACAATAAATTTACCAATTTACTGATGGTGTAAAACATACCACATTATCTACAATTTCTTGGCCAATTTATTGTGCAATTTATTGGCCAAGAAATTGACAAGTGTAACACCAGTTTTACGCAGAGATATAGAGGGGGGAGAATGCTTGTCAACGTGCGCAAGACTGCTAATTTTTCCATCGCCATTTTAACCCACGAAAGTGCGGCAAATTTAAAATAATTCGCTTTTTCAATTTTTTTTCCTGGACCGTTTTCGGCGAATCTGCCTTGGTGCCTCATTAGGAGAAAACATTCAATCTGTTGAAGTTGAAGCTTGTGGTAGGCTCGGACCACTTTGTTGTTGGTCACATAAAATTTTCCGACGGTATAGAAGTTGATTGTTGACATTTATTATTGCCCAACAACAAAAAATCATCAGGTTTAAAATGCGTTGACCAAGCAAAACCCAGACAAAATCCAGACGTCACAATTGTCTTTGTATTTTTTGAGTTTTTAAAAATTATTTTTTTTAATTTTTTTTATTTTTTTTTTACAAAGTAACAATTCTTCCATGATCCACTGATTGACTAATGCTGGTTACCATTTTCTTTTTACCAATAAAACAAGGCCCAAGGGCAAAAAAATATTCACAAAAACTTACAAAGTAAAACAAGTTACAACACGCACACTTTACAGGTACTTTTAGCTACTTTGTTTATTCAAAAAAGTTAAATTTTCTGGCAAAAGCACAAAATTGCAAAACTCTGAACAGCTCACATATTTTAAATTATAAGTTTTCTTAAGTATTCCTTTCACAGAAGACAAAAGCAGTCTATTTCTTTCTTTGGTCCACTGGGCAGCAATAAGTAAAAATATTCTCTCCACTTTGGCATTGTGAGATGGGATTGCAAAAAGAAATTCGGCTGCTTTTAGTAACTGTGAAAAAGTTTATTATTTTGCATTATTTGTTGTTTATAACCACGCATACTTTAAAATCTGGACGTTTATGGAAAATCCTCCCGGACTCACCCGGACGTAGTAAAAACCCTAACATGTCCGGATTAATCCAGACGTCTGGTAACTCTAGAGATATAGAGGGGGAGAATGCTTGTCAATATCCGAGAAATGGGGGAGAGGAGAACGCGCTTTGCCCTACTGCGCATCGTGATTTTCGTCTACAATCTGCCGGCCATTTTGAAGACACTTGACATTTTACCGGCTGGTGCGGAATGCTTACCTGTTTTTACCTGTTTTTATTTGGAGTTTGCGAAGTGATTTCGATTGATTTTAGCGTTATGTCGTGTTCTGTGAAAGACTGTAAGAATTTTACAAGAGAAAGACGTGAGGGAATATCTTTTTTCCGGTAAGGATTTTCCAATAGGTTTGTTTACTTTTTTCAGTTCTCAGTGTCGTACCTTTCTGTACCAATTACATTTGTTACTAGATAGATCAGGTGGACTAAATTTAAGGTTTTTATTAATATAAACTGTGCAAAGTGTCTTCAAAATGGCGCGAGACAAAATTAATCAGTTCGCGCAGCTTGACGCTCATTCTCCCCACCTCCATATCTCTGGTCTACACGCGCAACACTGCTAATTTTTCTATCGCCATTTTAACCCACGAAAGTGCGGCAAATTCAAAATAATTTACTTTTTCAAATTTTTGTTGCATTTATTTACATATAATACTTCTGTTGCTTAACTCCACACACCAAAACTTTGTTTTTTGCACTCGACGCGCGTTACGGTAACCATCTTAGCATCATCAGGAGATTATTAAGCCTGACGATTAACTCAAAGTTAATCATCTCCTGATGATGCTAACATGGTTAGCGAAACACGCGTCGAGTGCAAAAAACAAAGTTTTGGTGTGTAGAGTTAACCAATAGAAGTATTTTTTTAAAAAGTTTATTTTTACCTGGACTCTATTCGGCGAATCTGCCTTGGTGCCTCATTAGGAGAAATCATTGAATCTGTTGAAGTTGAAGCTTGTGGTAGGCTCGGACCACTTTGTTGTTGGTCACATAAAATTTTCCGACGGTATAGAAGTTGATTGTTGACATTTATTATTGCCCAACAACAAAAAATCATCAGGTTTAAAATGCGTTGACCAAGCAAATTTGTTCTTCGACCATAATATAATATATTGCTGGGCAAATTTAAAGCTTTAAACCATTCCAAATAGCAGTGGCGGCTCGTGGGTTAATGCACAGGGGGGCTACGTTTTGAAAAGAACACACTCGTGCGTCACTTAAAAAAATAGGGGGTACCGAGGTGGAGGTGGGTACTTACTTTCGGCATGGGCTTTTTAATTTTTTTCTTATTAGTAGAAATCACTTATTTTTGCATAATTAATATAAAAAGTGCATAAAACAATAATTCCCGTTTTTCAAAGAAAATGTTAATAACGCAAAATCCGTAATTTCTACTAAAAAAATCTATAAGCCGAAATAGGTAGGTAGGAAATGTCGGTTGTTTCATCACACTGCATCTGTATGGCCAAAAAGTCTGTTTTATTTATTTGCTCTCGAATTTTTTGGCTACAAACTTCCAGCATGCTTTTCAAAATTTCATTTTGTACCGTTTTTGATGTACCCTTGAATACTACTGTAGAACTATTTAAATGTTCTTTCATAATATAATCTAAGTCGGATGTAAAATCGATTAATTCTCACGATTTTGAGAGTCTTTTTTTTTCGTCGTGCCCTCGCAACGCTAATTCTAGTTTGCCACAAAATTTTATGCAGTTTATTATTCTTTTTAAAATATATCTATTTTTATCCACGGTTTCGTCACAGCTTACCCTAAGGGTAAGCTGTGGTTTCGTTATGTTTAATAATGTTTTGCCGGTACGTGGAATCTAACTGAGCGGCAATACTAATAACCTTGCCTAAAAATGCTAGTTCTGTAGAACAATTCATGTGCCGAATAGAAAGCTGGTGTTTTTTTACTTTTTGATTTAAATGTTTTAAATCTTTGAATCCTATCTATAGTAAAATCGAGCAACTCTTACGCCTGGAGTAAACAAGAGCACGTGGGTTTAAATATCTGCCATAGCCGCACGGAGGTACGACCTTTATTTAATTTTAGTTTTACAATTGTGTACATCAAAATATTTCAGACAAGAATTATTGGCTTAATTAAAATGGTTCAAAACATCGATAAAATTATTTTTGGCAGTGTCTAAATAGCTGAAAACAACAAGATAAAACCGAATATCTACACTTTTGAGATCGAGCACGTCCCTGTTGCCGAGTCGGGTGAAATTTTATAGCCTACCGACCAATCGCGGATCGTCATTGAACACGTGGTTTTATTTACGCCAGGCGTACGGATTGCTCGATTTTAGTATAGTCCATGTCTTATCCATTTCCATTCCTTCTTTATAAAACAGTAAGCAGGGAAAACAAAACAGTGCATTTAATTTGTGGCATTCAGATATCCACTTGTTCTGGTCGTACGTACTTCTAGAAAAGTGTCGCTTATAATTGCCGTTTGCAATTTTTATCCGGTTGAGTTAATTGTAAACCTGGAGTTGGCCTGCCAAGAGTTTTTATTTCAACTTTTTCAGACAATGAAAGTCTTAAAAAGTTTCCTTCCAAAATGTCCTGTACGCCATTCTTCATTTTGCTTATACAATAGAATACAAGAACGAGAACACGAGGTCGCGAGGTACGCTCGCGGAGTCTGGAGGCGGCCAACGCTGACGCATTCTCTAGAGCAGCCCGCGGTCGACTGAAAACCACAAAATATATAGGTTAAGAAATGCGGCGTCAATGCTTTTGCCTGGCAACACCGCTGACAGGAGGCAGAACGGTCAGCGCCACCTTACCGGGTTGGATGAACCTTGGTTGGAATTTCTGTAAGGAATTCTGCGGGGGGGGGGGGAGGGGCAAAGGGGGAGAAGCGGGAAATTTGAACTGGGATCTCCCACTGGAATATTGAATTACTATTAATTATTGCTTTATTTCAAAAAAAGAACGCATAATGTGATATTCCGCCACATTATGTGTTCCTTTTCAGAAATAAAACAATTAAAAGGACTATAGGGATATATTAAAGCATTTTCTTTTTTATATATATATATTTAAAACAAAAACCATTTTAAATATAAAACAAAAACCAAAGAAACATATCAGGCAGGTATAATAATAATAATTCTCGCCCTCACAATACTACAATCTAGGAGTATTGTGGAGGGAGGGGTGGCAATTACTATTATTTAAGATTATTGTTGTCACCACCACCAATAAAACAATATACAAAAACTTAATGAATAGAAACAAAGTAAAAATTAACTCCTATTTAGAAAATAAATATCACAGGTCCTTGGTCCTCTTTCAGTCCGGATAAATCACAGATAAACAGTCTTGGTCATTGTTAATATTCCCAGTCTACCGAACTTGGTTCGGCAATCCGGAAACATGTAATAAAGATAAAATCGATTAGTAAGTTCCTTATCAGCAGATCGCAATAGCTACAAGTAAGGGAAGCAAAAATATGTTAGATAGGAAATAATGAAAACAGTTAGAAATTTTTAAACTTCTTCAGTTTTTTAGTATGACCCTCACTAATTCGCTTCGTACCCTTTTTCTCCCTGAATAAAGCAATTTGACCTATTGTGGATGATGCTCTGTCTTCTATTCTCAAATTAAGTTGCCTCCATTCTCCGTTTCAACAGTTTCCATTGTATCTAAAATAATAAAAAAGGTGTTATTTTTTATATCGGTACCACCTATATCTTTAAATCAAACAGAAAACTACTACTGGAGTTAAACAATGAAAAACACATTAAAACACAGAAAATATTAACTGCTGAAAAATAACGACTACTAAGTAGACGGAGCTTTCAGTACGAGCGTTGAGTGAGGGATTATTCCTTTACTCAATGGTACGAGTCATTTTAGCAGTCGAACCAAACTGGTTCGACTATGCTTTTACTGACTATTGTTATTAATCTAGTGGTAATAACATAGACAAGAAGAAACAACAGGAATAAAGGGAATAAATATAACTTGTAACAGTGTCTCTAAAAACAGCCCCCTAACCATACTTTTCACACTGCCTATTCATATTTGGGATATTCCTCGAATAACACATTAATAATAATTCGGGAAGAACTGTTATGAGTTATGGCATTAATAAATAACAACATATTTGACTTACCTTGTTCGAGATTGTTGATATATTTTTTTTTATTAAAACTTCAAAATTTGCAAATTCATCGATCGCCAAGGCGTCTGATCCGGCGATTCTATTGGTCCAACCCTCCAACCCGTAATGTATAGGCAACCCGTTTAACATAGGGTCGCGTTCAGAGCGAATATAGCTCACTTTTTGCTACCTTCGATCATACCCTTTGGCCTTCACAACCCAACGTAATGGCCGACCTGTGTTGCCAATGCGCCGGACCCAGTTGCATACCCCTGGGTTAAAATATATAGGTTAACTGAAAACTGAAAACTGAAAGGGCGACGAGTTTTATCGCCGCCAAATAGCTAGCGCCACTAACGGCGTAGCGGCCGAAACAGAACTACGCCCGGGCGGCATTTAAACATTCCGGTATAGAATTCGGCACCTTGGCAAATTTCATTGGTTCATTTGAATTCTCATCGCCAATGAATGCGTAGTGCCGAAATCTGTGCCTGAATGTTGAATGGTGCTGAGCATCAGGTCGGAATGGTGCAGTAAAATCAGCCAGCATGGAGTGCCGAATCCAAGGTCAAAATGTTGAACGGTGCTGAAACACAGATCGGAATGTTGCAGTAAATCGGCCAGCGCGGAACAGTAAATCAACAAGTGGAAACACAAATAACAAACAGTTTAGGTACTTTTTGCCAAAAATATGCATTTTAGAAATCTTACGCAATTACTGGTAGCCTAATACCCCATGCCACGCGACTTGGCATTAGGTTGATTGCACTTGACTGCTAGAGCTAAATTTCTTTTTCGTTTTTTTTACGATTTTTTGCAGTTTCACCGTGAGCTGGGCGACCAGTGACCAAAAATTTCCTAATCTACAGTGCGCACAGCTGCAGAAACCAGCACTCACATAGGTATCTAAAAGGTATTTTCTAATCCACTTGCATCTATTCGTACCCAACACAAGTCTCTTGATGAGTTTGCTGGAAATTTAACCTTGAAAAACAGACGAAAGTTCGGTCCTAGCTCAGAGAAATAGAGGTGGGGAGAATAAGGGTCAACCTGCGCAAAGTTTCTAATTTAAGATATTAAGATTGGATGGAAAGGCTCTGACTCTGGACATATTATACACAATTTAAGCTGCGCCAAACGCAAACCAACATTCCGGCCTGTGTTTCAGCACCGTTCAACATTTTGACCTTGGATTCGGCACTCCATGCTGGCTGATTTTACTGCACCATTATGACCTGATGCTCAGCACCGTTCAACATTCAGGTACGGATTTCGGCACTCCGCATTCATTGGCGATCCGACTTCACGTGGACCAATGAAATTTGCCTAGGTGCCGAATCCTATACCGGAATGTTTAAATGCGCCCGGGCGGTGTACAATGGCGGCTAGTCAGGAGGTCAGCCGCAACGCCTGTGCCCGCCTGTACAGGGTACAGGGAAGTACAGGCGTTGCTCTAATTTATAAAGAATAGTAAATATAATAGTATAAATAGCGGGGAGGGAACAAGGAACAGAAACAAAGAAGCAAAATAAAAAAATAAAGAATATAGCAGTCTCGGAACTATTTTTTTCTCATTTTCTACTGGGAGGATGTAGCCCCATAACACCTATGGACGAACCGCCATTGTCAAATAGAGATCCCGGTCTTTGGGAAACCTAGAATTTCTAGAATAAGCACCACCAATACATTGTATCCTAAATAATGCAACATACCAATGGAAAGATACCTTCAGGTCTAAATATTTTGCAATTTGTTCATGTTCTTATACAGAGCAAGACTTGTTAATGTACACAACACGATTACATAAACACGCCATCAAAAACGCTAAACACACGAAAAAGACCTTAAAAAAGCAAGTTAGAAGTAAGCACGTCAAAACGTAAACAAACTACAAGACAAGACTGGGTTAAAATGGCGGCGATCTAAGCGCCCTCTGTGTAGCCGAAAAATCGGATGCGCAGTAGGTCAAAGCGCATTCTCCTCCTTCATATCTCTGGTTTTACGATATAAACATGACTACCTAACTTGAAGCAGAGTTACACATGTAAACAATGTTTAAAATATGTTTTTTAGTTTTCTAATAAAAACGTGGCTATGGTGACATTGTGACATTCAAACCCCATCAAATTTTCTCATCGACACCAGCACCCCATTCCCCTTTTTCCATAAGCAAATTTAGAACTTCCCAAGCGTTTCCAGAGGCGGAAACATTCATGGCATGGAAGTAATTAATGTCCGAGGAGCAGCTTCGGGGGCGGAGGCTAGTAGGGGGCTCGGGGGTGGGGGGGCGGCGGGGGCCTGGGCCCCGTATGGCCGTCACATTACAAGAAATCAATTTTAACGAAGAGATACCGTAAGCTAAATCCAAATAAAGGAATACGTTATTGGCAATAAGATAGACGAGCGCGTTGACTGGGCTGAGGGCTCCATATCCAGAGCTGGTCGGCAAGCTAGCGGGCCGGACTTGAGGAATTGGATTGTTCAAGGTAACGCTCGCTAACGATAGCAGTATTAGTCACTTTTTTCTTGCCAATGATTTACTATGAACATTTTTTAAAAAATTACTATATTCCTTAGACAAGGAAACAGAGAGGACACCGCGCCTGCCTACCCTGCCGTGTATAGATTTTGTTACGTCGTTTTGAACGGCGGCCATTTTATACAGGGTGTCCAACTTTAAAACTGTACAAATCCGTAAAAATCTTCATTTTTGGAGATAATCGCCTGAATTTTTTTTTGTTTGAAAGCCTTCAAAAACCGCTTCTTTTGACCTTCCTGCCATTTTCAAAATGCAAATCCAGGGCCGGCTGCGATTTTTTTATACCCCCGATTTTCACGAAAACCATTTAGCGATTTTTTTATTTAAAATTTGACCACACAGCGCTAATCAGAACACCCCAAAACCCCCATATACCAAATTTGAACAAAAAATATACAGGGAGTTCCATACTGTAGGTTCTCAAAATTGAGCAAAATAGGAAATTTAACACGTTAAGCCCCAGGCTGCCAAGAAACGAGTTTTACCTCAGACCAAATAACTTTTTTGACAACTTTATGTTAAGATGGCTGTCACTGTTTGAACTTACCCTAGTTAAAATTAAATACATACGTTTTTGGTTAAATAAAGCTGTGTACCAATATGGCACATGTGGTCCACACAAAAGATTTTTGTTTCTCTCAGGAACGTCCTGGACCGTGCGAGCCATATTGTGTCACGGACTAAGCCAATTTTTTGTTTACCACAGACCGGATGATTCCATTACACCATAAGGAAATAGGCTAGCTGTGCGCCTGAGAGAGCCACACCAACTTAAACACATCTGGCTACTGTGGCCATATAGGTACACATGGTCTACGGAGAAACTAAAGTGTGTACATATATGGTACACATAGGGCTTAACGTGTTAAAGACATATGGCGAGTCAAATGTATCATGGAATCCTTTAAAAACAGTTGAATGGTCAACAGGACCACTCATAATGTTGGTGTGAAAAGATTTACTACAAAAATATACAGGGTGTTTTTTCTGAGCCATCTCAAATTACTGAATTTTTGGAACTTTGTAGGGTAAAAAATCGTGTATAACAAAACCGCTCCACACACTATAAACGAACTAAATCTAAAAAATACAGAAGCCTGCCAGTCAGTAAGTCAGTATGAGTTAAGGTAGATGGTGTGCCACAACAGGACACACACAGAAAATGTATCATCTTAGACAGTGACTTTATTGATAAAGGTCCAACAATTTGAATTATTTTTATTTGTTGGTTGGATGATGCAAAGAAATAAATTACTTTCGTGTTTATTAATATGTTTTCAATAATTCCAGAGCACTCCTGACCAGTATAAAGTCTAATAAAAATTCAGAAAAAAATACCCTGTATATTTTTGTAGTAAATCTTTTCACACCAACATTTTGAGTGGTCCTGTTGACCATTCAACTGTTTTGAAGGGATTCCATGGCACATTTGACTCGCCATAATATGTCTTTAAATTTCCTATTTTGCTCAACTTTGAGAACCTACAGAATGGAACTCCCTGTATATTTTTTGTTCAAATTTGGTATATGGGGGTTTTGGGGTGTTCTGATTAACGCTGTGTGGTCAGATTTCAAATAAAAAAATCTCTAAATGGTTTTCGTGAAAATCGGGGGTATAAAAAAATCGCCCTGGATTTGCATTTTGAAAATGGCAGGAAGGTCAAAAGAAGCGGTTTTTGAAGGCCATTCAAACAAAAAAAGTTTAGGCGATTATCTCCAAAAATGAAGATTTTGCGGATTTGTAGGTACAGTTTTAAAGTTGGCCTGTATGTGGCAAACAAAGCAAGTGCATTGTTGGTTAATTTCGAGAATTTGTGAATTAAAAGTAACAGTGAAAAATATACTCTTACGATGGTGTATTGTTCAGCGTTTGGTTGCAAAAGCAGAAGTGAAAAGCAAGAGCCCAGGATTTCGTTTCACAGGTAAATATTTAACAAGCTACTTTTGAAAGATGCCCTGAAAGTTTAATATTTTTTCTCAATATAACTTCTTCAAATTCCTTAAACCTTTTAGTACGATAAAGTGCATTGTTTTGTTTGTAAATAGGACCGATACAATTATTTTTAACATCGTTTTTATTGAAAATTTCTTAATTGGTTATGATAGTTTCATCAAATATGGCTGGTTTTCATGGGCGTGCATTATTTATTTTATTTTGATTGATTCGAAATCGCCGCAAATAAATATATTTCAGCACTTGACACTAGCTTTACATTTGGGAAATTACCTGCAAATAAATACCAATATTTCAAATTACATTTAAGTTAAAATTAACTACCTTTTCATTTTTAACATTTTTCTGATATTGGCTAAGAACGCGTTTCATGCTACGCCACTGGCGTGCGATGTGGCAGTCGGTAACACGGCTGCGGGCGCTGTTAGGCGTCCTCTCTCTTTCCTTGTCTAAGCTACATTCACAACAAAATATTGATGGTGTTTTGTGGTAGTAACCGGCTTTAGAACATTCAAACTACTTCCGAAAACCGAGGACACCCGACTGTACCCCGATCAGAAAACATAAAATCTCGTTGCAAATCGCAGAAAATTACAGTTAGGTTAGGTGGTAATTTTCTTTTTCATCTTTCTACTATACCATAAAACAGCAGATGGTGACAATAAATAGTGAGTTATTCAATGCGAGTTAACTGGAATTAGTAATAAATCTGCTGCAGTAAAAATAAATATTGTACTTGAAAAGGTAGAAAAATACATACTCGATTAAAACATATGATTTATATTTAATGTAATTTACATTTTTACTATCTGGTATAGTGTCATGAGTTCACTTAATCTTTTTGCTTATTTCCTAGAAAATCGTCGCCTTTACAGCTAATTTTTTACTTAAAAACAAGGGCAAGTCCAATGTTTATACCAGAGGCGCAGCCTAATTTTGCCCGACTCTATGGGTCCGTCATTTTCGAGTACTAACGTCAAAAGATTCCTGTCGTTCTCCTTGTTTACGACTGGTTGGAGTAGTTGGTTACAGCATTTTTGTGCCATATTTTAAAGATTTTAGTGCTTTTTGTTAAGTGAGAGTATAGATTATTAGTGAACTTGTTACGTTCGACCAATAAAAACATTGGAAGGGTTCAAATCGGCAATGTTTGGTCCATCATCCGGTGTGCCACAAGGTTCAAATCTTGGGCCACCTTTGTTCTTAATATTTATCGATGATCTTCTGGGACAGCTGACTTGTAATACATTGGCATGCTGATGATGTTAAAATATTTCTAGATATTGCGTCTCCCAGTGACTGCATCATCCTGCAAAATAACATCGATATAATTGTAAAATGGTGTAAAGAAAATAAGCTGTACCTTAACCTTGATAAATGCAATATTATGAGTTACTGTAGGATATCCGATCCTATAGTTTTTGATTACACCATAGATGGTACTCCTCTCGACAGAGTAAACTGCATCAGTGATCTGGGCATTTATTTTGATAGTAAATTTACTTTTGTTTATCATGTTGGGAAGCTTGTGGCTAGTGCTTCCAAAATTCTTGGTATTATTATACGGAACAGTAACAATTTCGAAGATTTAAATACGATCGAACTGCTCTATTATACGTTTGGTCGCTCCAAATTGGATTTTGGTGCCATTATTTGGAACCCTATATACAACTGCCATGCCATTAATATTGAATATGTACAGAGGAGATACTTAAAATATGTTATATTTCGAAATGAAGGTGTTTACCTTCCCAGGGGATCCAGTCATGATGTGCTTTTGCATAAATGTTGTGAGATTTCATTAGATAATAGAAGGAAGATAATTTTTGTTAAATTCTTATTTAATCCGTTAAATGGTTAAAACCAAAACTAAAACTAACCAAAATCATACAATATGGATGAATAGAGTCTTATAAAATGTCATAATATCAATGTCAATTAATTAAACAGTGGCGTAAGTAGACGTAGGTAATTGTATATCATAAATAAAAACAAAGCGTTTGAAAGTACCGCTATGGTGAATTTTTTGTTTAAGACTTACCGAAGAAACACCTGTAGAATTAAAAATTGAATAATTCAATCATTCCTGAAACGCGCCCTCCTGGGTTATGACTTATGACGTCAAGTAGCTCGTTGGTGGTGGCGCCTCTGGGGGGCGGCGGCACCATGTATAAACTAATATGGGCGGCACATGTAGAAAAACTACAGCACCACGCGCGCTTTCTTTAGAAGGAGCCAATTAGAACGTCCTATCCTTGTTTATCCCTATTATTATAGTCTATCTCAGTCTTGATACTGTTTGGCGAGTGTGCTGTATTAAATAGTTATTTACATTGCGAAATGCTTAGGTAAGCGCACTTGTTTCGCCGAGGAGGTTGTTTAATGCCCGTGTTGCCTCGGGTCTTAAAACTTCCTTCGAGGCCAAAAAGAGCTTATGCATCGAGCAATGTATTACATTTTTCCTGCTACCGACTATTTCATATTAGGTAGGTAAGTACTTTGAATTTAAATAGGTACACTATGGAGTAAATTGTAAGTAATAATCTTCATAGTAACCATTGTCCAATTATTACTAAAAATGAAAATCAGTGACGGGATCTACGAATTACTAGTCCCGTAGCCTCACCATTCAGTTTAAAGAAGTGCTTGTTAAATTCAAACTTTTAGGCGGTTGTTATTTTTGACCTACATCAGATCAACTGTTTATTTGAACGTTCAATTTCCATTCTTCCTTCTCTAATTCTGTGTAGTTGTCACTCCTGTCACTGCCTTCCGATCGATCGAGCGGTGTGACGTCACAACCATTCCCGCGCTTTTCGTGTCGTTTCAAATGAATAGCTTGCGGTCACAACTTGAATTATTATTTTTTGCAAGTTAAATAGTGCGAATTGAGGGCTGATATTTGGTATGACTGTGCTCTTTAAAGGCAAATATATTAAAGAAATACAAAAAATGTTCAAGTTCCCCATTGTAGAAAAAAATATGAGATCTGAAAAGTGGCCAGTGCGGCCCTGTGCAGTTCGCTTGCCCCCCCCCCCTCCCTCCCTTCGACCGGACCATGGAGTGGGGCGATGAGGCCCTCCCAGGCCCTCTAGATCCAGCGCATGTTGGATGGCCTGCATTCCTCTTTAAATTTCGCCGAAGAAATACATTTCGGCAAGCGCCGAGGGGTGAATTTCAAACGGCCCATAAAATTTCTCTTTTAAATTCATACCGGTCCCCCCGATATTGTTTTTGTGTTTGTCTTGTAATTTTGTTCTGTTTGCACGCGGACACGGCGGGCCGATGCCCAGATCCGATTAGGTGTATCGAACGAATTTATTAACCGTCCTATATCAAACGGATTTTACAAGGATATTCCCATTTAATGCAGGATATTTTCAACAGTTCGTAAGGTGTACCAACTAAACTACTTTTACAAGCTTGCAAACTTTCAAAAAGCTTCATTTGTTGCCCGGTGTTAGGGTTGCCACCTGTCCTTTTTTGAAAAGGACAGTCCTTTTTTCAAACAAATTGTCCTTGTGACTTTTTTAGCCCTAAAATATCTTTTTAATAACCTTAGGGGTGACGGGGTCGGTATAGTTCGAGTACAGTTGAATTCAGTATGAAAAATTTGTCAAGCAATAGGCCATTTTGTTAAATTAGTGAAATTAGTTCGGTATGAATAAATAAAAATATTTGTTGAAGCAACGGAAAAAACAGGTATATGAAATGAAGGGATTTTTTTCTGCTTAAACTTCATTTTTGAGGTTGTAACTAATAACAGCGAAATATTGCTCCCTGTCTCTGTGAAAATATAATTATAATATTGTAAAGTTTGTAATAAGTAGTCTTAAAAATATTTTAAACAACTTTTTACACATGTTTTATATACATAAAACCATTTAATTGGTTAATACCATATCCAGATAAATGAAATTTTTTATTTGAAAAACTCAGTAAAACATATCCCAAACCACTATCTAAGGGACGAAAAGAGACTGATAACTATTTAGGTTATATGACAAAATTAGTTTTAGATCTAATCATTTCAACCGGTTTACATCACATTTTTCTGCTTAAAAAAATTGAGGGTTTTAGGGAATATAATAAGTTTATTCTTGTGTTGCATTCTTCGCCTGGGTATCCACATAATAATATTAAGAACTTAGAACGGTACAACATACAAAAACGCAAACTGTACGCCACTGGATTGCCTCCAATACAGACGGTAACTAACTGCCCAACCGCCCCGACGCTGCCTCTATTTGACAGATGACAGAATCTATTCCCAAATGGCGGCTACGCGACCAGGTGCGCAAAAATTTCCCGCCAATGAGAGTTATGCTACTGGTTGTTATACCTTCTGTGGTACAACCTTTACCTGTGATAAGTTATGTGCTGAGAAATATCAGTTTGGCCACAAGCTATACATTATCCGCGTCCCATTGTATACAAAATCAGTCGCTATATTGTAGATACTAATAAATAGTTATAAATTAACAAAAAACACTTGGTAACACGAAACATGCAGAGGTAAACAATTGGAGAAAATGACAAACTGGGGTAAAGAACACAAACAATGCAGATACGGCGGCGAACGGCGGTGTTGTCATGTTGGACGATTTGAAGTGAAGTATGATTTTATTAAAGAGATAATTAGCATAGGTACTATAATTACAGCGGAATTTGGTTTTAGTTTAAAATTGTCGCATACAAGGAATTAAAAGCTACATTTGTCAATTTAATGTTACGGGAGGTGTGTCTTATTAAACCTGTTTATTTTGAAATGAATTGCTGTAAACAATTTAGTATATACGTGGCATCACTCAAAAAATGTTGTCTCTGTTTACTCTTTGTTCTTACTCCCCTGGTTATTCCTGGTGAATCCAAATGTAAATAAATGGTTTGTTTATACCCCAGCAGCCATCTTGGGACTTTTTTTTAGGTTAGGGCATTGGCTTATAAACAGGAAGCTTGCCCGTTTTCGTGAATTTAATTTTCCATTGCGCCCAATAATAGTGAAAAGCGTGCTCTCAATTTTTTTAGGATTTCCGCAATATGGTCTATGCGGCAGTACATGCGGTCTGGAAAAAGACAAGCGGAAGCTCGCTAGAAAGTAATATTAACGAATTTGGTTGTGTTTTTGCCAGCCGCTTCTTGGTCGGCTTCGAGACCGTCGCTTTCGCACGTAATAGCTTACTCCCGAAAGGCCCAGATGTCTCCGCACTATATGAAACAACTGCCACAGCTTGACCGGCCCTTTATGATTTGTCTTTATTATTTTTTAAGTGTGCGATTACTAGGGACTGGAGAAAGAAATGATCATCTCTCGTTCGTCTCTGGAAGAGACCAAATTGACGATTTTTATGGATATCTAACGATAGAGGAGTCTGTTGGTAATTTGGCCTTGAGAAAAGAGAGGAAAGTTTAAGTAATGTTTATGTCGGAATTGAATTAATTCCACTATTGTCATTATTTGCTATTTTGTGCTACCCAGAGATATGGAGGATTTTGCCCGACTCTATGGGTCCGCCATTTTCAAGTACTAACGTCAAAAGATTCCTCTCGTTCTCCTTGTTTACGACTGGTTGGAGTGATTGGTTACGACATTTTTGTGTAATATTTTAAAGATTTGAGTTTTTTTGATAAGTAATAGTATAGTTTATTAGTGATATTAAGTTATAATATAGTTTATGAGTTATGGCATGTTGTGCGGTGAAAGACTGTAAAAATAATGGAAAATGTCCATTCATAACTAAGTACAGGTGAGAAAAGCACAGAAAGGACTTCAGATTTAAGAAGTTGAAAGGTATTATAAATAGACAAGGCAATTAATATCAACATAACATTAGGTTTATTATTATATTATTTGTAATGTTCTTGCAGTGTTTTACAGGTTTGAAACTGTTTGACGTCAGACGTGAACGTTGACATAACATTTCACACTTCAATTCGATTTTGCAGTGCTCCATTAACGTTAATTTTTATGCGTTTATCTAAAAGTTTATTTTAGTTATATTTATTTTATAAGCGACACTGGTAATATACTAAATAAATGTTAGCTATTCCCTGTAAGCTTAACTTAGAAAATGGCGGCCCAGGTCCCACCTCCATAGGTATCTCTAGTGCTACCATGGAAAGGCGAAGAGACATTATCAACTAACTTTATTTTGGTTACAGTTAGGTTGGGTAGTACCTAACAGACTATGCACGACAAGCAACTTAACTTACTTTGGAGAAAACAGCAGCAATTTCAATGACCTTGGCGCCATACTGGGGGAATAAAAATCAGAGATGTATTTGCCTTTATATCTCATTTTTTTTTATAAAAATTGAAGTATAACCCCAGGTACAACTAGTACGCGTCAATTCTAAAATTCAAACTTATCAATGTTACTGACAGTTACTAGTTGGGGATTGTTCGGCGAACACAATATAAAAAAAAATAAAAACTTTTTAAAAACAAGCTTTTATTGAAGCCATGAACTAAAACGGATAAAATAAGTTTAGGTTTTCGTTAAGATAATTCAATGCCACACTGCGGAAGCTTGTTTTAATCACAAAGCTCGTCGCGCGAGATGTTCATAAAAGTAGGTACCAATTATTTTATCGGACAGTGATTAGTTGAGAAGCAAGTACATGCCAATATATTTTTCTTGAAATCGGCATTAAAATGTCCCAAAATCGTCATTAAAAGCACAGAAATCGTACAATAATGTAGCCCATTATTGTACGATTTTTTCAATAAGTAGGCCTTGGCGAGATGTAAACATCAAACGTCAGACGCGGAGAAATCGCCCGTCAAAAGTGACCAAATATTCAAAACCCGGCCGATAAAGGCTCATTTAACTTTTCGTACACATTGCGAAATTGTTTCCTATAGAAGCGCAATCCTTCAGTATACATATTTTAGTAAATTTGAAAATCAATAGATTTGTTGTGTAGGCTGCACAAGAAGCAGCAGTTTCGTTTTTCTGTCAGAAGGTGCCGTACATCATTATACTTGTCCTAGGTAGAGCGATCGGGAAAGTCAAGCAACGCCGCGCGTAGTCGGTTCGTGGACGGGTGATCCCTTATTATTATTTTCTTGCCTAATAAAACATTTTTTTTTCGATTTCAAGAAAAATATAATATGTACCTCGGCACTGAAGTTCTTTTTATGACTCATGTAGTTTATTTGCCTCGGCCAGAGGCCTCAGAAACTAAACTCCACATGACTCATAAAAAGTTGAACTTCAGTGCCTTGGTACATAAATAACTATTCTTTACAGTTTGCGCCACAAGCTTTTTGATTTAAAAAAGCTTGTCGCTTATTTTATCGGTTTTAGTAAATGGCTTACTTAAATAAAAGCTTGTTTTTAAAAAGGTTTTTTTATTATTTATTTTATTTTGTGCTTTTTTAGTACCTATTTGATTCCCATCTCAGAAGGGTGGTAAAGAAATTTAATCCGCCATCTTGGGGCATCGGGCATCCGCCCTATTGGATTTAGTATGAAGTCAGTCACCTTATCGTTTTCGAATTATTTTCCCTCTGGTGGTAAAGGTATCTTTTACCGTGCTCCGAAGTAGGTACGCCTATGTACTTACGCATGATATGTAACATCCTTTGGCGAGTTGCTTGATTTGCAAACAATACACTTTTTTTGCCCATAACGTATAACTTAATTGTCTATATAAACATTTTAAACCGACGAATACTTAAGAAACACTTAAAAACAGTGAAAAATTGCTTCTAAAAGACACAGCACCAGTTGTGTCAAACACAAGGTGAGGCACACTCTTGACCGATTTGCGCGTTTGTCAGATTAGGTAATTGTAGGTACCTATATTATTGTTTCCTTAGTTGTATCACAGATTAAAGTACTACACGTAGTATAGAAATACTGCCTAATAAGTGTCTAGATAATTATAAATACTAGATTCGCCTATTAGTCAGGCAGACCTTATCTCATCAATACATAAATAACATATATTGTCAACCATTATTTACTTCAAAGCAAACGTATTTGCAACTGATTGGGTATGTCCCTAGTCCCTACATACAACGGAAACCACTGTTGAAAAACTATTATTTGCAATTTGATCTTGAAGATTATTTTAATTATTACCAGGGAAATAAGTTTTTTCATCATGAATTATTGGCAACGCTGTTAAATTTTAACTAGTAAATAAATAATAGAGTATAAAAAGTGCTGCCCCTTACAAGCATTTCAATGTACAGATTAGTGCAGATGCCATTTCTATGTTTTTTATTTTTCTGAGCTACTGTGGTAGTAATACCTCTTCTTCGCCTTTGTATGATACCACAAAACAGCAAATGGCGAGAATAACTAGTTTAACTAGTTCAACGCCAATGTAAATGTTACTTTTGTGTCGGCAGAATTTCAAACCAGTTTGTGGCATGAGTAGTTTTATTTCGATGTTCCAAAAACGAAACCTCGCATGCTCCTGACGGTTTGCAATTGATTTCAAACGGTTTGAATTTCTACTGAAAACCACCGCGAGAAAACAACGGTGGTCCACGGTCCACCTTAACCATAAACACTCCGTACCAAGATGAAATTCCCTAATCTCCAACGAACAATACCCCGCCTAAAATAGCGACCGGTCGAGATGCGCTTCAGTTACCGGACTCCTGTTTGTGACTTATTAGTCCGTTTAGAAATAGGCAATTTACATGTCAATCCGACTTACCTCCCGATCGAGACGTTGAGGGCAGGGGGGCGGTATTGACATTGACAGCGGAGACGTTCGTTTTTAACGGTGCGACTGTAATCGGCCCCGGCCAGTCACACCTTCTCCATGTTCGGCCGTTTACAATCCCCTCACGCCCCCAGATTACAAATGGATGCCATTTAATTACAGCGTCTTGGCGGTACAGTTATAACGGAGGAGCGACGTCGGGCCGGGCGCGCTCCCAGAATCACGACGGCTAATTTTTGTTGTTTGTCTAGTTCTCGATGCGTTCATTACAGGGGATATAGTTAATATTTCTTTAGTATATTTCCAGGGTCGCTTATAAAATATATATATAAATATAAATGAACGTTAATGGAGCACCGCAAAATCGAGTTGAAATATGAAATGTTATAATAGATCTTCTCTGTACCTACTTAGATATTAATGAAGTAAAATAACGGGTATTTCAGCCAAAATGATGTTTATTTATTCGTTACAATAAACCTTAACTAAGATTAATATACAGTGTGGTCATTTAAGTGTGCAACATATGGGACTTTTTTTATTAATTGCACAATCAAAAGACCAATATTGCCGAAAGTTAGTGCATGTTGGAAGATCATATTAGCGCCTTCAGAATGGTTGCAAGTCAAACAGCATACAGGGTAAAGTACCCTTATTTCAGAAAATTCAGCAAAATGTTATTAAGAAAAGTTGTCTAGAACTAAAAGTTATCCTTAAATACCAAAACATGGCCTCCTAAGAAAAAAATATTTTTTTGAAAAACTAATAATTTCCTAAAAAAAATTTTGTTTTAATATATTCACCCTATATTCACCTAGGCCATTACAGGGGATATAGTTAATATTTCTTTAGTATATTTCCAGGGTCGCTTATAAAATATATATATAAATATAAATGAACGTTAATGGAGCACCGCAAAATCGAGTTGAAATATGAAATGTTATAATAGATCTTCTCTGTACCTACTTAGATATTAATGAAGTAAAATAACGGGTATTTCAGCCAAAATGATGTTTATTTATTCTTTACAATAAACCTTAACTAAGATTAATATACAGTGTGGTCATTTAAGTGTGCAACATATGGGACTTTTTTTATTAATTGCACAATCAAAAGACCAATATTGCCGAAAGTTAGTGCATGTTGGATGATCATATTAGCGCCTTCAGAATGGTTGCAAGTCAAACAGCATACAGGGTAAAGTACCCTTATTTCAGAAAATTCAGCAAAATGTTATTAAGAAAAGTTGTCTAGAACTAAAAGTTATCCTTAAATACCAAAACATGGCCTCCTAAGAAAAAAATATTTTTTTGAAAAACTAATAATTTCCTAAAAAAAATTTTGTTTTAATATATTCACCCTATATTCACCTAGGCCATTACAGGGGATATAGTTAATATTTCTTTAGTATATTTCCAGGGTCGCTTATAAAATATATATATAAATATAAATGAACGTTAATGGAGCACCGCAAAATCGAGTTGAAATATGAAATGTTATAATAGATCTTCTCTGTACCTACTTAGATATTAATGAAGTAAAATAACGGGTATTTCAGCCAAAATGATGTTTATTTATTCTTTACAATAAACCTTAACTAAGATTAATATACAGTGTGGTCATTTAAGTGTGCAACATATGGGATTTTTTTTTATTAATTACACAATCAAAAGACCAATATTGCCGAAAGTTAGTGCATGTTGGATGATCATATTAGCGCCTTCAGAATGGTTGCAAGTCAAACAGCATACAGGGTAAAGTACCCTTATTTCAGAAAATTCAGCAAAATGTTATTAAGAAAAGTTGTCTATAACTAAAAGTTATGCCTAAATACCAAAACATGGCCCCCTAAGAAAAAAATATTTTTTTGAAAAACTAATAATTTCCTAAAAAAAAAATTTGTTTTAATATATTCACCCTATATTCACCTAGGCCATTACAGGGGATATAGTTAATATTTCTTTAGTACATTTCCAGGGTCGCTTATAAAATATATATATAAATATAAATGAACGTTAATGGAGCACCGCAAAATCGAGTTGAAATATGAAATGTTATAATACATCTTCTCTGTACCTACTTAGATATTAATGAAGTAAAATAACGGGTATTTCAGCCAAAATGATGTTTATTTATTCTTTACAATAAACATTAACTAAGATTAATATACAGTGTGGTCATTTAAGTGTGCAACATATGGGATTTTTTTATTAATTGCACAATCAAAAGACCAATATTGCCGAAAGTTAGTGCATGTTGGATGATCATATTAGCGCCTTCAGAATGGTTGCAAGTCAAACAGCATACAGGGTAAAGTACCCTTATTTCAGAAAATTCAGCAAAATGTTATTAAGAAAAGTTGTCTAGAACTAAAAGTTATCCTTAAATACCAAAACATGGCCTCCTAAGAAAAAAATATTTTTTTGAAAAACTAATAATTTCCTAAAAAAAATTGTTTTAATATATTCACCCTATATTCACCTAGGCCATTACAGGGGATATAGTTAATATTTCTTTAGTATATTTCCAGGGTCGCTTATAAAATATATATATAAATATAAATGAACGTTAATGGAGCACCGCAAAATCGAGTTGAAATATGAAATGTTATAATAGATCTTCTCTGTACCTACTTAGATATTAATGAAGTAAAATAACGGGTATTTCAGCCAAAATGATGTTTATTTATTCTTTACAATAAACCTTAACTAAGATTAATATACAGTGTGGTCATTTAAGTGTGCAACATATGGGATTTTTTTTATTAATTGCACAATCAAAAGACCAATATTGCCGAAAGTTAGTGCATGTTGGATGATCATATTAGCGCCTTCAGAATGGTTGCAAGTAGGGCTGTTCGATCTCCGAATTTCAGTATCGGAAATCGATACTGAAAAAATATCGATAAAATCGATAAATTGATAAAATCGATCTTATCGATAAAACCGATCTTATCCATAAAATCGATCTTATCGATATAATCGATCTTATCGATAAAATCGATATAATCGATCATATTGATAAGATCGATCTTATCGATAAAATCAATCTTATCAATAAAATCGATCTTATCGATAAAATCGATCTTATCGATATTGATAAAATCGATATAATCAATTTTATTTAAGAAGCTAGGCAAAAAAGGCCGATCGGCTTGCTGCGGGCGCGGTCTGGACGCAATGGGTACAGCAATTTCCTTTATTTTTGCAAACAATTTAAAAAGATAGATATAATTGGAAAGATCGATAAAATCAAAAATATCGATAAAATCGAAAAGATCGATAAAATCGAAAAGATCGATAAAATCGAAAAGATCGATAAAATCAAAAATATCGATAAAATCAAAAAGATCGATAAAATCGAAAAGATCGATAAAATCGAAAAAATCGATAAAATCGAAAAGATCGATAAAATCGAAAAGATCGAAAATATCGATAAAATCGATATTTCGATTTATCGAAATTGAATATCGTGTATCGATAAAATCGATAGTATCGATACTTTCGATTTTATCGATATTTTGTCTCAGGCCTAGTTGCAAGTCAAACAGCATACAGGGTAAAGTACCCTTATTTCAGAAAATTCAGCAAAATGTTATTAAGAAAAGTTGTCTAGAACTAAAAGTTATCCTTAAATACCAAAACATGGCCTCCTAAGAAAAAAATATTTTTTTGAAAAACTAATAATTTTCTAAAAAAAATTTTGTTTTAATATATTCACCCTATATTCACCTAGGCCATTACAGGGGATATAGTTAATATTTCTTTAGTATATTTCCAGGGTCGCTTACAAAATATATATATAACTATAAATGAACGTAAATGGAGCACCGCAAAATCGAGTTTAAATATGAAATGTTATAATAGATCTTATCTGTACCTACTTAGATATTAATGAAGTAAAATAACGGGTATTTCAGCCAAAATGATGTTTATTTATTCTTTACAATAAACCTTAACTAAGATTAATATACAGTGTGGTCATTTAAGTGTGCAACATATGGGATTTTTTTTTATTAATTGCACAATCAAAAGGCCAATATTGCCGAAAGTTAGTGCATGTTGGATGATCATATTAGCGCCTTCAGAATGGTTGCAAGTCAAACAGCATACAGGGTAAAGCACCCTTATTTCAGAAAATTCAGCAAAATGTTATTAAGAAAAGTTGTCTAGAACTAAAAGTTATGCCTAAATACCAAAACATGGCCCCCTAAGAAAAAAATATTTTTTGAAAAACTAATAATTTCCTAAAAAAATTTTTGTTTTAATATATTCACCCTAAAAAATTTCATAAATCAATCAAAATTAAATCAATTTCGCATAACTTTGTTCAAATTCTAGAAAAGTTGTCTAGAACTAAAAGTTATGCCTAAATACCAAAACATGGCCCCCTAAGAAAAAAATATTTTTTGAAAAACTAATAATTTCCTAAAAAAATTTTTGTTTTAATATATTCACCCTAAAAAATTTCATAAATCAATCAAAATTAAATCAATTTCGCATAACTTTGTTCAAATTCTACAATATTTGTAAAATTAACTTAGATTTTTAATTTTTTAGGAAATCACAAACTTCATGTTTGTTGCAACGATATTAAACAATACTTTAAAATTTCGCAAAAATTTTTCTGAACAAGGTAAAACATTAGTAATGTTTTGTTTTAATGTAGTGTATATTAAAACACTCTCATTTAAGGTGCAAAATTTTTATTTTAAATGTTTATTAAGAAATTGTGGAAATCAATTGACGAAAAATATTTTTTCTTAGGAGGCTATGTTTTGATAATATCTTTTAATTCTAAACAACTTTTCTTAATAATATTTTGCTGAATTTTTTGAAATAAGAGTACTTTACTCTTGTACAATTTTTATATTTGTTGACCTACCCTGTATGCTGTTTAACTTGCAACCATTCTAAGTGCACCTAATATGATTATTGAACATGCATCAACTTTCGGCAATATCTGTATTTTGGTTATGCAATTAATAAAAAAGTCCCATATGTTGCACACTTAAATGACTACACTGTACATACATATACAGGGTGAATCAGTTTCTTGTAGCAGGAATTTAACAGGTGATAGATCTTCAAAAAATAACCGCACTTTGTCGTATAAACTATATCTTTTCAAGGCTTCATAGAAAAGTTACAGGGAAAAAATATGTGGACTTTATTGAATATTTACCAAACTAGTTGAGACATTTACGTCATATTTGGTATACGTTATAACGGCATGGGTTGGCATAAAACTTGTTAATATCGACCATCTTGCACAAACAGTGGCGGAGAAGTGGCTAATTGGTAAAATTATATTTAGAAGAAAAAAATGAATCACCTTGTGTTGTAACAAAAGGTATGTAGATTTTAATTGCAGACAAAAATGTCCTCTTGGTATTTGTTCGAATGTGTTATACCTAGTTTAATGGCAAATTTCTTTTTTTTTGTATTATTACGAAAAGTTATCTAAAAAATTTGCTCCATAAGTAACACCTAAGGTGGAAATAATGTATTTGCTACTTTAAATAAAGTAACTTTTTCCAATAAACTTACCTATTTAAGGCTATACTTTTGAAGTTACAGGGTCTAAAACATTTAAGGAAGATGATACAATTAATGTTACGCTCTGTATCTTGAAAAGTAAATCCTTGAATGGGTTAGTTTATTGGAAAAAGTTACTTTTTAAAGTAAGAAACACGTTTTTTCTATTTTGAGTCTTCCTTATGGGGCAAATTTTTTAGTTAATTTTTCCGAAATATTCTAAAATAATACAAAAAAATAAAATTTGCCATTAACCTAAAACCCATGCAAACAAATACCAAGAGGACATTTTTGTCTGCAATTAAAATCTACATAAAAAATGCAATACCTTTTATTGCAATACAAGGTGATTCATTTTTTTTTTCTAAAAATAATTGTACTAATTACCCACTTCTCCGCCACTGGTTGTGCAAGATGTTTGATATTAACAGGTTTTATGCTAACCCATGCCGTTATCACGTATACCAAATATGACTCAAATATCCTAACTACTTTGGTAGTTCACATATTTTTTCCAAATTTAACACCCTCTGTAACTTAACTATGAAGCCTTAAAAAATATAGTTTATAAGAAAAAGTACGGTTATTTATTGAAGATATATCACCTGTTAAAGTCCTGCTACAAAAAACTGATTCACCCTGTATACTTACTATTGAAATGAATATTGAAGTTATGATCCTAATGGATATAAACTTCCAAAAATGGAATAAATTGTTTGTCTTTAATTCAATGAACAAACGAACTGACATTAAAGATTTAAGTTGTATTTACTTTTATATTTTGTACCTTGATAAACAATAGAACTTTTTCCAAATTTTCTTGTATGTTTAGGATTTAATATATTTTTGATTTTTATCATACTTATAACCTAAGAAATTTGTCATATGTATAACCTAAAAAATAATTTTTTGTTTCTTCCAACTTTTCACATCGGTTGTTATGTAAATATTTATTGTCATTTTTGATTTACAATTTTTCTACAAACGACGTAAAGAAGAAATTTTCCACCATATTTACCACCTTTTTGGCAATTTTTACATCTATAAATTGGAGAGTAGGTACCTATGTATTAAAGATACTTACTTCCATTAGTTAATTGTAAATATATTTCTTTTCGCTTTTGATCTCTTTTCAAAATAAATTTGAACTTATAGCCCTGAAGAAGGTCTCAATCCAAAGCGAAAGCTTGGAGATAACAAATTTGGTAATGATATTATAAATAAACGACTCTCTGGCTGGAAAACCTGTTATTTAGTACCACCTATAAAAATTATAACTAATAAACTATACTACCACTTAATATCACTAATCACTAATAAACTATACTATTACTTAACAAATATCACAATATTACACAACAAAGCCGTAACCAATCACTCCAACCAGTCGTAAACAAAGGAGTGGAATCTTTTGACGTCAGTACTCGAAAATGGCTGCGTACTCGTATATGCGCGTTCTTCTCATCTCCATATCTCTGGTCCTACAAAATATTGATGACATTTTCTGGTAGAAATCGGCTTTAGAACATCTAAACCACTTTTCCGCTTCTGCAACGGTATTTGAGGCGCTTTCGGGTATGATGTGTCAAGTTCTGTGTGTTTGAGACTCCGTTTTGCTTGTGTGCCGTTCATACCCGAACGCTATATAGGATCCAGTTATTATATTTGTTTTGTGTCTATGAACTAACCTTAAATTTAAGATGCAAATGCTATAATTTGCAAATAGAAATGGAAAAAATATTTGAGGAAGTTATGGTAAGTTATATTTTTGTTAATTAGCAGATTGACTTGGCAAGAGAATAAGCGAAGGTCCATAAAACATCAAACTGACAATCAATGATTCTACTGCGCAACTCGGAGCGTCACGGCTGGTGCTCGAGGGGGCAGGGGGGGGGGGGGGAGGAAAAAAGAGCAACTCTAGAGCATCAAGCTCAAGCATACCTACCCGAAAGAATGAAATGGAAGTGGAGTACTCCTGAGTAGCTCTGGAGTGTTCTAAGTGTAATACCCGAAAGCGACTCTGATTATAAGAAAGTATATCGTTTCTATAATATCGTCACCACAAAAGTAAGGTTGCTTTTGAATTCTTCTTCTTCTTGCTCGAATCCTTTCTTGGGCTGTAATCACATCGCTTGAATTCAACGCCATCTTTTGAGAGCAAAAGCCTTCGCCCCGTACATTTTCGAAGTGCCATCGAAGCAATGATCCCGCACTAAAAACCGAAAATCAAATATTTAGCGCCCAATAAATTAGGGACCGGATCGCCGTAACGTGTTCCAGCGCGTCATCAATACAACGGGACGGCGGCAACTCCGTTTTGGAGTCGGACCACATCACAAATATCCCGGCGGCGGAAAACCTTGATAAATGTCCGGTTTAATATCGGCCGTGATTAACGGACAGGTTCACCGGTCATGAAACTACCAGCGTTATAGCAGAGCATAGAAAACAACCAGCAGTCTCACTCCCCATGGCGGGAAAATTCTGCGCGCCTGTTCGCGCAGCCGCCATGTAGGAATAGATTCTGTCAAATGGATGCAGTGTCGGGGCGATTGGGCAGTTCTTTTTTGGCTGTATGAGAGATATTACAGTGCCGTGGATTGTGCTTTTTTGTAAATTGTGCTTTGTGCTAGTATCTTTAAATGAAGAATCCCAGGAAGGAGTCAGAGCTGCTTGTGCTTACCACACACTATATACTTAACTTATACTACTCTGTATTTCTGCATTGATTTTCCCTCAGAGAAATAACCAAGGATAGAGGGAGCAACAGCTTCAAAATACATACGTTTGTAGTCAACCAACATCTTATGCAAATTTACCGAAGTAAACAAACATTAGGCCCGTGTGTACAACGTTTACCTGAGATAGGTTATATCCTGAGAAATATCAATTTAGCCACATACCACACACTTTCTGCGTCCCATTGTATACAAAATCAGTCACTATATCCTAAATACTAATAAATAACCTATAAATTAACAGAAAAAGAATTAAAAACGGGAAAAGTGCATACGTAAACAATCGGAAAACTTGACATGCTGGGCATACACAAAACAAATACCGCTGAGTTAACGGACGCGACGCCAGCGGGAGGCGGGGCATCAACAGCAGCGTTGCCATGTCGGGCGGTTTGAGGTATCTGTGACGATTTTATTAAAGTGATAATTCGATACTATAATTACAGCGCAATTTAGTTTTAGTTTAAAACTGTTACATACAAGAAATTAATAACTACATTTGTTAATTTAGCGTTATGGGAGGTGCGCCTTCATTGAATCCCATTATTAAACCCTTCTATTTTGAAATAAAATGCTGTAAACAATGGAGTACGTGGCATCACTCAAAAAGATGTTGGCTTTGTTTACTTTTTGTCCTTACTCCCTCTATCCTTGGCACGGGCGTAGCCAAGGGGGGGGTTTCGGGGGTTCAACCCCCCCCGAAATAAGCAAAATATTACCTAATATTATACCGAAAAAATACGAGGAGTGAAGAGTTAAATTATTATTACGTTTGAATATATGTAGTAATAGTAGCGCCTCGCGCCATCTTTTGACGAGAGGCAGACGCAGTTGCAGCCGAACTATTTTGTATTGTAGGGACACTTTGCGTTGTTTCTCGATTATTCGCCACGCCCCTCGGTCGAAATGAGCGGAACTTTGTGGAGGTTCGTGGAAGTTTCTGGACGGCTACTGGGCTGCTATATAAGCGGCGCCGCGGCGCTTACGGCAGTATTGTTCCATGCGAACTCGAAGCGAATAAAAGTGAAAAGTGGTGAACGAATAGTGAAGAGAATTAAGTGTACCGTGTAAGTGAGTAATTTTAGTGCGCTGTTATTGCGCAGATGAAGTAGTGGATATATTTAAAAGAAAAAGCCGAAGATTTCTTCTTTAATGGTTTTAGATTTAGCGCAGAGGAACGAAATTAATTTATCCATTTCATTTAAAGTTAAGAACTTTATAAATATGTCGTAGTTTTTCGGATAAATATATATATATTAAATTTCATGTAAGTATATTTTTGTTGTTTTATTTACTTCTCAAACTAAACCCCCCCCAAACTAAATCCTGGCTACGCCCGTGATCCTTGGTTATTTCTCTGAGGATTTTCCCGACTACACCTTTGACTTCTATTCCCCCATAATGGCTCAAGGTCATTGAATTTGCGGATGATTTCTCAAGAGTAAGTTGTACTGCTGGTTGTTTTATATGCTCTGGTTATAGATCGCGCGGACCTCGGGGCTCTCCTTTCGAGTCGCAACTTGCCCGAGCCGGAAGTTTGAATTTCTAAATGAAGTTGAAGAGTGCGCTTATGATCTCCGAGCACCGCGGGTTTATTAGGTGCGTCCATTTTCTAAATTAAACTTGAAGAGCGGCTCTGTGCACTAGGTGACACGAAACGTAATGAAGGAGTTTGGTATTGCCTAGTTTTTAAGGTGGATTTTGCACGACCTGTGAAAAACGTGGGCACATTCGAACTACCATTGTCACGCAATTAATTTAGGAGCTGTAGATGGCGCTACAATCAAAACAATTGTCGGCTTCCATCAGGGCCGTATCTAGGGAAAATTTGGGAGGGGGGGGGGGGTTCAGGATCGGGTCAAGCTTTTGTGGGGCTGGGTGCCAGATGAAAGTGCGGGGCCCCGGCAAGAAATTATTTAATCCATTAAGAAAAAATTTCTGAAAATTTATACGCCACTAGAATGGTACCTACCTATATTTTTTGCATGTCGCTTTTTAAAAAAGTAGGCCGGGGCGATGAGTTTAGATCACTTCAGTGACGTACTTATACAGTGTGGATAGAAATTGTGGAATATTGCTTATATTTCTTAAAGTATTCCTCATATCAAAAACATGTTTTAATAAAAGTGTTAGGGGAAATTATTTCCCGTTTAGTGATATCAAGCAATCTTTCGTAGCACAAAAAATTTGGTTGCCATGGTAACCGACTTGATTTTTTTAAATATACGTTTTTTGGTGAAAATTGATACATTGGAACTTTCTGAATACGATACAATACAATTTTAATGGGGTCGCATAAGAAAAAAATACAAAAAAATAAGTTTTCTATTATGCTATTGACAATGTTTATCAAAATAATTATTAACATCAAGTTGGGAAACTGTCACTAGCTGTGTAACTGTGTACATTGTTACACTAAACGTACTTTTTTACTCAATTTTCTGTGTACTTAAGTACTTAGTATGTTAACCTGTATTCTTTCCGTTTCACTTAATTCAAGCGCCATTATAACTTACTAAGTACTTAAGTTAATAGTTTTTGAGATATGAACCAAAGTTATATATTTTTTTAAATGGAAACTATTAACGCTACCAAAAAACTAATTATTCCATTCGATTCTACGCCAAAAATTTGTCGATATATTATATAAGTTGTAGCCAGGAGAGAGGTTTCCAAAAATCGAAAATTTCAGTCCTGCGCCAATGCGCGGAAACTATAAAACTTATCTAAAATCTGATTGGTCCAGCAAATTCCCCTTAAAAAAGTAATACAGTGACGTGAAAACCGCAGCTTTAATAATAACCGAGATTTTTGAGAAAAACACGTAAAAACACCCAAAATGGGACACCCTGTACATACTAACAGGGCAAGATAAATAAAAGCTTGTAAACATGGTTAAATATAAATACATAATATGATGTAACATGAATTATTTATATAAAGATTGGATCAATCTAGAAATGGATAAATAGACAGATTCCGAATTTGAATTTTTAAAATGTTACGATGGAAAATTCATACATATTTGCCTCCTACTGTATACCTATACGTAAATGACTCCCCTTACTCCCTAAAAATATGATTTAAATTACAAACAAACGTTGGATATATTCAAAGAAACCCAAACATATCCCAAGCCAAGAAATAATACCGAGAATCCATCTACCTACATTTGAGGTTTTCCCTCATGATGCATGATGTTCCTGTTTTCCGTGGAAGATTACATCTGTGTTTGCCTACTGGTATCAGGTATCAAAAGCAATCCGAATATCGCTTTTATCTAGTGCATACGTTTTTACCATGATATATCGGGAGTCAATATTATCGAACATCAATTTAATGCCAAATGAAAAACCGAAAGGTCTATTTGCTTTCGCGAAACTTTACCAAAGAAAGTTAATAAAAACCGATGGGAATGGATACGCTACTTCCGCAACGAGTGTTTTTGATCTATCTGGGAAATAATGGCAAATTAATATAGGAGAATATACCCAGAGCCGATTAAAGCTCTTTAAAAACACTTTCTACATAAATGGGTAGGTATACAAATTCTGAAATTGCCTTACAAGTAAGGTTTTTAAGTCTTTCATTTATTTTTGTTTTGTTATCTGAAAAAAAAAAAACGTATTAAAATAAGTTGCTAAGAATTAAAAATTACATCCTGGTATTACATTTGATAATAATCGGCCTCTTTCTAAAATATTTTCAACTTCCGATTATACCGGTTATACCGGAAGTCGATAGCAACATTGTTATTTCAAATAGAACACCCTATATATTATTACACCATTTGGTTCCCTATTAAATTCCAAATCTTTTTTCTGAATATAATGTGTACCCTGTTCCTACCCTTTTCGGCCATGGATTTTTCATTTGTGATTGTCATTTATTGTGTTCCAAACAATAAAATATTAACTGTTGACAAGAATGGCTCAAATTAACTATTCTAACGAAGATATTTTGAATATGTTTAACACTCATGGAGAGTGTATAAAAGAATTTTAGAAAGAACAATTAGAGTTTTTAATGGAAGGCATTTACATTTACCACCCTTGACGAAAAGAAAATTCAGAAAGTTCGAAGTGTTTTACTTATACCTTATACCTATGTAGTTTCTTGTTTTTTCTTCTAGTACCTATTATTATATAATTGTTAGTATTATTTAATTTTGTATTTTTGTTTCTCAGGGAAAAAATATTATTAAATAGCCCTTAACATTGTCATATAATTGCGTTATTTCATTTTCCATGGCCCCCTATAATGTGACGCTCCTTGAGAAATGGCATCTTTGTTGATACAGAGCAGAAAAAATACGTATTTTGCGTAATAACGAAGCAACCGCTTTATTTAGACATATAGTGTGTGTTATATCTTTTTGAACTATCTTTTCACAAGCATTTCAATGGTGCAATAAAAAATATGGGTTCCATTTGAAAAAAATGAGATTTTTCATTTTTTCGATGTTGATATTCGGAATTTTTTCCCGAACACCCTGTACAACATTTTGAAATGGCATACAGACCATTTAATAAAGTTAACTTTAGCCTACGACAGTCCAAAATTTCAGTTTACCAGATTAATAAATTTCAAAGTTATCATCACTATGGTCGATGGCTAAAACACTCAAAAAAATCAAAAATTTGCGAATATCTCGAAAAGGGTTAGGAATAGGGTACACATTATATTCAGAAAAAAGATTTGGAATTTAATAGGGAACCAAATGGTGTAATCATATATAGGGTGTTCTATTTGAAATAACAAAGTTGCTATCGACTTCCGGTATAACCGGAAGTGATCGGAAGTTGAAAATATTTAAGAAAAAAGTTTACAACCTGTTATATAAGTAACCAAAATTTCAAATCAAAATTCGCACTCCTTCCCAGTAAACTTCTAATGAACCACTTACGTGAATCACCCTGTATGTCCCAGAAATGTGAATGTACGAAAAAATAAACATTTCTACATACAATGAAACAATAATCACTTGTGTTTTCCTTTATAAAAATTGCTTTTATAGGATATCAGGTTTTTGGCTTATCAGATTCAGGCTAAGGATTTAGTCAAAAATCACTATGTCAGCTACTGGATAAAAAATATAAATTTTAAAATATTGTTTATAAAAATATATATTTGATTTGGGCTGTTGGTAATTATTTCCAATGATGTATCTCCTAGTTACTCCATATTAAGAATCATCAATAAACTTGAATAAAATTAAAGGTTTATGTTGAGACTAATAACATGGGAGGATTTTTCCTAAAACAAAAATACATGTAGTAGGTTTTATGCCCTATTTATTTAATACACAGGATGTTTCATTAAGGGTGAAGAGGTATCATATCTCAGGAATTAATAGTCCTGGAGCTTTGGGAAAAAAATCTTCTTAAGTAATGTGGTCACGAAATATTGCTGGAAATTATTTTTAAGTTCGTAGGTCGGCCCCTAGGGGGCGTATTCGAAAAAATAAATTTGAAAAATGAGTTTTCTCAAAAGAATTACTAATAAAGGCATATCAAAAATAATTTTATTGTACTCTTCTTTCAAATAACATAATAATTATTCTTTTGGCGATAACTCCGAAACTAATGAAGATATCGATTTGAACTTGTTATTTTGTTATCAATTTAATCTACTTTTCGATTATAACAGAATAAATATGTCATTGCATTTAAAATTTAGGAGAAAATTGTAATAAAAGGGAAAAAGAAACGCTCTCTCCAACAAAATTCAACCAATTAGGTTAAGCCACAACGGAGTTAGCAGCATTTTTGCGAGTCAAGGTTTATCCGCCCGTTTCACCTCTATTTGACGATCTAGAGCAAAAAATCCTTAACGAAAATTGTTCAGAATTTGCTGAAGAGTGCAATAAAATTATTTTAGATATACCTTTATTAGTAATGTTTTTGAGAAAACTAATTTTTCAAATTTACTGTTTTGAATACTAGCGGCTGACCTACGAACTTAAAAATAATTACAGCGATTTTTAGTGACCACATTACTTAAGAAGATTTTTTTCACAAAGCTCCAGGACTATTAATTCCTGAGATATGGTACCTCATCACCCTTAAATAAACACCCTGTATGCAATTATAAAATAACAACAATTTAACAAGAAACATACAAAACTACTACCTTAGAAATTGAAAATAATAATAAATTACCTTTCTTAGATGTTTCTATACTGAAATCAGATAGTATAGAAACTAGTGTCTATAGAAAACCAACACATACTAATAGATATCTCCATTTCAACTCCAATCATCATATACCCCGATTACTGTAACAAGTCCCGATTTTGTAAGATGACATTCTCCACAAAATCCCTAGGAAATTTTCTGTTAACCATGGGTGTATATGTGTCTCAACCAGTTAATGACGTCACTCATTGATTTATGATATGAAAAGTTACCCAAGTGATACGAAAAAAAGAGCATAATAAAATAAAAACCCTATTGCAATCACGATTATACCGCTATAAATAAAAATAACTATGACTACAACTCATTTTCATAATAATTTCAAACGTCATGGAAACACTTTTCATTTTGGTATTTTGGTATAATGAGCTGCTTTTGGCAGCATCTATGGGCTGATTCAGGCAAATTTAGCTTCGTTGTGTCAAAGTGACAGTGAAGGCTTTCCAGATCGTTTCAAACTGGTTCAAACATTCGGCAATGAAAATATTCGCGGGTTTTCTACGTTTCGTGAGTTTTTCCGTCATCTGTGTTGTTCTTGTTCGTGTTACTTTTCGTGTTATTAGTGCAAATGGGCTCGTTACTGACCTGAACTTATGACCCGGTTGCATTTTTTGCCGCCAACTTAGGATATCGAAATTACCAATTGACAGACCCAGTAAGGACTTCTTAAAATAATTTGAGTATACTAGTGTTAAAAAGGAGTAATTAAAAGTTTGTATGACAGGGCTAAAGAGATTCGTTCTAATCACACAAAATTTGAGGAGGAAATTAAACATATAAAATATGTTCTTGAGAAGAATAGTTATCCTATTGAATTTGTTGAGCAAGTTTTTCAGGATTGCCAACAAAATAACAATGCTAATAGAATTAGAGAAATAAATCTGGCGGACCAACCAGTAAATTTAATTATTCCTTATATTCCTGGATCAGATAAGCTAAAACGCATAGGCAATCGTTTTAATGTCAGAACAGTATTTTAAACCAAAAATACACTAAGATCGATGCTAGTTAAAACCAAACCATTTAATGAGGTACAAAGTTCAAAAAATTGCATTTATAAAATTCCTTGTGAATGTGGAAAGTTCTATGTTGGGGAAACTTGTAGGCCATTTAACGTTCGTTTAAAAGAACATAAAAATTATATCAGGCAAAATCAAATTTCTAAGTAGAAAATATGTGAACATTCTTTTAATAACAATCATAGGATATTGTGGGATAGGTCCAAACCAATTCGCAAAGAAGAAGTAGGAAATAGACGAAAAATTAAAGAATCTGCATTTATTCTAGGAAATACGGACAACTGTGTTGCTGAATGTTCAGTGGAATTCAGTAAAATATTATTGCCACTTATTCAAAGAGAAGTTAGTATAGATAATTAGATAGAACACAGGGTACAATATCAGGCAGGTGGCTAGGCTATTGTTTCTGTTGTCATGACATTTTAACCTGAAATTTATTAATCTGTCACTTCACTTTGACGTGGCATGATCTTTGAGAAAGGAGGAAGATTTATTCTCCGAAAGCTCAGAAAACAAATTTGTTGAAGTTATTTTTTGAGTTACACGTTTAAAGTTTCGTTCATTCACTGTTAAGAATTTATGAATTTTCCAGGCAACGTGCATTTAGATATCTACCGGTAAAATTTTCGTAAATGAATAAAACCATAAAACTTACTAATTTCAAGGTGGTTACGTTTCATCACGTAAGGTATAACACTCGTTAGGTATAACACTCTCAAACAGTCAAAACCAAAACCCTGGAAGCCTATGTAGGAACAAATTCTCTTTTGATGGCCTTAACCCACTTTTCCCTTAAAATGGGGTCTTTGAGGAGGAAAAAGCGGACACGTTATAAAATACAATCAAGAAAGTCAAGATTTGGACGAAATAACCTACGCAAGTCATCTGAATATCAATATTTTACTAGTACCGCCTTTATAGTTTCCCTTGCAGTTGGGAACGGAACACGTCCACGGCATGACTTAAATAAGTCCGAAACTATAGATACAACCTAAAACCTATAAACTAAAATTGAACTTTAGTCACTTTATTCTGAACCACTGCTGTTTTACCACCTTATTAATAAAACTCCACGTCCTGTATTACTAAAAAACACAGTCCAACACACAACAAACTTTACAAAAAGCTACCTCCCTGCCTCCCTGTGATGACTTAGTGACGTTTCGCGTCGCCAGCTGGCAGGCCTTTATCAGTGTGACGGTGCCGGCGCAAGGCGCAAGATTCCGCAAGAGCAAGCGATTCGTCGAAACTGGTGAATTTAAAAAGGCGCGTTCGCCGTGTTGCGTAATGCGTAACGTTGCGTTGTCAGAATGTTAGATCTATTCTGTTTACGAGAAGCATATCATCGCACATCCTTTACATTTTAGGGAGGGCTAATAGAGATGTAGGGGGGGCTAAGCCCCCCTAGCCCCCCCCCTAGTTACGTCTATGCGAAAACCCCAATTAAAAATTAAATGGATCTATTTGCGCCACAAATAAATTTTAGAAAATACTACAAAAATACCTAAGAATACGAAATAAAATGTTAAAAATCGTAGACCGAAAAAGTGAGGTTAAGAAACAATGAACAATGTATCGAGATTAGTTCAGCTAATGACCACTTGGAGCTTTTGAATTCCCCGATGCCAATAAAACTGCGCATTTCGTCGTGGTCTCAGAGAAATAACCAAGGATAGAGGGAGTAAGAACAAAAAGTAAACAAAGCCAACATCTTTTTGAGTGATGCCGCGTACTCCATTGTTTACAGCATTTCATTTCAAAATAGAAGGGTTTAATAATGGGATTCAATGAAAGCACACCTCCCATAACGCTAAATTAACAAATGTAGTTATTAATTTCTTGTATGCAACAATTTTAAACTAAAACTAAATTGCTCTGTAATAAATTATAGTATCTAATTATCACTTTAATAAAATCGCCACAGATACCTCAAACCGCCCGACATGGCAACGCTGCTTTTGCTGCCGCTGGCGCCGCGTCCGTTAACTCAGCGGTATTTGTTTTGTGTATGCCCAGCATGTCAAGTTTTCCGATTGTTTACGTATGCATTTTTCCCGTTTTTAATTGTTTTTCTGTTAATTTATAAGCTGTTTATTAGTATTTAGGAGATAGTGACTGATTTTGTGTACAATGGGACGCAGAAAGTGTGTGGTATGTGGCTAAATTGATATTTCTCAGGACATAACCCATCTCAGGTAAACGTTGTACACACGGGCCTAATGTTTGTTTACTTCGGTAAATTTGCATAAGATGTTGGTTGACTACAAACGTATGTATTTTGAGGCTGTTGCTCCCTCTATCCTTGGTTATTTCTCTGAGGTCGTGGTGAACCCTGGGCTGGGGGGCTGGGGGCTGGGGGGTAGGGGACAGAGGACGGGGGCAACGTTGGATTGATTGACCGTAGCCGTGGCGGGAGGCGGCGAGCCGGCCCTGCCGCTGACAGCGATCATTTTCCAAGTGTTAATGAAGGGTTTTTTGAATACAAAACCCCATAGTTCATTGGCGACAAGCTATGGCGGCCGCCCCGGTATACATTATTGGCAATGACAGCAGCCGCACGGCCATCATTTATAAGCGCTAGGTCGATTAGATGCATAGCTGGCTGTGGCTCGGCGGTGGACGGGTCCTAGCCAGCTTACAGTGTTTCCAACTCGCCAACAGCGTTGCCGCAGCTACTTGTTTAAACTCGCCACTGTTAAAAACACAACTCCCCATTTAACCTTCCTTCTACCTCCGCTAGTTTCCGAGATCCTTATACTGATCACGGGCGTAGCCAAGGGGGGGGGTTTCGGGGGTTCAAACCCCCCCCCCCCCCGAAATAAGCAAAATATTACCTAATATTATACCGAAAAAATACGAGGAGTGAAGAGTTAAATTATTATTACGTTTGAATATATGTAGTAATAGTAGCGCCTAGCGCCATCTTTTGACGAGAGGCAGACGCAGTTGCAGCCGAACTATTTTGTATTGTAGGGACACTTTGCGTTGTTTCTCGATTATTCGCCACGCCCCTAGGTCGAAATGAGCGGAACTTTGTGGAAGTTCGTGGAAGTTTCTGGACGGCTACTGGGCTGCTATATAAGCGGCGCCGCGGCGCGTGACCGCGCTTACGGCAGTATTGTTCCATGCGAACTCGAAGCGAATAAAAGTGAAAAGTGGTGAACGAATAGTGAAGAGAATTAAGTGTACCGTGTAAGTGAGTAATTTTAGTGCACTGTTATTCGATGACCTTGTTAAGGATAGATACGTGAATCATTATTACTGTCGAAAAATGGAGGGGAAAAAAGAAAGGGTGATAAACCTAAAGGTATGGACTACTGGAAAAAGTGGTGTAGTCAAGGTCAAGGGGTTTCTAATAAAGAAACTAATTTGGATTTAGCTATCAAAGCTTCAGCTACCTTGCATGCTGATAAGAAGACTGCCTACCCCGAAATCTAGTTTGGAATGCCTAGATATGTGCGATAAAAACCTTTATCCTAATATTTACACATTACTACAAATCTTGGCTACCATTCCTGTATCCACTGCTACCCCAGAAAGGTCTTTCTCCAGCCTAAGGAGACTGAAAAACTATTTACGAAACACTACAAGTGAAAACAGACTTAATGGTTTGGCACTAATGAACATTCACTATGGAACAGAAATTCATGCAGATCAAGTAGTGGATATATTTAAAAGAAAAAGCCGAAGACTTCTTCTTTAATGGTTTTAGATTTAGCGCAGAGGAACGAAATTAATTTATCCATTTCATTTAAAGTTAAGTTAATATATAGATATTAAATTTCATGTAAGTATATTTTTGTTGTTTTATTTACTTCTCAAACTAAACCCCCCCCCCCCCAAAACTAAATCCTGGCTACGCCCGTGATACTGATCATACAAAAAACCTCACCCTGTGTAAACAAAAAGTAAATCCCGATTGCCGTAAGAAGTCCGGATTTTGTCAGATGACAATTCTTTACAAAATCCCTAGGAATTTTCTGTTGTCCATGGGTATAACATTGGCATATACACGGTGATTCAGTTTCGGTGCTCACCATGGGGATCTCGGAAACCGTAACAGATACGAAGTCGGTCAATGGGGGCAAAGTTGCGCCTTTGGTGAACTAACAATATGCCGTTAAGAAAGTTAAAATATTTTGATGGGTTGCTGAGATATTTAAGAAAAACCGAATTTTTGAAAATTAGATTTTATTTTTTCTTTCGCCATTTGCGATAATATTGAAAAGTAAATTATACTTTTTCACTGCATCTTTTTCTAGACTACGTCATGGTATTTTTAGATTTTCGGGATGACGTTTTGTTTTTGAGATAGAGGGATCATTTTCATTTTTATAAATACGAACCTGGATTTTTATTGCATATTTCGAAATGAATCGTTCTCCTGAGTACAACGATGTATGACACATAGGTACATATTTTTTCGTTTTGGCCGCTAAAATGCACATTTACTAAGAACAAAATTAATACGGCCATGGACTATGCATTTTTCTCTTTTTTTTTCAAAGCTATTTTAATTATAACAGGTAATCATTATTTTAATACCTACTGGATTAATTAAACTCCATGTTTGTCATGTTTGAAATTCTTTTTTATACTTTAGGTAAAATGTATCGCAATATTGTTAATAATTATTATTGTTGTTATGAAAAAAATTTAAAGTATTTATAAAAAAGAATTTCAAAACATGACAAACATGGGGTTTAATTAATCCAGTAGGTATTAAGATAATGACCTTCTGTTATAATTGGAATAGCTTTGAAAAAAAAGAGAAAAATGCATAGTCAAGGACCATATTAATTATTTTCGTAGTAAATGTGCATTTTAGCGGCCAAAACAAGAAAAAATATGCATGTGTCATACATCGTTGTTCTCAGGAGAACGATTCATTTCGAAATATGGAATAAAAAGTCCAGGTCTGTATTTAAAAAAAAAAAAAATGATCCCTCTATCTGAAAAACGAAACGTCGTCCCGAAAATCTATCTAAATACCGCAATGTAGTACAGAAAAAGTTGCAATGGAATGGTATAACTTATTTTTCAATATTATCGCAAATGGCGCCAGAAAAATAAAATCTAATTTTCAAAAATTCGGTTTTTCTTAAATATCTCAGCAACCCATAATAATGTTTGAACTTTCTCAACGGCATATTGTTAGGCGCCCAAAGGCGAAAGTTTGCCTCCTTTGACCGACTTCGTATCTGGTACGGTTTCCGAGATCCCCATGTTGAGCACCGGAACTGAATCACCCTGTATGCATTGCAACCAGTTAATGACGTCACTAATTGATGTATGGTGGTAAAAGGTTGCCAAGTGATACTAAAAGAGCATAATAAAATAAAAACCCTATTGCAATCACGATTATACCGCTACAAAAATAACAATAATAATTATGACTACAACTCATTTTAATAATAATTTAAAACGTAATGTGGAGGTTTTCCGTATCGTTCAAACTGGTTCAAACATTCGGCAGTGAAAATATTTACCGTTATCTGTGTTGTTCTTGTTCGTGTTATTAGAGTAATTCATTGTGCAAATGGGCTCGTTACTGACCTGCTCTTATGACCTGGTTGCATTTTTTGCTGCATTGATGCCAACTTAGGATGGCGAAATTACCAATTGACAGCCCTAGTAAGGACTTCTTAAAAAATGTGACCCTATAATTGTTATTAAAATAAAATAAAAAAGAAAACAAGTAAAGCCGATCTTACCAGAGCTTATTAAAACGACTCTAATTTGAAAATTTTAAGATTGAATTAAAGTTTTATATCTTGCAACCTTTGTACATAATATCTTTGCATAACTTAGAAGGAAATAGTAAAATGTCATGCAGAATTGAAAATTTTGTCAATTTTGACAAAAATATATAAAGGTATGGTATAAAAATGAAGTCACTTGGAACATCATAAAAATGCATGGGCGGTGTTTGCTTTGTAAAACAAGACGGAGTTCTAGGCGGCGCGCAACCCAAAATTTTATTTAAATGCTCTAAAAAAGAATAAAATAAACTTTGAAATAATTCAAACCAAAGCAAACCAATAATTTTGTTTCACACAAAGCAACACCACACAAAAATCTATACACAAAACCAAAATCCGTAAAATAAAGCGCAATCCTTATTTCCGTGCACGGCACTGGTTATACTGGCCTAACTGGCCCACGTCGACAGCTGTCCATGGATCTCCGAAACGCCGACCAATCAAATCGCTACGCCCGCTTTCTTATTGGCTGCCTCCTTGACTAGGTCGACGTCGACCGCATAAAAACCTTTGAATTTTATACGGGTGATTTCTACTGATAAGTCTGGTATTTTTACCAGTAGCAGAGCGTGGAAAATGCTATAAAATATCAAGTGAGTTCATTTATATTTTACCAGGGTAGCTCGAGAACAGGCGCTTAGGCAAAACACTTTTTTAACCATAATAAACTGAACCTGGTATTAGTAGTAAAAAGAGATAAGGGAGACAGAGAAGATAGATATTGTAGTATTATTGTAGTCTCATGCTCGCTTAATATATCACCAATATTTGCATGGGTTATTACACTGTTCGACGGCTGGCCACTTGTGCAGCGAAATGCGGTGGATAGCCGTGCCATAATTTCAAAGATCTTAGGATATACTTGCGTAAATAGTTATAATCGATATGGCTTTTTGACAATATTGTATGGTGCATTAACCTTTACGTTGTGTTTGACGACAACCTTAAAAAAACCTTAAAAGTAAAATTTCATGTTGCTTGTAGAATATGTATATTTTTGAAAATTGCCTGATGCTTATGTCCTATATTCTTTTTGTGACGCCAATTAGAGTTTTTTTATGCTGTTTCAAGTGACTTTAGCATTACGATAGGTACTAAACGTACAATATATACAGGAACTTATTTACAATTTATACTTAGAATTTTCGTCAATATTAATAAAAATAGATTCTTTAATATTCTTTTTTGAAAACAAAGTATTGTAGGATTGTTAAGATCAAAATTTTGTTCAGAAGTGTAGCAATGAGTTGAAATTGCTGTGGTCATTTTGTGCTGTGGTCTTCTGTATTCACTCATTCTATTAATTAAATAATTTTTTGTTTGTCCAATCTAAGTCACTTGGCAGTTGAAGCTTGATAAATACTTTGTAAACTAAATTTTATTGAAAGTTATCTCGGGTTTTGTCTTTATTTTTTTTTTTAGTCACTGATTTAGTTTTTTGTAAGAGGGCACTAATTTAATATTAACTTTTGAAAAAAATCTTGATACATTTTGAAAAAGAATGGGCACAAATGGTATGAAAAATCTACGAGCTAAATTAGGTGTGCTGTAGAAAATGTTATTAATAACATATGTGTTATTTTTTTGTAGAGTCAATATAATTGACAAAAATGTAAACTTTTTGAAAAAAATAATTTTGTTGTACTCTTTGATCCACTACCCAGCCAATACAGCTCACAATAAATTAATAACTTGGATCGCTAAAGACCACATCTAGTTGTTAATAATATTTTTTGGGTAACCATTTTCAAGCAGGTAAATTTTTTTGCAACAGTAAAATTATTTTTGCAAAAAGTTTAAAAATCTATGGGAAGAATAATGTTTAATATACCAATCCGTTATTGCAGTATTAATCTTGTAAATTTTTGGTCTTTGATTTATAAACTTTCCTCTAGAGAAAAAAGTTTAGAGGCGTCAAATCAATCATCAACTTATTTTCAGCATTTTAGTCTTGTGTAATTTTTTAACTTTATTATTGGTCACAGTTCTTTCGTTTCTCTCTCTCTTACACACACTTAATTCTTTAAACTGAAACATGTTGCCAACTGCTAAATAACTTGCTTTCTTGTCTGTCTGTTTGTTTGTCATCCTATCTTCTTAACTCGTTTTTAACACGTTATTTTTATATATTACCAGCTTATGGGATGTAGATTTATCAGTGGCGTGCTTGGAGGTAACTAGCACCCCATTTTTGAATATAATTTCTACGCCAATGGCATTTGAAAAAGTTCGGTTAATTTTTTAATTTATAGCATCAGCTTCTTCAAAGTTTCGTCTTCTTTTAAACCCTTTCTTCAAGTTGTAGAAAAACCGTAAATTTTTAGATTGTCCTTAATTTTTTACGGGTCAGAAGGTTTTTCAAAAATTTAAAATTTAGTTTAGTATTAAAGCGGTAGCTAAATTGCAACGCGAATCGGTAACTTCTCTTTAAAAGCCATTTGAGAATAACGAAATGGAGAAACAATAAAGTGCACGAAGTAAATTAACGCCGCCGGAGAAAAAATTTAATTTTAAACCGAGACAAATGGTCCCAATGTCAAGGATATCCATTAGGAGTCGCGCGAAACCAGCAGCAAAGTGACTACCCTGCATACTTAAATAATGTTTAGTTGTGGGTCGGTTCTTGGCGAAACAAGTAAATAGTTGGGAGCCAGGCTGTTCACGTTTTCGACACATAGGCGTCCCACACCGTTAATTATATTTGTTTTAGTTGTCAAGAAACCATGGACGTACCCAGCTTTTGGCCTAAGACACCAACTTTTTAACCGACTTCAAAAAAGGAGAAGGTTATCAATTCGGTTGTATGTTGTTTTTATGTTTGTTACCTCAGAACTCCATCATTTATAAACCGATTTGGACAATTCTTTTTTATTTGAAAGGGTATACCTACAGTATGGTCCCATTTATATTTGAAGAAAAAATTCCATCCCTAAGGGTGGACAAATAGGGGATGAAATTTCATATTGAACCGGTTTCGATGATTCTTTTTTATTAGAAAGGCAGAACCTTAGAGATGGTCACATTTAAATAAAAAAAAAAATCCACCCGTAAGGGTAGATAAATAGGGGATGGAAGTTCATATTGGACCGATTTGGATGATTCTTATTTTATTAGAAAGGGGTTACCTTAGGGATGGTCACATATAAATTTGAAGAGAAATTAAATTTGAAGGGAAAAATTTCAATCCTAAAAGTGGACAAATAGGGGATGGAATTTAATATTGGACCGATTTCGATAATTCTTAATAATTCACTAAAAAATAAGAAATAAAAAAAAAATTAACAAAAAAATTAAAACTGACTTGAAAAATTTGCCGTATGCACATTTCAACTAAAATTTTAGAAATATTTTTCTCTTTCTAAATTGAGTTATCTTTGGAGTCGGTGACAGTAAGTTATGATGTATGTAGGATATGATGTATTCATATCTGAATAGATTTAAATTCCTTACCTTGAGTGTCACCAAATCCAAAGATAACTGAATTTAGAAAGATAAAAATATTTCTAAAATGTTAGTTGAAATGTGCATACGGACGAATTTGTGAAGTCGGTGTTATTTTTTGTTTTTTTTTTTTAATTTTTAGTGGAGTGTGCTAGTGCGCATACAGGCAAATTTTTGAAGTCGGTTTTAATTTTTTTGTTAAAATTTTTTTTGCCAAATTTTTAGGTTTCGACGTTTTATAAAATTTTGAACCGAGTTAATGAATAAAAATTGTTGCATTTTTTGCCGAAACAATTCTTCCACTCACGTGATAATAATAAGTAATAACTCGGATATAGTGTTATTTACTTCCCTAGTTTAGTAGTAAGAGAAGCTTAATATAAAATAACGTCTTATTTATACAAAAATAGTTATTTATGTACGAAGGCACTGAAGTTCAACTTTTTATGACGCATGTGGAATTTAGTTGCCGAGGCCTCTGGCCGAAAAAAATGTTTTATTAGGCAAAAAAAGAATCATAAGTGATCACCCGTATATGGGTTCCATTTGAAAAAAATGAGATTTTTCAATTTTTCGATGTTGATATTGGGTATTTTTTCCCGGTCACCCTGTACAATATTTTGAAATGGCATACAGACCATTTAATAAAGTTGACTTTTGCATATGACAGTCCAAAATTTCAGTTTTCCAGATTCATAAATTTCAAAGTTATCATCACTATGGTCGATGGCTGCAACACTCAAAAAAATCAAAAATTTGCGAATATCTCGAAAAGGGTTAGGAATAGGGTACACATTATATTCAGAAAAAAGATTTCGAATTTAATAGGAAACCAAATGGTGTAATAATATATAGGGTGTTCTATTTGAAATAACAAAGTTGCTATCGACTTCCGGTATAACCGGAAGTGATCGGAAGTTGAAAATATTTTAGAAAGAAAGTTTACAACCTATTATATAAGTAACCAAAATTTCAAATCAAAATTCGCACTCCTTCACCGTAAACTTCTAATGAACCACTTACGCGAATCACCCTGTATAATCGCGAAATTTCCTTAAACAATATTAAAAATATCCCAAGTTATTTGTGACTTTCGGCGGGGCTGGCGCCCATATTTCACCGCCGACGGTATGTTTTTCTTGCGGCGTCGAACCGAACGGCCAAAAACCAAATGAAATATACAAAATACGTGTTAAATTTATCACCGTTTTTATCTCTCGCGTTTTGTCGCCTCCGCGCAACTGTTTGGCCGTTTGGTTTCGCTTCTTGTGCCCGTCGGTTTTTTATTTTTGGCCACAGTCGACCTGTGGGTCCGGTTCTGCTATACAGCTACTCTAGCAGAATGCGACAGCTAAAATGCTGTTGTCTGTTTGCCTCCCTAATATGCGAACATTCATCAATCAGATATTGTTTAGTCTAGAGCCGTGTGTTATTTGTCTGCCGGCGACGGGGTCATAGGCGTTCGGCGACTTTTCGAAATGAAATTATACAGGGAGTTCAGGGCCGTAGCCATACAGAAACTTATTTAGGCAGGGCAAACCACTTTCCTGTCAGGGCAAGTACACATTTGAGAAGTGAGCGAAAGGTATAGGGCGGTACTTTGTCGGTGGGAAGAGGAGGGAGTGGGTAAAAATGGATAATTTTCGTTATTAAAAATCGTGAAATTTTCAAGGTCAAATATAATATGAACATAAAGTTTTACGTCAATGGTATTTGAATTGAAAGGATATCTTCTCTCTAGATACCGCTCGTAGTATAAATTGGTCGTTGCATCTGCATTTTCCTTGGATTGTATAAAACAGACTATCATATCCCATTTTTCATAACTTTCAAATTTCATTGTGGGTATGTTACCTATAAATTACACAACGATAAACATTTTTCCACGGTTGTTTCATTGTCTCACCGTCCAAAGCCTACTTGTTGAAAGGGCGCGCTTACAATATAGACATGAAATCATAAAAGCTATTAGTAATTGGCCATTAAGTTTATCATAAAAAATGAGCCTCAGACACCGATATCAGTTTTCGTCTATCTCCGTTAAAAATAGGAGTTTCCCTTTAAAAGTGTCCAATTTGGCCCACCCTGTACAGAACGTAGCCGGATTGCCAGGAAAACACGTCGTTTTATCTTAAAATGGCACTTGTGACAACACCAGATAAATTGCGGTATTATACAGGGTGACTTAAAAAATTTTAACATGTGGAAAAAATTCTAATGTCAACAGAAAATAAAAATAAAAAATATTTTCCGGAAGTGCTTTAAAACCCCTACCTGACGGCGCTTGCCTCGTCAGCTGGTGCTGCTCGCTCGTAAAGGCTGGTGCGGAGTTGCCATATCGTAAATATAGGTTGTTACGTTTTCACATAAATCTCAAAAAATGTCGAAATATTCTGCTGTGATGATAAAAACGTCTTGATCTAAGTTATTTATTACTTTTTTTACTCGCTTTTTGATTTCCAATGTCAATACTTTTATTATTTTGTAAATATCAATGTACCTAATGCCCCAAAACGTTGAGCATCAATTAAAACTGTGCACAAAACGTAAAAACGCAACAAGGTATACAAGAGCACGAACTATTAGTAGAATCCACATACCTATATAATACATATACTGATTTTTAACCGTCTGCGCAAGCTAGTGCGCGGGTCATAGTAAAGGATGCATGATGTCGCCATTTGTAACAGCTGTTTTGTGTTTATTCATTTTCCCTGCTCGTTTTCGGTTTTCCCACAAGTTTTTGTTGTCTGCATTGTAAAAATCTCAAAAGACTGGTGCCTCCTGAAAGTTCTATTAAATTTTACAGGTATGTTATTACTTCTAGATTTTACAGTACCTATTGTTTTTTTAATAAAAATAATTCTACCTTAAAGTTGTATAATTTATACAGCTGCCTTTTTTACGTTTTGCTTTCTTCTGTGAGTAAAATATAAGACTGTCATTTTGTGTTATGTGAAAACAAGCTTATTAAAAAAATGCAAATATAAACCAAGCATAATACTTACATATTTGGAGCAAATGGCCGCCGTCCTTGATTGAAAAGTTACCCCGGTCGGTTGTCTCTTTTGCGCCGTATATGTATTATACAGGGTGTTTCAGACTTAAATACAATAATTTTAACCACATACTCAGAAAGGTGTCTAAATGCGGAAAATCGGAAAAAAAATTTTTTCGGAAATATTTTAGAAATAATTAAATAATTTTAATATTTCCCCTAACGAGCCGCGAGAGGCCGGGAGAGGCAAATTCGTTTCAGGTCTTCCTTACGACGTTGCCAGATCGCGGGGCCAGGCGACGAAAACTCAATATTTTTTATCTTTTCACGGTATCTACTGATTTATCTAAATGTGCCTACCTTTTATTATCCTATAGGATAATAATCGCTGATAGCAAATGAAAGGTGGTTTAAAGACTATCCTCCTCTGGTAACACCTCGGTAAGACACGCACTCACATTCGCACTTGCCATATTATCACAAAACTCCCGGTTTCGAAAAGAAAGTTCGGCGGCACGGTAGCGCCCGGACGATATGGTACTGCGGTTTTCCACGGCGTCCACCGACGGAATTTAGACCTCAACTCGCCCTGCGTCCGAGGGGAATAATTGTAGTACCTTCTCCGCGTGGCGCGTACCTTTCCGCGTTGTTGGTTTCTTGGTTTCTGATGGCAGAGTGTCCTGCACGGTCGCGCTCTGCGCTCCCTCTCGATGTGGCGACTGTCGTTTTGCTCGCGGTGCGACCGACGTTGCCGATACAGTTCATTCATTGTCTGATTTTTTACTACTAACTAGATTTATTATTTATGTATTAATTACTATGTACAGTGAGTGTCCTCCGACAACAGGGATAATCTTTAGCAAACAAAAAAATAAAGGCACAAAACACGGCGCTTAGTTAAGGTTTTATGTTTTAAGAGGCGACACGATAGCAACTAAAAACTAAACTGGCATACGGCAGATAGATACATGATCGCCCCCTCTCCTGCCGCGCGGAAGGGCCGCCTCCGCCGCCTGATTTCATTAGTTTAATTGAATCGGCATTTCATAAATGCATAGATGGTAAAATTATTTAAAAGTACTTAAAATCTGGGAATACCGGCAACATTGCACGTCGCCCAATAATGTAGCTGCTGGCCGGCCCACTTCGCGGACGTTACCTCGCCAGTGGCGTCGTTATTGTTTGTAAAAAATAGCTTCCTTAAAAAAATTTCTGGCTTCATTATTGACTTTTAATTTTTTAAAATTGCGGATTCGTACTTTTATCCGCATTAGGTTAAAATTATCGTGCAAAGTTCTTCCCCCGTGTTTTATTACAACGAGTAAGAGAGAGACAAAATACAGTCACATCGTTTGCAAAATTAAACAGCTTTATGAATGAATCCCGGTGTGTAGGCAACTGCGGTGCGTAATTCGTCTCTATGACGTTTGGCTCCGCAGTGCTCGACGAAATTGAAAACGATGCGTTAATATGTATAGCGAAACCGGCGGAAGGGGATATAGAGGGGGATGGGAGCTGAAAGTCGGGACTAACGATTTATAAGACTGATATATCGTTTCAATCCGCGATTCGTTTGTTAGAATTATGGAACCGGCAAGCTACGGGCGGTAATCCTCATATCCGTATCATTCCGGTGACTTTTCCTACAAGTTGAAAGTCCAACTTTATATGCTGGTCTAGAGAAAACACTATACAAAATCGTAACAACGTCTACACAGCGATCCGTTTTGTACAAGGTCATTCAAATTCATCGTACTTAATATAATAACAACTATTTATTGTAGGATATCTGGTTAGTAAAAAAGTGATCTATCTAACCAACATTTTTACCAAAATGTAAACTTCCACATGCAAAAGAGATATATAAGTGCCTCAGGTTTGTTTTCCACCTAAAATTGTCCTAGTATCTGTTCTGCTCTTTGTTATTTAAATTTTATTAGGCTGCAGAAGTGATCCAATGTTACTTGGATCAATTTTTTACTTTAAAGGAGCAAGTGCAGCAGTGATGTACAGGGTTATTCAAAAACAAATGCCACCCGTAGCACAGCGGTATTCTACTCCAAAAATAAAGTGACCCGTGTTTTTCTTTTTATTTAAAGCTCTATATTAAGGGCCCCACGGGCCCTTAAAAGGAGCCCTAAAATTTCGTTTTTTCGCTATATCTTTTAAACGGCTTTATCGATTTTCATGATCTTTTGCAAACGTTCATAGATAATTAGGTATGTCACATAATAATAATTATGTTATAGTGAAATATCCGTAACCGCCAGAGGGCGCCACTTGTGCCAACCAGTTTCATTTATTATGCTCAGAACTTTTTTGTCTTTTAAATTAATTTGAACTACTTTGTAAAAAATTCCATTCTCTACCAACGTCGCCCCGAAAATCTAAAAATACCATGACGTAGCTTACAAAAAGTTGCAATGAAAAAGTATCATTTATTTTTCAATATTATCGCAAATGGCGTCAGAAAAAATAAAATTTAATTTACAAAAATTCGGTATTTCTTAAATATCTCAGCAACCCATCAAAATATTTTAACTTTCTCAACGGCATATTGTTAGGCGCCAAAAGGCACAAGTTTGCCTCCATTTGACCGACTTTGTATCTGTTACGGTTTCCGAGATCCCCATGTTGAGCACCGGAACTGAATCACCCTGTATACACTGTCACCATTAAAATCGGCACCATATGGGATTTTTTTTAAATAGCTTACTTCAAATTAGAGCAAAAATGACATTAACAGTTGTTGTGGCCAAACATCTTTGTTAGCTGTCAAATTTTACATTTGTTACAAGTGGCATTTATAAATCGAATTAAAAAATATATATATTTGAAAATGATGTTTCTACAGCGATTTTATGTAAGTACGTGTGCAAAATTTCAAAAGCCTAGGATGAAGTTGCGATTTTTGATATTTTTATCAAGTAAAATATTTTTACAAATACAAACTTTCCTTAACTGGTAAAAATTAATTTATTTTTTACAAGCTTTTATTTAACTTGCAATGTATGTATGTATGATTGTATGTATGTTTAGGTCAAATCTTGCAAGCTGAATTAGAACCACTTCCTGACATCCGATTGAGCTGAAATTTTGCATACACCTTTAGTTCCTGTGACAATGCAATATGCAATCCTAAATATTGTAATACTTTCAAAATGGCCGCCGCTCCAAGATGGCGGATGATGTATGTTTTGTCAACCCCCTTAATATGGGTATCAAATTAAAGGGCTTGAAGAATAGAAAACGATAGAGTTAGTGACATCACACTAAACTCAATATGGCCGCCGCTCCAAGATGGCGGATAATGTATTTTTTTGTAAACCACCTTAATATGGGTATCAAATGAAAGGGCTTGAAGAGTAGAAAACGATAAAGTTAGTGAGATCACACTAAATTCAATATGGCCGCACTTCTAAGATGGCGGATAATGTATTTTTTGTCAACCCCTTAATATGGGTATCAATAGAAAGGGCTTGAAGAGTAGAAAACGATAGAGTTAGTGACATCACACTAACTTCAATATGGCCGTCGCTCCAAGATGGCGGATGATGTATTTTTTGTCCACCCCCTTAATATGGGTATCAAATGAAAGGGCTTGAAGAGTAGAAAACGATAAAGTTAGTGACATCACACTAAATTCAATATGGCCGCCGCTCGAACACGGCGGATTACATTTTTCTTTTCCTTTTCTTTTTCTTTTCCCTTAATATGGGCAGTAAATGAAAGGGTTTGAAGAGTAGAACTAAGAAGATGAAAATAAAATTATTAATAAAAAATATTTTTAAAAACAAGCTTTTATTTAAATGCTCGGAAAAGAAGAAAATAAACTTTATAATAAATCAAATCAAGGCAAACCCATAATTTTGTTACATTATACAACTGTATATGATATAAAAGCTTATCGCGAGAATATACATATCTTGAAAGTAATTTTAAGTAGAAAATGTATTTTTCTATAAAATAAATTACACACGATAATCTCGCGACAAGCAAGTATATCATATACAATAGTATAATGGAACAAAATTATGGGTTTGACTTGGTTTGATTTATTATGAAGTTTATTTTCTTCTTTTCAGAGCATTTAAATAAAAGCTTGTTTTTAAAAATATTTATTTATTAATAATTTGTTTGTAGTACTTACCGTCACATGTCAGTTCCATTTACTTTCCATACTTCTAAAAACTAAAATTGCAACCATAAAAAATGTTGACACGAGCGGTGCAAAGTTCCAATAATTTTATCGTTCTTTTGAAAAGACACGAGTAGGTAATCTTGTAAAATATTAAAACATATAGGTAATTTAGGTAAACTGTCAAAAGAAGGCATTGTGTGGGAGACTCAGTCTCAGTGTGATCGTCGCGCCCTGAGGATGTCCCGTGCAATCGAGGACGAAAGCTTGGAACGAGAAGTTTCGCTGACGCAGGACCCATCCGGAAGAAACTCAGATTCAATGTGACATTTGTTGCGTACTGAACTGTACCTGCGTCTGTGCGTCGAAACAAAAACCGAATCAGACCTTAACTAATCAGATTTCTTCCCGCGTGCTCTTCATTTCGGTTTTCAGCCGTTTGTTTGAATATTCTTCCAAATATATGCCTGCATGGGAATTCGCTCACAAAGAAATAATAAGATAAAAAACAATTGACGGGTCTCAAAAGGGCGAATATTATGTTTTAATGGAAAAGGACAGCGAAGAGGCAAAAATGAAATTAATTAGGCTCAGTTGTGCCGAAAGTGGATTTTAGAACCGAAATCGTATAGCGGGATTTCCAGTTTATAATTGAATTAAACATTATTATACGATATACCTACCTACAAACGTTTTTAGTCAAATAGATGGATAGTCAAAATATGTGGATATCCGTATTAGTAATTAGCGGCATGAAGTTCACATAAAAAGATAATATAAGTGCAATATGACAACAATATGACGTTACAATAATTTTACATTAATAAGTAATACGAGTCAGTACTGGAGTAAGTACTGGTTTATACATGGTAGTCAAATTTTTATGGATACAACTTCAAGAATCTATAGAAAACGCAAAAATAAGGGAAATTTTTTTATATAAACATGTTTCGAAATCCTAACGGTTTTTATTATACAGAGCGTCAAAGTTCAATTTTTTTTCAAGTTTTCTCCTAAAGGAAGACATTTAAGGCAAACATATTTGGTACAGTTTAGACACACATTAAATACTATAAATTAAAAATAATTCAGCCTATCTACTGCCACCAGTTCCGGAAAAACGGGGGTCAAGCATCATTATTTTTTAATAAAAAAATGGTACGCCACTGAAAAAGTAATATTTTTGCCTTCACTAAATTTCCGGATAAATTCTAAGAAAAACCATTCTTGATTTTTTCGAAAAAATCTGCGTTTTTGAAAAATTCTTATTTGTGCGTTTTAAATTCTTTAACAGAAGAAAATCAAAGTAGGTCTAGGCTTTTGAAATTTTGCACACCTACTTAATTATGAACAACTTTCCTTAATAACATTTTGTCGTAAAACCTACAAAAAGGGTTTCGCAAAATCTTGGAAATTAAAAAAAAATTCGCACCGGTAAAGTACCCTTTATGTAGGATCTACGACAAAACTTTATTAAGGGAAGTTGTTCAGAATTAAAAACTGAGTAAGTTTGAAAAAAATCAAAAGCCTAGACCTGTTTTGATTTTATTGTGCTTAAAAATTTAAAACGCACAAAAGTAAAATTTTCAAAAACGGTAGATTTTTCGAAAAAAAAAGTCAAGAATAGTTTGGTGTTGGAATTGAATTTAATGAAGGCAAAAAAATAATACTTTTCCAGTGGCGTACAATTTTTTTAATAAAACATTTGGATAAAACTATGTAGGTTTGTATGTGAGAGACAAAACACAGGTTTTTTTGACAGACATAAAACTAATTATGTCTTTAAAAATAAAAGAGATAATGAATACTTAATTTGGTACAGCCTGTATGTATACTCTGCCGATCTAGTGACTGACATAATGTCTATACAGTGTGGTCATTTAAGTGTGCATGGGATTATTTTTTTATTAATTGCACAACCAAAATACAGGTATTGCCGAAAGTTGATGCATGTCCAATAATCATATTAGGTGCACTTAGAATGGTTGCGAGTTAAACAGCATACAGGGTAGGTCAAAAAATATAAAAATTGTACAAGAGTAAAGTACCTTCATTTCAGAAAATTCAGCAAAATGTTATTAAGAAAAGTTGTTTAGAATTAAAAACTATGCCTAAATACCAAAACATAGTCTCCTAAGAAAAAAAATTTCGTCAATTAATATCCAGTTTCTTAATAAACATTGAAAATTGAAAGTTTGCACCTTAAATGAGAGTTTTTAATATTATACACATTATCATTACTAATGTTTTACCTTGTTCAGAAGAATTTTTGCGAAATTTTAAAGTTTTGTTTAATATCGATGCAACAAACATGAAGTTTGTGATTCCCTAAAAAACTAAAAATCTAAGTTAATTTTACAAATATGCTTGAATTTGAACAAAGTTATGCGAAATTGATTTAATTTTGATTAATTTATGAAATTGTTTAGGGTACATATTAAAAATATTTTTTAAGGAAATTATTAATGTTAAAAAAAATTTTCTTGGGAGGCGATGTTTTGGTATTTAGGCCATAACTAATTCTAGACAACTTTTCTTAATAACATTTTGCTGAATTATCTGAAATAAGGGTACTTTACTCTTGTACAATTTTTATATTTTTTGACCTACCCTGTATGCTGTTTGACTTGCGCCTAATATGATTATCGAACATGCACCAACTTTCGGGAATATTTGTATTTTGGTTGTGCAACTAATAAAAAAAATCTCATATGTTGCACACTTAAATGACCACACTGTACTGTATATATTGTTTATAGCTTTATTGCTGTTTGGAAAATAAATCAGAGTTTAAACGACGGGCATTTGAAACCATTCGCCGTTATAGCAGATAAAAATTCCTCGCCAACCGATAATCCTCATCGTTCCCAATGCAGTTCGATAAGTGAGAAATTTCTAATTGGAATTCCGAGGCCTCCAAACCGACAGCACTTTTCCTAAGGGGCCAGCAACAATTTTAATTGCTCCGAAATATCATGTTTTAACGCCCTAACGTCATTTCTCAGTCGCTCGGATTTACGCTCGATAATATTCGAGGACCTTCGACCCTTGGTTGAAGTTGAGGGACTCTTAGGCCCTTGGCAGCTATCATAACGACACTTCGGGAAGTCACCTTTTTATATAGGCGGCAAGTGATACGAGAATAGAAATGTAGAAAGCATACTACCAGCGTCCAGAGATATACTAATAAGTCCGGGCACTCGGCCTTATGTAAACAAACGTTTCCCTCTTGCCCTCTCCCGCTCCCCTCCTCATCGAGCCGATCGGTATCTTATAATATAATAAAATAAGCTGTACACAGTGTACCTGAGAGCGGTTCGTTCGCATTATACCGGGTGCGCGCAAAATATTACCGAGCGACTGTGTTGTAGTGATGCCAGTAACACTTTTTACTGCAGTACGGATGGCTGTAAAACCAGTTCAAAAGATTATATTACCTTTTTTCATTTCCTAAAGACCCTGAAAGGTAAGATTGAGTTTAAGGTACCTACCTACAAAAATTAAGACATTTTTATATGACATTTGAATACTAAGGTATTAATTGAAGAATAATATAGATTTAATATAAAAATATTGAAAATTTGAAGGTCGCAGCAATGGAAGAATGCCTTAGGGCTCATCGGAGAACATAAATTTGCGAATATTCCACCTGAAGAGGCATATAAACTATAAGAATTTGCAAGGCACATTTTAGTCATTCACTTCGTCCGGAAATCGTTTAGTAAAAACTGCTGTCCCCTCGGCTGTCCCATTAAGATTATTGCCAGAAGCTTATGGTAAGACGCATGCTTGTGTAGGTACGTACGCGTATTTGTTCTGTATTGTTTATGTCAATTCAAATATCAAAATATTTACTACAGGATGAAAAAGTAGATATGATTAGTTTAACTCTTTGTCGTTAACTATTTATTTGTTATTTATGTTTTTTTCTGCTCTATATGTTTCGTTAGGCTTTATTAAAAATGAACGTCAAACATGGAAAATTGCATTTTTATTCATGTTCCAACCAAAGTCTACAGATATACCTACTAATTATGTAGATTCTGGTAATAGCTAGCTTGTATTTTAATTTAACTGTACCTACCAAAAACTAACGGTACACTTACCTACACAAATCATGTCGTACCAATGTCTACAAATAGGTATACTAATATTTGTAGACTTTGGTAAATAACGGAAAGTCAATATGAACCTGTCCCCGTATAACTAGCTTGACGGCGATTTCGTTTAGTCGCCCTCGTAAATGCGAAGCGCGCGAGGTGACGCTGATTTACGACCGGTCGCAAAAAATTGTCGGCTTTTCCGAGAGATCAAAGGAGTGAGCCGACTTTAGTATTTCTAGACTTTGTTTTGATACTACTACAGAGATAACCCAACTTAGAAATGGGTACTTCGGGTTGTGCCCTTAAGCATGGACTCTCGTTTGAATATGATAATAAATTAAATTTGTAGCTGATGCGTCTTGACGAGCCGATTTTTAGAGGCTTATCTGCAATCAGTCCGTACACGTATCGTAAAAACAGAACTTTAAGTTTTCGGTTTCGACTTTGAAGACAATATTGTAAATTTTATTTTAGGAGTATAGTCCGGCAGAATGCGTGCGACGTAAAGGGGAAGAACTTGCGAATATTATAGAATTAGTCACAGTTCAGGGGCGTAGCTCATTTTTGTGTAACTCACTGACTTAATTTTCATATAATTGTTATTTAATTTATTGTTAATAACCGTAATGACGGTGATGCCTTAGACTATGGAGGAAGGCAAACCCTTATAACATTGGCAATTATTTCTCGTGCTTGGAATGCAACGTTCTTCCCTGTTTACTCATTTTGCACACGTTAACTCCCGAACATACGAAACGCCACTGAGCTCTCTGAGCTGGCGGAAAAAACTTGCCAGCGGCCTAAAAAATGAGGTCTCTATGGTGTCCCAAATACGCAGTTAACTTTACGTACTATAGAAACAGGCACAAAACGCGTTGGCTAACTAGTTTTGTCAGCCGACTCCTTCGCAGAAGTGCTGTGTTGCCGTATTTCAAAGGCGATGGTAGATATAATAGGTGTTTTATCACACCGCGTTAAAAATAAATGATAAACAAAAATGGGTAAGTGGTGGTCCCGTGATGCGAGCTTTATTTTTTCGGTATAACAGAGTTCAGAAATTGGGCTTCAATATGATAAAACTTGTATTCGCCAATAAACAACGACTACTCGTATAGGAAATCTAGCAACGCTGCCCGCATTCTTTAGAAACGTTTTCTTTCGTGCTTTGGACTATATCTTACAGTGCTTCCCCTGACGAGCCGCGAGCCGCTGTAGAAGTTTCGAGTTAGGTTAGCTGTTAGGTTAGTGTTGTATCTACGACTATGTACAGGGTTATTCATATAACATTCTAACCCCTTAACTTTTTTGTTTTTAATTTTGTAAAAAAATGTAAATATGAAAATTGTATAAATTCTTGCGATTTCACTTGTGTATTCAGAAAAATAAATGAATGTCGCGTTTCGGAGACCGTTTGTATCAGGTGTTAATAATTGTTGTGTTACTACAACCTGCAGTGAAAATGATATATCATTGTTATAATATTAGTAAAAAAACGACATTGTTGAATGTTATGTTTCTTGGGAAAAAAATGTGAAGCGTGCAAGGCATGAATACGAACGAATATACTCGAGAGAGTCCTACCTCATCACACGTATTTCAAATATATTTATAACAAATTGAGAATTAGTGGAAGTTTAAAAAATAAATAAAAGAGAAATAAACCACGACATGTTGTAACTAAGAATATGCAGGAAGCATCAGTCTTATCATACTTATCTACTTATCATACTTATCATACTTCGTGGAAAATCCCATACATTTTATTAAAGATGCATCGATCGAGATATTTGCAAATATCATGGAGCTCAGTCCAGAGAGTGCTGAAAATGCATAAGTTTAGAATATATTGTTATCGCCCAGTTCAAAAACTGTATGAAAATGATCATTATAGTAGGCGAGAATATTGCGTTTTTGTGTTGGAGAGGCAAGCAGAAAATGACTCGGAAAATGATCAGTTTATAGGTGCGTATTTTTATCACTTGTAAATTATCACTATAAAGATTACACTATACTACTATTAACTAACTACTATTATACATTACTAGTCTATTACTACTCCTACGGTTATTACTATTACAGATTCTATATTGTGGACTGATGAAGCCACTTTTACAACATGTGGCGTTTTTAATAGAAGAAACACTCACTATTGGTCATCAGAAAATACACGACAATTTATTTCAATTCAATGACAAGGTCGAACTATAATAAATGTTTGGTGTGGTAATTTTCGGAATCACATAATTGGTTCAGTATTTTTTGAAGGTGGTTTAACTGGACTAAAATATTTACAGCTCTTAAGAGAAGACATTTCTGATTTATTGAATCAAGTTAATGAGCCGAATATTGTTTGGCAACAAGACGGCGCTCCAGCACAAAAATCAAATGCTGTCAAAAATATTTCAGGAGATCAGAATGAACGAGGCAGCAGGTATCGTGGCTAACTACAAGAGAAGTTTATTAAAAAGGTATAAGCATTATCATTATCATTATAGAACACCATCTATAATTTAAGTTAATTCATAATAAAGTATCACGTTCCATCTATAAATGTGCCTTTTATTAAGACCAAAATGACAGAAAAAATAAAATAACTTATGGAAAATTTCTACGTTGTTGAATTTTCAATATATTATTGTATGTAATTACAACAATTAATATAAACTGTCAAATCTCCATTTATAATATTCTTGAAACAGTGACCACCGACCACCCCGTATATCCAGAAAAATAACACGCACCCAATAACATACACCCAAACCATTACCATAAAAAATAACGCTATCAACACAAACCGTTGCACATCATCTTCAAAGCATTGTTGTCGGATTGGGCAAAAATCTCAGAAAAATAAAACATTTACATATACACGATGGAAGCACGTGAACAATTCTGAGGGCTAATACGAGGCAGGGCCGCATTAAGGACGATCTCTATGAACTTTATAATATAAAATATTAAAATAATATGCCCCAGTATTAAGAACTTTAAAAACAAACTTTTATGGCACACCTAGTCATTCACTTACCTGCAAATTTCTACTATTAACACAAATCGTAACTCCAACAATTAATAAACAGCGAAATAATTATATCGGAAAAAATAAAGGTCCACTTGCAACTCAATACACTTCTGTAGGAAATACCGACTTGCTGCACTCGTCCGCCGGGACAGACTTTATTGTCGACTAGCCAATAGCAAGCCGATCACGTGCGTATCGCGCTCTAGCCATGCAACAACTTGTGTTTATGTTTCACTTGCGTTTAGTTTGAATAGAGGTTAGTATTGTTTACATCGTTAGCACTTTGTAATCATGGCAACCTCGCCTTTGGCCTATTGCCAATAAACAAAAGTTCTACAGAAACAAAAACACTGCAGTAGGTTGCTAGATAGATAAAAAATATACTTAGTAATGTCTTCACAACAGTTTTTTTAGTAGAAAGTGATGGTGAGTCATAACTTTCAAATTTTATCTTCAACAATAATCAAGCCGCGAACGAAAAAATGGACATACCGGTTTTTCCTCAGAGAAATAACCAAGGATAGAGGGAGCAACAGCCTCAAAATACATATATTTGTAGTCAACCAACATCTTATGCAAATTTACCGAAGTAAACAAACATTAGGCCCGTGTGTACAACGTTTACCTGAGATAGGTTATGTCCTGAGAAATATCAATTCAGCCACATACCACACACTTTCTGCGTCCCATTGTATACAAAATCAGTCACTATATCCTAAATACTAATAAATAGCCTTTAAATTAACAGAAAAACAATTAAAAACGGGAAAAATCCATACGTAAACAATCGGAAAACTTGACATGCTGGGCATACAAAAAACAAATATCGCTGTGTTAACGGACGCGGCGCCCGCGGCAGCAAAAGCAGCGTTGCCATGTCGGGCGGTTTGAGGTATCTGTGACGATTTTATTAAAGTGATAACTAGATACTATAATTACACTGCAATTTAGTTTTAGTTTAAAATTGTTACAAACAAGAAATTAATAACTACATTTGTTAATTTAGCGTTATGGGAGGTGTGCCTTCATTGAATCTCATTATTAAACCCTTCTATTTTGAAATGAAATGCTGTAAACAATGGAGTACGCGGCATCACTCAAAAAGATGTTGGCTTTGTTTACTTTTTGTTCTTACTCCCTCTATCCTTGGTTATTTCTCTGAGGGTTTTTCTGTTTGTGTTTATATTGCTGTACTTTGAGAAACAAACAGCCCCATTACCGTAAACGAAATATTGGCCAAAACATATCTTTCTACGGCTTAAACGCGCCGTTTATACTAGCAATAAAACCTCAATTATTAATTTTAATTTCTTTCTGTTCGTTTGCCGCGCGAACAGGACCATTAACTTTATTAGCAGGTCCATTTTTAAACCGTTCTTTCCGGCCCTTTTCGTTTGGCTGACTTGTTTAATAAATTAATCGGTTTATGAAATGAGCTATCTACCTGTCATGTTAGTGTCAACTCGCGGCCTTACTTATTAATGAAGCAAAATTCAACCGTTCCACTGAACGCAGGAACAAGATGTTGGGAATTTTCGTGGAGTTAAACACCTTTCATTCTATTTTCATTGTTGTTTTCGGCCGATTGTCTTGATAATACGAAAACGTTTTATTAATTAATATATTATGCAAGTTGTAAAACGTGTTACATAATACTACACGTTTTCTTAGTGTAAATAAAATCAACAAAGGAATTTTAGTAACTTATTAAATGTTTATAGATATTCCTGTCACCACAAAACATCGAACATTTGTCATTTGTGACCACCTCAGAAAAATAAAAAACATAGAAATGGCATCTGTAGATTGAAATGTTTGTAAGGGGTAGCACTTTTTATACTCTATTATTTATTTACTAGTTTAACAGCGTTGCCAATAATTCATAATGAAAATCTTATTTCCCTGGTAATAATTAAAATAATCTTCAAGATCAAATCGCAAATAATAGTTTTTCAACAGTGGTTTCCGTTGTATGTAGGGACTAGGGACATACCGAATCAGTTGCAAATACGTTTGCTTTGAAGTAAATAATGGTAGATAATATATGTTATTTATGTATTGATGAGATAAGGTCTGCCTGACTAATAGGTGGATATAGTATTTATAATTATCTAGACACTTATTAGGCAGTATTTCTATACTACGTGTAGTACTTTAGTCTGTGATACAACTAAGGAAACAATAATATAGGTACCTACAATTACCAATCGCACAATCTGACAAATGCGCAAATCGGTCAAGAGTGTGCCTCACTTTGTGTTTGACACAACTGGTGCTGTGTCTTTTAGAAGCAATTTTTCACTGTTTTTAAGTGTTTCTTAAGTATTCGTCGGTTTAAAATGCTTATATAGACAATTAAGTTATACGTTATGGGCAAAAAAAGTGTATTGTTTGCAAATCAAGCAACTCGCCAAAGGAGGTTACATATCATGCGTAAGTACATAGGCGTACCTAGTTCGGGGCACGGTAAATGATACCAGAGGGAGAATAATTCTCAACATGGGTATCAAACGAAAGGGCTCGACGGGTAGAAAACAATAAGGTGAATGACGTCATAATAAATCTAATATGGCGGCCTCCCCAAGACGGCGGATTGCCTAATTCTTCACAACATCCTCGACACTGACTTCATACTAAATCCAATAGGGCGGATGCCCAATGCCCCAAGATGGCGGATTAAATTTCTTTACCACCCTTCTGAGATGGGAATCAAATAGGTACTAAAAAAACACAAAATAAAATAAATAATAAATCATTTGGTCAATGACCCATCTAATTTAATTCAAAATTTTTTCAAATTTATAATAAACTATACTTATTTAAAAAAATGCAATTATATTTTCATGCAAAAACTCCAATTATTACTAATGGAGTCAAGATTACTAATGTCTAATATAATACATTCCTATCCGCTGCCCGCGTGGCCGTATTTTAAATGAACCTTACGGGTAATTATGACAATTAACAACGATAAATGCATTGCAGGTGAGACAGAGACAACAGCATAGGCGCAGAGACAGAGACAACAGCATAGGCGCCCGCTCTGAAGCTGAAAAGAGACAAGTAGACTCTTTGGTGGGGGAAGCTTATACTGCTCTAGCAGAACTGTTAAATGTAGGTAATATTTGCAAAAGTGTGTTGACAGTAGTAGTTACAAAATGGCGCTGAATAAATGAAAAGTGTATTATGCTATCATGTGCCTTTTGATTAAAATTGTTAATGTTAAATATTAGACGTAAATATAAGAAGAGAAAGTATTGGGTGAAAACGCCTTTATTAAGCAGACCACGTTTTGGCTGAATTATATTAACAGTAGACGGAGAATTCCAAAATTTTACACGTCTCCCATACGAAAAATATATTGAAGTGGCTTTAAGTGTCCCATGGACATTCATTGTATCGATATAATTCGATTAGATGATACATTTTTCATTTGAAAATTAGAAATATTTCTAGTTATAACAGTATCTGCGATAAAAGCGTACTCCGATCACATCGATATTCGCTTGGCAGTGGATGAACGCCTACCAAACAGTCACTGCGATCGCAGTCGAGTGCTATGTGAAACCGCCTCCATAGGCGTAAGTAGAGTAGAGAGTAATGAAGTAAAGTAAAGAGAGTACGTCGGCGCGCGCCGAATGTCGGGCATGGGCGAAAATAGCGTACGTACACACGGCAAAAATCTTTCAAAATTTCATTTTTCCGCCGATTTTCGCGAAGTTTCGAAGTTGCAAAAGGTGCAAAATAGTGTGGTGATTAGTTTGAGTTGTGTACAGTAAAAATTCATCCCAATTACCATCACAAATGAAATACGGGCTGTCAAAAGGAAATTTGAAAATTCGAAAACTACGTCCGAACGGGAAAAACCGAGGCCGGATTCGTTTAATGGATATCTCAAGGTATACAGTGTGTCCCAATTTGATACTGGACACCTCAGAACTATATGAAGGACAAGGAAAACAAATGGTCTCTATTTTTTTATTGGTAGTCCCAAGGGAGAGTATGTCATAGGCGGTGGTATTTGGATGGGGTAATTATTTCATGGCCTGCTATGATTTTTGAAAATAGCTAATTTTCAATAAACCCTATATTAGGGATTTTTTACGACAAAATGTTATTAAGAAAACTTGTTCAGAATGGAAAACTGAGTAGAATTGCAAAATTTCAAAAGTCTAGACCTACTTTGATTTTTAGCTTTTTCGCCCTTTTCTCCCACTTTTTTCTTAGAAATGTGTCCTTTCTGGAGCTTTCACGTCAAAATATTATTAAGGAAACTTGATTATCGTGAAAAAATAAAATTTTGACGTGAAAACTCCAGAAACGACACTTTTGTAAGAAAAAAGTGGGAGATAAATCTAAAAATCAAAGTATGATTAGCCTTTTGAAATTTTGGGAATCTACTCAGTTCTTCATTCTGAACAAGTTTTCTTAATAACATTTTGTCGTAAAAAATCATAGTAGGCCATGAAATAATTACCCCATCCAAATACCACCGCCTATGAGATACTCTCCCTTGGTACTATCAATAAATAATTAGAGACCATTTGTTTTCCTTGCCCTTCGGCCTTCATATATTTCTGGGGTGTCCAGTATCAAATTGGGACACACTGTATGTCTTTTCTTTGCTCTATTAAAAAAAGTCAAAACATAAAAAACACGCGTGCAGCACAGTACACGTGATAGAAGTGAATACTTCTTATACACTTTTACCGAAACATACACAACAGTGCAGGCAGTCGGTTGTATAGCGTCTATTCCCCCACTGTAACGGAACGCGTCATTCTATACGCATGCGTGTAACATCGCTATTACTTTGTGCATGCGCGTTTCTTTCGTTCGTTCTACCCCACTCCTTCAAATCAAGGAAGCTACGCTTGAATGTATATATTTCCTCTCTCTGTCTCTCTCTCATTCATTATGTCATATGCTTTATCTCTCTTGCGGGACGAAAATTTTATAAAACGTATCGTGACGCAGCCTTGAAAAATCACTCTCATGAAACCAAAGAAGTATTCACATAACAAATAGATAAAAGTATCTGAGTACCGTAAATGGAACTTCAGGTACGCTACACCTAAAGTATTTAAAGCGTGTTGGAACGATCGTAAGACAACGTTTCCAATCAAAATTTAATGGGAAATTCTCGGGCACTGCAAAGCGGAGAAATCAAAAGGAAGCTCGTGGCATTCCGTGAAGGGCATCCATTAAGAGCGACGTAACGCCACTGTCCGTAAGGCAACTCCTTTTTTCGCGTACGGCCAAAGTGGTGGGGGCTGAGGCTCTCACACCAATCTCGCAATGTTCAACATTTCCCGTTCGTGTTAGAGGTAGGTTTTACTCGACTCTACGGCGCACACAGCACGTATCCCAGACACGTTACGAGATTTCTACTGCTCGGATATCGGGGAATAAGTGTTTTCCGGCGTTTTTCAACTCGAGGAATAGCGTCCAATAAAATTAATGGTACAGCTAAACTGCCGCTTCGCTTCTCCCATGTTTATTATTTCTCCGAGGTTATGTCATGACACCACTAACCTAAAAAAGTCACAAGCACAAGATGGCTGCTGGGTTCCAGTATATATACCTGTGTAAGTACACTTTACATACTCATCAGCATGCCCGAATGCGCAAGTCAAATATTCGAGGTGCCCTGTTAGTTTAGCAACCCTTACGCAGCAACGACCTTAAAACCATTAATAAAATATATGTAGCAACGCGAAACTTGCGTCAATTTTAATATGTATCAATATGTATGTTTATATATGTATGTATACATATTATTATGTATGTATAAGTATATATATATATACATAAGTATACGAAATTAAGCACAAAATGTGCAAATATGCATCAAAGTTAAAACACTCTGTCACTGTTTACTCTCAACTTCAATAGGTACAAGTTCATGGCCTCGCGAATCGCAGAACTCTCTACGCCACGGTCCACACACCTGTACTCAAGATATTGACAAGACTGAGTCGCCTAGTCGCCACAATTGCTAGAGCGCTACAGTCGGTACTGTTCCTTCCTACCGCATGCTACCGCCACCACCCGAATATTGCTTTTGTTCTGGGAATACTTATTCAACAGCAGTTAGTTCACATCAACGAAACTTTAACGTAGGACTAAAACGAATTGTGACTAGTTTTTTAAGAATACCTTTATACAGGGTGAGTTTTTTCCAATGCCCACTATGTTGATCTCGGAAACTAGCAGAGCTAGAACAAAGGTTAAATGGGGAAAGAATTGCGGTTTTGAATGCTCAATCTGAAGCCCCTTTTGAATTTTCAAAAAAGTTAATGGCTCACTAGATATTTTGAAAAGAGTGATTTTTTGCTATTTCATCAGATCTCTGTGCTCCGTTATTTCTGATTATACAGAAAAACTGTAGAGACAAAAATTTAGATAATTTTGGGCTTAATAAGATAATCTTATCCAATTTTTTTATGTTGTTTGTGATTTTTGAGATATGACATAAACTTGCGTTTTTTTAAATGTAAATCATAGTTGGCTGTGGCCTTATCAAATCGGCCATTTTTTGAGCTTTCCATAAATATAATACTCGGCATAGTTGTTATAATAAATAAAATAGCTATGGCTAATTTTCTGATTTTTTTTTTAATTTTCACATAGTCAGCCATGGAATATTTTTATAATTACCTTCTATTTAATAATAAGACATACTTCAAACTTTCAAATATTTTATTTTTAGCTGGTAACAATGTAACAAAATTAAACAAAAATTATCATGATGGAGGTCCACCACATAATTATTTGCCCGTAAGAAATTACCTAGATCAGCTCTATCCAAATAGTTGGATAGGTAGAAATAGACCTATTTCGTGGTAGCCCCGATCCCCCGATTTGTCTGTTTTGGATTTATTTTTGTGGGGAACAGTACAAAATAAAGTATGAGACAATAATTATTGTTGACTGTTTTAGAAGCAATTGCCAGTATTGACAGGCGCTCTCTAAGAAAGGCGACAAATTCAGTTTTAAAAAAAGCACTATTTGCATAAATAATAATGGTGGATTGTGTGAACATCTTTTTTATTTTAAAAGGTGACCTTTTAAAATAATAATAATTTGAATTTGAGTTTTTTAATTTTTGTTTCATTTTGTTACATTTTGTTACCAGCTAAAAACAAAATATTAGAAAGTTTGAAGTATGTTTAATTATAAAATAGAACGTAATTATGAAAATATTCCATGGCTGACTATGTGAAAATTAAAAAAAATCAGAAAATTAGCCATAGCTCTTTTATTTTTTATAATAACTATGCCGAGTGTTATATCTTTGAAAAGCTCAAAAATGGCCGATTTGATAAGGCCACAGCCAACTATGATTTACATTTAAAAAAAAAAACAAAAGTTTATGTCATATCTCAAAAATCACAAACAACATAAAAAATTGGATCAGATTATCTTATTAAGCACAAAATTATCTACAATTTTTGCCTCTACAGTTTTTCTGTATAATCAGAAATAACGGAGCTACAGAGATCTGATGAAATAGCAAAAAATCACTCTTTTCAAAATGTCTAGTGAGCCATGAACTTTCTATAAATCCAAAAGGGGCATTAGATTGAGCATTCAAAACTGCAATTCTTTCCCTATTTAACCTTTGTTCTAGCTCTGCTAGTTTCCGAGATAGCCATAGTGGGCATCGAAAAAAACTCAGCCTGTATAATTTTATTGACATGAATTAGCTGCGGTTAAATAACTATTCACAAAAACAATCCTCCTACTTTCCGAGGTCAATAGGACCACTAAAATTGTCAGTGTGCAAAGATTCAATACAAAATTATACAGGGTATTTTTCTCTGGACAATCTCAAAATCCTGAATTTTTATGAAACTTTATATGGGTCAAAAATGCTCTGGAATTATTGAAAAAATAATAATAATCACAAAAGTAATTTATTTTATACAAAATGCCAACCAACAAATAAAAAACAATTTCAATTATTGGACCTTTCTCAACAAAGTCACTATCTGCTTTTCCTGTTGTGGACACCAGCCACCTCATATGGACTTACTGACTGACAGACTTATGTATTTTTTATACTTATCTGGTTTATATTGTCTGGGGTGATTTTGATATACTCAAATTTTGACGCATATAAAGTTTCAAAAATTCAGCATTTTGAATTGGCAGAGAGAGGAACACTTTGTATATTTTTATTGGATCTTTGCTCATCAACACTGTGGGTGATCCTCTTTATCATTCAACTGTTTCGAAGTAATTCCATGGCATACTTGACTCGCCAGATGCTTTTAAAATTCCTACTTTTTTGCTCAACTTTAACACCTTGCAGAATGGTAGGTATGTAGGGGTTTAGGTGTGTCCTGCTGTAGTCTCAGATTTCAAAGAAAAAATGACTAATATGGTTTTTCGAAAAACGAACCCCTTTAAAAAATCGCGGAGGTCAGGAATTCACGGCAAAGCCAAACCAATACTTCGCAAAAGATGACCTTTAAGGGACATGTCTAAAAAATTGCCCCTTTGTCTAAAATTTGTTTGATCAATAATCACGGATTAATTAATATTAAATTAATGGAAGTTAGAAATTTAGGCTCCAACATGCTTTATACATATTCTGTTACGAGAAAGCGTGTGCTGTTAATTAAGTGTATAAACAGATTTCAATTTAAAGAAATCTTTGGAGGGCTGAACGGTAAACCCTCTACAAAGATAATTTCTGCATTATGCCGAGAATAAAGTGGATTTGTGCTCGACCTGAAATTAATAAATTCGACAGAAAGCCCCAGAGCCTGTTTCTGTTTCACTTCAGCAGATTTTCTAGCTTATTGCATTTATTAAATTGAAACTAATTCTTGCTCTGTTTATTTTAGGTTTCAATCCTCCTACCTTTTAGAACCCACAAACTTGGCAACGTGAAACTCATTTGTTTCGTTAGATTTTTATTATCCGTATGGCTGACACTATGGTCCAATTTTTATGGGCAAAACTTCAAGAATATACTTCAAAATAAGTTTTTGAAAAATTATTTTTTTTGGGATTTAAATTTTTTACTCGGTTTTTAATTCCGAACAATTTCTATTTCGTGAGTGTCATTCTTTCATGCAATAGGGTAGGTACTTGAAAATATTTTTAATTGTTCTTAAATTGCACTCGGTTTAAAGTAGATGCACCAACATAAATTAAACAACGGCTCTTAACCCTTATTTACTTATGATAATTAAAGACGAAGTTGAACGAATTTGTTCGGGCTGAAATCTACAGTTTCGTCGTTCTATTGACCAGAACGCCGAACGTGGCAACTCTGTGGAGAAACGGAACTACAACGTTGCCGGTGCCCGTTTGCAATAATTCGTGGAACAAGGGTAAACTGTACTTTTCTATTCAAATATCTCCAGCTTACCTATGAATATCTGTTACTTAATGTATTGCAACCCTAATGCAATTGCACAAAAAAAATTGTCACATAAAGACTTTTTTAATACGAATATGTTCCGTATATTGACTCCTCTATATCAAAATGGTGTCTTTTTATGCTGCACACGCTGGAAACTATATCCTTCATCTCTGCCACGTAACACTTTAGTTAAAATATCTGTATACGGAACATACTATAAATATTCAGGTACCAATAATGGGGGAAATATTCGCGTATTTGGCAACGTTACCCGCCCACCTAGGCATCTAACCATATACATATATCCGCATGTCATCTAACACATGTATGGTTTTCTGATCGGCAGTTGACATCCAGTCACGCCAACTGTCATTACGTATGTCGCTAAATAAAAACATTAGTAGATACTATCTGTGCGATATATTATAGTTTGTTATTGATATTTATTATTATATATTGTTTGCGTAGTTATCGTGATATTAGTTGTGTAGTGTAAGGTATCATGGACTCTGAAAGGCAATCCGTAATTTGCCGAAATCGGATGCTTTCTTGGTATAGTCCAAAGCACGAAAGAAAACGCTTCCAAAGAATGCGGGCAGCGTTGCGAGATTTCCTATACGAGTAGTCGTTATTTATTGGCGAATTCAAGTTTTATCATATTGAAGCCGAATTTCTGAACTCTGTTATACCGAAAAAATAAAGCTCGCATCACGGGACCACTTACCCATTTTTGTTTATCATTTATTTGTAACGCGGTGTGATGAAACCTATTATATTTTTTTCAACATCGTCGCGTCTACCATCGCCTTTGGAATACGGCAACACAGCACTTCTGCGAAGGAGTCGGCTGACAAAACCAGTTAGCCAACGCGTTTTGTGCCTGTTTCTATAGTACGTAAAGTTAACTGCGTATTTGGGATACCATAGAGACCTCATTTTTTAGGCCGCTGGCAAGTTTTTTCCGCCGGCTCAGAGAGTTCAGTGGCGTTTCGTATGTTCGGGAGTTAAAGTGTGCAAAATGAGTAAACAGGGAAGAACGTTGCATTGTCAAGCACGAGAAATAATTGCCAATGTTATAAGGGTTTGCCTTCCTCCATAGTCTAAGGCATCACCGTTAAGAATAATATTAACAATAAATTAAATAACAATTATATGAAAATTAGGTCAGTGAGTTACACAAAATTGAGCTACGTCCCTGAACTGTGACTAATTCTATAATATTTACGAGTTCTTCCCCCTTACGTCGCACGCATTCTGCCGTAAGGAGGACTATAGTTCAATTTTTTTCTAATAATCCGATGTTCGCGTCTGCCGAAATTCATGGGATAAAACTGCAAAGGTTTGTACCCAAGTATTGTAGTAATAGAAAAGTATTATGAGTTATTAATAAAGGGGGAACCTCGGGCTAGGGGGCCATTTTGAAAGCTCGTTTATAAAGGCGCCATAGTGCTTAGAAATACTGAGCCCGAATTCCGAAAAAAAAACACTTCTTGACTAAATGTGGTTTCACGGGGCATCCTAAGTCTGGTAGTTTGCGGTTAGAATTTTGAAATTACAACTTTCCTTGCAACTTTCACCGCAGAATAAGGTTATGTCTCGGAACACTTCAGTGGTATCGCCATGTTGCCAAATTGCTTTTATAAAACACTTCTGAGACGTCATAAGTGCTTTCTCGCCAAATTTCTAAGAAAGTCTGAAACTTGTTAATTACGTAAATATATACAATGTGTCCCGGATAAGAATGAACAGCATGGGGATCTTGCAAAAGGTGAGAGATAGAATAACGGTTAAATGGGGAAAAAGTTGCGCAATTTTAAGGTCAATAAAATGGTACAAACAGATTTCTAATATCTTTTTTCGTTTATGAGGTATTTTAAAAAAAGTAAAATTTTGCGTTTTCCATTTTATTTTTTCTGAAGTTATTATCACAGATGGAAAAAAACACTTTCTTATGGCACTTTTTAACGTGCTTTAAGATGGCGTTTTTAGAATTATTCTACAACATTCCGTTTTGAAGAAAACATATTCAACTTTATTTTTTTTAATACGGACCTGGATTTTTTTTCCATATTTTGAAAGCACTTTTCATTGCAAATACCATGATGTATGACACGAAATATTTTTAAAATGTTTTGAGACAATTATACTAAAAATTCCTTTTTTTCCATTTTTTTTCTATTGCGGCCCCGTATTTAATAATAAAAAGTCTAAATATTAATCAGTATTGTCAACAATTTAACTTACAGTTTATTTTTACTTCGGAAACTTAATATTTTTAAATATGGTCCTGTCTGGTAAGTGTTTTCCTATGTTGTTGTGCAGCAAACAGTGTCGCATTGTGTTTTGGAGTAAATTCTTCGCTTTTTCTAATTGTGATAAGCCAATGAAACCAATTACTTTTGCCACTTATTAATTCGTTCGGCTTCTGCACTATTTCTGTGACACAAGATATATAACATGCTAACATGTTAAATTTGTCGTCATTTGAAACAGCACCCTCCATTTCTAATACCTACTACAAATTATTAACTAAATGATACAGTGGGAGTTATGACAAATGACAAGGTGTTGGTTTCGTTGTTTCCAATGACGTCAGAACCTATAGACAGGTTTGTTTTGATAAACGCTTGACGCCCAGAACTAATCACAATCTAAGCGGTCCATTAAATTATTCCGAAAATGTCGCGAGATTGTCAGAAATTGCCCCTTTTTGTCGAGCCGTAGCGAACTTATTTCGACTCTGGGCTCGGAGGCTGGCGTCGTTAGACCATCCCCCGAGTCTTCAGGTGAGGTTCCGATGCTTTCGGCGCCCCCAAACAAGAAAAAACATGCGATATCTAAGTGTGATTCTGGAGGAACTATAACCGGGAATCACCGGGTGTATAGTTGGTTGATGGTTGACTTTCTGTCTTTGTTTGTAGCATGTTTTTAGAGTAGTATGGATATATTTAATCTTGGAGTCAAAATAAAGGGCATTTTAACAATGGGGCACCACGTCTATAGGTTTTGACGTCATCGGTTGTTTCAAAGCCTTCTAGGTGGAGGATTTTTATTTATTTTTTATTATCGTATGTGACTGTTATTAGTCTTTGCCGTCCTTTTTTGGCTCTCCGATTGAAATATAAGATGTAAGTTAAATTGCTGACAATACTGATTAATATGTACACTTCTTATTATTAAATACAGGGCAGCATTAGAAAAAAATTAATAGAAAAAAGTAATTTTCAGTATAATTGTCTCAAAACATTTAAAAAATATTTCGTGTCATACATCATGGCATTTGCAATGTATGTATGCAAAGTGCTTTCAAAATCTGCAAAAAAATCCAGGTCCGTATTTAAAAAAATAAAGTTGAAGATGGTTTCTCAAAAACGAAATGTTGTAGAACAAATCTAAAAACGCCGTCTTAAAGCCCGTTAAAAGTGCAATAAGAAATAGTTTTTTCTTTTTTCTATCTGTGATAACAACTTCAGAAAAAATAAAAACGAAAACGCAAAATTTTACTTTTTTCAAAATAACTCAAAAACGAAGAAAGATATTAGAAATCTGTTTGTGCCATTTTATTGACCTTAAAATTGCGCAACTTTTTCCCCACTTAACCGTTCTATCTCTTATCGTTTGCAAGATCCCCATGCTGTTCATTCATATCCGGGACACATTGCATATATTTTTTAGAGAAGTGTAGGGTCTTAGGCAAGTGTCCAGGAATTGTTTTATGAAGTTTGCAAAATTTCGTCAAGTACCCCATTCATCGTCGATCCGGACCTGGATCGGAGCGGACTCCCCAGTCCGGTCCTGCTAGGGTCGGAAATCGTCCGGAATACACCCGGAACAAAAGCCCAGCGGGCTTTTAAACGGCCCGCGCGGTTACTTCTGGATAACAATACAGCCTGACTTATAAATGTCACCAGGCCATTGTCTAAATTGATGTCTGAGAACGGGGAATTAATTTCGGTGGCCCTTCGGAAATTTGCCAAATACCATTTGGGGATCGTCGCCAACTGCCTCTCCCCTTTCGTTGTCGGGGCGAAAGAGAAGCGGAGATCGTGTCCAGGTATCGGGCGTACGCTTGGGCGATATCCAGGTTTGGGTTGGTATAGCAGCTCTGGTCGGCGTTGGGTTTCCAGTGTCAGTTCTTAGATGTTTCTATACTGAAATCAGATAGTATAGAAACTAGTGTCTATAGAAAACCAACACATGCTAATAGATATCTCCATTTCAACTCCAATCATCATATTGGTGTTAAAAAAGGAGTAATTAAAAGTTTGTATGACAGGGCTAGAACGATTTGTTCTAATAACACAAAATTTTGGGGAGGAAATTAAACATATAAAACATGTTATTGAGAAGAATAGTTATCCTATTGAATTTGTTGAGCAAATTTTTCAGGATTGCCAACAAAATAACAATACTAATAGAATTGGAGAAATAAATCTGGTGGACCGACCAGTAAATTCAATTATTCCTTATATTCCTGGACTATCAGATAAGCTAAAACGCATAGGCAATCGTTTTAATGTCAGAACAGTATTTAAAACCAAAAATACATTAAGATCGATGCTAGTTAAAACGAAACCATTTAATGAGGTATAAAGTTCAAAAAATCGCATTTATAAAATTCCTTGTGAATGTGGAAAGTTCTATGTTGGGGAGACTTGTAGGCCATTTAACGTTCGTTTAAAAGAACATAAAAATTATATCAGGCAAAATCAAATTTTTAAGTCAAAAATATGTGAACATTCTTTTAACAACAATCATAGGATCTTGTGGGATAGGTACAAACCAATTCTCAAATAAGAAGTAGGAAATAGACGAAAAATTAAAGAATCTGCATTTATTCTAGGAAATACGGACAACTGTGTTGCTGAATGTTCAGTGGAATTCAGTAAAATATTATTACCACTTATTCAAAGAGAAGTTAGTATAGATAATTAGATAGAACACAGGGTACAATATCAGGCAGGTGGCTAGGCTATTGTTTCTGTTGTCATGCCATTTTAACCTTATATGTATTAATCTGTCACTTCACTTTGATGTGGCATGATCTTTGAGAAAGGAGGAAGATTTATTCTCCGAAAGCTCAGAAAACAAATTTGTTGAAGTTATTTTTTGAGTTACACGTTTAAAGTTTCGTTCATTCACTGTTAAGAATTTATGAATTTTCGAGGCCACTTGAAAAAGTTGTCTCTCAATCAGTTTGGTGGCGAAAAACCCAATTAAAAATTAAATGGATCATTAAATTTTGATAAGAAAATATTTTCTAAATTGATTATATATATTCACTAAATTCTCGTGGAGGTACTGTCAAACTGCCGAATGGTCCTGAACTGCCTTCATAGGCTTTTAGTTCACAAAATATGGTTGACTTGTCTCTGTCTGCCAGATTACGCATACGAATATGCCTCTATCCATAAGCTTCTGGTAATAATCTTAATGGAACAGCAGTTGTTAATAAACTTTTTCCGGACGAAGTGAATGATTGGTCATCAACATGTGTCTTACAAATTTGTATACGTTTATGTGGCTCTTCAGGTGAAATATTTGCAAATTTATGGTCTTTGAGAAACCCTAAGGCCTTTTTCCGTTGCTGACATCTGAAATTATCAATATTTTTATTTAAAACAAAAAAAGAAACACATGTTTATATTACTCAACATATACAATGTATATGTGGTATAATATTATGCATAATAGGAGTATTATGTAATAATATAATAATATGTGACTATAGAAATAATTGATTAAGACATTTTTCTTAATTACACGTCAAACTAAATCTTACCTTTCAGGGTCTTTAGGAATTTGAAAAAAGGACACACAGATTTTGAATTGATTTTACAGCCATCCGCACTGCAATAAGAACCGTGATAAGCCATCACTACTCAAAATTGGCAACGGTATTGGATATAATTTACGCGCACCCGGTACAATACGAAGCACACCGTTCCGAGAGACACTGTGTAACAAAGTGACGCTCGGAATCGCCCGCTCAGCAGGATATCGATCGAGGGCTGAGGCGAAGGGAGCGGGATCGGGCAGGAGGGAAATATTTGTTTACACAGGCCAAGTGAGCGGACTTATAGTATTCTCTAGACTTTGGTACTACCATGCTGGCATCGCAACTTAACTTTGTATTTGAATTTAAAGAACAACGAGGAAACTAATCAAATTCGCAACTTATCTAAAAGTATGTTTTTGTTTGGCAAACTTTTTTGTGTTCGTTATGGAATGAATATGGAGTTTAATAAAAGTTTTGCCTGTGGTGACGCAACAGGCAATATGTTTTTCGTGCCCCAGCAATGTGTGTGTCGCGGGATATCTGTCTTCGAAATGAAATTGGTAGGAATTACAATTAATTTGGAACGATGTGCTCTAAACGGACAGCACTAATTTCAAATTTTCAATTATAACCAGTAAACATAGACGTACGTTTTCGTTTGTAGCATTAATACAAAACGCGTCTAATAACAAATGGGCCTTTTTACTACAAAATAAAAATCATTTTTGCTATTAAAACCCTTCTTAAAAACGAATAAAATAAGTTTAGGTTTTCGTTAAGATAATTCAATGCCAAATTGCGACAAGTTTTTGGAAATCAAAAAACTTTAAATGTTCATAAAAGTAGGTACCAATCAATTTTATTGGACAGTGATTGGCTGATATGCAAATACCTACTGGCCAAAGTATATATTTTCTTTACAGTTCACGCGACAAGCTTTTTGCTTTACAAAAACTTGTCGCAATTTGGCATTAAATTATCTTAACGAAAACCTAAACATATTTTATTCGTTTTAGTATACGGCTTAAATAAAAGCTTGTTTTTAAAAAGGATATGTTCTTTAATTTTGTGCCTTTTAGTACCTATTTGATTCTCATATCAAGAGGGTGGTATAGAAATTTAGTCCGCCATCTTGAGGCATTCGCCATATTATGACGCCATAGTATGACGTCACTTACCTTATTATTTTGTACTCGTCAAACATTTTCATTTGATATCCATGTCAAGTAGGTTGTGAAGAAAAAGGTAATCTGCCATCTTGGGGCGGCCGCCATATTGGATTTAGTGTAATGTCACTAACTTTATCGTTTTATACTCTGCAGGCCCTTTCATTTAATACCCCTATTAAGGGGCTTGAAAAATATAATAAATCGGTTTTATTTTGCTTCTATATTAGCGGGTCGGGGGGAAGAGGACGAGGTAATTTGTTTACATTGGCATTTCTTAAATTCAGGCCTTCCTATTTCGTAATACATAATAAATAGTTTTTTTGATAGACTTGTGTAGCGTATATATGTTTTGAGATACTTATATTTACAAAATAATCTAAATCGTATAAAAAAACTGGAAAACTTGAATGTGCCAACAATAACATCTTTTCAATATCATGAAACAAAACAAGTTGCCTTTGGTAGTGTATCTATACCTATATAATATCGTTGTTTCAGCTCAATAGGATGACTTCCTCCTCTCCTATTCTAACCTAACCTAACCTATTAGGTTTTTCACAAAATATGAATGGTAGGTGGAACATTACTATGAACTTAAATTCTCTATATGGAAAACTTCAGGCTGTCCAGGTACGACATTGTAGAACATTGCATTTTACGAAAATGGTATCTATAATATAAAATAGTAATATGGACTTGACGGTGAGATACAAATATGAAGCGCCATCTAGTGTCCCGTGCCTGAACCGAAAAAACAAATGAACTCCGACGGTCGGTTGCCACGAAAAAGGCGATTCCGCAGCTCTCATCTCCCCTCTCCAAATATTTGTGCTTTCTACGGGGCAATTCCATGGCGTTAATTAAAGACGTCCCATGTAAAAAATAATAAATTTGGCTGCGAAGCCGGGGCAAGCTGGAAGAGACGAAGCGGAGGCGAATAAGGCGGAGGAACGTTGCTTTGTTAATTTACTTCGGTGTAAGGTCGTGATGGAATGTCACATCGCCTTCGCGGAAATTGAGAAAGTATTGTAATAGGAGCGGTTGAGTGACAGGCGCGTTTCTTTATCAGCTGCACTACGTCCTGCTGACCTGACACTGAGGCGCGAGGCGCATAGTGAATTTCTTTAAAGCCGGAGGAAAATTTCGTGGTCCAGGCAGACGGGTTGAGAATAGAACGCCACAGACACGGTAGGTGACAACGGGTTTGGGGGTTCCGCTATTTCCTAGATTGTGAGATAAGATATAAGAAAGAAGGTAAATCTTCACAGTTTATTCGATGTACAAGGTGTTCACGAAATATTGGAGACCCCCCCTTAACTTTCTTATTTTTGACCAAAGGAAAAAGTGTTTTATACGAAAGTTGTAGAAAATTTTCTCAACTTTTCAACGCCGTTTTTAGAAAGAAAATCGAACATCGCGTTTTCAAGATAGAGACCTAAGTTGTGTTTTTTTTTTAAATAATATGTTTTTCTTGAAATCGGCATTAAAATGTCCCAAAATCGTCATTAAAAGCACAGAAATCGTACAATAATGTAGTCCATTATTGTACGATTTTTTCAAACGTCAGACGCGGAGAAATCGCCCGTAAAAAGTGACCAAATATTCAAAACCCGGCCCATAAAGGCCCATTTAACTTTTCGTACACATTGCGAAATTGTTTCCTATAGAAGCGCAATCCTTCAGTATACATATTTTAGTAAATTCGAATATCAATAGATTTGTTGTGTAGGCTGCACAAGAAGCAGCAGTTTGGTTTTTCTGAGCGAAGGTGCCGTACGTAATTATACTTGTCCTAGGTAGAGCGATCGGTAAAGTCAAGCAACGCCGCGCGTAGTCGGTTCGTGGACGGGTGATCCCTTATTATTATTTTCTTGCCTAATAAAACATTTTTTTTTCGATTTCAAGAAAAATATAATATGTTCCTCGGCACTGAAGTTCTTTTTATGACTCATGTGGTTTATTTGCCTCGGCCAGAGGCCTCAGCAACTAAACTCCACATGACTCATAAAAAGTTGAACTTCAGTGCCTTGGTACATAAATAACTATTATATAACTTTTGTCGTAGAAAATTGCATTTTAAAACAGGATTACACAAAAACTAGGGTGGCCATGAAACTAGAACTAACACATTTAAGAATATTTTTGATTTGTTCCAAGAGAAAAAATCATAAAAACACAACAGAAAAGCATATAAATTTTACTACACAAACAAAATATACAGGGTGATTCAGGAGGAAATGTCAATATTTTAGGTACGTATTCGGGGACCCAAAATAAACATAAAAGTTCCTATAAACATGGGTCCTATTCCCGGCCGTTACCGAAATACAGGGGTAAACAACATTCAATTTAAGGTTTTTATTACATTATTTATAACAGGTAGGCTAGGTTTTATAGTTTTCAAAAATGCCACCGTTTACTTCTAAACATAAGTCAGCTCTCTGGTGAATAGCTCGGGTCGCTCTATGAATGGATACGGGCCTGTTTCTTATAGTTGCTGCTGCATTTATTATTCGATCGAGTAATGCATCTCTAGTGTTTACTTTACTTGAATATACCAATGATTTAAACCACCCCCAAAGACAATAATCCAGAGGATTAAGGTCTACTATTGCTAAGCAACAGAAATTTCCGCCTGAATCACCCAAAACCTAGCCTACCTGTTATAAATAATGTAATAAAAACCTTAAATTGAATGTTGTTTACCCCTGTATTTCGGTAACGGCCGGGAATAGGACCCATGTTTATAGGAACTTTTATGTTTATTTTGCGTCCCCGAATACGTACCTAAAATATTGACATTTCCTCCTGAATCACCCTGTATAACAAAGTGTAACAATAACAACATTTTTTATAAGAACTGTTCGAATTATTGCAATCCGTTCACTTGGAGGCATGAGCAATATCTCTTTTTCAAATTATTAATACTTTTTAATATTATATCTTGATTGTTATTAAGAAAATGTATCCGTTCGACAATTTTCCCTTATAGTTCTTCTAAAGTTTTATTCGGATCTTTGTAACGGATACATTTTTTAAATAACAATCAAAATATAATATTAACAAGTATTAATAATTTGAAAAAGAGATATTGCTCAATGCCTCCAAGTGAATGGATTACAATAATTCGAACAGTTCTTGGAAAAAATATTGTTATTGTTATACTTTGTTATATATTTTGTTTGTGTAGTAAAATTTATATGCTTTTCTGTTGTGTTTTTATGATTTTTTTCTCTTGGAACAAATCAAAAATATACTTAAATGTGTTGGTTCTAGTTTCATGGCCACCTTAGTTTTTGTGTAATCCTGTTTTAAAATGCAATTTTCTACGATATAGATTATATAAAACATATTAAATATATATATCGTTGTAATTAGAATGAAGCGTAGAATCTAAAAATTCAATATCATACAAAGTGTTCTATTAAAAAAAAACTTAGGTCTCTATCTTGAAAACGCGACGTTCGATTTTCTTTCTGAAAACGGCGGTGGAAAGTTGAGAAAATTTTCTAAAACTTTCATATAAAACACTTTTTCCTTTGGTCAAAAATAAGAAAGTTAAGGGATCTCTAATATTTAGTGAACACCCTGTACATTACATTCTAACAATAATGATATTATACTATGAAACAACTGTATATAAAATCTACGTATGATATCTCTAACTCTAACGTCTGACCACTCTAACGTCTGTCATTTGTCACTTCTCACCACAAAACATTTTGTCACTGACCGAGGTTTTACCCATAAAACAATAAAATGCTACCTATGAAACTTCTCTGCAATATTGCAATACCTCTAGCAGCATACAGAAAAGCTGTGTAAGTAGCAGGAGAGACTCAGTCAATGAACTGTCACAGTAACCCTATAATTCCACTACTCATGAAAATTGACAAAAGTAAAATTCAGTTCAAGTTTATTATTTACAGAAATTATATTTCAATAACAATGAATTGAATGAAGCAACTGCGAGCGGTGATAGAGAGTTGAGCGTGCAACTAAAAATTTACGCTTTGGTGAACTGTTCTCTATGCAAGTTCTATGCGACAATCCGCAATACAGTCACATCAGGCAGCATAGAAAAGAACTGTGTTGGTAGCAACAAGACAGACAAGTCATTGAACTGTCACAGTAACCCTATAAATCCACTACTCCTTTGTGACATGAAATCTAACACTATTTGTCATTGGCCACTTCTTGCCACAAAACATCTTCGCTATGCTGCGTTAGTTCCTAATAAAACTCATGACATTTATGGAAACTACTTTCTTAAACCAACACCCGATAAAAGCCGATGCGATCATATTCGGCATCGAATCGCTCGATATCTTATTGTCGGAAAACAGAATCTGCCAGCTTTAAAATCGGGTCGATGGCATGAAATGCGGGAATGATAATTTGATTTAAAGGGTATCTTGAGACCGTTTATCCTGCATAGGATTGCTTCATGTATGACACACATCGATATGTGTTTTCTTAAGATAGTGCGAGGCATGTGCCTGCATAATGCGCCTTATGAATGATACGAGCTTGGGGGCGCCCTAGATCATAGGCGCTTCCACAGGGATGGAGATTCATTATTAAACTATCCACGAGGATAAAAATAAGTTGCGAGGTTTAGGAGCCATGTTGGTGAGATTTTAATGCGGATTTTGGTTATTATCAATTTCAATGATCCGTTTCTTTTCATCATTGGATTTCTTAATAATATTCATAACTGTAAATAAGATCAGAGAGACATCTAACTAGAATAAGTACTACTCCTTTTTAACTTCAAATTGGGAATAATCAATTTCAAATTGGGAATAAACACCTTCAAATTGAGAATAGTCAACTTCAAATTGGGATTAATCAATTTCAAATTGGGAATAGACAACTTTAAATTGGGAATTGGGGGCCGCGGTGGCGTCGCTCGTACCGGCGCTGACTTTTTAGACTGCATGTTTTTCTGGCTTCGATCGACCTCGGTTCGAGGCAGGCACATGCATATGTCTTTAAAGAAAAACACCGCTATGGCCAAGAGCACTGGACAAACGTGGGTTCACGGTATTGCTCCTAAATAGCTTTACCCGTGTGATTCCCTAATTGTCCTACACTCACTGGGATTACTACGGTTTTCTAGGGTTTTCCGTAGTACTTGAGCGAATGCTATCCTAGTTCTATCGGGAAAAAAGTCGGCCCTAGCCGCAAATGGCAACGAAGACAAAATAATAGTAATTGCCCCCCTCCCCCGCACAAGCATGTGGTTGCTTCTGGGGTACTCCTAGTTTGGAGTATTGTGAGGGTGAGAATTATTATTATTATTATTATAATAGTCAATATCAAATTGAAAATAAACAATTTCAAATTGGGAATATTCGATATTAAATTGAAAATCAATAACTTCATGAAATAAAAACACTTATCAACAAGAACAACTCAATTTGTTAACTAAAGTTTATAATATTAAGCAAAATTTCGACTGCCTGGTAAGGTTCAAAAAGACTTGGCCAGAAATCCTAGAAAGAAGACAAAGACCAAATCATTTATCGCAAACTATATAAAGTTAGCTTATAGTAGTGCAAAATAACATAAATAACAAATTAACTGCAGCGAGTTGCACCCGATTTATAGGAAAGATACAGAGCTACATATACCAAAAATATTAAATGATAGACAAGGATTAAATATAAGATGTTGTTTTATTAATTGCACAACCAAAATACAGACATTGCCGAAAGTTGATGCGTGTTAATAATAATCATATTAGGTGCACTTAGAAAGGTTGCAAGTTAAACAGCATACAGGGTAGGTCAAAAAATATAAAAATTGCACGAGAGTAAAGTACCCTTATTTCAAAAAAATCAGCAAAAGGTTATTAAGAAAAGTGGTTTAGAATTAAAAGCTATGCCTAAATACCAAAACATAGCCACCTAAGAAAAAAAAATTTTTCTTCAATAATTAATTTCCAGTTTCTTAAAAACAATTAAAATAAAAATTTTTCACCTTAAATAAGAGTTTTTTAATATGCACATTATCATTACTAATGTTTTACCTTGCTCAGAAGAATTTTTGCGAAATTTTAAAGTTTTATTTAATATCGTTGCAACAAACATGAAGTTTGTGATTCCCTAAAAAAATAAAAATCTAAGTAAATTTTACAAATATGCTTGAATTTGAACAAAGTTATGAGAAATTGATTTAATTTTGATTCATTTATGAAATTGTCTAGGGTGAATATTAAGACAATTTTTTTTTAGAAAATTATGAATGTTTTCCAAACAAATTTATTTTTTTCTTCTTAGGAGGCCATGTTTCGGTATTTAGGCTTTTAACTTTTAATTCTACGATATAGACAACTTTTCTCAATAACATTTTGATAAATTTTCTGAAATAAGGGTACTTTACTCTTGTACAATTTTTGTATTTTTTGACCTACCCTGTACGCTGTTTAACCATTCTAAGTGCGCCTAGTATAATTATCGAACATGTACCAACTTTCGGGAGTATTTGTATTTTCGTTGTGCCAATTAATAAAAAAAATCCCATATGTTGCACACTTAAATGACTGTATTGCAAAAATATGATATTTTAAATTCAATAAGTAGGCACATATTGTGTGTTTATTTAGATATAAGTAATTAAAATATTGTTTAATATGAAGTTGTTGATTTTCAATTTAATATTGAATATTCCCAATTTGAAATTGCTTATTCTCAATTTGATATTAACTATTCCCAATTTCAAGTTGTCTATTCCCAATTTGAAATTGATTAATCCCAATTTGAAGTTGACTATTCTCAATTTGAAGTTGTTTATTCCCAATTTGAAATTGATTATTCCCAATTTGAAGTTGAAAAGGTATAGTATATGACATTCCATGGTATTCCATGACAGTATGGAATGCTGCCTTACAGTTTTCTACAATAATTTACTTGCTAGATCGCACCAAGTACACCTCCTTGACGATCTATAAGGATTTTGTTAGGCTGGAACAAAGGATGATATAATGTTGTTAATTAAAATTTAATATGTTTACAAGAAGGATTTTTAGTGGAAATGCTCATTGTAACACAAAATGTCGAGATGGTTGCACGGGCGTAGCCAAGGGGGGGGGTTTCGGGGGTTCAAACCCCCCCCGAAATAAGCAAAATATTACCTAATATTATACCGAAAAAATACGAGGAGTGAGGAGTTAAATTATTATCACGTTTTAATATATTATGTAGTACCTAATAGTAGCGCCTAGCGCCATCTTTTGACGAGAGGCAGACGCAGTTGCAGGCGAACTATTTTGTATTGTAGGGACACTTTGCGTTGTTTCTCGATTATTCGCCACGCCCCTAGGTCGAAATGAGCGGAACTTTGTGGAAGTTCGTGGAAGTTTCTGGACGGCTACTGGGCTGCTATATAAGCGGCGCCACGGCGCGTGACCGCGCTTACGGCAGTATTGTTCCATGCGAACTCGAAGCGAATAAAAGTGAAAAGTGGTGAACGAATAGTGAAGAGAATTAAGTGTACCGTGTAAGTGAGTAATTTTAGTGCACTGTTATTCGATGACCTTGTTAAGGATAGATACGTGAATCATTATTACTGTCGAAAAATGGAGGGGAAAAAAAGGAAGGGTGATAAACCTAAAGGTATGGACTACTGGAAAAAGTGGTGTACTCAAGGTCAAGGGGTTTCTAATAAAGAAACAAATTTGGATTTAGCTATCAAAGCTTCAGCTACCTTGCATGCTGATAAGAAGACTGCCTACCCCGAAATCTAGTTTGGAATGCCTAGATATGTGCGATAAAAACCTTTATCCTAATATTTACACATTACTACAAATCTTGGCTACCATTCCTGTATCCACTGCTACCCCAGAAAGGGGTAAGAGCCTAAGGAGACTGAAAAACTATTTACGAAACACTACAAGTGAAAACAGACTTAATGGTTTGGCTCTAATGAACATTCACTATGGAACAGAAATTCATGCAGATGAAGTAGTGGATATATTTAAAAGAAAAAGCCGAAGATTTCTTCTTTAATGGTTTTAGATTTAGCGCAGAGGAACGAAATTAATTTATCCATTTCATTTAAAGTTAAGAACTTTATAAATATGTCGTAGTTTTTCGGATGAATATATAGATATTAAATTTCATGTAAGTATATTTTTGTTGTTTTATTTACTTCTCAAACTAACCCCCCCCCCCAAAACTAAATCCTGGCTACGCCCGTGGATGGTTGTTAAAACTCTTCATGAAATACTATTACTTAGTGTTGCATTGTTTGCGACTTCACTCACAAGCACGATATATTATTTATATATTTTTCTTATGGTAGAAAGTTTAAGAGTACCTATAGGACTTATTTTAACTTGGAAAAATGGTAGGAATATTTCGTCGAGAAAACCCGAAACATAACACACGAGTTTATATGCACGTTAGAGAAATAATACTCGGCATTAGTACAACAAAGATATGTGGGCCTTTTGAGGGAAAAAGTCGAGTGCCCCGCTAACATGTGTAGAAGAAATTTATTACACCTACTTGGTCTTTAAGAACGTGTAGAATTTCTCCGGCAGAGCGAATAATTTTTCGTTTAGCAGTGAAAGGCCCTTGAGAAAAATGTGCAATTCCTCGGAAAAAACCGACACTGTTGAAACCCACACCGAGGCGGCGAAACTCCGCCACGGACCCGATAATTCCCGAATTATTTACTTGTTTGTACGGTTTTAGAAAGTTACCGAAACTTTGGCGGAATTTTAAAACGCTTAGATAGACGGCGAACAGTCGTGACAAACTCTTCGGAAACTAGCGATAAACTGCATTGCAGCCATCAGGAGAATATTTTCGTGTTCTCCTCATGCATAAAGCACTACACTCGACTGAAAGTTTTCAATTACATGACATTGTCGGTAGTGTATGGTGCCAATTTCGTAGCCGTCGAATCCGAAGTCATTTTGATGCGAGAAACAATTTTTTAGTAACATTTTAAATACTTTCAAGTTGTTGATCGCCGCGAGCTGAAGTTAGCAGCGGGTTTTTAATCAGCAGTGTTGCCAAATCTAGTAGGTACAGTTTTGCATTACTTATACAAAAATACACTTCTACACTCTATTCAAACTAAATGCAAGTGGCGCGTAAACATTCACACGATGGAAGCACGTGAACAATTCTGAGGGCTAATACGAGGCAGGGCCGCATTAAGGACGATCTCTATGAATTTTATAATATAAAATATTAAAATAATATGCCCCAGTATCAAGAACTTTAAAAACAAACTTCTATGGTACACCTTCCTCACTTACCTGCAAATTTCTACTATTAATACAAATAGTAGCTCCAGCAATTAATAAACAGCGAAATAAATATATCGGAAAAAAATAAAGGTCCACTTGTAACTCAATACACCTCTGTAAGAAACACCGACACGTGCGTATCACGCTCTAGCCATGCAAGAACTTGTGTTTATGTTTCACTTGCGTTTAGTTTGAATAGAGTTTAGTACATTTTTGCAAATTGCAAGGTTCAAGGTTACATTTCTTTTTTACCTACAGAGATGTGTGTTTTGTTTCTGTGGGTTTAATCAACCGCAAAACATTAAAACTTAATTTTGATATTTCGTGGTCAGTGACAATATGTTTTGTGGTGAGAAGTGACAAATGACAAATGTTAAATGTTTTATGGTAACAAAAAATCATTATAAACATTTAATAAATTAATAAAAGTATTGTGTTGATTTTATACACTAGTAGAAAAAGTATAGTATGCAACACGTTTTACAATTTCCTCTATAGAGGACAATCAGATATTTATAAACATGATAAATGAGTAAAATTTATGTGTTTACTTTATATACTCTCGTAGAAAAAGTATAGTACACACTTCACAAACTCCTGTAGATACTTGTTTTATTAAACAGAATGGCGTTTACAAAACTTGTTGCGTAAAATATTATTATTCCACTATTCCCTATATTTTTTACTTTGTTGTCGCGCTAAGCATAATTTTAGGAAATTAGCGGTTGCAATTTTAACAGTACACTCAAGGGTCTCATATGAAAGCTTGGAGAGGTTTCAAATTATAATATTGTTTTAACTCAAACTAGCAATAAACGCATATGACAATATGAGCTATTTCTAAACCAATAAAGACAAAACTGCCCCTATGCCTAAATTAGTATTTTAATAGGCATATATTCCGACTGACAAATCTCATTTTTTAACGTAGACGATATGACAATTTCACATTTTTTTCTGACAGAATCCAGTATTATACAGGATGATCTTTTTAGTAGAACTATCGTATTTATTTATTATAAAATATTAATTTTTTTTACTGTTTCTACTGAAAGGATCACTTGTTATTTTTAATTCGTGTTTCTTGACGTAAAACAAAAAGTGCATTTAGTTTGAATAGAGTGTAGTCGTTTTTTGTTTTTTTTTTTGTTTTTGTTTAAAGACCGCATCTTAAAATTCAGCGGACTCTCATCCGGATGAATCAGCTGGTATCTCCCTCTCATTTGTTTCCCTTTGGAGGAAGTAAGAGACAGATATCCAGCTGATTCATCGGGATGAGAGTCCGCTGAATTTTAAAACGAGGCCTTTCTTATAGGAAATACCTTCTTATAGAAATACCTATAATATTATCTCTATCTCTACCTCGGTAAACGTCGAATCTCACAGGTATATCACATACCAAATTTCATAATTTTATCTTTGTTCGTTCTGGAAATATTCAGAAAAAACCGTTTGCCAAAGTGTCCATTTCGGGGGCTATAGCCTCCTTAGGGGACTTTTTTGAGGCCATGTTTAAAGAAACTTTTTTCATTTTTTTGTATCAAAAAACGTGGTGGTAAATTATGGCAGGCTAATTTCTAATAGGCATTTTCATGGCAGTCTGTAAAAAATTTTCAAAACGAGTTTACTCGAAAACGATGCATGCTATCGAAGTTAAACAAGAGCACCTTTTCTTCGTAGAATACCTTCAACTTTCATAATTTGGCAAGAAATCTGGAAAAAAGTATGCAAAAATTTTTTGGGGTAATTTTAACTCCTGAACCCCCCCCATTTGGGATGCCTATGATTAAGAATGTCTAACTATCGCTACCTCGGTAATTGTCAAATCTCACAGGTACATCACATACCAAATTTCAGAATTTTATCTTTATTCGTTCTGGAAATATTTATAGAAACACGTTTGTGAAACTGCCTCTTTCGGGGGCTATAGCCCTATTAGGAGGCATTTTTGAGGCCATGTTTATAGGAACTTTTTTCTTTTTTTTTTAGGTCGTAGAACACGCTGGTAAATTATGGCAGGCCAATTTCGGGACACCCTGTATATTTATAATAAAAAAAAAATTTAATATCATTTTGGTGGGGTTGTATACATTGGGCACCCAGTCAAATTTTGAGAAGTCGGCGCCTATGGATATAAGGTGGGTTTAAAAAAAAGAGGCGAGACATTTTTTTTAGAGTTGTACTCTTTTTCAAATCACCTTTAGGCCAGGGAAATTACGGTAAAAAATAACGAAACCTAGACAAAATTCATAACCGCGTTTTTATAATGCCATCACAGAATATTGGTAATAAATGAACGCCAGAATTGTTTTTATACAAAATAAATATACGCGTGTGGGCGTTTTTTAGAAAAATACATTTTCTTGTTGTAATAAAGACGGCATAGATATTAACTGCGAATTTTAAGCTGCATTTATTAGTAAGTAAGGTATATAAAGTTGAGATTGATAAATTAAACAGATTACGTTTGCGCAAGTATCCGAATGATGTAAAAATGACATTTTGCGTACTATTTTGTTGGGCAAAAATATTAACTGCGTTTTTATTATTTATAATTCCCTTAAAAATCAAGTATTAACAGTTTGTTCTGAAATTAAACATATTGTTTCGCCGGAAATCGCATTTTAAAGAAATTTAAAGCTGTCTTTGAGAGCAAAATTATTAACTGGCTGATTTTTGTTAAACTTTGTAAGTGGATACTAAGTCTTGTTACATTTTTTGAAATTAAACAAAAATTGGTAACGGAAGTATTTTGAAATGACAAATGACAGTTGACCTACATGCGCCGTAAATAAATGTTTAATTTCACTATATGTGATTTAATATAGTTATATTGTAAAAAGTTAAACAAAAAAAAAACAGTTAATATTTTTGCTTTCCTAAAGAAATGACAAGTGACAGTTGACCTATATGCGCCGTAAATAAATGTTTAATTTCGCTATATATGATTCAATATTTATAGTTATATTGTAAAAAGTTAAACAAAAAAAACAGTTAATATTTTTGCCTAGTCTATACCAATGAGAAGTGACAGCTGACGTACATGCGGCTCAGATAAATGTTTAATTTTGTATAAGTTACATTCTATTTGTAAAAGGGAATGATCATCTGCTATAAAAACGTAGTTAATATTTTTGCCTTTTGCCGAAATAGAAAATTATCCAATTTTTATCTCTCTTTGTCGATCTAAGTTACTTCCATATTCTTCAAATGTTTAATTTCTTAATATATGTCAGCAAGGGAAGTTTTTTTACCTAAAGAGTCTAAAAAAATCCAGTTAACATTTTTGCTAAAAATTTCTAAAGAAAAAATAGGTGTTTTTTGAGGTAACTCAAGGTTCCGTTTTTTCAAAATGTTTAATTTTTGGTTTCTACTAGGCTGTTCGATCTCCGAATTTCAGTATCGGAAATCGATACTGAAAAAATATCGAAAAAATCGATAAATCGATATAATCGATCTTATCGATAAAATCGATCTTATCGATATAATCGATCTTATCGATAAAATCGATCTTATCGATAAAATCGATCTTATTGATAAAATCGATCTTATCGATAAAACCGATCTTATCGATATAATTGATCTTATTGATAAAATCGATATAATCGATTTTATTTAAGAAGCTAGACAATTTGAAAATTCGAATAAAATTGATCATACATTTTAAGAAATCGATACGATCGATAGATAAGTAAAAAAAGAATTGAAGATGAAGCAGCATACAGATACAGATAGAAAACTAGGACTTTGTTATACATTGTATAATATCCACATTATTTGACAAATAATGTAAATGATGTAAAAATCATTTATTAGAGGTTTATAGTAAAACAACGGTTGTCAAAAGTGACAGAAGTTCATGTAAAAAGGGATTTGTACAATAATGGCATGGCGCTAATTTAATGTTTAATTTTCGATTTGTTTCCAGGAATATCAAATCAATTGTCAATTTGACTTATTGGATATTTCCAGAGAATCTTCTTAAAGAGTATGATCAGATGGCTTCACCTCTTTTATAAAGATTCCTTTTCACAAAGGTTTTTGATTTTGACACTTTTGCAAACCATCTAATTTTACGGCACTATTTGCCAACGGCACACGGTAACGCAACGTAACGGGCAACGGCAAACAAAAAAGTGTATAAATTGAATTGACTCTAAACCTCTAATATACAAGAATAGAAGGATCACAAAGGTAAAATCCGTTTGCGTTTGCAGGTAGATGGATATCTATACTCCAAATCTGAACCAAAATATATTTTCTATTATAATAACAACAAAATAAAATAAACTGGGGTAGACTGGGGCAAGTGTATAAATGGGGTAAGTGTAAAACAGGTGTGCCAAAAGAAGAAAAATATTAATAGGAAACAGATGAGTTACCCACAGCATTAATTTATACGCCCTGAAAGCCTATCAACACGCAAAACATCAATATGTATTTTTGGTTGCCTAGCATTTTCTTGTAAATACTAACCTCTAGCTGTCACTTCGATTTTAAGGATAACGCATTTCAAAAATCCTTAATTTTAAAGTAAAAAAAGGTAAGTTCTTTTTGGTTTCTTGTGTTCATATTATCTAACAAACAATGTTTTAGAGGCTCACTAACAAATTATCCATTTAAATTATAATTTAGAAGCATTCTAGGTAGTTTTACACTTACCCCTTCAAATATAAGGCAAGGGGCAAGTGTAAACATACTATAGAACAACATACTATAGAACCCATTTCTCTACACTGCTAATTCACGAAGTTCTTATTATATAGGTACCTGAGACATTATTTTTAAATATTATAATTTTTATTTACTTAGTTAATTTTTTTAATTTATTTTTAACATACTTAAATATAAATAATTGCCTTTTAGGACAGAAATGAGTTATTTTATTTTTGAGACGAAATGCATAAGCTCTGTTATACGACAGAAAAGTTCGTAACTTATTTTCTAATAAAGATATTTGTTTGATTCAAAGTGTTATGTGTTTGTGTTGATTATGGCAATGTTTTACACTTACCCCAGTGAAAATAGAAACACACTCTGTAGTGTTTCCTGACCCATTTTACACTTACCCCTTGTTGGGGTAAGTGTAAAATGTCGGACACCAAAATATTTTTTTTATCATAACTTGAACTCAATGTTAGCTGGTTCTTTCATGTTGCAGCATAAGGCATATAAATCCCTAAGAAGTCCGTCCAGCAAAAACAAATGTTCTAAGTAAACTGTAAATATTTTTTTCCCTGAATGATACACTCTTAATTTTGGCTTGACACTTACCCCAGTCTACTCTATAACACTTCACTACGAAAACAATATCAGTCATACAGTCATAAATACGCGCATATAAAAAAAGGCCGATCGGCCCGCTGCGGGCGCGGTCTGGACGCAATGGGTGCAGCAATTTCCTTTATTTTTGCAAACAATTTCAAAAGATAGATATAATCGGAAAGATCGATAATATCAAAAATATCGATAAAATCGAAAAGATCGATAAAGTCGATAAAATCGAAAATATCGATAAAATCAAAAATATCGATAAAATCGAAAAGATCGATAAAATCGATATTTCGATTTATCGAAATTGAATATCGAGAATCGATAAAATCGATAGTATCGATACTTTCGATTTTATCGATATTTTGTCTCAGGCCTAGTTTCTACCAACGTATTTACTTATAACTTTGATATGGTAAAACAAAATTGCAGTTAATATTTTTTTCTAGGTCAAATTCTATTTTCCCGGGCCTACTTAGGTGTAGCGCTGTTCCACGGGCGTAGCCAGGATTTAGTTTTGGGGGGGGGGTTAGTTTGAGAAGTAAATAAAACAACAAAAATATACTTACATGAAATTTAATATCTATATATTCATCCGAAAAACTACGACATATTTATAAAGTTCTTAACTTTAAATGAAATGGATAAATTAATTTCGTTCCTCTGCGCTAAATCTAAAACCATTAAAAAAGAAATCTTCGGCTTTTTCTTTTAAATATATCCACTACTTCATCTGCATGAATTTCTGTTCCATAGTGAATGTTCATTAGAGCCAAACCATTAAGTCTGTTTTCACTTGTAGTGTTTCGTAAATAGTTTTTCAGTCTCCTTAGGCTCGAGAAAGACCTGTCTGGGGTAGCAGTGGATACAGGAATGGTAGCCAAGATTTGTAGTAATGTGTAAATATTAGGATAAAGGTTTTTATCGCACATATCTAGGCATTCCAAACTAGATTTCGGGGTAGGCAGTCTTCTTATCAGCATGCAAGGTAGCTGAAGCTTTGATAGCTAAATCCAAATTTGTTTCTTTATTAGAAACCCCTTGCCCTTGACTACACCACTTTTTCCAGTAGTCAATACCTTTAAGTTTATCACCCTTCCTTTTTTCCCCCTCCATTTTTCGACAGTAATAATGATTCACGTATCTATCCTTAACAAGGTCATCGAATAACAGCGCACTAAAATTACTCACTTACACGGTACACTTAATTATCTTCACTATTCGTTCACCACTTTTCACTTTTATTCGCTTCGAGTTCGCATGGAACAATACTGCCGTAAGCGCGGTCACGCGCCGCGGCGCCGCTTATATAGCAGCCCAGTAGCCGTCCAGAAACTTCCACAAAGTTCCGCTCATTTCGACCGAGGGGCGTGGCGAATAATCGAGAAACAACGCAAAGTGTCCCTACAATACAAAATAGTTCGGCTGCAACTGCGTCTGCCTCTCGTCAAAAGATGGCGCTAGGCGCTACTATTACTACATATATTCAAACGTAATAATAATTTAACTCTTCACTCCTCGTATTTTTTCGGTATAATATTAGGTAATATTTTGCTTATTTCGGGGGGGGGGGGGGGGGGTTTGAACCCCCGAAACCCCCCCCTTGGCTACGCCCGTGCGCTGTTCTATTTCCGTTTTTAAACATCCGGCCGGACCTGACGAGGAACAATGGATGGCGTCGAGTGCGCTCCCGCCGTTTCGCCCATCACCATATAAATCCCGACACGTTCCCCCAGCAGCGCAAAGGGCCGGGGCAACCGTGGTCGCTCGAAGGGCAGACCGATAGCTTTTCCTCATCTTAGGGCGAGCGGCCGGCCGCCAGGGCCGGCCATTTATTAATTAGAGTGATGTGTATAAACTGTGCGGGCTCGGGGCGACGGATCCGTGTGTGCGCGCCTCAAACGAATCCCGCCGATTGATGTCGGCACAGCCCCCCCCCCCTCCCGCTCTCGGTTTGATAAACATTTCACTAACCGACGGCGGCCGGCCGGCGTCCGCATCGCGCCGGCGACTTCTCGTTAAAAACGGCGCGGTTTGTTTAATTTGCCGTAATGGAAAGACGCGATGTTCGCACAAACAAACATTTAGATATCGGGATATCGTAAAAAATGGCTGGTATAGTCCAAAGCACGAAAGAAAACGTTTCTAAAGAATGCGGGCAGCGTTGCGAGATTTCCTATAAGTCGTTATTTATTGGTGAATAAGTACAAGTTTTATCATATTGAAGCCGAATTTCTGAACTCTGTTATACCGAAAAAATAAAGCTCGCATCACGGGAATACTTACCCATTTTTGTTTATCATTTATTTTTAACGCGGTGTGATAAAACACCTATTATATTTTTTCAACATCGTCGCGTCTACCATCGCCTTTGAAATACGGCAACACAGCACTTCTACCAAGCAGTCGGCTGACAAAAGCAGTTAGCCAACGCGTTTTGTGCCTGTTTCTATAGTACGTAAAGTTAACTGCATATTTGCGTATTTGATCTACCATAGAGACCTCATTTTTTAGGCCGCTGGCAAGTTGTTTCCGCCGGCTCAGAGAGCTCAGTGGCGTTTCGTATGTTCGGGAGTTAACGAGTGCAAAATGAGTAAACAGGGAAGAACGTTGCATTCTCAAGCACGAGAAGTAATTGCCAATGTTATAATGGTTTGCCTTCCTCCATAGTCTAAGGCATCACGGTTAAGAATAATATTAACAATAAATTAAATAACAATTATATGAACATTAAGTCAGTGAGTTACACAAAATTGAGCTAGTCAGCCATGGAATATTTTCATAATTACGTTTTATTTTCTAATAAGACACTTCAAACTTTCAAATATTTTATTTTTAGCTGGTAACCAAATGTAACAAAATAAAACAAAAATTATCATGATGGAGCTCCACCACTTAATTATTTGCCCGTAAGAAATTATACCTATCCAAATAGTTGGATAGGGAGAAATAGACCTATTTCCTGGCCGCCCCGATCCCCCGATTTGTCTGTTTTGGATTTCTTTTTGTGGGGAACGGTACAAAATAAAGTATGAGACAATTGTTTAATTAAGAGCAGCTGTTTTAGAAGCAATTGCCAGTATTGACAGGAGCTCTCTAAGAAAGGCGACAAATTCAGTTTTAAAAAGATGCAATATTTGCATACCTAAATAATAATTGTGGATTGTTTGAACACTTTTTAAAACAATAATAATTTGAATTAGAGTTTTTAAATTTTTGTTTTATTTTCTTACATTTCGTTACCAGCTAAAAACAAAATATTAGAAAGTTTGAAGTATGTCTAATTATAAAATAGAACGTAATTATGAAAATATTCCATGACTGACTATGTGAAAATTTAAAACAAAAATCAGGAAATTATAAATAGCTCTTTTATTTTGATAATAACTATACCGAATATTACATCTTTGGAAAGCTCAAAAAATTGACGATTTGATAAGCATTTAAAAAACACAAGTTTATGTTGTATCTCAAATCGGATTAGATTATCTTATTAAGCCCAAAATATCTACAATTTTTGTCTCTACAGTTTTTCTGTATAATCAGAAATAACGGAGCTACAGATATCTGATTAAATAGCGAAAAATCACTCTTTTCAAAATATCTAGTGAACCATGAACTTTTTTAAAAATCCAAAAGAGGCATTACATTGAGCATTCAAAACCGCAATTCTTTCCCCATTTAACCTTTGTTCTAGCTCTGCTAGTTTCCGAGATCCTCAAAGTGGTCATCGAAAAAAAGTCACCCTGTATTTATTCTCATTACTACAAATGCTACAGGAGACGTTACTTTACTCGGAAAAGCGAAATTTGTAATATTATTTACGAGCCTGGGCATTTTTTAATTTGTCGATGAAATAATTCCCTACAATTTGTATGCAAAAGAGACAGGAAAGGGCCTAATGAAAGATAGCTATACGCTCGCCTTTGGACAATGACCGCAGTATAGCTCTCTCAGTAACACTCGTTGCGCTCCTATTCGCAATTTTATTATACGTTATACCCCAGTGGGATTATTGCTTTTTATACGCGCTAGGTGGTGCCAAGTTCTGATGCTCACGAATAAACTTTCGTGTGTAGTCAAGTTACTGGTTGCATTTTTTAACAACTCCTCTAAACAGTAGTGACATATAGTGCGTTTTATACATACAATGTAATACATACAGGGTTTCCCAACGAAAACTTGACCTCCCCCCGAAAAGTAGAAAACCGAAAAATATTTGAAAATTCGCTGAGACCCGTCGATTTTTGTTCTTAGGGGGAGCTTTTTTGGCAATCAAGCCAACCCGAGATGTGCATCCCCACCCCAACTTTAAAATTTCAAATGGAACTACCACTCTTGTGGTGAATCATTTTAAAGACCTTTTTATTGCGAATACAGTGATGTATCGTTTTTAGAATTCTGTTGAGATTTGACAGAATTATTGGCTAAAAACGGAAAGTTGACTGTACGCGTAGTAATTTCTACTCAAATGCCCGCCACTAATAAGTTTTTTATCTACTACACACGACCAAATAACCTAGTTTTTATTGACATGTCGATCAGTTTACAAAAAAGTCACAAATGAAAAAGCTGAAGCAAAACAAAAAAAATTTATACGAATTCAAACCTTATATATTTTTAAAATATGTAACAAAAAGTCACTATCACAAAAAAGTTCCCGTTTTTTACTTCTAACCACGAAATCGTTAGTTTCAGCCTGCTATTGAAAGTATGGTTTATTCTATCGCGGTAAGGGTAGGAATTGTTGCAATTTGTTATCGAAATCATGATTGCGCTAAAGCTACAGCACAATTTCTAACCTTTCCGTGATAGAATAAACCGTTTCAAAAACACCTTTACACTTTCAATAGCAGGCTGAAACTAACGATTTCGTAGTTACAAGCAAAAAACGGGGACCTTTTTGTGACAGTGACTTTTTGTTATTTTAAAAAGATATAAGGTTTGAATTCGAATGACCTTTTTTGGTTTTGCTTCAGCATTTTCATTTGTGACTTTTTTGTAAACTGGTCGACACGTCAACAAAAACTAGGTAATTTGGTCGTGTGTGGTAGATAAAAAACTTATTAGTGGCGAGCATTTGGTGTATAAGAAATTACTATGCGTACACTCGTACAGTGTATTGTCAACTTTCCGTTTTTAGCCAATAATTCTGTCAAATCTCAACAGATTTCTAAAAACGACGTAACACTGTATTCGCAATTAAAAGGGCTTTAAAATGATGCGCCACAAGTGGGGTAGTTCCATTTGAAATTTGAAAGTTGGGGTTGCTAGGGATTAGGGGGATGAACATATCGGGTTGGCTTGACTGTAAAAAAAGCTCCCCCGAAGAACAAAAATCGACGGGTCTCAGCGAATTTTCAAATATTTTCGGTTTTCTAATTTTTGGGGAGTCAAGTTTTCGTTGGGAAACCCTGTATAATACATTATATATACAAATATACTTATTCATAAAAATACGATAACATAGTATTAGTGGCTCACCATATTTTATAGAGCATTTATCTTAACCGAACAATGTTGAAATGAATATAAATTGTGTCTTTTCGGCGTAGAACCGATACCGCGTAACGATGTAAATGGGTCGTAGCATTTGGCTCCTTAAAAATCAATTTCGGGGATGGGAAAAAAGTAATTGTTTGTCAGTTACCAAACTATTTCAATAAAAACTCGAAAAGCGATTAACTAACACACACACACACACACACACCCTTCTAACGAGCCGCGGGGATCCATTTGGTGATTTAATGCAGAAATTAGTCAGCGATTGCGTTTTAGCTTTCCATTTTTCATTGCGGCATTCATGATTGGAAGCAGTTTAGGAATAGTGGCAGCCGGCCGGTATTCCTGTTTATTTAAATCGACAAATCTTCGAGGGGAAGGAATTTCGTTTCAATTAACCTGATAAATATCTTTTTTGCTTTTCCACCGAGTGAACACTTTCGTTAGGTATAATGTACATTAAATAGAATATAATATACAATATAGTATGTAAACAAAATCACGTAAAAGGTTGAATCATACAGGGCCGCGGTAATTCAAAATTCCCAGTTTAAAATTTACCTTCGCAGAGTCAAACAAATCTGAAAATAAACGAATCAGGTCTATTTCAAATTTACTTTTTTCGTAATCGAAATAATCGCGTCATTATTAAAATGTTCTGCTTTATGGCAGTTGGGCAGTTTTGCATTTTTTTGTTTGTCCTATTTATTATTTTTATTTCATCGCTCGCCAAAATGAAAATATGGATCGCCTGCGAAGAGTAAATATTTTTTGTTCGCAAAGGATGCGGCCAACATTTGTTTTATCAGGACACAAAAACAAAAAACTTCGATGGAATAATTCGATGAATACTTTATGCAATCCGGCAAAAAGGCCCCAAAGTTTCATTTCATTAAATCTGTCATTAGTATACAGGGCTTGTATATTTATCCGGCGAAACTGACAGATTCATCGAAGATTAGATTACATGTTTATTATTATTATTTAAAACATGGCCCATAGCACTTTGATGAAGTCAAAATTTTTAAAAAAATATACGAATTAATACAAAAAAAATAAAAGATAAAAACCATCCGCCATATCGGATTTAGTGTGATGTCACTAACTTTATCGTTTTCTACTCTTCAAGACCTTTAATTTGATACCCATACTAAGGGGGTTGAAAAGAAAATGTAAACCGCCATCTTGGAGTGGCGGTCATATTAAATTTAGTGTGATGTTACTAACTTTATCGCTTTCTACTCAGTAAGCCCTTTAATTTGATACCCATATTAAAGGGGTTGAAAACACAATGTAGTCCGCAATCTTGGAGCGGCCGCCATTTTGAAAGTATTACAACATTGAGTAGCACATATTGAATTGTCACCAGAACTAAAGGTGTATGCAAAATTTCAGCTCAATCGAATGTTAGGAAGTGTAGGCCAGGGAAATTACGGTAAAAAATAACGAAACCTAGACAAAATTCATAACCGCATTTTTATAATGCCATCACAAAATATTGGTAATAAATGAACGCCAGAATTGTTTTTTATTCAAAATAAATATACGCGTGTGGGCGTTTTTTAGAAAAATACATTTTCTTGTTGTAATAAAGACGGCATAAATATTAACTGCGAACCCAGTTAACCACATTTGACGTATAACGTCAATTTAACGTATTTTTATAACGTAAAGAAATTACGTTTCTAGAGTAGCGTTAAAATAACGTCATTATTTCGGCATCGTTAACCACATTTGATGTATAACGTCAATTTAACGTATTTTTATAACATAAAAAATACGTAGCGTTAATATTACGTCATTACTACGATACCCAGCTAACCACGAATTACCTTTAACGCGTTATTTTAATAACGTAACAAATACGTAGCTCAATTTACGGAAATATAACTTTATAAATACATCAAAAATGACATAATAAAAATAAGTAATAAAACTAGGGTCAATATTACGTTATTACTACGGTACAGATACTCCCGAATAATAAAACTTAATAAAAAACACAATAGAGTCCTTTCCTGAGACGATTAAGATCCTTTTGGCTTTGTCCTCTCCGTTACATGAATTTTTAGGCACCCTTTATTTTATTTCTATTTATTTCTGTGACGTCATCGAGATTCTAGCTTACACTGTTTTAGGCAATATTTTCCATGTGCTTCGATTGGTTGGTAAGAGCGTCGACATTAATTCCGATGTTCGTAGGTTCGAACCCTGGTGTTGGTGTGCGAATTTTATTTTTTATGAGGTTATATCTACGTTAAGTTTATGAGGTTATTTCTACGTCAGGATATTAACGTCACTCTACCGGACTTTTTGTCATAATTATAACGTTAATTTGACGTGATTTTCCTAACGTTATGAAGTTATAACTATAACGGTATTTTGACGTAAAAAAACGGTTGTTGGTTAGCTGGGAATTTTAATCTGCATTTATTAGTAAGTAAGGTATATAAAGTTGAGATTGATAAATTAAACAGATTACGTTTGCGCAAGTATCCGAATGATGTAAAAATGACATTTTGCGTAATATTTTGTTGGGCAAAAATATTAACTGTGTTTTTATTATTTATAATTACCTCAAAAATCAAGTATTAACTGTTTGTTATGAAATTAAACATATTGTTTCGCCGGAAATCGCATTTTAAAGAAATTTGAAGCTGTCTTTGAGAGCAAAATTGTTAACTGGCTGATTTTTGTCAAACTTTGTAAGTGGATACTAAGTCTTGTTAAATTTTTTGAAATTAAACAAAAATTGGTAACGGAAGTATTTTTTTCTTTAAAGATAAATATTAATCGATCGATCGTAAATAAATGTTTAATTGCGCCCTATATGATTCAATACAGTAAGGTATATTGTAAAAAGTGTAAAAAATAGTTAAGTAATATTTTTGCTTTTCCTAAAGAAATGACAAGTGACAGTTGACCTATATGCGCCGTAAATAAATGTTAATTTCGCTATATATGATTCAATACAGTTATATTGTAAAAAGTTAAACAAACAAAAAACAGTTAATATTTTTGCCTATTCTATACGAATGAGAAGTGACAGCCGACGTACATGCGGCTCAGATAAATGTTTAATTTTGTATAAGTTACATTCTATTTATATGATCGTTTCTCGGTCACTAGATTTAGAATTTCCTTGACAGGTTCTCGCAATTGGTCTTTTTGCGAGAACCTGTCAAGGAAATTTACATTCTATTTGTAAAAGAGCATGATCATCATAAAAACGTAGTTAATATTTTTGCTTTTGCCGAAATAGAAAATTATCCGATTTTTAGCTCTCTTTGTCGATCTAAGTTACTTCCATATTCTTAAAATGTTTAATTTCTTAATATATGTTAGCAAGGGAAGTTTTTTACCTAAAGAGTCTAAAAAATCCAGTTAACATTTTTGCTCGAAATTTCTAACGAAAAATAGGTGTTTTTTGAGGTAACTCAAGGTTCCGTTTGTTTTTTCAAAATGTTTAATTTTTGGTTTCTACCAACGTATTTACTTATAACTTTGATATGGTAAAAGAAAATTGCAGTTAATATTTTTGTCTAGGTCAAATTCTATTTTCCCTGGCCTAGTGGTTCCAATTCAGCTTGCAAGATTTGACCTAAACAAACTAACACACATACATACATTGCAAGTTAAAGAAAAGCTTATAAATATTTGTAAATATTCCCGAAATTTCCCCTGTGAATGATAATTGCCCCAGATAATAAAAAATGAGAAAATCGGTGGAAGTCTGTTCAACGTTGGATTAGTAAAATGTGCAGTGTATCTTTATACCACGCGTCGATTTTTCCTCCCAGCCAACCCCTTTATCATTTTATGTGCTGGCTTGGTGAAGCGCTAATCGGTTAATAAATCTGCCGTTTTTCCCGGCGACGAAAAAACGGAGAGACAATCCCGCGCGGCGTTAAAACTCGTGGAGATATTTCAAGTCGGTATAATAAACATGCACGGCCACAGTACAACCCGCATTGTTAGGGTGGCGTATAGATTTAAACAGAAAAACGTCGACGGTCGAGGGCGAAAAAAGTAAAGTGGAGTGAAGCGAATGAAGCGACTGCGAGCGGTGCTTGAGAGAGTCGAGAGATGAAAAACGCGTGGAACCAAAAATTTACGCTTTGGTTAACTGCTCTATATGAAACTTCCCTGCAACATTCCACAATACAATCACCTCTGAAAGCATAGAGAAACGCTGCGTTGGTAGTAAGGAAGGGGACTCAGTCAATGAACTGTCACAGTAACCCTATAAACCAACTACTCTGCTATGACATGAAAATTTACCAAATATCCAATCAGCTCATTTCAATTGAAGTTTATTATTTACAGAAATCATATTTCACTAACAACAACAACAATGAAGCAACTACAAGCGGTGCTTGAGAGAGGCGTGAAACCAAAAATTTACGCTTTGGTTAACTGCTCTATATGAAACTTCCCTGCAACATTCCACAATACAATCACCTCTGAAAGCATAGAGAAACGCTGCGTTGGTAGTAAGGAGGGGGACTCAGTCAATGAACTGTCACAGTAACCCTATAAACCAACTACTCTGCTATGACATGAAAATTTACCAAATATCCAATCAGCTCATTTCAATTGAAGTTTATTATTTACAGAAATCATATTTCACTAACAACAACAACAATGAAGCAACTACAAGCGGTGCTTGAGAGAGGCGTGAAACCAAAAATTTACGCTTTGGTTAACTGCTCTATATGAAACTTCCCTGCAACATTCCACAATACAATCACCTCTGAAAGCATAGAGAAACGCTGCGTTGGTAGTAAGGAGGGGGACTCAGTCAATGAACTGTCACAGTAACCCTATAAACCAACTACTCTCCTATGACATGAAAATTTACCAAATATCCAATCAGCTCATTTCAATTGAAGTTTATTATTTACAGAAATCATATTTCACTAACAACAACAACAATGAAGCAACTACAAGCGGTGCTTGAGAGAGTCGAGAGATGAAAAACGCGTGGAACCAAAAATTTACGCTTTGGTTAACTGCTCTATATGAAACTTCCCTGCAACATTCCACAATACAATCACCTCTGAAAGCATAGAGAAACGCTGCGTTGGTAGTAAGGAGGGGGACTCAGTCAATGAACTGTCACAGTAACCCTATAAACCAACTACTCTGCTATGACATGAAAATTTACCAAATATCCAATCAGCTCATTTCAATTGAAGTTTATTATTTACAGAAATCATATTTCACTAACAACAACAACAATGAAGCAACTACAAGCGGTGCTTGAGAGAGTCGAGAGATGAAAAACGCGTGGAACCAAAAATTTACGCTTTGGTTAACTGCTCTATATGAAACTTCCCTGCAACATTCCACAATACAATCACCTCTGAAAGCATAGAGAAACGCTGCGTTGGTAGTAAGGAAGGGGACTCAGTCAATGAACTGTCACAGTAACCCTATAAACCAACTACTCTGCTATGACATGAAAATTTACCAAATATCCAATCAGCTCATTTCAATTGAAGTTTATTATTTACAGAAATCATATTTCACTAACAACAACAACAATGAAGCAACTACAAGCGGTGCTTGAGAGAGGCGTGAAACCAAAAATTTACGCTTTGGTTAACTGCTCTATATGAAACTTCCCTGCAACATTCCACAATACAATCACCTCTGAAAGCATAGAGAAACGCTGCGTTGGTAGTAAGGAGGGGGACTCAGTCAATGAACTGTCACAGTAACCCTATAAACCAACTACTCTGCTATGACATGAAAATTTACCAAATATCCAATCAGCTCATTTCAATTGAAGTTTATTATTTACAGAAATCATATTTCACTAACAACAACAACAATGAAGCAACTACAAGCGGTGCTTGAGAGAGGCGTGAAACCAAAAATTTACGCTTTGGTTAACTGCTCTATATGAAACTTCCCTGCAACATTCCACAATACAATCACCTCTGAAAGCATAGAGAAACGCTGCGTTGGTAGTAAGGAGGGGGACTCAGTCAATGAACTGTCACAGTAACCCTATAAACCAACTACTCTGCTATGACATGAAAATTTACCAAATATCCAATCAGCTCATTTCAATTGAAGTTTATTATTTACAGAAATCATATTTCACTAACAACAACAACAATGAAGCAACTACAAGCGGTGCTTGAGAGAGGCGTGAAACCAAAAATTTACGCTTTGGTTAACTGCTCTATATGAAACTTCCCTGCAACATTCCACAATACAATCACCTCTGAAAGCATAGAGAAACGCTGCGTTGGTAGTAAGGAGGGGGACTCAGTCAATGAACTGTCACAGTAACCCTATAAACCAACTACTCTGCTATGACATGAAAATTTACCAAATATCCAATCAGCTCATTTCAATTGAAGTTTATTATTTACAGAAATCATATTTCACTAACAACAACAACAATGAAGCAACTACAAGCGGTGCTTGAGAGAGTCGAGAGATGAAAAACGCGTGGAACCAAAAATTTACGCTTTGGTTAACTGCTCTATATGAAACTTCCCTGCAACATTCCACAATACAATCACCTCTGAAAGCATAGAGAAACGCTGCGTTGGTAGTAAGGAGGGGGACTCAGTCAATGAACTGTCACAGTAACCCTATAAACCAACTACTCTGCTATGACATGAAAATTTACCAAATATCCAATCAGCTCATTTCAATTGAAGTTTATTATTTACAGAAATCATATTTCACTAACAACAACAACAATGAAGCAACTACAAGCGGTGCTTGAGAGAGGCGTGAAACCAAAAATTTGCCATTCGTTCAAGTGTTCTCTATCAATTTCCAAGCAGAAATCCGCAATACAGACATCTCTGGTAGCAAAGAGAAACGATGTGTTTTTAGCAAGACGAGAGGCTCATTCAATGAACAGTCACAGTAACCCTATAAACCCACTACTATTTTATGACATAAAAATTTACAAAATATCCAATCAGTTGAATTTAAGTTTATTATTTACAGAAATTACATATCAAAAACAATTAATTAAATGAAGCAGCATGAAAAACGCGTGCAACTAAAAATTTACGTGTTGGTGAATTGTTCTCTATGCAAGTTATCTGTAACATTCCGCAATACCGTCACCTCTGGCAGCATGGAAAATAAATATGTTAATAGGCAAGAAGAGAGACATAGTGATTAAACTGTCACAGTAACCCTATAAACTCACTACTCCTTTGACGTGAAAATTGACAAAATATTCAATCAGTGCAATTAAGTCCGATTTTATTATTTACAGAAATTACATTTCAATAACAACTAAATTAACAACATTGTATTTAAAAAAGTGATTGTGATTCCATTAGCAACAGCCTTTTACTCAGATTTAGTTTCTACTACCTCATGCTACGGAATGAATTATAAATACGCCGCTAAGATACTTATTGCGATAATAATTCACTCCAGAACCAGTTTTGCAACTTCGTCAGAACTTCGCAAATATCCAGGGCCGAAATGATGAAATATTGGAAGCTTTTTTAGGCCGAGCTATATTAGCGCGTGACCCTCAGGTATATTATATGCGGCGACGTGGGATATATCAATTACTGTGTGTGGAATAACAGTTACGTGAGTTTAATAAAGGGATGTTTTAAGATTATATACCTACCCCCAAGAAGAAATTATTTGAAGGAAATGAAACAAATGGGTTGCTCAAGAGCTTGCGCCAGTGGCGTAGTAGGTGGCCCTTGGTTGTAACCATTATTAATGTTTTAATATATGTCATTTACAGAAAGTCACTTAAGTATTTTACGTATTATCTTTAGAGCCATTATTTAGAGCTCGAAATCACTGTATTATCATCTTTTGTCCTACACTCACTGGGACTACTACGGTTTTCTAGGGTTTTCCGTAGTACTTAAGCGAATAGTGTCCTAGTTCTATCAGGAATTGCTCCCCTCCCCCGCACAAGCATTCAGTTGTTTCTGGGGTATTCCTAGTTTGGAGTATTGTGAGGGGTGATAATAATAATTATTATTAGGCTGTCACTAGAAAATATCTAACATTTGTCATTTGTCCCTACTCACCACAAAATTGCTTGTTACTGACAGAAGTTGTATCCATAAAACATTAAAATTAGGTTTAATATTTCATAGTTGATCAAACCCACTGAAACAAAACACACAACTACTCTATAGATCGCAAGCAAATATAACTTTGAACCGTGCAACTTGCAAAAATGTACTAGAATTGTCAAAGATGGAGGAAATAAACAAACCTACATGAAGAAAAACGCATAAAACTCTAATGTATAAAGATAACTTACCTTGTATAATTAATAAAAATGTAGGCTAAATTCTAATATGCTTCGCTGAGCTTATGCTTACAGATGATGCATAACTAAGAAACACAAATATTGACGATAACCAAGGTTTTTATTAGATTAGATTTATTAGAAAAGCTAAGGGCGTACGAGCAACACCATAAGACAAAAATGTGGTTAAAACACTATCAAATTTCCCGCCGATTTTTTAGAATTTTCCGACCTTTCAAGGTCATTTTTCATAGTCTGATGTTCCGTTAACGTTTTCTTCGCGCGTGGACGTTTCGTTGACGCTTTCTCGCTGTTTTTCAGACGTTTCACGTTTTTTTTCACGCGTTGACGTTTCGTTAACTCTTTTTCGCGTTTTTTAAATGCGTTTCGTTGACGTTTCGTTAACGATTTTTCAGGTTTTTTCACGTTTTTGGCGTTTTTTATGCGTTGACTTTTCGTTGATATTTCTTTATGGTTTTTAAACTTTTCACGTAATTTTCACGCGTTGACGTTTCGTTAACGCCTTTTCATGCTTTTCACGGTTTTTTTCATGCGTTAACGTTTTCTTTTCACATTCTTTTACGCTTTTCAGTTTTTTTTAATGCGTTGGTGTTTTTTTGACGTTTCGTTAACGCATTTTCAGTTTTTTTCACGTTTTTTTGGCATTTTTTATGCGTTGATGTTTCGTTTATATTTTTTTATGTTTTTTTAAAACTTTTCATGTAATTTTTACGCTTGACAACGCTTTTTCATGTCTTTTCACGTTTTTTACGGTTTTTTTCACGTATTACCGAAATTTCAACAAATCGTCAATGCATGACAAAACGTGAAAAAGTATGAAAAACGTGAAATAGCTTGAAATTTGGTAGCGTTTTTAACACGTTTTTGCCTTATGGGGATTGACCTTAGGAAAATGCGCTCGCGCGCACATAGCTTACGTAACTATCAGAATTTTTGCGTTGGCCGGTTTATTTATCGAATGTGCCCGCCCCTGGTGCGACGCCCCTGCCCCCTCCCCCCCAGTGCGACGTCGGCGTAGCGTCGGCGTCCGGACGCGGGTGGCCCGTGTAAAATACTCCTCCGTTGGAAGATTCTCAGCTAAGGAACTTAGATGTGCAGCAATTTAAGGTCTATTTCTCTTCCCTACCCCTGACGTTAATCGACTTCTCAGCTTTTGAAACGGTTCCTGATGGAGGGGGAAGGGGGCCACATGCCGGTTACTTTTTTCGCCCCGTATAGATTGTTCCTCGATGTGTACGCCTCAGCTCTTTCTTGTTAAGGCACGAACTTTTCCTCGACAAAAAGTTAGGCCGACCGAAAGCTGAACGCTACATTCGGAGAGCGTCGGTTGGAACACGGAACGGAGTGCGTGGTCCCATAGCGGGTCTGTAAAAGTTCACAGGTATACAGGGTGATTCAGTCATGATGTAAAAAGGTTTAACCACACAGTGGAGGAGGTCTACTAAAAAGAAGCACGAGAATTTTTTTTTCTCGAAGTTTAAAACGTGGGGCATATGAACCTTAACACCCGAATAACGCGACGCTTGCTGCTTCTATGTCAACCGTAGAGGTTGGCACTGGAGAGCTATGTTGCCACATTTCACTCTTTTTTGTGTGGAAGGTGAAACTGAAGAAATAGGAAATAACTATCTTTCATCGGCATTTTTGCTGTATTCAGTCTTAATTCAACAAAGAACAGGCGGTCACAGTAACCCCATAAATCCACTACTTCGGTATAACATGAAAATTGTCAAAATATCCAACTAGTTCAATTTAGTCTAAAATTTTCATTTACAGAAATTATATTTCAATAACAATGAGTTGAATGAAGCAACTGCGAGCGGTGCTTGAGGGGGAGTCGAGAGATAAAAAAGGCGTAGAACCAACTTCTCTGCACAATATTTCACAATGTAGTCACTTCTGAAAGCATAATGAAGCGCTGTGTTGGTAACAAATAGAGAGGCTCGGTCAATGTACTGTCACAGTAACCCTATAAACCCACTACTCCTTTATGACATAAAAATTTACAAAATATCCTATCAGTTAAATTTAAGTTTATTATTTACAGAAATTACATTTCAAAAACAATTAATTAAATGAAGCAACAGCGCGCTGTGTTGAGAAATGAGCTCTTTCTTGACTTTTCGTCGGCAAAAAGTTAGGCCGACCGAATGTTGAACACGGAACGGAGTGCGTGGTCTCACAGCGGGTCTGTAAAAGTTTACAGGTATACAGAGTGATTCGGTCATGATGTAAAGGGTTTTAACCACACAGTGGGGGAGGTCTACTGAAAAGGAAAACTCGAAAGAATTTTTTTCTAGAAGTTTAAAACGTGGGGCAAATGAACCTTAATACCTGAATGTCAACCGTAGAGGTTGGCACTGGAGAGCTATGTTGCCACATTTCACTCTTTTTTTTGTGGAAGGTGCCGTATTCAGTCTTAATTCAACAACGAACAGGCGGTCACAGTAACCCCATAAATCCACTACTTCTGTATAACATGGAAATTGTCAAAATATCCAACTAGTTCAATTTAGTCTAAAATTTTCATTTACAGAAATTATATTTCAATAACAATGAGTTGAATAGCAACTGCGAGCGGTGCTTGAGGCAGTCGAGAGATAAAAAAGGCGTAGAACCAACTTCTCTGCACAATATTTCACAATGTAGTCACTTCTGAAAGCGTAAAGAAGCGCTGTGTTGGTAACAAATAGAGAGACTCGGTCAATGTACTGTCACAGTAACCCTATAAACCCACTACTCCTTTATGGCATAAAAATTGACAAAATATCCAATAAGTTAAATTTAAGTTTATTATTGACAGAAATTACATTTCAAAAACAATTAATTAAATGAAGCAACAGCGCGCTGTGTTGAGAAATGAGCTCTTTCTTGTTAAGGCACGAACTTTTCCTCGACAAAAAGTTAGGCCGACCGAAAGCTGAACGCTACATTCGGAGAGCGTCGGTTGGAACACGGAACGGAGTGCGTGGTCTCATAGCGGGTCTGTAAAAGTTTACAAGTATACAGGGTGATTCAGTCATGATGTAAAAAGTTTTAACCACACAGTGGGGGAGGTCTACTAAAAAGGAAAACGCGGAAGAATTTTTTCTCGAAGTTTACAAGGGGCAAATGAACCTTAATACCCGAATAACTCGACGCTTCTGCTTCTATGTCAACCGTAGAGGTTGGCACTGGAGAGCTATGTTGCCACATTTCACTCTTTTTTTGTGGAAGGTGAAACTGAAGAAATAGGAAATAACTATCTTTCATCGGCATTTTTGTTCTATTCAGTCTTAATTGAACAAAGGACAAGCAGTCACAGTAACAACATAAATCCACTACTTGGGTATAAAATGAAAATTGTCAATATATCCAACTAGTTCAATTTAGTCTAAAATTGTTATTTACAGAAATTATATTTCAATAACGATGAGTTAAATGAAGCAACTGCGAGCGGTGCTTGAGGGAGTCGAGAGATAAAAAAGGCGTAGAACCAACTTCTCTGCACAATATTTCACAATGTAGTCACTTCTGAAAGCATAAAGAAGCGCTGTGTTGGTAACAAATAGAGAGACTCGGTCAATGTACTGTCACAGTAACCCTATAAACCCACTACTCCTTTATGACATAAAAATTTACAAAATATCCAATCAGTCAAATTTAAGTTTATTATTTACAGAAATTACATTTCAAAAACAATTAATTAAATAAAGCAACAGCGCGCTGTGTTAAGAAATGAGCTCTTTCTTGTTAAGGCACGAACTTTTCGTCGACGAAAAGTTAGGCCGACCGAAAGCTGAACGCTACATTCGGAGAGCGTCGGTTGGAACACGGAACGGAGTGCGTGGTCTCATAGCGGGTCTGTAAAAGTTTACAAGTATACAGGGTGATTCAGTCATGATGTAAAAAGTTTTAACCACACAGTGGGGGAGGTCTACTAAAAAGGAAAACGCGGAAGAATTTTTTCTCGAAGTTTACAAGGGGCAAATGAACCTTAATACCCGAATAACTCGACGTTTCTGCTTCAGTGTCAACCGTCGAGGTTGGCATTGGACAGCTATGTTGCCACATTTCAATCATTTTTTTTTGTGGAAGGTGAAACTGAAGAAATAGAAATACCTATCTTTCATCGGCATTTTTGATGTATTCAGTCTTGGTTCAACAAAGGACAAGCTTTATAACACTTCAAAGATCTTAAGAGAATGTTATATTCACATCATAAGCACCAGTATTTGCTTAAAGTCTTTTCGCAAATTTCCGCAAACACATTTGTATCACAATTTTTAAATTGCAGATGCGCCAGTAATTCAATTATTACAGATTACTTATACGGCAAGTTCAGGCAGCGCCGGCTAGATGGCGATGGCTCCACTCATTTCGAAAAGTAGGAGGATTGTTTTTGTAAATAGTTATTTAACCGCAGCTGATTCATATCAGCAAAATTATTTAAAGTAGTCACGATTCGTTTTAGTCCTACGTTAAAGTATCGTTGATGTGCACTAACTGCGGTTGAACAACTATTATTCCCAGCGAGTGGCGGTGGTAGCATGCGGTAGGAAGGAACAGTACCGACTGTAGAGCTCTATAGCGACTAGGTAACTCGATCTTGTCAATATCTTGAGTACAGGTGTGCGGACCGTGGCGCGTAGAAAGTTCCGCGATTCGAGAAGCTATGAACTTGTACCTATTGAAGTTGAAAGTATAGAAACTAGTGTCTATAGAAAACTAATAGATATCTCCATTTTAACCCCAATCATCATATTAGTGTTAAAAAAGGAATAAGTAAAAGTTTGTATGACAGGGCTAAATAGATTTGTTCTAATAACACAAAATTTGAGGAGGAAATTAAACATATAAAACATGTTCATGAGAAGAATAGTTATCCTATTGAATTTATTGATCATGTTTTTTAGGATTGCCAAGAAAATAACGATGCTAATAGAATTAGAGAAATAAATCTGTTGGTCCGACCAGTAAATTTAATTATTCCGTATATTCCTGGACTATCAGATAAGCTAAAACGCATAGGCAATCGCTTTAATGTCAGAACAGTATTTAAAACCAAAAATACATTAAGATCGATACTAGTTAAAACGAAACGATTTAATGAGGTACAAATTTCAAAAAATTGCATTTATAAAATTCCTTGCGAATGTGGAAAGTTCTATGTTGGGGAGACTTGTAGGCCATTTAACGTTCGTTTAAAAGAACATAAAAATTATATCAGGCAAAATCAAATTTCGAAGTCGAAAATATGTGAACACTCTTTTAATAACAATAATAGGATTTTGTGGGATAGGTCGAAACCAATTCTCAAAGAGGAAGTAGGAAATAGACGAAAAATTAAAGAATCGGCATTTATTCTATTAAATACAGACAACTGTGTTGCTGAATGTTCAATGGAATTCAGTAAAATATTACTGCCACTTATTCAAAGAGAAGTTAGTATAAATAATTAGATAGAACGCAGGGTACAATATCAGACAGGTGGCTAGGCTATTGTTTCTGTTGTCATGACATTTTAACCTGAAATTTATTAATCTGACATTTCACTTTAACGTAACATGATCTTTGAGAAAGGAGGAAGATTTATTCTCAGAAAGCTCAGAAAACAAATTTGTTGAAGATATTTTTTGAGTTACAAGTTCAAAGTTTAGTTCATTTACTATTAAGAATTTATTAACTTTCGAGTCAACTTAAAAAAGTTGTCTTTTAACCATTGAGATTACGTGGATGAATTCATAAATAGAACAAACAAAACATGCAAAATGCAACATAAAGCGGAACAATAATTTAATAATGATACTATTTTGATTAAGCAAAAAGTATATTTGAAATGGACCAGATTCGTTTATATCTGGATTTCTTTGTTACTTAGAAAATACCCTAATAGTACTTTTCAAAATTTCGACCCTAAAAAGTGCTCGCAGTTGGCAATGGGTTTGATTCTCAAAACAAGTGCCACATTCTTCCAATACCCTCTTCGAAGACCTATTCAACCAAAAAAGTTCATGAAAATCGATTCACAAATAACAGTTTTACACTTAAAGTGATACACACTGTATACAGGGTGATCCATTATTATGTGCGAATATTTGGAGGAAGTACTTTACAGTAGAAATACTTTTGAGCACCCTAAGGGCAGACAGAATTTGTCCTGTTCTGTGGTTATACCACAGTATACACAGTAGCCGCACTCGTTAAGGTCGAGAATAAATGGACGGCGACAGAGTGCGGCTACTATATTATGTATACTACTATTTTGTTATTTGAGTACATAGATCCTACCGAACATTATTGTACAGAACAAAATATTCTCCAGCCTGCTTTTAACCCATATATAAACTCGCAGAGTTAATATAATGGACGACAGCTCTAGTGCTCCTCTTTGAGGGTCGCTGTAAACAAATCTACGACGAGCGGGTCGCAACGTTATGTGTTAGTAGAGGGGTAGGTGTGACTCGGAGTTGCCGGAATGTAATATGCGAGTTATACTTTGCTTCGTAAATCTCCCTGAGCCCATAAAGACGATATTAATTCCATAATATGCACCAAACAGAGTTCGCCGTTTGTTTCTGTTGCACGCCAACCTAATTCCTAGATACGAAGTGTTTTTAATTAGTGGCCGCACTCTCTCGAATATTTTCAGACTCTCGTGCTTCGACTCGGCTTACTCTCAGCTTGCAGAGGCATATTGAATGATATAAAGGGTTAATTTTTAAGGTTATTTTATTTTTAATTATGTTTTAACAGTTTTGTTTCAATACAAACATATACAAATCGCCAAAACAATGTAATTTAGGCGTAGCCCTTCCAAAGGGCAGTTGTAACTGTGGACAAATCAAAATTCCAAAACTGTTTTGAAGTTATAGGCTCGCTGTTACAGACATACCGTTGATAATACGCTTGAGCTATTTGAAATTGAGGCAGAAAACACAAACTGGATATGCAAACCAAATTTTCATAAATCGATAACAGAGTATGCACGGCAAAATAAAAAAAATGGTTCTGTCAGATTGGGCGCTACTGTGTGACAAGAAACAAGTTGCATATTAAGCGGGAACCAGAATTTTTTAGAGATCTGTGGCCGAATAAATCAATTCAATTTTACTTTATAATCTAAACAGATTTGTCGGTTTGTTTGGAAAAACTACAAACTTTGATTACTTGCATTATGTCGCTTAATGTCGAATTTTTTGGGGACAAATAGGAAGTTCACATAACCAACAATCATGAATGGTATACCTTACATCCTCTAACCCCTTTTAGTAGCTGTAGAAGATGCCGAAGTCTCCTACATCTCACCGCTACTAACTAATATCAATTGGAATAAATAACACCTAGCCGATGGAACTCGTATCTCCGGTAGCTTAGTTGGTTAAGTGCCAACGGCCACATCAGTTACCTGATATGCCACTAAAACATCTTCTATCCCTATTAATTTTAATACAGTTAAAAAATTAAGCTTCAGTGTATTTTTTTCTATATTTGATTAATTATTTACGCAACCCAAGCAATGCCTTAAAGTAAATGGAAGTCATCCTCGCTTTATTTCGAAAATAACAGGGTGCTAAGTGCTACATTCGTCTTTGGTATTCATCCCTTAATGAATCGCATTTGATAAGTCAGGAGTGCCTCCACAAATAGATTAAAACGAACCCTTGTTGGAGAGTACGAATTAAATTCAAGAAGCACCATTTTCGATGTACTTCGGAGGCTCGATTATGTCGAGACAAACTTCAAAATATAGAAAAAAATTTATATCTAAACAAAATAAAACAAATATTTTTCCTGCTCCCTCCCCCGTACATAATCACCAGCCCGCATGAAAGCGTAAGTCAAATGTTGGAGGTATTTTGCTATTTTGGTTGCTAGCTGCGAAAGTGGTTGCTAGGTACCAAAAGTATTGCCTAGCAACTCTTACGCAAATCATTAATAAAACATATGTAGCAACGCGAAACTTGCGTCAATTTTAATACGAATTGTGTGAAAGAAAAATTAATAATATCAATATTTCTTCACTGCCAAATAATAGTGGCTAATACACAGTGGCGTAGCGGTGGGCAGAATTTTCCGAAATCTTTTCTTTGTGAAATATTGCCATCTACTATGTTTAGTCGGATTGAAATAGGTAAACAAAATTTAGAAAAAATCCACCGAAAATACACTGTCTGTTCATAAACTTTACGCCAAATGGGAATTTTTTTATTATTAGATTTTTTGTAAATCTGAATTCGGGCTACGTTGGTGCATGTTTTGGGTACACTACTGCGCCTGAAGAGTGTCATGACGTTACAGCCCATGCCTGTCAAATATGACATTTAAAATAATAAAATTAGGATAAATGGGTTTTTACCTTGGAAAACGGAAAAGGTTATTAAGAAAATGTATTTGTATTGTATTATTGTGCATCTATGTCAACTTTTAGAATGATATTCGTTTTTTTCTTAATTGATATTCCAGAAATTGAAACTGAAACCATAAAATTCAATATTCAATACAAAACTGTACCTTATCATTTTGCTTCACTCAATTTCAAAAATATTAATGTAAAAATAATACAACACTGGCCCAGGGCATGAACTTAGCTTAAAATTAAAGAGTCTGCAACAATATTGTGTTGTTACACAACACCTATTTTATTTTTTATTTTTCCCGTTTTGCGTTGAAATTAATTTTTATTTTTATGTCCAACTAAGAAAGAAACCAGTAAATAAGTGTCTTAAGTTATTTTGCGGGAAAAATATCGTATACCAATTTGAAGAGATATGTATAATGAAGAAAAACAAATATCCTGATATCTTTCTGAAAATTTTTTTCCCGATATTTCCAAGGACATACCCAATTTTTCCTCATTTTTAGTTTTAAATGTCAAATTTGACAGGCATGGGCTGTGAAGTCAAGGCTCTATTTAGGCACAATATGTTACTGTAGCGCAGGGTTAGAGAAACCAGTTAGTAAATCCTAGGTCCCTGGTTCGATTCCCACACAAACCCTCAGTTTTATTTTATTATCGCTGCATTCAGTCTCTTATATTTACTACTGATTATCATTGTTACTGTTATATAGTAATTGAATAATGGTTACTATGAAGATTATTGCCCACAATCTACTACATAGTGTATTTAAAATTTAATTGTAATAAGCTACCTATAACATGAAATTTTCTGTAGCAAGAAAAATTGAATACATTACACGATTTGTAAGCACTTTCTTGGGGGTAGTTACCTACGTCCTTAAATAATATCCTCTGTCAAAAAAGTGCAATTACGCATCTTGCAATTAAAAAATAACTATTGTGGAAAATATCAAAAAATCTTTGACAAATTTTAATTTTTGTAAAGTACTCTTGTAGCTACTTTCTAGCACATTACTTGTGCGAACATACCACAGCAGTATAGTAATTCTGCGAATGACTGATACCTAATTAATTAAATGTTATTATTTTATTATTACATTATTCGAGGATACCCTATAGGACGAATTTCACAAGTCTAGGAAATGATAAAATTTGCCGAGAAATTCCGTCGGTATTTTCAAATCTCTATTATATGCAAAGCTATGTGGAGAATGAGATGAGATACATTTCTCTTCAATGTATGGGACAATAAATTACATCCTTTGGGAGAAACTGTTAAAATTGAATGTGTATTTGTGTGAGATATGCACGAAAATTTTCGAATAAATGGCCTAAGACTACATAGCTTATTGTTTGTGCTACGTGCTACAGTACTTTTCAGAAATACAAAGTAGGCAACCGACAATGCAAATACGTACGAGGAATAAGTATAATGTAAAATCTTATTAATTTTTAGCAACTTGTTTTGTTTCATGATTTTAAAAACGTGTTATTGTAGGCACTTTCAAGGTTTCCATTTTTCTATACGATTTAGGTTATTTTGTAAATATATGTAATAGTATCTCAAAGCATATATACGACATCCAAGTCTATCAAAAACTGTTTATTATGCATTACAAAATAGGAAAGACACGCTAATGTAGAAGCAAAACAAAACCGTGTTATTTGTTATTATTATTATTATTGTTAGTAATTCTCAATAATTAGTTAATACTGGAACGGTTCAAATTGCTTTTGGCCAAAATCGCTCCATAGGAAGGAGGGATAAAAACGGTTATTATTTACTTCCTGTCAGTTATCATAACCTCTTAAACTGAAATGTCAATATTAAAATAAAAAAAAATAAATTTTTATTTGTCAAGTTATTATTTCTATTTATTAATTTATTATTGTTATATACCGGGTGTTCCCTAATTATATGCAAATATTTGGAAAAGGTGTTCTGCAGGTGTTTTTTCATGTAAAATTTCTCGATTTAAGGCTTCAAAGTTATTCCAGCCTTAAAAAATGCTGTACAGGGTGGTCAGATAAGAATGCAAAGTGCTGTATCTCGGAAACTATTCGTCGTAGAGACTTGCGGTAAAAAAATTAGAATAAAGTGGCCAAGAGAAAAACCAGGGGGCGTAACCGCCATCTTAAACTTTTAAAGTGATTTTTCACTGAAATCCACCTAGTAATGTTACCAAAATAATATATGCTTTTTAAAGGTAAGCTTTATTCGAGTAATTTTTGTTTAACACTTTTTGACATATCTATTAAAATAAAGTGGTGGGGAGTGATTCAATGTTTTCTTAAATAAACAGCTGTAACTCCTAAATGACCGAACGGATTTTAACAAACTTGGTCTCGTTGGAAAAAGCATTTATTGGTCCATCAAACCCATCTTACCCGTGATATGTCTAAGTCTCAGTGATGCCGCTAGAGCGCGTTTTTTTTTGATATAATAACAGAAAATTGCAAAATTCTCGAAAAAAATTAAATGCAATAACGTTATATTCCTAACTGAAAAAGTTTTTTTTAATAAAACTAATGCTTCCTTAAATAAAACTAATGCTTCCTTAAATGCGCGAACTGTCTTCCATCACAGCCGCTGATGCGTGGACATTACAGCAGCTCCAATTTCTGCTCTTGATAGGCTACGAATGCACTCCTGTATTCGTATTTTCATGTTGTCTTTCGTTGTTGGTGAAATTTTGTAAACAATATCTTTTAACCGACCCCATAGATAGTAAGTATACTTTTATAATGAAAAAATGATAAAATTATGAAAGTTTATCATTAAATCTTAAAAAAAGACAAATAAGAATAAATACCGGTGTAACAGCGGTGATACAGCACTTTGCATTCTTATCTGACCACCCTGTACATTCAAAGTAATTTAAATAAAAAATATATTTCGGGTAAATTTGAAAAATGAGATGATAGGCAGGGGTTCAATTTTTTTCACGGGCTTCATTTTGTAACTGCAATAAAATGAACTAAATAACAATTTATCACACCACAAATACAAAATACCTAAATGGGAGACTAAGATAATAGGTAACCTGGCGAATAGGTATTATTCATAACAGATGAATAGTTTAATAACTTTGTTCTACTTACCTTCAATATCTGTACGATTCGACTTAATCAAAACTTCCATCATCTATAGATACGTGTAGTGAACTTAGTTCAGAAGTTTTCGGGGAAACCGTATTATATACAGAGGTACACCCTCTCTTTACGCGTCTTGACTTACAAATAAATTTGTTTATATCTGGTTATTCGAATAGCAATATTATCGTATTGTCTTGTTTTTTTCTGAAATTGTGCCATAGTAGCTTTTGAAGAAACAAAGTGAATGAGAATAATGTTTAGTATTTGGTAAGTAGGTACCTACCTAAATGAATTTTAGCAAAAATTCAACTTGGAGGGTGTATCCCCCTTTCCTTATTTTCTTTTACTCAATGGTGACACCTAACAATTCTATTATAGAAAACACCGATAAAGAGTTTTTACCCAAAAAAAACCAACAGTTCGATTTTGGTACTAACTGGAAACGATAAAATCTTCCATCTTATTGGGGGAGGGGGTGCTTTGTTTAGGGCATTTGGCTGCGAAATCAGGATTCCAGGCACATCATACCGGGGGTTGAAACATAATATCGAAGGGCAAATGAAAAGGAGAAGGCTCCCTAGCTGGCATCATTTCGATATCGATCGCCTCGTGATTAATAAGAAAAATTTACCAAATGGGCTATCTCTGCCGCGTTAATAGTTTATTCCTTCCGAGTTCCATCAGATAACGCCCCTTAACTTACTCTGGAAAGATAATTGGATTTCCCGCCTTTTTAAAATTTACGCCATCAACTTAAAAGTGCACAAAACAATATTTTCCGTTTTTTAACGCAAACATTTCCATTATGTAAATATCTAAATATCATTACATACCATTTGACAACTGTAGAACTTTTTAAATGTCCTTTCATAAAAGAGTAATTTAGTTCGGATGTAAAATTTATTAATTCTAGAAAAAATACCACGATGTTGAGAATAATTGAGAGTCTTCTTTTTACAAGCTACCTGTTAGTATATAGTGTGAAATTGTGGGATATTGCTTATATTTCTTAAAATATTCCTCATATCAAAAACATGTTTTAATAAAAGTGTTAGGGGAAATTATTTCCCGTTTAGTGATATCAAGCAATCTTTCGTAGCACAAAAAATGTGGTTGCCATGGTAACCGATTTATTTTTTTTAAATGGCACCATATACTTTTTTTGGTGAAAATTGATACATTGGAACTTTCTGAATACGATACAATACAATTTTAATGTGGTCGCATAAGAAAAAAATCCAAAAAAATAAGTTTTCTATTAAGCTATTGACAATGTTTATCAAAATAATTCTTTATAAAGTTCTTCTTTTTTCTGGTCGTGTCAATTTTTTTTTATTTTTTATTATTGTGAATAAAAAATAATAACAAAATAATTATTAACATCAAGTTAGCCATGCCAAAATCAGAACAATGCGAAACTGTCACTAGCTGTGTAACTGTGTACATTGTTACACTAAACGTACTTTATTACTCAATTTTCTGTGTATTTAAGTACCTAGTATGTTAACATGTATTCTTTCCGTTTCACTTAATTCAAGCGCCATTATAACTTACTAAGTACTTAAGAACACAGAAAATTGAGTAAAAAAGTACGTTTACTGTAACAATGCACACAATTACAAGCAACTGACAGCTAGAGACAGTTTCCCATTGTTCTGATTTTGGCATGGCTAACTTGATGTTAATAATTATTTTGATAAACATTGTCAATAGCATAACAGAAAACTTAATTTTTTTGTATTTTTTTCTTATGCGACCCCATTAAAATTGTATTGTATCGTATTCAGAAAGTTTCAATGTATCAATTTTCACCAAAAACCATATACAGTGTGTCCACGGATTGATGTCGGAATAGGTGTAAATGACAAAAAAATTTCGAGTTCAAATTTGACCATTTGGGGTTCAGCCCTGCTTGGATAGAAACTAATTTGTGCCATGTTAGTAGTTTCGAAAAATCAAGTAGGCCTTGACAGGAACGATTTATTTATTTTCTGTGTAGGTTAAGTGCCTTTTCTGAACAAGATATCGAAAAATGTTATTAGAAAAAGTTGCTTAGAATTCAAAATTATGTCCCTGTGCAGATTTTCAAAATAATTGGCCTACTTTGATTTTAATCCATTTCATTTAGGTAGTTGAACTTTTATATTGCCGAACACACATTTTCAGTCAATTCTAGCAATGGAGTTTAAAAAAAATAATAAAAACATGCCAACTTGACTGAAAATGTGTGTTCGGCAATATAAAAGTTCAACTACCTAAATGAAATGGATTAAAATCAAAGTAGGCCAATTATTTTGAAAATCTGCACAGGAACATAATTTTGAATTCTAAGCAACTTTTTCTAATAACATTTTTCGATATCTTGTTCAGAAAAGGCACTTAACCTACACAGAAAATAAATAAATCGTTCCTGTCAAGGCCTACTTGATTTTTCGAAACTACTAACATGGCACAAATTAGTTTCTATCCAAGCAGGGCTGAACCCCAAATGGTCAAATTTGAACTCGAAATTTTTTTGTCATTTACACCTATTCCGACATCAATCCGTGGACACACAGTATGGTGCCATTTTAAAAATCAAGTCTGTTACCATGGCAACCACATTTTCTTTTGCTACGAAAGATTTTATAAATATAATCATGATTCCGAGCATCTTATACCTGGGGGCTGTAGACCCACAGCCCTTATGGACAAGCCGCCACTGTTAAGAGTAAAACTATTTGAAAATATTCCTTGACGCACGTATTAAAAAAGCATAGCTATAACCGATGATGTCGCAGTTTCCGAATCGATCCAATTCAATTTTATATAGTGCGTTCGTATGTAAGGCTTTGTCTATGATCAGCGGGGCTTCGAGTGAATAGATTTTTAATTTTTAGCAGATAGTGCTTCCACACAGCCCATTAGTTGATGTACACGAGCATTCATCGGTACACAGGGCTCAGAACTCAAATATTGTTCTGTGTTCACGCAAATTTCCAATTAGAGCCTTTTATTCGGAGATTTCGATAGGTTAGCGGATAGCGCACAAAAACGACTGAGATATATTCCACATATTCAAAGGGTTATTTTAATGATACACGGAAACAACTATGAAAGCTTTCATGGAATGCAGTTTTTTAGTGTACCATACTGTTGAAAAAATAATTAAAAAAACACTAATACTAAACAACACGAACACAAAAACCGTAGGTACTTGTTGTTTCAAAATCCACAGTTACGTTAGGTGGTAATATATTTTCTCCACAGGAAACTTCAGAAACTACTCTCCTTGATCTTCTCTGTCTTTCCATGGAGCCACAAAACAACAAATACTGACAATAAATAATGAATTTTAGTCTCTCTTTTTTTTTTCAAGCCCAAATCAACAACCGAGTCGTCTACTACTTCGATGGTATTCTTTAGTAGTGGGAATAAAAAAGAAATGGATTCAACTACCTACTGAAATGTTTTGTTTCTGTAGAATTTTTGTTTATTTACAATAGGTCAAAGGCGAGGTTGCCATGATTACAAAGTGCTAACGATTTAAACAATACTAGTGCTAGTTAAAATAAGGTTAATATTACGTTATACAATACATTTTTTTATGGTAACAGAGCGGCTCGAAGAGAAATTCAATAGCATTATTCATTTGATTAATCGTTCCACATAAATATCAATTATCAGCAATTATCTATCAGATAACTATTTACCCTTACCCTCTTTACCCTTGAATCATTCTTATAATCCACTGGGGATTATTATTAATCCTCCTAATTTGTAATTTCATTGCATTTTGACTTCTGTAGAAGAATATCCCAGGTGAGACGAGATCTGACGCCACCTGGTATATTCCTCTTTGGCTATTTAATAAAATAAAAGGTAAAAAACCTTTTTAAAAGCAAGCTTTTATTTAAACCATGTAGGTACTAAAACGAATAATATAAAAAATTAAAGATAAAACAAGCTTTTTAAGCTGCATGTACTAAAACAAATAAAATCAAATAAAATAAGTCTAGGTTTTCGTTAAGATAATTCAATGCCACACTGCGCTAAGCTTTTTTAAATTAAAAAGCTTGTCGCGCGAAATGTTCATAAAAGTAGGTACCAATTATTTTTATTGGACAGTGATTGGTTGATAAGCTAGTACCTACTTGCCATAGTATGTATTTTCTTTACAATTCGTTAAAATTATTGTGGCAACGAGCAGATGTCAAATATCTAAAATATACAGGGCGTTTCTGCGCAAGAAACGTAATTTTGGTTTGGCATCATTTTTATTATCCCTTGTATAGAACTAAATAAACGCTTTAAAAACCTTGCTTTTGCTTATGCAACTTATTGTAAACTTTTCTCTAACTTCAAAAATGAAAAAAAGGGGGATGTAAAAATATACGTGAACACCTTGGACATACATATAGTCGTAGATTTAATACTTTGGGTTTAGAAATTCATATTTTTTGGAGGATATTTGGCATTGATTATTTACTAGATTTACTAAACTACCAAAAAACATGAATTCATGAGTTATCATATTGATTGTGATTGTGCTGAGCGGACAATATAAAACAGCAATAATTTATTTTTGATAAATTTCGTGTCTTGGCACGCCACTGTTTTGTGTTTACAGCAGTTGTAAATATTTTGCATATTTCTTGAGGGTCTATGCAAAACTTATATAGAATGACATTAACAGTTGTTGCCAAGCGATTATTTGACATTTATTGCAGAAAGTGTCGGAAAGTGGCATTTCTAAATCGAATTTGATAAAAATATATTTGAAAAAGATGTTTCTACTGCGATTTTATGTACGTGTGTTTCAAATAATTTTTTTTGAAATTCGATTTAGAAATGTCACTTTCCGACACTTCCTGCAACAAATGTCAAATTTTACAGCTAACAAATCTCACTTGGCCACAACTACTGCTGTTGATGCCATTTTTTTTGAAGCAAAAACTGTTCCAGACATCAAATTTTAACCAAATCTACTTTTGAAAAAAAAATCACATATTGTGAGAACTTTAATGGTGACCGTATTTCGAGTCTATGCATGGGGATCTTGGTTATCTTAAGAGATACGATAGGTTGGTTAAATTGGGGCAAAGTTGCTTGATGGCGAGTAACATGGTAAAAAAAAATTTGGCTGGCCCTTCTCGTTTTGAAAATAATGCGAAAAAACTGAAAATTGTCGTCTTCGTTTTTATTTTTTTAAACGAAAACGAATAGGGCTGGACATTTCTATAAACATTATTAAGGCACTTTTTCCAAGGAAAGTAAATATAACGCATTTTTTTTCTCGCCTCCATAGACAAAGATATGACGATCAACTTTTATTTTTTTATGGGCGTCATATTGGATTTTTGAATTTTTGAAAAGAGGATTTTTTCTGTTTAATAGGATATAATAATAATAATAATTCTCACAATACTCCAAACTAGGAGTACCCCAGAAGCAACTACATGCTTGTGCGGGGGTGGGGGGGGGGGGCAATTACTATTATTTTGTCTTCGTTGCCATTTGCGACACAATATGCTTTACTTCGTTTTTCTTGCCATATTATCAAATTAATCGTTTTTGCATAGAATGCCTTGGAAACATTAGCTCCATAATGTTTTATAGTTTAGTACAATTTTAAGTGCCACGGATACTTTATTTTACCGAAAAAATGTCATTTGCACATGAAGAAAAGCGTGACATGATTTAAATTTATTATTCCTCAAATATAAATGATGAGGAAGGGATATTTGACGAATTGAACATTTATTGTAAAATAGGATTGTCTACTCGTCTAGGTTTTTGTTGTTCTTGTGTTTCCAGTTTGACTTTTTTAGTGTTAATGTGTTATATGGCAAATGACGTGGTACGTTTATGATTTATTTAATCAATAAATTACATTAACTGAATTTTTACTGAACCGTTAAACAATATTCCAAACCAAAGCACACTTCGCAACAATTGGTAATTAGGCTTATGTTTCCAAGGCACTCTATGCAAAAACGATTAATTTGATATTATGACAAGAAAAACAATGTAAAGCATATTGTATGACATATCATTTTAACCAGAAAAAATCCTCTTTTCAAAAATGTAAAAATCCAATATGGCGCCCATAAGAAAAATAAAAGTTAATCGTCATATCTTTGTCCAGGGAGGCGAGAAAAAATGCTAGGTCATATTTAGATTCCTTGTAAAAAAGTGCCTTAATAATGTTTAACTTAGAATTGTCCAGCCCTATTCATTTTCGTTTAAAAAATAAAAACAAAAACGACAATTTTCAGTTTTTTCGCATTATTTTCGAAACTGGAAGGGCCGGCTGAAATTTTTTTACCATGTTACTCGGCATCAAATTCTACAACTTTGCCCCAATTTAACCGACCTCGTATCTCTTCAGATAACCAAGATCCCCATGCATAGACTCGAAATGCGGTCACCCTGTATATTTTCTATTTTCCTGAGGTGTTAAGTCTTATGACGTGTACGTTTCAGAGCTATGGGTGCCGACGGCAACGTCGCCGCAGCTGACTGAGAACCGGCAACCATGCGTAGGCCAGCGGCAGGCCTCCGGACGGCTCAGGCTCGCCTCCATCTGCTCCACATGCTGCTGATATTCCAGCTAAATGGTGAGTGCGTCGCCCCACATAGTTTCGAAGCCGGGGGCAGCGGGAACCGATAAATTGCTCAACGAGTTATGTCGGGATATTATAACCGAGACGGTTTTACGCTGCCGGTTCTGTTTTGCAATAGCCGGACTGCCGGATTCTTGAAGCAAGTTTGGGCGACCAGATAATAGATAATAAACTATATACAAGTTCTTCGAGTGGGGGCGTGGTGAGGCGTGCATGTTGCAAACTTGACGCACAGGGCTTATTCCGGGAAAACCCCATCTTTATATTGTAGAAAACATACAGGGTCCTATACATGGCTTACTTTATGATTTCCGACATAATTTCATATCAATAGGTACGACAGGTGAGGTAAGTAGATTAGAAATACGTTTAACGGAATAAAAAGTGAAAAATAGCAATTTACGAAAAGCTCAAGCAGATTTTTATTTATAACATGGCATACTTGACCACGGAAATCTTTGACAACAAATATCTACCTTCTTCTTTTAAAAAACATGTTAATAATTATTCTTTTGGGGGTAACTCCCAAACTAATGAATATCGATTTGAACCTTTGGTATTTTTTGTTGTCAATTTAATCTACTTTTCGATTATAACAGAATAAATATGTCATTGCATTTAAAATTTCGGAGAAAATGGTGATAAAAGGGAAATTTTTCAAATTGCGCCTTCTAGCGGTGACCACGAAATTCCAGCTAACTATGATTGTTTTTAAATATTAAATAATTTTTTAAATACATATGTTTTTCTTTAAATATTTTTTTAAATACATGATTTTTCGTCAAATTTGATTTTTACGAACAATAATACCTCAGACAAAGCTTAATCTATTAAAAAAAAAGATCACCAGCCTGTGCCCTGTGGTTTATAGAGGGTACTCTGGATTTGTTTTTTAACTTTTGCCCCACTTTGTGAACTTAGAATACTGATATTTTGTACAAAAGGGTTTGAGCTATGGCCAATTCGAAGGCACCCTTTTTTTTCTTAAAAGAACGCCTAATAAGATATTCTGAAAAATTTTCATTTAAAAAATTATAGCTAGCCATGAAATAATCACCTAATCTAAATAGTAGTGTCTGGGAGGTGCATCTAAAAAAATAGATAATTCTAAATTTGACTCGGCTCTTCATAGATTTCTAATGTTCACAAGGAAACGCGGACATACTGTATACTCCATAATAAGTATTTTCGAAAAAATCGGCCTACTTTGACTTATTTGTAATAATTAAAATTACTTAATACAAATTAAATTATTCCAAATTAACAATCCACAAGTTACAAGTTACACCCGCGGCACGTTTTCAAACGAAAAACTAATTCATATAAACATTCGAAAAATTGCATTATTATATTTTAATTTGGAACAACTTTTTCTAATAAGTTTTTTCTATATCTTCACAAATAAAGGCAGTTTACTCAACATTTAACTTTTTTTTTCAATTTTTAAACACCCCGTACAAGAAATGTTAATTATTTGTATGCCAATCTTATTTTAAGAAGAAGCAAACATTTTTAATATGAAAAATAAAGAAGTTTTTCCTATTTGACACTCTAACCGAGGACACACTGTATAGATGGACAACAAATATACACTCTATTCAAACTAAATGCAAGTGGCGCGTAAACATTTACACGATGGAAGCACACGTGAACAATTCTGAGGGCTAATACGAGGCAGGGCCGCATTAAGGACGATCTCTATGAATTTTATAATATAAAATATTAAAATAATATGCCCCAGTATTAAGAGCTTTAAAAACAAACTTTTATGGCACACCTAGTCATTCGATTACCTGCAAATTTCTACTATTGATACAAATCGTAGCTCCAAACAGCGAAAGAATTATATCGAAAAAAATAAAGTTCCACTTGCAACTCAATACACCTCTGTAAGAAACATCGACTCGCTGCACTCGCCCGCCGGGTCAGATTTTATTGCCGGGTAGCCAATAGCAAGCCGATCACGTGCGTATCACGCTCTAGCCATGCAACAACTTGTGTTTATGTTTCACTTGCGTTTAGTTTGAATAGAGTTTAGCACCTTGAACCTTTCAACTTTCAAGAATGGAATTTTCCTTACACATTAGGGAAAATCGCGATCATTGTTAAGGCATTCTCTGACGGCTTAAATCTTAAATCTGTACTTTGGGTAAACTCTTATAAGAAGCACGGAATACGAGAACAAAACAGATTAATATTCGGTGTCTGTGCAGCTGGCGACTTTGCTGTGGCTGGCTGCCTGTACTGGCGCGTTTGCTGTTTTATTCATATTATGCAAATTATCACTTAACTAACATCCATTATTGGAGACAAATGATTTGTAGTTGTGTGAATAATCCTGTAAATGAAACTGATTAATTAGCTAGGCAAGTTGGGCGCCATGCCAGCCCGACATATTTTTAGTGGGGCTGGTTTTGAACAAATTCTGCTCGCCAGAAGCTGGACTATTTTTAAATAGGGGAGTGGGGGTCACTGGCATTCGACCTTGGAATCGCGCATTAAAAAGGTCGACCCAGTCTTTTCTACAACACATGGAAACTTTTGTGGTTTCCAAAAAATAACAATTTATTCATGATATACAATGTGTCCCGGATAAGAATGAACAGCATGGGGATCTTGCAAACGGCGAGAGATAGAACAACGATTAAATGGGGGAAAAGTTGCGCAATTTCGAGGTCAATAAAATGGTACAAACAGGTTTCTAATATCTTTTTTCGTTTTTGAGTTATTTTGAAAAAAGTTAAATTTTGCGTTTTCGTATTTATTTTTTCTGAAGTTGTTATCACAGATAGGAAAAAAGAAAAACACTTTCTTATGGCACTTTCTAACGGGCTTTAAGAGCGTTTTTAGATTTGTTTAGAACATTTCGTTTTTGAGAAACCATCTTCTACTTTATTTTTTTTTAAATACGGACCTGGATTTTTTTGCAGATTTTTGAAAGCATTTTTCATTGCAAATACCATGACACGAAATATTTTTAAAATGTTTTGAGACAATTATACTGAAAATTCCTTTTTTCCATTCATTTTTTTCTATTGCGGACCTGTATTTAATAATAAGAAGTCTAAATATTAATCAGTACTGTCAACAATTTAACTTACAGTTTATTTTTTCTTAATATTTTTAAATACTGCCCTGTCTGGTTAGTGCTTTCTTCTGATGTTGTACAGCAAATAGTGTCGCATTTTGTTTTGGCTGTTTCTAATTGTGAGAAGAAAGCTTTAAGCCAATAAAACGAATAACTTTTGCCATTTATTAATTGCAACAATACATTCGTTCGGCTTCTACAACTCTACACTAGTTCTGTGACAGAAGATATAACATGCTAACACGTTAAATTTGTCTTCATTTGAAAAAGCACCCTCCATTTCTAATACCTAATACAAATTATTAACTAAATGATACAGTGGGAGTTATGACAAATGACAAGGGGTTGGTTTCGTTGTTTCAAAGCCTTCTAGGTGGAGGATTTTTATTTATTTTTTATTATTATGGTATGTGACTGTTATTAGTCTTTGCCGTCCGTTTTTTGGTTCTCCGATTGAAAGATAAGTTGTAAGTTAAATTGTTGACAATACTGATTAATATTTAGACTTCTCATTATTAAATACAGGGCCGCACTAGAAAAAAGTGAATGGAAGAAAAGGAATTTTCAGTACAATTGTCTCAAAACATTTTAAAAATATTTCGTGTCATATATCATGGTACTTGCAATGAAAAGTGCTTTCAAAATCTGCAAAAGAAATCCAGGTCCGTATTTAAAAAAATAAAGTTGAAGGTGGTTTCTCAAAAATGAAATGTTGCAGAACAAATCTAAAAACGCCATCTTAAAGCCCGTTAAAAAGTGCCACAAGAAAGTGTTTTTCTTTTTTCCTATCTGTGATAACAACTTCAGAAAAAAACAAAATCGAAAACGCAAAATTTCACTTTTTGCGCAACTTTTTCCCCATTTGACCGTTTTTCTATCTCCCACCGTTTGCAAGATCCCCATGCTGTTCATTCTTATCCGGGACACATTGTATATAAATTAGTTCGGAAATGCATAACTCTTTTAATAACGTAAGGGACGTTAGCTATAATGATCCAAAAGTATCCCTGAATTAAGTAACCCACCTAGGTACCTACTGTCAAAAATATTCCATCTCCATTTCCCTCGTGTGTCCATTAAACCAGTTGAATCAACTCGAATAAGGTAAATTCTTTAATAAATTCCTCAGAGAGAAATGGCGACGTTAAGACAAAAGAGTTTAAATTGAAATAAAGAAAACTTTTATCACGACCTTTTGCTGGCTTTACTGCATGAACTTCGCTAACAGTTCTGTCGAAAGTAAAATGTGTCTATGGTGTTTAAAAAAGTCTCTAGGTCGGGCGAAGTAATGAACACCATTCGGTTTATATTACTTTTGAAGTTGTTCTAGTAACTTAACATGAAAACCCCTTATATTTGATAAATTTTTAGTTATAAGTTAATGTACTCTATACAGTGTGGTCATTTAAGTGTGCAACATAATATGGGACTTTTTTTATTAATTTCACAACCAAAATACAGATAATGCCGAAAGTTGATGCATGTTCAATAATCATATTAGGTGCACTTAGAATGATTGCAAGTTAAACAGCATACAGGGTAGGTAAAAAAATATAAAGATTGCACATGAGTAAAGTACCCTTATTTAAAAAAAAACTCAGCTAAAGGTTATTAACAAAATTTGTTTAGAATTAAAAGCTATGCAAATACCAAAACATAGCCTTCTAAGAAAAAAATTTTTCGTCAATTAATTTCCACAGTTTCTTAACAAACATTTAAAATAAAAATTTTGCAATTTAAATGAAAGTATCATTACTAATGTTTTGCCTTATTCAGAAGAATTTTTGCGAAATTTAAAGTTTTGTTTAATATCGTTGCAACAAACATGAAGTTTGTGATTCCCTAAAAAAATAAAAATCTAAGTTAATTTTATAAATATGCTTGAGTTTGAACAAAGTTATGCGAAATTAATGTAATTTTGATTGATTTATGAAATTGTTCATGGTGAATATTAAAACAATTTTTTTAGGAAATTATTGTTTTTCAATAAAATATTTTTTTCTTAGGAGGCCATGTATTTTGGCATAACTTTTAATTCTAGACAACTTTTTTTAATAACATATTGCTGAATTTTCTTAAATAAGGGTACTTTAGTCTTGTACAATTTTTTGACCTACCCTCTGTATGCTGTTTGACTTGAAACCATTCTAAGTGAGCCTATATGATTATCGAACATGCACCAACTTTCGGAAATATTTGTATTTCTGTTGTGCAATTAATAAAAAAAATCCCATAAATGTTGCGCACTTAAATGACCACACTGTATACTGTTTTCTAATGTACTCTATAAACTGTTTTCTAACCTACTTGAAGATTTGGAAAATAAACTTTATGGTTCGGTAATCTACTTTCAATTGTATAATTTCAAAATCTCCACCATTTTCTTAATTATTCATTGTTTTTCCATAATTATGCTTTCTAGAAATGCTCTTAGAAATATTTGATTTGTACAGGGTGGGCCAAATCTGTCACCGTTCTTAAGTTACAGGGCGTTTTTTCGAAAATGTGCGTTTTCGAAAAGTGGCCGTAACTTTTTTCGGGTTGAAAATTTTGTGTTTCTGTAAAAACATTCTTAAAGCACTTTTTTACGTAGAATCTAATGCTGCTACTACATTTTTTTTCTAGTCAATGGTTTAAGAGTTACGGATAAAAAAAATATTATTTTTTAAATGGAACACCCTGTATATTTTTGCATTTTTAATAGAGCAAAAAATTGCCATTCCAAAAATATATAACACTTAATGATTTACTTAAGTAGTTATAAATTACTAATAGCTTTTATGATTTCATGTGTATAATTAGAAGCACGCCTTTTTAACAAGTAGGCTTTGGACGGTGAGACAATGAAACAACCGTGGAAAAATGTTTACTGTTACCTACCTGTCAAATTTTCAGTTAGGTTGTTTAGGCAGGGTAAAGATTTTTCTATTTTTGTGTAATTTACAAACTTTATAACATACCGACAATGAAATTTGAAAGTTATGAAAAATGGGATATGATATATAGTCTGTTTTATACAATCCGGGGAAAAATCAGATGCAACGAGCAATTTATACTACGAGCGGTATCCAGAGAGAAGACATCCTTTCAAGCACATTTTTGCAAGATTGCGACACAATTTGATTAATAGTGTTAGAGTAATAGTTAATAGATTTGATTAATAGTAGGCCGAAAAGGTAGGTACGAGTTAAACTGGATTGTATAAAACAGACTATCATATCCCATTTTTCATAACTTTCAAATTTCAGTGTGTAGGTATGTTATAAAGTTTATAAATTACACAAAAATAGAAAAATCTTTACTCTGCATAAACAGCCCAACTGAAAATTTTACGGGTAGGTAACAGTAAACATTTTTCCACGGTTGTTTCATTGTCTCACCGTCCAAAGCCTACTTGTTGAAAGGGCGCGTTTCCAATTATACACATGAAATCATAAAAGCTATTAGTAATTGATCATTAAGTGTTATATATTTTTGGAATGGTAATTTTTTGCTCTATTAAAAAAATGCAAAAATATACAGGGTGTTCCATTTAAAAAATTATATTTTTTATCCGTAACTCTTAAACCACTGACTAGAAAAAAAAATGTTATACCAGCATTGGATTCTACATAAAAAAGTGCTTTAAGAAAAAGTGCTTTAAGAAATATTATTACTTTATATTTAAACCCATTGTTAACGGCGTTCATCAGATCGTAAATTTACTTTTTTCGTACCTTTTCCAAGACATTTCAAAAAATGTATGCATAGTATAAGTGATTTTATTACATTTTGATTTTTCAATGTCATTCAACAGTAATTAGTGGGTGTGTAGGAGTATAGGGAGCTCTTAGTTTCCCACAACGGATGCATGTTGTTTGCAGAGACTGCAGTAGCAGACAAAACGCAAAACTAAGCACAAAATGTGCAAATATGCATCAAATTTAAAACACTCGATCACTTTTTACTTTCCACTTCAATAGGTGCAAGTTCATGGCCTCTCGAATCGCGGAACTCTACACGCCACGGTCCACACACCTGTACTCAAGGTACTGACAGACTTAATCATCTCCTGATGATGCTAACATGGTTAGCGAAATAGAGGTTAAATTTTATTTAAAATTTAAATATTTGCATGGAATTTGGTGTCAGGGTTGCCTTTGGGGCGAGGAGTAATATTTTTTTATATACAGTGTGTCCCGCTTTTCGTGAATACACCCCTGAAAATCTAAGTAGGCTGAAGGAAGTGAACGGGGCAATTTTTTTATAGATATGTCCCTGAAAGGTCATCATTTGCGAAGTATTGGTTTGGCATTGCCGCGAAAGCCTGGCCTACTGCGATTTTTTAAAGGGGTGCGTTTTTCGAAAAATCATATTAGGCATTATTTTATTTAAAATCTGACACCACAGCGTTAATCAGGACACACCGAAATCCCCATATACCAAATTTGAACAAAAAATATACAGGGAGTTCCATTCTGCAGGGTGTCAAAGTTGAGCAAAACAGGAATTTTAAAGGCTAGTACTGGCGAGTCAAGTGTGCCATGGAATTACCTCAAAACAGTTGAATGGTCAATAGGACCACTCAAAGTGTTGCTGTGCAAGGATTCAATACAAAAATATACAGGGTATTTTTCTCTAGACCATCTCAAAATGCTGAATTTTTTGAGGTAATTCCATGGCACCACGGGCGTAGCCAGGATTTAGTTTTTGGGGGGGGGGTTTAGTTTGAGAAGTAAATAAAACAACAAAAATATACTTACATGAAATTTAATATCTATATATTCATCCGAAAAACTACGACATATTTATAAAGTTCTTAACTTTAAATGAAATGGAAAAATTAATTTCGTTCCTCTGCGCTAAATCTAAAACCATTAAAGAAGAAATCTTCGGCTTTTTCTTTCACTACTTCATCTGCATGAATTTCTGTTCCATAGTGAATGTTCATTAACCATTAAGTCTGTTTTCACTTGTAGTGTTTCGTAAATAGTTTTTCAGTCTCCTTAGGCTTCAGAAAGACCTTTCTGGGGTAGCAGTGGATACAGGAATGGTAGCCAAGATTTGTAGTAATGTGTAAATATTAGGATAAAGGTTTTTATCGCACATATCTAGGCATTCCAAACTAGATTTCGGGGTAGGCAGTCTTCTTATCAGCATGCAAGGTAGCTGAAGCTTTGATAGCTAAATCCAAATTTGTTTCTTTATTAGAAACCAATTGACCTTGACTACACCACTTTTTCCAGTAGTCCATACCTTTAGGTTTATCACCCTTCCTTTTTTTCCCCTCCATTTTTCGACAGTAATAATGATTCACGTATCTATCCTTAACAAGGTCATCGAATAACAGTGCACTAAAATTACTCACTTACACGGTACACTTAATTCTCTTCACTATTCGTTCACCACTTTTCACTTTTATTCGCTTCGAGTTCGCATGGAACAATACTGCCGTAAGCGTGGTCACGCGCCGCGGCGCCGCTTATATAGCAGCCCAGTAGCCGTCCAGAAACTTCCACGAACTTCCACAAAGTTCCGCTCATTTCGACCTAGGGGCGTGGCGAATAATCGAGAAACAACGCAAAGTGTCCCTACAATACAAAATAGTTCGGCTGCAACTGCGTCTGCCTCTCGTCAAAAGATGGCGCTAGGCGCTACTATTACTACATAATATATTCAAACGTAATAATAATTTAACGCTTCACTCCTCGTATTTTTTCGGTATAATATTAGGTAATATTTTGCTTATTTCGGGGGGGGGGGGGGGGGGGGTTTGAACCCCCGAAACCCCCCCCCCCTTGGCTACGCCCGTGCATGACACACTTGACTCGCCAGATGCCTTTAAAATTAATATTTTGCTCAACTTTGACACCCTGCAGAATGGAACTCTCTGTATATTTTTTGTTCAAATTTGGTATATGGGGGTTTCGGTGTGTAGGCCAGGCTTTCGCGGCAATGCCAAACCAATACTTCGCAAATGAAGACCTTTCAGGGACATATATATAAAAAAAAATGCCCCGTTCAATTCCTTCAGCCTACTTAGATTTTCAGGGGTGTATTCATGAAAAGCGGGACACACTGTATACAGGGAGTTACACACACACATAAGTCAATCGGATTTTTACCTATAAATGTTACATATTTTTAAGTTCAATCGATTTAAAGAACAAGAAAAACAATGTCTTTTAAGAATTTCAAGTTACTACTGCATCGATCTGAGACCGCTGACATAATAAATATTTAGAAGCGAAGCAGAGAGGAACCTTTCCAGCTACCGTACCGTAGCCGGCTGGCTAAAAACGAGTACAAGTTTCCGCAGTGTTCACCTTTAATGAATTCTACAAATAGCCGGAGCCGCCAGCCGCTCTAGAAATTTGCAAGTCACGCCACTGAGTGAATTTCGGGAAGTTTGACGTTGGCCCGAGAATATTACCTAAAAGGGTTCGTGGGATTTATCTCTTAGGGGCCCGTGTATAGAGAGAGCAGAATATCTGTGGTGTGCGAGTGACCCCCCATTATTTTAAGTGGACCTATACCGACTCTCGGAGCCGGCATGGTATGCCACGCATTTTATCGGGTTGCGTGTTTTAAAGATTATCGATATTTATAAGCGAAATTTACTGTAATGCGAAATTTACTGTAATGCGAACACTCTCAAAAAGGTAATCTTAAAAGCTGAGAATATGGTTTTTTCAAAACTATTTATTCACCTGAAATAAATTATCGCTCCGATGAAAAAATATGGTACAGCCAAATGCAAACAGTTTCATAAAGCAAGTAGTCCACTCCTCTTAAAGTTAAAAATAACTATTATTTGATTCAAAAATAAAAGTGGTAATTTAATTTTACCATGTATTTAGAAATCAACAAAATCGTATTTCTTAAATCAAATAATGAATGGTGTAAAATGAAGCAATATTTAATCTTTAAATGAATACTGTTCAATATATTTGAGTTCAAATCTTTGTTATATTATGTGAAGAGTAGTTATTATTATTATGAAAATTCTTTCTCTTTATTCAAGTAACGGTAATCTTGTCTTATATAATCCAAGTAAAATGATGTTTCACCTCAAATATACGAAGTTATAAAAACCGACATAAAAAATTATTCGATAGTATATATTCAAGAATAGTGCACTTCAATCAAGAACACTATATTCTTGGAATGTAGGTATTTCTTAGGGAGGGGGGAGGGCCGGCGATAGGAAAGAGCCAATTTTTTTGCAGATGCGTTTGGACTTTTCACACGTTTCATCCGCGCTCGAAGTGTTGTGCAAAAACTAAAATCATGGACTCAAGACTGTAAGAGTGGGGGTTGGAAAATTTTGGGTCTATTTTCGAAGGTAGGCATATTTCTTATATAACTTTATATAAATAATTAGTTAGAAATTGGACACATTTGGGGGTTTCTTCTGTTTCCCAAAGAGATAGACAAAAAGTAGTTAACGCATTGGTATTCGTTTGGAAGATACACGACGATTATCGTTTTGCCAAAATTTCTTGAACGTGCTGTAACTTTTTGTTTGTGAATATTTTTAGTTTTGGGAAAAATAGGTTTTATTTAGTTTTTACGTAGATCATTGGTGCAGAGAAATATTTCCTTTTTTAAAATTATATATTTTAACTAATAAAATTGCTGCAAAAGACAGTTTACGGCAAATATAGTATTTTATGTTAAATATTAATGTATTTTATTTTTGTTATTTAACTTTTTTTCAATAAACAAAAAATAAATCGAAATCATTTGTATTTTTGTTTTAAATTTATTACCAACCTATATACTATTCCTATTATAACGGCTAGATAATGTAGTAATAGGTTTATATAGAGCATAAAGTTATTTTACAAAGTGGTATATATAGTCTAATCAATGGGTTTAAAAAGGTGGCTTCGTAACGCAAAAATAGTGCGAGATTTTTTTAAAGAATTCAGTGCTGAATAAAATGGTTCCAGATATTGTTGCCTAATAGGGTTAACAATAATTATACATATAAATAATATATTGTATAATATAAATATAACACTATTTTTTACAATAAGAAATTACCCATTGGGTTACTCTATTTTTAAAATATTTTTTCTCCTATTTGAGTTTTAAAATAAAAAAATGACCTAATTTGTTACATAATTTTTCCTTCGTTAGATCACGTGTACATGCACTGTAAATTTTGAACATGCTTTCTTTATACCTTCTCCGAGACCTACTCTTAATAACATATCTAGAGGTGCATAATTTTTAATTCTTGATAACTTTCCATTTTGCTCTATCAAATATAGACAATATTATACTGAAGAGAAAGTAATTTTTTTTCAAAGTTTCCAAGGCTTGCCTGATTTTTCAGAATTATTACAATTATCATGTCCCAAATCTGTTTGAAAACTTGAATGAAGTTTTCGATTGCTACGAAAAATAAGTCTTGAGGTAAGTAATTATTTTGTTTAGACGTAAAGCATAATGTTCTTAATCTAATACCATTGAGTAAAGGATATAATATATTCTATATTATAAAATATATCCTTTACTCAATGCTAATACTATAATATTCTTTAAACAAGAAAATCTAATTTATTGATTTAATACCTACTTAAATTTGACCCAAGAAATCTATAATTTTCAGACAAGTGTTATTTTTTTAGAAAAAGAATAAATATATTATTGAGCTAATACAATATGCTCTCAAACTAAAAATATGGTAGACTCGCGCAAATATTTTATTTACTTGGTCGAATGCTTCAATTATTTTGGACGGAAGAAACCATATTCTCAATACTCAAAATAGGTGTACTTTGAGTGAAGTATCATATTCTGTTTAATGGAAGTCAGTTATAGTCTTGACTAGAGACTTTCATCAACTTGCTTTCAAAATTATCTGCCGTTTTCAGTTAAGTAAATATACATTACATAGGTTAAGGGCTATTTAATAATATTTTTTCCCTGAGAAGCAACAATACAAAATTACATAATACCAATGACGTCAGAACCTATAGACAGGTTTGTTTTGATAAACGCTTGACGCCCAGAACTAATCACAATCTAAGCGCTCCATTAAATTATTCCGAAAATGTCGGGAGATTGTCAGAAATTGCCCCTTTTTGCCGAGCCGTAGCGAACTTATTTCGACTGTGGGCTCGGAGGCTGGCGTCGTTAGACCATCCCCCGAGTCTTCAGGTGAGGTTCCGATGCTTCCGGCGCCCCCAAACAAGAAAAAACATGCGATATCTAAGTGTGATTCTGGAGGAACTATTACCGAGAATCACCGGGTGTATAGTTGGATGATGGTTGACTTTCCGTCTTTGTTTGTAGAATGTTTTTAGAGTAGTATGGATATATTTAATCTTGGAGTCAAAATAAAGGGCATTTTAACAATGGGGCACCACGTCTATAGGTTTTGACGTCATTGCATAATACTAACAATTACATAATAGGTACTAGAAGAAAAAACAAGAAACTAGGTATAAGTAAAACACTTCATTCATATTATGCTACTTACATGTTACGTATTTATATTTGCTTCTCTTTGTTTGGACCTTGCCATGGACTATGAATATGAAATTTCGTTCGAACTTTCTGAATTTTCTTTTCGTCAAAGGTGGTAAATGTAAATGCCTTCCATTAAAAACTCTAATTGTTCTTTCTAAAATTCTTTTACACTCTCCATGAGTGTAAAACATATTCAAAATATCTTCGTTAGAATGGTTAGTTTGAGCCATTCTTGTCAACAGTTAATATTTTATTGTTTGGAACACAATAAATGACAATCACAAATGAAAAATCCATAGCCGCCTATTAGAAAAGGTCCGTTGTTTCTTGATATGGAGCAGCAAAAATACGTATTTTGCGTAATAACGAAGCAACCGCTTCATTTAGACATATAGCGTGTTATATCTTTTTGAACTGTCTTTTCACAAGCATTTCAATGGTGTAAAAAAAAATATGGGTTCCATTTGAAAAAAAGAGATTTTTTAATTTTTCGATGTTGATATTGGGAATTTTTTCCCGAACACCCTGTACAATATTTTGAAATAGCATATAGACCACTTAATAGAGTTGACTTTCGCCTACGACAGTCCAAAATTTCAGTTTTCCAGATTTATAATAAATTTCAAAGTTATCATCACTATGGTCGATGGCTGCAACACTCAAAAAAATCAAAAATTTGCGAATATCTCGAAAAGGGTTAGGAATAGGGTACACATTATATCCAGAAAAAAGATTTGGAATTTAATAGGGAACCAAATGGTGTAATAATATATAGGGTGTTCTATTTGAAATAACAAAGTTGTTATCGGAAGTTGAAAATATTTTAGAAAGAAAGTTTACAACCTGTTATATAAGTAACCAAAATTTCAAATCAAAATTCGCACTCCTTCCCCGTTAACTTTTAATGAACCACTTACGTGAATCACCCTGTATATTTCCTTTGCTCTATTTAAAAAAAGTCAAAAACATAAAAAATACATAAAAGTTAGTTTGGTGTGACTCACCTCTACAATAACTCACTGAATTCCCTGCGCGTGTAAAGAATATTTTCTCGAGATTTTCGGTGGGTCAACCAACACCTTGGGAAATTTGACGATTTCGCAGATAAATTAAATCCTGTCTGAATTGACTGCCTCCCCTGACGACTCGCCACTGTTTAATACCAGTCTAGCGAACAATAGTTATCGAAAGCCACGTCTCCATAGTCGAGCGGCAAGTCGAAATTAAAACCTAATATCCAGCCAGAAGCGGAATTTTTATTTGTCTGGGAAGGCCGGACCGATAAACAGCATTTGCGCGTTATAAAAACCAGAGCTTGCGCAAATTCATTTGGAAAATTACAGTGCGCGCCCGCCTTAGAGAAGTTAATTAACTCTAATATGGTTTACTCCGAACATAGTTGGCATATCCCGGGCAAACTTACGGGCGGCCAGCGCCGTCTTTGTTTTTCGTCGACGCATGATGAATCTACTTTCCGAATTAATTCTTGGCTTGGTTTCGGGTGGGCCACAGAGGCCTTTGGAAAAACTTTCGCTTTGTCCGATTGTTCGCCTACTCCGGGGCAGGATGGGTTTCGCATTTTTTTAGATTTAAAAAGCTTTTCGTCGAAACCGCTCGATCGATACATTGTCTGGTGTTTCCGGTGGCTTGGTAGCAATGCGTGGCGCCAAATGTCACTTTAATTGCCGGCTCAAGTTGGCTGCGGTTGTCGGCAGTGTTGCCAGAGCACAAATCTGGTATATTTTTGATAATGGGGAACTTGCACAAAAATTAAATTTGAAAAATATTATTTTCAAACGTAATTTATTGCCACAGTTCACAAAAAAACTAATCTTTTATTTTTATGTAAAAAATATAAGCAATTGAAAACTGCATAATTCAAATCATTCTTGAAACGCGCCTTCCTTGGTTGTGACGTCAAGTAGCTCGTTGGTGGTGGCGCCTCTGGTGGGCGGCGGCACCATGTATAAACTAATATGGGCGGCACATGTATAAAAACTGCAGCACCACGCACGCTTTGTTTAGAAAGAGCAACGAGAACGCCCTATCCTATCCGTCTTATATAGTCTATATCAGTCTTGATATTGTTGATAATGTGTGCTGTATTAAATAGTTATTTACATTGCGAGATGTGTAAGCGCATTTTTTGGCCGATGAGGTTGTTTAACGCTCGTGTTGCCTCGGGTCTTAAAAGTCTCTCCGAGGCCAAAAAGAGCTTACGCATCGAGCAATGTATTACATTTTTTCTACTACTGACAATTTCATATTAGTTAGGTAAGTAATTTGAATTTAAATACACTATGGAGTAGATTGTGAGTAATAATCTTCATAATAACCATTGTCCAATTATTACTAAAAATGATAATCAGTGATAAATATGTGTGACAATTAAAAAAAACTTCTTGTGCGATTGAATCCGGGACCTATGAATTACTTGTCCCGTGGCCTCACCATTCAGTTAAAGAAGTGCTTGTTAACTTTAAACTTTTAGGCGGTTCTTATTTTTGACCTACATCAGATCCCTCTGGCAATGGGTCGCTGAAATGTAGCGTTGAATTTCCATTCTTCCTTCTCTAATTCTGTGTAACTGTCACTCCTGTCACTGCCTTCCGATCGATCGAGCGGTGTGACGTCACGACCATTCCCGCGCTTTTCGTGTCGTTTCAAATGAATAGCTTGCGGTCACAACTTTAATTATTTATTGCAAATTAAATATCGCGACTTGAGGGCTGATATTTGGTATATGTGCTCTTTCTATAGATAGGAGGAATACAAAAAAAATGTTGAAGTTCCCCATTATCGTGGGACGCCGAGTTCGAATGACCCCGTACATAGATCCGGTAATCCCCACCAGCTAAACAGGTACGTATATATCATCGGAGTTAGGCTTTCAATTTTTCTTTTATATTTGATTTGATTGATTTGAACTATAGAGTAGATTGTGAGTAACAATCTTCATAATAACCATTGTCCAATTATTACTAAAAATGATAATCAGTGATAAATATAAGAGTTAGAATGCAGTGATAATTAAAAAAAACTTCTTGTGCGATTGAACCCGCGACCTACGAATTACTAGTCCCGATGCCTCACCATTCAGTTAAAGAACTGCTTGTTAAATTTTGACTTTTAGGCGGTTCTTATTTTTGACCTACATCAGATCCCTCTGGCAATGGGTCGCTGAAATGTAGCGTTGAATTTCCATTCTTCCTTCTCTAATTCTGTGTAACTGTCACTCCTGTCACTGCCTTCCGATCGATCGAGCGGTGTGACGTCACCACCATGCCCGCGCTTTTCGTGTCGTTTCAAATGAATTGCTTGCAGTCACAACTTCAATTATTTATTGCAAATTAAATATCGCGACTTGAGGGCTGATATTTGGTATATGTGCTCTTTCTATAGATAGGAGGAATACAAAAAAAATGTTGAAGTTCCCCATTATCGTGGGACGCCGAGTTCGAATGACCCCGTACATAGATCCGGTAATCCCCACCAGCTAAACAGGTATGTATATATCATCGGAGTTAGGCTTTCAATTTTTCTTTTATATTTGATTTGATTGATTTGAACTATAGAGTAGATTGTGAGTAACAATCTTCATAATAACCATTGTCCAATTATTACTAAAAATGATAATCAGTGATAAATATAAGAGTTAGAATGCAGTGATAATTAAAAAAAACTTCTTGTGCGATTGAACCCGCGACCTACGAATTACTAGTCCCGTGGCCTCACCATTCAGTTAAAAAAGTGCTTGTTAACTTTAAACTTTTAGGCGGTTCTTATTTTTGACCTACATCAGATCCCTCTGGCAATGGGTCGCTGAAATGTAGCGTTGAATTTCCATTCTTCCTTCTCTAATTCTGTGTAACTGTCACTCCTGTCACTGCCTTCCGATCGATCGAGCGGTGTGACGTCACCACCATGCCCGCGCTTTTCGTGTCGTTTCAAATGAATTGCTTGCGGTCACAACTTCAATTATTTATTGCAAATTAAATATCGCGACTTGAGGGCTGATATTTGGTATATGTGCTCTTTCTATAGATAGGAGGAATACAAAAAAAATGTTGAAGTTCCCCATTATCGTGGGACGCCGAGTTCGAATGACCCCGTACATAGATCCGGTAATCCCCACCAGCTAAACAGGTATGTATATATCATCGGAGTTAGGCTTTCAATTTTTCTTTTATATTTGATTTGATTGATTTGAACTATAGAGTAGATTGTGAGTAACAATCTTCATAATAACCATTGTCCAATTATTACTAAAAATGATAATCAGTGATAAATATAAGAGTTAGAATGCAGTGATAATTAAAAAAAACTTCTTGTGCGATTGAACCCGCGACCTACGAATTACTAGTCCCGTGGCCTCACCATTCAGTTAAAGAAGTGCTTGTTAACTTTAAACTTTTAGGCGGTTCTTATTTTTGACCTACATCAGATCCCTCTGGCAATGGGTCGCTGAAATGTAGCGTTGAATTTCCATTCTTCCTTCTCTAATTCTGTGTAACTGTCACTCCTGTCACTGCCTTCCGATCGATCGAGCGGTGTGACGTCACCACCATGCCCGCGCTTTTCGTGTCGTTTCAAATGAATTGCTTGCGGTCACAACTTCAATTATTTATTGCAAATTAAATATCGCGACTTGAGGGCTGATATTTGGTATATGTGCTCTTTCTATAGATAGGAGGAATACAAAAAAAATGTTGAAGTTCCCCATTATCGTGGGACGCCGAGTTCGAATGACCCCGTACATAGATCCGGTAATCCCCACCAGCTAAACAGGTATGTATATATCATCGGAGTTAGGCTTTCAATTTTTCTTTTATATTTGATTTGATTGATTTGAACTATAGAGTAGATTGTGAGTAACAATCTTCATAATAACCATTGTCCAATTATTACTAAAAATGATAATCAGTGATAAATATAAGAGTTAGAATGCAGTGATAATTAAAAAAAACTTCTTGTGCGATTGAACCCGCGACCTACGAATTACTAGTCCCGTGGCCTCACCATTCAGTTAAAGAAGTGCTTGTTAACTTTAAACTTTTAGGCGGTTCTTATTTTTGACCTACATCAGATCCCTCTGGCAATGGGTCGCTGAAATGTAGCGTTGAATTTCCATTCTTCCTTCTCTAATTCTGTGTAACTGTCACTCCTGTCACTGCCTTCCGATCGATCGAGCGGTGTGACGTCACGACCATTCCCGCGCTTTTCGTGTCGTTTCAAATGAATAGCTTGCGGTCACAACTTTAATTATTTATTGCAAATTAAATATCGCGACTTGAGGGCTGATATTTGGTATATGTGCTCTTTCTATAGATAGGAGGAATACAAAAAAAATGTTGAAGTTCCCCATTATCGTGGGACGCCGAGTTCGAATGACCCCGTACATAGATCCGGTAATCCCCACCAGCTAAACAGGTATGTATATATCATCGGAGTTAGGCTTTCAATTTTTCTTTTATATTTGATTTGATTGATTTGAACTATAGAGTAGATTGTGAGTAACAATCTTCATAATAACCATTGTCCAATTATTACTAAAAATGATAATCAGTGATAAATATAAGAGTTAGAATGCAGTGATAATTAAAAAAAACTTCTTGTGCGATTGAACCCGCGACCTACGAATTACTAGTCCCGATGCCTCACCATTCAGTTAAAAAAGTGCTTGTTAACTTTAAACTTTTAGGCGGTTCTTATTTTTGACCTACATCAGATCCCTCTGGCAATGGGTCGCTGAAATGTAGCGTTGAATTTCCATTCTTCCTTCTCTAATTCTGTGTAACTGTCACTCCTGTCACTGCCTTCCGATCGATCGAGCGGTGTGACGTCACCACCATGCCCGCGCTTTTCGTGTCGTTTCAAATGAATTGCTTGCGGTCACAACTTCAATTATTTATTGCAAATTAAATATCGCGACTTGAGGGCTGATATTTGGTATATGTGCTCTTTCTATAGATAGGAGGAATACAAAAAAAATGTTGAAGTTCCCCATTATCGTGGGACGCCGAGTTCGAATGACCCCGTACATAGATCCGGTAATCCCCACCAGCTAAACAGGTACGTATATATCATCGGAGTTAGGCTTTCAATTTTTCTTTTATATTTGATTTGATTGATTTGAACTATAGAGTAGATTGTGAGTAACAATCTTCATAATAACCATTGTCCAATTATTACTAAAAATGATAATCAGTGATAAATATAAGAGTTAGAATGCAGTGATAATTAAAAAAAACTTCTTGTGCGATTGAACCCGCGACCTACGAATTACTAGTCCCGATGCCTCACCATTCAGTTAAAAAAGTGCTTGTTAACTTTAAACTTTTAGGCGGTTCTTATTTTTGACCTACATCAGATCCCTCTGGCAATGGGTCGCTGAAATGTAGCGTTGAATTTCCATTCTTCCTTCTTTAATTCTGTGTAACTGTCACTCCTGTCACTGCCTTCCGATCGATCGAGCGGTGTGACGTCACCACCATGCCCGCGCTTTTCGTGTCGTTTCAAATGAATTGCTTGCGGTCACAACTTCAATTATTTATTGCAAATTAAATATCGCGACTTGAGGGCTGATATTTGGTATATGTGCTCTTTCTATAGATAGGAGGAATACAAAAAAAATGTTGAAGTTCCCCATTATCGTGGGACGCCGAGTTCGAATGACCCCGTACATAGATCCGGTAATCCCCACCAGCTAAACAGGTACGTATATATCATCGGAGTTAGGCTTTCAATTTTTCTTTTATATTTGATTTGATTGATTTGAACTATAGAGTAGATTGTGAGTAACAATCTTCATAATAACCATTGTCCAATTATTACTAAAAATGATAATCAGTGATAAATATAAGAGTTAGAATGCAGTGATAATTAAAAAAAACTTCTTGTGCGATTGAACCCGCGACCTACGAATTACTAGTCCCGTGGCCTCACCATTCAGTTAAAGAAGTGCTTGTTAACTTTAAACTTTTAGGCGGTTCTTATTTTTGACCTACATCAGATCCCTCTGGCAATGGGTCGCTGAAATGTAGCGTTGAATTTCCATTCTTCCTTCTCTAATTCTGTGTAACTGTCACTCCTGTCACTGCCTTCCGATCGATCGAGCGGTGTGACGTCACCACCATGCCCGCGCTTTTCGTGTCGTTTCAAATGAATTGCTTGCGGTCACAACTTCAATTATTTATTGCAAATTAAATATCGCGACTTGAGGGCTGATATTTGGTATATGTGCTCTTTCTATAGATAGGAGGAATACAAAAAAAATGTTGAAGTTCCCCATTATCGTGGGACGCCGAGTTCGAATGACCCCGTACATAGATCCGGTAATCCCCACCAGCTAAACAGGTATGTATATATCATCGGAGTTAGGCTTTCAATTTTTCTTTTATATTTGATTTGATTGATTTGAACTATAGAGTAGATTGTGAGTAACAATCTTCATAATAACCATTGTCCAATTATTACTAAAAATGATAATCAGTGATAAATATAAGAGTTAGAATGCAGTGATAATTAAAAAAAACTTCTTGTGCGATTGAACCCGCGACCTACGAATTACTAGTCCCGATGCCTCACCATTCAGTTAAAGAAGTGCTTGTTAACTTTAAACTTTTAGGCGGTTCTTATTTTTGACCTACATCAGATCCCTCTGGCAATGGGTCGCTGAAATGTAGCGTTGAATTTCCATTCTTCCTTCTCTAATTCTGTGTAACTGTCACTCCTGTCACTGCCTTCCGATCGATCGAGCGGTGTGACGTCACCACCATGCCCGCGCTTTTCCTGTCGTTTCAAATGAATAGCTTGCGGTCACAACTTTAATTATTTAATGAAAATTAAATATTGCGATTTGAGGGCTGAAATTTGGTATGTGCTCTTTCAATAGATAGGCAAATATATTAAAGAAATAAAAAAAAATCAAGTTCCCCATTGTAGTACATTATTGCAAAATGGTTCAAGGTCATATTTGTTTATGATCTCAGAAAAGTAAATAAACAGAAATGGCTTCCACTACTGCAAATTTCTGTAGAATATTTGTTTATTTGCAGTAGGCCAAAGGCGAGGTTGCCATGATTACAAAGTGCTAACGATGTAAACAGTACTAGTGCTAGTTAAAATAAGGTCAATATTATGTCGTATAATACATACAAAATATATAATATACAGGGTGATTCAGTTTTAATCTGCAACACTTCAACAAGTGATAGAAAACCAAAAAATAACCGCACTTTCTTCTATAAACTATATCATTTTAAGGCCTTATAAAAAAGTTACAGGGTGTTAAAGTTGCAAGAAATATGCGGAATTTATTGAATATTTTACAAACTAGTTGAGATATTTAAGTCATATATGGTACACGTTATAATGGCATGGGTTAGCATAATACGGAAGCGTAGAAGGGCCACACAGTAAATTTTTCTAAAATTCCGACTTTTTTCTCAAAATTTTGACTTTATTCTCAAAATTTTGAGATTTTTCTCAAAATTTTGACTTTTCTCCGAATTTTAAAATTCCGACTTTTTTCTCAGAATTTTAAAATTTGGAGAAAAAAGTCAAAATATTGAGAAAAATCTCAAAATTTTGAGAATAAAGTCAAAATTTTGAGAAAAAAAGTCCGAATTTTAAAATTCGGAGAAAGAAAGTCTGAATTTTAAAATTCGGAGAAAAAAGTACGAATTTTAAAATTCGGGGAAAAAAGTCAAAATTTTGAGAAAAATTTCAAAATTTTGAGAAGAAAGTCCGAATTTTAAAATTCGGAGAAAAAAGTCTGAATTTTAAAATTCGGAGAAAAAAGTCCGAATTTTAAAATTCGGAGAAAAAAGTCCGAATTTTAAAATTCGGAGAAAAAAGTCAAAATTTTGTCTGAAAAAGTCTGAATTTTAGACAAATTTACTGTGTAGCCCTTCTACGCTTCCGTAGCATAAAACCTGTTAATATCAACCATTTTGAACAACCAGTGGCGTAGAAATGGGTAATTAGTATAATTTATTTTAGAAAAAAAAATAGAACCACCTTGTATAGCAATAAAATGTATTCAAATTCTTATGTAAATTTTTATTGTAAACAAAAACGTTCTCTTAGCATTTTTTCATATGTGTCATGGTTTCATGGCAAATTTGATTTTTTCGTATTATTTCGGAGTACCTACTTCTGAAAAATTAACTTAAACCTTTTCTCCATAAGTAGCACTCTCACTTGCTGTATTAAAATATTTTTGTGTTCCACAGATTAGTTGCTATGTTATGTTTGAGATTGTAGAAGTATTTTACCTGGACACAAAAAAACGACAAACTTTGCAGAACGTTCAGTTATTAAGTGTTTTTAAGATGCTAGTTGAACGTGAATAACAATCGTTGGTATCGTACTGTCACGCTCGAAGATGTGCCTCAAAATACATAATATCTAATATTTTCTATTATACAGCGTGGTGAATAAAAAATGAGAAAGTGTGATTTTTCTTCTTCCTTTGAGTAGGTGGCTGTGAATTCATATTTGACATTGTCTTGGGATTCCAAACAACTTTTTTAGTGCCATTCTGCTGTAGTTCTGAAAATAAGGGTAGGTACTTTATTCTTGAGGAATTTTCATATTTTTCAGCCTTCCCTGTATACGAATCGAAATTTCAAATAATATCTTTCGTGACCCAAATTTGATTTTTAAAGTACAAAGTGGTTGGGATTCGGGGTCGTAAAAAAGGCAGATACTTAAAAACTAGAATAAATGAACACCTCAGAGATACAAAAAAATTAAATACAGTAAATCCAACTGCACTAGTTGAACATTGCCGTCAAACTAACCACAAGTTTAAATTTGAAGATACCACCATTTTAGGCACCCAAAATAACTTAAACAATAGACTTTTTCAGGAGATGATTTGTATCAGGGGGTCTAACAGTGTCAATACCAGAAAAGATATAGAGAAACTTAATAGTGCATATTTTAATTTGTTAAACAAATTACCTAAACGCTAATCTTTCAATTTTTACATTAAGAATTATTTTCAGAATGGTATACGCCTTGTATACTACATACAATTTTTTTTATCCCACTGCTTTAGTGTTTTTGTTTGTTTTTGCGGTTTTCCCCTTTTTATCCTCATTCATGTGTAGAACGTTTCAGAGTCAATTTGCTTTTCGCTTTCAAGACAAATAATAAAATAAAACTCATGTACTTGATTAGTTTGTCTAGCTTTAATATCTACTTCAGTCCTGTCTATTATTATTGTTTAATAGTGACAAGTAAAAGAATATCTTGGTAAGTCTTTTGTCTTTTGGCTATTTGTGTTTTTATTGAACTTATTACTTACATTTTAAATTGTCAAACTTTTGTTGTTTTGATAATGTTTTTATTTTCTCGTTTTACTATGTATCTTGTAAATTTTAGAACCCTGAAGATGGTTGTATATCAGCCGAAACGTTGGTGCAGAGATGATTTAATTTTATGCTGCCTTTTTTTTTACGACCCCGAATCCCAACCACTTTGTACTTTAAAAATTTCAAAATTTTTCAAGAATAATTTAAAAAAAAACTTCAAATAAAGAAAATTCAAATTTGTGCATAACTTTCTGGCAGACACTGTATTTTTTAAATGTCATTTTTGACAGATAACGAAAGTTACATGACCACGATTGAGTGGGTAATTTATCATAAATTTTTAAGTAAAAGGTAACCCCAAAATTAAGTTTCCAAATAAATCATTAATTAAAAATTTCCCCCCATTGGAGGACACTGTAGATGGAATAGACAAAAATGTCAAAAAAGGCAATTTGCCTAAAATTCGGAATCATCGCGATCAGAAAGTGAAGAATTTCATCTGTCTCTGTAGCGCCTCGATTGTGTTTTCCCCGATCGGATATCGAACCTGCTTCCTTAAAATGTGCGGGCCGTAGGGAGTCCCCCAGGCGTATTTTTTGGTTCGCCCAATAGGGAGAGATATGACAGCGAAGAATCGACGTAGGCCAATAACTCGCCTTCGTCACGTGGCCCCGGCCATCTCGCTTAATCCACTTGGGCCCGACACTTCTACAGTCTCCACTTTTTGCCATAACCTGACACCGTAACTCAGTAGCCTGTCTGATTGCTATTTATGGCCTCCGGACTTAGCACTTTTTCAATAAACTCGTGCAAACATTTATGAATCCTGTCGGATCGTATTTACTGCGGAAGTTTTCTCATCTCGGACTGTCCGAATATCTCCGAAGGACGTAGAAGCTTGCATTGGTCATACGGAGTCTATACATACACGTATGGCCAAGTTGACACTGCGCGAATAACAAATAAATAAGTAGATAACATAGAGAAACTTTCACATTTTCTTTATAAAGTCATTTTACGACGAAAAGTTCTTATAAACAATAAACCTGGGCAGGGCCGTATCTGAGGGGGGGTTTTGGGGGTTCAATCCCCCCCCCTCCCCCGAAATACCACCATTTTATATGCTTTTGCACCACCACTAGAACGAGCTCCCCGAGCATCAGTGAGTGTAATAATTTATTAAACTGGTTTTCCAGTAGAGCATAGAAACCCACCCGAAAACTGCCAAAGGTGTCGTCAGGCCAGGCGAAGAATGTGTAGGAATATATCCGTAATAATGAGAAATCAAATAAGTAGAAAAAGGAAAGGTATAAAATGCGAGAAGGAATATTCAGCTATTATTATAATTAATCAATGAAGTAAAATAACGGGTATTTCAGCCAAAATTGTGTTTTATTTATTCTTTACAATAAACCAAGCTTTCGGACATACTTTTGGCCTTCGTCAGGGCTAAAATAGTATTAGGTAAAATATATTATTGAGTGAAAATTATTTATATAGGTACTTACTATTGTATATATTATATATATATATATATATTATATATATATATATATATTATATATATATATATTATATATATATATATATATATATATATATATATATATATATATATATAGTGTCTCAGTGTTCCCCATTCCTGGGTAACAGTGAGACAAAAATGTCAAGTGTAGTTTCAATTTACTTTAGACTTTTAGAAGACAACAGTATGACTATGCTGTTTTTCACATATGTTTGGGAATCATTTGGAAACAAAGTGCTAAAAAAATAATTTAAAAAAAAATCATTGAATTTAGAATTATTGTAAAAAGAAAAAAGTGTTTAACTGTTACCCAGGTTCCCCTACTTTTCTTAAAATCGGCAGCAAAGTGTCTTAAAATCGTCATTACAAGCTCAGAAATCGGCACTGAAGTAGCCCATTATTGTACGATTTTTTCAATAAGTAGGCCTTGGCGAGATGTAAACATCAAACGTCAGACGCGGAGCCATCGCCCGTCAAAAGTGACCAAATATTCAAAACCCGGCCAATAAAGGCCCATTTAACTTTTCGTACACATTGCGAAATTATTACCTATAGCAGCGCAATCCTTCAGTATAAATATTTTAGTAGGTTTGAATATCAATCTATTTTTTATGGAGGCTGCATAACAGGCAGCAGTTTGGAGTTTCTGTTGGGAAGCGCCATGCCTCGTCATACTTGACCTAAGTAGAGCGATCGTCAAAGTCAAGCAACGCTGCCCGCAGTCGGTTCATGGATGGATGATCCCTTATGATTCTTTTCTTGTCTAATAAAACATTTTTTTCCGATTTCAAAAAATATAATATGTACCTCGGTGCTGAAGTTATTTTTATGACTCATGAGGTTTATTTGCCCCGGCCAGAGGCCTTGGCAACTAAATTCCACATGACTCATAAAAAGTTGAACTTCAGTGCCTTGGCACATAAATAACTATTTTTGTCCGTATTTTTAGAAAACGTGTACGACAACCCCTTTAAATTCGAAACTTTAGATAAAATAAGTTGGCTCGATGCGCAGCTTAAATTGTATTTTTAAGAAGTCGGCGGGTATTTTTCCTAATTAATTGTGTTTGCACAGCAAATTGGACTTGGAGGGGGGTGAGCTGGGCAGCGAGGTTGAAGACAAGACACTGAAAATGACGGATAGAGCGGTTCGCCGCAACCGAGCCTGTGGTGTCATCGCCACTACTGGCCGAAAATGGCTCGACAATTCGATTATCGCTGCATATCGGTAGATATTGGATAGATCTATTCGGATGAGGTAACGCAATAAGTTATTTGACAATCAGTAGAAATAGATTGAAAATAATAAACGACCGTCAACGCAGCCATCTCTCTGCAGCGCCATCTAGACAGAAATGTGTTATGTATAACAAGCGCTGACTCTTATCGTTGAGTCCTCACTCAACGCTCTTATAAACATTTACATAGTATGCTACTACGTATGCTACTACGTATGCTACTACGTATGCTACTTAGTATGCTACTACGTATGCTACTTGGTATGCTACTTAGTATGCTACTTAGTATGCTTCTTAGTATGCTACTACGTATGCTACTATCATTTTAAGTGGCGAAATTTTGACTCTATGGTGATAATAGATACAGAAATATATATTAACGTCAGTACAAATTTTCACATTCTAATAGGTACAGGGTGTCCCAGTTAACGTGATAAACCCGATTTTATCGGTAATTTTTAAAATGAATTGACGGTTTAACAACTAAACTTGTGAAGAATTTTCCAAGAAATTCGAATATGACGTCAAACTTAATGTGTAGTTAAAAAATTGTGAAGTTGGATTTTATTACGAATATTAGTAATGAGTGTACAGCCTGTAACAAAAGTTTGTCGGTTTCCGTTTCTGACTTTCGGTTTGACCGGAAGTGAGCGTCACTTGGTCGGATTTTTGAGACACTCTGTGTATTTTGGGTTTTTTAGGATGTTTTTGTTCTCGCAATACCGTAGGCCCACTACGACAAATTTGTTGGGTCAAAATTGGACAAATCGTATTAGGCATATTTTTATAAATATTTTGGCTATGCCACTGGATTGGGCATAATATCTTAAAACGGGTTTGTACCAAATTTTGTGAAGAAATATCCAACAATAAAAATTCTAGAAGCCAATGAAAATCACGATTTAACTATACCTCTTTTACCTGTCTACTGGCTTAAATCAAGTTGCATGCAGATTATAAAAAAATAAAACTGTAACTTACTTTATTACAAATAATAGTAATGTTAATAGGTATACCTAAATACAAAAACCCTAATCTAAAAATTATGAGGGATGAAAAATTTATCTAAATAAATGGTGGATTGTAGAAAAAATTGAAATTTCATTTTTACTTTATTTTTTTTTGTATTTCCCAGTTTTCTGGGATAGTAAGAAATTTCATACAGGGTGTTTCGTAAATGCGTGGGAAGCCACAAACCAAACTTATGTTTCTAAAATGGAACGTCCTATATATTTTTGAACTTTTGAAATCTGATCAAAAGGCAGTCAAAGTGATATAAAATTTTATTTCGAGAATATCGAATATCAGTAGAATCTGAGAAATATTTTAGAGAACGTTTTCTGAGAAAAAAACGAAGCCAATTTTTTTTTGTTCCTCTTAAGACTAGAATAAGGATTACCTTTACAGGGGAGACTTAAACGGAACACCATATTATACATTTTTAAATCCCGAGAATGATAAAATGAATCTACAGTGCCAAAAGTCTGCAAGAATATTTTGATAGCTTGGTTACATTTCCTTTGATTATGTACAATTACTAGTGTTGCACTAGATTTAAATATTATTTGGGAATTAAACAAAAATTAAAGTTATATAGTTAAATACTTTTTAGGATTTTAGATATTAAAAGATCTTCATTTAGATACAAGATAATTTTCAGACTACCTAAAATATATATATATGTACATTCTTTACTGGATATAAAAAGAATATAGATCTAAAACTTAAGATACTACCTGATCTTAGATCCTTAAAATCATCTATTTTTTAAAGCTGAAAGTGAAGAATTTTCTCTAACAATTCTACTTTGCAAAAATATGCCAAATTTAATTGCCGATGAAAAAATTTAAAGAGCTTTTGCCTTTTTCCTGGGAGTTACCCAAAACTCACAAAAAAAGAATTAATAAACACAATTTTAAAACAGTTACAGCACAATACAAAGATGTAGAATAAGGGTAAAATACGAGACCATGTTTGGGGCTAGACCAATCGATGAAGAAACAAATACTTGCCAATTTTTCTTAAAAAACTATAAAAAATTTCAATATACAATGTGTCCCAAATAAGAATAAACAGCATGGGGATCTTGCAAACGGTGAGAGATAGACCAACGGTTTTAAATGGGAAAAAAGTTGGAGGTCAATAAAATGGTGCAAACAGATTTCTAATATCTTTTTTCGTTTTTGAGTTATTTTAAAAAAAGTGTAATTTTGCGTTTTCGATTTAATTTTTTATGAAGTTATCACAGATAGGAAAAACAGAAAAGCACTTTTTAACGGGCTTTAAGATGGCGTTTTTAGATTTGTTCTACAACATTTCGTTTTTGAGAAACCATCTTCAACTTTATTTTTTTAAATACGGACCTGGATTTATTTATATTTAGAAATATTTCTAATTTTCAGATGAAAAAATGTATCATCGAATCGAATTATATGGATACAATGAATATCTATGGGACATTTAAAGTCACAACGTGATCTGCTTAATAAAGGCGTTTTCACCCCAATACTTTTTCTTCTTTTACGTCTAATATTTAACATAAACTTTTTTTTAATCAAAAGGCACATGATAGCATACACTTTTCTTTTATTCGGCGCCATTTTGTAACTACTACTGTTAACACACTTTTGCAAATATTGTGAAACACCACATAACAGTTCTGCTATAGAAGTATAAGCCTCCCCCCACCGAACAGTTTAACTGTGATTGCAGTTGACTGCTATGTGAAACACATTATGAATGGTCGGCCGTCGACGAGTTCGTCATCTACTTGTCTCTTTTCGGCTTCAGAGCGGGCGCGTATGCTGTTGTCTCTGTCTCACTTGCAAGGTATTTATCCTTGTGGATTGCCATAATAACCCGTGAGGTCAATTTAAAATACGGCCAGGCGGCTGCGGATAGGAATGAATTATTATTAGATATGAGTAATCTTGGCTCCATTAGTAATAATAGGGTATTTAACCGTTTTTCAAATTTTATTTTGTTGAAAGCCTGTATTGATGCAGACTACACTAGTAAAATTCTAAACTAAAAATTTTACCTCCTTTGGGAGAAAATTGAGTTTAAAATTATTTCCGTTTTTAACGGTTTTCTTAATTTTGACGTCATAATAATTTTGAGCTATGTGAATAGGACCGCGAAGCCTTGAAGCTTTATTCGTTTATTGTACGTTGCCAACTCGTGTGATTTTTACTTGCTGGTCGAATATTTTGTTATTAGAATAGCTGTGTTCTAGTATGGAAACTCAAATTGTCAACATAAAGTTGATTATACAGTTCAAATTCTCTGACTGTTTTTAACTCTGGTTATTGGTTCGGACTAGTTTGAGATTGCTTCCTAGAACAAACCTATTAATTGCAATAAATAATAAAGTTAACTTTATAAAAAACACTATATTCCGTAAAGATATAATATACTTTCTCAATGTTTGTTGAAGAATAGTCGGTCATTGGAGTACAGGATTTACTTCTGAATACAAGTCCGAAAGGGGATCTGGCAACGGTGCAGCAAACTAGTAACGATAACGGTGCCGTCCTAACCTAATCTTGATGTTTTGTGGGTATCGAAACATAACCTAGCTTTCTAGCTTTGCGGTTTTCGCGTTTCGCGAGATTGTTTCGCTTTGGCATCTCGCTTTAAAAATTGTGAGAGCATAAATAGGTATGTCAATTTCCGGAAGATTGTCTGAACTTGCTTTAACAAAACCCACATTCACTACAGGAGGAGCCATTACTTTACTCTTTGTCAACTTCTTCGCACTGAAAGAGAAAGCAAATTAAACACTCTATCTACTCTCATACCTATATAAATGCATCAGGTAGGTAGGTATTTCTTGGAATTTAAATGATTACCTATTTATATTCTTTAGGTACCTACCTACAATCAAATTGAGAAAGAGTGCTTACTAAATTATACTTTGCTCTCAAACACTTTTATCTGGGGATTGAACTACCTACTACCAATATCAATTTTATGGTACCTATTCATTTTTCTTTGTAATTGAAACTATAGGGTTTAGGATTGTACCATGTACATAAGTTAAGATTTGCATTTGTAATTAATTAGATTTTATTACTCTCAATTTGAAACACAAGCACAATTTTTAATTATATTATAGAAAGGAGCAATGATAAAAATTTGCATTGCCTACTTGCTTACCATATTTTAATCGTTGATTTCTGAACACTTAGGTCAGGTATAAAAATAATAATACCTCATTTAGTCCTTTACTATTATGACGACGCGATAAACAATGGTTTTATTATAAAATATAAAATTCAAAATCGTTTGGAACCCCTCAATAACTTTGATAAAATTACAAATTTTGAAATGTAAACAAAACTCCAGCTGATATTATTTGACTAGTGACATATCAAATCACAAAATAATAAGATTAGGTCTCCAGTCCAAGTCCGTACCACATGATAAAAAAACGAATGAAAATGTTCGGCTCGTTATTATGACGTCAACACGCGGTCGGGTCCCGAACGCAAATTCAAATAAAGTCAAATTTTATTTTGAAAATTCTAACTTCGTGGATACTTATTCGGGAAATAAAAAATGGTTAAAGCTATTTTAGGACTTAATGAATCAAGTTATGTGCAATTTATTTGAAAATTTGATTAGAGGAAACTACCCTATTGATGAGTTTTTGCATGAAAATGTAGGTAATTGCATTTTTTAAAAAATAGTTTATTATTGAACATTTAAAAAATGTCCAAATAAATTAGGTGAGTCATTGACTAAATGACCTTCGGGCCGCGCTTGAAGAAAGTCAAGATCTGGATTAAATAACCTACGCCATCTTAATTACTGGTATTTTACTAAGAGTCCATATGAAGGGAAAAGTTTGAGTAACGCCATAGACAAAGCTACATACTCGTATAATAATATAAATACTGAAGGGGAGAAGGGTGTTATGTTATGGTACTTTATTCCCCGAAAAAACAAAGGAAGGTCCTGATTTGTTATGGGGCGAGCATGGATAATAGTCCTAGTTACCGAATCCAATAAGACGAATCAACAAACGAACTACATAACCTCCAAGTTAGAAGAAGAACCTTCGGATCCCACTCGCCAACCCTAAGCTGGTTTCCCTCAAGACGAACCTCGTTCGCGGCGGAACCTCGCGTGATTTCGGTTCTCTATAAATCGGGGGCAACGAAACCGACCGTCGGCATTCGCCTCCTTTATTGGCGTCGCGCCCCACGCTTTTTCAATTTCGCACCACCAGAATGATTGGAGCTAAGGGTGTGATTGCCCTGATGACGTATCGACTGGACTACTCGCCAGAGAGGGTGCTCGGTTGGGATACGGTTAGAGGGCTGAACGGTTTCTTGTAGGGTTGGAGAAAGTTCATGTTCGTACTGACGCGATAGATGATCTTGAGATGACCTTAGGATGTTTGTTTCTAAAGGCCGGTCCACACGCAACGATGTATCGTACGATTTGCATGCGCAAGTAAATCGTAACAAATTCAGTGCGTCCACATTATAACAACTTATCGTAGTAAAGATGCAATTTTCGCTTGATACAATAATCACGGAGGAAGGGTTTTTGGAGTATTTTGACATTTTGTTTAAATGTTAAAAGGAAGAGGGAAATCAGGAAACGTTATTAAATAGAACTAGATGGTCTAAAGCATGGTTATTGAAACGAAGTTTTACCATATAAAATTATGCGAAAAGGTCGACACATTTTTTAACAAATTTAAATAAATCAGTTATTGTTATAGTTTTAATTAATTTAATAATTTCCGGACTAAAAATAGGTAGGAGTCAGCTACCGTCGCACCTAAAAACTATACAAATCTCGGAGAAGCGTACACACTTACGATTTGCATGCGCAAATCTCCAAAATCTATGCTTTTCGGCTCAGACTTTCAATTCCGTCGTCCAACTTTGCACAGTTCTAAATTTTGAGCAAATCTGTTGTCCACACGCAACGATTTATCTGTAACGATTTACTTGTGCGTGCAAATCGTACGATACATCGTTGCGTGTGGACCGGCCTTAAACTAGCGAACAATACAGTTATGATTGAAGACAAGTGGAGAATCTTACCACAACCGTCTTCAAAATGTATCAAAATGTAAAAAAATTTCATCTCCGTCAAAGTCGTTGCCATAGCAACACTGCGGAGCAACTGGTACCTACGTGTGGCCGACTTATGTAAATCTCCAGGGGGGCTCACCACATTTTGAATTTACCGTATCTACAGGGTGGCCCATTTGAATTGGAAGCACCCCCCTTAAATTTATATTTTTCGTCCGATTTTAGCCGGGTCTTTTTTCTAAAGATAGGTCACAAAAAACTCTTTTTTACTTTGGCTTTGATTTTCCTTCTAGTATAAAATGACGAAAATCATTTAGCGATCTTTTTATTTAAAATCTGACACCTCAGTGTTAATCAGGTCACCCTAAAGCCCCCACATACCAAATTTGAACAAAAAATATATAGGAAGTTCCTTTCTGTGGGTTGTCAAAGTTGAGCAAAATCCCCTTAAAACAGTTAAATGGTCAACAGGACCACTCAAAGTGTTGGTGTGTAAAGATCTAATAGAAAATAGGCCTGAGAGTCAGTAAATCCATATGATTTAAGGTGGCTGGTGTGCCACAACAGGAAATGCACAGAAAATGTATAATTTTACACAGTGACTTTATCGAGAAAGGTCTAATAATTTGGATTGTTTTTATTTGTTGGTTGGCATTTTGTAAAGGAATAAATTACTTTTGCGTTTATTAATATTTTTTCAATGATTCCAGAGCATTCTTGATCCATATAAAGTTTCATAAAATTTCAGCATTTTGAGATGGCCCAGAGAAAAATGCCCTGTATATTTTGGTATTGAATCTTTGCACACCACTTTGAGTAGCCCTGTTGATCATTCAACTGTTTTGAGGGGATTTCACGACACATCTGACTCGCCAGAGGCCTTTAAAATTTCTATTTTGCTCATATTTGGAACCCTCCAGAAGAGAACTCCCTGTATATTTTTTGTTCAAATTTGGTATGTGGGGGTTTTGGGCTGTCCTGATTAACGCTGTGATATCAGATTTTAAATAAAAAAATCGCTAAATGGTTTTCGTCATTTTTTACTAGAAAAAAAATCGTAGTAGGCCTTAAAAATTGAGATTAAGACCTGAAATAATTTTGCACCAAAGTAAAAAAGGGATTTTGCGACCTATCTTCACAAAAAAAAGCTAAAATCGGATGAAAAATAAAAAAAATACGGGGTGTTTCTATTTCAAATGGGCCACCCTGTATATATACCTACTCGTAGTATTTCCTAAATAAATATATTAAATTTAAAAAAGGATTTTATTAAAAAGTTTGCCACGGCTTGTCAAAAATAAAAAAATATATTGTATATTTCTTCTAAAAAATGTTCAAACATGAATCACATTCTATCACAGCATGTACCTATACGCATACCAGTTTTACAAAACAACAAAATGAAAGTTTGTACGGAGTACGATGACAGAAATAAGATATGAAAACGCATACGAAGTAAAGAGTCAATTCTGCATAGATCTGTGGCTTGTGGCTTACAAGTCTAAAATTGCTTAGTTAAAAACTCTCCCCTTCCCCTTGCTTATTACTTTTGTTAATTAGCGATTATCATTTTAAATTTTAAACAATTTCCGGGGGGGGCAAGGCCCCCCTGCTTTCAGCGCCTATACGTGTGGCTAAGCTTTAACAGATTTGGTTGGGTCATCTGCGATATGTGCACCTGTTATTAAATGGAACAATCCGTGTACGCCTGGCGTAAATAAAACCACGTGTTCATTGACGATTTGCGATTGGTCGGTAGGCTATAAAATTTCACCCGACTCGACAACAGGGACGTGCTCGATCGCAAAAACGTAGATATTCGGTTTTATCTTGTTGTTTTCAGCTATTTAGACACTGCCACAAATAATTGTATCGATGTTTTGTAATTCTTGTCTGAAATATTTTGATGTAGGTACACAATTGTAAGACTAAAATTAAATAAAGGTCGTACCTCCGTGCGGCTATGGCGGATATTTCAACGCACGTGCTCTTGTTTACGCCGGGCCACGATAGACTTACCCACGGTATGTCATTGCGCATCTTGTGACGTCACTTGCGAATCAGAAATTAAATTGCTCGATATGTTTTACACAGCAACAGATACTTTTTTATGGGTTTTTGATTATTTCTTTTAAATAAATGTTGTTAAAAATATATAGAATTTATTACTAGATAAATGAATGAATATTCTGTTGATAAAAAACACATTTAATTTGATACGCTGACTGCACATCCCGGAATTTTTGGCCTATTTCAAAGCACTGTCGAACTGGACTAACGATTAGTCAGTTGTTTACACTTTTTTTCTTGACACATTAAACTGTAAACTATAAAAAATCGGTAAACACAACCGCAGCCGCTGCATTATTTAGAATTCGTGATTCGCAACTGACGTAGATGCGCAGAGTTACCTTGTTTTCGGATTCGTTAGTGACATACCGTGGGTAAGTGTATCGTGCGCCAGGCGTAAGAGTTGCTCGATTTTAGTATAATAGCGATGATTATAGTATTATAGCAAGGATTATATTATTATTGATACAATATTATAATCACTGCTTATAGAGACTTTTATGGTTATTTAATGATGACGGGCTCTAGTTTATTTTACCGTCGACCTCGTAGCTTTGGATAAACCGTACGATGCCCAGTGGGGCCGAACCCCGTTGTTGACAAATGTTTCGAGCATCGGCGTGAGAAAATATTTGCTACGCGCACCTCGGATATATTTGAACCTTCCGAATTTTCGAAAGAATAATCGTACGATTATTGTTGTTTGATCGGAAGTTGGTTATCGATACAGATAAAGTAAACGATTTCGATTTATCCGATTAAAACCATGCAGGGAGAAATGGAGAACCGAAACCAGTAATCGTTATGGTCTTGGGGCCGGGACAAGGAATAGCTAACTTTTCGACGTTCTCCGATCGATACAATGTTATTTCCCTTTCTCTTGAATGTTTCTTCGACACCAATAAAAGAAAAACAGTAAAATTTGGAGGTTTATTGAAAAGAGGGTTCGGCGGGGCCCTAAAAAAAGAAAGATGTTAAAGTTTTAACGAAATCATATGGAGTATCGACAGGATAGCAATTCGGGCAGAACATAAACTTTTCGTGTGTTATTTATTAAAAGTGGCGTAGCAAAACAAAAACGTTCTTGCTCTTTTTACGGAGTGTCTCGATTTAGTTGTGGACTAGGTAGTATTTTTTAAGGACCTTAAAACATATGTAGCAAGTCGAAACTTCCGTCAATTTTATTAGGTTTCACAAAGATCGTTTTACAAACTTGTTTTACCAATATACCAAAGAAAATTAATAATATCAATGTTTCCCTGGCGTCAAATAAGAGCCACCTAACAGACTAAATTTGCCAGGCACTTCGCCAACCGCGGGGTGAGACCACTCGACTAGTAATAGTAATCCGTAGGTCCCGGGTTCAAACCATACACAAAGCCCAACTTGTTTTTAATATTCTCTAAAATTTATTTGTGGCGTAAACAGATCCATTGAATTTTAACTGGGTTTTTCGCCACCAAACTGGTTAAAAGACTACTTTTTAAAGTTGCCTGGAAAATTAATAAATTCTTAACAGTAAATGAACTAAACTTTGAACTTGTAACTCAAAAAATATCTTCAACAAATTTGTTTTCGGAGAATAAATCTTCCTCCTTTCTCAAAGATCATGTCACGTCAAAGTGAAATGACAGATTAACAAATTTCAGGTTAAAATGTCATGACAACAGAAACAATAGCCTATTAGCCATCTGTCTGATATTTTACCCTCTGTGTTCTATCTAATTATCTATACTAACTTCTCTTTGAATAAGTGGCAATAATATTTTACTGAATTCCACTGAACATTCAGCAACACAGTTGTCTGTATTTCCTAGAATAAATGCTGATTCTTTAATTTTCCGTCTATTTCCTACTTCTCCTTTGAGAATTGGTTTGGAACTATCCCACAAAATCCTATGATTGTTATTAAAAGAGTGTTCACATATTTTCGACTTCGAAATTAGATTTTGCCTGATATATTTTTTATGTTCTTTTAAACGAACGTTAAATGGCCTACAAGTCTCCCCAACATAGAACTTTCCACATTCGCAAGGAATTTTATAAATGCAATTTTTTGAACTTTGTACCTCAGTAAACGGTTTCGTTTTAACTAGCACGTATTTTTGGTTTTAAATACTGTTCTGACATTAAAACGATTGCCTATGCGTTTTAGTTTATCTGATAGTCCAGGAATCTAAGGAATAATTAAATTTACTGGTCGGTCCACCAGATTTATTTCTCTAATTCTATTAGCATTGTTATTTTGTTGTCAATGCTGAAAAACTTCCTCAATAAATTCAGTAGGATAACTATTCTTCTCAAGAACATATTTTATATGTTTAATTATTCCTCCTCAAATTTTGTGTTATTAGAACAAATCTCTTTAGCCCTGCCATACAGACTTTTAATTACTCCTTTTTTAACACTAATATGATGATTGGAATTAAAATGGAGATATCTATTAGTATGTGTTGGTTTTCTATAGACACTAGTTTCTATACTATCTGATTTCGATTTCAGTATAGAAACATCTAAGAAAGGTAATTGATTATTATTTTCAATTTCTAAGGTAAACTTAATAGAAGGTTCTTGCGAGTTTATAAAATTCAATAATGAATTTAAATCATCTACTCCATGTTCCCATACAACAAATATGTCATCTACATATCTCCACCAAACATTAGGTTGTTGAGCATATCTAGTCAACTAATTTTGTTCAAAATCTTCCATAAATAAATTGCTTATGAATGGTGATAAAGGAGACCCCATAGCCATTTCAAATTCCTGCTGGTAAAATTCATTTCCTAGTTGAAAATAAGTGGTTGTTAGTTCTAATATTGCATCTATATTCAAATTTGTTCTTTCCACTAAAGTCTGATCATTTTCTAACTTTCTGCGTAAAATATTCAATGATTTGTCAACAGAGACATTAGTAAAAAGACTAACTACATCAAAACTAGCTAATATATAATGATCCGGAATTTTTTTTCCAAAAAATGATTACTGTTTCTGATAAATGAATTTGAATTTCCTACTAACTTGTTTTTATTTTTTTATTATCGCATCATTCTGGCTCTTACATTTATCACTGATTATCTTTTTTAGTAATTGAACAAAGGTTATAATATGAAGATTATTACTCACAATCTATTCTATAGTATATTTAGAGCTTAATTCAAAGTACCTATAATCTGAAATTGTCGGTAGCAGGAAAAATGTCCAGGTCCGGCTCGTAAGTTATTGTAGAGGTGTAATATTACCTAATATTGAGATAATTCCGGGGATAATTCACTTACCTTTTAAAAACTCGGTAATTATTTCCAGTGAAATTTTGGCTGCCTCCCCTATTTTCGAGGTCCCTGAACACGAATCCGGCCTTGGTTTTTCCCGGTCGGAGGTAGTTTTCGAGAAAACGAATTTTCAAATTTCCTTTTGACATCCCGGATTTCACGATGATATTTGTGGTTGTAATCGGGATGAATTTTTACTGTACGCAGCTCAAAATAATCACCACACTATTTTGCACCTTTTGTAACATCGAAACTTCGCGAAAACCTGCGGAAAAACCGAAATTTCGAAAGATTTTTGCCGTGTTTACGTACGCTATTTTCGCCCATGCCCGACATTCGGCGCGCGCCGACGTACTCTCTCTACTCTACTCTATTTACGCCTATGGAGGCGGCTTCACATAGCACTCGACTGCGATCGCGTGGGCGTGGTTCCGCTGCCAAGCGAATATCGATGTGATCGGAGTACACTGTTATCGGAGATACTGTTATAACTAGAAATATTTCTAATTTTCAGATGAAAAAATGTATCATCTAATCGAATTATATCGATGCAATGAATGTCTACGGGACATTTAAAGTCACCTCAATATATTTTTCGTATGGGAGACGTGTGAAATTTTGGAAATCTCCGTCTACTGTTAATATAATTCATTCAAAACGTGGTCTGGTTAATAAAGACGTTTTCACCCAATACCTTTTCTTCTTATATTTACGTCTAATATTTAACATTAACAATTTTAATCAAAAGGCACATGATAGCATACACTTTTCATTTATTCAGCGCCATTTTGTAACTATTACTGTCAACACACTTTTGCAAATATTGTGAAACACCACATAACAGTTCTGCTATAGCAGTATACCTATACCTATAAGCCTCCCCCACCGAACAGTTGAACTGCTATGTGAAACAGCGTAGAGTTTCCTCTACATTTTTGTAATCCCCCTAAAAGTTAAGTGTTTTTAAAATAATCAACGTAACTTTTTTCAAAATTGGACTTCATCCCTTACGCAACCTGATTGTCTACTTGAAACTATAATTTCTAACTTTCTAGTTTTTTGCTTTTAAACTTTTTTAGGCAACTACCCCATATTAGGAAACTCTATTCCTAATATTGGGACTTCTATTTCCTAATATGGGGTACCAAAGAAATGATTAAAATTGGTGTTTAAATAAAATACCTAAGAAAGAAACACGGTGGGTTGGGTAAGTGTATATCTTTATTTGGGTTTATTTTAAAAACAAAACAAAAATTATCAACAAATAATTCTTTAAAACAATTATAAAACTATTTTAATTTTCAATTCGTACAAAAGTAAATATTTTTTTCTCCGTTTTCATAGCATGATTGACGATTGAATTTTCCATGTCAATGGGAAAACAGGTTTCCGCCCAAGACTACCGTAAACAATATCTTCTGCTGCTCCATTCATTTTTACATCTTTCCAACGTTGTCTGAGGCACTACATGTGTTTGTTAACTTTTAAAGTATCCCATTCTTTTTTCCCTACAAACTGATATAGCAGGTATCATATTTTTCGGACTGTTTGGCATGTGAAATTAAAAAGGAAGGCCAAATTAATCTAAATGCAGCTTATTATGGGGTACCCCAAATTAGGATTCCCAGGGTACCCCATATTAGGCCTAGGGCAGTAGTAAAAATAAAACAGTAGATTATAAAAAAATAAGCAAATATATATATAAAAGAACTAGTCTAAGCCAAAACTAGACCATAATACACGTTTTGAACAACAAGCAATAATTTAACTTACCTTTTTTGTAGCTAAATTCACACGATTTTCTGGAAGCTGAAAATTTTCAATACGCTCACTAATTTTGTTTGTCACGTTGAATTGGAACTGTAGCTCTCTGCATCGTGAGATGTTTACTAGTTACATGTCACTTCTAAGCTTAGTATAGTCCCCACCAAATAGATGGCAGCACCTTTTAGATCCTGAAAAATTAAGGTACCCCATATTAGAGACCATCCCCATATTCCTCTACATTATGAATGGTCGGCCGTCGACGATTTCGTCATCTATACTTGTCTCTTTTCGGCTTCAGAGCGGGCGCGTATGCTGTTGTCTCTGTCTCACTTGCAAGGTATTTATCCTTGTGGATTGCCATAATAACCCGTGAGGTCAATTTAAAATACGGCCAGGCGGCTGCGGATAGGAATGAATTATTATTAGACATTAGTAATCTTGACTCCATTAGTAATAATTGGGGAGTTTTTGCATGAAATATAATTGCATTTTTTTAAAGTATAGTTTATTATTTAACATTGAAAAATTTGAAATAAATTAGGTGGGTCATTGACCAAATGACCTTATGGAGAAGCCTGAAAATGTAATAAATTGCACGACGCGTAAGCTCTCTTTTGCCTTGGAAGTACTTTTAACAACCTTGCCCAAAAAAGTGCACTTACGCCTCTGGCAATGTAAAGTACTATTGACAAATTTATCAATATATACAAATCTAAAGTAATTATCAGTTTTTTACTATGTTCAACCTGTGTTACTGATTTTGCATTGTTTTAGATTGTTCGCTAAAAGTATTTTCCGTTATGCTATATCGCAATGCCTGTTTACATTTCTTTTTGGGAAGCGGCGCGGAACTTGGCAAAATTATTTTCCCCCAGAATAAATTGAAATCGATTGGTGGATTTCCTGTGAAGCTCTTTCTATTTAGCTGGGCCTCGTAGTTAGACCTATGTAAACTAGTTGAATGTACGTACATACGACGTCACTAGGGACTCTTCCGATGGAAACGCTTAGTTATATTTTAATGTACACCCTCCGCCAGATGAATATGTAGGACATAACATGGAGGAGAAATTACCACCGGGCTTTCGAAATATCTAATGGATATGAATATTTCAACGATCTCCTGAAAAAATCCGGGGAAAAAGAACGCATTAACTTCAGTGGAATTAAATTCAGAGCTATCTGCGATGCAGAAGCGTGAACGTAAAAAACTGAAAAGATATACCTACACACACACACAGGATTAACCGTAAATGATTAATATACCTCCCATATATGGAGAATTTGGTGGGGGGGTTTTAAAAGTGAGAATACTTACAGAGGGTTTGGAATAACATGGAACACAAGCAGGTTTAGGTCAATAAAATGGTACAAACAGATTTCTAATATCTTTTTCGTTTTTAAGTTATTTTGAAAAAAGTAAAATTTTGCGTTTTCGATTTTATTTTTTCTTAAGTTGATATCACCGATAGGAAAAAAGGAAAACTTTCTTATGGCACTTTTTAACGGGCTTTAAGATGGCGTTTTTAGATTTGTTCTACAACATTTCGTTTTTGAGAAACCATCTTCAACTTAATTTTTTTAAATACGGACCTGGATTTTTTTTTGCAGATTTTGAAAGCACTTTTTATTGAAAAGACCATGATGTATGAGACCAAATATTCCTTTTTTCATTCATTTTTTTCTAATGCGGCTCTGTATTTAATAATAAGAAGTCTAAATATTAATCAGTATTGTCAACAATTTAACTTACAACTTATCCTTCAATCGGAGAACCAAAAAAAGGACGGCGAAGACTAATAACAGTCACATACGATAATAAAACAATAAATATAAATCCTCCACCTAGAAGGCTTTGAAACCACGAAACCAACCCCTTGTCATTTGTCATATAACTCCCACTGTATCATTTAGTTAATAATTTGTATTATTAGAAATGGAGGGTGCTTTTTCAAATGACGACAAATTTAACATGTTAGCACGTTGTATCTTGTGTCACAGAAATAGTGTAGAGGATGAACGAATGTATTGTTGCCAAGTTGCAATAATTAATAAATGGCAAAACTTATTGGTTTCACTGGCTTAAAGCTTTCTTCTCACGATTAGAAAAAGCGAAGAATTTACTCCAAAACACAATGCGACACTGTTTGCTGTACAACAACAGAGGAAAACACTAACCAGATAGGGACAAGTTTTCAAAGTAAAAATAAACTGTAAGTTAAATTGTTGAGAATATTCAGACTTCTTATTATTAAATACAGGGCCGCAATAGAAAAAATGAAAGGAAAAAAAGGAATTTTCTGTATAATTGTCTCAAAAATATTTCGTTATTTGGTATATTGGTATTTGCAATAAAAAGTGCTTTCAAAATCTGCAAAAAAAATCCGGGTCCGTATTTAAAAAAATAAAATTGAAGATGGTTTCTCAAAAACGAAATTTTGTAGAACAAATCTAAAAACACCATTTTAAAGCCCGTCAAAAAGTGACATAAGAAAGTGCGTTTCTTTTTTTCCTATCTGTGATAATAACTTCAGAAAAAAAATTGAAAACGCAAAATTTTACTTTTTTCAAAATAACTCAAAAACGAAGAAAGATTTTGGAAATCTGTTTGTACCATTTTATTGACCTTAAAATTGTACAACTTTTTAACCGCTGTTCTATCTCTCACCGTTTGCAAGATTCCCATGGTGTTCATTCTTAGCCGGGACACGAAAGTTTCAAGTTGCAAAGTTCAAGGTTATACAATATTACGTTTTCGATCTATAATAGAGTTTTGTGTTTTGTTTCAGTAACAGTGATGTTTTGTGGTGACAAGGCATTGAATTTTAAATTTTATTTATCGCTAGGAATTTACTTACCACGTTATTCAGAATTACACAGTAACCGAAGCTCTTTAAAAGTTTGTGCACGTACGGTTGAAGTACCTAAACAATACCGTCCCTAACCTAAAAATTTAGATGAGCTAGACACTGCACTATAGTCCTCCTTATTACGGCAGAATGCGTGTGACGTAAGGGGGAAGAACTCGCAAATATTATAGAATTAGCCACAGTTCACGGGCGTAGCTCAATTTTGTGTAACTCACTGACTTAATTTTCACATAATTGTTATTTAATTTATTGTTGATATTATTCTTAACGGTGATGCCTTAGACTATGGAGGAAGGCAAACCCTTATAACATTGGCAATTATTTCTCGTGCTTGAGAATGCAACGTTCTTCCCTGTTTACTCATTTTGCACACGTTAACTCCCGAACATACGAAACGCCACTGAGCTCTCTGAGCCGGCGGAAAAAACTTGCCAGCGGCCTAAAAAATGAGGTCTCTATGGTATCCCAAATACGCAGTTAACTTTACGTACTATAGAAACAGGCACAAAACGCGTTGGCTAACTAGTTTTGTCAGCCGACTCCTTCGCAGAAGTGCTGTGTTGCCGTATTTCAAAGGCGATGGTAGACGCGACGATGTTGAAAAAAATATAATAGGTGTTTTACCACACCGCGTTAAAAATAAATGATAAACAAAAATGGGTAAGTGGTGGTCCCGTGATGCGAGCTTTATTTTTTCGGTATAACAGAGTTCAGAAATTCGGCTTCAATATGATAAAACTTGTATTCGCCAATAAATAACGACCACTCGTATAGGAAATCTCGCAACGCTGCCCGCATTCTTTAGAAATGTTTTCTGTCGTGCTTTGGACTATACATGTAGCGACTTATACCATTAGTGATTATTTGAGACATTACCAGCTAGATAGAGACTCTTACTTTAGGAGTTGGTGTGGGGTCTCATATTGGGAACTGTCTCATATTAGGATACTTTCCTCTACTATAATGGTATTATAATGGCCTACTTTAGTGTCGCATTTTGAGCTTTTAATGGCTGGTTTGACGCTTGCCGATTTCAAAAAAATATGTATATTGTTACTTCACATTCTGATATATAAATAACTCCACATTCGGCATTCCTGTCATTCGCCGCGCCCGGACACTTCCGCACCCTCTCTCCTTGTATACCGTTTTTTTAAAGTACACTCACCGGCACGAAAAACGGAGCACTTACAATTTTTATTTAAAAAATGTGAAATTTTAATACTTTGCGATGGTTTATTATTATAATAAGTTAAACGCAAACAACAACATGTTTTTAAGTAATTTAATTAATTAATTTTTTTTTTAAGTAATTTCTAATAACAATTGGGCGCTTTTTTTTAAAATAAAAACTTTTGTTACAATTTAAAAAAATTAGAACGATAAACCCACATTGGTGTTGTGGCAAAATGTCCTTAAATGAATCAAAACTTAAACGATTTTTGAGCAAAAACTAATGAGGAGCATTTTTAATAACGGGTATTACCCCCGCGGGCTCGAATGATTGCATGCATTCTCCGTGGCATGCCTAAAATCAAATGGCGAATGTCCTCTTGAGGAATAAGGTCCCATTCCTCTAAAAGAGCTTGTTTCAACTGATTTATGGTTAAAGGAGCAGGAACACGACTTCGCATTCTTCGCCCAAGCATGTCCCAAACATGTTCAATCGGGTTCGCATCTGGACTTAACACTGGCCACTCCAAAACAGGAATGTTTACATCATTTAAATACTGTTGAGTGATTCTTGCGGTATGAGGTCTGGCATTATCATGCATCAGAAGAAAGTTATTTCCAATAAAATCAACATACGGGACAACAAAATCTTGGAGAATTTCATCAATGTACCTGGCAGCAGTTAAGGAGCCTCTTGGAACGATGTACAACTCAGTGTGTGCCTCCAGAGAAATTCCAGCCCACACCATTACTGAACCTCCTTGGTATCCTACTCTAGGACTGAAGGTACATTCTGCAAAACGCTCTTGTGGTCTTCGCCATACTCTCTCGCGACCATCTGGAGATCGCAGGCTAAACCTGGACTCATCAGTAAATAAAATTCGCCCCCAATCATTTTCACCCCAGTGCTCATGATTTTTGGCAAACCGAAGTCGCGCAACACGATGACGCCTAAGAAGCTCTGGACCTGTTGCAGGTCTACGACTGGTAAGATTGGCTTCTCCAAGTCTTCGTCTAACTGTACGTTCGCTTACATTGGTATTCCGAACATGATGAAGTCTATTTCTGATTTCTACAGCTGTAGCACGACGATCTCGTAGACTTTGCAAGAGGATGAAGCGATCATCATGAGCGTTAGTTTTTCGTTGGGGACCAGTTCCAGGTCGTCTGGTGTAAGCTCTAGTTTCCAAAAAACGTATATAAATACGGTGCACAGTGCTATTGGATACGGCATATTGTTGGGCAACATATCGCTCAGTTCTTCCGTCTTGAACCAACGCAACAATAGCAGCCGCTGTTTCAGGATTAACAGCCATATTTTTACCTTAAATAAACGCAGTACAGCTTTGAACTGTTTCACTTCTTTAAACTCAGACTTGTCAAAACAATAAAAACAAAAGAAAAGTCATGGCCAACTAAGACTTGTGTACTTTTTAATTTTTGGAAATTTTTATTCAAAACAGTCTAGTCTTGCTTTTCAAATAAACGTTTAATTGTTGTTAGATATTACTTAAAACATGTTGTTGTTTGCTTTTAACTTATTATAATAATAAACCATTGCAAAGTATTAAAATTTTACATTTTTTAAATAAAAATTATAAGTGCTCCGTTTTTCGTGCCGGTGAGTGTAGCATGCAGAGTACGTAATGGATTCAAAAATTCGTCGACGTAATTCCACGCGAGTGATATGATTAAACTTGAGAGACGGAAATAATTCGTGACGCGACGAGCTACGGGCAAACGTTTGCCGTCGTAAAAACTTTCCCTTCGCGTAAAAAAGGCAGCAAAGGGAAAAATATGGGGGAAATATTAAGAATTTGCGCGCCGGGGACTAGTATAGGTTGACATAAACCGGGTGCAGTACGTAATTCTTTTCCACTTAGGCCCGTAAGAAAAACCCGGAAAAATTACTTAATTTCACCTCTCTAGAGCCGTCGTTACACTCGCCAGTCGACAAGTTTAAATGGATTAGCCGCATAAAAGTATAGTGTGGTAAGTGCAATTAAAGAAACTGGAGCACATGTGTCATACGATAACTTCGAGGCAGCGGCGTACTACCGCGATTTACTCACGTGCGAAAAAGTACACTTTGCCGCCCGCGTTTCAGTGCGGAAAGTTGTACTTTTCCGCACTAGTGCGGCAAACTTACTTTTCAGCACATTTTTGCCGGACATTACACATTAATCTTTAATTTATGTGACTAAATACATTACGTAGTTAATTACTTTTCAGGAAAAGTAGTTGTACTCAAACTACTCTTTTCATATTAGTAGTTATACTCAACTACATTTAATTCCGTAAAATACTCAAACATTTTGCCGAAGAAGTAGTTAACTACCACCAGTGGCGTATTCAGGGGGGGGGGAGCAAAGGGGGAATTGCCCCCCCCCCCCCCCCCCACCCAGAGCTGTCGAGATAAACGAGATTTGAAATATCAAAATTAATAATACCAAAAATACATCTACAATTTGTAATTTGTTTCATCTTGTCTTCTCGAAATTAAAACCTGTGCCCTGTGCAGTAGATTTGATTTTTATTATGCACACACTCCGTCGGTCGCAGCGCTTAACCGTAAATTAGGCAAAACAACAATTAGGCAAAAATTTTAAAAATTTATATTAGAAACAATGGGTCCTTTATGTGTACCCTGAAATACCCATAATATAGATATTTGACGAGATCAAGACCAAAAAAAGAATACTTGATTTTGTTATATAGATTTTACTGGTTCGAAGAAGAATTATTTTTATGCACAGGGCGGCCGGTAATAACGTAAAAAATTAAAAAGAAAAATGGCAAATATGACGTAAAGTTCATATGAACATAGGTCCGCAGATGTTTGGTTTTCGAGATGCAGGGTGTTGAAATTGAAATTTTATTTTCGATTTTTTTAAGTAACTTTTTGAGACGACAAAATTTTCTTGCAAAAAAAAACAACAGTTTAATTAAACTGTCAAAAAATAAATGTGCTTGTTTATTTAAATTTTATTTTGAATTTAATTATTGCATACGAGTGGCGATATGCACCTGCATCGATGCAGAAATTTGAAAATTTCTCGAAAACGGTCACCTTTGGCATTATTCACCAAGTATACCTTTTTTGCTTAGAAAACGTGTAGGAAGAGGATACATTCACAAAATGTCGTAAAAGTTTACTGGCAAAAAAGTTAGAGCAAATTAAATTAGGTAAATAATGATAGCGTACCCAGCGGCCTCTACGGATTGCACCAAAAATAATACCAAATTATGACTTCTCCTCCCAAAAAAAAACCCGGCTACCAAATTTTGCAAGAAAATTTTGTCATTTCAAAAAGTTACTTAAAAACATCGAAAATAAAATTTCAATTTCAACACCCTGCATCTCGAAAACCAAACATCTGCGGACCCATGTTCATATGAACTTTTCGTCATATTTTCCTTTTTTTTAGGTTTTCAAGTTGGTGCATTTATTTCCGGACACCCTGTATTTATTTATTTTAGAAAATATGTTTTTGTTTTGTTTTTATTCATTAAAATTATCGGCAGAGTTATGTTATTTATAACTAATTGCCTCCCCCCCAGACGTTAATTCTGGATACGCCACTGACTACCACCTAAAAACTACTGAAAGTAATCTAAATACTTTTTATTCATCTAACAACTTTTCTGTAATCTAACTACTTTTTGTTAATCTAACTACTTTCCAGTAATCTAATTAGCTACCTAACTTAAAGGCGAAAGGTGAAAGTCTGAGATTGGTATGTGATATACATGGGAGAAGAAACATGAAAAAGGCAAACAAAAAATTAGGGTATTTTTAACCCCTTGACCGCTCATTTGGGACGCCTATAATGAAGAATGTCAAACCATCTCGACCTGCGTGAATGTCAAATGTCACATGTATATCACATACCAAATTTCAGAATTTTATCTTTGCTCGTTCTGGGAATATTTAGAAAAAACCGTTTACGAAACTATATTTCGGGGGCTATAGCCCCCTTAGGAAGCATTTTTTTGAGGTCATGTTTGTAGGAACTTTTTTCATTTTTTACTTACTCATCACTGTACCTACCAAAAATGTAGTGGTTAGGATGATTTATTAAAAAAATTTTCTTCTTGTTTTTTTTTTGGTTTTTTTATTAATAGTCGGTAGTCAATAAACTTACGTTTTTTTTCAAAGTAGTTAAAAAAGTAGTTACCTTTTTAACTACTAACTACTAAGTAGTTAATAGTTAAACTACTTTTTAAAAGTAGTATGCCCAACTCTGCTATAGAGTGCGTTCCAAACAGTTGGAAACATAATGGGGAACGTTTTTTCAAGCTTTTATTTAACTTGCAATGTATGTTTGTATGTTTAGGTCAAATCTTGCAAGCTGAATTAGAACCACTTCCTGACATCCGATGGAGCTGAAATTTTGCATATACTTTTAGTTTCGGTGACAGTACAATATACAATACTCAATATTGTAATACTTTCAAAATGGCCGTCGCCACAAGATGGCAGATGATGTATTTTTTGTCAACCCCCTTAATATGGGTATCAAATGAAAGGGCTTGAAGTGTAGAACTAAAAAGTTGAAAATAAAATTATTAATAAAAAAAATATTTTTAAAACAAACTTTTATTTAAATGCTCTGAAAAGAAGAAAATAAGCTTTATAATAAATCAAACCAAGGCAAACCCACAATTTTGTTACATTATACAACTATATAATAATATGATAAATAAAAGCTTGTCGCGAGAATATATATGTATATCTTGAAAGTAATTTTAAGTAGAAAATGTATTTTTCTATAAAAGAAATTTACACACGAGAATCTCGCGACAAGCTTTTATAACATATACAGTTGCATAATGTAACAAAATTATGGGTTTGCCTTGGTTTTATATATTATAAAGTTTATTTTCTTCTTTTCAGAGCATTTAAATAGAAGCTTGTTTTTAAAAATATTTTTTTTATTAATAATTTTTTGATATTTTATTGCTAGAAAATTTTATTCTTGATAAAAGTTGGTGCTTGTCCTTGAATTAAAAATTCCAAAGTTGTGTAAGATAGATGTTTCAGCTGTCAATGCCATTTCTTTGTCAATGTCATTTTTTTGAAATTTCCTCAAAAGTTAACTACTTTTTAAAGATAAGAAAAAAGTTATATAAGGAAAGTTGTTTAAAATGAATAACTATGTGCAAATATGAAATTCGAAATGGATCACACTTTAGGAAAATAACTATCACAACCGGTAACACACTACATTTTTGGAAACGCGTATTTCGGGTTGTACCTAATCATACATATTGTATCGCGTGTTAAATAAAGAAGAAAATAAAGAATTTATTTACAAAGTATCTGCAAATCTAGGTTCAGTTATTTGCGTATTTACTGAATCGCCTACTCGATTATTGGTTCTTTCCTACCTATATAGCTTTGTGTATTTTAGATAAATTTCGCACAGAATTTGGGTCGAGTCGTTCTGTTACATCGGGTATAAAACACGGCTGCCACTTGAGTCTCTGTCCTCGATTTTTATGTGGAGTGTTGAACATTTTTTTCTGGGCGTTTTTTAATAAATCTCCGAAAATATATGGCACACTTCTTATTTATAGTTGAGTAATGACAATAATTACGGACAGGGCTTTCCTGAAGCAGCGCAAAATTTCGCATAAAATACTTTTTACTCTATTCGAAAATTTTAAACGAAGTAAGACCTTGGTTCGAATCGAGGTCAATGCACAGTATGCACATGTACAGGGTGGTCAAATAAGAATGCAAAGTGCGGTATCTCGGAAACTATTCGTCGTAGAGACTTGCGGTAAAAATTTTTTAGAGTAAAGTGGCCAAGAGATAAACCTGGAAATTATTTTCAGATTTCCAAGAGTCGCCAGGGGGCGTAACCGCCATCTTAAACTTTTAAAGTGATTTTTCACTGAAATCCACCTAGTAATGTTACTAAAATAATATATGCTTTTTAAAGGTAAGCATTATTCGAGTAATTTTTGTTTAACACTTTTTGACATATCTATTAAAATAAAGTGGTGGGGAGTGATTCAATGTGTTTTTAAATAAACAGCTGTAACTCCTAAACGACTGAACGGATTTTAACAAACTTGGTCTCGTTGGAAAAAGCATTTATTGGTCAATCAAACTCATCTTACCGGTGATATGTCTAAGTCTCAGTGATGCCTCTAGAGCGCGTTTTTTGATATAATAACAGAAAATTGCAAAATTTTCGAAAAAATGAAATGCAATAATATTACTTTTTTTTTCATAAAAATGTAGTAAAATAATACCTAAATAGGCTAGTGAAAACCGTATCTCGGTATCCTATTCCTAGCTGAAAATATCAAAGAAAAATATCATAAAATTTTAAAAAGACGCTGTTACACCCCGGAATTTATTCTTATTTGACTTTTTTTAAGATTTAATGATCAACTTTCATAATTTTATCATTTTTTAATTATAAAAGTATACTTACTATCTATGGGGTTGGTTAAAAGATATTGTTGTTTACCAAATTTCACCAACAACGAGAGACAACATGAAAATACGAATACAAGAGTGCATTCGTAGCCTATCAAGAGCAGAAATTGGAGCTGCTGTAATGTCCACGCATCAGCGGCTCCAACAATGCATTGACTGTGATGGAAGACAGTTCGAGCATTTAAGGAAGCATTAGTTTTATAAAAAAAAACATTTTCAGTTAGGAATAGGATTTTAATATTTGTTGACAAGTTGATTTTAGGCATTTGTTTTTCCTCCATGGCCTACTCTTCGTATTTTGCCTACCTTGCACTTGCATATTAAATGCATTGATTATTATGTCCCTACAGGTTTTTTTTTTTAATTTTTTGAACTAAGTATACTTTTATAATAAAAAAATGATAAAATCTTCAAAAAAGGCAAATAAGAATAAATGCCGGTGTAACAACGTCTTTTTAAAATTTTATGATAAAACTAAATTTTCTTTCTTTGATATTTTCAGCTAGGAATAGGATATGGACATACGGTTTTCACTAGCCTATTTAGGTATCATTTCACTACATTTTTATAAAAAAAGTAATATTATTGCATTTAATTTTTTCGAGAAATTTGTAATTTTCTGTTATTATATCAAAAAACGCGCTCTAGCGGCATCACTGAGACTTAGACATATCACGGGTAAGATGGGTTTGATGGACCAATAAATGCTTTTTCCAACGAGACCAAGTTTGTTAAAATCCGTTCGGTCATTTAGGAGTTACAGCTGTTTATATAAAAAAAAAACATTGAATCACTCCCCACCACTTTATTTTAATAGATATGTCAAAAAGTGTTAAACAAAAATTACTCGAATATAGCTTACCTTTAAAAATCATATATTATTTTGGTAACATTACTAGGTGGATTTCAGTGAAAAATCACTTTAAAGTTTAAGATGGCGGTTACGCCCCCTGGTGAATATCTTGGAAATCTGAAAATAATTTCCAGGTTTTTCTCTTGGCCACTTTATTCTAAAAAAAATTTACCGCAAGTCTCTACGACGAATAGTTTCAGAGATACAGCACTTTGCATTCTTATCTGACCACCCTGTACATGTTCACCAAGTAGGCCACCTAAATTCCTACCTCATTTAAATGTTATAGATGAAATTATACGTTCAAAATTAAGAAAAAATGCCTAATGGGTATTGAGTAAAACATTGCTGATTTTCTTGAAATCGGTTGTTAAAATGTTGTCGAGTTCAATCGGTTCCATTTTAAAAGCGATACATTTTTGATGCATAGTTCATAGGGAATTTTTTGTCACTTTAAATAATACAATTATTGTGTAAAATTTGAGAGCGGTAGTTTTTTATTTTTCGAGTTAACAAGTGTTTTAGGGCACATTTTGCCGATTTCATCGCATACGATTGACTTTATCGTTATGGAACAAGAGTAGGTACCATTTTGTTGGAAAATGAAAAGATGAACCTGCGAGACCAAAAAGATAAAATTAAAAAGTTATGAGTATAAAACCCATTGTGCTACCCCGTTCCTCCGCCTCTGGTCGTTGGGAATAAATTGTTTTTACACAAAATTGTTGCACTTTAGTTATTAAAGAAATGCACCAAGTTTCATTTAAATTGCATAACTTCTGTAGACGTTATTGCGATAAAAATGTTTTTCAAACTATGCATTTATCACCTGTAACTTTCTTATCATGCATTTTCGGACCCATGTTTATAGGAAATTTGTTGTTCAAAATAACATTTTCTACCTGTAGTATTATGTTGGCACCATAATTTGGAAACACCCTCTATAGGAATAGATACATTACCAAAGGCAACTTGTTTTGTTTCATGATTTTAAAAATATGTTATTATAATAATAATAATAATAATAACAATTCTCACGCTCACAATACTCCAAACTAGGAGTACCCCAGAAGCAACCACATGCTTGTGCGAGGGAGGCACATTCAAGGTTTCCAGTTTTTTGATACGATTTAGGTTATTTTGTAAATATAAGTATCTCAAAGCATACAGTGTGGTCATTGTGTGCAACATATGGGATTTTTTTTTAATTAATTGCACAACGAAAATACAAATATTCCCGAAAGTTGGTGAATGTTCGATAATCATATTACGCGCCCTTAGAATGGTTGCAAGTCAAACAGCATACAGGGTAGGTAAAAAAATATAAAAATTGTACAAGAGTAAAGTACCCTTATTTCAGCAAAATGTTATTAAGAAAAATTGTCCAGAATTAAAAGTTATGCCTAAAACATGGCCTCTTAAGAAAAAAAATATTTGTTTGAAAAACAATAATTTCCCAAAAAAAATTGTTTTAATATTCACCCTAAACAATTTCATAAATCAATCAAAATTAAAAATTACAAATTCAAGCATATTTATAAAATTAACCTAGATTTTAATTTTTTTAGGGAAACTTTTCTTAATAACCTTTTGTGAATTTTTTGAAATAAGGGTAGTTTACTCTTGTGCAATTTTTATATTTTTTAACCTACCCTGTATGCTGTTTTACTTGCACCCATTCTAAGTGCACCTATTATTAATATGATTATTGAACATGCATACACTTTCGGCAATGTCTGTATTTTGGTTGTGCAATTAATAAAAAAAAGTCCCATATGTTGCACACTTAAATGACCACACTCTTTGCGATAATATACAAGTCTCAAAAACTATTTATTATGCATTGCAAAATAGGAAAGATTGAATATAAGAAATGCAAATGTAAACAAATTACCTCGTCTTCTTCCTCCCGACAATGTCGAAGCAAAATAAAACCGTGTTATTTGTATTAGTGTGAGTCGTCTATTCCTATACAGGGGGTCCAACTTTAAAACTGTACAAATCTGTAAAATCTTCATTTTTGGAGATAATCGCCTAAACTTTTTTTTGTTTGAAAGGCCTTCAAAAACCGCTTCCTTTGACCTTCCTCCCATGTTCAAAATGCAAATCCAGGGCCGGCTGCGATTTTTTTATACCCGCTATTTTCAAGAAGACCATTTAGCGATTCTTTTATTTAAAATCTGACCCCACAGCGTCAAGCAGAAACCCCAAAACCCCTATATACCCAATTTGAATAACAAATATACAGGGATTTTCATTCTGCAGGGTGTCAAAGTTGAGCAAAATAGGAATTTTAAAGGCATCTGCCAAGTCAAGTGTGCCATGGAATCCCCTCAAAACAGTTGAATGGTCAACAGGACCACTCAAGGTGTTGGTGTGCAAATGGCCAATACAAAATATACAGAGTGTTCTTATCTGTGCCATCTCAAATTAGTGCAATTTTTGCAACTTTATACGGGTCAAAATCCAAGTATATCAAAACCACTCCACACTCTATAAACGAACTAAATCTAAAAATAGAGAAGCCTGCCAGTCAGTAAGTCCATATCAGTTAAGGTGACTGGTGTGCCACAACAGGAAACGCGCAGAAAATGTATCATCTTATACAGTGACTGTGTTGAGAAAGGTCCAATAATTTGAATTGTTTTTATTTGTTAGTTGGCATTTTGTAAAGAAATACATTACTTTTGTGTTGATCAATATTTTTTCAATGATTCCAGAACACTCTTGATCCGTTTCATAAAATTTCAGAATTTTGAGATGGCTCAGAGAAAAATACCCTGTATATATTTGTAGTAAATCTTTTCTCACCAACATTTTGAGTGGTCCTGTTGACAATTCAACTATTTTGAAGGGATTCCATGGGACACTTGACTCGCCAGATATCTTTAAAATTTCTATTTTGCGCAATTTTGACACCCTACAGAATGGAGCTCCCTGTATATTTTTTGTTCAAATTTGGTATATGGGGGTTTTTGGGTGTTCTGATTAACGCTGTGGGGTCAGATTTTAAATAAAAAAATCGCTAAATAGTTTTAGTGAAAATCGGGGGTATAAAAAAATCGCAGCCTTCCCTGGATTTGCATTGTGAAAATGGCAGAAAGGTCAAAAGAAGCGGTTTTTGAAGGCCTTTCAAACAAAAAAAAGTTTAGGACATTATCTCCAAAAATGAAGATTTTACGGATTTGTACAGTTATAAAGTTGGACACCCTGTATATCGTTGTTTAAAGGTGTTTTATCCCAATTTAAATCATTGCACTTGCTTGGCGCACGAAGTAAACAGTCTGGCGGAAGAAATTCGGAATCAATTTCCACTTGTGAATGACTTAATGAATAGCATGAAAAAAGTATTTATTAAGGCACCTTTAAGGGTACAAGTTTATCGAGATATACCGCCCGATATAATACTTTTCCCTCCGATAATCACACGCTGGTGTCCTTGGTCCTTGGCTCGAAGCGGCGTTATTTTATTTCAGGTATTTGAAAGAAACAAAAAATATTAAAATTGGCTATTACTTGCTTTTATAGGCACCTCTTTTGACATTTTTCTGTAATGTTTATTATTCTCGTTATGTTTTATTCCTTGTCGTTTCTAAATAAAAGTTACAATTTAATCATATTTAAGCAGTCATCCGGTGTCGTTCTTATTGCGGCCCTGTTTAGCTACAGTGACCACGCCTGCCTGCGCAGTGCGCATATTTGTTTACAATCCACTAAATCTGAAAACAAAAACGCACCAACACAAAATAACAATTTCTCTTCCATTTAATTTTTAATTGGATTTTTCGCCACCAAACTGATTAAAAGACAACTTTTTCAAGTTGCTTGAAAAATTCATAAATTCTTAAAAGTAAATGAACGAAACTTTGAACGTTTAACAAATTTGTTTTCTGAGCTTTCGGAGAACAAATCTTCCTCCTTTCTCTAAGATCATGTCAAGTTGAAATGTCATGACAACAGAAACAATAGCCTAGCCATCTGTCTAATGTTGTGCCCTGTGTTCTATCTAATAATTATCTATACTAACTTCTCTTTGAATAGCTATCAATAATATTTTACTGAATTCCTCTGAATATTCAGCAACACAGTTGTCCGTATTTCTTAGAACAAATGCCGATTCTTTAATTTTTCGTCTATTTCGTACTCCCTAATTACATAACAGATAAATTACCATTTCAGAAAAGTTAGTTTTGGTTAAATTTTTCTGTTGTTGACGACAAAATTTCTAAGGTCAAAAATAATCTTAGAAAAATATTTTATACCAAAGTCAAATATTTCAAAGGAAGGAAAAGCAGCAATTAGATCACTTAAATCAGAGAGGATAATTAAAATTTTACCAGCAGATAAGGAAAATGCAACTGTTATTTTAGAAAAAAACTTTGTATGATAATAAATTAAATGATTTATTAAAGAAGGAGAATAAATAAAGACCCCTACAACTTCAATAGAAACTAAAATATACAAAACACTATATAATTACCGCGAACAAATGACACAGAGACAAAGGACACTCTTAACTCCGCATCATTTAAAACCTCCATAATTATTATGGTATACCAAAAATACACAAAGCTAACATTCCTTTTCGCCCCATTGTAATTTCAATAACTTCACCACGTCATTCGTTATCAAAATATTTACTTAAAATTGTTAATCTGTTAGTAGGAAACTCAAATTCATTTATCAGAAACAGTAATCATTTTTTAGAACAAATTAGGGCAATTTCCGGATCTATATAAATATATTAGCTAGCTTTGATGTGGTTAGTCTTTTTACAAATGCCCCTGTTGTCATATCATTGAATATTTCACGCAGAAAGTTAGAAAACGATCAGACTTTAGTAGAAAGGACAAATTTGAATATAGATGCAATATTAGAACCAACAACACTATGTGTTAAAACAACTTATTTCCAACTAGGAAATGAATTTTACCAGCAGGAATTTGAAATGGCTATGGGTCTCCTTTATTGCCATTCATAAGCAATTTATACATGGAAGATTTTGAACAAAATAAGTTGGCTAGATCATTTAAATTCATTATTAAATTTTAAAAACTCTCAAGAACTTTCTATTAAGTTTAACCTAGAAATCAAAAATAATAATCCTTTCTTAGATGTTTCTATACTGAAATCAGATAGAAACTAGTGTCTATAGAAAACCAGCACATACCTACTAATAGATATCTTCATTTTAACTCCAATCATCATATTAGTGTCAAAAAAGGAGTAATTGAAAATTTGTATGACAGGGCTAAAAGGATTTGTTGTAATAACATAAAATTTGAAGAAGAAATTAAACTTATAAAACATGTTCTTGAGAAGAATAGTTATCCTCTTGAATTTGTTGAGCAAGTTGTTCAGGATTGCCAAAAAATAACAATGCTAATAGAATTATAGAAATAAATCTGGTGGACCGACCAGTAAATTTAATTATCCCTTATATTCCTGGACTATCAGATAAGCTAAAACGCATATTATGCAATCGTTATAATGTCAGAACAGTATTTAAAACCAAAAATACATTAAGATCGATGCTAGTTAAAACTGAGGAACAAAGTTCAAATAATTGCATTTATAAACTTCCTTGTGAATGTGGAAAGTTCTATGTTGGAGAGACTTCTAGGCCGTTTGTTTAAAAGGACATAAAAATTGTATCAGGCAAAATCAAGTTTCGAAGTCAAAAATAAACACTCTTTTAATAACAATCATAAGATTGTCTAGGATAGGTCCAAACCTTAGACAAGGAAAGAGAGAGGACGCCTAACAGCGCCCGCGGCAGTGTTACCAACTGGCACATCGCAGGACAGGACAGTGGCGTAGCATTAAACGCGTTCTTTGTCAATATCACAAAAATGTTAAAAATGAAAAGGTAGTTAATTTTGACTTACATGTAATTTGAAATATTGTTATTTATTTGCAGATAATTTCTCAATGTCAATTGCTGAAATATATTTATTTGTGGCGATTTCGAATCAATTAAAATAAAATAAATAATACGCCCCCGTGGAAACCAGCCCATATTTTATGAAACTATAATAATCAATTAAGAAATTTTCAATAAAAACGATGTTAAAAAATAATTATATTGGGCCTATTTACAAACAAGAAATGCACTTCATCATACTAAAAGGTAGAAGGAATTTGAAGAAGTTATATTGAGAAAAAAGAAAGTTTTAGGGCTTCTTTAAAAGGTAGGTAGCTTGTTAAATATTTACCTGTGAAACGAAATCCCGGGCTCTTGCTTTTCACTTCTGCTTTTGCCACCAAACGCTGAACAATTCACCATCGTAAGAGCATATTTTCCCCTTAATCACTGTTACTTTTAATTCACAAATTCACGAAATTAATTCACAACGTACTGGCTTTGTCTGCCACATATAAAATGGCCGCCGTTCAAAACGACGTAACAAAATCTATACACGGTATAGGGTGGGCCAGCGCGGGGTCCTCTCTCTTTCCTTGTCTAAGGTGCAAACCAATTTTCAAAGAAGAAGTAGGAAATAGACGAAAAATAAAGAATCATAATTTATTCTAGTAAATACGGACAACTGAATGTTCAGTGGAATTCAGTAAAATATTATTGCCAGTAGTTATTCAAAGATAAGTTAGTATAGATAATTATTAGATATAATACAGTGTACAATATCAGAAAGGTTCCTTGGCTACCTTCGAAGTTTCGTTCATTTATTGTTAACAATTTATGAATTTTCCAGGCAAAAGTTGTCTTTTAATCAGTTTGGTGGCGAAAAATCCAATTCAAAATTAAACGGATCCGTGTACGCCACAAAGAAATTTCCGACAATTTTTAGAACAATTTCTGATTTCAGTTCCTGTCCCACTGTCCTTGCCAGGGCCGTATCTAGGAAAAATTGGGGGGGGGGGGGGGGGTTCAGGATTGGCTCAAGCTTTTGTGAGATGAAAGTGCGGGGCCCCGACAAGGAATTATTTAATCAATTAAGAACAAATTTGTAAAAATTGATACGCCACTAGAATGGTATATTTTTTGCGTGTCACTTTTTAAAAAAGTAGGCAGGGGCGATGAGTTTAGATCACTTCAGTGGCGTATATAGAAATTAATTTCTGGTGGGGAGGGACAATTTTTATGAATTTCTTTCAGACAAGTGCATTTAAAGTAATTCTGTAAAATGCGCCGCAGGCGAAATTTTTTAGAAATATTAAGGAAAATTACTAAAATTAGTTTTAGGAAATCCCAATATCTTCACATTTTCAAGCTGCAGTGAATATTTTCAAATTCTGAAATGGTTTCGGCCCCGCCCTTTCACGGGCGTAGCCAAGGGGGGGGGGGGGTTTCGGGGGTTCAAACCCCCCCCCCGAAATAAGCAAAATATTACCTAATAATATACCGAAAAAATACGAGGAGTGAAGAGTTAAATTATTATTACGTTTGAATATATGTAGTAATAGTAGCGCGTAGCGCCATCTTTTGACGAGAGGCAGACGCAGTTGCAGCCGAACTATTTTGTATTGTAGGGACACTTTGCGTTGTTTCTCGATTATTCGCCACGCCCCTCGGTCGAAATGAGCGGAACTTTGTGGAAGTTCGTGGAAGTTTCTGGACGGCTACTGGGCTGCTATATAAGCGGCGCGTGACCGCGCTTACGGCAGTATTGTTCTATGCGAACTCGAAGCAAATAAAAGTGAAAAGTGGTGAACGAATAGTGAAGAGAATTAAGTGTACCGTGTAAGTGAGTAATTTTAGTGCACTGTTATTCGATGACCTTGTTAAGGATAGATACGTGAATCATTATTACTGTAATGATGATGATGATGATAACCTAAAGGTATGGACTACTGGAAAAAGTGGTGTAGTCAAGGTCAAGGGGTTTCTAATAAAGAAACCAATTTGGATTTAGCTATCAAAGCTTCAGCTACCTTGCATGCTGATAAGAAGACTGCCTACCCCGAAATCTAGTTTGGAATGCCTAGATATGTGCGATAAAAACCTTTATCCTAATATTTACACATTACTACAAATCTTGGCTACCATTCCTGTATCCACTGCTACCCCAGAAAGGTCTTTCTCGAGCCTAAGGAGACTGAAAAACTATTTACGAAACACTACAAGTGAAAACAGACTTAATGGTTTGGCTCTAATGAACATTCACTATGGAACAGAAATTCATGCAGATGAAGTAGTGGATATATTTAAAAGAAAAAGCCGAAGATTTCTTCTTTAATGGTTTTAGATTTAGCGCAGAGGAACGAAGTTAATTTATCCATTTCATTTAAAGTTAAGAACTTTATAAATATGTCGTATTTTTTCGGATGAATATATAGATATTAAATTTCATGTAAGTATATTTTTGTTGTTTTATTTACTTCTCAAACTAAACCCCTCCCCAAAACTAAATCCTGGCTACGCCCGTGCGCCCTTTTAAATACGCTACTGACTGGATAACCCTGTACACGGGACTCGGAGGCGCGGGGCCAATCAAAACGCAGGCCGCGTACGCCGCACCGTTCGCACCCGCCTAGAGCCGGCCCTGGAGGGGTTAGACCAGTGGCTGTTGAAGTTGAAATAGGTTTAAGGTTAAAAAAACTACTATTTACTTCTCAAACTAAACCCCTCCCCAAAACTAAATCCTGGCTACGCCCGTGCGCCCTTTTAAATACGCTACTGACTGGATAACCCTGTACACGGGACTCGGAGGCGCGGGGCCAATCAAAACGCAGGCCGCGTACGCCGCACCGTTCGCACCCGCCTAGAGCCGGCCCTGGAGGGGTTAGACCAGTGGCTGTTGAAGTTGAAATAGGTTTAAGGTTAAAAAAACTACTATTTACTTCTCAAACTAAACCCCTCCCCAAAACTAAATCCTGGCTACGCCCGTGCGCCCTTTTAAATACGCTACTGACTGGATAACCCTGTACACGGGACTCGGAGGCGCGGGGCCAATCAAAACGCAGGCCGCGTACGCCGCACCGTTCGCACCCGCCTAGAGCCGGCCCTGGAGGGGTTAGACCAGTGGCTGTTGAAGTTGAAATAGCTTTAAGGTTTAAAAAAACCTACTATTTTTAAATGGTTCTTAATAAAAAAACTGAAACAGGTTTAAGGTGAACAAGTTTAACATTAAAACTTTAAAAGTATTAAAATAGCTGAATACTCCTTCTCGCATTTATACCTATCCCTTTTCTACTTATTTGATTTCTCATTATTGCATTGTATTAGCCTGGCCTGACGACACCTTTAGAATTGCCAGTAGGTTATGGTAAAAGATTTCTTCGCGCCACTTGCCTAACTGAACCTTTCATAACAATAATAAATAAATCTTCAAATACAAATTAGTACCAATCTCTCTGGGAATGCGGGAATCCCCTATTATCCTAATCCATGGCGCACACAGCCATGAACCGTTGACTGTTGTCCAGTGTTGCCAGTTATGTTTTATTTTATTTGAAAGCATATTCTGATGATAAAACTCGGTACTGCACTGATTCAAAAATTATATTTTGTTGGCAGTTTTCGGGCGGGTTTCCAAGCTCTATAGGAAAACCATTTTAATAAATTATTACACTCACTGGTGCTCGGGGAGCTCGTTCTAGTGGTGGTGCAAAAGCATATAAAATTGTGGTATTTAGGGGGGGAGTTGAACCCCCAAAACCAGCCCTCAGATACGGCCCTGGAGGGGTTAGACCAGTGGCTGTTGAAGTTGAAATAGTTGAACAAGTTTAACATTAAAAGTTTTATAATATTAAATATTAATTATAATACCTAATAGCTGAATATTCCTTCTCGCATTTACACCTATCCATTTTCTACTTATTTGATTTCTCATTATTACGGATATATTCCTACACATTTTTCGCCTGGCCTTTAAAATTGCCAGTAAAAGATTTCTTCGCGCCACTTGCCTAACTGAACCTCTCATAAAAATAATAATTAAATCTTCAAATACAAATTAGTACTACCTAATCAATTCATAAAAGAGACTCTGGGAATCCCCTGCCATGCACCACCGTTCGTCGTTTACTGTTGTCCAGTGTTGCCAGTTATGTTTTATTTTATTTGAAAGCATATTCTGATGATAAAACTCTGTACTGCACTGAGGGGGGGTTTGAACCCCCAAACCCCCCCCCCCTCAGATACGGCCCTGGTCCTTGCTCGAAATCCCAAAACCCCACCAACATTTCGAGAAGTTCCTGGTGGACGAGGCGCCACTGCCAGATAGAGTAAAAAGCAATTTCGCTAAAACCTGGAGGGCTGCGGCGGCGGCTACGAAACTACAACACATCCGGTGAGCCTGTAAATCGTCGCGCTACGCTTTGTCCTAGCGGATCGCGTCTAATGACGGTTGCGAGCCAGGGACCTCCTCAAGCATAGATCGCGAAATGGATATCCAATGCAAAAGTCGAAAGGGTGCGCTCTGAACGCCGATAGGGGTTTTTCCTTGACTTCTGGGCTTGGGTTCTTCTTAAAACACATCCGGGAAAGAAACACGCAACGGCTGGCTTGCAAACTACTTTCAATTTTTGTTTAGCTACCCATTACACAAAATATCGAGGAAAGTCGAAATAAATTTTCTAAAAAAAAGTCGAAATTCAATTTTCAAGAAATTTCGATGAAATGTCGGAATTAAACAAAAAACAATCGAAATGCAAAATTTCCCGAAAAATTTCGGGACAAAAATTTTAATTATAAAAAAATTCGAGAAAAAGGCGAATTGAGAAAAACGGAGATTTTTAGTACCTGCAGTTGCAGGTGTTTCATTTTCTTGGCTTGACATTGTAGGTTAGAATTTCCACTTCGATACTTACATTACGTCGCTATATGTCGAATTTTGTGGGTTGATGAACAAATAGGAAGTTCACATAACCAACAATCATGAATGGTTACCCTACACTCTCTAACACCTCCTAGTAGCTGTAGAAGACGCCGAAGTCTCCTACATCTCACCGCTACTAACTATGTATCAATTGAAATAAATAACACCTAGCCGATGGAACCCTTATCTCCGGTAGCTTAGTTGGTTAAGTGCCTACGGCCACAGTAGGAGTCCCGGGTTCGAGTCCCGGCTGGAGTGCATTTTTTTCAATTGATATCCTTTACCTGATATGCCACTAAACATCCTTTATTATTGCGAGAAAAAGTCGAGATAAATTTGCTATAACAAAAATTTGTGAACAAAGTCGAAATTATTTAGCAAAATTTCTTGAAAAGGTACAAATTATTCAGAATTTCGAGAAAAAAAGGAATTAACAAAAGATCGAAGAAACAGTCGAAATTAGTACAAAATTTCACGAAGAAAGTCGAAATTTATCAAAATTTCGAGAGAAAAATTTTAATTATAAAAAAATTCGAAAAAAGACGAAATTTAGGAAAATATTTTGAAAAAAGTAGAAATTATACAAAGCCTCGAGGAAAAAGTCACAATTATAAAAAAAGTCGAGAAATAATTCGAAATTTACAAAACTTCCAGGAAAAGTCAAAATTATAAAAATATTCTGAAAAAGTCAAAATTTAGCAAAATTTCCAGAAAAAGTCGAGATAAATTTGGTGAAACAAAACTTCGCGAAAAAGTCGAAATTTACCAAAATTTCTTGAAAAGGTAAAAATTGTTCCGAATTTCGAGAAAAAGTCGGATTTATACAAATTTTTTAAAAAATAGTGGAAATTATACAAAATTTTCCGGAAAAAGTCTAATTTTATCAAAATTTGGAGAGAAAAATTTAATAAAAAAATCGAGAAAAAAGACGAAATTTAGAAATACTTCCTGAAAAAGGTAGAAAGTATAAAAAATTTCCAGAAAAAATCGAGTCAAAAATAATTCGATATTATCAAAGATCATAATACTCGAATATCATGATCTTTGATATTATACAAAACTTCCAGAAAATAGTCAAAATTGAGCAAAGTTTACAAATAGTCAAAATTATAAAAATATTCTGAAAATTTCGAGAAACAATTCTAAATTATGAAAAAATAAACACAAGTCGACTTTAGCAAAATTTATAAAGTCAAAATTATAAAAAAAATCTGAAAAAATGAAATGGTTGAAAGTTTTGAGTGAAAAGACGAGGTAAATTTGGTACCGCAAAACTTCGTGAAAAAAGTCGAAATTTTGCAAAACTTCCTGAAAAGGTAGAAACTATTCAAAATTTTGAGAACAAAGTCGAAATTATACACAATTTTCGAAATTTAGCAAAATTTTGAGAAAAATGGAAATTATACAAAATTCACAGATAAAGTCGAAATTAAACACAACTTCGTGGAAAATGTCGAAATTTAGTAAAACTTAGAGAAAAAGTCGAAATTTAGCAAAAAACTTGAATAAAAAATCAAAATTTAAATATTGTACCTAGGTAGTTTACCTTGCAGAATAAAATTGTTTACCTATGAAGAAAGTGAGAGTATATTTTACTCAGTTTCTTCACTAAATACATGAACAGAGAACTTCTAAAATAGCAGTAATCTCCAAACCGAGATGCCGAACAGGAAAGAGAATCTTAGTTTTTTTATCCTCAAGCGACAGAACTTTGTCGAGATAGATTAGATCCTAATTTTCATCGACATCTATAATCTTGAGAAACATCGATGCATTATATCACTAGACATACCAAGTACACGTACGATTATTATCAATAGCGTGAAATAGCAATACAGGGTGATTCTTAACTTATACCAAAGATACAATTTTAGATTCTTCTTTGGATATCTCGGTAACTAAAAAACTTTTATTAGAGTTTTTTTTTTCGTTAATACTCATTTCTTGCCAGAAGCTACAATTTTGCAAGTTTATGCGTATAAGTTATGAATAACCCTGAATAGCTAGGATGTTGGATGGATCAAGGAACGAGGTCAGCGGTCCCAACACGTTTGATTTTTTTTTTCAGGGAAAACGGAAATTATATTTTGAGCGTTTTAAAAATTATCCTCATAAGCGTGCTCCCAGGGGTTCAAGTTTACCCCTGGTTAAAATTTGTTTACTAACCCTTCCATTAGTATTAATATACAGGGTGATTCTTTGAAATTAAAAAAAGATTGTTTGTATTTTTTTTAAACCACCCTGAACTACCACTGAAACAAACAGTTCTTCCCTCACAAATAAGAAAGTCTTTACAAACGCCGTACGAATTTTCGGAGTGTTCTTTTGTCACGTAACGTCGTTTAATTAAATTAAAAATTCGTTATCAAGAGACCGAATATATTAATACCTGGTCTGGCATGGAAGCGCATGGCCTGGTGGGCATTACTGTATTTGTTTTAATTCGCCAGGCCCCCCATAGGCAGGCCCCCCCGAAAGCATTTATTCCGCCGAACCGAATAATTAGCTTACCACCTTAAGATCACAATTCGCATACGTGCCCTACATATCAATGGGATCTCAACCATTTACCTCCGCTGTATACTTAATTAACAAGCTTATATTATTGAATAAGATGATAAAGCAGCCCTACTCTGGTTTAGATTAAAGAACATAAACTGAGACCCAGGACCGCACTACCAAAATTGGGGCTGAATACTGAGACTTAAAACGCAAAACGGGTGTTTCGAAAAACAGTTTCATAAAACGAAAAGTTGATATAAAGGTGGGGTTAAAAACGAATACCCAAGATAAGGATCGTTTATCCGATATAATATAGACCGGGAGATAGTGACAGATTTTTGGACGTGATTTTACTCAGTATGCCTTTCAAAGGGCATTATTTTGTCTATATTCTCACATTAATAAGGTATGAATCAGAGAGTCATCCTGGGTTCTTCTTTTATTCTAAAAATATTCGCATGGGTCCAAAGGGCTGTTATGGTCACGTGAAATTGTATTTTAATAATTAATTTTTCCACGTTTCTGAACAGGCTATGCCAATGAGAAGTATGCAAGTTCTTCCTATGAAACTGCTGAAAAAAGGATGGCATACCGTTTGCGCCTGTCCAAGTACAGTTTAAATTGAATGTTATTTAATCATTTAAACGATTTATTCGATGCAAAGTGTACTTGGACATGCGCAAACGGTATGGCATCTTCTCTTCAGCAGTTTTATGTGACAAGAATTTACATACTTATCATTGGCAGCCTGTTCAGAAACGTGGAAAAATTAAGTACCTTAAAATACAAATTCGAGTGACAATAGTAGCCCTTTGGGCTCACGCTAACAGTATGCCCATGGTCTTCCAAGGAATTTTCTATTTTTACTTCATTATAAAACACATATAAATATGGCACGCTGACTAAAATCATATCAAAACGCATATTTTTCGAATAAATGAAAACTCACTTTTCCATATGAAGAACCCAGGATGACTCTCTGATTCATACCTTGTTACTGTGAGAATATTCGCAATATGATGCCCTTTGACAGGCATACTGGGTACAATTACGTCCAAAAATTTGTCACTATTTCCCGGTCCAATAAAGTTATGCTCGACTTATAGGGGTAGCAAAAAAATTGGTTTCTTAAAAAAAATTTAGAGCAAGATGACCTTAATAAAAGTTGTAGCTGTTTGGATTTTTTTTGCAAAACTGACATCTTTATTGAATAATGAAAGATTTGCACAAAATTTGATATCTAATTTTTTTTATTTCAGTTGATTTAAAACGAAATAATTTTTTTGGGTGTAGGGGTATTCATTTTTTCTGACGTTAATATGTTTTTCTTTGACGTTTTTATGTGAAAAAGGTGAACCATGTGGTCACGTATATTTTTACACCTCCTTATTTTCTATATTTTTGAGGTTAGGAAAAAAGTTTCAGATAAAAGTTGTAGAAGCCAAAGCAGTCTTTTTTCAGCGTTTATTTAGTTTTATACAGGGTGTTCAGAAAAGCGGTGCCAAACCAAACTTATGTTTTTAAAATGGAATACCCTGAATATTTTTAGATATTTGTTTCAAGCGTTTGGAAAATATAAATAGCCTTATACAGGGTGTAACTGAACTGATGGTCAAAAATGAAACCAGGTATTCTTGGAGTCAAAATAAGGACACTTCTTCATATATTTTTTCTTCTACGGGCCATAGTTTTTTTTATACAGAGCGAAGAAGTTTGGAGAAAAATACACATATTTCTTAGTATCTCTAGAAGTATACGAGATATTTTCTTGCGCTGTTTTTGGTGTTTTTACTCGTAACTTTTTTGAGGTTATGTTTTTGGTTTTGTTGATACAAATTAAACCATCAAAAGTCCCTTTGTCCGCTTAGCGTTTCGGAGCTCCATTGTTTCTCTAGTGTAAATAGGATTCCTATTGTACAACCCTTAAATTTTTATAAGGGCGATTTACTGGGGGGCCAGCTTCGAAACCGAAAACGAATTGCTCACCACATGAGTTACTGCTGCCTCTAAATTAGCATAACTGCCACAGTGCTTCCTCCCAGTTTTTTCCTTTAAATAATATTTCACCACCGGAAAACCAACCGTCTATATCGCCAACAACGTTAAAAAATATTTGGCTTTCGGTTTCATTGTTTTTCTAATATCCGCCATGTTTATTAGGCAGTGGCGGCTCGTGGGTTAATGTATAGGAGGGCTACGTTTTGAAAGTAAAAACGAATACACTCGTGATCAATAAAAAAATAGGCGAGTACTGTTTTGTTTTTAGTAGTAGGTACCGAACTACGTATTATTTTTGCATAATTGATATAATAATTCCCGTTTTTTCTCGCGTTTCTTTTTAAGACGTTAATATCGCAAAATCCATAGGTAAAATTCCTACTAAAAAATATACGCCGAAGTAGGTATAGTATTTCTAAAGTCACTTGAAAAAGCATAAAGAAAACTCTAATTGGCGTCACAAAAAGAATATAGAACATAAACGTCACCATAGAAGAATCTATTCTTCTATGGCGTCGCGCAGTTTTCAAAAATATAGGTACATATTCTACAAGCAACATAATATTCACTTTTAAGGTTTTTTTAAGGTTGTCGTCAATGCACCATATAATATTGTCAAAAGGTCTCTAAAAAGCCATATCGATTATAACTATTTACGCAAGTATATCCTAAGATCTGTGAAATTATGGCACGGCTATCCACCGCATTTCGCTGCACAAGTGGCCAGCCGTCGAACAGTGTAACCCATATGCAAGTATTGGTGATATTATATTAGGCGAGCATGCAGTCACTTGTTTTTACTACAATATCTATCTTCTCTGTTTCCTTCATATCTTTTTACTACTAATACCAGGTTCGGTTTAATATGGTTAAAAAAGTATTTTGACTCGTATTTTATTGCCGAGGCGCCTGTTCTCGAGCTACCCTGGTCAAATCTGCTACTGATAAAAATACCAGCAGAAATCACCCGTATAAATTTCAAAGGTTTTTATGCTGTTCCAAGTGACTTCATTTAAACCATACTTACCCCTTCTCAATGTTTATTATATAGGGTGTTTCATTAAGGGTGAAGAGGTACCATACCTCAGGAATTAATAGTCCTGGAGCTTTGGGAAAAATCTTCTTAAGTAATGTGGTCACGAAAAATCGCTGTCCAAATAGAAATGTTCCGAGTGCTTCATTTATTACATATGTAAGCTGTATCGAAGATTAAGATCGACAGGAAGTGTGATTATCAAGAGAAAATTTGGGTTTAGAATTAGTGAGGTCGAGAAAAAACGAATTTTAAATTATCTCAGAAGAAATAACGAAAAATCACAGAGAAGCGGCGAGAGATTTATTTAAACTAGTAACAAATTCAGCAACAAAATTTTAGACTAATCTGACTGGTAAATAGAAATATTGAATTAACTTGATTGCCAGTATTATTACCATGGCTGACTTCATTTGTCATAAATTTGGTGTTATTGTTTAGCCTACTCGGATCGAACAACAGACACTGACAATGAGATCTAATTTAATGGAGCTTCTCTGACAAATATCTCGGAAACGGTTGGAGATAAATAGGTCAAATTATATATCGTTGGAATAAGAATTAAAAATGGAATACTATAATGGTTAAATGGAATGTGTAGGTTGTAAAATAGAGAAAATCACTTTTTCTTGAAATCGGCAGTGAATTGTCTCAAAATCGTCATTAAAAGCTCAGAAATCGGCACTGAAGTAGCCCATTATTGTACGATTTTTCAATAAGTAGGCCTTGGCGAGATGTAAACATCAAACGTCAGACGCGGAGCCATCGCCCGTCAAAAGTGACCAAATATTGAAAACCCGGCCAATAAATCCCATTTAATTTTTCGTACACATTGCGAAATTGTTACCTATAGTAGCGCAATCTTTCAGTATAAATATTTTAGTAGGTTTGAATATTATTCTATTTTACATGGAGGCAGCATAATAGGCAGCAGTTTGGATTTTCTGTCTCGTCATACTTGACCTAGGTAGAGCGATCGTCAAAGTCAAGCAACGCCGCGCGTAGTCGGTTCATGGACGGGTGATCCCGTATGGTTATTTTTTCGACTAATAAAACATTTTTTCCCGATTTCAAAAAAATATATAATATGTACCTCGGCACTGAAGTTCTTTTTATGACTCATGTGGTTTATTTGCCTCGGCCAGAGGCCTCGGCAACTAAATTCCACATGAGTCATAAAAAGTTGAACTTCAGTGCCTTGGTACATAAATAACTATTATTTAACTATAACCAGAAGTTATTTAAAAAAACTAAATATTCAGTACTTAATACTAATAATTGAAGGTTCTCTAATGGTTATGTTGGTAAAAAATATATTTTTTTATTTTGCAAAAAATGTTATTTCGCGATAACTTTTTTACCGACCCCCCTATACAAAATCCGAGTACACCATTGGATTCCCCTTAATTTTTACTACAATATCATTTCTTAAATGACGATTTTATGTTAGCCTGTCTCCTCGTACACTTTTTCCGCTTGGTAGGGCCACCCTGTACGTAATAAACTAAATTATGATCAATTAAAGTTTCGTAAAATTGATGATTTATGAAGCCTATTTTTCGCAGTTTGTTCACTTTTCTAAAGGAAAAATTGATAATTACCTTCATAGGTAGTTCTCAACTGATAAATTTGTAATCTTGACTATGCTAAAATCGAGCAATCCGTACGCCTGGCGTAAATAAAACCAATGACGTTCCGCGATTGGTCGGTAGGCTATAAAATTTCACCCGACTCGGCAACAGGGACGTACTGGATCGCAAAAGTGTAGTTATGCGGTTTTATCTTGTTGTTTTCAGCTATTTAGACACTGCCACAAAGAATTTTATCGATGTTTTGAACCATTTTAATTAAGCCAATATTTTTTTTTCCGAAATATTTTGTTGTAAACAATCGTAAAACGAAAATTAAATAAAAGTCGTGCCTCAGTGCGGCCCTGGCGAATATCTCAACTCACGTGCTTTTTTAGTAACAGTTGCTCGATTTTAGTGTAGGCTACAGTGCAATTTTTGTTAATATATTGGTCTAATTATATTACATTTTATGTGGCGCTACGCCTATGTGATGTGTATATTCCAACGATTCCAGCTATAAAACAAACTATACCTGCCGAAATTCTTCCGAGGGTTAACCAAATCGGACGGGAAGTTTTCTCGCATATCTGTAATAGGATTCCAGCCTCGAATTCCGCTCAATCCATCTACCTAGCCGAAATTCCCTAATTTTATTAGTTTTTCGCTCTCGATTCGGAGCGCTCAAGCCACAGCCACCCAAGGCTTATTAAATCGTAGCATCGTGACGCCATAATGCGCATCCTCTCCCACCTGAAGCGATATATTACGGGTAATTTCGGATGCCTTCGCGGCTATGCAGATATAGTAATAAAATTATGAACGCGGGGAATTGTAACATAGGCGGTGGCTGTTTAAGTTTCGGGCCGTATGCGGTACAAATGAAATAGCGTTCAATTAGCGTGTAATTCGGAGGGCCTGCCGCGCCGCGCTGGACATAGGCAACCCGCTGAAATCCACAGCACTCTAGATAAATGGTAGACGTATCTGCGCCAGAGATAATGTGGAGGTGGGGGGAATGAGCGCCAAGTTGCGCGAAATTAGTAATCACCTGGGCCGCCATTTTCTAAGTTAACCTTACAGGGGATAGTTAATATTTTTTTAGTATATTACCAGGGTCGCTTATGAAATAAATATGGATAAAATAAACTTTTAGATAAACATATAAAAATTGAGGTTAATGGAGCACTGCAAAATCGAGTTCAAGTGTGAAATGTTATGTCAACGTTCACGTCTGACGTCAAACAGTTCCCAACCTTCAAAACACTGCAAAAACAATACAATCCTAAAAGAAAATATAGATTTTGTTGTGTCATTGTGAGAGTTTGGAATGTATAAGTAAGTTCACGTTTACATTATCTGGCTGCACTTCAACTCTAATAATCCAATGTTTTCATTGGTCGAACGTAACAAGTTAAAAGTTGACGAACTGCTTTCGAAAATGTTGGGCATACCTAATATGTTATGATGATATTAATGGCTTTGTCTATTTATAATGTCTTTCAACTTCATAAACCTTAAGTCCTTTCTGTGCTTTTCTTACCTGTAGTTATAAATGGAAATTTTCTATTAGTTTTACAGTCCTTCACCGCACAACATGTCATAACTCATAGACTATACCTACTCTCACTTAATATCACTAATCATACTATCACTTAACGAAAAACACTCAAATTTTTAAAATATTACACTACTCCAACCAGTCGTAAACAAGGAGAACGGGAGGAATCTTTTGACATTAGTACTTGAAAATGGCGGACCCATAGAGTCGGGCAAAATTAGGCTGCGTTGTTTCTGATTTTAGATAAAAAATGTATATATATACCAAAGTTGGGGGGAATTGTGTCCCCAATGCGGTTTTCATGTTCTACTTTCCGTGACAACTGCCAGTTTCGAGATATGACTCAAACCTGTGTTTTTTAAATGGAGACTATATTTATTTCCGTTTTTTTTCTGAATAACCATAATATCGTGTATTATATCGTTGGAAAGCTCCAAAAATGCCTGATTTTTTGAGACCATGGCCAACTATGGTTTCCATTAAAAAAAAGACAAACGTTTGTGTCATATCTCGAAAATGACAGCTGTCACGGAAAGTAGGACATGATAACCGCATTGGGAACACAAATCCCTCCAACTTTGGTAATTACATTTTTTATCTATCAACGTAGGCTAGAAGGATTTGAATAAATTGCCACAAAACTATTTGACTATTATATTATATTATATTATATTATATTATATTATATTATATTATATTATATTATATTATATTATATTATATTATATTATATTATATTATATTATATTATATTATATTATATTATATTATATTATATTATATTATATTATATTATATTATATTATATTATATTATATTATATTATATTATATTATATTATATTATATTATATTATATTATATTATATTATATTATATTATATTATATTATATTATATTATATTATATTATATTATATTATATTATATTATATTATATTATATTATATTATATTATATTATATTATATTATATTATATTATATTATATTATATTATATTATATTATATTATATTATATTATATTATATTATATTATATTATATTATATTATATTATATTATATTATATTATATTATATTATATTATATTATATTATATTATATTATATTATATTATATACTTAATTAAATTTAGCTTAAATCAAGTTGCATAGGGAGTGAAAACAATTATTATTGCAACTGTAACTAGCTTTATTACAAATAGGTACTACTACTAATCCACGATTTATTTCGATAAATTTTTCATACCTCGTAAATTTTAAATTAGGGTTTTTGTATTTAGGTGTACTTTTTAACATTACTATTATTTGTAATAAAGTAAGTAAGAGTTTTAATTGTTTTTAATCCACATGCTACTTGATTTAAGAGAGTAGGCAGGTAAAATAGGTAGTTAAATCTGGATTTTCATTCCAATCTACAATAATTGTTATTGTGCGAAATTTTTTAACAAAATGTGGTATATCGGTTAACTGCCCTACACTCATTGGGATTACTACGGTTTTCTAGGATTTTCCGTAGTACCTACTTGAGCGAAGGCTATCCTAGTTCTATCGGCCCTAGCCACAAGCATGTGGTTCTTTCTATAGTACTCCTAGTTTGGAATATTTGTAGACAACAAAATAGGGATACCCTGTAGAAGTCGACATGTCGAAATAAATATATATTTCTATATCGAATTTCTCCAAAAAAGAGCATTGTATAGGAATTGCTTTCTTTCTCAATTTTTCATTTTAATTTAGCCGTATTCGTTTTTCTCCTCTTTCCTTTTTCCCAATGTAAATTCCTATATCGAATTTAAAGTGTTGAGATGCCTCGGTCAATAAAAGAAGTAGCGGAATAAAATTAGCTTTTACTTAATTTTTAAAGTCGAATTTCGAACTTCGCAAACTTTAAGTCAAGAGTGTTGGGCCGTACAATTTTCTTTGGGGCTATTAATCGTAATGGCGAATAAATTCATTAGGAAACTAAATACTATAAAGGTTTTCATTCCCCATTTCCGAAAAAGGTTACGAATAATCAAAATGTGATTTTTCTTACTAACTTACAGGTAAATATTCCAGTTAAAATTTTCGCTACTGCTCCTCAACAAGCTCAGTCCGCCTCTGTGTAAGAGAGCAAAAGGGTTGGCCAAATGAAGTAACGCACCAAGACGCAAATAGCGGTTTTAACTCGGTTTTATTCAGGTTACGTACACCATTACTTCGTTAAGACATTCCGCAATAATATCAAAGGTAACGTTTTAGTCTGAACAAGGGAAAGTGAAAGTAAATAAAAACAAGGCCCCGCCCTGCTCCCCAGAAACTGTTTATTTATCATTTTCTTCTAATTAAAAGTCCAAATTAGATACGCACACTTCGACGAAAGAAAATCCCTAAAAGCAAGAATAAACACCTACAAACTCGCTAGAACCGGTCAGAAATAAAAAATACCCTTTTGAGAGAACATTCTACCCCCTTAACTGTTTTTGCTTTTAATTTTGTGTATTCAGAAAAACAAATGAATGTCGCGTTTTGGAGATATAGACCAAACTTATGTTTTTTCGGTGGAACACCCTGTATATTTCTCGATATTCGAAATCTACGCATTTTTCTGGTTTCAACGATATATATATAATACAGTGCTATTCATAAAGTTTGTACCAAATAGGAAAAATTTGTATTAATCTATTTTTTGAAAATCTGATTTTGGGATATGTTGGTGCATGTTTTGTTTACACTATTTCTCCTAAAGAGGATGGTGACTTCACAGCCCATGCCTGTCAAATTTGACATTTAAAATAAAAAATTGGGAAAAATCAGGTTTGCCTTGAAAATAACGGAAAAAGGTATTAAAAAAATCTGTTTGTATCGTATTATTTTACTCATATGCAAATTTTCAGAAGGATATCAGAATGTTCGTGTTTCTTACTCGATATTCCTGGAATTGAAACTGAATCCATCGATACAAAACTGTACCTTATAATTTTGTTTCACTGAATTTCAAAATATGGATGAATTTTATGTAAAAATATTACAACACTGGCCCAGGGAATAAACTCATAGTAAAATGAAAGAGTCGTTCTTACACAATATCTATTTTAAAAATTCTCATGTTTCTCCTTAACTTCGCAATGAAACTTATTTGTATTGTTATGATTTACTAAGAGAGTAACCACTAAATAAGTTTCTTCGGTTATTTGGGGAAAACAAATATCGAGTACCGATTTGAAGAAAAATAATTAAGAAAAAACGAACATAGTGATATCCTTCTGAAAATTTGCATAGAGGCACAATAATGCAATACAAACACATTTTCTTAATAACTTTTTCCGATATTTTCAAGGCAAAACTCATTTTTTCCATTTTATTATTTTAAATGTCAAATTTGACAGGCATGTTCTGTGACGTCACAACCCTCTTTAGGCGCAATAGTGTAAACATAACATGCACCAACATATCCCAAAATCAGATTTTGAAAAATATAATAATACAAATGTTTCCCATTTGGTGCAAACTTTATGAATAGCACTGTATATACAGTGTCCTCCAAAAAGTACGCACCATAGGGAGGAAATTTTTAATTAACGTTTTATTTTGAAATTTAATTTTGGGGTTACCTTTTGCTTTAAAAAAGATGAAAAATGACCCACTCAAATGTGGTCATGTGACTTTCGTTATCTGTCAAAAATGACATTTAAAAAATATCTCGCCAAAAATGGGTTTAGTTGTTAAAATATCAAAAAGTTTTACTTGAAAAAGTTGTTTGTTTTTCAAGTTTACGTAAATGTACCAAATTTTAACGCTCTACTAAAATATTTAGATTTTTGCCAATTTTTAATATTTATAAAATTTCCGAAAATTTTAAAAACTCGAAACTTCGTAAAAACTATTTTATAACACTAGCTTTATCATTCTATTAATTTTTTATTACTAATTACCGATATGAATAGGTATTTTTCAAAAGAAAATTATATTTACCCTTTAAAATTCTGTTGTTTGTTGCAAAGTTGATGTACCACTAGCATTTGGGGTATAAATTTAGTTACATTACGTTTCCCAGTTCTAAATTGATGGCAAAATAATAATAAATTAAAATATCATCAAACTATTTTACGCATCTAAGCAAAATTCTTGACTTTTATGGAACAAATAATTATTACCTTTAAGTTTAATTTCACATTAATCGATATTGATGAGTAGGCCATGGAGAGAATAGAAGCAATTGTTTTTATTTGACAGTTTGATAACTGCCTCTCCTAAAGAAATCGAGTATGGGGTCAATTCTAGGCTTCTGGAAAGCGATAAAATAGTTCCATTTGAACCAATCCACTCTACAAAAGTGTCATCTAAATAAGGTATGTGCTGGAGCACCGTCTTGTTGCCAAACAATATTCGGCTCATTAACTTGATTCAATAGATCAGAAATTTCTCCTCTTAGAGCTGTAAATATTTTAGTCCAGTTAAACCACATAAAAAAAATATTGGACCAATTATGTGATTCCGAAAAATACCACACCAAATAATTATTGAAGTTCTATCATGTCGTTGAATCGAAATAAACTGTCGTGTATTTTCTGATGACCAATAGTGAGTGTTTCTTCTATTAAAAACGCCACATGTTGTAAAAGTGGCTTCAGTATCTAGTATTGATATATCTGAGGCATAGCTGCACATGGAACTGTATCGACCAATCGTCACCCAGCCTCTTCACTGTTTACTAATTTACTAATTTCCACCTGTAACCAAAATCGATTAATCTAGGTGTATAGAAATAGAGCCTATTATTTATTCTGCGATAGTTAAAGTTCTGCTGTGGTAATGTGTACACGGTCATTCAAACTCAGCGTCCCAGGCCAATTATTCACAAACGAAAAGCGAATTGACTTGGCTCGCCTTTGACGTGGGCGACGGCGATGAGCAACTGTCATTTGTTTTCTATAATATTGACGTAAGGCAAACAATATAATATACTAACAACTATTTAATTTTTAATTGGGTTTTTCGCCACCAAACTGATCGAAAGACAACTTTTTCAAGTTGCCTGGAAAATTCATAAATTCTTAACAGTGAATGAACGAACCTAAATTTGTTTTCTGAGCTTTCGGAGAATAAATCTTCCTCCTTTCTCAAAGATCTTGCCACGTCAAAGTGAAGTGACAGATTAATAAATTTCAGGTTAAAATGTCATGACAACATAAACAATAGCCTAGCCACCTGCCTGATATTGTACCCTGTGTTCTATCTAATTATCTATACTAATTTCTCTTTGAATAAGTGGCAATAATATTTTACTGAATTCCACTGAACATTCAGCAACACAGTTGTCCGTATTTCCTAGAATAAATGCAGATTCTTTAATTTTTCGTCTATTTCCTACTTCTTCTTTGATAATTGGTTTGGACCTATCCCACAATATCCTATGATTGTTATTGAAAGAATATTCACATATTTTTGACTTAGAAATTTGATTTTGCCTGATATAATTTTTATGTTCTTTTAAAATGGCCTACAAGTCTCCCCAATATAGAACTTTCCACATTCACAAGGAATTTTATAAATGCAATTTTTTGAACTTTGTACCTCATTAAATGGTTTCGTTTTAACTAGCATCGATCTTAGTGTATTTTTGGTTTTAAATACTGTTCTGACATTAAAACGATTGCCTATGCGTTTTAGCTTATCTGATAGTCCAGGAATATAAGGAATAATTAAATTTGCTAAAACGCATAGGCAATCGTTTTAATGTCAGAACAGTATTTAAAACCAAAAATACACTAAGATCGATGTTCAGTGGAATTCAGTAAAATATTATTGCCACTTATTCAAAGAGAAATTAGTATAGATAATTAGATAGAACACAGGGTACAATATCAGGCAGGTGGCTAGGCTATTGTTTATGTTGTCATGACATTTTAACCTGAAATTTATTAATCTGTCACTTCACTTTGACGTGGCAAGATCTTTGAGAAAGGAGGAAGATTTATTCCCCGAAAGCTCAGAAAACAAATTTGTTGAAGTTATTTTTTGAGTTACACGTTTAAAGTTTCGTTCATTCACTGTTAAGAATTTATTAATTTTCCAGGCAACTTGAAAAAGTTGTCTTTCAATCAGTTTAGTGGCGAAAAACCCAATTAAAAATTAAATGGATCTATTTGCGCCACAAATGAATTTTAGAAAATATGCTAACAACTATTTATTATAGGATATCTGCATATAACTTTTTAATAAATGAAATAAATAACATATGTATAACAAATTTTCAACGTGTCATCATCATTCTCTAATGCATCTCCAGGCGTTTTTTAAAATGTTGCCTTGCATTTTTTTAACATGTTATTATGGTTATTGTCATACAAGCGTCCCCAATTTTTTTCTTCACTATTAATGGGCTACAGCTGTTGTAAATAATGTAGCTAATGTAGTCCGTTTTAAAACATGTTATATTAAAAGAATTATTAAAATTTTTTCATTAAACAGCAAATCGATATTAGATTATTTACACCTTTTGGAAGATTATGAAGTTCATGTTGTTACTGGTTCGGCAATAAAAGTAAAAAGTATGGACCGTACTAAAAGAAGAGATGTGTGCCTGTGCTCCCAGATACAGATGGCGTATTATTAGATATGGGGAGACTTGAGCAAAGAAATATGTAAATAGTGAGCTACGCTAGCACGGAATACATCAAGTGTCAAAGAAAATGGATGGTGGCCGTCGGTAACTCTAACTCTAACTTCTGGAAGATACGCGAAACTATGTAATAACTTTAAAAGGGGATAAACAACGCCGAATAAACTTCTTCTAAATTGTCACCCCTGGTAGATAAATTTAAAATGGTTGAAGGGTCCGATTGATTTTGCCGAAATATGGGCTGATATTGTATATTTATTATGACCATATTCTGGGTGCAATTTACACTGTATCAGTGGCACCAAAAAGCAGTTAATATAGCCGACTGTCAAATACCCTTGCCATGCCACATAATATAGTGTTATGGGTTATGATTTGTTAACTGTTTTCCATTCTGGTATCTAGTTAGTTACCTACAACCTTCATCAAAACTGTTGTTAATTAGAAGTGTTTAATAGTTTAAATTTTTGTTTAATAGTTTCAATTTTTTCTCTTTGAAATAAGTAACATATATTATTTAAAACAAATTTGCAACTTGTCCTCCATCATTCGCTAAGCACATCTCCAGGCGTTTTTTAAAATGTTGCTTTGCATTTTTTAACATGTTTCTGGTTATTGTCATACAAGCGTCTTTAATTTTTACAAGCTTTTATTTAACTTCACCTTTTAGTGTGGGTCGAATCTTGCAAGCTGAATTAGAACCACTTCCTGACATCCGATTGAGCTGAAATTTTTCACACACCTTTAGTTCCGGTGACAATACAATATGCAATACTCAACATTGTAATAATATAATATCCTTACTATTCACAAAGTAATAAATAATAAGATGGACTCTTCTCAACTGTTGTCACAAATATCATTTAATTCTCAATGTAATATAAATCTCAGAAACCATTCTTTATTTCGCATCCCCATAAGACATACAAACTGTTCTCAAAATTCCCCATTATATAGAATGATGAAATTAACCAATGATTGTTGCTCGGAATTTGATGTTTTCACTATTGCACTGTTAACTTTCAAAAACAAGTTGAAAAATAAATTTGAAATATAATTAGTAAGTATATGTTTATGTCTATAATCTCTTTGTGTTCAGCTTGTGAATATGTAATTTGAGTATTACTTAAGCTATTATTAGACATTAGATTATCTACTGTTCATTACTAATTAGCGGATAGTGTAATGTGCCTTATGCCTGTATGTACCCCAAATCGAATAAATAAATAAAAATAAATGCAAATAAAATGAAGGGCTTGAAGAGTAGAAAACGAAAAAGTTATTTACATCAAACTAAATTCAATATGGCCGCCGCTCCAAGATGGCGGATGATGTATTTTTTGTCAACCCCCTTAATATGGGTATCAAATGAAAGGGCTTAACGAGTAGAAAACGAAAAAATTAGTGAGCTCACACTAAATTCAATATGGCCCCCGCTCCAAGATGGCGGATTACATTTTCTTTTCAACCCCCTTAGTATGGATATCAAATGAAAGGGCTTGAAGAGTAGAAAACGATAAAGTGAGTGACATCACACTAAATTCAATATGGCCGCCACTCCAAGATGGCGGATTACCTATTTGATACCCAACATGGGTATCAAATGAAAGGGCTCGATGGGTAGAAAACAATAAGGTGAATGACTTCATACGAAATCCAATATGGCGGCCGCCCCAAGATTGCGGACTAAATTTCTTTACCACCCTTCTGACATGGGAATCAAATAGGTAGGTACTAAAAAGCACAAAATAAAATTGAAAATAAAAAACCTTTTTAAAAACAAGCTTTTATTTAAGCCATGTACTAGAACGAATAAAATAAGTTTAGGTTTTCGTTAAGATAATTGAATTCCAAATTGCGACAAGTTTTTGCAAATTGAAAACTTGTTGCGCGAATTGTAAAGAAAAAATGCATACTTTGGCAAATAGGTACTTGCTTATCAACCAATCACTGTCCAATTAAATTAATTAGTACCTACCTACTTTTATCAACATTTCTCTCGACAAGCTTTTCAATTTGCAAAAACTTGTCGCAATTTGGAATTGAATTATCTTATCGAAAACCTAAACTTCTTTTATTCGTTTTAGTACATGGCTTAAATAAATGCTTGTTTTTAAAAAGGATTTTTATTTACAATTTTTAGGATAATAATTGCTACGGTAACAAGTAGGTAATGTTAAGTATTACGTTAAATTGAAAATATTAAGTAGGTATTTTTAATTTATTTTCATGTACACAAGGGTACAATATAAGACAGGTGGCTAGGCTATTGTTTCTGTTGTCATGACATTCCAACTTGACATTTGTTAATCTGTCAATTCACTTTGACGTGACATGATCTTTGAGAAAGGAAATAGATTTATTCTCCGAAAGCTCAGAAAACAAATTTGTTATTTTTTGAGTTACACGTTCAAAGTTTCGTTCATTTACTGTTAAGAACTTATTAATTTTCCAGGCAACTTGGAAAAGTTGTCTTTTAACCAGTTTGGTGGCGAAAAACTCAATTAAAAAATTCAATGGACTGATGTTTATTTAAACGCCTTTAAGAATAAGACAACTACCAGTTTTCAATGATTTGTTGAATCACCAGAAACGTAACCTGGGTTACAGGACATGATGATAGGACATTACCATAGCAACCGCAGATGCTACTGGACCACTATTGGGCGATAGAGTGGTATGTGTGGCTACGCCTCCACATGTAGAACCACGGGCAGAAAGAATGGAGAGCAAAGCATCCAGGATACGTTACCTGTGGTTGAATACAAATAATTTTTCATCAAATCCTCCTGAAGGTATCGAGGCCACAGTTGGTTTTCATCTTGGCGGTTTGTTATAAATTTACGAAGTGTCGGCAACTTTTTGGGCAGAGTAATAATCCAGGCTGCATACCTACGTTACGACACGTAATTAAGCCCCCCTTTCCCAAGTTAAAACAGCGAAAATACGCCGAACCCCTCGAAACCGGCGCCTAGGACCTTAAATTTAAATTTCTACCCTAAGTCTTCCAATTAATTAAAGAAAAAAACTTTAACGTGGTGTAGGAAACGGAAGCAACCTTGGTATACCGGATACTGGGATTGTGGTAACTGTAAAAGCTCACAGCACGGAGAAAATAGAATAATAATAATAATAAAATCCTTTTCTTACTTTGTAAATATCAATGTACCCAATGCCCCAACATGTTGAGCATCAATTAAAACTGCACAAAACGTACAGACAGCGCCGGTTTTAGCTTGACTACCGCCGGGTGCTAAGTTTAAAAAACGCGTTATCTTTCCTCTCAATTTTTTACTTTTGTCCAAAAAGCTAAACTTTTTAGTTAGGAGGTAGTCAGAAATTAAAAAAAAAAGAATCTTTGTGGCACAAAATTGCACCGCAGGCGAAAATTTTTCAAATATTCAAGGTCAAACATTTTAAATTAACGAAAAGAAATTAATCCAAGCAAAACATAATATTCTTGTTAACTGGTTTTTTTTTCACTATGACTCATAACATTTGTGCCAAGAAGTCCTACTCAGTCTTCTTTTATAGAACAATTGAAATAGAAATTTCGAAATTTGTTTTAGTGTGAGCCCATAAAAATCATTGCTTTTTAAACCGGCTATACAAAAAAAGCAGAGGTGTTACTAAAATGCGACGCAGGCGAAAATTTTTAGAAAATTTCTAAAAAAAATTCTGTGCTTTATATTTAATATAAAGCATAGATAGTTTAAAAGAGGTATAGGAAATTACAAAATCATAACAGTACAATGTATTTTTCGTCTTTTCTCAATGTAGGTGGCTTGAACCCCCAAACCATATACAGCCCTGGGCTTATGTAAAATTGGTGAAAATTACAATCATCAGCAGTATATGCAACACAGCTGAAAGAGTTGTCGGTATTTGATTTTAAATCTTCTTTGATGGAAGTGATTTTATCATTAGCATTACTGCCAATGCTATTATATTTATTATTCGAATAAATATTTTTCTGAATTAAATGATAATTCTTCTTTAATTTTCTGCAAAATGCACCGATTCTTTTTATTTTCTTTTGAAAACGACATCGTAGGTTAAGTGATGAGAACACACCTAAACAGTTCTGTAATGATTGCAGTGCACGCTTTTTGGTATTTACGCTTGCTTAAATGATGTTAATTTAAATACTTGGTAATTACTTCTATAAAATAGTTATTTAAAAGCATCTTTGGGAGTAAAAATATATTGGAAGAAACTGAAATGGGATTTGCCAAACTTTTACAAAGCTGATTTATTAGAGTGCTTAATTAAGTTCTTATAAAACAGTTATATACGCAAAACTCACCGAATCATTTAGTTGTAGATACGCACTGAACAGACGTGTAGCAGTCGTATACGTAGTACTATAAACGTTTATAGAACAATTAAAAAACTATTTTATATACGTTCTATAATTTAGCTGAAAGAACGTTCTAAGAACTATATTACAGAGTCAAACTTAGACAGATTAACAAATTCCGAAAATTAGTTGAGGAAAAACATAGTGAGGAATTCAATCAAATAGACAATGATTTTGTCAACAGAACAGTAATTAATTTATCTAACAGAGAACTTACCATTTCAGAAAAGTTAGTTTCGGCAAAAGGGTTAAATTTTTCTGTTGTTGATAACAAAATTTCTAAGCTTGACATAGTAGCATCGATAGAGGAAACAGTTCAAGCATTACATGAGGAATTAGGTTAAGAATTTAGAGTCAGATCAAAAATAATCTTAGAAAAAGATTTTAGACCAAAGCCAAATATTTCAAAGGAAGAAAAAGTAGCAATTAGATCACTTAAATCAGATAGGATAATTAAAATATTACCAGCAGATAAGGGAAATGCAACTGTTATTTTAGAAAAAACTGTGTATGATAATAAATTGAATGATTTATTAAATGAAGGAACTTACAAGAGGATAAACAAAGACCCTACAACTTCAAAAGAAACTAAAATATACAAAACACTGTATAAATACCGCGAACAAATGACACAGAGACAAAGGACACTCTTAACTCCGCATCCTTCAAAACCTCCACACTTATACGGATTACCAAAAATACACAAAACTAAGATTCCTCTTCGCCCCATTGTAAGTTCAATAAATTCGCCATGTCATTCGTTAGCAAAATATTTACTTAAAATTGTTAATCCGTTAGTGGGAAATTCAAATTCATTTATCAGAAACAGTAATCATTTTCTAGAAAAAATTAGGGAACTTCAATTTCCGGATAATTATATATTAGCTAGCTTTGATGTAGTTAGTCTTTTTACAAATGTCCCTGTTGACAAATCATTGAATATTTTACGCAGAAAGTTAGAAAATGATCAGACTTTAGTAGATAGGACGAATTTGAATATAGATGCAATATTAGAACTAACAACACTATGTGTTAAAACCACTTATTTTCAACTAGGAAATGAATTTTACCAGCAGGAATTTGGAATGGCTATGGGGTCTCCTTTATCACCATTCATAAGCAATTTATTCATGGAAGATTTTGAACAAAATGAATTGACTAGATATGTTCACCAACCAAATGTTTGGTGGAGATATGTATAGATGACATATATGTTATATGGGAACATGGAGTAGATGATTTAAATTCATTATTAAATTTTATAAACTCACAAGAACCTTATATTAAGTTTACCTTAGAAATTGAAAATAATAATCAATTACCATTCTTAGATGTTTCTATACTGAAATCAGATAGTATAGAAACTAGTGTCTATAGAAAACCAACACATACTAATAGATATCTCCATTTCAACTCCAATCATCATATTAGTGTTAAAAAATGAGTAATTAAAAGTTTGTATGACAGGGCTAGAACGATTTGTTCTAATAACACAAAATTTGAGGAGGAAATTAAACATACAAAATATGTTCTTGAGAAGAATAGTTATCCTATTGAAATTGTTGAGCGAGTTTTTCAGGATTTCCAACAAAATAACAATTCTAACAGCATTAGAGAAATGAATCTGGTGGACCGACCAGTAAATTTAATTATTCCTTTTATTCCTGGACTATCAGATAAGCTAAAACGCATAGGCAATCGTTTTAATGTCAGAACAGTATTTAAAACCAAAAATACACTAAGATCGATGCTAGTTAAAACGAAACCATTTAATGAGGTACAAAGTTCAAAAATTGCATTTATAAAATTCCTTGTGAATGTGGAAAGTTCTATGTTGGGGAGACTTGTAGGCCATTTCACGTACGTTTAAAAGAACATACAAATTATATCAGGCAAAATCAAATTTCTAAGTCAAAAATATATGTGAACATTTTTTTAATAACAGTCATAGGATATTGTGGGATAGGTCCAAACCAATTCTCAAAGAAGAAGTAGGAAATAGACGAAAAATTAAAGAATCTGCATTTATTCTAGGAAATACGGACAACTGTGTTGCTGAATGTTCAGTGGAATTCAGTAAAATATTATTGTTACTGATTCAAAGGGAAGTTAGTGTAAATAATTAGATAGAACACAGGGTACAATATCAGGCAGGTGGCTAGGCTATTGTTTCTGTTGTCATTTTGTCATGACATTTTAACCTGAAATTTATTAATCTGTCACTTCACTTTGACGAGGCATGATCTTTGAGAAAGGAGGAAGATTTATTCTCCGAAAGCTCAGAAAACAAATTTGTTGAGTTACACGTTTAAAGTTTCGTTCATTCACTGTTAAGAATTTATGAATTTTCTAGGCAACTTGAAAAAGTTGTCTTTCGATCAGCTTGGTGGCGAAAAACCCTATTAAAAATTAAATGGGTCTATTTGCGCCACAAATAAATTGTAGAAGATATACCTACAGAGCTAATTAGTTGCACACAGCAAAATGGCAATACTCGAGACGACAGCACAGCAAATTAACTATTTTTAAGCACTTATAAAACGTTAATAAAACTTTTCCGTTCGGTAAGAAAAAAATAATACAGCTGCTTTGCTAGTTGGGGTGTGCCACCCAATTTCACAACTGTTAGAGAAAATCGTACAATAATGGCTTACTTTAGCGCCAATTTGTGAGCTTTTAATGACGCCGTTGAGATTCTTTAATGCCTTTAATGCCGATTAAAAAATTATAAAAGGCCCACCTTTCTTTTTGATGAATTAGTTATGTTAGAAAAGGATAGACGGAGATAGACGAAAACTGATATCGGTGTCTGAGGCTCATTTTTTATGACAAACTTAATGGCGAAAACCGCAAATCGATTTCTGTCACCGTTCTTGAGTCACAGGGCGTTTTTCGAAAATGTGCATTTTCGAAAAGTGGCCGTAACTTTTTTCAGATTGAAAATTTTGTGTTTCTGTAAAAACATTCTTAAAGCACTTTTTTACGTAGAATACAATGCTGCTACTATATTTTTTTTCTAGTAAATGGTTTAAGAGTTACCGAAAAAAATTTTTTTTTTAAATGGAACACCCTGTATATTTTTGCATTTTTTAATAGAGCGAAAAATTACCATTCCAAAAATATATAACACTTAATTATTTACTTCAATAGTTATCAATTACTAATAGCTTTTATGATTTCATGTGTATAATTGGAAGCTCGCCCTTTCAACAAGTAGGCTTTGGATGGTGAGACAATGAATCAACCATGGAAAAATGTTTACTGTTACCTACCTGTCAAATTTTTAATTAGGCTGTTTAAACAGTGTAAAGATTTTTCTATTTTTGTTTAATTTATAAACTTTATAACATACCTACAATGAAATTTGAAAGTTATGAAAAATGGGATATGATAGTCTATTTTATACAATCCGGGGAAAATGCCTATCACTGTTTAACTCATACCTACCTTTTGGGCCTAATATTAATCAAACCTGTTATCTATTACTCTAACTATATTAATCAAATTGTGTCGCAACCTTGCAAAAATGTCCTTGAAAGGATGTCTTCTCTCTGGATACCCCTCGTAGTATAAATAATTGCACGTTGCATCTGCATTTTCCCCGGATTGTATAAAACAGACTAATATATCCCATTTTTATTAACTTTCAAATTTCATTGTATATTATAAAGTAAGATTACACAAAAACATAATTTTTTTATACCTACTGTCAAAACAGATAACTGAAAATTTGGCAGGTACCTAACAGTAAGCATTTTTCCACGGTTGTTTCATTGTCTCACCGTCCAAAGATTACTTGTTGAAAGGGCGCGCTTCTAAAATTATAAACATGAAATCATAAATGCTATTAGTAATTGATAACTACTTAAGCAAATCATTAAGTGTTATATATTTTTGGAATGGTAATTTTCTGCTCTACTAAAAAATGCAAATATATATACAAGGTGTTCAATTTAAAAAAAAAATTCATCGGTAACCCTTAAACCATTGGCTTGAAAAAAAATCTAGTAGCAGCATTGGATTCTACATAAAAAAGTGCTTTAGGAATGTTTTTACAAAAATACAAAATTTTCAACCCGAAAAAAGCTATGGCTACTTTTCGAAAAACGCCCTGTAACTCAAGAACGGTGACAGATATCGATTTGCGGTTTTCGCCATTAAGTTTGTCATAAAAAATGAGCCTCAGACACCTATATCAGTTTTCATCTATCTTCGTTAAAAATAGGAGTTTCCCTTTAAAAGTGTCCAATTTGGCCCACCCTGTACCAAGGCACTGAAGTTCAACTTTTTGTGACTCATGTGGAATTTAGTTGCTGAGGTTTCTGGCCTAGGCAAATAAACCACATGAGTCATAAAAAGAAATTCAGTGCCGAGGTACAGATTTTTTTTTTTAATCGGAAAAAAAAACGTTTTTCTTGAAATCGGCAGTAATGTGTCCCAAAATCGTCATTAAAAGCACAGAAATCGTATAATAATGGGCTACATTATTGTACGATTTTTTCAATAAGTAGGCCTTGGCGAGATGTAAACATCAAACGTCAGACGCGGAGAAATCGCCCGTCAAGAGTGACCAAATATTCAAAACCCGGCCGATAAAGGCCCATTTATCTTTTCGTACACATTGCGAAATTGTTTCCTATAGAAGCGCAATCCTTCAGTATAAATATTGTAGTAAATTTGAATATCATTAGAATTGTTGTGTAGGCTGCACAAGAAGCAGCAGTTTGGTTTTTCTGTACGAAGATGCCGTGTCTTGTCTTACTTGACTTAGGTAGAGCGATCGTCAAAGTCAAGCAACGCCGCGCGTAGTCGGCTAATGGACGGGTGATCCCTTATTATTATTTTCTTGCCTAATAAAACATTTTTTTTCCGATTTCAAAGAAAAAATAATATGTACCTCGGCACTGAAGTTCTTTTTATTAGTCATGTGGTTTATTTAAATTACTAAATTCCACATGAGTCATAAAAAGTTGAACTTCAGTGCCTTGGTACATAAATAACTATTATTAGGCAAGAAAATAATAATAAGGTATCACCCGTCCATGAACCGACTACGCGCGGCGTTGCTTGACTTTGACGACCGCTCTACCTAGGTCAAATATGACAAAGACAGAACAGAAAAACTAAATTGCTGCTTGTTGTACAGCCTCCATAATAAATCTATTGATATTCAAACCTACTAAAATATTTATACTTGCTGATAGATTGCGCTGCTATAGGTAACTATTTGGTCACTTTTGACGGGCTATGGCTCCGCGTCTAACGTTTGATGTTTACATCTCGCCAAGGCCTACTTATTGAAAAAATCGTACAATAATGGGTTACTTCAGTGCCGATTTCTGAGCTTTTAATGACGATTTTGGGACACTTTACTGTCGATTTCAAGAAAAATACAATACCATAATACTAATATATATATTTACAAATCCAATTTAGAAATTTCTATACGACGAGGCTTCATTTTGCAAAAACTATTAACCACTTATTCATGGACGTCAATTGCTTATTGAGTTTATGTCCGCGCAAGCCCACCCACTTACTCAAGAGCCGTATCAGCAGTATTGCCAGATTGCCAGACATATTTTTTAAGTGCCTACCTCACGGTATTGGGCCATGGGGGAGGCTATAGCCCCTGTAGCCCCCCCCCCCCCGTAGATCCGCCACTGGCGGGAGATGTTGCGGCCCGGGACGCCAAACAAGCAGTATGAAAGTGACAGGAGGCGAGCTTAACGTCAAACCAAACAAAATTAAACTAAACTTTTCCTCTTAGGCAACCGGCTCTGCTCTAGCTGGGAAGGCCCGGCGCCCGACGCCCTCTCTGAAAACTTTCCGAGTCTAAGTTTTTCCGGGGGAGGCGGCGGTCCCCCTTTCCCCAAACACGCCAAATTATAATATCGATGCCGGGGATACCCGCCAGCTACCGCCGGAACCGTCCGAAAGTCTCGACGAAACAAAATCTCTTTTTAAACGCCTCTGCCTCTGGTAATTGGAGACGCGAAGATTTAACACTCTCCAACAGCATCCCTCGTGCGTTGAAATACACCATATATATTACCGACCATATATGTAAAACAGGCCGTATACAAAAGGACTAGTCCATATGTAAAGGGGCTAAAGATATTAGTCCATATGTATAAGAAGCTTGTCCGTCAACAAACGGTCTAGTCGGTTTGCAAAAGGACTAGTCCTATTATATACGGTCTATCTGCAACTAGACCGTATATCACAGAGAGATTTAAACAAAGACAGAATGTATGTGCAATGTTTTCCGGGCGGTTTCAACGTCCGCGATTTCTGAATTACCCCTTCTTTTTTATATAGACCCATCAAAGAAGGATATTATTACTTTTTGCTGGTACGTAGTATTTTGAAGGAAAAAGGTAATTATTTAGTATAATGTATAGGTACCCTAGATTTTTTCTGCAAAATACATATTAAAAAGAAGGCATATTCTTCTTTAATGGGCCTATATAAAAAAAGAAGGGTAGTTCACTACGATTGCACATACAGTCTGAATGCCAATAGTCCCTATGTTAACGGTCTAGTCCGTATATGAAATGCCATGTCATTTACATACGGTCTGCGCCATTTAGGCCGTATATAACAAAAGTTAAATGGGGAAAGAATTGCAGTTTTGAATGCTCAATCTAATGCTTCTTTTGCATTTTTAAAAAAGGACATGGCTCACTAGATATTTTGTAAAGAGTGATTTTTGCTATTTCATCAGATCTTTGTAGCTCCGTTATTTCTGATTATACAGAAAAACTGTAGAGACAAAAATTGTAGATAATTTTGGGCTTAATATAAGATAATCTAATCCCATTTTTAATGTTGTTTGTGATTTTTGAGATATGACATAAACTTGTGTTTTTTTAAATGTAAATCATAGTTGGCCGTGGCCTTATCAAATGGGCCATTTTTTGAGCTTTCCAAAGATGTAATACTCGGCATAGTTAATGTAAAAAATTAAAAGAGCTATGGCTAATTTTCTGTTTTTTTAACTTTCACATAGTCAGCCATGAAACATTTTCATATTTACGTTCTATTTTATAATTAGGCATATTTCAAACTTTCTAATATTTTGTTTTTAGCTGGTAACAAAATAAAACAAAAATTAAAAAACTCAAACTCAAATTATTATTATTTTAAAAGGTGTTCAAACAATCCACCATTATTATTTATGCAAATATTGCATCTTTTTAAAACTGAATTTGTCGCCTTTCTTAGAGAGCCTCTGTCAATACTGGCAATTGCTTCTAAAACAGCTGCTCTTAATTCATCAATTGCCTCATACTTTATTTTGTACTGTTCCCCACAAAAAGAAATCCAAAACAGACAAATTGGGGTATCGGGGCAGCCAGGAAATATAGGTCTCTTTCTCCCTATGCAACTATTTGCATAGAGCTGATCTAGGTACTTTCTTACGGGCAAATAACTATTTGGTGGAGATCCATCATGATAATTTTTGTTTTATTTTGTTACATTTTGTTACCAGCTAAAAATAAAATATTTGAAAGTTTGAAGTATGTCTTATTATAAAATAGAACGTAATTATGAAAATATTCCTTGGCTGACTATGTGAAAATTAAAAAAAAAATCAGAAAATTTGCCATAGCTCTATTATTTTTTAAAATAACTATGCCGAGTATTATATCTTTGGAAAGCTCAAAAAATGGCCGATTTGATAAGGCCACAGCCAACTATGATTTACATTTAAAAAACACAAGTTTATGTCATATCTCAAAAATCGCAAACAACATAAAAAATTGGATAAGATTATCTTATTAAGCCCAAAATTACCTACAATTTTTGTCTCTACAGTTTTTCTGCATAATCAGAAATAAGGGAGCTACAGAGATCTGATGAAATAGCAAAAAATCACTCTTTGAAAAATATCTAGTGAGCCATGAACTTTTTAAAAATCCAATGGGGACATTAGATTGAGCATTCAAAACCGCAATTCTTTCCCCATTTAACCTTTGTTCTATCTCTGCTAGTTTCCGAGATCCCCATAGTGGTCACCGAAAAAACTCACCCTGTATAATAGATGGCGCGCTTCACATTCACAATTAACAGAGGTTATATTATTATGAAATTTACTAAAAGTACTGAAAAAACAGAATTTGACATCTCAAAGACACATCACACATCCAATTCAGTGTTTTCAGTTGGTTTCTTTAAGTAAATTTCGGAATATATAGCCAGACTGTAACAACCAGACCAGTGCAATGGCAAGCAACCATAAATACACTTGCATATTTCACCAATTTCACAAATTCACCAAAGACACAAAAGTCGGTAATGTTTATAATATAATAATATAATAGGTATAATTATTTGCCCGTAAGAAATTACCCAGATCAGCTCTATCCAAATAGTTGGATAGGGAGAAATAGACCTATTTCCTGGCCGTCCCGATCCCCCGATTTGTCTGTTTTGGATTTCTTTTTGTGGGGAACAGTACAAAATAAAGTATGAGACAATTGTTGAATAATTAAGAGCAGCTGTTTTAGAAGCAATTGACAGTATTGACAGGCGCTCTCTAAAAAAGGCTACAAATTCAATTTTAAAAAGATGCAAAATTTGCATAAATAATAATGGTGGATGGTTTGAACACCTTTTAAAATAATAATAATTCGAATTTGAGTTTTTTAATTTTCGTATGCAAGTGTATTTACGGTTGCTTGCCATCGCACTGATGGTCTGGTTGTTACAGTCTGGCTATATATTCCGAAATTTACTTAAAGTACCTACTGAAAACGCTGAATTTGATGTGTGATGTGTGTCTGAGATGTCAAATTCGGCGTTTTCAGTATGTACTTTCAGTAAATTTCGGAATAATATAGCCTCTGTTAATTGTGAATGTGCCGCGCGCCATCTATTAATACAGATATGTATTAACTGGCGGCCTGCAATATTTACTTTCCAGTCTAGAGTGGAAATGTTATACTTTCCGATCTTTTTTAAGTAATCTGAATATAACAGGTATGGTTGTGAATAAATTTATATAAATTCTGTAAATAATTCTCGCATTTTTTTTCGTAATAAAATCATTCAAAACACAAGTTTTGATACATCAAATAAACGTGAACGTCAATACAATAGTTCATTTTTTCGCCGCCAGCCGTTGAATGAAAATAATCGGTTTAAACTTTAAACCAGAATTGCCAACCTCTCCTGTTTTGAAATTAGTGCGCTCCCCTCAGGAGACACAGCAATTTAGTGAAGCTCTCCATTGGGCTCACTTTCATTCTTCCGAGAGCATACTATTTATTTATTACCGAAAATGTTGGTAAATATTAACTCGGCTCTGAAAAGACAAACAGCCACAGTTGCCTTGTTGTTTTTCAGTTGCGAACATCACCTTCGGCTTGTTTTTTTCCGAAATGAAACAAAAACAATAGCGGTTAGCATCGCGGTGAAGGTTTCTTATAAAATGTTGATTCGTAGTTGTACCTACTAATGAGATCAAAAGAATCTAAGCGACAAATATACAAAAAAACATTTTAAAAACAAGCTTTCATTGAAGCCATGATAAAATAAGTTTAGGTTTTCGTTAAGACAATTCAATTCCAAATTGCGACAAGTTTTTGCAAATTGAAAAGCTTGTCGCGCGAAATGTTGATGAAAGTAGGTACCAATTAATTTTATTGGACAGTGAGTGGTTGATAAGCAAGTACCTATTTGCCAAAGTATGCATTTTTTTCTTTGCAATTCGCGCGACAAGCTTTTCAATTTGCAAAAACTTGTCGCAATTTGGAATTGAATTATCTTAACGAAAACCCAAAGTTATTTTAAAAAGCTTGTTTTTAATTTTTTTTTTGTATTTTCAATTTTATTTTGTGCTTTTTAGTACCTATTTGATTCCCATGTCAGGAGGGTGGTAAAGAAATTTAGTCCGCCATCTTGGGGCGGCCGCCATGTTGTACTTCGTATGAAGTCATTCACCTTATTGTTATCTACCCGTCGAGCCCTTTCATTTGATACCCATGTTGGGTATCAAATAGGTAATCCGCCATCTTGGAGTGGCGGCCATATTGAATTTAGTGTGATGTCACTAACTTTTTCGTTTTCTACTCTTCAAGCCCTTTCAGTTGATACCCATATATTAAGAGGGTTGGTAAAAAATACATCATCCGCCATCTTGGAGCAGAGGCCATATTGAATTGTGTGATGTCACTAACTTTATCGCTTTCTACTTTTCAAGGCATTTCATTTGATACCCATATTAAGGGGGTTGACAAAAATACATCATCCGCCATCTTGGAGCGGTGACCATTTTGAAAGTATTACAATATTGAGTATTGCATATTGTATTGTTACCGGAGCTAAAGGCGTATGCAAAATTTCAGCCCAATCGGATGTCAGGAAGTGGTTATAATTCAGATTGCAAGATTCGATACACATACATACAAACTAACAGGGCAAGTTAATTAAAAGTTTGCAAAAATGCCCATATTTTCTTAATTATTTCGTGTTTCAATATTAAAAAAATAATAGGACTATGAGCAGTTCTAGCAACTGATAATTCAAACGTATTAGTGTTTTTTGCATCAAAAAACCATTGCAGATTTTTTTAAAATTCAAACGAAACCTTAATTTAATAGGTATATGTCATTTAGTGCTGGGCAAGTTTGGTTTTATTTTAAACATTTTATGATGCAGTGACATCATTTGGAACGTGAAACAATGTTACGTACTATGTACTGGCATGTTGGATGCTGGAATTTCACAAAGGGATGTGGCACAAACTCTTAAAACATCCTAGAGTGTTATTAATCGTTTATGGATAAGATACTGAGAAACAGGAGACGTCAGAGAACAGCATACAGGCCGTACAAGGGTAACTACCCTAATTCAGAATGGATTTTTAAGATTGCTAGCCTTGCGAGAGCGCAGTATCACTGCTACGCAATTGGTTATTCAGCTGCACAATACTCACATACTTGTTAGTAACCAAACTGTCCTAAACAGGCTCCATGAAGATCACATTAATGCCCGCCCGCCTGTAAGAGTTCCAGAATTATCACCAGAAAATCGCACAACCAGGTTACAGTGGGTATAAGAACATTTAAATTGGCATCAGCAGGAATGGACTCCGATTTTATTTTCTGACGAGTCCCAATTTGGACTTCAGCAAGATTCAAGGATGGATCATGGTATGAGGCGGTATCAACATCGGCGGAAGAACTAATCTCGTTTGGTTGGGGCGGTGTCTGAATGCCAATGACTATCAAAACAATATTCTTCAGCCTATTGTTGTTCCATATGATGAGAGAATTGGACCAAAATTTCAACTAATAAACGACAATGCGCGTCCTCATGTGGCAAGAGTCGTGCGCGAATTTCTGCAGGACAACTAAATCTCATCGAGCACTTACAGGATATGCTCAGACGAAGACTTTTGGTACAAAATATTGTGTTTCAAACTGACCAAAAACTATTCGAGTGCCCTTCAAATGAATGGAACGCCATCGAACAACATGACATTGATAACCTAGTTCTAAGTATATGCCTCGTAGATTCCGAGCGGTTGTCAACAGTCAACTGTTAATTATATGTGTTGCAAAACATGCATAATTTTCTTTTTCTGGAAACTATGTAAATCTGAAGAACTTATCAATTCTTTTGTGAATTTTGAGACATTAAGTCTATTTAGAGTACTGCTATAATATAAAAAAATATATATGACAAGAAATTGTGTCTTATTTCATAATTTTTACCTTTGTCCCTTTTAGATTCTTTTGATGTGTGTATTTCATTCTCAATATTTCTCAGTTTTAATGCAAGACACACAAGTTATTTTCCACCCTAGTTCTTGAATCGGTTTACATTCCTTGAGACGCCACCTACCGGTTCTATTTCACATTAGATATACCCTTCAGCCAGTTTCTTCCAAGAGCGCACCATTTTATCTATTACTGAAAGTGTCGGTAAACATACTCTCCACGTATGTATTCGGTGTTAGAAAGGCAAACAGTTCCACTTTACCGTGTTATTTTTCAGCTGCCAAACCGCTACCTTGGGCCTTTTTTGCCGCTTTGCCCATTAGATTTCCAAAATTAAACAAAAACAATAACTCGACGCCCCATGTTTTTGCTCCGTTTTTTTTTCAAACCGCGGAATTTGTAAGTAGATTAGGTCAAAAAATAATGCTACAGGGTCTGGCACATACATGCAGGTTGAGTTTTTTTTTATTATCAGTGTGGGGATCTTGGAAACTAGGGAAGATAGAAGGACAGAATTGCAGCTTTGTGGCCCAATTTGACGCGTATTGTGGATTTTTTAAAAGAGTCATGGATTACTAGATATTTAGCAACAAACTAAATTTTTGGCGACTTATTCTAATTCATCTAGCTTCGTTGTTTCTAATTTTAGATAAAAAGTGTAAATACCAAAATTGAAGGGAATTGTGTCCCCAATGCGGTTATCTGACAGCTGCCATTTTCGAGATATGACACAAACTTGTATTTTTTTAAATGTAAACCATAGTTGTTTCCGTTATTTTTTCTGAATAACTATATCGAGTGTTATATCCTTGGAAAGCTCTAAAAAATGACTGATTTTTTTGGAGACCCTGACCAATTATGGTTAGGAAAGTAGGACATGATAACCGCATTGGGGAATCAATTCCCTTCAACTTTGGTATGTACATTTTTTGTCTAAAATCAGAAACAACGAAGCTAGATGAATTGGAATAAATCGCCAAAATTTCTTTTTTCAAAATATCTAGTATCTAAGCCTACAAAACTGCAATTCTTTCCTTCTCTCTATCTCCGCTAGTTTCCGAGATCCACAAAGTGATCATAAAAAAACTCACCCTGATTGTTCTAATCTGAACGTTGTTTTCTTTTTCAGATGCCGCCGCTGCTTTTGAACCGGATTTCTTGTATCCTCTCCAGAATTTGACTGTAGCCCAGGGTAGGGATGCAACATTTACCTGTGTAGTCAACAATCTGGGAGGATACAGGGTGAGTGCAGAGACAGGAAAAGCCAGGGTGTGTATCTTTTATATTTTACATACTGCACCGACGATGCCCTGAAGTCTGACTACTTTATAAAACAAATAAAAATGTCGATAGTCCATTTACCCATTTATATGGAATATTTTCACTTTTACTGCTAGCATGGAACATACTGTTTTTTTTTTCAGAAAAAAAACAATACTCTACTTAATTCCCTATATTTTGAAAAAATTGAGTTTTGGGAAAAAATATTTGATAAAGTTGTTTTTATAAATATGTAGCACGTGTATACTTTATCTAGACATGTTTTTTAGAATCAGTATTCTACTAGGTTAGTATTGGTGAAAAAATTCTTACCTACTGTTTAAAACAAAACTGTCTAAACTAGACGTAGCTCATATTCGGATACATACATTTAAGCCCGAAGTATGAGATACATGATATTATACAGAATTTATATGAAAAATATAAAGTAGTCAACTGAAAGGAGCTGTAGCACCCAGCACATCAGCACTAAGCACCGAGCACTGAGCACAAGTATCTTGGGAGCACCAATGCACCAAATGAAACCAAAAGTTTGCTATGTTTAATTCCTTGCCATAAAAAAGGATTTTTTGCCATAACAGTCACGTGGCAACCGAAAACCACCCCAGCATCATTTTGAACAGGTTTTCTCCAATCAGACTAAACTAATCACAATACACTATCTTCAGAAGGGTCAAGCCTGGAACAAGTTTATAACTAGTAATTTAAGAGGATGTATATTTTTGGTATCGTAAATAAATTCATGCTAATATAACGTATAACCGATCAACAGGAGTTTTTGGGAGAAAAGAAATCGTGTAAGATGAGGAGATAAGCTTAAAACATTTAGAAAACAAGGGACATTTGAACTTATTTTATTAGTTTAAGAAATACGGAGAGGTGCAGCGAATGATCCCGTCTACAGATTTAGACCTGGCCATTTTTCACTCAGAAACGCTGACGTATGTTCCGTTTGTATACGAAATAACATTTCTCGTCAAAATTTACTTTAGTATATACTTAATTTGAAAACATTAACAACATGGTTTTGATTACGTTTGCTAACGTTCGAGCAAAATATATTGGAATATTCTGAGAAATGCGTTGAATGATCCTATCGAAACGTTACACTAAAACCATTTTTCACTTCGGAAACGCTGACCTATGTTTCGTTTGTATACGAAATAACATTTCTCGAGCCAAAGAATCCGTCCAGATAAGTACAAGCGAGCGGCGTCGAAGGTAAATAATGGTAATCTCGTTTGCATAGGAAAGCACCACGTATCACTTCCTTTACGCGTCAGACACAGAATACGCGATATGACTTCCTAGAAATAGGACGCGCAAGGTAGGTTTCTTCGCCGAATGCGTGGCGCTATTTTCGAATCAACATTGCAAATCAACTCCGGAGTTTATAAAAGCTACGCGGAGTAAAAGGAACAACGCTTCGGTTAAATTGTTTTCAATACCCGAACGATTTCTGTATAATGGGATTTGGGTTATTAAAAGGCGGATGCCGCGGAGAATTTGTGCTTTGTGTCTGGGCCAAGCGGACAACGCACAATTTTCCATTTCGTTTTATCTTGTGGGTTCGAACGTTTGCAGGGGAACGCTACTTTCTACAACGCACTCTAAAAGTTTTACCATCCTGTTGCCACAATATTGAAATGAAGTGATATAACGTAACATTTATTTATACCTTATTTATATCCGGGCACTGCCTATTTTATTTAATTGCGTTTGAAAACACAACTAATAGTAAAATAAAAATATCAAATCAAGTTTGATTAAGGTTACAATCGTCTCCTCAAAAAAATGTGTGAAACATAATCCCGATCAAAATGATTAAAAGAGAAACAACACTTAAACGCTTACCTTTGTATATTAACCGGCTCCAAAGGCCGAGAATTCTCCCAGTTAAACACGAGTGACGTCGAAGGTGCATAATGGTAATCTTGTTTACATATGAAAGCTGCGAAGCTCAGCTCGCCTCTCTTGGTCCTGTTTTCCTTTGCGCGTCAGTATACAGTAGGTGAGATACAACTTTCTCGATCTAGATAACGTGTCATTCTTACACAATCGCGTAGCGTTATTTTAGAATTAAAATTGAAAGTTAACACTGGAGAAGTTTATACCAGTGACGCGGTCCACCAGGTAACAATATGCCTTGTGAATTGTTTTTTATATCAGGAACGATTTCTATTTGGTTTTCATCGAAGTTACGTGCTTGTATGATCGGAGAACAATGAAAAATTGTGATTTATTTTTATCTTTCGGAAGCGAGCGATGTATTAATGGACGCCGCATTTTACAAACGCCTCTATTCCGTTTATCAATGCGAACCTCATAAATCTATAGGAGATTATGATCTAATCAAGCTTTTATGTATCATTTTTATATTTTGTGCGTTAATACACCAGTGAAGCGAAATGTGTAAATTGAAAAGATCCACGGTAATATCTATGCTTGTTCGGTCCTTTTGTGGGACGCTATATTATAATTCGCAAAACGAGAAAATTAAATAATGTAAACTAAGCAAGACGAACTTATAGTAGCTAATTTAAAAACTTTAACAGCGTGGGTTTTTATTAGGTTCGCCAACGTTACAGCAAAATACATATATTCGACTGTTCAGAGCGATGCGGTGAATAGTCCCGTCGAAACGTTTCACTAAAACCATTTTTCACTTCGGAAACGCTGACCTATGTTTCGTTTGTATACGAAATAACATTTCTCGAGCCAAAGAATCCGTCCAGATAAGTACAAGCGAGTGGCGTCGAAGGTAAATAATGGTAATCTCGTTTGCATAGGAAAGCACCACGTATCACTTCCTTTACGCGTCAGACACAGAATACGCGATATGACTTCCTAGAAATAGGACGAGCGGGTTTCTTATTTAACAAATAAATAAATATTAAATGTGAATAATTAAGAAATGGAGTAATATCTGTAATAGGCGACGGAATGTAACATTGATAGATGTGTTGACGTGTGAGTTTCGGATTTCTGGCCCACCTATTTCATGTTTCATCGAAATTTGATTTTCTGTCGGCGGCGACGGAGTAGCTGTTTGCGGGGAGGAGGAAATAAAATAAAACGGAATGCTTTAAACGTGTATGGATGTAGTGACGTAAACAATGGAGTAATTAAACAAATAAACTGAGTTTCAGCGCTTTATTTGTTTTGAGTGGAACGGCCCCGGCTAGCGGGCTTGGGAAGGGCGAAAGGGTGCATTACAATTTATCGGGCCATTGATTTGAATAAATGAAAAGTTGGCCCGCGCCTTGGCTCATTACTGCGGGACTGTTTCTTAAATCAGATTGCCGTTCAAGTCTAGGTTAGCTCGGTTCTTTTAAATATCAATTTAAACTGTTCACAGCTCATTAAGTTTCAATTTTACAGCTATTGTCCCATCTGGGTTAAGGCCCCCGGGGTAGCATGCACCCGAATCCTCTCCCCCACGTGTCTACATGTTTTTAACCAATTATTTTAAATGTTCTCCTCGCTATGCATTTTCCGGCCGTCGACGTCGCCCCGACAAAAATAAATTCCCAATTCCTTTTTTCTTAGCAACCGATCTCGGGGAAGCGGAATTGCCGGCGCTGACGATGCCAGACCAAGAAAAGTTATGTTAAACACACAGTCGACTAAATTTCACAAACAAAAAGTCGTCTCCACCAATTTTGTAAATATTTACAGGGTATTATTTAAAGATTGCCCAATCATTTATTTCTTGCGATCTCAATGCACTTATCAGAAAAACGATTGAAAAAATTAAAACGTATGTTTTTAATGTATCACTCTGTATATTATTGGATATTTGAAACCTACCTACATGAAATTGCCAGTCCAGTGACAGTGATATACAGGGTGTTTCATTAAGGGTGAAGAGGTAGCATATGTCAGGAATTAATAGTACTGGAGCCTTGGGGAAAAAAACTTCTTAAGTAAAGTGGTCACGAAAAATCGCCGGAAATTATTTTTAAACGATTTTGTTTCATGGCTTACTAGATGATATATTGATATAATTTTATATCAATACGACAGGTAAAGGTAAGTGAATTAGAAATACGTTTAACGGAATAAAAAGGGAGAAAAATAGTAATTTACGATAACCTCAAGCAGATTTTTATTTATTTCATATGGCATGCTTGACCACAACAAATAAATACCTTCATCTTTCAAATAACATGTTAATAATTATTCTTTTGGCGATAACTCCGAAACTAATGAAGATATCGAATTGAATCTTGGTATTTTTTGTTTATAACAGAATAACACAACAGAAACACTTTTTGATTATAACAGAATAAATATGTCGAAGAGATAGAGCAAAAAATCCTTAACAAAAATTGTCCAGAATTTGCTGAAGAGTGCAATTAAATAATATTTGATATACCTTTATTAGTCATTTTTTTTTGAGAAAACTCATTTTTCAAATTTATTGTTCCGAATAGGTACGCCCCCTAGCGGCCGATCTAAGAACTTACATTACTTAAGAAGATTTTTTTCCCAAAGCTCCAGGACTATTAATTCCTGAGATATGGTAAAGAAATCAAGAGACCAATTCCAACTTTCAAATAGCGTGCGTTTGATTAAGTTTACAATCGTCTCATCAAAAAACGCTTGAAACGTAATCCCGATGTGATGATTGATCTCATGAAAATGATTAAATATGACAGGGCTAAAACGATTTGTTCTAATACCACAAAAATTGAGAAGGAAATTAAACATATCAAACGTTCTTAACGCCATAAAGTTAAAATAGTATAATGCTGCAAATATTATATTCGTCACTGACCGAGGTTAAGCTCACAAAAACGAAACACATAACTATATAAATTGAAAACCAATATAATCTTGAAAAATGTACTGGAATTATCACAAATTTATTTGGGTATAAGGGATGCAAAAATGTATATTTGTACATTTGGGTTTTTAGTGGGTTTTTAACCACGTCTCAAATGTCATTTAGTGCCACGCATCTGAGTATATATTTACAAAATTTGTGGAGATGACTTTTTGTTTGTGAAATGTAGTCGACTGCGTTTGGGTGTTGTCTCCCTTTTAGAGTAAACTTAATAGAAGATTCTTGTGAGTTTATAAAATCATCATCATAATAAATATGTCATAATATCTCCATCAAATATTTTAGGTTGATGAACATATTATCTATAGTCAACTCATTTTATTCAAAAACTTCCATGAATAAATTGCTTATGAATGGCGATAAAGGAGACCCCAGATAAATAATTATTTTAATTTTAAACGCAAAAAATCAAATAATTCTTCGAACAACCCGACGGGTCATTCGCCGCATGGCAACATCATTTAAAATGTTTGACGCCGGTGCGTTTGTAAACCCAATCAAACCCAGCTTATTCGCGAGTTAAAATTAGCTTTAAAGTTCAACTTTAACTCTCTTCTTTCGTTTGCGAATATAATTATTCAGCGTATCATTTACAATATCTAACACAGTATTGAAACGACACCGTAATGTTCTAAAACAAGCTATTGATTTACGTTTATATCGTTTCAAACGTGTGTGTGCTGAAAAAGATAAAACGAAGTCAACAGTCTTGCGTTGTCCGCTTTGCCCAGATACAAAGCACAAAGTCCTCCGCGGCATCCGCCTTTTAATAAGCCAAATCCCATTATACATAAATCGTTCGGGGCATTGGAAACAATTTAACCGAAGCGTTGTTCCTTTTACCCCGCGCAGCTTTTATAAACTCCCCGGAATTGATTTGCAATGTTGATTCGAAAATAACTCTAGGCATTCGGCAAAGAAACTTACCTTGCGCGTCCTATTTCTGGGAAGTCATATCGCGTATTCTGTATCTGACGCGTAAAGGAAGAGATACGTGGTGCTTTCCTATGCAAGCGAGATTACCATTATTTACCTTCGACGCCACTCGCTTGTACTTATCTGGACGGATTCTTTGGCTCGAGAAATGTTATTTCGTATACAAACGAAACATAGGTCAGCGTTTCCGAAGTGAAAAATGGTTTTAGTGAAACGTTTCGACGGGACTATTCACCGCATCGCTCTGAACAGTCGAATATATGTATTTTGCTGTAACGTTGGCGAACCTAATAAAAACCCACGCTGTTAAAGTTTTTAAATTAGCTACTATAAGTTCGTCTTGCTTAGTTCACATTATTTAATTTTCTCGTTTTGCGAATTATAATATAGCGTCCCACAAAAGGACCGAACAAGCATAGATATTACCGTGGATCTTTTCAATTTACACATTTCGCTTCACTGGTGTATTAACGCACAAAATATAAAAATGATACATAAAGCTTGATTAGATCATAATCTCCTATAGATTTATGAGGTTCGCATTGATAAACGGAATAGAGGCGTTTGTAAAATGCGGCGTCCATTAATACATCGCTCGCTTCCGAAAGATAAAAATAAATCACAATTTTTCATTGTTCTCCGATCATACAAGCACGTAACTTCGATGAAAACCAAATAGAAATCGTTCCTGATATAAAAAACAATTCACAAGGCATATTGTTACCTGGTGGACCGCGTCACTGGTATAAACTTCTCCAGTGTTAACTTTCAATTTTAATTCTAAAATAACGCTACGCGATTGTGTAAGAATGACACGTTATCTAGATCGAGAAAGTTGTATCTCACCTACTGTATACTGACGCGCAAAGGAAAACAGGACCAAGAGAGGCGAGCTGAGCTTCGCAGCTTTCATATGTAAACAAGATTACCATTATGCACCTTCGACGTCACTCGTGTTTAACTGGGAGAATTCTCGGCCTTTGGAGCCGGTTAATATACAAAGGTAAGCGTTTAAGTGTTGTTTCTCTTTTAATCATTTTGATCGGGATTATGTTTCACACATTTTTTTGAGGAGACGATTGTAACCTTAATCAAACTTGATTTGATATTTTTATTTTACTATTAGTTGTGTTTTCAAACGCAATTAAATAAAATAGGCAGTGCCCGGATATAAATAAGGTATAAATAAATGTTACGTTATATCACTTCATTTCAATATTGTGGCAACAGGATGGTAAAACTTTTAGAGTGCGTTGTAGAAAGTAGCGTTCCCCTGCAAACGTTCGAACCCACAAGATAAAACGAAATGGAAAATTGTGCGTTGTCCGCTTGGCCCAGACACAAAGCACAAATTCTCCGCGGCATCCGCCTTTTAATAACCCAAATCCCATTATACAGAAATCGTTCGGGTATTGAAAACAATTTAACCGAAGCGTTGTTCCTTTTACTCCGCGTAGCTTTTATAAACTCTCCGGAGTTGATTTGCAATGTTGATTCGAAAATAGCGCCACGCATTCGGCGAAGAAACCTACCTTGCGCGTCCTATTTCTAGGAAGTCATATCGCGTATTCTGTGTCTGACGCGTAAAGGAAGTGATACGTGGTGCTTTCCTATGCAAACGAGATTACCATTATTTACCTTCGACGCCGCTCGCTTGTACTTATCTGGACGGATTCTTTGGCTCGAGAAATGTTATTTCGTATACAAACGAAACATAGGTCAGCGTTTCCGAAGTGAAAAATGGTTTCAGTTAAACGTTTCGACGGGACTATTCACCGCATCGCTCTGAACAGTCGAATATATTATGTATTTTGCTGTAACGTTGGCAAACCTAATAAAAACCCACGCTGTTAAAGTTTTTAAATTAGCTACTATAAGTTCGTCTTGCTTAGTTCACATTATTTAATTTTCTCGTTTTGCGAATTATAATATAGCGTCCCACAAAAGGACCGAACAAGCATAGATATTACCGTGGATCTTTTCAATTTACACATTTCGCTTCACTGGTGTATTAACGCACGAAATATTAAAACGATACATTGAAGCTTGATTAGATCATACCCTCCTATAGATTTATGAGGTTCGCATTGATAAACGGAATAGAGGCGCTTGTAAAATGCGGCGTTCATTCAAACATCGCTCGCTTCCGAAAGATAAAAAATTCATTGTTATCCGATCGTACAAAAAACATAACTTCGATGTGAACCTAATCGAAATCGTTCCTGACATAAAAACAATTCAAAAAGCACATTTTTACCTGGTGGAGCGCGTCACTGGTATAAACTTCTCCTTGCAATTTTAATTCTAAAATAACGCTACGCTCATGTGTACGAAACACGCGTTATCCAGATCTAGAAAGTTTTATCTCACCTACTGTATACTGACGCGCAAAGGAAAACAGGACCAAGAGAGGCGAGCTGCGCTTCGCAGCTTTCATATGCAAACAAGATTACCATTATTCACCTTCGACATCACTCGTGTATAATTGGGAAAATTATAGGCCTTGGGAACCGGTTTCTATACAAAAGAAAGGCTGGTAAGCGTTTGAGTGCTGCCTGCCTTTTAATCATTTAGATGAGATCAATCACCACATCGGAATTACGTTTCAAACATTTTTTGAGGAGACGATTGTAAACTTAATCAGACGCACGCTATTTGAAAGTTGGAATTGATCTCTTGATTTCTTCTTTTAGGACTATTTGTGTTAGCAAACGTAATTAAATAAAATATGCAGTGCCCAGATATAAAGTACACAAAGTAGGTAGGTATTACCTTGTACCACTTTCAGTGTAATTAATTCGTCAAAATATTTTATAGAAGAAAGAAGATAGGTTTCTTGAAGAAACTAATAAAAATGTTACGTTGTATCACTTCATTTCAATATTGTGGTAACAGGATGGTAAAACTTTAGACTGCGTTGTAGAAAGTAGCATTCCCCTTCAAACGTTCGACCCCACAAGATAAAACGAAATCGAAATTTGTGCGTTGTCCGCTTGGCCCAGACACAAAGCACAAAGTCTCCGCGGCATCCGCCTTTTAATAACCCAAATCCCATTATACAGAAATCGTTCGGGTATTGAAAACAATTTACGTTGTTCCTTTTACTCCGCGTAGCTTTTATAAACCTCTCCGGAATTGATTTGTAATGTTAATTCGAAAATAACGCTACGCCCGCTGTAAAGAAACTTGCTCGTCCTATTTCTAAGAAGTCATATCGCGTATTCTGTATCTGACGCGTAAAGGAAGAAATACGCGATGCTTTCCTATGCAAACGAGATTACCATTATTCACCTTAGACGTTACCCGCTTACACTTATCGGGAGGATTCTTTGGCTCGAGAAATGTTTCGTATATAAACGAAACATGGGTCAGATTTTTCAAGTGAAAAATGATCCTCAGTTTAACCTTTCGATAGGATCATTCGCCGCATCTCTCTGAATATTCGAATATATTTTGCTCGAACGTGAGCAAACGTAATCAAAACCACGTTGTTAAAGTTTTCAAATTAGTATACAGGATGATTTTTTAAGGTCTACCACCGCCATTTTCTCGCTTATTTTACGCCCTACAAAAAAAAGCGTAAGAAACAAAAATGTTGCAATTTTGGACAGCTAAGTGGTGCTGTAAAAGAAATCGGCATCCATGGCCAACTTGTCGCGCAATATTAAAAAACCTCAAATTGAGCAAAACTATTAATAACTGTGGAATGTTTATTTTAAGAGACAGAGGAAAACTTTTATATTGAAAATTGATGGCACTGAGAAGCTTTATCCATCCACGTAGTCAGATAGTTTCAGCAAATTACACAGGGTCTTCGGCTCTCTTGAGGCTATGAAAATGTTTTTGTTTATTTCTTATTAAGCGATTTTCTCGCTTATTTTAGGCCGCACAGCAAATACGTAAGAAAACAAAATATGGCAATTTTGGTCAGCGAGGCGACTTTAAAAAAGGAATGGGCCTCCATGCCCAACTTTTCGCGGTGTACTAAAAAAACTTTAAATCCAGAAAAATTTTCATGGTCTCAAGAGAGCCGAAGACACTGTGTAATTTCATGAAACTATCTGACTACGTGGATGGATAAAGCTTCTCAGTGCCATCAATTTTCAATATAAAAGTTTTCCTCCGTCTCTTAAAATAAACATTCCACGGCTATTAATAGTTTAGCTCAATTTGAGGTTTTTTTAATATTGCGCGACAAGTTGGCCATGGATGCCGATTTCTTTTAGCACCACTTAGCTGTCCAAAATGCAACATTATTGTTTCTTACGCTTTTTTTGTAGGGCGCAAAATGAGCGAGAAAATCGCGGTGGTAGACCTAAAAAAATCATCCTGTATACTAAAGTAAATTTTATGACGAGCCTATCAATGTTTATGTGCATTGCATTTTGAATTTAAGATTTATTATCTCGTTTTTCCGATACAATTTACTATCTTGGATTTTATCCAAGCTGAATACTTCTAACCAGTCAAATATCCGTACAAACTCCGATATGTGATACAATTTCTCGCCGAATCCGAAGCCCTTGTAAAGTAATCCTCAAAGTTAAAACTAAATTAACCAAGTTTAAAAAGTCAGAGCGCGAATATAAAAGAAAGCGCTGTTTAAAAATGTCGTCGTAATTTTTCCAAGAAACTAAATAGGTTTTCCGGTATACAGATTCATAAACACAAACTTCAATTTTCCACTACATAGTGCAGTTTATCTGCTGCTGTCAAGACTGCAAAGTTTCCGGGAACTAAGTCTTTGGGACCTCGGAGAAGTTTATTCTCGAATGCAGTCGGAAATCCCTGGTCGAATACTAAGCAAATTAAAAAAACTATCAAAAGGGACACGGACGTTTTTTTTTTCGAATCTAAACTATAGCAAACTTTTGGTTTGATAACCCACACACAGGTAGCAAATAGTTTGTTAAAAATAGCTTTTCCATATTTATTTGTGTTGCTGATACAGATTAAAAGTAACTTCGATTCCATAAAAAGGCGAATAAATATGGTTTAGCATGACTGTCAAAGCAAAACTGATAACACCATTATTTCATATAAAGGGTGTTCAGATTTGATCCAAAACACCACTGTAATAAGTATTATTATGCGCTGCACGATTTTGAATTTGTGTGTGTGTGTATAGTCCAAAGCACGAAAGAAAACGTTTCTAAAGAATGCGGGCAGCGTTGCGAGATTTCCTATACGAGTAGTCGTTATTTATTGGCGAATACAAGTTTTATCATATTGAAGCCGAATTTCTGAACTCTGTTGTACCGAAAAAATAAAGCTCGCATCACGGGACCACCACTTACCCATTTTTGTTTATCATTTATTTTGAACGCGGTGTGATAAAACACCTATTATATTTTTTTCAACATCGTCGCGTCTTCCATCGCCTTTGAAATACGGCAACACAGCACTTCTGCGAAGGAGTCAGCTGGCAAAACCAGTTAGCCAACGCGTTTTGTGCCTGTTTCTATAGTACGTAAAGTTAACTGCGTATTTGGGCTACCATACAGACCTCATTTTTTAGGCCGCTGGCAAGTTTTTTCCGCCGGCTCAGAGAGCTCAGCGTTTCGTATGTTCGGGAGTTAACGTGTGCAAAATGAGTAAACAGGGAAGAACGTTGCATTCTCAAGCACGAGAAATAATTGCCAACGTTATAAGGGTTTGCCTTCCTCCATAATCTAAGGCATCACCGTTAAGAATAATATTAACAATAAATTAAATAACAATTATATGAAAATCAAGTCAGTGAGTTACACAAAATTGAGCTACGCCCCTGAACTGTGACTAATTCTATAATATTTGCGAGTTCTTCCCCCTTACGTCGCACGCATTCTGTCGTAAAGAGGACTATAGGAAGTGTATAACTGTTCCACTTCCTGCTATGATTTTTTTTCGATGGGATTTTTTAGAAAATGAAAATGTTTTTTTTATCGGAAATCAAACCGCAATGTCCCAATTTTTATTAATTTACTTCATTTTATTAATTTACTTCGCCAAATAACAATTCTACAGTGCCACCCACACACAAAAATTCGTCAAAATCGTGCAGCGCATTAAAATTTACAGGGTTGTTCCGGATCAAATCTGAACACCCTGTAGGTATATACGCCTATATGTGTGTATCTTATAACATCGACTATACCTAGTCTATTTCAAAATCACATTTGGTTTCTGCATTTGATTATATAAATTTGTGGTTTGAATTTGAATTTTTGGATTCTCCAGACTATTCACATGTTCAAAAATAATATGCCGTACTTTCACCGTTTTAGTAGTAGTAGTTTCAGTCGTTGGCGGGGGGGGGGGGGGGGGCGACTGAAAAGCGGTGCGGGACTACTGTGTACTCCCCCCGCCAACGACTGACAAACCTAGCTGGACGCACGGCGCACGGCGAAGCGCGGCCTATTCCCCTATGTCTACTAAAACGGTGAAAGTACGGTATGTATCTCATCAGGGAAATCAGTAATGTTTTGACAAATTTTGTAAGTAGCATAATTTGAGAAATATAAAAGTTTTCACGTTCAGCACTGGAGAACAAAAAATGTAAACTGTATTATTGGAAAATAAGTTTTCTGCAAATAGCATTCAATAAACTATCGCAGAACTGAAATTGTTTCAACGTGATTTTTTCTGTGAAATTTAAAATACAGGGTGATTCAGTTTTTATCTGCAACACTTCAACAGGTGATAGAAAACCAAAAAATAACCGCACTTTCTTCTATAACTATATCATTTTAAGGCCTTATAAAAAAGTTACAGGGTGTTAAAGTTGCAAGAAATATGTGGAATTTATTGAATATTTTACAAACTAGTTCAGAGATTTAAGTCATATTTGGTACACGTTATAACGGCATGGGTTAGCATAAAACCTGTTAATATCAACCATCTTCAACAACCAGTGGCGTAGAAATGGGTAATTAGTATAATTTATTTTAGAAAAAAAATAGAACCACCTTTTATAGCAATAAAATGTATTCAAATTCTTATGTAAATTTTTATTGTAAACAAAAACGTTCTCTTAGCATTTTTTCATATGTATCATGGTTTCATAGCAAATTTGATTTTTTTGTATTATTTCGGGGTACTTCTGAAAAATTAACTTAAAACTTTTCTCCATAAGTAACACTCAAAGTAGAAAAAATGTGTTTATTACTTTAAATACAGTAACTTTTCCCAATAAACTTACCCATTCAAGGTTTTACTTTTCAAAATACAGAGCGTAACATTAATTATATCTTCCTTAAATGTTTTAGACCCTGTATCTTCAAAAGTATAGCCTTAAATAGGTAACTTTATTGGAAAAAGTTACTTTATTTCAGGTAGCAAACACATTATTTCTACTTTAAGTGTTACTTATGGAGCAAATTTTTTAGATAATTTTTCAGAAGTACCCCGAAATATTATGAAAAAATCAAATTTGCTATGAAACCATGACACATATGAAAAAATGCTAAGAGAACGTTTTTGTTTACAATAAAAATTTACATAAGAATTTGAATACATTTTATTGCTATACAACGTGGTTCTATTTTTTTTTCTAAAATAAATTATACTAATTACCCATTTGTACGCCACTGGTTGTTCAATGTTTGATATTAACAGGTTTTATGCTAACCCATGCCGTTATAACGTGTAGCAAATATGACTTAAATATCTCAATTAGTTTGTAAAATATTCAATAAATTCCACATATTTCTTGCAAATTTCACACCCTGTAACTTTTTTATAAGGCCTTAAAATGATATAGTTTATACAAGAAAGTGCGGTTATTTTTTGGTTTTCTATCACCTGTTCAAGTGTTGCAGAATAAAACTGAATCACCCTGTATAAAGTAGAGAGCTAAAGTTCTATATTAACTTTCTATGTTATATCAGCTTCCAGAATTTCTAGACTATGGTTATATGCATAATAATACTGCAAGTTATTAGAACTCGACAACTGCAATAATACAAATAGTAAACACAATCTCATTTCATCTTTGTTTTTATTTTTTATTTATAATCGTTGATATAACGTAGAAACACACCACAACTGCATAGTTCCATTTTGAATGGAATGATAAGTAAGGTGGCTCACCATACATAGAACAAAATTGAACATTTAATGTTCTGTACATAAATATTTTCTAACAAAATTAGGTGCAAAGCCGTTTTAAGGGATGCCCAATCCGTGCCGTAACCTAATATATGATGATTTGTTCAATTTTGACCCAAAAATATGTCGTACTAGGGCTTGTTTTTTTTTCAATAAAATGTGCCGTTTTTAAACAACATTAAATTCTTTGACCCCCAAAAAGAGTAGGAGTGCAGCAAATACATGTATAAATAATTACGGGACATCCTATATAATATTTTCATGCTGAATCGTGAAAACACCTGTATCATATTTTACCCAGACAAAATATAATTATTAGACCAATAATAACAGGTACCTGTCGTGGTCTGCACACCTCCGAAGGACCCATACATAATTTCCATTAGATATTGGAAACTAGTTTGGTGTTGCCAATTACCTAAGCATTTTGTCCCATATGCCACAAGCCATTTCTTTTAAAATTATAATGGGGACGCTAAATATTCATTTTGTTTAATAACAATAATATTCAAATAAAAAACCCAACACAATTTATCGTATATATCGTGAATGGTACCTATAATTCTACATGGCAATCCAATCAAATTTACCAAACAGCAAACAGGTTGTATTTCTCTATTTATTCCCTAGTTATACCAAAGTCTAGAGAATACTATAAGTCGGATCACTCCTTTGAAGTAGTCGAAAAGCCGCCGATTTTTTGCGACCGGTCGTAAATTAATGTCAGCTCACCACTCCGTTATTTATGAGGGTGGACTATCCAAAACACCGTAAAGCTGGTTACACCATGTTATACGAGAACACCTATATATTGACTTCCCATTATGCACAATAGGAGTAATAGGTATAATGAAAGGAGCATAATATGTATAATAAAAATGCAGATAACTTAGTGACGACAAAAAAAGACTTTTCCAGAGGTGTACCATTTTTTTATTGAAAGAATATGATGGCTGACCCCCGTCTCTCCGGCACTGGGGGAAGTAGATGGTCTGAATTATTTTTAATTTATAGTATTTAATGACAGTTTAAACTGTACCAAATATCTTGCCTTAACTGTCTTCCTTTAGGAAAAATACAAGAAAACTTGAAAAAAATATTGAACTTTGACATCCTGTATATCGAAAACCGCTAGGATTTCGACACATGTTTATATGAGAAAATCCCATTTTTTGAAATTTTCTAGCAGTTTTTAAAGTATTGCTGATAAAGTTTGGACCACCCTGTATAATATTATGCATAATCCGAGTACTATGTAATAATAATAATATAATATTTCGATGACTATAGAAATAATGAATTAAGACATTTTTCTTAATTATACGTCAAACTAAATCTTACCTTTCAGGCTCTTTACGAATTCGAAAAAAGGACACACAGATTTTGAATTGCTTTTACAGCCATCCGCACTGCAATAAGAACCGTGATAAACCATCACTACTCAAAATTGGCAGCGGTATTGGATATAATTTACGCGCACCCGGTACAATACGAAGCACACCGTTCCGAAGAGACACTGTGTAACAAAGTGACGCTCGAAATCGCCCGCTCAGCGGGATATCGATCGAGGGCTTAGGCGAAGGGAGCGGGATCGGGCAGGAGGGAAATATTTGTTTACACAGGCCAAGTGAGCGGACTTATACTATGCTCTAGACTTTGGTTGTAACTATATTTTGTCTGGGTTATTTTACTTTATTACCACTGTAGAAAATTAGAGAATGCACCAATTTAAAAACCTGTCGGTACGAGATGCCGCTTCACTCTTCTTTTCACGATTTTGGCTAGGTGGCTTGGATAAAGGCAGACACCAAAGCCATATTGGCGATCCACGAACACGTGATCACAAACAACGCGAGGCTGTCTGTCACCCACAACGATCTGAACACTTGGACGCTTAACATAAGGAACGTTAAGCGGGAAGATAGAGGACAATACATGTGCCAAGTTAATACGGACCCTATGAAGATGCAGGTGAGTACAGAATAATTTAAATGACGGAGAGCGTAATGAAACAGGCAGGTAGATCGTTGGTTTGTTCCTTAGACAAGGAAAGAGGGAGGACGTCTAATAGCGCCCGCGGCCGGGACACTTCACTGGGGGTGATGTAAAATCAAAAATATTATTATTTTGTGGCACAACTTTTTATCTACAGCCGCTTCGTTTTTGAGATACAGGATGTTTGAATTCTCAAAAATTTTTACATTTTATTTTTATTTTTCCAACCGTTAAAGGTATTTAAACGAAATTTGGTACATGCATTGATCAAGTGTCACAAAATGTGATAATACCAAGGTCCCAAAATATAGCCAGTGGTGGAGATACACTACATTTGTTTTATCAAGAAAAATTCTGACACGGCCCTGTAGAGCTTTTTTTTCTTCTAAGCAAAAACCGTCTCTTGGGTTTTTTTGTATCTGCCATAGTTTCACGGTACCTAAATTTACATTTTTGTTCAGTACTGGCCAAAGAGAAATCTAAAATGACATTTTTTTCAAATTAAATAAATTATTTTTTGCATTCCATAAAAGCAATAAAAGATAAATTAATTTTCCCGTAGAACTTCGGCAGATACAAAAAAAGTCAAGCGACAGTTTTTGCTTAGAATAATGAATAATATTCAAGGGTATTGTATACCCATATCTCCGCCACTGGCTACATTGGGAACTTGGTATTACCCTATTTTGTGACACTGGATCAATGCATGTTGTGTACAAAGTTTCGTGTAATTATCTTTAACGGTTGAAAAAATAAAAAATAAAACGTTAAAATTTTTGACAATTTAAACATCCTGTATTTCGAAAACGAGGCGGCTGTGTATAAAAAGGTATTCAAAAAATAGTAATATTTTATGATTTTCTGTTGAAGTGTCCAAGAATAAAACTAAATTGCCTTGTAGGTATTTCAATAGGACATCCGGGTACGGTACCCCATTTTGCCCCATCTCTAATACCCCATTTTGCCCCGACGCACGTTTTACAATAAAATATAAATAAAATTTACAACGACAATTATTTTTCGATAAAATGATTTAGATTAATCATACTCAATAATAAGTTTAATTAAGCAATAAAACTCACATCGAAAATCGTATAAAAACTGTATTTATCTTGGAAAAACGTAAACACGAGTTTTAAAACACGGGAGCTGTTGTACTCCCAACAATAATTTCACTCACCGAATTGACTTGACCGGGGGCGTGGTCTTGCATCGAAAAGAGGTGGAAGGGGGACATGTAGATTTGAAATTTGGCTGCTTCAGTTAGGCTGTATCTAGTAAAAATACTCGTACCCCGTTATACCCCGGTACCCCATATTGCCCCGCATTCCCCTATCACAAAAATGTTAAAAATGAAAAGGTAGTTAATTTTTACTTACCTACTTGTAATTTGAAATATTGATAGGTATTTATTTGCAGATAATTTCCCAAATGTAAAGCTTAGTATCAAGTGCTGAAATATATTTATTTGTGGCGATTTCCAACCAATCAAAATAAAATAAATAATGCACCCCCATGGAAACCAGCCCATATTTTATGAAACTATGATAATCAATTAAGAAATTTTCAATAAAAACGATGTTAAAAAATAATTATATATTGGTCCTACTTACAAACAAAACAATGCACTTTATCATACTAAAAGGTAGAAGGAATTTGATACGTTAAATTGAGAATAATAAAGTTTTAGGGCATCTTTCAAAAGTAGCTTGTTAAATATTTACCTGTAAAACGAAATCACGAGCTCTTGCTTTTCACTTCTGCTTTTGAAACAAACGCTGAACAATACACTATCGTAAGAGCATATTTTCCCCTTAATCACTGTTACTTTTAATTCACAAATTCTCGAAATTACCTCACTGGCTTTGTTTGTTTTGTTTTGTTATAAAATGGCCACCATTCAAAACGACGTAACAAAATCTATACACGGCAGGGTTGGCCAGCGCGTGGTCCTCTCTCTTTCCTTGTCTAAGGTTTGTTCCAAACAATAGTTAAAATCAACCACATGAGTCATAATAAAAAGGAACTTCAGTGCCGAGGTACATATTATATTTTTCTTGAAATCGTCAGTGAAGTGTCCCAAAATCGTCATTAAAAGCTCAGAAATCGGCTCTGAAGTAGCCCATTATTGTACTACTTTTTCAATAAGTAGGCCTTGGCGAGATGTAAACATCAAACGTCAGACGCGGAGCCATCGCCCGTCAAAAGTGACCAAATATTCAAAACCCGGCCAATAAAGGCCCATTTAACTTTTCGTACACATTGCGAAATTATTACCTATAGCAGCGCAATCCTTCAGTATAAATATTTTAGTAGGTTTGAATATCAATCTATTTTTCATAGAGGCTGCACATCAAAAGCAAGAACTTATAATAATATAATTTGCGGAATAACACTACTTGGAATAGAGATAAACCCTTGGACATTCAAAGACAAGGGATTATCTAGGTACATCCCTACAGGTTAAATTAGTTAAGTCTATCTCTCAAACATTGCGAAACACTTAATTGTAGAGTAGATTTTCGACTGAATTCTGTAGTTTGCGAATTTTATAATGTGCGAGTTTAACGCAAAAAAACTCTTATAATATTTTAAAAATACATGTGTTAACGATGCGACTAGGGAAATGAAAATAGTTCGAGAGAATATAACATCAAAAACTTGTTTTGAAAGCACGAAAATATTGACAATAGTTTCTCTTATTTCCCTTTAAATATATAAATAAAACTTTCTTTCCCTTTCAGAAGTTAAAAAGTTCGGGTATTCCGAAGTTTCGGCGAAAACTTATTAAAAGGGATTTTACACATGTACAACTCAATTCGAAAAGTTCAATTGTTGTATTAAAATTCGATTTTTGGACAAAACATAAATAACAGGGCAGGGCTGAACGTGCAGAAAGGATCACATACATTTAAAGGTTACTTTGGGACTATTTTTCATATCGCAGTTTTAGATTTATCATTCCTTCTAGATTATGCAAATAACCAAGAATATACCCAGATCAATCACCTCTGGTTATCTCACCTCTCCCTGTAACAAAGGACGACTATACACGAAAAGGTTTCAACTTTTAAATAAAATCCTGCCTTGCTGAAATCGCATTTTTTTGTTGAATAATGGTAGGGCTTTTTTATTGAAGCTTGATTTTCAAAATATGTGTACTAGGGAAAGTCATTTGTTTGTTATTCTGATAAAATTGCAATTTTTCTAATAGAAAATTGGCATATCTGATGTAAATCGGGCTTCTCTAACGTAGTTCGATGCAGTGATAGTGATGTAACAGATATATTTTTTTCGGTATCTAGATACAGATACAGATACTGTCTGGCAGATGTATCTACAGGGTGACATAGAAAAAAGTACATTACATAGTGCCACACCATAGAGGACACTAAAATAAGAAAAAAAGTTCCTATGAACATGGGTCCGCAAGGCCTTCGGTTAAAAGATACGGGGTGTTGAATTGTAATTTTTTTTATTTATTTGCAAAAACAATCATAAATACTTCAACAATTAAATTGTAATGGTATGATGAAAAATATGATTAATTAAAACAAAACATTAAGGTTTTAGAAGATGTTCAAATTGTTGCCCTTGTACTTCAATACATTTTTCCATTCTGCTTCTTAATGATTGACGGCATCTTTGAAATATTCCTGGGTCATTACGAAATCTATCTGCCGATTCCATAATTCTTATCCATAACTGTGCTTCATTATGTATTTCTACAGCATAAACTTCATTTTTCATAAATCCCAAAAATCGAGGGGATTAAGGTCGGGACTACGAGCTGGCCAGGGTACAGTACAGGCCCTCCTCGACCAATCCACGCATTTCCAAATCTCCTGTCCAAATATTCCTTTGCCACTCGAGAAAAGTGAGCTGGCGCCCCATCATGCATGTAATACATTCTTCCAGTAATGGCCAATGGGACATCCTCTAATAATGTGTTTAAATCATTCTCCAAGAAATTTCGATACAGTGCACCTGTCCATCGATTGGGCAATCGAAATGGGCCAATTAAGTAATTGTCGATTATACCTGCCCACACATTAATAGAAAACCCATATTGGTGACTTCGAATTACAGTTTGATGAGGATTTTCATCACTACAATAGTGCATGTTATGTAGGTTCAGAATACCATCACGACTAAAACCAGCTTCGTCAGTAAACAAAATTGATGAAATAATGTTTTGTCTTTGGTTTTGCAACCATTCGCAAAATTGTACACGAGGAAAAAAGTCATGTTGCAATAGTGAATGAATTTTTTGGAAATGGTATGGGCGAAGAAGTTGTTCTTTCAAAATTTGTCTAACTGATTCACGGTTAACGTTTCGCACCGCTGAACTTATTTTCCTGGTGCTTGTTCTCGGATTATTTTCTACCATTCGTAAAACAGTTTCTTCGTTTTGCACAGTGCGAGGAGTTCTGGAAACCCCACTATTCACTTTTGGTTTTCTAAAACAGCCGTCTTCTCCCAAAAGCCTATGCACATCAATAAATGTTCGAACATTAGGAACTTGTTTTAAAGGATATCTTTCTTGATAGATACGTTGAGCTTCGTAAGAATTTGATCTAGCTTCGCCGTAACACATAATCATGTCCCTGTATTCTTCAAAAGTATAGTGAACCATTTTTGAAATCAATTTTGAATCATCAAAGAGAAAACCAATAAAAAACTTAAACAAGAACACAAAATACCTACTACCTAATAACAATTATTAAATTAGTTTGACAAGTGTCATTATGACACATTATTTCATTGTTACTTATCATTGTTTTTGCAAAGGTTACTTTGATGCTTTTTAAATAAGTAATTTGCATGCATTGTCGGCTTTAGATGCATTTGTACTGGAACCATTGCTTCTAGCGACTTGGACAAGGTATACCTTTCGTAAGTATAAAAGATGGGATAACATTTTTTCAGTCGAAAATAACATACACTGTATAGCAAAAAAGTTAGGACCGATTCAATAGAGATGGAACCCTGTAATGTAGAGCGTATTTGAATTTAGCATGATAAAAAAAACCTGTATACCACATTTTATCCATTTCTTGCGTCTCTGGCTAAAGATATTTGTAAAAAACAAAACAAAAAAAATTACAATTCAACACCCCGTATCTTTTAACCGAAGGCCTTGCGGACCCATGTTCATAGGAACTTTTTTTCTTATTTTAGTGTCCTCTATGGTGTGGCACTATGTAATGTACTTTTTTCTATGTCACCCTGTAGATACAGATACCGATACATTTTTCCAAAGTATCTGGGTACAGATACAGATACGTTAAAAAGTATCTAGATACTTCCAGATACATTCAAATACTATCAGTTAATTAAGAAAATTTCAGACCTCATAAGGCAATCAATATACTTACCTACTTAGATATTTATGAAACAGGTGTGTGTATAGGTAAAGTAGAACTGTTTAGACGAGTGAAGTTTAGATTGTCACTAATTAAAACAAGTTGTGGGTTAGTAGTTTACCGCCAAAGTGAGCACTGATGTAGGTGCTTTATGTACGGCATTTTAAAAAATCACTAAATCACACCCCCATTTTTTTATTTGTATTCCAAAATATTGGTTCAGCGTAACTAAAAAAGTACCTAGTATTTCAGCGAAAATCGTGTAATTTTATTGGTTCATATTCGTAGCCGTTGAATTCTCGAAATAAGATCCTTTTTTAAGGGTCTAAAAGGAGTTGCATATGGCACGCCTATGGAGCCTCCGGTGCAGATTCAGCAAACTTCGCCTTATCTCATCTATTGTAATATACGTTGTTGTTGTACAGAACTTTCATGAATATTCTAATATATTTCTTATTATGTTCCTTAGTATTTAATAATACGCGTGCGTTGTAACAATTTAAGACGATATCATGCACCTAGGGATTCCTTGCCGTGTTGTACGAAGGCTCACTTTGAAGGTTTTTATCAGAATTCAGAAAAAAGAAGTGTCGACTACAGTGGCGCAACGAGGGGGGGCTGCCGGGCTGCAGCCCCACCCCCCCCCCCCCCCCGAGCTCGTACCAACCAAGGGAAAAAGCGCTAACAATGCTATAGATAAAAACAAGTCCGAATGATTTGTATTTTGTTTAACCTGTATTTTTAAGTTTATGTTATGATTTATCAAATTTACGATATTGAGGATATCGGATATTGGTGGTACACATTAGTAGTTGACATTTAATGAAAGATTAGTTGTCTGCCGGGCAGTCAACACAAAACAGAAACACAAGTCACACGCACACGCGCTTCGCAACCTGCGCCGAACTTAAAACTAATCTGCCCTGAATTGTATGCGCCTGGCCTTCTGTTTTCTACTGTCCTTCACGGGCGTAGCCAAGGGGGCTAACGGGGTTCAAACCCCCCCCCCCCCCGAAATAAGCAAAATATTACCTAATATTATACCGAAAAAATACGAGGAGTGAAGAGTTAAATTATTATTACGTTTGAATATATGTAGTAATAGTAGCGCCTAGCGCCATCTTTTGACCAGAGGCAGACGCAGTTGCAGCCGAACTATTTTGTATTGTAGGGACACTTTGCGTTGTTTCTCGATTATTCGCCACGCCCCTCGGTCGAAATGAGCGGAACTTTGTGGAAGTTCGTGGAAGTTTCTGGACGGCTACTGGGCTGCTATACAGGGTTAACTATGACTTAGTACAAAAATTTTTACCACGTGCGCAGGGTGGCTTAAGAAAACATAGAAAAATATTTTTAGATTTTTTTTACGATCTTTAAAAAAACGGGTAAAGACCCCTATTTTCCCTGTAAATCGCCGCCTTTAATGACGTCATCCAATTTGGCTTCTGAAGGTACTGACAGCTGAAGTGATTTTCCGCGGTGTTGCCGTTGATTTAGGAACGGTGAAAATACCTTTTTACTCAAACAAATTTAAAAAATACATAAATAACAATCGATTTGAATCTGTACAGATGCAGCGCTATTAGATTCCCCTTACCTTAGCTCGTATCCGGACCGGTTCCTAGTCTCGCGGAAAGCTCATTACCGCGACACCACAAGCCGTCTCCCTTAATACCCCCGGAGCTCCTCTGATGAATTCTTGTCCACCATCTAACCTCTTCTGAAGCATAGATAAAGGATTTATTGTTCTGAAGCCTCGGCGGTATGAATTAAGCGACGTATCGGCCCGGTCGAGTCTATGAAACGTTTTTTCGACTGCTCCGCGTTGCCCCGTTCGTCATTTCATAACTTCCTAGCTAGGCAACTAACTGTACATACAAGGTTTGTTCCAACAGGGCCAATAACCGTGCTCAAGCACGTTCAGCGCATGCGCACTACCCCACTGGCTGTTCCAACTGAATTATGTACCTACCGACACGGGACGATACACGCACTGTTCCAGCCGATTTATGGATCATTTGTGTATCGTCCTTGTACGATAAAAACGGTGCCTGGTCTAAAGCAATAACCGCGTGTACTGACATGCGCAGTGTATGGTCGTGTGACAGAGATAAACATAAACATCATATTTTTGTTTTTACGTAGATAGGTTTAAATCGATGGCTGGGATCGTGTTTTTTATTTCTTGTTGGTTTTTGGCTTGTTGGGTAGGGCGGGGAATCGTTGAACAATTTTTCCGTTCCATCTGAAATTTTCTTTGGGATCATTTGTTCCAACTCGAATTTACGTACCGTCACAGAACTGTACATGAACTAGATGATAACCCTTAAAGAACGCATGCGCTAGTTTTGCACCGTTCATGTGCGATCCCAAAGAAAATTTCAGATGGAACGGATTGTGAATCAAATCGACCAAATCACGTTTTGTGACCGCACCTAACCTGCGTGTTTAATATGTGGCTAACCGAATGTTCGGTGGGCTAACCTCACTCTTCACTCTAAAAAATTGTTCAACGATTCCCCGCCCTACCCAACAAGAAATAAAAAACACGATCCCAGCCATCGATTTAAAACTATCTACGTAAAAACAAAAATATGAGGTTAATGTTTATCTCTGTCACACGACCATACACTGCGCATGTCAGTACACGCGGTTATTGCTTTAGACCAGGCACCGTTTTTATCGTACAAGGACGATACACAAATGATCCATAAATCGGCTGGAACAGTGCGTGTATCGCCCCGTGTCGGTAGGTACATAATTCAGTTGGAACAGCCAGTGGGGTAGTGCGCATGCGCTGAACGTGCTTGAGCACGGTTATTGGTCCTGTTGGAACAAACCTTTTCAAGTTTGGCTAGTAGCCGACGGAGGGCATTTGCGAATGTAACATGGCGTTATTTCCCAGTTTGGTCTTGATTTTCGCGGCAAATCGTTCAGCGTCTTTGTGAAAATGCCGGAGTATTCGAACGCCGAGTTAACGGACATGGTTATAATGTACGGGAGATGCGATGAAAGTGCACATCGAGCTGCAGCAGAATACCGTATTCGTTTTCCTAACAGGGCAAATATGCCTAACACACGTACTTTCGTGAACATTGTACAACGTATGCGAAACACTGGTGTTTTGCAAGCTCGAAGGGGTGGGCGAGCAACCTTCCATAAGCACTACAGCTATTGCAAGGAGATTGGGAATATCTCAGAACAAGGCAAGTAAAATAAAACCAATAAAACTGACTTCTACCAAAGACTATCCCATGTGATGGGATTGTCTTTGCTTGCACCTAATACCTACATAAAATTTAAAATGTAACAATAAAATTATTTACAGGCATGGAGGATTCTAAGGGAAAACGGCCTTCACCCTTATCACATACAAAAGGTCCAAGCATTAGAAGCAAATGATTTTCCGGTGAGAATGACCTACTGCACTTGGCTACGTGATCGAATCGCCCAAGACCCAAACTTTGTTTTCAACATTCTTTGGACAGACGAATGCTGCTTCACACGTGCTGGGGTTTACACGTATGTAAATTTTTACTTACTTATAGCTTTCTCTCTTCCATATTATCTTTTTTATTTATTATAAAATTGGCTATGTCAATCCTAACGCCTTCGCCAAAATTGTGAATATTTCTAATTTTTGTTGTTTTTTTTTAGACACAACAGCCATATTTGGTCCGATGAGAACCCACATGCTGTTCGGCGGTTTAATTTCCAACGTCGGTTTTCCATCAATGTTTGGGCAGGAGTTTATGGAGATCGATTAATTGGACCATACATTCTACCGGAAAATTTAAACGCTGAACGATACTTGTATTTTCTGACAAATGTTTTGTTTGATAATTTGCCACTACAAGTACTGCATGACATGTGGTTTATGCACGATGGTGCACCAGCCCATTTTGCGAGACCTGTTCGTGCACTTTTAGACGACCAATGCCCCAACCGTTGGATCGGAAGAGGAGGGCCAATTGCATGGCCGCCGCGATCACCAGACTTGAATCCAATGGATTTTTGTATTTGGGGATTCATGAAGGCGATTGTGTACGAGCAGGAAATCGACAACGAGCAGCAGTTACGTGAACGAATTGAAGGTGCAGCTGTTCAAATCCGAAATAATCATGGACTTTATGCACGTATCCGGACTTCTTTAGTTAACCGAGTGAATTTGTGCATCGAAGTTAACGGCGGCCTCTTTGAACAGCTACTGTAGTGCTTTGCATGTGCATTTGTGCAATGTGTGCTAGTGCAGTTGTGATTTTTCGGTTACCCTTCGGGGTTTTCCTGGCGGAGGGGATCTACCTCGTCGTGGTCGTCAGGCTGAGTACCTCGCTTCAAACAAAAGGAATAGCAGAGGGAAACCAAGAGATCCCCAACAGATTTAAAAAATGTGAATGTTGTGTTGTGTGACTTTTAATGTAAAAAAGCAAGAAAACAGAAAATGGTGCAAACAATCCTGGAAATGTCAGTAAGGTAGGTGTTTCATAGGCATTCTACATGTTCCTTAGAAAGTAATCGTTTTTAAAAGGAAATCGAAATTTTGTGGTGAATCCTCGGATAAATTGATAGACGTGGCAACGCCGCGCTATTGACATATGCGAAATTTTTAGACATGTCGCGCGGGCGTCCATAGGCGGCGTTTTTTGAGGGGTTTAATACAATTTGAAAAAAAAATTTTTTAGGCTTAAGACAAATGTTAGAAAATTTTTGAAAATTTATTTTAGCAAGTCTAATTTTTCTTTATCTGCCATAAAAATTTTTGTACTAAGTGATAGTTAACCCTGTATAAGCGGCGCGCGGCGCGTGACCGCGCTTACGGCAGTATTGTTCCATGCGAACTCGAAGCGAATAAAAGTGAAAAGTGGTGAACGAATAGTGAATAGAATTAAGTGTACCGTGTAAGTGAGTAATTTTAGTGCGCTGTTATTCGATGACCTTGTGAAGGATAGATACGTGAAGCATTATTACTGTCGAAAAATGGAGGGGAAAAAAAGGAAGGGTGATAAACTTAAAGGTACGGACTACTGGAAAAAGTGGTGTAGTCAAGGTCAAGGGGTTTCTAATAAAGAAACAAATTTGGATTTAGCTATCAAAGCTTCAGCTACCTTGCATGCTGATAAGAAGACTGCCTACCCCGAAATCTAGTTTGGAATGCCTAGATATGTGCGATAAAAACCTTTATCCTAATATTTACACATTACTACAAATCTTGGCTACCATTCCTGTATCCACTGCTACCCCAGAAAGGTCTTTCTCGAGCCTAAGGAGACTGAAAAACTATTTACGAAACACTACAAGTGAAAACAGACTTAATGGTTTGGCTCTAATGAACATTCACTATGGAACAGAAATTCATGCAGATGAAGTAGTGGATATATTTAAAAGAAAAAGCCGAAGATTTCTTCTTTAATGGTTTTAGATTTAGCGCAGAGGAACGAAATTAATTTATCCATTTCATTTAAAGTTAAGAACTTTATAAATATGTCGTAGTTTTTCGGATGAATATATAGATATTAAATTTCATGTAAGTATATTTTTGTTGTTTTATTTACTTCTCAAACTAAACCCCCCCCCCCCCCCCCAAAACTAAATCCTGGCTACGCCCGTGCTGTCCTTCATATACGGCAGGGCCGTAGATAAGGGGGGCGGGGTTGAGTGTTCAAACCCTTCCCACTGAGAAAAAAAGAAGAGGAAGCATATCATGGTGATGTAACCTTACAATTTTCTACGCCTCAGTTAAATTGTCTGTCCTTAAAATTTCTAAAAAATTTCGCATGCGGCGCATTTTAATAAGCGAACACCTCATTTTAATTCCTGCTTTTAAAAATCAATAACCATTATGAATCCACAAGGAAATAATTTCCATAGGAAGATACCTAACCTATCTACAGGGTGATTCAGTTTTATTCTGCGACACTTCAACAGGTGATAGAAAACCAAAAAATAAACGCACTTTCTTTTATAAACTATATCATTTTAAGGCCTTATTAAAAGTTACAGGGTGTTAAAGTTTTAAGAAACATGTGATCTTTATTGAATATTTACCAAACTAGTTGAGTTATTTAATTCATATTTGGTACACGTTATAATGGCATGGGTTAGCATAAAACCTGTTAATATCAAACACCTTGAACAACCAGTGGCGTAGAAGTAGGTAATTAGTATAATTGTTTTTAGAAAAAAATAACCACCTTGTATAGCAATAAAATGTATTCAATTTCTTATGTAAATTTTAATTTTAGACAGAAATGCCCTCTTGGTAATTTTTTGTATGTGTCATGGTTTCGTGGAAAATTTGATTTTTTGTATTATTTCGGGGTATTTCTGAAAAATTATCTAAAAAATTTGCTCCATAAGTATCTCTTAAAGTGGAAATAATGTGTATGCTACTTGAAATAAAGTAACTTTTTCCAATAAACTTACCTATTTAAGGCTATACTTTTGAATACAATTAATGTTACGCTCTGGTATCTTGAAAAGTAAAACTTTGAATGGGTAAGTTTATTGGGAAAAGTTACTGTATTTAAAGTAAGAAACACATTTTTTCTGCTTTGAGTTGTTACTTATGGAGCGAAGTTTTAAATTAATTTTTCAGAAGTACCCCGAAATAATACGAAAAAATCAAATTTGCTATGAAACATGACCATATGAAAAAATGCTAAGAGAACGTTTTTGTTTATACGAAATTGAATACATTTTATTGCTATACAAGGTGGTTCTTTTTTTTTCTAAAAACAATTATACTAATTACCTACTTCTACGCCACTGGTTGTTCAAGGTGTTTGATATTTTAACAGGTTCTATGCTAACCCATGCCGTTATAACGTGTACCAAATATTACTTAAATATCTCAACTAGTTTGGTAAATATTCAATAAATTCCATATATTTCTTACAACTTTAACACCCTATAACTTTTCTATAAGGCCTTAAAATGATATAGTTTATAGAAGAAAGTACGGTTATTTTTTGGTTTTCTATCACCTGTTGAAGTGTCGCAGAATCACCCTGTATATATTCTACATTTGGTCCTTTGAGAGGACATATTAATTTATAAGATGTGGCAATAAATGTATAGGCACTAACTTATATTTTTACTTCCACATCACTCAAGGAATTATCTCTCGGGTTTTTATGTAAAAGAAAAAAAGAGTACCTACTTCTTACAGTTACTGCATAGTTAAATTATTATTATGGTTCGACAGTTAACAAAGAAAAAACTACAATCAGTTGCCTAATATTTTTTGCTAATATACATCTTTTTAGTTCATTAAAAATGTTTGACCTTGAAAATTTGAAAAATTTCGCCTACGGCGCAATAGAGTACTTGACGAAATTTTACAAACTGGATAAAACAATTCCTGGACATTTGCCTAAGACCCTACGATTATTTAAAAAATATATATTCACGTAATTAGCAAGTTATTAGGCTTTCTTTGAAATTTGGCGGGAAAGCATTTATGACGTCACAAGTGTTTTATAACGGCAATTTGGCAACATAGCGATACCACTGAAGTGTTCTGAGACATAACCTTATTCGGCAGTGAAAGTTGCAAGGAAAGTTGAAAATTCAAAATTCTAACCTCAAACTCCCAGACTTCTGATGCCCCGTGAAACCACTTTTAGCGTTGATTGACTCCTTCCTCCATCGACGATTTTAGTCAAGAAGGGTTTTTTTCGTAAATACTTATTCAATCGTTTTTCTGTAAATTTTTTTGGCTAGGTTGGGCCTAAAGTTCGGAATTCGGGCTCAGTACTTCTAAGCACTATGGCGTCTTCATAAACGCGCCTTCAAGATGGTCCCTAGGCCGAGGTTCTTTCTTTATTAATAACTCATAATACTGTATTCTTACTACAACCACAGACCTATATAGCTGCGAAGCTATATAGGTCCGTGCTACAACGTAGGTACAAACCTTTGCAGTTTTATCCCATGGATTTCGGCAGACGCTAACAGCATCCAATTTCGGCAAATTACGGATTGTCCTTTCAGGGTCCATGTCCATGATACCTTACCTTACACATCGAACAACACGATAACTAGGTCCGCAAACAATATATAATAGTAAATATCAATAACAAACTACAGGATGACTTTTTTTAGGTCTACCACCGCGATTTTCTCGCTTATTTTGCGCCCTACAAAAAAAGTGTAGGAGACAAAAATGTTGCAATTTTGGACAGCTAAGTGGTGCTGCAAAAGAAATCGGCATCCATGGCCAACTTGTCGCGCAATATTAAAAAAAACTCAAATTGAGCAAAACTATTAATAGCCGTGGAATGTTTATTTTAAGAGACAGAGGAAAACTTTTGTATTGAAAATTAATGGCACTGATAAGCTTTATCTATCCACGTAGTCAGATAGTTTCAGCAAATTACACAGGGTCTTCGGCTCTCTTGAGACCATGAAAATTTTTGTCGATTTAAAGTTTTTTTAGTACACCGTGAAAAGTTGGGCATGGAGGCCCATTCCTTTTTTAAAGTCGCCTCGCTGACCAAAATTGCCATATTTTGTTTTGTTACGTATTTTCTGTGCGGCCTAAAATAAGCGAGAAAATCGCTTAATAAGAAATAAACAAAAAAATTTGCATAGCCTCAAGAGAGCCGAAGACCCTGGGCAATTTGCTGAAACTATCTGACTACGTGGATGGATAACGCTTCTCAGTGCCATCAATTTTCAATATAAAAGTTTTCCTCTGTCTCTTAAAATAAAGATTCCACGGTAATAGTTTTGCTCAATTTGATATTATCTACTAATATTTTGATTTCGCGAGATACGGTTGACAGTTGGCATCACGGGATGTCATCTGCCGATCAGAAAACCATACGTGTTAGATGACATGTGGATTGTGGATATATGAATATAGTTAGATGCCTAGGTGGGCGGGTAACGTTGCCAAATACGCGAATATTTCCCCCATTATTGGTACCTGAATATTTATAGTATGTTCCGTATACAGATATTTTAACTAGTGTTACGTGGCAGAGATGAAGGATATAGTTTCCAGCGTGTGCAGCATAAAAAGACACCATTTTGATATAGAGGAGTCAATATACGGAACATATTCGTAATAAAAAGTCTTTATGTGACAAAATTTGTGTGTGCAATTGCGTTAGTTAAAGCTCAAAGGTTTCAATACATTAAGTAACAGATATTCATATAGGCAAGCTGGAGATACTTGAATAGAAAACTGCAATTTGTCTTTGTTCCACGAATGATTGCAAACGGGCACCGGCAACGTTACAGTTTCGTTTCTCCTGAGAGGCACAGAGTTGCCACGTTTGCCGTTCTGGACAATAGAACGACGAAACTGCAGATTTTAGCCTGAACAAAATTGTGCAACGTTGTCTTTAATTATCATAAAAAATAAGGGTTAAAAGCCGTTGTTTCGTTTATTACGTGTTATGTTGGTGCATCTACTGTAAACAGAGTACAATTTTAGAGCAATTAAAAATATTGTCAAGTACCCTATTCTTAACAATGAAAAATGAACTTTGTCAACCAGCCCCCCTGACAATAATTTAGTGGTTGACTATTGTTTTGTTGTCCAAAACTCTCGAAAAAAACGAACTTCGAGTTCTGTTTCTTCCAGACATCATTCTTGGAAGTGGTGGAACCTCCAGACATCATCTACGAAGAGACCTCGGGAGACATGATGGTGCCAGAAGGTGGATCCGCCAAGTTGGTGTGCAAAGCAAAGGGCAACCCCTTGCCTAAGGTGGTGTGGAAGAGGGAAGATGGAGGGCCCATCCTCTCGAGGGGAGGCCCCACCGGGAAGAACGAGAGGGTCTCCTCTGTGGAGGGGGAAGTGTTAGCGCTCACCAAAGTCACCAGGTCGGAGATGGGCGCATACATGTGCATCGCCGCCAACGGCGTGCCACCTACGGTCAGCAAGAGGATGATGCTGCACGTTCATTGTGAGTAACACTCGCTTTTTGATCGGTTTCGCCGAAGACATGGAATGGTTTGAAACTAAAGAGTTATAATGTGCTTTTAAGTTGAATCAAACACCAGACGTACATTTAGGATCCTTTCAAGTTTCAACATCATTGTCAAAGTTAATTTATTACCTTTTTGACTCGCTTTTTCACTGTCCAACGTCAATTCTTTTCTTCTTTTGTCCAAAAAATGCGTTGAGCATCAATTAAAACTGCACACAAAATGTACAAACGTACTACGGACACGGTGGCCCACATATCATGTCCTCGAGTGGAGCTATGAAAAAAAGTTTCGTACAAAAGTTGTTTGTACTCAAGGGAAATTCTTATTTTTTAAGTATTCGTATAGTGCCCGCCACCATAAGGGATTTTTTTATTTTTGGGCTCAGATGAAACTACTCTGGGGCAATCATCTCTGCTTCCAAAAAGATTCGAAATGAGATCATTAAACGTCGTGACGTCATTTGACATACCTGTCAAAAATGACATTTAATTAAATAAATAGCCAAAATACGCTTTATTTGTGACTTCATCGAAAAAAGTTATTTTAAAAAATTCTGACAAGGATAATTTTTTTATTTTTTGAAAAAAAAAAAATGGTGTACCATATTTGACTTTAGAATTGTTTGCCTATCATCCAAACGTAATAATTTTTAGTTATGGACAATTTTTGGGTTGTAATCGACTAGTTTCAAGAAAAACTGGACCAACAAGATGCAGTTTTTATATTTTTTCAAAAAATCAAAAATTTTTCATTGTCATAATTTTTGTCTAAAAATTGGCACATGTGGGTATAATAAAATTCCAAGCAACTTTTTCAAATAACTTTTTTTGATAAAATCACAAATAAAGCGTATTTTGGCTATTTATTTAATTAAATGTAATTTTTGACAGGTATATCAAATGACGTCACGAAATTTCGAATCTTTTTGGAAGCAGATATGATCGCCCCAGAGTTGTTTCATCTTAGCCCAAAAATAAAAAAAATTCCCTTATGGTTCCAACTTTTTGGCGGGCACTGTATACAGGGTGAGTTTTTTCGATGCCCACTATGGGGATCTCGGAAACTAGCAGAGCTAGAACAAAGGTTAAGTGGGGAAAGAATTGCAGTTTTGAATGCTCAATCTAATGCCCCTGTTGGATTTTTAAAAAAGTTCACGGCTCACTAGATATTTTGAAAAGAGTGAGTTTTTTTCGATGCCCACTATGGGGATCTCGGAAACTAGCAGAGCTAGAACAAAGGTTAAATGGGGAAAGAATTGCAGTTTTGTTTGCTCAATCTAATGCCCCTTTTGGATTTTTAAAAAAGTTCACGGCTCACTAGATATTTTGAAAAGAGTGAGTTTTTTTCGATGCCCACTATGGGGATCTCGGAAACTAGCAGAGCTAGAACAAAGGTTAAATGGGGAAAGAATTGCAGTTTTGTTTGCTCAATCTAATGCCCCTTTTGGATTTTTAAAAAAGTTCACGGCTCACTAGATATTTTGAAAAGAGTGAGTTTTTTTCGATGCCCACTATGGGGATCTCGGAAACTAGCAGAGCTAGAACAAAGGTTAAATGGGGAAAGAATTGCAGTTTTGTTTGCTCAATCTAATGCCCCTTTTGGATTTTTAAAAAAGTTCACGGCTCACTAGATATTTTGAAAAGAGTGAGTTTTTTTCGATGCCCACTATGGGGATCTCGGAAACTAGCAGAGCTAGAACAAAGGTTAAATGGGGAAAGAATTGCAGTTTTGTTTGCTCAATCTAATGCCCCTTTTGGATTTTTAAAAAAGTTCACGGCTCACTAGATATTTTGAAAAGAGTGAGTTTTTTTCGATGCCCACTATGGGGATCTCGGAAACTAGCAGAGCTAGAACAAAGGTTAAATGGGGAAAGAATTGCAGTTTTGTTTGCTCAATCTAATGCCCCTTTTGGATTTTTAAAAAAGTTCACGGCTCACTAGATATTTTGAAAAGAGTGAGTTTTTTTCGATGCCCACTATGGGGATCTCGGAAACTAGCAGAGCTAGAACAAAGGTTAAATGGGGAAAGAATTGCAGTTTTGTTTGCTCAATCTAATGCCCCTTTTGGATTTTTAAAAAAGTTCACGGCTCACTAGATATTTTGAAAAGAGTGAGTTTTTTTCGATGCCCACTATGGGGCACTTAACTAAGGTTAAGTGGGGAAAGAATTGCAGTTTTGAATGCTCAATCAAATGCCCCTTTTGGATTTTCAAAAAAGTTCATGGCTCACTAGATATTCTGAAAAGAGTGATTTTTTTGCTATTTCATCAGATCTCTGTAGCTCCGTTATTTCTGATTATACAGAGAAACTGTAGAGACAAAAATTGTAGATAATTTTGGGCTTAATAAGATAATCTTATCCGATTTTTGTCTCTACAGTTTTTCCGTATAATCAGAAATAACGGAGCTACAGAGATCTGAAGAAATAGCAAAAAATCACTCTTTTCAAAATATCTAGTGAGCCATGAACTTTATTAAAAATCCAAAAGAGGCATTATATTGAGCATTCAAAAATGCAATTCTTTCCCCATTTAACCTTTGTTCTAGCTCTGCTAGTTTCCGAGATCCCCATAGTGGGCATCGAAAAAAACTCACCCTGTATACAGGGTGTTGCGAAATTAGCGTAAAACACCAAAATTACGTTTTTTAAATGGAATGGCCCTCTTATGCACTATGTTACTCACCTTTGAGAGAGAATTTGATTGTTTTTTTTTTGTTTTTTAAAATCTGTTGAGAACTGGCAACATCGAAATTTACTTAAACCGAACAAGAAAAAATCCCATATGACTTTATGTCTGACGTGTAACACTGTATCTTTTAATTTTGCCGTATACAGATTTCTAAAACCCCGATAAAACGAAATCTACCAAAATACAATGGGCCTTTTATCGGCGCTATCCATTCGTCCATTAAAACAACTTTCTCTCCCACTTTGTTGCTAAACATTTTTAGATCGGCCCGTATCGATTCTGCCAGCCGTCTTTTTCCCCAAATTGAAATTAATTACTTACCCTTTGAAAGCGGACTGACCCTCCGGACGCGGGGTTTACATTTTTTTCGACAATCGTCAAATCCGTATCGAATGGGCCCACAGGCGCTCATTACTGAAAGGGGGGTCCACCAAGGCGATCGATAAATTATTTATTAACCCCCCGAAAGTCTTCTCGGTAACCATGGGCGCCCCTGAGATTATCCATTTTCTTGGAAAATTTCCGGTTTTTGTTTCGATGTAGAAAAAGGTGCTAAATAGTGTGGTTATTAGTTTGAGCTGCGTACAGGATGTCCCATTTTGGGTGTTCTTGGGTGTTTTTCTCAAAAATCTCTGTTATCATTAAAGCTAGAGGGTTGCGGTTTTCACGTCACTGTACTACTTTTTTATGAGGAATTTGGTGGACCAATCAGATTTTAGATAAGTTTTATAGTTTCCGCGCATTGGCGAAGGACTGAAATTTTCGATTTTTTGGAAACCTCTCTCCTGGCTACAACTTATATATATCGACAAATTTAATCAACTATTTTTATAGATTTTTTGGCGTAGAATCGAATGGAATAATTAGTTTTTTTGGTAGCGTTAATAGTTTTTGAGATATGAACTATGGTTTCCATTTTAAAAAAATTGGTTCATATCTCAAAAACTATTAACGCTACCAAAAAAACTAATTATTCCATTCGATTCTACGCCAAAAAATCTATAAAAATAGTTCATTAAATTTGTCAATATCTATAAGTTGTAGCCAGGAGAGAGGTTTCCAAAAAATCGAAAATTTCCAATCCTGCTCCAATGCGCGGAAACTCTAAAACTTATCTAAAATCTGATTGGTCCACCAAATTCCTCTCAAAAAAGTAGTACAGTGACGTGAAAACCGCAACCCTCTAGCTTTAATAATAACCGAGATTTTTGAGAAAAACACCCAAAATGGGACACCCTGTACAGGGTTATACATAACATTCTACCCCCCTTAACTTTTTTGTTTTTAATTAAGGAAAAAAATGTTGTTATTAAATTGTATAAAATTTTCTTGCGATTTCAGGTACCTGTGTATTCATAAAAACAATTGAATGTCGCATATAATATACAGGGTGGCCGTATTTCGAGTCTATGCATGGAGATCTTGGTTATCTTAACAGATACGAGGTCGGTTAAATTGGGGCAAAGTTGCGGAATTTGATGCCGAGTAACATGGTAAAAAAATTAGGCTGGCTCTTCTTGTTTTGAAAATAATGCGAAAAAACTGAAAATTGTCGTTTTTGTTTTTATTTTTTAAAACGAAAACTAAGGGGCTGGGCAATTCTGAGTTAAACATTATTAAGGCACTTTTTTACAAGGAATCTAAATGTGTCCTCGCATTGTTTTGTCGCCTCCCTGGACAAAGATATTATGATCAACTTTAAATTTCTTTATGGGCGAAATATAGGATTCTTGCATTTTTGAAAAGAGGATTTTTTCTGGTTAAAATTATGTGTCACACATCATGCTTTTCTTTGTTTTTCTTGCCGTAATATAAAATTAATCGTTTTTGCATAGATTGCCTTGGAAACATAAGCCCCCTAATGTTTGACGTTTTTGCATAGAATGCCTTGGAAACATTAGCCCCATAACGTTTGGCAGTTCAGTTCAATTTTAAGTGTCGCCGATACTTTCTTTTACTGAAAAAATGCCATTTTCACATGAAGAAAAGCGTGACATGATTCAAATTTATTATTTATTCCTCAAATATAAATGGAGACGAAGGGACAATAGACGAACCATAAACAATTTAAGGAAACGTGCTGCATTGTGCCGTGAGAAACAAAGGGGATAAATTGAACATTTATTGTAAAATAGGATTGTCTACTCTAGGTTTTTGTTGTTCTTGTGTTTCCAGTTTAACTTTTTTAGTGTTAATGTGTTATATGGCAAATGACTAAAAAATAACAGCAGCTCAGACCATACTCTCGTGGTATGTTTATGATTTATGAGTATTTAATCAATAAATTTAACTTTAACTGAATTTTTACTGCACCGTTAAACAATATTCCAAAGCACACTTCGCAACAATGGGTAACTAGGCTTATATTTCCAAGGCACTCTATGCAAAAACGTCAAACATTATGGGGCTTCTGTTTCCAAGGCACTCTATGCAAAAACGGTTAATTTGATATTACGGCAAGAAAAACAAAGTAAAGCATAATGTGTGACATATCATTTTAACCAGAAAAAATCCTCTTTTCAAAAATGCAAGAATCTAATATGGTGCCCATAAGAAAAATAAAAGTTGATCGTCATATATTTGTCCAGGGAGGCGTCAAAAAAATGCGAGGTCATATTTAGATTCCTTCTAAAAAAAGTGCCGTAATAATGTTTAACTTAAAAATGTCTAGCTCCCTTAGTTTTCGTTTAAAAAAATAAAGTCGCAAACGACAATTTCCAGTTTTTTCGCATTATTTTCAAAACGAGAAGGACCAACCAAAATTTTTTTACCATGTTACTCGGCATAAAATTCCGCAACTTTTCCCCCATTTTAACCGACCTCGTATCTCTTACGATAACCAAGATCCCCATGCATAGACTCGAAATACGGTCACCCTGTATATGATTGCTCCACTAGTTTGCACAAAATCGTCCTTTGAATTATTGAATCTCGGTTAAAATCAAAATTGCCATGGAAAATTCAAAACCGTTATTACGAGAATATTATAAATGGAGATCTGACAGTTTACATTAATTGTAGTATTCCCACAATCACATACAATTCAACAAAGCCAGTAGATACTATTTTCAATAAGTTATATTTTATTTTTCGGTCATTTTAGTCTTAATAAAAGGCATATTTATGGATGAAACGTGATACTTTATTATGAAGTAAATTAAATTATAGACGATGTTCTATAATGCTTCCACTTTGTGCAACACCATAGATGAATCTACTAGTAGATTCTTCTATGGCAACACAGAGAACATACCTTCTTAATAAACTTCTCTTGTAGCACAGAATTTAGTTATTCTGTGCTTGTAGTTAGCCACGATACCTGCCTCGTTCATCTCTCTGATCTCCTGCGTTATTTTTTCTTTAACTTGGTAGATATTATTTGACCTCTCCGCATATACTCGGTTCTTCAAAATGTCTCACAGAAAGAAATCGAGTGGGGTCAAGTCTGGCCATAAAATAGTTCCATTTGAACCAATTCACTCTACAAAAACGTCATCTAAATGCCTCTTGACAGCATTTGATTTATGTGCTGGAGCACCGTCTTGTTGCCAAACAATATTCGGCTCGTTAACTGATTCAATAGATCAAAAATGTCTCCTTTTAAGTGCTGTAAATATTTTAGCCAAGTTAAAACACCTTCAAAAAATACGGGACCAATTATGTGATTCCGAAAAATACCACACCAAACACTCTGTATATTTTGTATTGGATCTTTGCACACCAACACCTTGAGTGGTTCTATTGACCATTCAACTATTTTGAGATGATTCCATGGCACTCTTGACTTGGCAGATGCCTTTAAAATTCCTATTTTGCTCAACTTTGACACCCTGCAGAATGGAACTCCCTGTATATTTTTTATTCAAATTTGGTATATAGGGGTTTCGGGGTGTTCTGATAAACACTGTGGGGTCAGATTTTAAATAAGAAAATCGGTAAATGGTTTTCGTGAAAATCGGGGGTATACAAAAATCGCAGCAGGCCCTGGATTTGCATTTTGAAAATGGCAGAAAGGTCAAAAGAAGCGGTTTTTGAAAATATCTCACAAAATACATTATTTATCGATTTGTATACACTTAAAAGTAGACACCCTGTATAACATCGTTGAAACCATAAAACTTCGTAGATTTCTAAAATCGAGAAATATACAGGGTGTTCCATTCATATCTCCAATACGCGACATTCGATTCATTTGTTTTTCTGAATACAGGGTGTCCCAATAAGGACTCCCGTCGCCGATATCTCCGGAACAAAAAGAGATATTTTAATTCTGCAAACGCCGTTCGCTAGGACGAGAAGAGGGCTTTATTTGTAACTGCTAAGCGTTCATTTTGACATTGGCGTATAGATGGCGCTGCGGTGCAAAGAAACTTTTCGATCCTAGGAACGTTGGAACATAGCGCATCTGAAAGAATGGGTAATTTGGAGAAACTTTTGTTATATGGACAATTTTCCTATTGTTACTAGTTTCTGAGATAACCGGTCTACAATGCCATTTACAAAAAATGAGCTAATTCGCTTAAAATTAACTTTAGAGGAAAAAGTTATTAAAAATATCTTTGTAGTGCACTAAGACGAAGAAAATAGCGGCACGTGTCAAATTATTACACTTCCGGTTTTATCGGAAGTACCGGAAGTGACCCGCATTTTTCAGTTCAAAATGAACATACTGCACAATTTTCCCTCAAAATTGGAAAAATATACCTAATAACAATAACACCTTGTAGGTACATGTAGACAACGACAATTTGGCTGAATTAATTTTTATTAACCGAAGGTGACGTTATAGAAATTAAACATGTATGTTTGCAATAAATGTTCAAAATTATTTCCATACCTAAATACGAGCAGCGGCTACAGCGCACTGTTTTTACCGCATTCTCCATAAACTAATACCATATTTTAATTTATCCTCATTTTAACCATTATTACAAAAATTATTAAACTAATTAGGCAAGAACAAACTGACAACGATAGAGAATTACCTGATGGGCGTTTGAAGCTAAATATCATATTGAAACAATGGACAGAGACAGAGCCCCCTTCGGTTAAAAAAAATAAATTCAGCCAAATTGTCGCTGTCTAGATGTATGTATTATATGTATACATGGTGTTATTATTATTATATGACACTGGAAATTACCTTTTTTCACTTTTGCGGGCCAAATTATACAGTATGTTCGTTTTAAACTGAAAAATGGTTCACTTCCGGTACTTCCAGTCAAACCGGATGTGAAATAATTTGACACGTGTCGCTATTTTCTTCGTCCTAGTGAACTGCAAAGATATTTGTAATAACCTTTTCCTCTAAAGTTAATTTTAAGCGAGTTAGCTCATTTTTTGTAAATGATATTATAGAGCGGTTATCTCAGAAACTAGTGACAGTAGGAAAATAGTCCATAGGACAAAAGTTTCTCCAAATTACCCAGTCTTTCAAATGCGCTACGCTCCAACATTCCCAAGATCGAAAAGTTTCTTTGCACCGCAGCGCCATCTATACGCCAATATCAAAATGAACGCTTATCAGTTTCGAATAAAGTCCTCTTCACGTTCTAGCCCGAGGCGTTTGCAGAATTTAAATATCTCTTTTTGTTCCGGAGATATCGGCGACGGGAGTCCTTATTGGGACACCCTGTATACAACTGAAATCGCAAGAAAATTTTATACAATTTTCATTTTTTTTCAGAAGTAAAAATAAAAAAGTTATAAAATAATATTTTTATGCCGTGTTTCAGGCCGTGTTCCATCAGTGGAGAAATAGATGTGTTCATTTCTAGGTGGAGTGCGCATGAATGTATAAATTATGCAAAACCGAACACCACAAGCCGTATATTCGGCTATGCCGTTTTTTGAACTGTCATTCTCTGCCTGCATTTTTAATGATTGCATAAAATTTAATCTAAGAATATGGCTGCAGTGTCGCTTCTCCTGAGCCGACGACGAACGACAAACGTCGGGTTCTGCGAAAATCGCTGCATTCTGCATTATAATATCACCGAGAAAACATCTAAATCTCCGACCAAAAATCCATAGATAGGTAATGTCCTATCTCTCCACAGTAGAATTGTTTGTTGAAGAATAACAAAAACCTAACCTCAATTTTTTATTGATAAACAGCAATGTTCTATTTGCCATAGGTGTGCATTTTATAGGAGGCTAAAAATTAAAATAAAAACTAAATCATGCAAAACAATACTTTTTCGAATTATTATGTATTTACAATATACATTGAAAAAATAACTGGCACCCCTTGTTCCTTCGCTTAAATAATGCCACTTGGTTTCATACACACATCGTTTACTGCCAGATGATCTGAACATGATCTTTTTCTTTATCGCTGATAGGATCAACTATGTTAGTCTTCCCAAAATGCCGATCAATTTTTGCCTTAAATTTGGATCTGCAGGAAAATAAAAATATATGGTGAAATTAGTAATTATTAAATTGAAATTTGACAAAAAAAATTCCACAAAAATATCCTATGTCATATCCTAAAAATGGCTTCTTTTCAAAATTGAAAATAAATGTAAATTTTCATGTACAGGGTGATCCAAACTCGACGCCCCAGGCCTACAGCGGGAACACGAAAACTCAAAATAAAATTTAGAAAAGGGGTTCTTAAATGGGACATACTAAGGTCAAATTTTGACCGAAGCTTTTTTGATGTTTGGGAAAATGGCCGCTGTGACGTCATCGATATTATTTTCCCAGAAACATACCAGTTTTTCTCTATATATTGAAAGTCCTTATCATTCTCAACAACTTTTGTAGGGAAAGATTTTCTGTATCTTTTATTGTTCAAAATATACAGGGTTAAATGTGTAAAAAAACATGGAATTTTTTCTAACCGTTTTTCGAAATCTAGATAGCTATGGAAACAATTGATAGTCAGAAATTATTTAAGAGTATGTTAGGGTGCCTTGCGCACCGTTAAATTTATTCAACTGGAATATAAAATAATAAAAAGTGTATGTCATATCTCAAAAATCACAAACAACATAAAAAATTGGATTAGATTATCTTATTAAGCCCAAAATTATCTACAATTTTTGTCTCTACAGTTTTCTGTATAATCAGAAATAACGGAGCTACAGAGATCTGATGAAATAGCAAAAAATCACTCTTTTCAAAATATCTAGTGAGCCAAGAACTTTTCTAAAAATCCAAAAGGGGCATTAGATTGAGCATTCAAAACTGCAATTCTTTCCCCATTTAACCTTTGTTCTAGCTCTGCTAGTTTCCGAGATCCCCATAGTGGGCATCGAAAAAAAGTCACCCTGTATATTTAAAAACACTTACCTATTTTATTTTACACGTCACTAATAGGGCTGTCACTTTGATTTATGAATAGAAAACATATAAAGGCACGATGAAAAGGATATTTATTATTCTGGATTTGAAACAAGGAACACCGAGCCACAGAAGATGAGTCTGATTCATCTGTGACAAAACACCTAGGAGCCAAGGTTTTAAAACATCGATATCGAGAACTCGGCTATCTATAACATGACAGGTCCCGTACATATAAAAATGCGCCCAGAAGTATTTTTAATACTAAAAATAAATTAAATTGCTACAAAAAATACCTTCACTGCGTAATAAAAAGAAAATCTCAGTTTTCCCGCCATTTGCTATAAAAGTTCTGCCAGTATATTCTTTTAAGGTGTGTAAGAAACTGTCCCATATCGAATACATATTTCCTAAATCGATATCCGGCTCACACAAACGTAGTGTGCGAAAATCTCTTTACAGATGTGTATCAAAGCCATCGAGTCACTCCGAGATGCCCCCTGTATCTTTGTACGGCAAAGGGCACGTAATATATAAATGCTTTATCTCTCTCCGATAGAAAAGTGCACTTCTATTTTGGCAGAACGTGTTCTAAAATTTTACACCTCCCCTTCGATACGTGTTTTCGGATTAACACTTTCAGTTATATGCGTTTTATTTGCGGAGGAAATCGAAAGAATTTCATTATGGATTCTAATGGTTTTTTTTCGGAGGCGAACGGCAACATTGGAGCTATTGTGGGCAACTTATGGCACTACTGAACGTTTATAGTTTTCGGGCATTTTCTATTGCTTGCAATGGACTAATACAACACTTTTTTAGCTGTTTATCCGATTAAATTAGACTTATTTTTTGTCGACCCTTTTGTTTACATTTATTGTCTCATTAAAATAAATAGACTGTATACTGCATACTGTATACAGGGTTTCTCAACGAAAACTTGACCCCCCAAAAAAATTAGAAAACCGAAAAATATTTGAAAATTCGTCGAGACCCGTCGATTTTTGTTCTTGGCGGGAGCTTTTTTTACAGTCAAGCCAACTCGATATGTTCATCCCCTTCATCTTTTTAAAGCCCTTTTAATTGCGAATAAGGTGATGCGTCGTTTTTAGAAATCTGTTGACAATCCACTGTACGCGTAGTAATTTCTAACACAAATGCTCGCCACTAATAAGTTTTTTATCTACTACACACGACCAAATTACCTAGTTTTTATTGACGTGTCGATCAGTTTACAAAAAAGTCACAAATGAAAAAGCTGAAGCAAAACAAAAAAAGTTCATACGAATTCAAACCTTATATCTTTTTAAAATAACAAAAAGTCACTGTCGCAAAAAGGTCCCCTTTTTTTGCTTGTAACTACGAAATCGTTAGTTTCAGCCTGCTATTGAAAGTGTAAACGTGTTTTTGAAATGGTTTATTCTATCACGGAAAGGTTACAAGTATGGCACACTAGATGGAGCAGAAAACTGATCGTTTGCAAATCGTTGTTAGTAACACTGGTTGGAAACTTGGAAAGAATCCTGACTGTTTCTAACGCGGATTGGAACGAACCTATACTAAAATCGAGCAATCCGTACGCCTGGCGTAAATAAAACCACGTGTTCAATGACTCAATGACGTTCCACAATAATTGGTCGGTAGGCTATACAATTTCACCCGACTCGGCAACAGGGACGTACTCGATCGCAAAAGTGTATTTACGCGGTTTTATCTTGTTGTTTTCAGCTATTTAGACACTGCCACAAATAATTTTAACGATGTTTTGAACCATTTTAATTAAGCCAATAATTCTTTTCCGAAATAGATAGATGTAAACAATTGTAAAACTAAAATTAAATAAAGCTCGTGCCTCAGTGCGGCCCTGGCGAATATCTCAACGCACGTGCTCTTGTTTACGCCAGGCGTAAGAGTTGCTCGATTTTAGTATAGTGTCAGTGATTATTTAGAAGTATCACATAAAACACATAAAGCACATAAACCAACTCTCAATTCTTACCAGTGAAAACCCAGCACAAACACACTCAAATCACGCCGAACGCCTTGACAAATTTCCCAATATTTAAAATAAAATGCGACGCTTTCTTGATCTCCTTTAAACGCGGTACTTTTCTCGCATAAAAGACACCCGTCCGACTGCAATGAAAAGCGGTAAAAGCGATAAGTCGTTCAGAAGTTGTTTATCGTCGAGCTCATTCATCGGAAAATTTATTATTGAAGGAGCATCGATCATTGACGACGCTAGATCACAGGTTACCTTACCTAGATCGGCACATACTTTGTTCACGGTCAGTTTTGGTACCGCCGGAGCCATCTATTGCAAAATGCTAGGCATAGACAACAATTCCCTTCTTCTATGGAAGCGTAGCCACGCATACCACTCTATCGCCCATGCGCTTCACATTGTTGATATGGTAACGTCCTTATGCGAGACCGGGGCGGAGTCTAACACCACACGTGTGACCCTGGCACTCCTCCGAATATTTCAACAAGATAACCTTTTGAGAATGGGCGTTTCTTTTTTTACAAGCTTTTATTTAACTTGCCCTGTTAGTATGTATGATGTGTGGGTCAAATCTTGCAAGCTGAACTTCTTGACATGATTTAACTGAAATTTTCCATACACCTTTAGTTCTGGCGACAATACAGTATGCAATAATCAATATTGTAATACTTTGAAAATGGCCGTCGCCACAAGATGGCGGATGATGTACCTAGTTTTTGTCAACCCCCTCAATATGGGTATTAAATGAAAGAGCTTGAATAATCGATAAAGTTAATGACATTACACTAAATTCAATATGGCCGCCGTTCCAAGATGGCGGATTACATTTTCTTTTCAACCCCCTTAATATGGGTATCAAATGAAAGGGCTTGAAGAGTAGAAAACGATAAAGTTAGTGACATACATTTTCTTTTTTTTTTTTGCTAGAAACATTAATTTTTCATTTCACGCACAACAGTATCACACGTAAAGTTCCTATCATATGGGATATTTTTTTATTATTTAAGTAAATTTTGATGTTTCCAGTTGTTTTTGCTTAAGAAATTATGACAAATGACTCAAAAGTAAACACGTCATTTTCTTTATTTGTCAAATATGAAATTTGTTTTGTTTTTCTAAAAATGAAAATATAAGTATAGGATGGTTATTTGGTTCAGGACAGCTCGTAGATAATTAATTAAAAGAATAACTCATGCAAGCTTTCGCGTAATATAATATATTAGAAGCATTATATATTTCATGCTTCATCAGGCAAAGTTAGAAAAAATATTAATAGGAATATAAAAATAACGTAAATTAATTGTATACTTTTGGTGTAAAAAATTCAATCAATATCAAATTGATTTTTTTGAATTTCTAGCATTCCATCCTTCAACCATTCTGGTCTGCGCTATAAGAACATTCTACCACTAATAGCGATGAGTTAGTTTACTGGATATTGTGAATACTATGTAGTTACGTCATAGACATGGTTACAACCTCAAAAAATTAAAACAACTTAGAAATGGCTTACACTACCGCAATGTTTTGTTTCTGTAGAATTTTTGTTTATTTGCAGTAGGCCAAAGGAGAGGTTGCCATGATTACAAAGTGCTAACGATATAAACAATACTAGTGCATGTTAAAATGAGGTTAATATTATGTTGTAAAATACATTCTTATGAAAAACAAAGCTGTCCCAAGAGAAGTTCAATAGTACTATGTATAGAAAAGTTGCTCGCCGTTCAGTTTTTTACTGCTACCTATTTGAATGTTGGTTTATCATCACCAGATGTTGAAATATTTAGTCCAATAAGACACTAACTTTCTTTTTCATATTTTTGTATCGAGTATTATTATTTAGTCCAATAAGACACTTAGGTACCTACTTTCTTTTTTCATGTTTTTGTTTCAGTATCATCGCAATCACAAAAACAACTGGTTCTGAATAGGAAATAATGTACCGAAATTCCCAGTATTTGAGACAGAAAAAATCTATAACCGAAAAGCAAACCGTATTTCTTCAAGGAACACACCGGAGGCGCGGCAAGCCGGATATACCTTCGCACGTGCCGGGGATATGATTGAAGTAGGCGCCGTTTGTATTTATATATGTTTATAATCAGCCATTGTATACTCAGCGTGGAACCATTACCCGGGGCTATTGTGGCCGCTTCTGCTGCATCCATATTCATACGAGCTTTTAAAACAATTGTTCATTTTCGCCTTTGTGCAACGAAATAAACGCCGCAGTGTTAGCCGCACAGAGGTAGCGGTAGCACCCCTAAATGTCAGACACAACAAACACCATGGCGGCCAGTCTGCAAAAAAAAATAGCGTGCGTTTCGTTATTTTATATTACCGCAATTGCTATAATCTGCATAGTGTTTAAGTTGTAGCCACGATAATACACAGTAGCTGAACTCGGTTGTATACAAGATTAGTAGAGGAATACTGACCTTGGTAATAACCATTGAGGTAGTATGGAGGGGAGAAGCTGTCATGTGACCCAAAACGGGTTCACCTACGTCATAGAATACCAAAACAACGTCAATTTGTTGACTCGGTGCTAAAAGTGCATTAAAAGTGGCTAAAAGTGCAGTTTTCCTTATTATTGCGAGTATTTGAGACAGAAAAAATCTATAACCGAAAAGCAAACCGTATTTCTTCAAGGAACACACCGGAGGCGCGGCAAGCCCGATATACCTTCGCACGTGCCGGGGATATGATTGAAGTAGGCGCCGTTTGTATTTATATATGTTTATAATCAGCCATTGTATACTTAGCCTGGAACCATTACCCGGGGCTATTGTGGCCGCTTCTGCTGCATCCATATTCATACGAGCTTTTAAAACAATTGTTCATTTTCGCCTTTGTGCAACGAAATAAACGCCGCAGTGTTAGCCGCACAGAGGTAGCGGTCGCACCCCTAAATGTCAGACACAACAAACACCCTGGCGGCCAGTCTGCAAAAAAAATAGCGTGCGTTTCGTTATTTTATATTACCGCAATTGCTATAATCTGCATAGTGTTTAAGTTGTAGCCACGATAATACACAGTAGCTGAACTCGGTTGTAGACAAGATTAGTAGAGGAATACTAACCTTGGTAATAACCATTGAGGTAGTATGGAGGGGAGAAGCTGTCATGTGACCCAAAACGGGTTCACCTACGTCATAGAATACCAAAACAACGTCAATTTGTTGACTCGGTGCTAAAAGTGCAGTTTTCCTTGTTATTGCAAGCTATTGGCCTCTGGAAATAAATATGTCATGTGCTGTACGTTGTTGCAGTAGCAATTCTAAAGTGGACAAAAAGAAATTCACAGGAATTACATTTCACAGGTAATGCAAACAATAGACAGAGCCGTATCAATATAATTTACAATATCCACTTTGATACTTTATGAAAAGAAAAATATTACCTTTAGGTATGTATTTCTCAAGGATTGCCTACAGGGTGTTTCTTCCTTCGATTCAAGATAACCCCATATTTTCTTTTGTAGGTTTTTTTTATAATTTTACTAGTAATACTGTTTAACCAGACCCTGGCGTGTCAGCCATATTGATCAAGATCTTAAGCCTCGCCCCCTGAACCCGTTTGCTATATGCGACAAAGTAATGTTATGGCGCCTCCCCCCCATACTACCTCAATGGTAACTAAGAACGTCATAACCAGAGATATATATATATATATATATATATATATATATATATATATATAACTAACTCACCGCGCACACCAGATGATGGAATGCTAGGAATACTTTACTTATCTACATTCAAGTAATTTAACTGTACCCACTGTTCTTGGTGAATAACCCTGTATAGAATATTATATTATACCAACTATTTCGCTGTTCTTGTAATAACAAATACGCAATGTGTGTGATGGCTATATAAAAAAAAATCGGGTAACCGGTAGCTTCGATCATTCCCAAAACGCGTGCACATGGGGGCTTGTCACAACACAGACCTGTCGGCTGCAAAAAACGCAGTTTTAATTGAAATTAACCCATCGGCAATATCGGGTATTATAATGCTCCGCTGGCAATGGATTCAGATAAATTGACAGCTGGTGTGGAAAAACTATGAACACAAATTCAACATTTGTTTAAGGAGTTGCAGCAACTTTTTTTAGAGAATCGTCAAATTTTGTTGTACAGGGTGTCCCAAATTGGATGGGTAAATTATATGAAATAAACATCGATATGAAAAACTGTTATAAAAGAAAGTTGTTTGGAATTGGAAAGTGGTTAACACTCTATTTAGAATTTGTCTTAGATTCCGAAAATGCAGAAAATATACAGGGCGTTCTGTTAAAAGCATAAACGAAATGTACTAAGTTCTAGATTTTAAATTCAATCTGTATATCCGGGAAACGACAATCGCTTTTGCCGAGAGGGTCGGAAGTTTGAAAAAACAGGCCCCCAATCCTTTTGGGTGTGAAATTAGAGGGTGGAACACCGCCGATAATCGCAGAACTTCGGAAACAATTTCAATTCCCCCATTTTGGAAAAGTCAGTTACTTCGGTTAGTCAATCAATTGGGGGCTCTTGTTATCAGTTTTTGGCGAGTTTGGCCGTTACGCGCCACAATATGGTGAATAATTTGATTGGGCTCTAAAGTTTTATCGTTGGGGTGAATGAATTTTCGGTTCTCGTCCACGCCGATCCTACGGTGGCTGATCGAATCTTAACTGTACGGGTAGCGCCACTGTCCAATGTCTAGGAAATTTAGCGATTTGTTGTTTTAAGCTGCGCTGGGGCAAAACATCCATATTCACATTATCCGACGTAAATACCCCAAATCGAAATTTGAAAATAGTAATCTTCTTTACCGACATGAGTGAAGCACGGGGATATGGAGAAAGCGTTAAGCTGCGCGAACATCATAACCACCTGGGCCGCCATTTTCTAAGTTAAGCTTACAGGGGATAGTTAATATTTCTTTAGTGTAATAAATATAGATAAAATAAACTTTTAGATAAACGCATAATAATTAACGTTAATAGAGCACTGTAAAAACGAGTTGAAGTGTGAAATGTTATGTCTTATGTCGGCGTTCACGTCCTGACGTCAAACAGTTTCAAACCTTCAAAACACTGCAACAACAATAGAAATAATCTTATAATTAAAAATTCGTGAGATTTCGGTCCAATATATTTTTTTTTATTTTATGCGACGTTTCGACAACTTAGTTGTCATCATCAGGTTACTTATACAAACAATTTGTTTTCTTCACATGTGAAGAATTTGTTTTCTTCACATGTGAAGAAAAATTGTGCGTCCACATTATAACAACTTATCGTAGTAAAGCTGCAATTTTCCCTTGATACAATAATCATGGAGGAAGTGTTTTTGAAGTATTTTGAAGTTTTGTTTAAATGTTAAAAGGAAAAGAGAAATCAGGAAACGTTTAAATAGAACTAGATGGTGTAAAGCGTGGTTATTGAAACGAAGTCTATTTTACCATTGAATTCTAATAAAATTATGCGAAATGGTCAACATATTTTTTAACAAATTTAAAATAAATCAGTTATTGTTTTAGTTTTAATTAATTTAATAATTTCCGGATAAAAATAGGTAGGAGTCAGCTACCGTCGCACCTAAAAACTGTACAAATCTCGGACGAGCGTACACACGTTACGATTTGCATGCGCCAATCTCCCAAATCTATGCTTTTCGGCTCAGACTTTCAACTCCGACGTCCAACTTTGCACAGTTCTAAATTTTGTGCAAATCTGCTGTCCACACGCAACGATTTATCTGTAACGATTTACTTGCGCACGCAAATCGTACGATACATCGTTGCGTCTGGACCGGCCTTTAGGATGCGTTGCATAGAGTCGGTCAAAATTAGGCTGCGCACTCGTCTAAGCGTCTTCTCCTCACCTCCATATCTCTGGTGAAGCAACTTCAAGGTACCTACTTGATAAGCGATTTGTGGGAGTATTCTAACCCAATTTTGTGACTTTAATTGGTTAGGTTTGACAATATTTGTTGTTGTTGTTGTTTTTCATGACTATAAACCGGCATAGTAGGCCTTGGATTTTGTATACAATTATCCCGGCCAAGTCGCACAATTAATAAACTTTTGACAGGATTACCCGAAAACAATGCCACAATGCTCCATAGTGTCCATTCGTCGGTAGAGACCTTGTAACCGATAGCCCCGCAATTGGCGGCCCTAAATGCCCCCCTCGGAGGGTCTAAGCTACCGTTAGGGCTCTGCAAATATATTATGCAAAGTCTGAAATTGAAAGTCATCTCTTAAGAAATGTTGGTGTAGTGTTAAAGGAGGACCCGGACGTTAAAAAGCGTGAGAATTTTTTTCGCGGACGCCGACGTGCCGTACGGCCGTTAGAAATGCCGGGAGCATATACAGGGCGGTTCAAAGTCGACGTCGAAAATAGTTATTTTGAGACATACCGTGAAAAGGTAGCCACACGTACCACTCTAGCGCTACCAAACTCGGCATCCCAGGCCAATTATGGGCAAACGAGAACATACGATCATACTTTTTTTAGATATTTAGGTAGCCCTGTTCTTTCTAAGTAACTTTTGTCAACAAAAAACAAACAAGTAATGTAGTTTGAAGTCGTGATATTTATTTTGCTTTCAAATTCTTTGGAAAACTGCCGCGTTCATTTCTCGCCCTCCTCCTTCAGGGTTCGCAGATATATATCAAGTGATATATATAGCGATATACAGGGTGAGTCACATCTAAAGTCCGAGCCGAAAACACAAAATAGAACTCACTAAAATAAGCACATATTCTTAATAAACATAAGCTCAAAAACGCTTGGTTCTCCATATACAGCGTGTTAAAATTTTTCCAAAAATAACATATTTTTTTAATTTCTTTCGAGCCCATTTAGGAATTTCAACCAAATTTGGTACACATTATTCATTGGACGGTTGCCATTTTGTGCAATAATTTGACCCCGTTCAGATGATCAGCGGCGTAGATACAAATAGTTACTGTAAATAATTGTATAAAAAAGTAGTACGGTCCTGTGCCAAAACAAAAAAATTTACCTTTTTTGGATAGCCCATTCAATTTGGAACAAAAAGCGCCTCTTGGTATTTTTTATTTCTGGTACAGTTTCTTCGTAATTTCGTATTTTTTAAACTAGTGCCAAGGTGATTACGCTGGCATTTAAAATAAAATTATTGTATCTACGCCGCTGCTCATCTGAACAGGGCCAAATTATTGCACAAAATGACAACCCATAATATGTATCAAATTTTGTTGGAATTCCTAAACAGGCTCGAAAGAAATTAAAAAAATATTTGGAAAAGTTTCAACACGCTGTATATGGAGAACCAAGCGTTTTTGAGCTAATGTTTATTAAGCATATGTGCTTATTTTAGCGAACTCTACCTCGTGTTTTCGGCTCTCTCTCACCCTGTATATCACGATATACGGTGTGGTCATTTAAGTGTGCAACGTATGGGATTTTTTTTATTAATTGCACAACCAAAATACAGATAATGCCGAAAGTTGATGCATGTTCAATAATCATATTAGGTGCACTTAGAATGATTGCAAGTAAACAGCATACAGGGTATAAGATAAAAAAATTAAAAATTGTACAAGAATAAATTACCCTTATTTCAAATAATTCAGCAAAAGGTGATTAAGAAAAGTTGTTTAGAATTAAAAGCTATGCCTAAATACAAAAACATAGCCTCCTAAGAAAAAAAAAATTTTGGTCAATTAATTTCCAGTTTCTTAATAAACATTTAAAATAAATATTTTGCACCTTAAATGAGAGTTTTTTAATATACACATTATCATTACTAATGTTTTACCTTGTTCGAAAGAATTTTTACGAAATTTTAAAGGTTTGTTTAATATCGTTGCAACAAACATGAAGTTTGTGATTCCCTAAAAAATTAAAAATCTAAGTTAATTTTACAAATATGCTTGAATTTGAACAAAGTTATGCGAAATTGATCTAATTTTGATTGATTTATGAAAGAGTTTGGGGTGAATGTTAAAAAAATTTTTTTGGGAAATTATTAATGTATCTCAAAAAAAATGTTTTTCTTAGGAGGCCATGTTTTGGTATATAGGCATAACGTTTAATTCTAGACAACTTTTCTTAATAACATTTTGCTGAATTTTCTGAAATAAGGGTACTTTACTCTTGTACAACTTTTATATTTGTTTACCTACCCTCATCCTGATGATAATTTAATTTATTATTATTTTGGCATCAATTTAGAACTGGAAAACGTAATGTAACTAAATTTATACCCTAAATGCTAGACAGTACATCTACTTTGCAGCAAACATAACAGAATTTTACAGCGTTAATAGGATTTTCTTTTGAAAAATACGTAATCTTATCGGTAATTAGTAATAAAAAGTTAGAATGATAAAGCTAGTGATATGAAAAAGTTTTTACGAAGTTGAAAGTTTTTAAAATTTTCAGAAATTTCGTAAATATTAAAAATTGGCAAAAAACTAAATCTTTTATTAGAGCGTTCAATCTTGGTACGCTTACGTAGAATTGAAAAAGAAACAACTTTTTCAAGTAAAACTTTTTGATATTTTAACAAATAAACCCATTTTTGGCGATATATTTTTTTAAACGTCATTTTTGACAGATAACGAAAGTCACATTACCACGTTTGAGTGGGTCATTTTAAACCTTTTTTCAAGCAAAAGGTAACCCCCAAATTAAATTTCAAAATAAAACATTAATTAAAAATTCCCCCCCTATTGTGCGAACTTTTTGGAGGACTCTGTATAAACGTTTAAGACAAAAGTTACTTAGAAAGAATAATGCTACTTAAATGTGTAAAAAAACATGTTCGTTACAAAAAAATATACCGGACGTTGCGACGCCGAGTTTGAATGACTCTATTGATGATGATAGCGGCCACGGGCGTAGCCAAGGGGGGGGTTTCGGGGGTTCAAACTCCCCCCCCCCCCGAAATAAGCAAAATATTACCTAATATTATACCGAAAAAATACGAGGAGTGAAGAGTTAAATTATTATTACGTTTGAATATATGTAGTAATAGTAGCGCCTAGCGCCATCTTTTGACGAGAGGCAGACGCAGTTGCAGCCGAACTATTTTGTATTGTAGGGACACTTTGCGTTGTTTCTCGATTATTCGCCACGCCCCTAGGTCGAAATGAGCGGAACTTTGTGGAAGTTCGTGGAAGTTTCTGGACGGCTACTGGGCTGCTATATAAGCGGCGCCGCGGCGCGTGACCGCGCTTACGGCAGTATTGTTCCATGCGAACTCGAAGCGAATAAAAGTGAAAAGAGGTGAACGAATAGTGAAGAGAATTAAGTGTACCGTGTAAGTGAGTAATTTTAGTGCACTGTTATTCGATGACCTTGTTAAGGATAGATACGTGAATCATTATTACTGTCGAAAAATGGAGGGGAAAAAAAGGAAGGGTGATAAACCTAAAGGTATGGACTACTGGAAAAAGTGGTGTAGTCAAGGTCAAGGGGTTTCTAATAAAGAAACAAATTTGGATTTAGCTATCAAAGCTTCAGCTACCTTGCATGCTGATAAGAAGACTGCCTACCCCGAAATCTAGTTTGGAATGCCTAGATATGTGCGATAAAAACCTTTACCCTAATATTTACACATTACTACAAATCTTGGCTACCATTCCTGTATCCACTGCTACCCCAGAAAGGTATTTCTCGAGCCTAAGGAGACTGAAAAACTATTTACGAAACACTACAAGTGAAAATAGACTTAATGGTTTGGCACTAATGAACATTCACTATGGAACAGAAATTCATGCAGATGAAGTAGTGGATATATTTAAAAGAAAAAGCCGAAGATTTCTTCTTTAATGGTTTTAGATTTAGCGCAGAGGAACGAAATTAATTTATCCATTTCATTTAAAGTTAAGAACTTTATAAATATGTCGTAGTGTAAGTATATTTTTGTTGTTTTATTTACTTCTCAAACTAAACCCCCCCCCCCCCCCAAAAAACTAAATCCTGGCTACGCCCGTAATAGCGGCTGTACGCAGCGTGAGGTGAACGGCACTGACGTGTCACTCGCCCTAGCCGTTTTCAGCCGCGCCAAATACGCTGTTTCTATTTCGCATTTACTTCGGTAAGATCGATACTTGTCTCTATAAACTTTTGGTTAGTTCGGGCACACCTATTGTCGTTCTTTAAAATTGCCCCCGACAAAGCAAATGCCAAGCAAATGAACCTGTTAATGGTCGTTCAGTGACCTATCTCAACGGGCGCCGCAACCTTTCGAAACGTAAGCAAGCCCCCCCAGATCGGGGCTAGCAATACTTAGCTTATAAAATTTTCACGGCCTAATTAGGATGAAATCTCGAATTCGGGTCGATGGTTCAGAAAGGCCGACTGGCACAGGTTACGGGGACAACCCGAAATACTCGTTTCCGTCACAATCAGTGCTTCCGAATGGATAAATAAAATAGAAAATAAAAAAAACTTTTTAAAAGAAGCTTTTATTTAAGCCATGTACTAAAACGAATAAAATAATTTTAGGTTTTCGTTAAGATAATTCAATTCCAAATTGCGACAAGTTTTTTCAAATTGAAAAGCTTGTCGCGCGAAATGTTGATGAAAGTAGGACCAATTAATTTTATTGAACAGTGATTGGTTGATAAGCAAATACCTATTTGCCACAGTATGCATTTTTTCTTTACAATTCGCGCGACAAGCTTTTCAATTTGCAAAAACTTGTCGCAATTTGATATTGAATTATCTTAACGAAAACTTAAACTTTTTTATTCGTTTTAGTACGCATGGCTTAAATAAAAGCTTGTTTTTAAAAAGGTTTTTTTTTCAATTTTATTTTGAGCTTTTTAGTACCTATTTGAATCCCATGTCAGGAGGGTGCTAAAGAAATTTAGTCCGCCATCTTGGGGCGGCCGCCATATTGGATTTCGTATGAAGTCATTCACCTTATTGTTTTCTACCCGTCGAGCCCTTTAATTTGATACCCGTGGTGGGTATCAAATGGGTAATCCTCCATCTTGGAGCGGCGGCCATATTCAATTTAGTGTGATGTCATTAACTTTATCGTTTTCTACTTTTAAAGCCCTTTCATTTGATACCCATATTAAGGCGGTTGACAAAATACATCATCCGCCATCTTGGAGCGGCGGCCATTTTGAAGGTATTACAATATTGAGTATTGCATATTGCATTGTCACCGGAACTAAAGGTGGATTCTGGATTTGAAACAAAGAACACCGAGTCTGATTCATCTGTGACAAAACACCTAGGAGCCAATCCTTTGAATTTTAATTGGTTTTTTCGCCACCAAACTGGTTAAAAGACAACTTTTTCAAGTTGCCTGGAAAATTAATAAATTCTTAACAGTAAATGAACTAAACTTTGAACTTGTAACTCAAAAAATATCTTCAACAAATTTGTTTTCGGAGAATAAATCTTCCTCCTTTCTCAAAGATCATGTCACGTCAAAGTGAAATGACAGATTAATAAATTTCAGGTTAAAATGTCATGACAACAGAAACAATAGCCTAGCCACCTGTCTGATATTGTACCCTGTGTTCTACCTAATTATTTATACTAACTTCTCTTTGAATAAGTGGCAATAATATTTTACTGAATTCCACTGAACATTCAACAACACAGTTGTCTGTATTTCCTAGAATAAATGCTGATTCTTTAATTTTTCGTCTATTTCCTACTTCTTCTTTGAGAATTGGTTTGGAACTATCCCACAAAATCCTATGATTGTTATTAAAAGAGTGTTCACATATTTTCGACTTCGAAATTTGATTTTGCCTGATATAATTTTTATGTTCTTTTAAACGAACGTTAAATGGCCTACAAGTCTCCCCAACATATAATTTTCCACATTCGCAAGGAATTTTATAAATGCAATTTTTTGAACTTTGTACCTCATCAAATGGTTTCGTTTTAACTAGCATTGATCTGGTTTTAAATACTATTCTGACATTAAAACGATTGCCTATGCGTTTTAGCTTTTCTGATAGTCCAGGAATATAAATAATAATTAAATTTACTGGTCGGTCCACCAGATTTATTTCTCTAATTCTATTAGCATTGTTATTTTGTTGGCAATGCTGAAAACAAAAAACAAATTTGTTGAAGATATTTTTTGAGTTACAAGTTCAAAGTTTAGTTCATTTACTGTTAAGAATTTATTAATTTTCCAGGCAACTTGAAAAAGTTGTCTTTTAACCAGTTTGGTGGCGAAAAACGCAATTAAAATTCAATGGATCTGTTTACGCCACAAATAAATTTTAGAAAATACCTAAGAGCCAAGGTTTTAAAACATCAATATCGAGAACTCGGCTATCGACGCCGCCGCCGACATGTACATATCATCACCTAAGCATAATCTGTTTATTTATTCCTTGTAGATCAAAAAAACGCGGCCGACTTAGTGTTTCACAAGACAAGATTTCTTGTCTTGTAAGGCCCATTCTTGTCTTGTCTTGCAAAGCAAGACAAGAAATTAAATTCATTCTTGTCTTGCACGACTCTTGCTGGAAAAAATCTTGTCTTGCAAGCAAGATTTCTTGCAATTTCTTGTTCTTGCATTTGTTGTTTAGTGACGTCATCGCAAGACTCTTGTTAGCAAGACTCTTGTTAGCAAGACTCTTGTTAGCAAGACTCTTGCATTATTTATTACGTGTAAAGCTTGTCGAGACAAGTTGACGCAGCACTGCAGAGCCGCGGCGCGGCAGGGCGCGGGGTCCACAGTGCCAGAGAACAAAGAAGGGGAGAATATAAACTCGACGGCGGCGGCGCCTTTGATGTTTGGCAGCCGGTGGTCGCCATGTTCTCTGTTTAGAAGACAGGGCCGTATTTAGAATTTAGTGAAGGGATAGTGTAGGTCTGTACTCAGATATTTTAAATCATTCATTGATAAACACAAAACAAATCATACATACTGAAATGATGATTGGAACAGGGAAAAATATTAATTGGATTTTGAAGGAATATTTTTAATTTAAGGTAGTTAGATAACTGAAATATTTAGTAGGTATGGAAAGGCGATTTTTCTTACCTTATTCCAAAAATTTAATATTTTATTGATCTTAAAATTTGATGAATACCTGAGCAATATTTTTCAAGCCATCATTTTGTAGAATAAAAATGAAAAACAAAACATAGGTATATTATTAGAGTATTGTCTTCATGGGATTAATTAAATATACCTACCCAGTTCTAAAACAGTTTCGTTCTTTTGATTATCATAAAAACTTAAAAAGGTGCTATTATTTTTTTAATTATTGACGCAGATTTTTTTTGTTATTATTTGTATTTATTTTTTCCATTTTAATAATAATAATAATTTTGTTTTAATGTCATGATTTTCAATTCGAAATGCTTCTAAGTCTAAGACTTTCCTTTCTGTTAAAGTTATTTTAATGTCTGTGGATTTCGATATTTGTTTGGAAGTGGACAAAAACCTCGAAACCCACCCTGCTAAAATAACTCGATCTACCTTATGCCACAATAATACGAAGCGATACAATGCATTAGGAAATTAGGAAGTCCAATAGACTCCTTTGGTTGTTTAAGTAAAATACTTATACAATATTGTAAATAATAGTTATTTATGTACCAAGGCACTGAAGTTCAACTTTTTATGACTCATGTGGAGTTTAGTTGCTGAGGCCTCTGGCCGAGGCAAATAAACCACATGAGTCATAAAAAGAACTTCAGTGCCGAGGTACATATTATATTTTTTTTGAAATCGGAAAAAAAAAGTTTTATTAGGCAAGAAAATAATAATAAGCGATCACCCGTCCACGAACCGACTACGCGCGGCGTTGCTTGACTTTACCGATCGCTCTACCTAGGACAAGTATAATGATGTACGGCACCTTCTGACAGAAAAACCAAACTGCTGCTTCTTGTGCAGCCTACACAACAAATCTATTGATTTTCAAATTTACTAAAATATGTATACTGAAGGATTGCGCTTCTATAGGAAACAATTTCGCAATGTGTACGAAAAGTTAAATGGGCCTTTATCGGCCGGGTTTTGAATATTTGGTCACTTTTGACGGGCGATTTCTCCGCGTCTGACGTTTGATGTTTACATCTCGCCAAGGCCTACTTATTGAAAAAATCGTACAATAATGGGCTACATTATTGTACGATTTCTGTGCTTTTAATGACGATTTTGGGACATTTTAATGCCGATTTCAAGAAAAATATATTTACTAATATATAGAGACAGTTATTCTTGAATAACCGTTTATATTTATGCTCATTTTGCAAAAATCAGTATTATTCAATATCGTCGTCACTTACATTTTATTATTTATTCTATTAAAGTTTTTCAGAAATTATAATTATAGATAATGATTTTTGCAAGATTTCTTGCAAACTTGCAAGACTCTTGCAGAATAATTTCTTGTCTTGTCTTGCAAAGCAAGACAAGAAATTTAGAAGTCTTGTCTTGTTCTTGCAGCAAGAACAAGACAAGAACAAGAAATTTGCAAGAGTCTTGTGAAACACTAGTCGTGGGGAAAATTTGCCTAAGCCATCCTGATGCGATAAGTTATTAAATTTTGATAAGAAAATATTTCCTAAATTGATTCCTGAACTGCCTTCATAGGCTTTTAGTTCAGAAAATATGAAAAATAAAAATATGACAGCCACCTCCAGTGGCAGTACGGAGGTCATTCCCGTATTAATAATTGTGGACGGCTCGTCCTCCAACCAGGTAATTCCGAACACTGTAGTACTTCCACGGCATGCGGCATGTCTCGGGGACCCCCGGCAGAGGTGGTGGGTGGGTGGGTTGCTGCTGCGGCCGGCGTTTCGCTGTGGTATCACTTTACTTCCGAGTTTACAGCCAGATGGCTAAGCCCGCAGCCATAGGCGCCACACGCCTGTTACCCAGACAACGAGAAAAAACCTTTGTAAACGGAATCACCACGTATGTACATTTATCATGATTCAATAGGTACCTAAGGCAATACACAGGGTGATCGTATTTCGAGTCTATGCATGGGGATCTTGGTTAACTTAAGAGATACGATACGTAATATCAAATTAATCGTTTTTGCATAGAGTGCCTCGGAAACGTAAGCCCCATAATGTTTGACGTTTTTGCATAGAGTGCCTTGGAAACATAAGCTCCATGTTTGACGTTTTTGCATAGAGTGCCTTGGAAACATAAGCCTAGTTACCCATTGTTGCGAAGTGTGCTTTGGAATATTGTTTAACGGTTCAGAAAAAAATCAGTTAGTTATGAATTAAATAAGATGAAATAAATCATAAACGTACCACGAGAGTATGATCTGAGACATGGTTATTTATTCGTCATTTGCCATATAACACATTAACACTAAAAGAGCAAACTGGAAACACAAGAACAACAAAAACCTAGACGAGTAGACAATCCTATTTTACAATAAATGTTCAATTTGTCCTCCTTGCTCCTCAAGGCACAGTGCAGCACGTTTCCTTAAATTGTTTATGGTTCGTCTAATGTCCCTTCGTCGCCATTTATATTTGAGGAATAATAAATTTGAATTGTGTCACGCTTTTCTTCATGTGAAAATGGCATTTTTTCAGTATAAGAAAGTATCCGTAACACAAAATTGAACTGAACTGTCCAACGGTATGAGGCTTATGTTTCCAAAGCATTCTATGCAAAAACGTCAAACATTATGGGGCTTATGTTTCCAAGGCACTCTATGCAAAAACGTCAAACATTATGGGGCTTACGTTTCCAAGGCACTCTATGCAAAAACGATTAATTTGATATTACGGCAAGAAAAACAAACAAAAGTTGATCGTTATATCTTTTTTCAGGGAGGCGAGAAAAAAAATGCGAGGTCATATTTAGATTTCTTGTAAAAAAAGTGCCTTAATAATGTTTAACTTTGAAATGTCCAACGCCATTCGTTTTCGTTTAAAAAAATAAAAACGACAATTTTCAGTTTTTTCGCATTATTTTCAAAACGAAAAGGGCCAGCCAAAATTTCTTTTTACCATGTTACTCGGCATCAAATTCCGCAACTTTGCCCCAATTTAACCGACCTCGTATCTCTTAAGATAACCAAGATCCCCATGCATAGACTCGAAATACGGTCACCCTGTATTTTACGGACACCCAAAGTTAGAGCTGTCATAAACGGGTCACAGTCCGATAGTGCGGGGTTGCCAGTGAGACAAATCCATGAACCCATGCTGACGAGATGTCTATGTTTTTCCGAGGAATCTTCTGTTTAGAACTTCATTTTAAACATATGACAACCTGACTAAAATCATATGAACACGCATAATTTCAATATGAATGATTCTGGCGAGACTACGATTAAAGTCACGTGTTAATAATCGGGACTTGAATCAAGATTATATTTCCTTAAATTAAGACTGTTAAAAGTCAAGTGTGCATTGTAAGAAGGTTTCTGTATTTTTTCTACACGTAGTTCGTTTATAGTGTCTAGGGCAGTTTTGAGATAACGTAAACTTACCAGTACCTGACACCTTAAGGATGGATTTATCAAATTTTAATCTATATAAATATATTTGGCGCGTTTATTGAAGATTCTTTATTCTTTATATGAAGTAAGTAGGAGAGACATCATTGGAAATAATTACTAACAGCCCAAATCAAATCTGCAATGTATTTTTTGTAAACAATATTTTAGAATTTGTATTTTTTTGACTAGACCCTTAGCCTGAGTCTGATAAGCCCAAAACCTGACACCCTATAAAAATTGTCACAGCAATTTTTAAAAAGGAATACACAAATGATTATTGTATGTAGAACAGTTTATTTATTCGCACATTCTCATTTCTGGAACATATAGTAACTTATTAACTTTGGGTTTCCAGTTTTGGAAATTATTATTTGTTCATATTTCACAGTCGTTATTAAAAAAAATGTTCGCTTTTAATTTACCCATTTCTTTTATTTTTCTATAATAATATTGATTCTCGTATATGTATTCCCATTTTCTTTAGCTCCAACTGATTTTTTTTCTCATTTAATATTTTTGATCTGTTTTCTATTTATTGTTCTTCTCTTCCCCTTCCTCTTTTCTTCTCCCTACCTTCCTCTTTATTTTTTCTAAAAATACTGTTTTTTCTCTTTCCCTGAAATGACAGACGGCATAAATTCTCTATATAGAGTCGTTTCCTAACTATTGTACATCTTTGAACTTATTTTGAATACATAATTGAATTTAATTTGACATGGTAAACTTTTGAAGATCGTAATAGTAGTTATTGGTCGTGTTCAGCACTTTCGACAAGAAGAAGACATGGTTCAAAAACGTTGAGTGACAAATCTATACATGTTCCGAGGTCTGCCATAGTCAGTGCCAAATGTGACCAATAGCTAACACACAAGTATAGCCAATAGCTGAGAGGGTTGTCAGCCATTGGAAATATTAAACTCATTGAGATGAAATTGGTACACCATTATAAGGTTTATTGTTGGAGATTTTGGAGATCATTTTTGCATTACCTACTTGTGGTTTTTCCAGTGACTGACCCCTATGTCAGGCATTGGTTTAGCATATTATAAGTCAATAGCTGACACCCCAACCAAAATCTTCAAAAACTTGAAATAGTTCTAAATTATTATCTTACCTTGTTTGCTTAGAAGTATAAGCCACAAAAATTAGGACAGTTGAAAAATCTACACTAAAAACACGTAATTACACACTATTTTTTATAACGCTGCACTAGACAATTTCGCTAAGAAACCACAAGACAGTAAAAATAGAGAAACCAAAATGACTAAGGTACATGTATACATAACTCATAACTGTGACTTCTCCCAACATAAATATTTCAATAGAATGGATTTATATCTGCTCATTAGCTTACTTTTTAATTAAATAAAACATGTGTCAAGTTTAGGCAATGTGTCAGGCACTGGTACTTTTACGTTATTCGATTTTGACCACAAAAAATTCAGTACTTTGAGATGGCCCATAAAAAAATACCCTGTGCATTTTTGCATCGACTCTTTGCACACCAATACTTTGAGTGATCCTGTTGACCATTCAACTGTTTTGAGGAGATTCCATGGCACACTTGACTCGCCAGATGCCTTTAAAATTCCTATTTTGCTCAACTTTGATACCGCCCTGCAAAATGTAACTCCCTGTATATTTCTTATTCAAATTTGGTATATGGGGGTTTTTGTATGTCCTGATTAACGCTGTAGTGTCAGATTTTAAATAAATAAATCGCTAATTGATGTTAAAAAAACTTAGCCGGCCCTGGATTTGCATTTTGAAACGGTAGGAAAGTCAAAACAAGCGGTTTTCAAAAAAGAGTTCAGGCGATTATTTCCAAGAGTGAAGGTTTTATATGTATATGTTTAAAAGTAGTCAAGATTTCATTATTATAACGTATTTTATTTTAATCCAAGATATTAATTTTTTGAATGTAGCCAAGCAGTTTATCGCAAGAGTTGTCAAGTGTGCCTTGAAAAAGGGACAAAAGAAATGAAAACGTATTTTCATTATTCTGTTTTAATAATTAACCTGCATGCCTAAAAAAATTAAATATTTGCACAAGGCGTGTTTTCACCGGTTTATCTAATAATGCATACCTTTGCTGCTACACTTAATCTTTCATTAATTTCTTCTTAATCTTCTTTTTTGACATCTAATACCCTATCACTAAATCTACGTGATGTTTTTCATGGCTACTCTGATTTTTCCAATTATTCTGCCGTGCTTCCGATTGCAATTTTTGTGACAAACGATCTTAAATCGATCGAATCTTGAAATTTCCAGCGCGTTTTCATTTGTTTTGTCCATGACATCTGATATATGGTCGCCTCTGGATGCCTACCTACTCCTAGTGGATGAGAATGAACGAATAGAATGAGAATCATTATTATTTTACAATTCAAGAATTTCTTAAACGATTCCATTTTAAAATAGTTTTAAACTAATATGTCAAACAAATGTACCTACCTACGCCCCTGATTAGCATGGCCTTTCCATTCCTTCCTTTAGTAGACATTTGTCACGACATACTTTAGGCGTTCTCTGGGAGAATTGCGTAGGCAACATAAAATAACGTTTTGGTTAACTTAAACAATTCAAAATAATAAAAAAAATCGTTGCTTCCATAGGAATATTGTTTTTTTAAATCATTAAAAATTTAAAAATAAGGTCAATTAAAAATTAATTATTAAAATATACTTTCCTTTTAAAATAAATACATCGATTTATAATTTTCTATCTATGGGTCATGTTATTATAAACCCCACTTTTTGCATTTAATCGAACGAATCTAGGCTTAGACAAGGAAACAAAGAGGACACCGCGCTTGCCTACCCTGTAGTGTACAGATTTTGTTACGTAGTTTTGAATGGCGGCCATTTTATATGTGGCAGACAAAGCGAGTACGTCGTTAGTTAATTTCGTGAATTTGTGAATTAAAAGTAACAGTGATTAAGGGGAAAATATACTCCTACGATGGTGAATCGTGTAGTGTTTTGTTGCAAAAGCAGAAGTGAAACGCAAGAGCCCGGGATTTCGTTTCACAGGTAAATATTTAACAAGCTACCTTTGAAAGAAGCCCTAAAACTTTATTTTTTCTCAATATAACTTCTTCAAATTCCTTCTACCTTTTAGTGTGATAAAGTGCATTGTTTTGTTTGTAAATAGGACCAATATAATTATTTTTAACATCGTTTTTATTGAAAATTTCTTAATTGATTATGAGCGTTTCTTAAAATATGAGCTGGTTTCCATGAGCGTGCATTATTTATTTTATTTTGATTGACTCGAATTCGCCACAAATAAATATATTTCGGCATTTGACACTATCTTTACATATGGGAAATTATCTGCAAATAAATACCAATATTTCAAATTACATGCAAGTCAAAATTAACTACATTTAATTTTTAATTGGGTTTTTCGCCACCAAACTAATCGAAAGACAACTTTTTCAAGTTGCCTGGAAAATTCATAAATTCTTAACAGTGAATGAACGAAACTTTAAACGTGTAACTCAAAAAATAACTTCAACAAATTTGTTTTCTGAGCTTATTTCGGAGAATAAATCTTCCTCCTTTCTCAAAGATCATGCCACGTCAAAGTGAAGTGACAGATTAATAAATTTCAGGTTAAAATGTCATGACAACAGAAACAATAGCCAAGCCACCTGCCTGATATTGTACCCTGTGTTCTATCTAATTATCTATACTAATTTCTTTTTGAATAAGTGGCAATAATATTTTACTGAATTCCACTGAACATTCAGCAACACAGTTGTCCGTATTTCCTAGAATAAATGCAGATTCTTTAATTTTTCTTCTATTTCCTACTTCTTCTTTGAGAATTGCACTTTCACTTGCATGACTTTTCTTTTCACGGAAATTAGTTTAAGGCCAGCTATTCTAACTATCCACAAAGAATCAGAATTTGCGAACCTCGTCTTCACCCCTTTCCACCCCCAAGACCGAAAAACTTTAAAAAATCGGGAAAACCGCCGTTTTCACTTGCATGACTTTTCTTTTCACGGAAATTAGTTTAAGGCCACCTATTCTAACTATCCACAAAGAATCAGAATTTGCGAACCTCGTCTTCACCCCTTTCCACCCCCAAGACCGAAAAACTTAAAAAAATCGGGAAAACCGCCGTTTTCACTTGCATGACTTTTCTTTTCACGGAAATTAGTTTAAGGCCACCTATTCTAACTATCCACAAAGAATCAGAATTTGCGAACCTCGTCTTCACCCCTTTCCACCCCCAAGACCGAAAAACCTAAAAAAATCGGGAAAACGGCCGTTTTCACTTGCATGACTTTTATTTTCACGGAAATTAGTTTAAGGCCACCTATTCTAACTATCCACAAAGAATCAGAATTTGCGAACCTCGTCTTCACCCCTTTCCACCCCCAAGACCGAAAAACTTTAAAAAATCGGGAAAACCGCCGTTTTCACTTGCATGACTTTTCTTTTCAGGGAAATTAGTTTAAGGCCACCTATTCTAACTATCCACGAAGAATCAGAATTTGCGAACCTCGTCTTCACCCCTTTCCACCCCCAAGACCAAAAAACGTAAAAAAATCGGGAAAACGGCCGTTTTCACTTGCATGACTTTTATTTTCACGGAAATTAGTTTAAGGCCACCTATTCTAACTATCCACAAATAATCAGAATTTGCGAACCTCGTCTTCACCCCTTTCCACCCCCAAGACCGAAAAACGTAAAAAAATCGGGGAAACCGCCGTTTTCATTTGCATGACTTTTCTTTTCACGGAAATTAGTTTAAGGCCACCTATTCTAACTATCCACGAAGAATCAGAATTTGCGAACCTCGTCTTCACCCCTTTCCACCCTCAAGACCGAAAAACGTAAAAAAATCGGGGAAACCGCCGTTTTCACTTGCATGACTTTTCTTTTCACGGAAATTAGTTTAAGGCCACCTATTCTAACTATCCACAAAGAATCAGAACTTGCGAACCTCGTCTTCACCCCTTTCCACCCCCAAGACCGAAAAACTTTAAAAAATCGGGAAAACCGCCGTTTTCACTTGCATGACTTTTCTTTTCACGGAAATTAGTTTAAGGCCACCTATTCTAACTATTCACAAATAATCAGAATTTGCGAACCTCGTCTTCACCCCTTTCCACCCCCAAGACCGAAAAACGTAAAAAAATCGGGGAAACCGCCGTTTTCACTTGCATGACTTTTCTTTTCACGGAAATTAGTTTAAGGCCACCTATTCTAACTATCCACAAATAATCAGAATTTGCGAACCTCGTCTTCACCCCTTTCCACCCCCAAGACCGAAAAACGTAAAAAAATCGGGGAAACCGCCGTTTTCACTTGCATGACTTTTCTTTTCACGGAAATTAGTTTAAGGCCACCTATTCTAACTATCCACAAAGAATCAGAATTTGCGAACCTCGTCTTCACCCCTTTCCACCCCCAAGACCGAAAAACTTTAAAAAATCGGGAAAACCGCCGTTTTCACTTGCATGACTTTTCTTTTCACGGAAATTAGTTTAAGGCCACCTATTCTAACTATCCACAAATAATCAGAATTTGCGAACCTCGTCTTCACCCCTTTCCACCCCCAAGACCGAAAAACGTAAAAAAATCGGGGAAACCGCCGTTTTCACTTGCATGACTTTTCTTTTCACGGAAATTAGTTTAAGGCCACCTATTCTAACTATCCACAAAGAATCAGAATTTGCGAACCTCGTCTTCACCCCTTTCCACCCCCAAGACCGAAAAACTTTAAAAAATCGGGAAAACCGCCGTTTTCACTTGCATGACTTTTCTTTTCACGGAAATTAGTTTAAGGCCACCTATTCTAACTATCCTCAAAGAATCAGAATTTGCGAACCTCGTCTTCACCCCTTTCCACCCCCAAGACCGAAAAACCTAAAAAAATCGGGAAAACGGCCGTTTTCACTTGCATGACTTTTATTTTCACGGAAATTAGTTTAAGGCCACCTATTCTAACTATCCACAAAGAATCAGAATTTGCGAACCTCGTCTTCACCCCTTTCCACCCCCAAGACCGAAAAACTTTAAAAAATCGGGAAAACCGCCGTTTTCACTTGCATGACTTTTCTTTTCACGGAAATTAGTTTAAGGCCACCTATTCTAACTATCCACAAATAATCAGAATTTGCGAACCTCGTCTTCACCCCTTTCCACCCCCAAGACCGAAAAACGTAAAAAAATCGGGGAAACCGCCGTTTTCACTTGCATGACTTTTCTTTTCACGGAAATTAGTTTAAGGCCACCTATTCCAACTATCCACAAAGAATCAGAATTTGCGAACCTCGTCTTCACCCCTTTCCACCCCCAAGACCGAAAAACTTAAAAAAATCGGGAAAACCGCCATTTTCACTTGCATGACTTTTCTTTTCACGGAAATTAGTTTAAGGCCACCTATTCTAACTATCCACAAAGAATCAGAATTTGCGAACCTCGTCTTCACCCCTTTCCACCCCCAAGACCGAAAAACTTTAAAAAATCGGGAAAACCGCCGTTTTCACTTGCATGACTTTTCTTTTCACGGAAATTAGTTTAAGGCCACCTATTCTAACTATCCACAAAGAATCAGAATTTGCGAACCTCGTCTTCACCCCTTTCCACCCCCAAGACCGAAAAACTTACAAAAATCGGGAAAACCGCCGTTTTCACTTGCATGACTTTTCTTTTCACGGAAATTAGTTTAAGGCCACCTATTCTAACTATCCACAAAGAATCAGAATTTGCGAACCTCGTCTTCACCCCTTTCCACCCCCAAGACCGAAAAACCTAAAAAAATCGGGAAAACGGCCGTTTTCACTTGCATGACTTTTATTTTCACGGAAATTAGTTTAAGGCCACCTATTCTAACTATCCACAAAGAATCAGAATTTGCGAACCTCGTCTTCACCCCTTTCCACCCCCAAGACCGAAAAACTTTAAAAAATCGGGAAAACCGCCGTTTTCACTTGCATGACTTTTCTTTTCAGGGAAATTAGTTTAAGGCCACCTATTCTAACTATCCACGAAGAATCAGAATTTGCGAACCTCGTCTTCACCCCTTTCCACCCCCAAGACCGAAAAACGTAAAAAAATCGGGAAAACGGCCGTTTTCACTTGCATGACTTTTATTTTCACGGAAATTAGTTTAAGGCCACCTATTCTAACTATCCACAAATAATCAGAATTTGCGAACCTCGTCTTCACCCCTTTCCACCCCCAAGACCGAAAAACCTAAAAAAATCGGGAAAACGGCCGTTTTCACTTGCATGACTTTTATTTTCACGGAAATTAGTTTATGGCCACCTATTCTAACTATCCACGAAGAATCAGAATTCGCGAACCTCGTCTTCACCCCTTTCCACCCCCAAGACCGAAAAACGTAAAAAAATCGGGGAAACCGCCGTTTTCACTTGCATGACTTTTATTTTCACGGAAATTAGTTTAAGGCCACCTATTCTAACTATCCACAAATAATCAGAATTTGCGAACCTCGTCTTCACCCCTTTCCACCCCCAAGACCGAAAAACGTAAAAAAATCGGGGAAACCGCCGTTTTCATTTGCATGACTTTTCTTTTCACGGAAATTAGTTTAAGGCCACCTATTCTAACTATCCACAAAGAATCAGAATTTGCGAACCTCGTCTTCACCCCTTTCCACCCCCAAGACCGAAAAACTTAAAAAAATCGGGAAAACCGCCGTTTTCACTTGCATGACTTTTCTTTTCACGGAAATTAGTTTAAGGCCACCTATTCTAACTATCCACAAAGAATCAGAATTTGCGAACCTCGTCTTCACCCCTTTCCACCCCCAAGACCGAAAAACCTAAAAAAATCGGGAAAACGGCCGTTTTCACTTGCATGACTTTTATTTTCACGGAAATTAGTTTAAATCCACCTATTCTAACTATCCACAAAGAATCAGAATTTGCGAACCTCGTCTTCACCCCTTTCCACCCCCAAGACCGAAAAACTTTAAAAAATCGGGAAAACCGCCGTTTTCACTTGCATGACTTTTCTTTTCACGGAAATTAGTTTAAGGCCACCTATTCTAACTATCCACAAAGAATCAGAATTTGCGAACCTCGTCTTCACCCCTTTCCACCCCCAAGACCGAAAAACTTAAAAAAATCGGGAAAACCGCCGTTTTCAATTGCATGACTTTTCTTTTCACGGAAATTAGTTTAAGGCCACCTATTCTAACTATCCACAAAGAATCAGAATTTGCGAACCTCGTCTTCACCCCTTTCCACCCCCAAGACCGAAAAACTTTAAAAAATCGGGAAAACCGCCGTTTTCACTTGCATGACTTTTCTTTTCACGGAAATTAGTTTAAGGCCACCTATTCTAACTATCCACAAATAATCAGAATTTGCGAACCTCGTCTTCACCCCTTTCCACCCCCAAGACCGAAAAACGTAAAAAAATCGGGGAAACCGCCGTTTTCACTTGCATGACTTTTCTTTTCACGGAAATTAGTTTAAGGCCACCTATTCTAACTATCCACAAAGAATCAGAATTTGCGAACCTCGTCTTCACCCCTTTCCACCCCCAAGACCGAAAAACTTTAAAAAATCGGGAAAACCGCCGTTTTCACTTGCATGACTTTTCTTTTCACGGAAATTAGTTTAAGGCCACCTATTCTAACTATCCTCAAAGAATCAGAATTTGCGAACCTCGTCTTCACCCCTTTCCACCCCCAAGACCGAAAAACCTAAAAAAATCGGGAAAACGGCCGTTTTCACTTGCATGACTTTTATTTTCACGGAAATTAGTTTAAGGCCACCTATTCTAACTATCCACAAAGAATCAGAATTTGCGAACCTCGTCTTCACCCCTTTCCACCCCCAAGACCGAAAAACTTTAAAAAATCGGGAAAACCGCCGTTTTCACTTGCATGACTTTTCTTTTCACGGAAATTAGTTTAAGGCCACCTATTCTAACTATCCACAAATAATCAGAATTTGCGAACCTCGTCTTCACCCCTTTCCACCCCCAAGACCGAAAAACGTAAAAAAATCGGGGAAACCGCCGTTTTCACTTGCATGACTTTTCTTTTCACGGAAATTAGTTTATGGCCACCTATTCTAACTATCCACAAATAATCAGAATTCGCGAACCTCGTCTTCACCCCTTTCCACCCCCAAGACCGAAAAACGTAAAAAAATCGGGGAAACCGCCGTTTTCACTTGCATGACTTTTCTTTTCACGGAAATTAGTTTAAGGCCACCTATTCTAACTATCCACGAAGAATCAGAATTTGCGAACCTCGTCTTCACCCCTTTCCACCCCCAAGACCGAAAAACGTAAAAAAATCGGGGAAACCGCCGTTTTCACTTGCATGACTTTTCTTTTCACGGAAATTAGTTTAAGGCCACCTATTCTAACTATCCACAAAGAATCAGAATTTGCGAACCTCGTCTTCACCCCTTTCCACCCCCAAGACCGAAAAACTTAAAAAAATCGGGAAAACCGCCGTTTTCACTTGCATGACTTTTCTTTTCACGGAAATTAGTTTAAGGCCACCTATTCTAACTATCCACAAAGAATCAGAATTTGCGAACCTCGTCTTCACCCCTTTCCACCCCCAAGACCGAAAAACCTAAAAAAATCGGGAAAACGGCCGTTTTCACTTGCATGACTTTTATTTTCACGGAAATTAGTTTAAATCCACCTATTCTAACTATCCACAAAGAATCAGAATTTGCGAACCTCGTCTTCACCCCTTTCCACCCCCAAGACCGAAAAACTTTAAAAAATCGGGAAAACCGCCGTTTTCACTTGCATGACTTTTCTTTTCACGGAAATTAGTTTAAGGCCACCTATTCTAACTATCCACAAAGAATCAGAATTTGCGAACCTCGTCTTCACCCCTTTCCACCCCCAAGACCGAAAAACTTAAAAAAATCGGGAAAACCGCCGTTTTCAATTGCATGACTTTTCTTTTCACGGAAATTAGTTTAAGGCCACCTATTCTAACTATCCACAAAGAATCAGAATTTGCGAACCTCGTCTTCACCCCTTTCCACCCCCAAGACCGAAAAACCTAAAAAAATCGGGAAAACGGCCGTTTTCACTTGCATGACTTTTCTTTTAACGGAAATTAGTTTAAGGCCACCTATTCTAACTATCCACGAAGAATCAGAATTTGCGAACCTCGTCTTCACCCCTTTCCACCCCCAAGACCGAAAAACGTAAAAAAATCGGGGAAACCGCCGTTTTCACTTGCATGACTTTTCTTTTCACGGAAATTAGTTTAAGGCCACCTATTCTAACTATCCACGAAGAATCAGAATTTGCGAACCTCGTCTTCACCCCTTTCCACCCTCAAGACCGAAAAACGTAAAAAAATCGGGGAAACCGCCGTTTTCACTTGCATGACTTTTCTTTTCACGGAAATTAGTTTAAGGCCACCTATTCTAACTATCCACAAATAATCAGAATTTGCGAACCTCGTCTTCACCCCTTTCCACCCCCAAGACCGAAAAACGTAAAAAAATCGGGGAAACCGCCGTTTTCACTTGCATGACTTTTCTTTTCACGGAAATTAGTTTAAGGCCAGCTATTCTAACTATCCACGAAGAGTCAGAATTTGCGAACCTCGTCTTCACCCCTTTCCACCCCCAAGACCGAAAAACGTAAAAAAATCGGGGAAACCGCCGTTTTCACTTGCATGACTTTTCTTTTCACGGAAATTAGTTTAAGGCCACCTATTCTAACTATCCACAAAGAATCAGAATTTGCGAACCTCGTCTTCACCCCTTTCCACCCCCAAAACCGAAAAACTTAAAAAAATCGGGAAAACCGCCGTTTTCACTTGCATGACTTTTCTTTTCACGGAAATTAGTTTAAGGCCACCTATTCTAACTATCCGCAAAGAATCAGAATTTGCGAACCTCGTCTTCACCCCTTTCCACCCCCAAGACCGAAAAACCTAAAAAAATCGGGAAAACGGCCGTTTTCACTTGCATGACTTTTATTTTCACGGAAATTAGTTTAAGGCCACCTATTCTAACTATCCACAAAGAATCAGAATTTGCGAACCTCGTCTTCACCCCTTTCCACCCCCAAGACCGAAAAACTTAAAAAAATCGGGAAAACCGCCGTTTTCACTTGCATGACTTTTCTTTTCACGGAAATTAGTTTAAGGCCACCTATTCTAACTATCCACAAAGAATCAGAATTTGCGAACCTCGTCTTCACCCCTTTCCACCCCCAAGACCGAAAAACTTTAAAAAATCGGGAAAACGGCCGTTTTCCCGATTTTTTTACCGAAAAACGTAAACTTTAAAAAATCGGGAAAACGGCCGTTTTCCCGATTTTTTTAGGTTTTTCGGTCTTGGGGGTGGAAAGGGGTGAAGACGAGGTTCGCAAATTCTGATTCTTTGTGGATAGTTAGAATAGGTGGCCTTAAACTAATTTCCGTGAAAAGAAAAGTCATGCAAGTGAAAACGGCGGTTTTCCCGATTTTTTTAAGTTTTTCGGTCTTGGATGTGGAAAGGGGTGAAGACGAGGTTCGCAAATTCTGATTCTTTGTGGATAGTTAGAATAGGTGGCCTTAAACTAATTTCCGTGAAAAGAAAAGTCATGCAAGTGAAAACGGCGGTTTTCCCGATTTTTTAAAGTTTTTCGGTCTTGGGGGTGGAAAGGGGTGAAGACGAGGTTCGCAAATTCTGATTCTTTGTGGATAGATAGAATAGGTGGCCTTAAACTAATTTCCGTGAAAATAAAAGTCATGCAAGTGAAAACGGCCGTTTTCCCGATTTTTTTAGGTTTTTCTGTCTTGGGGGTGGAAAGGGGTGAAGACGAGGTTCGCAAATTCTGATTCTTTGTGGATAGTTAGAATAGGTGGCCTTAAACTAATTTCCGTGAAAAGAAAAGTCATGCAAGTGAAAACGGCGGTTTTCCCGATTTTTTAAAGTTTTTCGGTCTTGGGGGTGGAAAGGGGTGAAGACGAGGTTCGCAAATTCTGATTCTTTGTGGATAGTTAGAATAGGTGGCCTTAAACTAATTTCCGTGAAAATAAAAGTCATGCAAGTGAAAACGGCCGTTTTCCCGATTTTTTTACGTTTTTCGGTCTTGGGGGTGGAAAGGGGTGAAGACGAGGTTCGCAAATTCTGATTCTTCGTGGATAGTTAGAATAGGTGGCCTTAAACTAATTTCCCTGAAAAGAAAAGTCATGCAAGTGAAAACGGCGGTTTTCCCGATTTTTTAAAGTCTTTCGGTCTTGGGGGTAGAAAGGGGTGAAGACGAGGTTCGCAAATTCTGATTCTTTGTGGATAGTTAGAATAGGTGGCCTTAAACTAATTTCCGTGAAAAGAAAAGTCATGCAAGTGAAAACGGCGGTTTTCCCGATTTTTTTAAGTTTTTCGGTCTTGGGGGTGGAAAGGGGTGAAGACGAGGTTCGCAAATTCTGATTCTTTGTGGATAGTTAGAATAGGTGGCCTTAAACTAATTTCCGTGAAAAGAAAAGTCATGCAAGTGAAAACGGCGGTTTTCCCGATTTTTTAAAGTTTTTCGGTCTTGGGGGTGGAAAGGGGTGAAGACGAGGTTCGCAAATTCTGATTCTTTGTGGATAGTTAGAATAGGTGGCCTTAAACTAATTTCCGTGAAAAGAAAAGTCATGCAAGTGAAAACGGCGGTTTTCCCGATTTTTTTAAGTTTTTCGGTCTTGGATGTGGAAAGGGGTGAAGACGAGGTTCGCAAATTCTGATTCTTTGTGGATAGTTAGAATAGGTGGCCTTAAACTAATTTCCGTGAAAAGAAAAGTCATGCAAGTGAAAACGGCGGTTTTCCCGATTTTTTAAAGTTTTTCGGTCTTGGGGGTGGAAAGGGGTGAAGACGAGGTTCGCAAATTCTGATTCTTTGTGGATAGATAGAATAGGTGGCCTTAAACTAATTTCCGTGAAAATAAAAGTCATGCAAGTGAAAACGGCCGTTTTCCCGATTTTTTTAGGTTTTTCTGTCTTGGGGGTGGAAAGGGGTGAAGACGAGGTTCGCAAATTCTGATTCTTTGTGGATAGTTAGAATAGGTGGCCTTAAACTAATTTCCGTGAAAAGAAAAGTCATGCAAGTGAAAACGGCGGTTTTCCCGATTTTTTAAAGTTTTTCGGTCTTGGGGGTGGAAAGGGGTGAAGACGAGGTTCGCAAATTCTGATTCTTTGTGGATAGTTAGAATAGGTGGCCTTAAACTAATTTCCGTGAAAATAAAAGTCATGCAAGTGAAAACGGCCGTTTTCCCGATTTTTTTACGTTTTTCGGTCTTGGGGGTGGAAAGGGGTGAAGACGAGGTTCGCAAATTCTGATTCTTCGTGGATAGTTAGAATAGGTGGCCTTAAACTAATTTCCGTGAAAAGAAAAGTCATGCAAGTGAAAACGGCGGTTTTCCCGATTTTTTAAAGTTTTTCGGTCTTGGGGGTGGAAAGGGGTGAAGACGAGGTTCGCAAATTCTGATTCTTCGTGGATAGTTAGAATAGGTGGCCTTAAACTAATTTCCCTGAAAAGAAAAGTCATGCAAGTGAAAACGGCGGTTTTCCCGATTTTTTTAAGTTTTTCGGTCTTGGGGGTGGAAAGGGGTGAAGACGAGGTTCGCAAATTCTGATTCTTTGTGGATAGTTAGAATAGGTGGCCTTAAACTAATTTCCGTGAAAAGAAAAGTCATGCAAGTGAAAACGGCGGTTTTCCCGATTTTTTAAAGTTTTTCGGTCTTGGGGGTGGAAAGGGGTGAAGACGAGGTTCGCAAATTCTGATTCTTTGTGGATAGTTAGAATAGGTGGCCTTAAACTAATTTCCGTGAAAAGAAAAGTCATGCAAGTGAAAACGGCGGTTTTCCCGATTTTTTAAAGTTTTTCGGTCTTGGGGGTGGAAAGGGGTGAAGACGAGGTTCGCAAATTCTGATTCTTCGTGGATAGTTAGAATAGGTGGCCTTAAACTAATTTCCCTGAAAAGAAAAGTCATGCAAGTGAAAACGGCGGTTTTCCCGATTTTTTAAAGTCTTTCGGTCTTGGGGGTAGAAAGGGGTGAAGACGAGGTTCGCAAATTCTGATTCTTTGTGGATAGTTAGAATAGGTGGCCTTAAACTAATTTCCGTGAAAAGAAAAGTCATGCAAGTGAAAACGGCGGTTTTCCCGATTTTTTAAAGTTTTTCGGTCTTGGGGGTGGAAAGGGGTGAAGACGAGGTTCGCAAATTCTGATTCTTCGTGGATAGTTAGAATAGGTGGCCTTAAACTAATTTCCCTGAAAAGAAAAGTCATGCAAGTGAAAACGGCGGTTTCCCCGATTTTTTTACGTTTTTCGGTCTTGAGGGTGGAAAGGGGTGAAGACGAGGTTCGCAAATTCTGATTCTTCGTGGATAGTTAGAATAGGTGGCCTTAAACTAATTTCCGTGAAAAGAAAAGTCATTCAAGTGAAAACGGCGGTTTCCCCGATTTTTTTACGTTTTTCGGTCTTGGGGGTGGAAAGGGGTGAAGACGAGGTTCGCAAATTCTGATTATTTGTGGATAGTTAGAATAGGTGGCCTTAAACTAATTTCCCTGAAAGGAAAAGTCATGCAAGTGAAAACGGCGGTTTTCCCGATTTTTTAAAGTCTTTCGGTCTTGGGGGTGGAAAGGGGTGAAGACGAGGTTCGCAAATTCTGATTCTTTGTGGATAGTTAGAATAGGTGGCCTTAAACTAATTTCCGTGAAAAGAAAAGTCATGCAAGTGAAAACGGCGGTTTTCCCGATTTTTTTAAGTTTTTCGGTCTTGGGGGTGGAAAGGGGTGAAGACGAGGTTCGCAAATTCTGATTCTTTGTGGATAGTTAGAATAGGTGGCCTTAAACTAATTTCCGTGAAAAGAAAAGTCATGCAAGTGAAAACGGCGGTTTTCCCGATTTTTTAAAGTTTTTCGGTCTTGGGGGTGGAAAGGGGTGAAGACGAGGTTCGCAAATTCTGATTCTTTGTGGATAGTTAGAATAGGTGGCCTTAAACTAATTTCCGTGAAAATAAAAGTCATGCAAGTGAAAACGGCGGTTTTCCGATTTTTTTAAGTTTTTCGGTCTTGGGGGTGGAAAGGGGTGAAGACGAGGTTCGCAAATTCTGATTCTTTGTGGATAGTTAGAATAGGTGGCCTTAAACTAATTTCCGTGAAAAGAAAAGTCATGCAAGTGAAAACGGCGGTTTCCCCGATTTTTTTACGTTTTTCGGTCTTGGGGGTGGAAAGGGGTGAAGACGAGGTTCGCAAATTCTGATTCTTTGTGGATAGTTAGAATAGGTGGCCTTAAACTAATTTCCGTGAAAAGAAAAGTCATGCAAGTGAAAACGGCGGTTTCCCCGATTTTTTTACGTTTTTCGGTCTTGGGGGTGGAAAGGGGTGAAGACGAGGTTCGCAAATTCTGATTATTTGTGGATAGTTAGAATAGGTGGCCTTAAACTAATTTCCGTGAAAATAAAAGTCATGCAAGTGAAAACGGCCGTTTTCCCGATTTTTTTACGTTTTTCGGTCTTGGGGGTGGAAAGGGGTGAAGACGAGGTTCGCAAATTCTGATTCTTCGTGGATAGTTAGAATAGGTGGCCTTAAACTAATTTCCCTGAAAAGAAAAGTCATGCAAGTGAAAACGGCGGTTTTCCCGATTTTTTTAAGTTTTTCGGTCTTGGGGGTGGAAAGGGGTGAAGACGAGGTTCGCAAATTCTGATTCTTTGTGGATAGTTAGAATAGGTGGCCTTAAACTAATTTCCGTGAAAAGAAAAGTCATGCAAGTGAAAACGGCGGTTTTCCCGATTTTTTAAAGTTTTTCGGTCTTGGGGGTGGAAAGGGGTGAAGACGAGGTTCGCAAATTCTGATTCTTCGTGGATAGTTAGAATAGGTGGCCTTAAACTAATTTCCCTGAAAAGAAAAGTCATGCAAGTGAAAACGGCGGTTTTCCCGATTTTTTAAAGTCTTTCGGTCTTGGGGGTAGAAAGGGGTGAAGACGAGGTTCGCAAATTCTGATTCTTTGTGGATAGTTAGAATAGGTGGCCTTAAACTAATTTCCGTGAAAATAAAAGTCATGCAAGTGAAAACGGCCGTTTTCCCGATTTTTTTAGGTTTTTCGGTCTTGGGGGTGGAAAGGGGTGAAGACGAGGTTCGCAAATTCTGATTCTTTGTGGATAGTTAGAATAGGTGGCCTTAAACTAATTTCCGTGAAAATAAAAGTCATGCAAGTAAAAACGGCCGTTTTCCCGATTTTTTTAGGTTTTTCGGTCTTGGGGGTGGAAAGGGGTGAAGACGAGGTTCGCAAATTCTGATTATTTGTGGATAGTTAGAATAGGTGGCCTTAAACTAATTTCCGTGAAAAGAAAAGTCATGCAAGTGAAAACGGCGGTTTCCCCGATTTTTTTACGTTTTTCGGTCTTGGGGGTGGAAAGGGGTGAAGACGAGGTTCGCAAATTCTGATTATTTGTGGATAGTTAGAATAGGTGGCCTTAAACTAATTTCCGTGAAAATAAAAGTCATGCAAGTGAAAACGGCCGTTTTCCCGATTTTTTTACGTTTTTCGGTCTTGGGGGTGGAAAGGGGTGAAGACGAGGTTCGCAAATTCTGATTCTTCGTGGATAGTTAGAATAGGTGGCCTTAAACTAATTTCCCTGAAAAGAAAAGTCATGCAAGTGAAAACGGCGGTTTTCCCGATTTTTTAAAGTTTTTCGGTCTTGGGGGTGGAAAGGGGTGAAGACGAGGTTCGCAAATTCTGATTCTTTGTGGATAGTTAGAATAGGTGGCCTTAAACTAATTTCCGTGAAAAGAAAAGTCATGCAAGTGAAAACGGCGGTTTCCCCGATTTTTTTACGTTTTTCGGTCTTGGGGGTGGAAAGGGGTGAAGACGAGGTTCGCAAATTCTGATTATTTGTGGATAGTTAGAATAGGTGGCCTTAAACTAATTTCCGTGAAAAGAAAAGTCATGCAAGTGAAAACGGCGGTTTCCCCGATTTTTTTACGTTTTTCGGTCTTGGGGGTGGAAAGGGGTGAAGACGAGGTTCGCAAATTCTGATTATTTGTGGATAGTTAGAATAGGTGGCCTTAAACTAATTTCCGTGAAAAGAAAAGTCATGCAAGTGAAAACGGCGGTTTCCCCGATTTTTTTACGTTTTTCGGTCTTGGGGGTGGAAAGGGGTGAAGACGAGGTTCGCAAATTCTGATTATTTGTGGATAGTTAGAATAGGTGGCCTTAAACTAATTTCCGTGAAAATAAAAGTCATGCAAGTGAAAACGGCCGTTTTCCCGATTTGTTTACGTTTTTCGGTCTTGGGGGTGGAAAGGGGTGAAGACGAGGTTCGCAAATTCTGATTCTTCGTGGATAGTTAGAATAGGTGGCCTTAAACTAATTTCCCTGAAAAGAAAAGTCATGCAAGTGAAAACGGCGGTTTTCCCGATTTTTTAAAGTCTTTCGGTCTTGGGGGTGGAAAGGGGTGAAGACGAGGTTCGCAAATTCTGATTCTTTGTGGATAGTTAGAATAGATGGCCTTAAACTAATTTCCGTGAAAATAAAAGTCATGCAAGTGAAAACGGCCGTTTTCCCGATTTTTTTAGGTTTTTCGGTCTTGGGGGTGGAAAGGGGTGAAGACGAGGTTCGCAAATTCTGATTCTTTGTGGATAGTTAGAATAGGTGGCCTTAAACTAATTTCCGTGAAAAGAAAAGTCATGCAAGTGAAAACGGCGGTTTCCCCGATTTTTTTACGTTTTTCGGTCTTGAGGGTGGAAAGGGGTGAAGACGAGGTTCGCAAATTCTGATTCTTCGTGGATAGTTAGAATAGGTGGCCTTAAACTAATTTCCGTGAAAAGAAAAGTCATGCAAGTGAAAACGGCGGTTTCCCCGATTTTTTTACGTTTTTCGGTCTTGGGGGTGGAAAGGGGTGAAGACGAGGTTCGCAAATTCTGATTATTTGTTGATAGTTAGAATAGGTGGCCTTAAACTAATTTCCGTGAAAATAAAAGTCATGCAAGTGAAAACGGCCGTTTTCCCGATTTTTTTACGTTTTTCGGTCTTGGGGGTGGAAAGGGGTGAAGACGAGGTTCGCAAATTCTGATTCTTCGTGGATAGTTAGAATAGGTGGCCTTAAACTAATTTCCCTGAAAAGAAAAGTCATGCAAGTGAAAACGGCGGTTTTCCCGATTTTTTAAAGTCTTTCGGTCTTGGGGGTGGAAAGGGGTGAAGACGAGGTTCGCAAATTCTGATTCTTTGTGGATAGTTAGAATAGGTGGCCTTAAACTAATTTCCGTGAAAATAAAAGTCATGCAAGTGAAAACGGCCGTTTTCCCGATTTTTTTAGGTTTTTCGGTCTTGGGGGTGGAAAGGGGTGAAGACGAGGTTCGCAAATTCTGATTCTTTGTGGATAGTTAGAATAGGTGGCCTTAAACTAATTTCCGTGAAAATAAAAGTCATGCAAGTAAAAACGGCCGTTTTCCCGATTTTTTTAGGTTTTTCGGTCTTGGGGGTGGAAAGGGGTGAAGACGAGGTTCGCAAATTCTGATTCTTTGTGGATAGTTAGAATAGGTGGCCTTAAACTAATTTCCGTGAAAAGAAAAGTCATGCAAGTGAAAACGGCGGTTTTCCCGATTTTTTAAAGTTTTTCGGTCTTGGGGGTGGAAAGGGGTGAAGACGAGGTTCGCAAATTCTGATTCTTTGTGGATAGTTAGAATAGGTGGCCTTAAACTAATTTCCGTGAAAAGAAAAGTCATGCAAGTGAAAACGGCGGTTTTCCCGATTTTTTACGTTTTTCGGTCTTGGGGGTGGAAAGGGGTGAAGACGATTTTCGCAAATTCTGATTATTTGTGGATAGTTAGAATAGGTGGCCTTAAACTAATTTCCGTGAAAAGAAAAGTCATGCAAGTGAAAACGGCGGTTTTCCCGATTTTTTAAAGTTTTTCGGTCTTGGGGGTGGAAAGGGGTGAAGACGAGGTTCGCAAATTCTGATTCTTTGTGGATAGTTAGAATAGGTGGCCTTAAACTAATTTCCGTGAAAAGAAAAGTCATGCAAGTGAAAACGGCGGTTTCCCCGATTTTTTTACGTTTTTCGGTCTTGAGGGTGGAAAGGGGTGAAGACGAGGTTCGCAAATTCTGATTCTTCGTGGATAGTTAGAATAGGTGGCCTTAAACTAATTTCCGTGAAAAGAAAAGTCATGCAAGTGAAAACGGCGGTTTCCCCGATTTTTTTACGTTTTTCGGTCTTGGGGGTGGAAAGAAGTGAAGACGAGGTTCGCAAATTCTGATTCTTTGTGGATAGTTAGAATAGGTGGCCTTAAACTAATTTCCGTGAAAATAAAGGTCATGCAAGTGAAAATGGCCGTTTTCCCGATTTTTTTAGGTTTTTCGGTCTTGGGGGTGGAAAGGGGTGAAGACGAGGTTCGCAAATTCTGATTCTTCGTGGATAGTTAGAATAGGTGGCCTTAAACTAATTTCCGTGAAAAGAAAAGTAATGCAAGTGAAAACGGCGGTTTCCCCGATTTTTTTACGTTTTTCGGTCTTGGGGGTGGAAAGAAGTGAAGACGAGGTTCGCAAATTCTGATTCTTTGTGGATAGTTAGAATAGGTGGCCTTAAACTAATTTCCGTGAAAAGAAAAGTCATGCAAGTGAAAACGGCGGTTTTCCCGATTTTTTAAAGTTTTTCGGTCTTGGGGGTGGAAAGGGGTGAAGACGAGGTTCGCAAATTCTGATTCTTTGTGGATAGTTAGAATAGGTGGCCTTAAACTAATTTCGGTGAAAATAAAAGTCATGCAAGTGAAAACGGCCGTTTTCCCGATTTTTTTAGGTTTTTCGGTCTTGGGGGTGGAAAGGGGTGAAGACGAGGTTCGCAAATTCTGATTCTTTGTGGATAGTTAGAATAGGTGGCCTTAAACTAATTTCCGTGAAAAGAAAAGTCATGCAAGTGAAAACGGCGGTTTTCCCGATTTTTTTAAGTTTTTCGGTCTTGGGGGTGGAAAGGGGTGAAGACGAGGTTCGCAAATTCTGATTCTTTGTGGATAGTTAGAATAGGTGGCCTTAAACTAATTTCCGTGAAAAGAAAAGTCATGCAAGTGAAAACGGCGGTTTCCCCGATTTTTTTACGTTTTTCGGTCTTGGGGGTGGAAAGGGGTGAAGACGAGGTTCGCAAATTCTGATTATTTGTGGATAATTAGAATAGGTGGCCTTAAACTAATTTCCGTGAAAAGAAAAGTCATGCAAGTGAAAACGGCGGTTTCCCCGATTTTTTTACGTTTTTCGGTCTTGGGGGTGGAAAGGGGTGAAGACGAGGTTCGCAAATTCTGATTATTTGTGGATAGTTAGAATAGGTGGCCTTAAACTAATTTCCGTGAAAATAAAAGTCATGCAAGTGAAAACGGCCGTTTTCCCGATTTTTTTACGTTTTTCGGTCTTGGGTGTGGAAAGGGGTGAAGACGAGGTTCGCAAATTCTGATTCTTCGTGGATAGTTAGAATAGGTGGCCTTAAACTAATTTCCCTGAAAAGAAAAGTCATGCAAGTGAAAACGGCGGTTTTCCCGATTTTTTAAAGTTTTTCGGTCTTGGGGGTGGAAAGGGGTGAAGACGAGGTTCGCAAATTCTGATTCTTTGTGGATAGTTAGAATAGATGGCCTTAAACTAATTTCCGTGAAAATAAAAGTCATGCAAGTGAAAACGGCCGTTTTCCCGATTTTTTTAGGTTTTTCGGTCTTGGGGGTGGAAAGGGGTGAAGACGAGGTTCGCAAATTCTGATTCTTTGTGGATAGTTAGAATAGGTGGCCTTAAACTAATTTCCGTGAAAAGAAAAGTCATGCAAGTGAAAACGGCGGTTTTCCCGATTTTTTTAAGTTTTTCGGTCTTGAGGGTGGAAAGGGGTGAAGACGAGGTTCGCAAATTCTGATTCTTTGTGGATAGTTAGAATAGGTGGCCTTAAACTAATTTCCGTGAAAAGAAAAGTCATGCAAGTGAAAACGGCGGTTTTCCCGATTTTTTAAAGTTTTTCGGTCTTGGGGGTGGAAAGGGGTGAAGACGAGGTTCGCAAATTCTGATTCTTTGTGGATAGTTAGAATAGGTGGCCTTAAACTAATTTCCGTGAAAAGAAAAGTTATGCAAGTGAAAACGGCGGTTTTCCCGATTTTTTTACGTTTTTCGGTCTTGGGGGTGGAAAGGGGTGAAGACGAGGTTCGCAAATTCTGATTATTTGTGGATAGTTAGAATAGGTGGCCTTAAACTAATTTCCGTGAAAAGAAAAGTCATGCAAGTGAAAACGGCGGTTTTCCCGATTTTTTAAAGTTTTTCGGTCTTGGGGGTGGAAAGGGGTGAAGACGAGGTTCGCAAATTCTGATTCTTTGTGGATAGTTAGAATAGGTGGCCTTAAACTAATTTCCGTGAAAAGAAAAGTCATGCAAGTGAAAACGGCGGTTTCCCCGATTTTTTTACGTTTTTCGGTCTTGAGGGTGGAAAGGGGTGAAGACGAGGTTCGCAAATTCTGATTCTTCGTGGATAGTTAGAATAGGTGGCCTTAAACTAATTTCCGTGAAAAGAAAAGTCATGCAAGTGAAAACGGCGGTTTCCCCGATTTTTTTACGTTTTTCGGTCTTGAGGGTGGAAAGGGGTGAAGACGAGGTTCGCAAATTCTGATTCTTCGTGGATCGTTTGAATAGGTGGCCTTAAACTAATTTCCGTGAAAATAAAAGTCATGCAAGTGAAAACGGCCGTTTTCCCGATTTTTTTACGTTTTTCGGTCTTGGGGGTGGAAAGGGGTGAAGACGAGGTTCGCAAATTCTGATTCTTCGTGGATAGTTAGAATAGGTGGCCTTAAACTAATTTCCCTGAAAAGAAAAGTCATGCAAGTGAAAACGGCGGTTTTCCCGATTTTTTAAAGTTTTTCGGTCTTGGGGGTGGAAAGGGGTGAAGACGAGGTTCGCAAATTCTGATTCTTTGTGGATAGTTAGAATAGGTGGCCTTAAACTAATTTCCGTGAAAATAAAAGTCATGCAAGTGAAAACGGCCGTTTTCCCGATTTTTTTAGGTTTTTCGGTCTTGGGGGTGGAAAGGGGTGAAGACGAGGTTCGCAAATTCTGATTCTTTGTGGATAGTTAGAATAGGTGGCCTTAAACTAATTTCCGTGAAAATAAAAGTCATGCAAGTGAAAACGGCCGTTTTCCCGATTTTTTTAGGTTTTTCGGTCTTGGGGGTGGAAAGGGGTGAAGACGAGGTTCGCAAATTCTGATTCTTTGTGGATAGTTAGAATAGGTGGCCTTAAACTAATTTCCGTGAAAAGAAAAGTCATGCAAGGGAAAACGGCGGTTTTCCCGATTTTTTTAAGTTTTTCGGTCTTGGGGGTGGAAAGGGGTGAAGACGAGGTTCGCAAATTCTGATTCTTTGTGGATAGTTAGAATAGGTGGCCTTAAACTAATTTCCGTGAAAAGAAAAGTCATGCAAGTGAAAACGGCGGTTTCCCCGATTTTTTTACGTTTTTCGGTCTTGGGGGTGGAAAGGGGTGAAGACGAGGTTCGCAAATTCTGATTATTTGTGGATAATTAGAATAGGTGGCCTTAAACTAATTTCCGTGAAAAGAAAAGTCATGCAAGTGAAAACGGCGGTTTCCCCGATTTTTTTACGTTTTTCGGTCTTGGGGGTGGAAAGGGGTGAAGACGAGGTTCGCAAATTCTGATTATTTGTGGATAATTAGAATAGGTGGCCTTAAACTAATTTCCGTGAAAAGAAAAGTCATGCAAGTGAAAACGGCGGTTTCCCCGATTTTTTTACGTTTTTCGGTCTTGGGGGTGGAAAGGGGTGAAGACGAGGTTCGCAAATTCTGATTATTTGTGGATAGTTAGAATAGGTGGCCTTAAACTAATTTCCGTGAAAATAAAAGTCATGCAAGTGAAAACGGCCGTTTTCCCGATTTTTTTACGTTTTTCGGTCTTGGGTGTGGAAAGGGGTGAAGACGAGGTTCGCAAATTCTGATTCTTCGTGGATAGTTAGAATAGGTGGCCTTAAACTAATTTCCGTGAAAAGAAAAGTCATGCAAGTGAAAACGGCGGTTTTCCCGATTTTTTTAAGTTTTTCGGTCTTGAGGGTGGAAAGGGGTGAAGACGAGGTTCGCAAATTCTGATTCTTTGTGGATAGTTAGAATAGGTGGCCTTAAACTAATTTCCGTGAAAAGAAAAGTCATGCAAGTGAAAACGGCGGTTTTCCCGATTTTTTAAAGTTTTTCGGTCTTGGGGGTGGAAAGGGGTGAAGACGAGGTTCGCAAATTCTGATTCTTTGTGGATAGTTAGAATAGGTGGCCTTAAACTAATTTCCGTGAAAAGAAAAGTTATGCAAGTGAAAACGGCGGTTTTCCCGATTTTTTTACGTTTTTCGGTCTTGGGGGTGGAAAGGGGTGAAGACGAGGTTCGCAAATTCTGATTATTTGTGGATAGTTAGAATAGGTGGCCTTAAACTAATTTCCGTGAAAAGAAAAGTCATGCAAGTGAAAACGGCGGTTTTCCCGATTTTTTAAAGTTTTTCGGTCTTGGGGGTGGAAAGGGGTGAAGACGAGGTTCGCAAATTCTGATTCTTCGTGGATAGTTAGAATAGGTGGCCTTAAACTAATTTCCGTGAAAAGAAAAGTCATGCAAGTGAAAACGGCGGTTTCCCCGATTTTTTTACGTTTTTCGGTCTTGGGGGTGGAAAGGGGTGAAGACGAGGTTCGCAAATTCTGATTCTTCGTGGATAGTTAGAATAGGTGGCCTTAAACTAATTTCCGTGAAAAGAAAAGTCATGCAAGTGAAAACGGCGGTTTTCCCGATTTTTTAAAGTTTTTCGGTCTTGGGGGTGGAAAGGGGTGAAGACGAGGTTCGCAAATTCTGATTCTTTGTGGATAGTTAGAATAGGTGGCCTTAAACTAATTTCCGTGAAAAGAAAAGTCATGCAAGTGAAAACGGCGGTTTCCCCGATTTTTTTACGTTTTTCGGTCTTGAGGGTGGAAAGGGGTGAAGACGAGGTTCGCAAATTCTGATTCTTCGTGGATAGTTAGAATAGGTGGCCTTAAACTAATTTCCGTGAAAAGAAAAGTCATGCAAGTGAAAACGGCGGTTTCCCCGATTTTTTTACGTTTTTCGGTCTTGAGGGTGGAAAGGGGTGAAGACGAGGTTCGCAAATTCTGATTCTTCGTGGATCGTTTGAATAGGTGGCCTTAAACTAATTTCCGTGAAAATAAAAGTCATGCAAGTGAAAACGGCCGTTTTCCCGATTTTTTTACGTTTTTCGGTCTTGGGGGTGGAAAGGGGTGAAGACGAGGTTCGCAAATTCTGATTCTTCGTGGATAGTTAGAATAGGTGGCCTTAAACTAATTTCCCTGAAAAGAAAAGTCATGCAAGTGAAAACGGCGGTTTTCCCGATTTTTTAAAGTTTTTCGGTCTTGGGGGTGGAAAGGGGTGAAGACGAGGTTCGCAAATTCTGATTCTTTGTGGATAGTTAGAATAGGTGGCCTTAAACTAATTTCCGTGAAAATAAAAGTCATGCAAGTGAAAACGGCCGTTTTCCCGATTTTTTTAGGTTTTTCGGTCTTGGGGGTGGAAAGGGGTGAAGACGAGGTTCGCAAATTCTGATTCTTTGTGGATAGTTAGAATAGGTGGCCTTAAACTAATTTCCGTGAAAATAAAAGTCATGCAAGTGAAAACGGCCGTTTTCCCGATTTTTTTAGGTTTTTCGGTCTTGGGGGTGGAAAGGGGTGAAGACGAGGTTCGCAAATTCTGATTCTTTGTGGATAGTTAGAATAGGTGGCCTTAAACTAATTTCCGTGAAAAGAAAAGTCATGCAAGGGAAAACGGCGGTTTTCCCGATTTTTTTAAGTTTTTCGGTCTTGGGGGTGGAAAGGGGTGAAGACGAGGTTCGCAAATTCTGATTCTTTGTGGATAGTTAGAATAGGTGGCCTTAAACTAATTTCCGTGAAAAGAAAAGTCATGCAAGTGAAAACGGCGGTTTCCCCGATTTTTTTACGTTTTTCGGTCTTGGGGGTGGAAAGGGGTGAAGACGAGGTTCGCAAATTCTGATTATTTGTGGATAGTTAGAATAGGTGGCCTTAAACTAATTTCCGTGAAAAGAAAATCATGCAAGTGAAAACGGCGGTTTTCCCGATTTTTTAAAGTTTTTCGGTCTTGGGGGTGGAAAGGGGTGAAGATGAGGTTCGCAAATTCTGATTCTTTGTGGATAGTTAGAATAGGTGGCCTTAAACTAATTTCCGTGAAAAGAAAAGTCATGCAAGTGAAAACGGCGGTTTCCCCGATTTTTTTACGTTTTTCGGTCTTGGGGGTGGAAAGGGGTGAAGACGAGGTTCGCAAATTCTGATTATTTGTGGATAGTTAGAATAGGTGGCCTTAAACTAATTTCCGTGAAAAGAAAAGTTATGCAAGTGAAAACGGCGGTTTTCCCGATTTTTTAAAGTTTTTCGGTCTTGGGGGTGGAAAGGGGTGAAGACGAGGTTCGCAAATTCTGATTCTTTGTGGATAGTTAGAATAGGTGGCCTTAAACTAATTTCCGTGAAAAGAAAAGTCATGCAAGTGAAAACGGCGGTTTCCCCGATTTTTTTACGTTTTTCGGTCTTGAGGGTGGAAAGGGGTGAAGACGAGGTTCGCAAATTCTGATTCTTCGTGGATAGTTAGAATAGGTGGCCTTAAACTAATTTCCGTGAAAAGAAAAGTCATGCAAGTGAAAACGGCGGTTTCCCCGATTTTTTTACGTTTTTCGGTCTTGGGGGTGGAAAGGGGTGAAGACGAGGTTCGCAAATTCTGATTATTTGTTGATAGTTAGAATAGGTGGCCTTAAACTAATTTCCGTGAAAATAAAAGTCATGCAAGTGAAAACGGCCGTTTTCCCGATTTTTTTACGTTTTTCGGTCTTGGGGGTGGAAAGGGGTGAAGACGAGGTTCGCAAATTCTGATTCTTCGTGGATAGTTAGAATAGGTGGCCTTAAACTAATTTCCCTGAAAAGAAAAGTCATGCAAGTGAAAACGGCGGTTTTCCCGATTTTTTAAAGTCTTTCGGTCTTGGGGGTGGAAAGGGGTGAAGACGAGGTTCGCAAATTCTGATTCTTTGTGGACAGTTAGAATAGGTGGCCTTAAACTAATTTCCGTGAAAATAAAAGTCATGCAAGTGAAAACGGCCGTTTTCCCGATTTTTTTAGGTTTTTCGGTCTTGGGGGTGGAAAGGGGTGAAGACGAGGTTCGCAAATTCTGATTCTTTGTGGATAGTTAGAATAGGTGGCCTTAAACTAATTTCCGTGAAAATAAAAGTCATGCAAGTGAAAACGGCCGTTTTCCCGATTTTTTTAGGTTTTTCGGTCTTGGGGGTGGAAAGGGGTGAAGACGAGGTTCGCAAATTCTGATTCTTTGTGGATAGTTAGAATAGGTGGCCTTAAACTAATTTCCGTGAAAAGAAAAGTCATGCAAGTGAAAACGGCGGTTTTCCCGATTTTTTAAAGTTTTTCGGTCTTGGGGGTGGAAAGGGGTGAAGACGAGGTTCGCAAATTCTGATTCTTTGTGGATAGTTAGAATAGGTGGCCTTAAACTAATTTCCGTGAAAATAAAAGTCATGCAAGTGAAAACGGCCGTTTTCCCGATTTTTTTAGGTTTTTCGGTCTTGGGGGTGGAAAGGGGTGAAGACGAGGTTCGCAAATTCTGATTCTTTGTGGATAGTTAGAATAGGTGGCCTTAAACTAATTTCCGTGAAAAGAAAAGTCATGCAAGTGAAAACGGCGGTTTTCCCGATTTTTTTAAGTTTTTCGGTCTTGGGGGTGGAAAGGGGTGAAGACGAGGTTCGCAAATTCTGATTCTTTGTGGATAGTTAGAATAGGTGGCCTTAAACTAATTTCCGTGAAAAGAAAAGTCATGCAAGTGAAAACGGCGGTTTCCCCGATTTTTTTACGTTTTTCGGTCTTGGGGGTGGAAAGGGGTGAAGACGAGGTTCGCAAATTCTGATTATTTGTGGATAGTTAGAATAGGTGGCCTTAAACTAATTTCCGTGAAAAGAAAAGTCATGCAAGTGAAAACGGCGGTTTCCCCGATTTTTTTACGTTTTTCGGTCTTGGGGGTGGAAAGGGGTGAAGACGAGGTTCGCAAATTCTGATTATTTGTGGATAGTTAGAATAGGTGGCCTTAAACTAATTTCCGTGAAAAGAAAAGTCATGCAAGTGAAAACGGCGGTTTCCCCGATTTTTTTACGTTTTTCGGTCTTGGGGGTGGAAAGGGGTGAAGACGAGGTTCGCAAATTCTGATTATTTGTGGATAGTTAGAATAGGTGGCCTTAAACTAATTTCCGTGAAAATAAAAGTCATGCAAGTGAAAACGGCCGTTTTCCCGATTTTTTTACGTTTTTCGGTCTTGGGGGTGGAAAGGGGTGAAGACGAGGTTCGCAAATTCTGATTCTTCGTGGATAGTTAGAATAGGTGGCCTTAAACTAATTTCCCTGAAAAGAAAAGTCATGCAAGTGAAAACGGCGGTTTTCCCGATTTTTTAAAGTTTTTCGGTCTTGGGGGTGGAAAGGGGTGAAGACGAGGTTCGCAAATTCTGATTCTTTGTGGATAGTTAGAATAGATGGCCTTAAACTAATTTCCGTGAAAATAAAAGTCATGCAAGTGAAAACGGCCGTTTTCCCGATTTTTTTAGGTTTTTCGGTCTTGGGGGTGGAAAGGGGTGAAGACGAGGTTCGCAAATTCTGATTCTTTGTGGATAGTTAGAATAGGTGGCCTTAAACTAATTTCCGTGAAAAGAAAAGTCATGCAAGTGAAAACGGCGGTTTTCCCGATTTTTTTAAGTTTTTCGGTCTTGAGGGTGGAAAGGGGTGAAGACGAGGTTCGCAAATTCTGATTCTTTGTGGATAGTTAGAATAGGTGGCCTTAAACTAATTTCCCTGAAAAGAAAAGTCATGCAAGTGAAAACGGCGGTTTTCCCGATTTTTTAAAGTTTTTCGGTCTTGGGGGTGGAAAGGGGTGAAGACGAGGTTCGCAAATTCTGATTCTTTGTGGATAGTTAGAATAGGTGGCCTTAAACTAATTTCCGTGAAAAGAAAAGTCATGCAAGTGAAAACGGCGGTTTTCCCGATTTTTTTACGTTTTTCGGTCTTGGGGGTGGAAAGGGGTGAAGACGAGGTTCGCAAATTCTGATTATTTGTGGATAGTTAGAATAGGTGGCCTTAAACTAATTTCCGTGAAAAGAAAAGTCATGCAAGTGAAAACGGCGGTTTTCCCGATTTTTTAAAGTTTTTCGGTCTTGGGGGTGGAAAGGGGTGAAGACGAGGTTTGCAAATTCTGATTCTTTGTGGATAGTTAGAATAGGTGGCCTTAAACTAATTTCCGTGAAAAGAAAAGTCATGCAAGTGAAAACGGCGGTTTCCCCGATTTTTTTACGTTTTTCGGTCTTGAGGGTGGAAAGGGGTGAAGACGAGGTTCGCAAATTCTGATTCTTCGTGGATAGTTAGAATAGGTGGCCTTAAACTAATTTCCGTGAAAAGAAAAGTCATGCAAGTGAAAACGGCGGTTTCCCCGATTTTTTTACGTTTTTCGGTCTTGGGGGTGGAAAGAAGTGAAGACGAGGTTCGCAAATTCTGATTCTTTGTGGATAGTTAGAATAGGTGGCCTTAAACTAATTTCCGTGAAAATAAAAGTCATGCAAGTGAAAACGGCCGTTTTCCCGATTTTTTTAGGTTTTTCGGTCTTGGGGGTGGAAAGGGGTGAAGACGAGGTTCGCAAATTCTGATTCTTCGTGGATAGTTAGAATAGGTGGCCTTAAACTAATTTCCGTGAAAAGAAAAGTCATGCAAGTGAAAACGGCGGTTTCCCCGATTTTTTTACGTTTTTCGGTCTTGGGGGTGGAAAGAAGTGAAGACGAGGTTCGCAAATTCTGATTCTTTGTGGATAGTTAGAATAGGTGGCCTTAAACTAATTTCCGTGAAAATAAAAGTCATGCAAGTGAAAACGGCGGTTTCCCCGATTTTTTTACGTTTTTCGGTCTTGAGGGTGGAAAGGGGTGAAGACGAGGTTCGCAAATTCTGATTCTTCGTGGATAGTTAGAATAGGTGGCCTTAAACTAATTTCCGTGAAAATAAAAGTCATGCAAGTGAAAACGGCCGTTTTCCCGATTTTTTTACGTTTTTCGGTCTTGGGGGTGGAAAGGGGTGAAGACGAGGTTCGCAAATTCTGATTCTTCGTGGATAGTTAGAATAGGTGGCCTTAAACTAATTTCCCTGAAAAGAAAAGTCATGCAAGTGAAAACGGCGGTTTTCCCGATTTTTTAAAGTTTTTCGGTCTTGGGGGTGGAAAGGGGTGAAGACGAGGTTCGCAAATTCTGATTCTTTGTGGATAGTTAGAATAGGTGGCCTTAAACTAATTTCCGTGAAAATAAAAGTCATGCAAGTGAAAACGGCCGTTTTCCCGATTTTTTTAGGTTTTTCGGTCTTGGGGGTGGAAAGGGGTGAAGACGAGGTTCGCAAATTCTGATTCTTTGTGGATAGTTAGAATAGGTGGCCTTAAACTAATTTCCGTGAAAATAAAAGTCATGCAAGTGAAAACGGCCGTTTTCCCGATTTTTTTAGGTTTTTCGGTCTTGGGGGTGGAAAGGGGTGAAGACGAGGTTCGCAAATTCTGATTCTTTGTGGATAGTTAGAATAGGTGGCCTTAAACTAATTTCCGTGAAAAGAAAAGTCATGCAAGGGAAAACGGCGGTTTTCCCGATTTTTTTAAGTTTTTCGGTCTTGGGGGTGGAAAGGGGTGAAGACGAGGTTCGCAAATTCTGATTCTTTGTGGATAGTTAGAATAGGTGGCCTTAAACTAATTTCCGTGAAAAGAAAAGTCATGCAAGTGAAAACGGCGGTTTCCCCGATTTTTTTACGTTTTTCGGTCTTGGGGGTGGAAAGGGGTGAAGACGAGGTTCGCAAATTCTGATTATTTGTGGATAGTTAGAATAGGTGGCCTTAAACTAATTTCCGTGAAAAGAAAAGTCATGCAAGTGAAAACGGCGGTTTTCCCGATTTTTTAAAGTTTTTCGGTCTTGGGGGTGGAAAGGGGTGAAGATGAGGTTCGCAAATTCTGATTCTTTGTGGATAGTTAGAATAGGTGGCCTTAAACTAATTTCCGTGAAAAGAAAAGTCATGCAAGTGAAAACGGCGGTTTCCCCGATTTTTTTACGTTTTTCGGTCTTGGGGGTGGAAAGGGGTGAAGACGAGGTTCGCAAATTCTGATTATTTGTGGATAGTTAGAATAGGTGGCCTTAAACTAATTTCCGTGAAAAGAAAAGTAATGCAAGTGAAAACGGCGGTTTTCCCGATTTTTTAAAGTTTTTCGGTCTTGGGGGTGGAAAGGGGTGAAGACGAGGTTCGCAAATTCTGATTCTTGGTGGATAGTTAGAATAGGTGGCCTTAAACTAATTTCCGTGAAAAGAAAAGTCATGCAAGTGAAAATGGCGGTTTCCCCGATTTTTTTACGTTTTTCGGTCTTGAGGGTGGAAAGGGGTGAAGACGAGGTTCGCAAATTCTGATTCTTCGTGGATAGTTAGAATAGGTGGCCTTAAACTAATTTCCGTGAAAAGAAAAGTCATGCAAGTGAAAACGGCGGTTTCCCCGATTTTTTTACGTTTTTCGGTCTTGGGGGTGGAAAGGGGTGAAGACGAGGTTCGCAAATTCTGATTATTTGTTGATAGTTAGAATAGGTGGCCTTAAACTAATTTCCGTGAAAATAAAAGTCATGCAAGTGAAAACGGCCGTTTTCCCGATTTTTTTACGTTTTTCGGTCTTGGGGGTGGAAAGGGGTGAAGACGAGGTTCGCAAATTCTGATTCTTCGTGGATAGTTAGAATAGGTGGCCTTAAACTAATTTCCCTGAAAAGAAAAGTCATGCAAGTGAAAACGGCGGTTTTCCCGATTTTTTAAAGTCTTTCGGTCTTGGGGGTGGAAAGGGGTGAAGACGAGGTTCGCAAATTCTGATTCTTTGTGGATAGTTAGAATAGGTGGCCTTAAACTAATTTCCGTGAAAAGAAAAGTCATGCAAGTGAAAACGGCGGTTTTCCCGATTTTTTTTAAGTTTTTCGGTCTTGGGGGTGGAAAGGGGTGAAGACGAGGTTCGCAAATTCTGATTCTTTGTGGATAGTTAGAATAGGTGGCCTTAAACTAATTTCCGTGAAAAGAAAAGTCATGCAAGTGAAAACGGCGGTTTTCCCGATATTTTAAAGTTTTTCGGTCTTGGGGGTGGAAAGGGGTGAAGACGAGGTTCGCAAATTCTGATTCTTTGTGGATAGTTAGAATAGGTGGCCTTAAACTAATTTCCGTGAAAATAAAAGTCATGCAAGTGAAAACGGCCGTTTTCCCGATTTTTTTTAGGTTTTTCGGTCTTGGGGGTGGAAAGGGGTGAAGACGAGGTTCGCAAATACTGATTATTTGTGGATAGTTAGTATAGGTGGCCTTAAACTAATTTCCGTGAAAATAAAAGTCATGCAAGTGAAAACGGCCGTTTTCCCGATTTTTTTAGGTTTTTCGGTCTTGGGGGTGGAAAGGGGTGAAGACGAGGTTCGCAAATTCTGATTCTTTGTGGATAGTTAGAATAGGTGGCCTTAAACTAATTTCCGTGAAAAGAAAAGTCATGCAAGTGAAAACGGCGGTTTTCCCGATTTTTTTAAGTTTTTCGGTCTTGGGGGTGGAAAGGGGTGAAGACGAGGTTCGCAAATTCTGATTCTTTGTGGATAGTTAGAATAGGTGGCCTTAAACTAATTTCCGTGAAAAGAAAAGTCATGCAAGTGAAAACGGCGGTTTCCCCGATTTTTTTACGTTTTTCGGTCTTGGGGGTGGAAAGGGGTGAAGACGAGGTTCGCAAATTCTGATTATTTGTGGATAATTAGAATAGGTGGCCTTAAACTAATTTCCGTGAAAAGAAAAGTCATGCAAGTGAAAACGGCGGTTTCCCCGATTTTTTTACGTTTTTCGGTCTTGAGGGTGGAAAGGGGTGAAGACGAGGTTCGCAAATTCTGATTCTTCGTGGATAGTTAGAATAGGTGGCCTTAAACTAATTTCCGTGAAAAGAAAAGTCATGCAAGTGAAAACGGCGGTTTCCCCGATTTTTTTACGTTTTTCGGTCTTGGGGGTGGAAAGGGGTGAAGACGAGGTTCGCAAATTCTGATTATTTGTGGATAGTTAGAATAGGTGGCCTTAAAGTAATTTCCGTGAAAATAAAAGTCATGCAAGTGAAAACGGCCGTTTTCCCGATTTTTTTACGTTTTTCGGTCTTGGGGGTGGAAAGGGGTGAAGACGAGGTTCGCAAATTCTGATTCTTCGTGGATAGTTAGAATAGGTGCCTTAAACTAATTTCCCTGAAAAGAAAAGTCATGCAAGTGAAAACGGCGGTTTTCCCGATTTTTTAAAGTCTTTCGGTCTTGGGGGTGGAAAGGGGTGAAGACGAGGTTCGCAAATTCTGATTCTTTGTGGATAGTTAGAATAGGTGGCCTTAAACTAATTTCCGTGAAAAGAAAAGTCATGCAAGTGAAAACGGCGGTTTTCCCGATTTTTTTAAGTTTTTCGGTCTTGGGGGTGGAAAGGGGTGAAGACGAGGTTCGCAAATTCTGATTCTTTGTGGATAGTTAGAATATGTGGCCTTAAACTAATTTCCGTGAAAAGAAAAGTCATGCAAGTGAAAACGGCGGTTTTCCCGATATTTTAAAGTTTTTCGGTCTTGGGGGTGGAAAGGGGTGAAGACGAGGTTCGCAAATTCTGATTCTTTGTGGATAGTTAGAATAGGTGGCCTTAAACTAATTTCCGTGAAGATAAAAGTCATGCAAGTGAAAACGGCCGTTTTCCCGTTTTTTTTAGGTTTTTCGGTCTTGGGGGTGGAAAGGGGTGAAGACGAGGTTCGCAAATTCTGATTCTTTGTGGATAGTTAGAATAGGTGGCCTTAAACTAATTTCCGTGAAAAGAAAAGTCATGCAAGTGAAAACGGCGGTTTTCCCGATTTTTTTAAGTTTTTCGGTCTTGGGGGTGGAAAGGGGTGAAGACGAGGTTCGCAAATTCTGATTCTTTGTGGATAGTTAGAATAGGTGGCCTTAAACTAATTTCCGTGAAAAGAAAAGTCATGCAAGTGAAAACGGCGGTTTCCCCGATTTTTTTACGTTTTTCGGTCTTGGGGGTGGAAAGGGGTGAAGACGAGGTTCGCAAATTCTGATTATTTGTGGATAGTTAGAATAGGTGGCCTTAAACTAATTTCCGTGAAAAGAAAAGTCATGCAAGTGAAAACGGCGGTTTTCCCGATTTTTTAAAGTTTTTCGGTCTTGGGGGTGGAAAGGGGTGAAGACGAGGTTCGCAAAATTCTGATTCTTTGTGGATAGTTAGAATAGGTGGCCTTAAACTAATTTCCGTGAAAAGAAAAGTCATGCAAGTGAAAACGGCGGTTTCCCCGATTTTTTTACGTTTTTCGGTCTTGGGGGTGGAAAGGGGTGAAGACGAGGTTTGCAAATTCTGATTATTTGTGGATAGTTAGAATAGGTGGCCTTAAACTAATTTCCGTGAAAATAAAAGTCATGCAAGTGAAAACGGCCGTTTTCCCGATTTTTTTACGTTTTTCGGTCTTGGGGGTGGAAAGGGGTGAAGACGAGGTTCGCAAATTCTGATTATTTGTGGATAGTTAGAATAGGTGGCCTTAAACTAATTTCCGTGAAAAGAAAAGTCATGCAAGTGAAAACGGCGGTTTTCCCGATTTTTTAAAGTTTTTCGGTCTTGGGGGTGGAAAGGGGTGAAGACGAGGTTCGCAAATTCTGATTCTTTGTGGATAGTTAGAATAGGTGGCCTTAAACTAATTTCCGTGAAAAGAAAAGTCATGCAAGTGAAAACGGCGGTTTCCCCGATTTTTTTACGTTTTTCGGTCTTGAGGGTGGAAAGGGGTGAAGACGAGGTTCGCAAATTCTGATTCTTCGTGGATAGTTAGAATAGGTGGCCTTAAACTAATTTCCGTGAAAAGAAAAGTCATGCAAGTGAAAACGGCGGTTTCCCCGATTTTTTTACGTTTTTCGGTCTTGGGGGTGGAAAGGGGTGAAGACGAGGTTCGCAAATTCTGATTATTTGTGGATAGTTAGAATAGGTGGCCTTAAACTAATTTCCGTGAAAATAAAAGTCATGCAAGTGAAAACGGCCGTTTTCCCGATTTTTTTACGTTTTTCGGTCTTGGGGGTGGAAAGGGGTGAAGACGAGGTTCGCAAATTCTGATTCTTCGTGGATAGTTAGAATAGGTGGCCTTAAACTAATTTCCCTGAAAAGAAAAGTCATGCAAGTGAAAACGGCGGTTTTCCCGATTTTTTAAAGTTTTTCGGTCTTGGGGGTGGAAAGGGGTGAAGACGAGGTTCGCAAATTCTGATTCTTTGTGGATAGTTAGAATAGGTGGCCTTAAACTAATTTCCGTGAAAATAAAAGTCATGCAAGTGAAAACGGCCGTTTTCCCAATTTTTTTAGGTTTTTCGGTCTTGGGGGTGGAAAGGGGTGAAGACGAGGTTCGCAAATTCTGATTCTTTGTGGATAGTTAGAATAGGTGGCCTTAAACTAATTTCCGTGAAAAGAAAAGTCATGCAAGTGAAAACGGCGGTTTTCCCGATTTTTTTAAGTTTTTCGGTCTTGGGGGTGGAAAGGGGTGAAGACGAGGTTCGCAAATTCTGATTCTTTGTGGATAGTTAGAATAGGTGGCCTTAAACTAATTTCCGTGAAAAGAAAAGTCATGCAAGTGAAAACGGCGGTTTTCCCGATTTTTTAAAGTTTTTCGGTCTTGGGGGTGGAAAGGGGTGAAGACGAGGTTCGCAAATTCTGATTCTTTGTGGATAGTTAGAATAGGTGGCCTTAAACTAATTTCCGTGAAAATAAAAGTCATGCAAGTGAAAACGGCCGTTTTCCCAATTTTTTTAGGTTTTTCGGTCTTGGGGGTGGAAAGGGGTGAAGACGAGGTTCGCAAATTCTGATTCTTTGTGGATAGTTAGAATAGGTGGCCTTAAACTAATTTCCGTGAAAATAAAAGTCATGCAAGTGAAAACGGCCGTTTTCCCGATTTTTTTACGTTTTTCGGTCTTGGGGGTGGAAAGGGGTGAAGACGAGGTTCGCAAATTATGATTCTTCGTGGATAGTTAGAATAGGTGGCCTTAAACTAATTTCCCTGAAAAGAAAAGTCATGCAAGTGAAAACGGCGGTTTTCCCGATTTTTTAAAGTTTTTCGGTCTTGGGGGTGGAAAGGGGTGAATACGAGGTTCGCAAATTCTGATTCTTTGTGGATAGTTAGAATAGGTGGCCTTAAACTAATTTCCGTGAAAATAAAAGTCATGCAAGTGAAAACGGCCGTTTTCCCGATTTTTTTTAGGTTTTTCGGTCTTGGGGGTGGAAAGGGGTGAAGACGAGGTTCGCAAATTCTGATTCTTTGTGGATAGTTAGAATAGGTGGCCTTAAACTAATTTCCGTGAAAAGAAAAGTCATGCAAGTGAAAACGGCGGTTTTCCCGATTTTTTTAAGTTTTTCGGTCTTGGGGGTGGAAAGGGGTGAAGACGAGGTTCGCAAATTCTGATTCTTTGTGGATAGTTAGAATAGGTGGCCTTAAACTAATTTCCGTGAAAAGAAAAGTCATGCAAGTGAAAACGGCGGTTTTCCCGATTTTTTAAAGTTTTTCGGTCTTGGGGGTGGAAAGGGGTGAAGACGAGGTTCGCAAATTCTGATTCTTCGTGGATAGTTAGAATAGGTGGCCTTAAACTAATTTCCGTGAAAATAAAAGTCATGCAAGTGAAAACGGCCGTTTTCCCGATTTTTTTAGGTTTTTCGGTCTTGGGGGTGGAAAGGGGTGAAGACGAGGTTCGCAAATTCTGATTCTTTGTGGATAGTTAGAATAGGTGGCCTTAAACTAATTTCCGTGAAAAGAAAAGTCATGCAATTGAAAACGGCGGTTTTCCCGATTTTTTTAAGTTTTTCGGTCTTGGGGGTGGAAAGGGGTGAAGACGAGGTTCGCAAATTCTGATTCTTTGTGGATAGTTAGAATAGGTGGCCTTAAACTAATTTCCGTGAAAAGAAAAGTCATGCAAGTGAAAACGGCGGTTTTCCCGATTTTTTAAAGTTTTTCGGTCTTGGGGGTGGAAAGGGGTGAAGACGAGGTTCGCAAATTCTGATTCTTTGTGGATAGTTAGAATAGGTGGCCTTAAACTAATTTCCGTGAAAATAAAAGTCATGCAAGTGAAAACGGCCGTTTTCCCGATTTTTTTAGGTTTTTCGGTCTTGGGGGTGGAAAGGGGTGAAGACGAGGTTCGCAAATTCTGATTCTTTGTGGATAGTTAGAATAGGTGGCCTTAAACTAATTTCCGTGAAAAGAAAATTCATGCAAGTGAAAACGGCGGTTTTCCCGATTTTTTTACGTTTTTCGGTCTTGGGGGTGGAAAGGGGTGAAGACGAGGTTCGCAAATTCTGATTCTTTGTGGATAGTTAGAATAGGTGGCCTTAAACTAATTTCCGTGAAAAGAAAAGTCATGCAAGTGAAAACGGCGGTTTTCCCGATTTTTTTAAGTTTTTCGGTCTTGGGGGTGGAAAGGGGTGAAGACGAGGTTCGCAAATTCTGATTCTTTGTGGATAGTTAGAATAGGTGGCCTTAAACTAATTTCCGTGAAAAGAAAAGTCATGCAAGTGAAAACGGCGGTTTCCCCGATTTTTTTACGTTTTTCGGTCTTGGGGGTGGAAAGGGGTGAAGACGAGGTTCGCAAATTCTGATTCTTCGTGGATAGTTAGAATAGGTGGCCTTAAACTAATTTCCGTGGAAAGAAAAGTCATGCAAGTGAAAACGGCGGTTTCCCCGATTTTTTTACGTTTTTCGGTCTTGGGGGTGGAAAGGGGTGAAGACGAGGTTCGCAAATTCTGATTATTTGTGGATAGTTAGAATAGGTGGCCTTAAACTAATTTCCGTGAAAAGAAAAGTCATGCAAGTGAAAACGGCGGTTTCCCCGATTTTTTTACGTTTTTCGGTCTTGAGGGTGGAAAGGGGTGAAGACGAGGTTCGCAAATTCTGATTCTTCGTGGATAGTTAGAATAGGTGGCCTTAAACTAATTTCCGTGAAAAGAAAAGTCATGCAAGTGAAAACGGCGGTTTCCCCGATTTTTTACGTTTTTCGGTCTTGGGGGTGGAAAGGGGTGAAGACGAGGTTCGCAAATTCTGATTCTTCGTGGATAGTTAGAATAGGTGGCCTTAAACTAATTTCCGTGAAAAGAAAAGTCATGCAAGTGAAAACGGCGGTTTCCCCGATTTTTTTACGTTTTTCGGTCTTGGGGGTGGAAAGGGGTGAAGACGAGGTTCGCAAATTCTGATTATTTGTGGATAGTTTGAATAGGTGGCCTTAAACTAATTTCCGTGAAAAGAAAAGTCATACAAGTGAAAACGGCGGTTTCCCCGATTTTTTTACGTTTTTCGGTCTTGAGGGTGGAAAGGGGTGAAGACGAGGTTCGCAAATTCTGATTCTTCGTGGATAGTTAGAATAGGTGGCCTTAAACTAATTTCCCTGAAAAGAAAAGTCATGCAAGTGAAAACGGCGGTTTTCCCGATTTTTTAAAGTCTTTCGGTCTTGGGGGTGGAAAGGGGTGAAGACGAGGTTCGCAAATTCTGATTCTTTGTGGATAGTTAGAATAGATGGCCTTAAACTAATTTCCGTGAAAATAAAAGTCATGCAAGTGAAAACGGCCGTTTTCCCGATTTTTTTAGGTTTTTCGGTCTTGGGGGTGGAAAGGGGTGAAGACGAGGTTCGCAAATTCTGATTCTTTGTGGATAGTTAGAATAGGTGGCCTTAAACTAATTTCCGTGAAAAGAAAAGTCATGCAAGTGAAAACGGCGGTTTCCCCGATTTTTTTACGTTTTTCGGTCTTGAGGGTGGAAAGGGGTGAAGACGAGGTTCGCAAATTCTGATTCTTCGTGGATAGTTAGAATAGGTGGCCTTAAACTAATTTCCGTGAAAAGAAAAGTCATGCAAGTGAAAACGGCGGTTTCCCCGATTTTTTTACGTTTTTCGGTCTTGGGGGTGGAAAGGGGTGAAGACGAGGTTCGCAAATTCTGATTCTTCGTGGATAGTTAGAATAGGTGGCCTTAAACTAATTTCCGTTAAAAGAAAAGTCATGCAAGTGAAAACGGCGGTTTTCCCTATTGCTATCTTTGAAGTAAAACCATCCGTGCAAGCTGTACCCGAGGGCCGCCCGGGGAAGTCGTTAGAAAACTCGTTGCTGCTTTCACACTCATGTAGGTATATCATGTTTTATACCCTATACGTAATCGTAATCTGTAGAGGTTCCTCGTGTCTGTCCATCAATGTAGGTTCGTGATAGAGGATTAAATTCTTCCAGCCATAATTGCTAACCAGATTGCCTCGATAAATCCTCTAAATATTGTCGGCTTTGTTCAACAATATCATTAATAGTCTTATCAGTCACGGTATCTTGACTAGCTGATTCAAAGGGGTCTCCTTGTTCAGGGACAAAACTTTCTTCTTAGAACGTGAGTCCTCCAAAAGGCGATAATGGCGGTAAAAGCTTGTGAGCATATATCGATGAACGCGGCGAGGAAGCAGCAATTTTACCATAACTATATTTAATATCTTTGGGAATTTTCTCTTGCTCCGAACTTTCAATTTTGACGTCTGGTTTTATATTCGACAGAAGTTTTTCCAACGGTTGGGTTATTGGTTTATATTCTTCTTCTAGACGTCTTTGCGTTTTAGATTTATCCAATCTTAAGGATCGATATTTTTGTTTAACAATTTTTCTAGGTTTTATTCATTCTTTAGTCAGTTGTTCATAATCTGTCACTTCACTTTGACGTGGCATGATCTTTGAGGAAGGAGGAAAGCCGAAAGCTCCAGAAAACAAATTTGTTGAAGTTTTTTTTTTGAGTTACACGTTTAAAGTTTCGTTCATTCACTGTTAAGAATTTATTAATTTTCCAGGCAACTTGAAAAAGTTGTCTTTCGATCAGTTTGGTGGCGAAAAACCCAATTAAAAATTAAATGGATCTGCTTGCCCCACAAATAAATTTTAGAAAATTAACTACCTTTTAATTTTTAACATTTTCGTGGTATTGGCTAAGAACGCGTTTCATGCTACGCCACTGGCCTGTCGTGCGATGTGGCAGTCGGTAACACGGCCGCGAGCGCTGTTAGGCGTCCTCTCTCTTTCCTTGTCTAAGAATCTAGGGGAAGCAGGTCCGGACTTTCTAAATTATTCATAATTAATGTTTATTCACTTAGTAATGTTTTAATCCTTGTTGTAATTATTATATTTAAGTCATCACAGTCATTTGGTGTGATCTTGACGCGCCTCGAGGTATTTTAACATAAACTCTGTTCAACGAATATTCCAAGGCCTACTATAAAGACAGGCCCTGGCGCACAAAAATCACCTGACCATCTTAGTCCGACGTTAGATGTCATTTGTCACATAACTGAAAGCGGCAGCTTGGGTTTTGAGAAGTTTTCAATGTTAAAAGTGTTTTTAAACGTCTTTATTTAAATTTTAGAAACAAGTTTGTGTCTAGTGCGCATGTGTCCTGGCGGAGGGCACCGCTAAGGTGTTATTAGGGCCGCTCGCACCGACGCGACGCGACGCGTGAGCGCTGTAAGGGGAATTCTCCCCCGAACCACAGAATAGGGAACCCGGAATGGACTATTATGGACATGGGACAGTATTGGACAGTGGAGCCTGAGACACAGAGGGGTGAACTGCTTACGGGAGATCCGCGAGTTCAGACGGTCCGGGTGGCTGGAAGCCGTTCCCGCTGACCACGTTCGGGTTTGTGTATTTATTGTATTCACCATTCACCTTGTGCGAAATAAATCAGTGTTGTAACGTACTCGAGGATTTTCGTTGTCGACCCACGCCCTGATACGGTTTCTATTCGGTCTTTCACGCTGCCGATCAACTGAGACCTCGTCAACATTTACTGTATACCTACTGAGGTTAGTTTTCATTTTTATTTCTTAAAAAATAACCTAAATACCAAATATTGGGTCTGTTTATATTATATTTATACATATTACAAAAGCCAGGAAGAAAGTGTCGCCATAACAAACATTTGTTTTGCCTCGGGATGAAAATGGATTCGTCAAATCCCAACTGAGATTTAATTTCTAAAAAACCCTTGGTATGTGTGGCTAACACATTTTCAAGAAAGTGAAACAATTAAAGTGGACAAATGTGTTTGAGAATGTACCAAAATATTGTGAGTGCAGTGCCGTTTAACTCTCAGCCTAAAACAGCTGAGGCAGGTTGAAAATTTTGAAAAAACAATTAGAGAAAGCTTGGATGCACAAAACCAATAATGTAATAGATGAAAGAAAACTTGCCAAATTGTTACGAAATTTGTTTTTTTCTACTTATCTCCAAAAATGCCTTTCATTATATAGGACTAAGTTGGTCACGTGACTACGCGATTATGCGTTAGCGCCATGGCCTGTCTTTATCGTTGGCCTCGCGACTGTTCATACCTACGTCACAACTACCGTGCTTGTCTTACTCATGAATATACGATGAATATCGGTCGTATATTCACGAGTCTGAGAAGGACGGGAGTTGTGACGTAGGTATGAACATTGGTTGAACAGAGTTTAATACGCGTTCCCGCCAATTTAATATTAGTTGTCAAAAATCAAAACAAAATATTTTCCGACGTCGCCGAAGTTTATAAAACCAACCATTCAACGTTGTAATTAGGTACGCTAAACTTCCAGGCAGAAATTCGAAAAGTTGTCGGGTAAGTAGGTGTCGTATTTATTTCTTGTTTTCATTAAGAGGAAATTGGGCCTCCCGAGGAATTTCGTAGCTGCCACTGGCAGAGGTCGAAAATCATTGTGAGCAGGGAAGCGGCAGGGTCTCGGTTCACCCCTTTCCGTTCGCGAAACCGAAATTGTTTTGTATACATTACATTTAATCGCGTTCGGTGGAGATAATTTAATTTTTAAAATTGGGAAGCCCGCTAGAAGTATAGCCGCGCCTCTTTTCTAGCCCGGGAATATTAAATATTTCACCGTTAATTGAATACCTAAGCCCCGGAGTTGCCAAGTCGGGGGTTATTTTTTCGTCGTTTTGCATTTTAATTCCGGCGATAAGAAGCTGCGAATAAGGGTTTTTAATACTTTCCCCCATTAAACAGACGTTTCTTATAAAGGTGGGTTCGTAGGGTCTGCTATTACACCAAAAAGAATCACGATATTGAAACCGGTTGCCTTGAAATAACTTATAAAAACGCTCGGGCGGCGTTTGCTTTGTAAAACAAGACTCAAACCAAAGCAAACCAATAATTGTGTTTCGCACAAAACAACACCACACAAAAATCTATACACAAAACCAAAATCCGTAAAATAAAGCGCAATCCTTATTTCCGTGCACGGCACTGATTATACTGGCCTAACTGGCCTACGTCGACACCTGCTCCGTGGATCTCCGAAACGCCGACCAATCAAATCGCTACGCTCGCTTTCTTATTGGCTGCCTCCTTGACTAGGTCGACGTCGACCGCATAAAAACTTTTGAATTTTATACGGGTAATTTCTGCTGATAAGTCTGGTATTTTTACCAGTAGCAGAGCGTGGTAAATGCTATGAAATATATCGCGCCGCGTATATCACTGTGTTCCAAGTGAGTTCATTTATACTTTACCAGAACAAGCGCCTCGGCAACAAATACGAGACAAAACACTTTTTTAACCATAATAAACCGAACCTGGTATTAGTAGTAAACAGAGATGAAGGACACAGAGAAGATAAATATTGTAGTAAAAACAAGTGACTGCATGCTCACCTAGTGTAATATCACCAATACTTGAATGGGTTACACTGTTCGACGGATGGCCACTTGTGCAACGAAGTGCGGTGGATAGCCGTGCCTTAATTTCAAAGATCTTAGGATATACTTGCGTAAATAGTTATAATTGATATGGCTTTTTAGAGACCTTTTGACAATATTATAAATATGGTGCATTAACCTTTACGTTGTATTTGACCACAACCTTAAAAAAACCTTAAAAGTGAAATATTATGTTGCTTGTAGAACATGTATATTTTTGAAAACTGCGTGACGCTTATGTCCTATATTCTTTTTGTGACTCAAAGTTTTTTATGCTATTTCAAGTAACTTTAGAAATACTATACAGGGTCTTATATAAAAGTTGCAAGGTAAGTATCGGGCTTTAGAATGGTAGACTTGTGATTTATACAGGGTGTATCGTAAAAGTGGAACAAAATACATGTTTTGTTTTTAACAGGTAAACATCCTGTATATTTTTGGATATTTTAAAAGAGCTAATTTTTATTATTGCAACGATATAATATAATATGTTGTTATTTGCGTTTCCCTTTAGCAAGTTATGTGGACCTAAATTTACAAAAAAAAAAACATTTTAGAGATCGCAGATTATCTCTTACTTACTTTAGTAAATCATAGTATATTAATATATATCATTGTTAGACTATTATATTCTTTGCTTTACGTCAATATTATAGAAAACAAATGACAGTCGCTTGTTAATTTTCTGTATATTTATTGTTGCCTATAAATTGTAAACGAAAAAAATCAACAAAACGTTCAAGACAAAGAATAGGGAATTTGAATGACCCTGTACAGTAAATAACAAAATAAGGCATATTTGTACTCTTTCCTGAGCTAAAATAATTAAACCTTAATTTAATTGCATGTTACAGTATTATTACCTGGAGTGTTAAAATACACTTTAAATTGGGAATTTGTATGACAATAATCCATTTAATCTGAACGAACCGCATAAAATATTAGGTTTGTAATGAATTTATATTGTTTTGTGGCCTAGAAAAAGTCCTCCTTCTGTAATTATAGGTTATGTTATGTTAGAAAACTCAGACTAATGAATAAAGGGGACACCCCATTATAGCCTCTTTATACAGATGTAAACAGTAAGCCGAATCCTCTCACTTTATGAAAGAGATAAATGTATTTACAAATACTACCTATGGAACGAAATATTCTCTTTTTTCACTTTAGAGGAAAGGCACTTGCACTTTATGCACCTTTTTACCATTTTTTAATATTTTAAACTTGGAACCGCGCGAAAAACTCGAATTTAGCGTTTGTTCTCTGTAAAACTAAGCAAATACCGAAGCACAAACCAAAACAAACAAAATGGAAAACAAACAATTTGAGCAAGCGCTAACTCTGGTCCCTGTCAAACTGCCGCAACGTTGCCGATTAGTGCGAAGAGTAATGGGTGTTCTCTACTATAACCATTTTGTCAATAATAAAACACCTACATAATCTTTCTTGAACACGAAAAGGTTGTTTTAGTTTACTGTTCCGCCTGAATTTTATAAGTGGGGGCAATTTTACGTTCAATGCATCTACTAAAGAAATTGCCGGTTTTATTTATGATATTCCTAGTTATTTTTATTCTTAAATGTGACAACATGTTTGGGGCAGGTCAGTAAAGGACCAATATTTGTAAACATGGGGATAGATAAACAACTATGCCTGTCAACAATTCACTTAAATTTGTAAACAAATTCGTCCCCTTTATTCATTAGTCTAAGTTAGAAAATGACCTAGGGTTTTCCAGAGATATGGAAGTTGGGAGAAGGCGCTTATACGAGTGCGCAGCCTAATTTTGCCCGACTCTATGGGTCCGCCATTTTCGAGTACTAACGTCAAAAGATCCCTCTCGTTCTCCTTGTTTACGACTGGTTGTAGTGGTTGGTTACTGCATTTTTGTGTAATATTCTAAAGATTTTAGTGTTTTTTGTTATAAATGATACTATAGTTTATTAGTTATATTAAGCGATAGTATAGTTTATTAGTTAAGCATGTAAAGGACTGTAAAAATAATAGAAAATTTCCAATCATAACTACAGGTAATAAATACACAGAAAGAACTACAGTTGAAAGGTATTATAAATAGACAAGGCAATTTTAATATCAACATAACATATTAGGTATGCCCAAAGATCATGATATTCGATGATCTTTGGTATGCCCAAGTATGCTATATCGTAACATTTGCGTAAGCAGTTCTTCAACTTTTAAGTTGTTACGTTCGACCAATGAAAACATCGGATTATGGGCACATAATGTAAACGTGAACGTCTGACTGGCTTATCGCGAAATGTTTTGAGGTTGACCAAAACATTTCAAACTCTCACAATTACACAACAAAATCTATATTCATTAACTTTTAGGATTCATATTATTATATTATTTGTATTGCCCTTGCAGTCTTTTAAAGGTTTGCAACTGTTCGACGTCAGACGTGAACGTTGACATAACATTTCACACTTCAACTCGATCTAAAAGTTTATTTTATTTATATTTATTTTATAAGCGACCCTGGTAATATATTAAAGAAATATTAACTATCCCCTGTAAGCTTAACTTAGAAAATGGCAGCCCAGGGATTACAATCTCCGGCGATCCGTGACGTAGATACTTTTTTCTCAGAAATATACCGTAAAATGGGGATTCTTTAGACACTGGGGAAAATTTGGGGCAGATATCTCAAAGCCAACTTTGAACGTACTCCTGACCGAGGGTCAAATTTTATCACAAACTTTATTATGTTTTATGTTAAATAACATTGAAGGAAACTACATAAGGAGAAAATGGCCATTTTTTATTATTTTAGATAGTTTTTGACTGCCTTCAATTTTCCCAAATTGTAACCTCAAAAAATAACATGAAAAAACTTTGTGTGGTAGGAATAACAAACATTTGTTAAGATTAGTAGCAACAGTCCAGACATTTTACTTATACGATTGTTAGAATGTCAATAAGTACTTTCGGTCATACTCTAAAGTTAGAGTTGGTGAAGCAAAAAAATGTCTACCCTTCATCTTTGGGGTAAGTTGGGACAGTGGTTGCAAGTAACCGCTTTGTGTTTTTCTGTTTATAATTTTAGTTAAAATCATTTTTCAAGTGCCCTTTCTTATAAAAAACGCCAAGAACTCACAAAAGAAAAGTGGTTCGTTGGTAATACTATGACTTTTCCGAAAACAATTTGAATCAAGCTTTAGAAGATGTAAGGAACGCGGTTTGTCTATTAGAAGAAGAACACATCCTTTGAATATAATATGTCCTGCATAAATAAGTGATATTTTTGAAGTTTTGAAAATTGTTAACACAAATAGAGGACAATATTCATTTCAGGAACTTAGAGCTTCAGCAAGTAGGCATCTAGTTCGTTTCTAAAATTAATGGACTGTTTTTGTTTTCTTTTTCTTTTGTATTACTCTGATAGGTATGTGGGACCAAAAACTGTAACTTTAAAAATAAGTTTTATTGCGTTTGTTAAGAATATTTTTTGATTATTATTTGGTACCGAACCATATATATTTTTTTACAATAAATGCATTTTCTTGAAATCGGCAGTAAAGTGTCCCAAAATCGTCATTAAAAGCACAGAAATCGTACAATAATGTAGCCCATTATTGTACGATTTTTTCAATAAGTAGGCCTTGGCGAGATGTAAACATCAAACGTCAGACGCGGAGCCATCGCTCGTTAAAAGTGACCAAATATTCAAAACCCGGCCAATAAAGGCCCATTTAGCTATTCGTACACATTGCGAAATTGTTACCTATAGTAGCGCAATCTATCAGTATAAATATTTTAGTAGGTTTCAATATCAATAGATTTATTATGGAGGCTGCACAACAAGCATTTATTATGGAGGCTGCACAACAAGCGGCAGTTTGGTTTTTCTGTTCGAAGCGGACGTGTCTTTGTCATACTTGACATAGGTAGAGCGATCGTCAAAGTCAAGCAACGCCGCGCTTAGTCGGTTCATGGACGGGTGATCCCTTATTCTTATTTCTTGCTCAATAAAACATTTTTTTTTCGATTTAAAAAAAAAACATAATATGTACCTCGGCACTGAAGTTCTTTTCATGACTCATGTGGTTTATTTGCCTCGGCCAGAGGCCTCGGCAACTAAATTCCACATGAGACAAGTTGAACTTCAGTGCCTTGGTACATAAATAACTATTATTAAGTTTTATTGGATTTATTTTCACCTAGAATTGGAGTTTTAAAGAAAAGAAACTATCAAAATAATTTTATCCTTAATTATCTCTGTCCCATATTGCCCTAGGATGGGTAAACATGAATTATCTATTCAAAATCAAGGCCTGTCCCAAGTTACCCCAATACGGTACTTCAGGCCCGTAGCCAGGTTCAATATTTAGGGGGGGGCAACAATATTTTTTGAGGGGGCAGGGCGAGATTTGACCATAATTTTAAAATACAAAAAAGAAAAGAGGGAAAGTAGCAATTTTTATGTTTATTTAAAATAAACAAATTGATAAAAAAAATGTCTCCTTCATAACAAAAAAAATTTAATGCGCGAATACTCAATGTATTCGTAGGTATCACAAACTTAACTCAGCCTCAGCACCAGTTATAATATAAAAAATACAAAAAATAAACAAAGTACCTATTAAGTAGGTATGTATACTACTACCACATTGTATATCTACTTATTTAAAAAAATCCTACTACCATACAAGATAATTCACATAAGAACACCCTATATCCTATATGTATCTTAAGTGAATTAAAATAATTGTAATTTTCTATTTTTTTTATTGTTAAATTTTTGTACAAATAAATAAAAATTAATTTGACGGGTCTGTTAGCTTTCAAACGCTAAATATACCTAGTTTGCCATTCTATCATGCACAGATAGAAAGAGATACTTGAATCAAATAAAATTTATTTAACTCAAACAAATTTGATTCTTGTATATGGCTAACTTTGAATAAAACATTTGGTTTGTTTCAATTTAAAAGCAACATTTAATTTGAGACAATTTAAATATTATTTGGAAGAAATTAATTTTTATTCCCATGAAAATACTAACGATTTGAATTAAATAAATGATATATTTCGAAGGAACAAATCTACGATGTTTAAAAACATTTATTCTATTTAAAAAATTAAGACAGTTGCGTCAAACAACTGTGATGGGTTGAATTACCCATTCAGGGTATTCACTGAAATAAAATATTATTTATTTAAAGTAAAGCAACCTTTGTGTTTATCATTATTCACAAACATTTTTTGTCGATTCGAATAAAAAACAATAAGTTTGTTCAATTCATAAAGATGCAACGGAAATTGGATTAGAAAAACACGATAATTTGTAATGCTATAAAAATATTTATTTAAATACAATTAAAAAACAATATTTGGTATAAAAAAAACTATACAAAACTCACCAAGGAAAGCGCCTCAGACAGGTGGCCTATTTGATACAAGTATTTCTTTGAGATTTGTATCCATTATTGTTCATGCGTATCCTACTTACAGAAGAATCTGAAAACACGCAATACACACAATACACCACACTACAGACGGCTAATCGGCGGCTATAAATAATAATAAAACTGCTCGCACAAAACCTCTAGGAAGGCTGCAGACGCGTACCTACTTACACGGACACGGAATAGCTCTGAACGCCGACACTAGAGTGCGCTCTCGTTCTCCCATATTTTCTCTTTCTTTCTATCTTTCATTCTCTGGAGCGAGACAGCAATAAAAATGATGGGTAGTATTATTTAACAAAAATAAGGTCACATTTAAACCAAATAACAATGTGGTTGACCCAAACAACGAAAGCTAATACTATAAATAAAAATTATTCTTGTTTGCACCAAGTAATACCTTATTTCAGGAAAATAATAAATGCTTCTACTAAACAATAATGTGTCAAAAGAATCAAATACTTCACCCAAAAAGCTCTTATTTTTTAATTGAAAAAAAAAATCTTCATTTAAATAATATACTTTCTACCGAAATAAATATTATTTCTGACAAATAAGTCGTGATCAAACAACAAATATTTTTCTACGAAGAATTGTATTTCTATCTGTGTGACTGAATATCATTGACAGCGGTGCTGCATCGAGTACTTACCCCCATTTTACGGTACTGTTTATTTGAAACTGTAAAATATATATGCGAGTCTATTCTATTCTATCTCAACTCTTGTCGTTGTGACTTGTAACCATCGTAAACGTGGCCCTGGCCGGTAAAATATCCGAAGAATTCCCCGGGCCCGCGGCTAATTACTCCAACATCCTTGTTCCAGTCCACCCGCTGATCCAGGTGCCCAACCAGCTGGTCGGCGCGCCAATAAACACGGACGTCACTCTGCAGTGCCACGTGGAGGCATCCCCGAAGGCAATCAACTACTGGACGCGAGAGGCCGGTGAGTTGGCTGACACTTCGATTTCGGAAAATCTGACCCGCTTCCGCGCGGTACGCGGAGCAGAAAAAGCGATGTTTACGCGGAGCTGGCTCAGGAATTCGACGGCACGGCGTTTTTTGCATGCTACCTCGCCGGGGGAAGATCGCGAAAAATGCGGCTGTCTCGGGAAACAGATTGGAGCGGGGAACGGGGGGGGGGAGGTTTATTCCTTCATTAAATTGGATAATGTTAGATTTGTTCCGATCGCACTGCTTGGCGGTGGCGTATTCAGGGAGGGGGGGGGGCAAAGGGGGCTATGTTTTGGTATTTAGGCTGATTTTTTTAAAATAAGGGTACTGTACCCTTGTACATTTTTTTAATTTTTGACCTACCCTGTATGCTGTTTACTTGCAACCATTCTAAGTGCACTTAATATGATTATTGAACGTGCGTCAATTTTCGGCAATATCTGTATTTTGGTTGTGCAATTAATAAAAAAAAATCCCATATGTTGCACTAAAATGTATATCGTTGAAACCAGAAAAATGCGTAGATTTCGAAAATCGAGAAATATACAGAGTGTTCCATCTAAAAACATAATAAGTTTTGTCTTTATCTCGAAAACGCGACATTGATTTGTTTTTCTGAATACACAACTGAAATCGCAAGAAAATTTTATACAATTTTCATATTTACATTTTTTCCAAATTTAAAAACAAAAAAGTTAAGGGGGTAGAATGTTATGTGAATAACCCGGTACTAGAGCGCGTGCGTGAACCATACCCAAGCAACATCGGGGGGAGGGGCAATCAGTTATAAATAACAAAACTCTGTCGATAATTTTTAATGAATAAAAACAGAACAAAAACATTTTCTAAAATAAATAAATACACGGTGTCCGGAAGCACCAACTTGTAAAATTAAAAAGAAAAATGGAAAATATGACGAAAAGTTCATATGAACATGGGTCCGCAGATGTTTGGTTTTCGAGATGCAGGGTGTTGGAATTGAAATTTTATTTTCGATTTTTTTAAGTAACTTTTTGAGATGACAAAATTTTCTTGCAAAATTTGGTAACCGGGTTTTTTTCGGGAAGAGAAGTCATATTTTGGTATTATTTTTGGTGCAATCCGTAGAGGGCGCTGCGTACGCTATCATTATTTAATTTAATTTGCCTTAACTTTTTTTACAGTAAACTTTTACGACATTTTGTGAATGTATCCTCTTCCCACACGTTTTCTAAGCAAAAAAGGTATACTTGGTGAATAACGAGAAATTTTCATATTTCTGCATCGATGCAGGTGCATATTGACACTCGTATGCAATGAAATTCAAAATAAAATTTAAATAAACAAACACATCTATTTTTTGACAGTTTAATTAACTTGTTGTTTTTTTTGCAAGAAAATTTTGTCGTCTCAAAAAATCGAAAATAAAAATAAAAATATATGAACTTTTCGTCATAATTTCCATTTTTCTTTTTAATTTTTTAAGTTATTACCGGACACCCTGTATAACATAAAAATAATTCTTCTTCGAACCAGTAAAATCTATATCACAATATCAAGTATTCTTTTTTTGGTCTTGAGCTCGTCAAATATCTCCTCTGGAGATATGGGTATTTCAGGGTACACATAAAGGAGTGTTTTAACCCATTCAGTCGGTTTTCGCTAATATTGGTTCTAATATCAATTTTTAAAATTTTCAGTTTTGAAAATGTTCTTTCTGGCACACTATAATTGCGCAAAATATGTTTAGTAGGTTGTTTTGCCTAATTTACGGTTACGCATAATATACGGCGGCGCGTTCTCAAATCTATTGCACAGGTTTTAATTTCGAGAAGAAAGATGAAACAAAGAAAACAATTTTTCTTCGATTAATTTCCACAGTTTCTTAATAAACATTTAAAATAAAAAATGTGCACCTTCAATGAGAGTTTTTTAATATACACATTATCATTAGGTACTAATGTTTTACCTTGTTCAGAAGAATTTTTGCGAAATTTTAAAGTTCTGTTTAATATCGTTGCAACAAACTTGAAGTTTGTGATTCCCTAAAAATTTAAAAATCTAAGTTAATTTTACAAATATGCTTGAATTTGAACAAAGTTATGCAAAACTGATTTAATTTTGATTGATTTATTTAACTGTTTAGGGTAAATATTAAAACAAAATTATAGGAAATTAATAGTTTTTCAAAAAAATATTTTTTTCTTAGGAGGCCATGTTTGGTATTTAGGCATAGCTTTTAATTATAGACAACTTTTCTTGATCACATTTTGCTAAATTTTCGGAAATAAGGGTACTTTACTCTTGTACAATTTTTATATTTTTTGACCTACCCTGTATGCTGTTTGACTTGCAACCATTATAATGCGCCTAGTATGATTATCGAACATGCACCAAGTTTCGGGAATATTTGTATTTTCGTTGTCCAATTAATAAAAAAAAAACATATACATATTGCACACTTAAATGACCACACTATATAGTGTGTCGATGGTTGGACTTAACTATACTTGTAAAGATTTTTATTTTTAATGTTTTGAAAAAAGTCATTTTTAATAAAAAAAATTAGCTTGTTCTTAAAATAAGATTGGCATGGAATAATTAACATTACTTGTACTGGATGACCATAAAATTTAAAAAACTGCTTCTATTTGTAGAGACTTAAGACACTTATTTACTGGTTGCTATCTTACTAAACCATAAAAATAAAAATAAATTTCAACAAGGGAAAAATAAGATTTTTAAAAATAGTTTTTGTGTAACAACACAATATTGGTGCAGAGTCTTTAATTTTAAGCTAAGTTCATGCCCTGGGCTAGTGTTGTGATATTTTTACACAAAATACATCTATATTTTGAAATTGAGTGAAGCAAAATGATAAGGTACATTTTTTTATTGAATTTTATGGCTTCACTTTCAATTCCTGGAATATCAATTTAAAAAAAAAACGAATATCCTTCTACAAATTGGCATAGACGCACAATAGTACAATACGAATTCATTGTTTCCCATTTGGGAAGTTTATGAATAGCATTATATTTTCGGTGGATTTTTCTACTTTTTGTTTACCTATTTCAATCCGACTATACACAGTAGACGGCAAAATATCGCCCCCTCGACCTTAAATGCTGGGCTACGCCACTGGTTATATCTACCCTCCATCAAATGGCAACGTTTGCCCCAACTGTCTGCAGCAACATAGTTAAAGCAGCCAACAGTAACATTTCTATACTCTACTTGAGACTTAAAGCTATGTTTCATATCCCAACCAAATTTTGTACACAACATGGATGGAAGGTTCGACAAAATAGGGAAGTTTTCGATGAAATCGAAACTAAAAAAGTATAAAACTTAAGCATCCAATCAAGATATGACGTTAGAAATCTTAAATGATTGTATTTCTTCTTTCTTCCAGGCGAGATGATCATCACCAACGACAAGTACGATATGACTGAAGCAAGCAACTCGTACTACAGCGTGCAGATGAAGCTCGTCGTACGTCACTTCCAAAAATCGGACCTTGGAGGGTACAAATGCATTTCCAAAAATTCGATAGGCGACGCCGAAGGCAACATACGGCTCTACGGTATGTTTATTTATTAACTTCAGGTCGATACCCACGGAAAAGTTTGAAGAAGAAGAAGCATTCAAAGTCGACCTTCCTTTTGTGGTGGCAATCTTTCATGAAATACTGCACAATTTACTAACTGTTCGTCACAGTTAGTAGCTAACATTCACAAAATTGAAGAAAATGTGATAATTGAATTTTGTTTTTATCAAAACTACAAATTTGGACTTGGTCAATTTTGGCAGTAAGCCAACGATATACTAAAATTTTTCTAACTGAACACTGGAAATGACGTTTCTTAATTTATTAATATATTTAGCATGTCTGGCCAAAATGTCAGAACTTGTGACAGAGGCCTAACCTTAACCTCGATATTCTGTGGTTCTAACCTAACTTCAAACAAAGAAATTATAGCATTTTTCTGTGCTTCAAAGAACAGAGTTCAATGTTAATTTCTATCCATTGAAATTTAGGATGTGCGTGAGTAAAACCGTTGACTGAAATAAATTCTGTTGATTACGGCCTTTTGCGTCACCTATCAATAACATCGATATGGCCGCCGCTTACGGCATTCTATGGACTAGAAATATTTACTATCATAATCAACTAAGACATTTTCAATAAAAACGATTTTAAAAAATAATTATATTGGTCCTATTTACAAACAAAACAATGCACTTTATCTTACTAAAAAGTAAAAGGAATTTGAAGAAGTTTCAGAGCATCTTTCAAAGGTAGCTTGTTAAATATTTACCTGTGAAACGAAATCCCGGGCTCTTGCTTTTCACTTCTTCTTTTGCAATCAAACGATGTATGTACAATTCACCATCGTAAGAGTATATTTTTCCCTTAATCACTGTGACTTTTAATTCACAAGTTCACGAAATTAACTCACAACGTACTCGCTTTGTCTGCCACATATAAAATGGCCGCCGTTCAAAACGACGTAACAAATTGTATACACCGCAGGGTAGGCAAGCGCGGTGTCCTCTCTCTTTCCTTGTTTAAGGTACAGTTAAAGATAAATTTTAGCATAGTAAACTGTATGACGACCTATGGGGATATGTAGGAATTGATCACAAAGTATAAAGGTTAGGTTTATGGAATCACCACAAATCGTTAACCAGTTAGATGCCTTGAAGTTGCTTCACGCGTGTCGGTAAAGAAGATCACTATTACCTTAAATATTTTAAGGTATCTTCCAGAGATATATATGTGGGGACAAATAGCGTCAAGCTGCGCGAATTTCGTAATCACCTGGGCCGCCATTTTCTAGGTTAAGTTTACAGGGGATAATTAATATTTTTTTAGTATATTACCAGGGACGCTTCTAAAATAAACTTTTAGATAAACGCATAAAAATTAACGGTAATGGAGCACTGCAAAATCGAGTTGAAGTGTGAAATGTTACGTCACCGTTCACGTCTGACGTCAAACAGTTTCAAACTTTCAAAATACTGCAAGAACAATACCAATAATATAATAATATACATCCTAATAGTTAAAAAATAATATAGATTTTGTTGTGAAAGTTTGGAATGTTTTGGTCAACCTCAAAACATCGGTTACTCAAGGTTAAGCGTATATTATGTAAAAACACACAACCCTAACTAGATTCGGGAATGTATACGTCAGAAGTTCATATTTACATTATCTGGATGCACTTCAAGTCTAATAATGCAATGTTTTCATATCGTTGTATGTTTACATTCACAACAAAATATTTATGATGTTTTGTGGTAACAATCTGCTTTAGAACATCGAAACTGCTTTCCAAAAATAGGACACCCGATTGGATCTCGATCAGAAAACGGATCTGCTGCTGATCACAGAAAATTCCACAGCTAGGTTAGGTGGTAATGTCTTCTTCATATTTCTATGGTACCACAAAACAGCAAATAATGACACTAAATAGTGAATTATTCAATGCCAACAGAAATATTACTTTAGCGGCGTTGAGAAATCGTTCCTTTTTCAACACCATATTTTCAGCGGACTCGTCTATTTCTACGTGTCAGTAAAAACGCAAATCTGTCAGTTATTTGACTAGAGCTTTCCTTTTTTCTCTGGCGAGCTGAAAATATTTTTGAACGTATCCCTCGGTTCTATACGTATAACTGTATTAACAGTTCGAAACGTTCCCTTGTTCTGCTCCCCTTTTATTTTTATGGACCCAGAAACACGCTCCCCTTTGACATCTACATATACTTCGTCTGGTTAACAATTCAATGAACGGAAAAACTTATTTATACAGTTTCACCCCAAAGCGTCGCTTACAGTGTTGCAGGCTCAGACAAATAATAAATAAACATAGTCTAACCCTAACCTAAAGGCTGCATTGTAATCAGCCAACATTAAAAATGCCTACTCAAAACGAAACAAAAATGACACTTAAGCCTCCATCATAATATGCTAACCAGAGGTTACGTTTTATATGCCACAAATGAAATTTTAACAAATGTTTTTTAGGAGATTCCGGGCTTATTGGACAAAAGACATATAGTTACGTTGGTAATTAGTGAATTAGTGTAGTTTTAAGAACGTAAGCTCTGGTTATCATTATCTGATGCAGGTTTAGTAAGTGCCAAATTTGTTGTTTTTGTTTTGACTAGGCATTTTTTATGTTGGCTGATTACAATGCAGCCTTTAAGTCAGTCTATGTTTATTATTTGTCTCAGGTATTCTATAACTTAATGGTGAACTGTAGATTTTATCATTTAAAAAAAGTTGTAACTTGAAAATAACCAACCCTTAATTGATCGTTTGATAGTAGTTTAATCTGGCAACTATGTAAAATTATAAGTTTAAACGCACAATTAATTATCCTTTACTGCGAAATCAGGTATCTGTTGTGGCTTGTCCCTTTCTTGCCCATTTCTTACTTGGTTGATTAATGATCTGAAAATATCTTTTCTAAAACATAAACTGTGATATTTATATTGTTCCTGTTCGAACAATGATCGGAATCACCTCGTATCCTGACTCGTCGGTAAATGAAACAAACCGAAAGGAACGAATGAAGTGGCAGAGGCAACATCCGTTCAACTGTGAGCGAAGTTGGCACTTACTTCCTGATTTATGGCATCCGAACTATGAAATGTTGATGAGACTGCCGCTCGAAATTGGCGACAATAAAAGGGGATTGGATTTTTTTTTATAAAAATTGTGAAAATTTCAGTTACAACTGCTTTGTATCGGGTGGGTCCCCAGGGACGGATTCAGGATGGGGAAAGGTCGCCTTCTTCGATCAACTCGCGTATTTCCAACGGAACTGCAACAGAGAATTTAGAGTAAAACGAATCTGGAATGTACATGGCTTGCATTGTTGCTGTTGTTTGTTTCTATGTCATAAGTCATAACTGACTAATATTAATCTAAAAAATGCCTACTCACAACAAAAACAACAAATTTGACACTTAAGCGTTTTCTATGCCACAAATCCAACACTTTACTCCCATCGTTCTTAAAAGTACACTAATTCACTAATTGCTAACTTAACTATAGAGGTCTTTTGTCCAATAACTCCAAAATCTCCTCAAAAAACAAGAATAACGCAAAGTAAACACTTGAAACACATCAACACAAACAGGCGAAATCTCAACGAAATCTGGATCAGCTGTTGGGGCATAATAAAGCAAATGCGCATGGATCACAAAGAGCTAGGGCAACGTTGCCACGTTAGTCAGAATAAGCAATTTATTAAGGATATTATTTATAGACCAAGTAGGATCAGTAAATTCACAAAATTAGTAAAATTCATTGTTAAATGATAAATGTCCAAATTTTTACAATATATGTAGATTGTAGATATCAATGAATTGTTCCAAATTGATGTTTTTAAAGTTGGTTATACATGTCTTTCGTAAGTACGAGATAAATTTATGGAGAAGTTTGGCAATGGTGCAATCATTGCACTGTTTTGTTTTACTTAGTAAACATTTTTTACCTTGACAGGCTCTGTATTGTAGTGAATTATTATTAGTCTATGTTTATTATTTGTCTTAGGTACCTATTAATATAAGCATCCCCCTACTTTTATCCACGTACCTAGTAAATTCGAGCAGCCAAGGGTGATGTTCTATTTATTTTTAATTTATCTCGGAGAGAATGCCATAATATTTTCCTAAAGCGAAATTTGGTTTGCGTTAAGTCTTCCGGTTGATCTTGACTGAATTAATAGGTTACGTGGTTAAATATCATGACACGTCTTCACCCTAATTGTTAAAGGGTCGTTACTCAAACATAAATTTTCGATCAAGTATACAGGATGATTGTTTATGTTACTAACACGATTTTTTTACAAAAGAAATAAGTATATGGAAATCTGGTTTAAATTGTATCTAAATAGGTATTGTCCTCCTTACGGCAGAATGCGTGCGACGTAAGGGGGAAGAACTCGCAAATATTATAGAATTAGTCACAGTTCAGGGGCGTAGCTCAATTTTGTGTAACTCACTTAATTTTCATATAATTGTTATTTAATTTATTGTTAATATTATTCTTAACGGTGATGCCTTAGATTATGGAGGAAGGCAAGCCCTTATAACATTGGCAATTATTTCTCGTGCTTGAGAATGCAACGTTCTTCCCTGTTTACTCATTTTGCACACGTTAACTCCCGAACGCCACTGAGCTCTCTGAGCCGGCGGAAAAAAAGTTGCCAGCGGCCTAAAAAAGTAGGTCTGTATGGTAGCCCAAATACGCAGTTAACTTTACGTACTATTGAAACAGGCACAAAACGCGTTGGCTAACTGATTTTGTCAGCCGACTCCTTCGCAGAAGTGCTGTGTTGCCGTATTTCAAAGGCGATGGTAGACGCGACGATGTTGAAAAAATATAATAGGTGTTTTATCACACCGCGTTAAAAATAAATGATAAACAAAAAATGGGTAAATGGTCCCGTGATGCGAGCTTTATTTTTTCGCTATAACAGAGTTCAGAAATTCGGCTTCAATATGATAAAACTTGTATTCGCCAATAAATAACGACCAGGTACTCGTATAGAAAATCTCGCAACGCTGCCCGCATTCTTTAGAAACGTTTTCTTTCGTGCTTTGGACTATACTCAACCCGGGCACTTTTTTTGGAAAACAGTTAGAATGGCTACTTTTTAGACGACCTCAGATTGACTTAAATTCGATTGCCCAAAACTTCTAAATTGGATTGATAGAATTTTCAAAAACCGTTTTCGCCCATTAACTCCTAGCATTGTCCTAGTCCTAAGTTAAAAATACTTACATCGGTTGGTGAAGTTCTAGGGCAATATCGATTGATAAACGAAGGTAGTTTTTTTACGATGGGTAGATACATGAAAGAGTTTCATGATATTTTAATTTATATTATTTTGAAGATAAATTTAGTAATCGAAAATTAATTGTAAATAAATGTAGGTACTAAAAGCTCGATGAAATATTTTTATTGACATTTTACAATTTTTTATATATGTATATCAAAGATCATGATATTCGAGCAAAGATCATGTTATTATGATCTTTGATGTATTGATGTATATACAGGGTGGCCCATTTGAAACGGAAGCACCCCCGTAAATTTTTTATTTTTCATCTGATTTTAGCCGGGTTTTTTTCTAAAGATAGGTCACAAAAACTCTACATTGATGCAAAATTTCATTTTATAATCTCAATTTTCAAGGCCTACTACGATTTTTTTTAGCAAAAAATGACGAAAATCATTTAGCGTTTTTTTTTTATTTAAAACACCTCAGCGTTAATCAGGACACCTTAAAATCCCCATACACAAAATTTGAACAAAAAATATACAGGGAGCTCCTTTCTCTGGGTTGTCAAATTTGAGCAAAAAATTGAATTTTAAAGGCATCTGGCAATTCAAGTGTGCCATGGAATCCCCTCAAAACTGTTGAGTGGTCGACAGGACCAGTCAAAGTGTTGTTGTGTAAAGATCCAATACAAAATATACAGAGTGTCTCTCTCTGTGTGCCATCTCAAAATACTCACTTTTTTGGGTTCAAAAAATGGAGTATATCAAAACCGCCCCAGACAGTAACGAACTAAGTCTAAAAATACAGAAGCTTGCCAGTCAGGAATCGCACAGAAAATGTAGATATCTTCTTAGACAGTGCCTTTATTGAGAAAGGTGCAATAATTTTGAAGAAGTTATATTGCGAAAGAATAAAGTTTTGGAGCATCTTCAAAGGTAGCTTGTTAAATATTGTTAAATATTTACCTGTGAAACGAAATCCCGGGCTCTTGCTTTTCACTTCTGCTTTTGCAACCAAACGCTGAACAATTCACCATCGTACGGGTATATTTTCCCCTTAATCACTGTTACTTTTAATTCACAAATTCACGAAATTAACTCACAACGTGCTCACTTTGTTTGGCATTTATTTGTGGCGATTTTAAATCAATCAAAATAAATTAAATAATGCACGCCCATGGAAACCAGCCCATATTGTATGAAACTATCAAATTTTCAATAAAAACGATGTTAAAAAATAATTATATTGGTCGTATTTACAAACAAAACAATGCACTTTATCATACTAAAAGGTAGAAGGAATTTGAAGAAGTTATATTGCGAAAGAATAAAGTTTTAGGGCATCTTCAAAGGTAGCTTGTTAAATATTTACCTTTGAAACGAAATCCCGGGCTCTTGCTTTTCATTTCTGCTTTTGCAACCAAACGCTGAACAATTCACCATCGTACGGGTATATTTTCCCCTTAATCACTGTTACTTTTAATTCACAAATTCACGAAATTAACTCACAACGTACTCACTTTGTTTGGCATTTATTTGTGGCGATTTTAAATCAATCAAAATAAATTAAATAATGCACGCCCATGGAAACCAGCCCATATTGTATGAAACTATCAAATTTTCAATAAAAACGATGTTAAAAAATAATTATATTGGTCGTATTTACAAACAAAACAATGCACTTTATCATACTAAAAGGTAGAAGGAATTTGAAGAAGTTATATTGCGAAAGAATAAAGTTTTAGGGCATCTTCAAAGGTAGCTTGTTAAATATTTACCTTTGAAACGAAATCCCGGGCTCTTGCTTTTCATTTCTGCTTTTGCAACCAAACGCTGCACAATTCACCATCGTACGGGTATATTTTCCCCTTAATCACTGTTACTTTTAATTCACAAATTCACGAAATTAACTCACAACGTACTCACTTTGTTTGGCATTTATTTGTGGCGATTTTAAATCAATCAAAATAAATTAAATAATGCACGCCCATGGAAACCAGCCCATATTGTATGAAACTATCAAATTTTCAATAAAAACGATGTTAAAAAATAATTATATTGGTCGTATTTACAAACAAAACAATGCACTTTATCATACTAAAAGTTAGAAGGAATTTGAAGAAGTTATATTGCGAAAGAATAAAGTTTTAAGGCATCTTCAAAGGTAGCTTGTTAAATATTTACCTTTGAAACGAAATCCCGGGCTCTTGCTTTTCATTTCTGCTTTTGCAACCAAACGCTGAACAATTCACCATCGTACGGGTATATTTTTCCCTTAATCACTGTTACTTTTAATTCGCAAATTCACGAAATTAACTCACAATGTACTCACTTTGTTTGGCATTTATTTGTGGCGATTTTAAATCAATCAAAATAAGTTAAATAATGCACGCCCATGGAAACCAGCCCATATTGTATGAAACTATAAAATTTTCAATAAAAACGATGTTAAAAAATAATTATATTGGTCGTATTTACAAACAAAACAATGCACTTTATCATACTAAAAGGTAGAAGGAATTTGAAGAAGTTATATTGCGAAAGAATAAAGTTTTAGGGCATCTTCAAAGGTAGCTTGTTAAATATTTACCTGTGAAACGAAATCCCGGGCTTTTGCTTTTCACTTCTGCTTTTGCAACCAAACGCTGAACAATTCACCATCGTACGGGTATATTTTCCCCTTAATCACTGTTACTTTTAATTCACAAATTCACGAAATTAACTCACAACGTGCTCACTTTGTTTGGCATTTATTTGTGGCGATTTTAAATCAATCAAAATAAATTAAATAATGCACGCCCATGGAAACCAGCCCATATTGTATGAAACTATCAAATTTTCAATAAAAACGATGTTAAAAAATAATTATATTGGTCGTATTTACAAACAAAACAATGCACTTTATGATACTAAAAGGTAGAAGGAATTTGAAGAAGTTATATTGCGAAAGAATAAAGTTTTAGGGCATCTTCAAAGGTAGCTTGTTAAATATTTACCTGTGAAACGAAATCCCGGGCTCTTGCTTTTCACTTCTGCTTTTGCAACCAAACGCTGAACAATTCACCATCGTACGAGTATATTTTCCCCTTAATCACTGTTACTTTTAATTAACTTACAACGTACTCACTTTGTTTGGCACATATAAAATGGCCGCTGTTCAAAACGACGTAACAAAATCTATACAGGGCAATGTAGGTCAGCACGGTGTCCTCTCTTTTTCCTTGTCTAAGATAAGTTTTAATTCTTGGGTTACTATGTGTAACTAAGAAACTCTCCTTTGCAGAAATGGAGATCCACGACAACAAAGTCGACTCGGAAGAAGAAGAATTCATATCAGAAGAAACCGAAAATACGGACAACAGACTATACAACGGCCTCCAAGGCCCACTAACAGAAATCGAAGAGAACACCCAACCAATGAACGTCAGTTCGTCGGACTCCTACGGCGTTCACAAACTCTGTCCCGTTTTCATGCTACTGCTTCACCTCATTTGACGCTAACGTGTGAAACGGTGGACGCAAAGTGTTAAACGATGTGATATGTGCCAAATCTAAGATAATTGTGCTTCACCAATACCTAATTGCTGGGTGTCTGTACTCTGTATTATATAAAAGAAAAATACTATTATATTAAACGGTAGCACATGACGTGAATGTTGGAAAATACGTACAAAGTGTCCAAACCGAAAACGATCACTTCTAGTATTTTATAATGCCAGAGAAGTTTGAAGTTGGGACAGGTTGTATAAGCTGATAGATGCGCTATATTTCGTTACATGTTCGGTTTGTTTCGTTACATGTTAGGTTTGCAGATACCTTAGAGGTACTGCCTGTTATATGAAAATGTTTTTTGAGGTTAGTTTTGGGCAATCCGAATATGGGCTATGTCTGACCAACTGGGTGTCGGAAAATGTAAATGTCAAATTACAGATGCGTCCATATTTGGTCGATGTACCATATATATTTTATTTTTCGTGATGATGTTCACTATCCGAGCTGAATAAATGAATTTAAGTTAAAGGTGTTGTTTTATTTAACGCTTTAAATATATGAAGTTTCTTTGGATGCTTTAGGACAAATAATCCAACCTGTATGTATACTCTATTCAAACTAAATGCAAGTGGCGCGTAAACATTTACACGATGGAAGCACGTGAACAATTCTGAGGGCTAATACGAGGCAGGGCCGCATTAAGGACGATCTCTATGAATTTTATAATATAAAATATTAAAATAATATGCCCCGTATTAAGAACTTTAAAAACAAACTTTTATGGCACATCTAGTCATTCACTTACCTGCAAATTTCTACTATTAACACAAATCGTAGCTCCAACAATTAATAAACAGCGAAAGAATTATATCGGAAAAAATTAAAAGTCCACTTGCAACTCAATACACCTCTGTAAGAAACACCGACTCGCTGCACTCGCCCGCCGGGTCAGACTTTACTGCCGGTTAGCCAATAGCAAGCCGATCACGTGCGTATCTAGCCATGCAACAACTTGTGTTTATGTTTCACTTGCGTTTAGTTTGAATAGAGTTTAAGTATATTTCACCGAATTTGGAGAAGTGATACAGAGTAAATATATAAAAAAAGGTAGACCGGAACTTTTTTTACATAGGATGCGCCGAAATTCTTTGCCAAAAATCCTGTCAATTTTAGGTTCAGTGGCACATGCGCATTATACTTCATTTTTAATTATTCTATGCTAACGTCACGACAACTTATATTGCGATTTTAACCATCAGTTTTTATCGTTTTTTTTTTCATTGTTTCGGCGAAGTTGTAGTTGTTCTTCGACTGTATAAAATATTTTCTGTGGCGTTTTATAATAGACTTTTAATAAAATATTCATCATGGGAAAGTGAGTGGTAGTGTGTTGTAAAAACCAAAGTGTAGATAAAGCTCCTGAAATAATGCTTCCACAGGTAGGTTTCATAAATTGCTTTTGTGCTTAAAACGCCTATATATTTTGAAAACTTTTTCTAAATAATTATTGGCAAAGTAAACAAGTTTTTTTATTTTTTTTAATAATGTAATTTTAATAAGTGATTACGACCGTACTAGTAGTCTTCTTTGTTTCATATTAATCTTATTACTGAAACACTAAAAGTTATTCCCTCTTTCCCCCTTTGAATGACTCCAACTCTAATTACATGATTTGCCCTAATGGCAGCTATTACCAACAGTCTATCTTTTTTACAAGCTTTTATTTAACTTGCCCTGTTAGTATGTACCTATGTGTGGGTCGAATCTTGCAAGCTGAATTAGAACCACTTCCTGACATCCGATTGAGCTGAGCTGAAATTTTTCATACACCTCAATACAATATATGCAATACTCAATATTGTAATATTTTCAAAATGGCCGCCGCTCCAAGATGGCGGATGATGCATTTTTTGTCAACCCCTTTAATATGGGTATCACATGAAAGGGCTTGAAGAGTAGAAAACGAAAAAGTTAGTGGCATCACACTAAATTGGGGGTAATGGGTAATGAAAAGGTTCGACGGGTAGAAAACAATAAGGTGAATGACTTCATACGAAATCCAATATGGCGGCCGCCCCAAGATGGCGGATTAAATTATTTCTTTACCACCCTCCTCACATTTGAATCAAATAGGTACCTACTAAAAAGCACAAAATAAAATTGAAAATAAAAAAAACAAGCTTTTATTTAAGCCATGTACTAAAACGAATAAAATAAGTTTAGATTTCGTTAATATAATTCAATTCCATTGCGACAACTTTTTGCAAATTGAAAAGCTTGTCGCGCGAATTGTAACGAAAAAATGTATATCAATGAAGTAAATATATACTTTGGCAAATAGGTACTTGCTTATCAACCAATCACTGTCCAATAAAATTAATTGGTGCCTACTTTCATCAACATTTCGCGCGACAAGCTTTTCAATTTGCAAAAAGTAGTCGCAGTTTGGAATTGAATTATCTATAAGGAAAACCATTGAATATCAATGCGAAAACCTATACTTATTTTATTCGTTTTTATAGGTCTGTGGGCAATATGATGGAACAAGAGGTTTCCCAGTTCTTTCACCAGAATTTCAAATCGGCACAATATCTATAAAAGGCGTTTTAAGACGAGTAAATAAAAAGGTGTAAAAGAAAATTTCTAATTAAAATTTCACTATTTGGGATCCAGGTTTTTAAAAATCATCCAGACTTAAAAATTATAATTCTTACCAAATAGGTACTTTGAGTTTTGTATTTTTTTTTGTGGCAAAAATACCAAATATGTTCCATTTACTAATATACAAGACGAGTCAGATTCAACATCGATTTAAATACAGAGTGTTCCGGTAAAAGAAGAAAGTTTTTTTAATATCGATGAAATTAATAAAGCTATTCAAATCAAATATGGTACACTTATTTCGGGTGTCCGTTTTCATTTCCCACAAAAAATATTCTTCGTATTTTTCATATCTGCTACAGTTTCCTAGTAATTTCAATTTTTTAAATTTAATACACATTAAGTGATATGAAAAGTAAACCTGTTTTCTGGAAAAAAAGGAGCACCAAATTCGAATGTTCCTAAAACCCAATAAAGTGCTAAAGTAAAAATAATTTTGCTTCCTCCTTTCTGCTCTACTGAAAACTTTATCTTAGATTTTGATCATCCTTTTTCCAAAAACACGTTTCCTTTACATAACATTTTTTGTGTATTCAAAAAAATTGAAATTACCATGAAACCATAGCAAATACGAAAAAGAGGACGAATATTTTTTTGTGTTAAATGAAAGGTGTCATTCGAAATCAATGCCGCTTTTGACTTTGCACAGATTTTTTTCTTAGATTCACATCACTAAACTAAAATCGAGCAACTCTTACGCCTGGCGTAAACAAGAGCACGTGCGTTGAGATATTCGCCAGGGCCGCACTGAGGCATGACCTTTATTTAATTTTAGTTTTACAATTGTTTACATCAAAATATTTCGGAAAAGAATTATTGGATTAATTAAAATGGTTCAAAACATCGATAAAATTATTTGTGGCAGTGTCTAAATAGCTGAAAACAACAAGATAAAACTATAAAACCCCATAACTATACACTTTTTCGATAGAGTACGTCCCTGTTGCAGAGTCTGGTGAAATTTTATAGCCTGCCGACCAATCGCGAAACGTCATTGAACACGTGGTTTTATTTACGCCAGGCGTACGGAATGCTCGATTTTAGTATAATTTCCCATATCTCTTCTGTAAGTTTATGCAGCACGAAAGACTAAGTTTATATAAGAAATTGGCATTAATTTTCAAAGTTCTATTGCTTCCCAAACTTTGTCAGTTTAAATCTGCAACACTCTGTATGGGTGAGTAGTTACGTAGGCTGCGGTGGGCCATATTTTCTACACTGTTAATACTATAAAAAAAAGTAAAGACAAAACTTTTAGAGAAACATGAGTAGGTTTTTGAAAATATTTTCCAATATTACAGGGTGGCGGATTAAAAAGGATTAAAAAGATTTATTACAACAATTAAGTTTTTGTGTCATTTTCTTGTGATGCCTATGATCCATATTCTGTGAAAAAAATATAATTTATTTTTAGTAAAACTATCTGGGGAACCCAACGGAATAAAAATCTGAAAATTTGTATACTTGAATGAACCAAAGTTATATTTTTTTTAAATGGAAACCATAGTTCATATCTCAAAAACTATTAACGCTACCAAAAAACTAATTATTCCATTCGATTCTATGCCAAAAAATCTATAAAAATAGTTGATTAAATTTGTGGATGTATATAAGTTGTAGCCAGGAGAGAGGTTTCCAAAAAATCTAAAATTTCAGTCCTGCGCCAATGCGCGGAAACTATAAAACTTATCTAAAATCTGATCGGTCCACCAAATTCCTCTCAAAAAAGTAGTACAGTGACGTGAAAACCGCAACCCTCTAGCTTTAATAATAACCGAGATTTTTGAGAAAAACACCCAAAAACACCCAAAATGGGACACCCTGTACAGTCATGTTCATGTATTATATCGCCAGCCCCCTAGTGTCCAGCTAACATTATCTTACAAATTTTGAGATAAAACAAATGTAATGCAGAAAACTAGTACCCAGGTGTTCAAAATTTTATAACTTACTTGAAATGTTTATTTTATTCCGATAAGATTTATATCGAATAGTTTTAAACAACTATTTATGTTACGCCAAAGAGTATTTTTGAAAGTGCTTGTTGTCGGGTAATTAGTAGCTGCTGTAAACAAATTTAAAAACTACCTGTAGGTAGTTCCATTAAACCAGGACGTAGGCTGTTATTGCAGAAAAAATAAAGCGATCATGCGAAATGTAAATCACTTTTAAGTGGGAATACAAGGCGTTTCGAAAGAAATCGCCAAGTAAAATCACATTCAAACCTGTGAAATTCATGTGTTTTACGTGGTTTTGAGTCACTGGTTCTAATTTTTTACACAAAATTGAATTTTTTTTAATTTCTAGAAAAACCCTGTAGTTTGATGAAAATTTTATAAAAGAAAGATGGAAAGTTCTGCGCGTTCAGTTTCAGTTTCCAGTTTCTTCGTCTGAGAATCGAACGTGTAACAAAACAAAAACATGACCTACTCTCTCAAAAACAATGTCTACGAATGCATTGCCAAGGCAAGCGGTGCTACCAAATATGGCTACCCGCAACATTGTCTTGTACCGGGTGTCGAAATAATCGAGACCAGATTCATCTTTTTTATGGAGCAACACAGAGTGGAAATAAATTAGGTGTGAGCGTTGATTTTTTTAGCAAATGTGAAAAATACGTAGGTACGTAGGTAACAACTGGGTAATTGTGTGCCATAAATCTCTCGCAATTGCATTACATACTCCTTCATATTAGTGCAATTATTAATGTCGTCAGTTTTGTGTGTGGGCTTTACTGTACCATAGGCGTGATACAGGGAAAACATCGTTGATATTGAAACATAAATCCATAAATGCATAGCGCATTTTGTTAAAAAGAAAAAATCCTCCGAATCCTTCTGCTCACTTTTCAACATATTTGTTACTATTTGGATGTATTCCCATATAGGTACAGTAACCTCCAATCATAGGGGAATTTTTTTATTAATCTTTTATTTTGAAATTTCATTTCGGGGTTACCTTTTGCAAAATATCTCACTTAAACTTAGGTAGTTACGTGACTTCGCTATCTGTCAAAAATGACATGTACAAAATAAAATCGTGTTTATTTGTTAAAATTTCTAAAAAAAACTTGAAAAAGTTGTTTCATATACCTACCAAATTTTAACGCTCTATTAAAATATTTTTAGTTTATCCAATTTTTTTTATGAAATTAATGAAAGTTTTAAAAGCTACACTTCGTAAAAACTATTTTGTAACTTTTTATTACAGGTATACAGGGCGAAGGTGTTCCATTAATAATGTTACATGGAGCAACTTCATATATTTTGGTCAGTTGATCTAACATTTGAAAGCGGTGGGTGAAAATTTTGTGTTTCGAGGGCTGGAGTTAACAGGTGTTTTTATCGTTATGAAACAAGAGTGTACTTTTGTTGCAAAATGCAAAGGCGCACTAAAATGATGCACCTGCAGGACCATAAAAGATAACCTCAAAAAAGTTACGAGTAAAAGCACGATCCAAAAACAGCGCAAGTAGCGCCCTCTGTGAGATGCGTAGAAATTCAGCTTTTTCTTCATCCCCATTTTTTTTGGCTAAGATGAAACTGTTCTTGGGCGATCATCTCTGCTTCTAGATTCGAAATGAGACCGTTAAACGTCGTGGCGTCATTCGACATTACCTGTCAAAAATGACATGTAATTAAATAAATGGCCAAAATAAACCTTATTTGGTTTTTTTTTTCGTAAAAAGTTATTTGAAAAAGTTGCTTTGAATGTGATTCCACCCCTACGTGAAAATTTTCAGGCAAAAATTGAGGTAATGATAAACTTTTGATTTTTTTTAAGAAATCTAAAAACTAGTATATTTCATTTGCCATAGATGATTGACTTGTGAAGTTTTTAAAAGCAATTCTGTAAGAAATAAGATTATCTAACTTAAAAAATTGACAACGATTCAGAAATAGGAAAATAGTGCAAAATTGTATCTTCTTAGTTGAGTTTTCTAGAAACTAGCCAATTACTACCCAAAAAGGGTGAATAACTAAAAAATATCACGTTTGGATGATAGGCAAGTAAGGCCAATCTATGACACACCGAAAAAAAATGAAATTTATTAGTTTTAGATTTGTTCAAAAAAAAAAAAAAAATTTATCATTTTCGGGATTTTTGCTAAAATTTGCATAAAGGGATAATTTCCAATGAACTTTTTCAAACAACTTTTTTCGATAAAATAACAAATAAGACCTGTTTCAGTTTCATCTTAACCCAAAAATAAAATAAAAATATACCTATCTTATAGTTCCAACTTTTTGACGTATAAACATTACACATAAAAATAAAAATCTGTTGGAAAATATTTAAATTTCAAATAGCAGTTCTTTTTTAAGCAAGTTACTGTTTTCTGCAACTTTGTCAATTATTGCGTCGCTGTCAATATTATTAAGGGTTTGCTTTTTGACAGATTTTCTCTCGTGAGTCTCTGCTTGGTTGGTCCCTGATTGGTTTCATAATTACATTGCGAAATCGAGCAATCCGTACGCCTGGCGTAAATAAAACCACGTGTTCAATGACGTTCCGCGATTGGTCGGTAGGCTATAAAATTTCACCCGACTCGGCAACAGGGACGTACTCGATCGCAAAAGTGTAGTTACGCGGTTTTATCTTGTTGTTTTCAGCTATTTAGACACTGCCACAAAAAATGTTATAGATGTTTTGAACCATTTTAATTAAGCCAATAATTTTTTCCGAAATATTTTGATGTAAAACTAAAATTAAATAAAGGTCGTGCCTCAGTGCGGCCCTGGCGAATATCTCAATGCACGTGCTCTTGTTTACGCCAGGCGTAAGAGTTGCTCGATTTTAGTATAGATCACGTAACCGATAAATACCTAATATTCAAAATTTGAAGATGCCTTAAAATGTTTAAGGTAACAGTGATCTTTATCGAAGCAACTTTAGGGCACCTAATTAATTTAATTAATTAATTATTCGGGTTTCTACCATTTCCATTTTATCATTTTCATACAGTATATTAATAATAGCATTGCCAATTGCCATTTTATCTTGCGATTTACATTACTCGTATTTAACGCCATCTTTTGAGAGCAAAAGGAGTAGTACCTTAAAATGTTCGATTCTATTTTTGTTTTGAAAAGTAGGATGAACTGAAAAAAAATGGAACATGCCAGACCAGCCCAGATGTTCGTGGTACGCCTATGGGGCCAAGTGGGCAGAGGGAAGCCGATTATTTTTCCGTATAATATAGGCAAGACAACCTTCTAAAACGGTTTTTAAACTTGTAAATATTGATGTGGAACGAAAATTATTGTAGTTCGCGTTCGTGCGATCGGCGGGAGTCAAACGAGTGACAGCCTCCGTCGATTTCTGAAGCTGCGTGACGGTTCGCGGGCCGGCTGCCGGGCCTGGCGCGGGGCCACTTTTTTTATCGCCCCGAAAGTGATTCATTTCTGGTTTCCGTGATCGGGAGACGATCCCCAACGAGCTATTTTGGACATGGGGCACCAGCGAACGTGATCTGGGAGAAATTATAAAAACGTAAATATGATGTATGGGTATTAGGACGCGTCGGTCGTGCCAAGGACGAGTAGAAGTTCCAAATGAGCAGAAACAGTATAAAATAATCGAGATCTGAAATGAAAACATTTGGGGATTATTACTGCCATTGCCATTTTATTTTAAAGACGAGAAACGTGCAGTTTAGGACAATGATAATGTTCTGTAATTTTCGATCAAGCAAGACAAAAAAATAAAGATATGAAACGTGCCGCAACGGCGGGAGCGGTCGACTCATGGATGGGTGACCGCGCTCTTAATTTTTTTTTAGGATATTAAAACGATTTGTTTTATTACCCAACATTACAAAATACAGTAGTGTGTCCCCGGATTGAGTTCACATAAGGTGTAAATATAAAAAAAAATCGAATTGAAATTTGAGCTTTAATTTGTGACATAATTTTAGTTTCGAAAAATCTCGTATGCCTTGGAAATTATGAAGTAACTAATTTTCCACATCAGTAAAGTGCCCTTTTTGTAGGGTTTACAACAAAATGTTATTAAGGAAACTTGTTCAGAATGAAAAACTGGGTACGTTCGAATGTCTAGGCCTACTTTGATTTTTTGGCATTTTTCCCACTTTTTTCAGAAAAGTACACTTTGTGTAGCTTTCACATGAAAATGTTACTGTTCATAATGAAAAACTGTATAGATGTGAAAAATTTCGAAAGCCTAGGTCGACTTTGATTTTGTCTGTTAAAAAATTAAAACGCATAAAAATCAAAGTAAGCCTAGGCTTTTAAAATTTTTTCACTCCTATACAGTTTTTCATTGGAACCAGTTTTCTTAATAACATTTTGATGTGAAAGATACACAAAATGCACTTTTCTAAAAAAAAGTGGGAAAAATACCAAAAAATCAAAGCAGACCTAAACTTTCGAAATTTTCCTACAAAAAAGGCACTTTACTGATGTGGAAAATTAGTATAAATATGTCGCAAATTAATTTCAAACCAAGCAGCGCTGATCCCCAGAAGCTCAAATTTCAACCCGAAATTTTTTTGTTATTTACACCTTATGTGAAATCAATCCGGGGATTCACTTTATAGTTCGACGTAAAAAATCTCACTAAAAATCGGTACCTATTTAAATAATTGCAACATTTCCACATTCGTTATAAAAGTTGGACTTGAGTGCCTTAGTATACAAGTAGATAACTATTTTTTTGTGAAAAGCCTATGGTCTTAATGATTGATTTATCAAATTTTAATCAATAAAAATCAATTTGGTGCGTTTATTGATGATTCTTAATATGGAGTAAGTAGAAGACACATCACTGGAAATAATTACCAACAGCCCAAATCAAATCTACAATATATTTTTTATAAACAATATTTTAAAATTTATATTTTTTATCCTTAGCTTGAATCTGATAAGCCTAAAACCTGACACCCTATAAAAATGGTCACAGCATTTTTTAAAACGGAAAACACAAGTGATTGTTATATGTAAAGATTATTTTTTATTTGTTCGCACATTCTCATTTCTGGAACATAGATTTAGGTAGTTTAGAGTATTGTGAGGGTAAGAATTATTATTATTATTATTATTTACCCGTTTCTTTTATTTTTCTATGATAATATTGATTCTCGTAAATGTATTCCCATTTTATTTAGCTCCAACTGTTTTTTTTTTCTCATTTAATATTTTTTATCTGTTTTCTATTTATTGTTCTTCTCTTCCCCTCCCTCTTTTCCTCTCTCTCTCTTCTCCCTGTCTTTCTCTTTTTTCCAAAAATACTTCTCTAGAGTCGTTTCTTAACCATACATCTCTTTGAACTTATTTTGAACACCTAATTGAATTTAATTTGACATGGTAAACTTGTAAAGATCGTAATAGTAGTTATTGGTCGTGTTCAGCACTTTCGACAAGAAAAAGACATGGCTCAGAATCGTTGAATGACAAATCTATACATGTTTTGATGCTCTTGAAGACAGCACTCCGAGGTCTACCATAGTCAGTGCGAAATGTTACCAATTGCTTGCATAACATAGAGAAACTAATAAAATAGAGAAACTAAGATAACTAACTTAGGAACATACATAACTCATAACTGTGACTACTAGCATTGAGTAAAGCCTTTACTCAATGCTTCTAGCAACTTAAATATTTCATTAGAATGGACATATATCTGCCCATTGGCTTATTTTTCAATTAATATTCTTAGCTTCCTAGTTAAATATGAGTCACCCTGTTTATTTAGTTGTTCAGTATTGAAAAGGCTTTTACTACTATTTTTAAAATTGTATCGACTAAAAGCATCTCTATACAATCAAGCATTTTTTCTTAATGTGAGTCCAGAATTTTTATGTCGCTTTATGTGTACATTTTTTGCATATTGTGAAGAGTTTTTATTTTCATTGTGAGGTTATTGCTCGGGTATTCGAGATGCATTCAGTAAGTACCAAATTTTCCGTTTAATAATCAGTGTGTGATTAAGTACTTTGATATTGCATGTAATGTAGAAAATACGATACGAACTAAGATTTTCTTATATTGATGCAGTACTACCTACCGGGTATATTTTTAATCATACACGTTATCGTTAGTATACAGATTATTTCTAGAAAATCGGTGATTACCTTTTGCACGTTTTTCTGTGGAAATTTTGCAAGTTCGCTGTATTAAGTGGAACTGCCTTTTGTATAAGTGGATTTCGATATTTAATAATCAATGCACAAATAAAGGTACTTCAAAATGGAATTTTTAATAAGTGGTCCGAAGATACAAGGATCTACAGCTACACTATTTAACAATTTATTATGTTGATAAAAATATTTTTTGTAAATAAAATATGTGTAAATAACCTATTGTTTGACAGTGGTAAATATTGTTATAAATATTGTATTATTTTACCAAAAACTACCATTTGATTTATTTTGATAAGGGTCGCAGCATTTACAATTTGTTTCAATTAAAGATGAAAAAATGTCCAATTTACCAAAAAAAACAATAGCTGATTTTCTTAGAATTCAATGTTAATTTTAGATAATCCACATAGCATTTTATCACCTTAACTTCTTTATTTTTCGAATTAAAAAAAAATAACGGATACAAATTTAAGGATTTTCGGTAGGCGTTTCCATGGTCTTGTTAAAATTGATACAGGGTGTTCCCTAAAAGCGGTACTAACCAAATTTGTGTATTTTTAAATACATCCTGCATACAGTTAATTAGCGTTTTATTTTCAAATTTAATTTTGGGGTTACCTGTTGCTTTAAAAAATATGAAAAATGACCCACTCAAACGTGGTCATGTGACTTTCGTTATCTGTCAAAAATGACATTTAAAAAAATATATCGCCAAAAATGGGTTTAGTTGTTAAAATATCAAAAAGTTTTACTTGAAAAAGTTGTATGTTTTGTAATTTTACGTAAGTGTACCAAATTTGAACGCTCTACTAAAATATTTAGTTTTTTGTCAATTTTTAATATTTATGAAATTACTGAAAATTTTAAAAACTCGAAACTTCGTAAAAACTATTTTATATGACTAGCTTTATCATTCTATTAATTTTTTATTAATCATATCCCATTTTTAATAACTTTCAAATTTCATTGTAAGTATGTTACAAGGTTTATAAATTACTCAAAAACAGAAAAATCTTTACACTGCCAAAACAGCTTTACTAAAAATTTGACAGTTAACAGTAAACATTTTTCCTGGGTTGTTTCATTGTCTCGCCGACCAAAGCCTACTTGTTGAAAGGGCGTGCTTCCAATTATACACATGAAATCATAAAAGCTATTAGTAATTATTGATAACTACTTAAGTAAATCATTAACTGTTATATATTTTTGGAATGATAACTTTTTGCTTTATTAAAAAAATGCAAAAATATACAGGGCGTTCCATTTAAAACATATTTTTTTCACCGGTAACTCTTAAACCATTAACTTTAAAAAAATGTAGCAGCAGCATTGGATTCTACGTAAAAAAGTGCTTTAGGAATATTTTTACAGAAGCACAAAATTTTCCACGCGAAAGAAGTTACAGCCACTTTTCGAAAACTCACATTTTCGAAAAACGCCCTGTAACTCAAGAACGATGACAGACATCGATTTGCGGCTTTCGCCATTAAGTTTATCATAAGAAATGATCCTCAGACACCGATATCAGTTTTCGTCTATCTCCGTCAAAAATAGGAGTTTCCCTTTAAAAGTGTCCAATTCGGCTAAAAGTCTAAAAAATATAAAAGCCTGTCAGTAAGTAAGTTCATTGTGCCACAACAGGAAACGCACAGAAAATCATCTTAGACAGTGATTTTGTTGAGAAAGGCCCAATAATTTAAATTGCTTTCACTGGGATTACTACGGTTTTCTAGGGTTTTCCGTAGTACTTGAGCGAATGCTATCCTAGTTCTATCGGGAAAAAAGTTGGCCCTAGCCGCAAATGGCAACGAAGACAAAATAATAGTAATTGCCCTCCTCCCCCGCACAAGCATGTGGTTGCTTCTGGGGTACTCCTAGTTTGGAGTATTGTGAGGGTGAGAATTATTATTATTTGCTCAACTTTGGCACCCTGCAGAATGAAACTCCTTGTACATATATTGTTTGCGGAAATTTGAAATATGGGGTTTTGGGGTGTTCTGATTGACGCTGCGTTGTCAGATTTTAAATAAAAAAATCGATAAATTGAGGATTTCGACACGTGGTAAAAATTTCACATAGTATTCAGACTGAGCGGGGCCCACCTGAGTCATGGTAATGAATCCTCCATTATGTACTGTTTCTTCTAGGCCATGAAACGCATTTTCAAACGGAGATGTTCCGATCCCAACCCTCAGCTAGAGAGCTCATCGACGCTTTCAGAATTCGACGACGTGATCACACAGCGAGCGAGCACAGACGACGTAGGAGGAGATTCCAGTAAATCAAGTAAGCCGAAACGCCCGAAACGAATGAATATCTGTAGGAAATGTAGCAAAATATTGTTCAGATGTAGTATGATGCTGATAAGAGAAAGAATCCAGAACCAAGGAAGTAACATAAACAAATTATGGGGGGATATAAATGAAATACGGGAAAATGTTAGGGAAAGTGTATCAGTAAATCAAGTAAGCCGAAACGCCCGAAACGAATGAATATCTGTAGGAAATGTAGCAAAATATTGTTCAGATGTAGTATGATGCTGATAAGAGAAAGAATCCAGAACCAAGGAAGTAACATAAACAAATTATGGGGGGATATAAATGAAATACGGGAAAATGTTAGGGAAAGTGTATCTTTCTATGATTTTAATTACATATATCAAATTGTATCAGCATAAGCTATAATAGGCATTTTGATAGAGTCAAACTTAGACAGATTAACAAATTCCGAAGATTAGTTGAGGAAAAGCATAGTGAGGAATTCAATCAAATAGACAATGATTTTGTCAACAGAACAGTAATTAATTTATCTAACAGAGAACTTACCATTTCAGAAAAGGTTAAATTTTTCTGTTGTTGACAACAAAATTTCTAAGCTTGACATAGTAGCATCGGTAGAGGAAACAGCTCAAGCATTACCTGAGGAATTAGGTTAAGAATTTAGAGTCATATCAAAAATAATCTTAGAATAAGATTTTAAACCAAAGCTAAATATTTCAAAGGAAGAAAAAGTAGCAATTAGATCACTTAAATCAGATAGGATAATTAAAATATTACCAGCAGGTAAGGGAAACGCAACTGTTATTTTTGAAAAAACTGTGTATGATAATAAATTAAATGATTTATTAAATGAAGGAACTTACAAGAGGATAAACAAAGAGCCTACAACTTCAATAGAAACTAAAATATACAAAACACTGTATAAATACCGAGAACAAATGACACAGAGACAAAGGACACTCTTAACTCCGCATCATTCAAAACCTCCACACTTATACGGATTACCAAAAATACACAAAACTAACATTCCTCTTCGCCCCATTGTAAGTTCAATAAATTCGCCATGTCATTCGTTAGCAAAATATTTACTTAAAATTGTTAATCCGTTAGCGGGAAATTCAAATTCATTTATCAGAAACAGTAATCATTTTCTAGAAAAAATTAGGGAACATCAATTTGCGGATAATTATATATTAGCTAGCTTTGATGTGGTTAGTCTTTTTACAAATGTCCCTGTTGACAAATCATTGAACATTTTACGCAGAAAATTAGAAAATGATCAGACTTTAGTAGAAAGGACGAATTTGAATATAGATGCAATATTAGAACTAACAACACTATGTGTTAAAACCATAAGCAATTTATTCATGGAAGATTTTGAACAAAACGAATTGACTGGATATGTTCACCAACCTAATGTTTGGTGGAGATATGTAGATGACATATTTATTATATGGGAACATGGAGTAGATGATTTAAATTCATTATTAATTTTTCTAAACTCACTAGAACCTTCTATTAAATTTACCTTAGAAATTGAAAATAATAATCAATTACCTTTCTTAGATGTTTCTATACTGAAATCAGATAGTATAGAAACTAGTGTCTATAGAAAACCAACACATACTAATAGATATCTCCATTTCAACTCCAATCATCATATTAGTGTTAAAAAAGGAGTAGATAATTAAAAGTTTGTATGACAGGGCTAGAACGATTTGTTCTAATAACACAAAATTTGAGGAGGAAATTAAACGTATAAAATATGTTCTTGAGAAGAATAGTAGTTATCCTATTGAATTTGTTGAGCAAGGTTTTCAGGATTGCCAACAAAATAACAATGCTAATAGAATTAGAGAAATAAATCTGGTGGACCGCCCACTAAATTTAATTATTCCTTATATTCCTGGACTATCAGATAAGCTAAAACGCATAATCAATCGTTTTAATGTCAGAACAGTATTTAAAACCAAAAATACATTAAGATCGATGCTAGTTAAAATGAAACCATTTAATGTGGTGCAAAGTTCAAAAAATTGCATTTATAAAATTCCTTGTGAATGTGGAAAGTTCTATGTTGGGGAGACTTGTAGGCCATTTAACGTTCGTTTAAAGGAACATAAAAATTATATCAGGCAAAATCAAATTTCTAAGTCCAAAATATGTGAACATTCTTTTAATAACAATCATAGGATATTGTGGGATAGGTCCAAACCAATTCTCCAAGAAGAAGTAGGAAATAGACGAAAAATTAAAGAATCTGCATTTATTCTAGGAAATACGGACAACTGTGTTGCTAAAGTTCAGTGGAATTCAGTAAAATATTATTGCCACTTATTCAAAGAGAAGTTAGTATAGATAATTAGATAGAACACAGGGTACAATATCAGGCAGGTGGCTAGGCTATTGTTTCTGTTGTCATGACATTTTAACCTGAAATTTATTAATCTGTCACTTCACTTTGACGTGGCATGATCATTGAGAAAGGAGGAAGATTTATTCTCCGAAAGCTCAGAAAACAAATTTGTTGAAGTTATTTTTTGAGTTACACGCTTAAAGTTTCGTTCATTCACTGTTAAGAATTTATAAATTTTCCAGGCAACTTGAAAAAGTTGTCTTTCGATCAGTTTGGTGGCGAAAAATCCAATTAAAAATTAAATGGATCTGTTTGCGCCACAAATAAATTTTAGAAAATATAATATCTAGAGTTCTTATCCCAACACTTTACTTACTCGATTTTGTTATTTCCAGGACTCTCCAGTTGGGGTAGAGCCTGGGAGAAACTGAAACGCGGAGACTCGGCCGACGGTCTTCAAGATGTTACCAAACGAGACAACTGGTCGCCACTCAAGAAGCAAAACAGCAGTGGCGACATCAAGCAACGCGACGTGCTGTCACCTTGGAGCCCGAACGAGACAAAACTTACCGAATCCGACCTAACCAAGGTCTACGAAATGTACAAGAACGCCAGCGAAAAACACGACAAACCGACGAAAACGAAGCGCAAGCTGAAGTCCATGTCCGAAAATTTGGAGTTGAGCCAACAACAGCTTTTGGACTATCTCGTTTTGATGAAGCCGAATTCCGACGAGCTTGATAGAATGTTCGGACAGAATATGCCCGATGGAAACATGCCGAAACTCTCGATTTTATCCGAGGAGAAGAAGGGGAAGCATTCCAGATTTAAGTCGATGTTTTCTAGACGATCGAGTAAATCTGACGATGAGTTTGAACATAAAAAGAACTCGTCTACTGACAGCTTGACAAGTCTGCTCAACTACATCATCCCGAAGAAAAAAACAAGTCCGAAGATCGACTACGAGAGTGGTTACGGGAGTGACTCGACGAAAGCTGCCAGCATAGATTCACCTATAGGATCTATAAAATCTCAGACAAGCAATACTGACAGCGAGTTCGAGAAAACGCTATGCGACGATGGTTCAACAGATACTGACACGGCCGAAGAGGATAACGAGAGCAAACCCACAATAACCTTTAACAAGTTCTACGGAAGAACTCTCGAAAAAGTTGTGACCAAAAAGCGAGACAGGTCTGAATCTAACGACAGAAACGACGTATTCTCGAGACAGAAAAGCATCAAACTCAGCAGATCTCCGAGCAAAGCGGAAAAATTAAAAATGTCAATTGACGATATCGGCCAAATTTGTTACGAGAAGTTTAAGAACTTAAGGTTAAGTAACGATGTTGACAGTAAGAGGAGCTTAGATATAAGTCCTGAGAGGAGTCCGAAGGGAAGCAGGAAGTCGCCAAAAGTGCAGGAAAAAACGGAGAAGCAGTTTAAGTGTGTGAAGCTAAGACCAAGGCAGAACGAAATTGTTGGGATCAAAATTTCGCCGAATTATGGAAGGGAGTCTGCTACTACGTACACCATCAAGGATATTTTGGCTAATTCCGCCGCATCCAGGTAAATAAAAGTAATTAATATTAAAGCAAAAATACTAGATGTCGATAAATAAATCTCCAGGAACATTTAATTTTTAATTGGGTTTTTTGCCACAGAGACCTGAACCAAACTAATTAAAAGACAACTTTTTCAAGTTGTCAGGAAAAATCATAAACGCCTATAACGAAACTTTGAACGTTAATTCAAAAAATAATTCAACTTTGTTTTCTGAGCTTTCAGAGAATAAATCTTTCTCCTTCCTCAAAGATATTGTCACGTCAAAGTGAAATGACAGAATAAAAATGTCATGTCAAAGTGTCATGACAACAGAAACAATAGCCTAGCCACCTGTCTGATATTGTACCCCTCAATTTGTCCCTGTCAAGTTGTACCCTGTGTTCTATCTGATTATCTATACTAACGTCTCTTTGAATACCTAGTAATAATATTTTACTGATTTTCACTGATCATTCGGCAACACAATTGCCCATATTTACAATTTCTTCTTTGAGAATTAGTTGGGACCTATCCCACAAAATTTTATGATTTTTATTAAAAAAGTTTTCACATATTGAAATGTCATTTTTCCTTTATAATTTTTATGTTCCTAAATAGCCTACAAGTCTCCTCAATATAGAACTTCCCACATTCACAAAAAATAATAATAAAAATGCATTTTTTTAAACTTTTTACCTTATTAAATAGTTTCGAATTTTTTGTTTTGAATACTGTTCTGACAATAAAAATATTGCCTATGTGTTTTAATTTATCTGATAGTCTGTAGTACTGATCGATCCATCAAATTTATTTCTCTAATTCTATTAGCATTTTTGTTTTATTGGCACTCCTGAAAAACTTGCACCACAAACTCAATAGGATTACAACTGTTCTTCTTAAGAACTTGTTTGATATGTTTAATTTCTTCCTTAAAATTTGTGTTATTAAAACAAATCGTCTTAGCCCTGTCATATACACTTTTAATTACTCCTTTTTTAACACTAATGTGTTGATTGGAATAAAAATAGAGAAATCTATTAGTATATGTTGCTTTTCTATACACACTAGTTTCTATGCTATCTGATTTTAGTATAGAAACATCTAAGAAAGGTAATTGATTATTATTTTCTATTTATAGGCATTGAGTAAAGGAATATTATTCCTTTACTCAATGTTATAGGAGAAGGTTCTTGTGAGTTTATAAAATTTAATAATTAATCTACTCCATGTTCCCATAAAAGAAATGTGTCATCTACATAGATATGTAGATACCAAACGTTAGGTTGGTGAATACCTATATCTAGTCAACTCATTTTGTTCAAAATCTTCCATGAATAAATTGCTTATGAAAAGTGATAAAGGAGACCCCATAGTCATTCCAAATTTCTGCTGATAAAATTCATTTCCTAGTTGAAAATAAGTGATTTTAACACATAGTGTTGTTAGTTCTAATATTGCATCTATATTCAAATTTGTCCTTTCTACTAAAGTCTGATCGTTTTCTAACATTCTGCCTAAAATATTCAATGATTTGTCAACAGGTACATTTGTAAAAGCACTGACCACATTAAAGATTAAAGCTAGGTAATGTATTATAATGATTCGGAAATTTATGGTCCCTAATTTTTTCTAAAAAAAAAGATTACTGTTTCTGATAAATTAATTTGAGTTTCCTCCTAATTGATTAACAATTTTTAGTAAATATTTTGCTAAGGAATACCATGGTGAATTTATTGAACTTACAATAGGGCGAAGAGGAATGTTATTGTAGTTTTATGTATTTTGAGTAAACCATATAAATATATGGTGGTTTTGAATGACGCGTAGTTAAAAGTTACCTTTGTTTTTATGTAATTTGTTCGCTTCATTTATAGAGTGTTTTGTATATTCTAGTTTCTATTGAAGTTGTAGGGTCTTTGTTTATCATCGTGTGTAATTACCTACATTTAATATATTATCATACACAGTTTTCTCTAAAATAACAGTTGGATTTCCCTTATCTGCTGGTAATATTTTAAGTATTCTACTGATTTAAATGAATTAATAATTGCTGCTTTTTCTTCCTTTGAAATATTTGACTTTAGTTTAAAATCTTTTTCTAAAATTATTTTTGACTTGACTGTAAATTCTTAACCTAGTTCCTCAGGTAATGACTGAGCTGTTTCCTCTACCGATGTTAATACATCAAGCTTCAAAATTTTGACAAAACCTTTTGCCAAAACTAACTTTTCTGAATTTAAAAGTTAATTAATAATATGCCTTCCTGGCTATGCCTCAACTAATCCTTGGAATTTGTTAATCTGTCTAAGTTACACTCTATCAAAATGACTATTAAACTTATGCTGATATAATTTGATATGTAATTAAAATCATAAAAAATACACTTGCCCTAATATTTTCCTGAATTTTATTTATATCCCCCTTTAATATTGTTATGTTACTCCTTTGGTTCTTATCAGAATCACACTATATCTTTGAGAAAGCAGGAAGATTTATTCTCTGAAAGCTCAGAAAAGCAAAGGTGTTTTTTGAGTTAAACGTTTAAAGTGTCTTTCATTTACTGTAAAGCATTTACAACATCTTTTTAAAATCATGAAACAAAACAAGTCTCCTTTGGTAATGATCTATTCTTATACAGTGTGGTCATTTAAGTGTGCAACATATGGGACTTTTTTATTAATTGCACAACCAAAATACAGATAATGCCGAAAGTTGATGCATGTTCAATAATCATATTAGGTGCACTTAGAATGGTTGCAAGTTAAACAGCATACTGGGTAGGTCAAAAAAATATAAAAATTGTACAAGAGTTAAGTACCCTTATTTCAAAAAATTCAGCAAAAGGTTATTAAGAAAAGTTGTTTAGAATTAAAAGCTACACCTAAATCTAAATACTAAAACATAGCCTAAGAAAAAAAAAATGTTTCATCAGTTAATTTCTAGTTTCTTAATAAACATTTAAAATAAAAATTGTGCACCTTAAATGAGATTTTTTTTAACTATACATATTATCATTACTAATGTTTTACCTTGTTCAGAAGAATTTTTGCGAAATTCTAAAGTTTTGTTTAATATCGTCGCAACAAACATGAAGTTTGTGATTCCCTAAAAAATTAAAAATCTAAGTTAATTTTACAAATATGCTTGAATTTGAATAAAGTTATGCGAAATTGATTCAATTTTGATTGATTTATGAAATTGTTTAGGGTGAATATTAAAACAATTTTTTTGGAAATTATTAGTTTTTCAAAAATAATTTTTTTCTTAGGAGGCCATGTTTTGGTATTTGGGCATAACTTTTAATTCTAGACAACTTTTGTCAATAACATTTTGCTGAATTTTCTGAAATAAGGCTACTTTACTCTTGTTCAATTTTTATATTTTTTGACCTACCCTGTATGCTGTTTGACTTGCAACCATTCTAAGTGTTGCTAATATGATTATCGAACATGCACCAAGTTTCGGGAATATTTGTATTTTTGTTGTGCAATTAATAAAAAAAAAATCCTTTGAATGACCACACTGTATATCGTTGGTTAAATACCTACGTTGTTATAATTTTGTCACTTATTTCGAGAACTATTCAAAACTATTAAAGTTAGAAATCGCATTTTCACAAAAATCTATCTATTTGTAGTTAAATAAGTGTTAAATCATGTTTGTGTTTTTATCTTAGAAACGACAATTTGCGAATTGGAGACGAAGTAGTGAAACTCAATGGTATGAGGATCAAAGGAACCCCACCAACAGTTGCAAAGTCGCATCTAATTCCCAAAAACGGCGAACTCGAAATAATCGTATCAAGATCGCAAACACCGACCAAGTGTGCCAAGAGAAGAAACACCGCAACCCTTTTCCCCGAATGCGTGCCTTTGTTCTCTCCAAGAAAAAACAGAAGCAGCAGCAAAATCCAGGAGAGAACCACGTTCTACGTCCAAAGCCCGGAAAAGAACGACAACAATAAAACTTTAACCAAGCAGAACGAATCTAGCGTGCGACTGAGCAAAAGAATTAAAATGGCTAGTCCCAAAAAGAACTCCAAAGAAAACACCAGATGTGTGTATCCCAAGGTAGAACCATCGAAATACATAGGGCTTTCCGACATCCTCCAAGACAAACAACAAGATTCTTCAGAAAGGGAATCGAAAGTTTCCTTCAGCGAGACACCGAAACATGTCGGCAAAGACTTCGCATTCAAGCAACCTCAAGAACCTAAAAGGCCGGGTCAAGGAATGCGAAAGTTTTCGTACTCTAGCAGCACACTGCGACCCACTTCAAACGCGATCCAAATACCCCAGCAAATACCGAAGCAAAGACGAGGAGATAAAATAGTAATCTTCAAAAAAGGTCCCGGGTGCAAGTCCTTGGGATTTTCTGTGGTTGGAGGAAAGGATTCACCTAGGGGACCAATAGGCGTGTATGTTAAAACTATCTTTCCAAATGGACAAGCTGCCGAGTCCGGAGTTTTGAATCAAGGTGAGTTTTCTGAAAGCGAAATTCGAGCCGCTTAATAAATTGTACGGTTTAGGTGATGAGCTGCTTTCGGTAAATGGAACATCTTTCAAAGGGCTGAACCACAACGAAGCAGTTGCTTTGTTTAAGAATATCAAGTCTGGAGATGTTATTCTAGAGTTAGCCACCAGACATGGTCTCAAGTTCTTATCAAATTCCTTGTAAAAGGTAAATATTAATATTTAAACTGTTTAACCAAACACATTATTTACGTACATTCGAATAGATAAATGAATTTAGATTTCTTTTCTTGTGTAATTTTTTGGAGACTTACAATATATTTGATATTTTTGAGATTAGAGTCAAGGATTCATTTAAATTTAGTGATATTAAAGCTTCCAAAACTAAATGCTAAATACTCATTATGTATCTGGATATATGAATTTTTTAGAAAACAAAATTTTGATAAAAAATTACTATTTTTTGCAAAAAAAAAATTCAACTCACAAAGTTTTCCAAACTACAAATGCTTAAATTGTCCTCAAGAGTAAATTGTGCTATATTGCACAAAATATGTCACTCGATGTTTGTTGACAATACGAAAAAATACTGAATTTGTTTTCATTTGAGTTGGTAGTCCTTATTTGTGTCACAAGTTTTTTTAATCTTTGCCCACAAAATAAAAAAAATGACTTATATTATTTCAATATTTATGACTGTAAATTATTGTAGTAATAATAAACATCTTGTAAAAAATAGGCCTTGCCTTAAATTGGACCGTAACTGTTAGGTGTAAAAATTGAAAAACCTTGAAACATGCATTTTGCGTTTGTTTTGCCTTATCTTATAGTGCGATAATCTGTATTTCAAGACAAATTCTCTAATTGGAAATTATATTTTTTAGAAACAGACATTCTATACTTTAATAACTACCTACCTAACATATTTCTGGAGCCCATAGATAAAATAGTAACGATGTAAATCTTGGCCTTATTTGATACAGAAGTAGGAATTGAGAGAATTTAATATTCGCGTTCATCTCGGCAATACCTACCTAAGGAAACTTGAACTTATATACAGGGTGAGTGGGGAAAGTATTGCAGTTTTGTGGGCCCAATTTAAGGCGCCTTGCCGATTTTTGAAAAAAGTCATGGCTTACTGGATATTCCATTTAAAAAAACAAAAGTTTGTGTCATATCTGGAAAATGACAGCCGTCACTGAAAGTAGGATATGATAACCGCATTGGGGACACAATTCCCTCGAACCTTGGTATTTTTGCACTTTTTATCTAAAATTAGAAACAACGAAGCTAGATGGATTAGAATAAATCTCCAAAATTTCGTTTTTTTTTCTTCCTCTAAATACAGGGTGAATCACATCTAAAGGCAGAGCCGAAAACACAAGGTAGAACTCGCTAAAATAAGCACATATGCTTAATAAACATTAGCTCAAAAACGCTTGGTTCTCCATATACAGCGTGTTGAAAATTTTCCAAAAATAATGTATTTTTAAATTTTTTTCGAGCCCGTTTAAGAATTTCAACCAAATTTGATACACATTATGCACCGGTAGGTTGCCATTTTGTGCAATAATTTGGCCCCATTCAGATGACCAGCGGCGTAGATACAAATAGTAACTCTAAATAATTGTAAAAAAAAGGAATACGGTCCTGTGCAAAACCAAAAATGTTGCCCATTCAATTTGGAACGAAAAGCGCCTCTTGGTATTTTTTTATTTCTGGTACAGTTTCTTCGTAATTTCGGATTTTTTAAACTAGTGCCAAGGTGATTATGCTGGCATTCAAAATAAAATTATTTGCATCTACGCCGCTGCTCATCTGAACAGGGCCAAATTATTGCACAAAATGACAACCCATAATATGTATCAAATTTTGTTGCAATTCCTAAACGGTCTCGAAAGAAATTTAAAAATATATGTTAAAAGTTTCAACACGCTGTATATATGGAGAACCAAGCGTTTTTGAGCTAATGTTTATTAAGCATATGTGCTTATTTTAGCGAATTCTACCTTGTGTTTTCGGCTCTGCCTTTAAATGTGACTCACCCTGTATATAGCAAGCCATGACTTTTTCAAAAATCCACAAGGCGCGTTAATTTGGAAAGAATTGTTTCTAATTTTAGATAAAAAGTGTAAATACCACGGTTGGAGTGAATTGTGTCCCCAATACGGTTATCATGTCCTAATTTCCGCGACAGCTGCCTTCCTTTTAACTCCGCTAGTTTCCGAGATACCATGCTGATCATAAAAAAACTCACCCTGTATGTGTATTATTATATTGAAATGCATAACGAACTGAATGTTGTTACAGAAAAAATATTAATACAGGAGCTATAATTATTGTAGGTAGAGTTCCAACATAAAAAATATGTACCTACCTATCTATGCCTATTGTATGCCTATATGATTTTATAGTTTATTTTTAAATTGACTTCTTTGCGCGCACATATGATACACATTTCCTGAAAGGTGAAATAATTAAAAGATTAAATACGAAACATATAAATTCGTTCACATTGTTATTAAACAAATTCATTTATGTTAAATGTAACAGGAAGTTACCTAACCATTTTTAAATATTTACCTAGTCGAGAAATGTCTCAAATAATGAAACAAGTCCAATTATCTGATATTGATTAGGAACTACATAAAAGTCATAAGCCCATATCTTGGACATAAAACCGATTCTCACAATAACTACAAATAAAGCGTAAATAAAGCAAAATTGTTAAAATATTTCCTAAATATTTTTCTGTGCAGTCTTATTAATCCGTAGCGCAACCTTGACATAAACATTGCGCAAGTAAACAAGATCATTTTAAGGTTTAACATTTATTAATTCCAAAACGTTCTAAATTTCAAAAAATAATCACTTGTTTCTCCATTCTTCTAAACCCACATACATTCACATTGCTATTTACCGCCAACCTATTCTTGGAAAGGAAAATAAAAGATTCCTTTGTTACGGTAAATTTATTGATTATATGGGTGTTCAAAATTTTTCTATTCATAAGTTTGCCCTCAAAAGATGCTTACATCGATATATTTATGGGGAAACATTACTTAGTAGATGTACCAAAGGACTAAGGTGCGCTTTTTAATTACAAGATTGAAGATTGTTGCCCAAGCTATTTTTTGCACCGTAGGAACTAAGATTTAAAAATTCACGACATTATGTAAAAAGAAACATTCGACATTACCAATTTACTACTTTGCACCGTTGTAGTGAGAAAACTGTTTGAGATAGGTCAAAATGAATTTCACATTTTTATCTTAACTTTTAAAGGGCTACCTTAATGGTGCTGGTACCATGGTGCCAAAATTGGTACCAAAAGTTGGTACCCTGGTACCAACAATCGGTTACACCACTTTTTTGAAAAGTTAAGATAGGTATGTCAAATTCATTTTGTTCTATCTCAACAAGTTTTGTCGCTACAATGGTGCAAAGTAGTCAAAATGCCAATTTTCAACAGTTCATATCTCATAATCTACTAATTTTGACATTCTTCAGATGTGTTTAAAATTTTCCGTTGAATCCTAATTTGTTTATCTACTGCGTTTCATTACTGTTCATTTAATTAATATTATTGGATAAAGTACATAGCTTCTCTTGTTTTTGTTACTTTTAAAATTAAAATTTTTACTACCTTGGGACTAAAATATTACATAATTTTTCTATTATAGCAGGCAGCTAATTTTTGACCGAATTGGAATTTCAGATCTCAACTATATTAGATTTTTTGCTCAAAACATATTGCTAGCATATAATTTATTGAACTATCACCAAAAACTGGTAGTTCGGAATAGTGTGTAATTAATGTTGTATTTGTTTTTATATTTAATAAATAATAATTTGACTAACGTGTCATAATTATTGTATTAAATATTATTACAGGAACATTTTAATCAATTTCGCTTTCGAATGAAAAATCTAAATATTATACTTACTTGAATTTGTTGAAAAATAAGTTTCATTTTACACTGTAAATAGTTTATTATTTACGAAGTTTATTTTTATAATACTTTGAAAAGGCTTGGGATACCTAGTTATTTACATTATATAATGAAGTTAGGTAGGTACTTAATGTACTATATTTCAATAACTAAGTAGGTACATGAGACGTATATACTTATTCTAACGCATAGCTTTAACTTTGACTGAATTGGAATCTCAACTTTCTTTAGATTTTTTTTGCTCAAAAATGTATTTCTAGGATATATGTACTAGCAGATTAATGTATATATTAACAAATCACCAAACATTGGAAATTTGATACGAGTTAGTTTTTTGTTTATTTTCTTAAATTGTTGTGAAAGTTGCAGTGAATATTATTGAGTGTTAATTTTTGTATTTTTTAAATTTAATAAATATTTTTCTAATAATATAGGTTTGATTATATATTTCTATCTGATCCCTACCTTCAAATTTGTCATAAAAATATAAAAATGTATAACACTTATACGGGGTGCAACATAAATGATAGTTAATATTGATACAAAGCTGACATTTTTAAGTTTAAACAAGTAATTGTTATTAGTGTTCGTTAAAAGAATTGACTTATTTTTTTGTGGGAAATTCTGATCATGAAACCGTAGCCCCCACTGAAAAAATATTATGAAGAAATGTTATTATTTTTAACTCTAGAACACACTGTAACAATATTTACTATATGACATGTGTTTTCTCCAACCGTTTGGAAGATACAAGCGATTAAATTTTGAAAATTTTCATATCTGAAATAGGATTAGCCATGGAAAAACTTCCTTAAGAAAGTGCTACCCACGTTAAAAATATCTTGCCAGATTAATAGAACTAAATGACTTTTTGCTTTTAAAATTTGTCCCCATACATATAAATAGGTATTTCTTAGAATATTTCTTCTCTCGAGTAATGAGCAATCTTCAAACATTGCTATTTGAATTATATACGCAGCACTTTCTTAAGGTTGTTTTTCAATGGCTATTCCTATTTTTGAAATGAAAATTTTCAAAATTTAATCGCTCGTATCTTCCAAACTTTTGGAGCAAACATATGACATATTTATATTGTTGTAATCGGAAAGAAGCGTAGATTTCAAAGAAGAACAAATATACAGCGTGTTATTATAATAAAAATACAACTAAGAATCGATTTTTTTATTTGATGTATAATTGTTCTTCTGAATGCAAATTTTAAAAATATAGGAAAAGTTACATAGGAATAAATTTTTTCTATTCAAAAATATAAAAACATAAAGAAATAAGAGGGTGTTACCCTTGGGTGGGTCACCCTGTACATCTACTTGCCTTTTAATTTTTTTAGTCAAAATTATAAAGTGGCAAGTGTATTTTTATAAATTGTTGAAAATACGAATTTGCGATTTTGGGCTAATGCAAATATTATATGTTTGTTGTTAGTCACTTATCTCTATTTATCTTATAATTCTATAAACAACTTTGCCAAATAAAATTTCAAATAATGCTACTTTGGTATTTCACTTGACCACATGTTACATTTTCGCCCTCGAATATTCCGTTTTAAAAATCCCACATAATGCCAACTTTTTTGTCTGGCACTGCATTCGTAAAACTTATGAGATAGTGAAAAATGCAACGTCTGCTCTGGACTCTGGGCAAGTCGCCATAACATTTGTTGAAGCTCTCAAAACAAGTAGGTACTTACCTAGTGATTAAAACTGCACGTATCTTCGACTACAGCGATTCTCTCAACATGGGATATTTAGAAGGTAGGTAAATAGTTAGTTATTAGAGTTTATATAAAAGATTTCTTGCTATTTATAGTTTCGTCAACAAACTGTTATTCTAATTGTGAGTGAAAAGACAGTGTTTGATATGTTCACATATTTCTAGTAGTTTTCTAGTGCAGAGTGGCACAAAATTTTCAAATTTTCAAGGTCAAACGGTTTAAATGAAAGGAAAAATTTTAGTAGTAACTAATACCTACACTGTGGTAACAGTAACCTAAGACAAGAACACTCTATAGTCCTTATAGTGATGTGGTCAAAAATATAAATTATCATGTCTTTTCAAAGGGGAACATTATAATATGTGATATTATCATCACATTGCCATGAAACTGTGACAGACACAAAAAAGTCGAGTAAGTTTTTGTTAAGAATTAAAAAGTTATCGAAAGTAAAGATATTTGGGGTAAATAATACACCCATGTTTCTTCCATTAGACCTTGTATTGTCATATTCTGTGACACTTAACGGTATTATAAACTTCAATCAATAAATATTATCGGTATTTTACGCAGTTCCTCAGAATCGCAACTTTTGATGTCCAATGACTAAACAGCAGCGATTTCAACACCTATTGTTATTATTATTAGTAAGACCTCTATCTTAATGTGGCTCATAATATTACTAATTAAATCGTTTTGCTTTATCGGCTGTCCCCAACTATAGAACCGAAACAAAATACTTAAGTACCTATAACAGCTGCTTCACTTTTCATTGTTGTCCGTTGAATCTGAAATTCCCATTTAATCACCATTACCCTTACACGAAAATTCACTATCAGTCCCGTTTATGTCGAATCCTTAAACGAATTCCTATTTTGTATGTTACCTACCTGTATCGTGTATCCGCTCGTACCGTTAGCTGTATTTGAATCCCGCAATACGGACCTGAGTTACTGTTTATGACCATCCAGCGTATCGTCAAGTCTTTCCTGTGTGTATTGCAACAAATATCTTTGTGGATATTGCTGGTGAAGTGTATTTATGTGTTCTAAAGCGCTGTTTACTGATCTGCCAGATATTGGTAAGTGAGAAACTGACAGTAGGCTTTATTTGAAAATTTGGACGTTTTTAGTCTAAGCACGGCTTTGTTGATATTTTATCGGTATGAGTAAGTTCGTAAATATTTAACAGCGGTTGGCGAATAGTGTTTAAAATTTATATGTGCGGATTAACAAGATGTATCATCAAAATAGTTGTCAAAAATATTTAATTCACCCAGAAATAGGTATTTAAATTGAATTATGCGTGCAATGGCAAGTTACATATTATGTTATTTCAATAATTTCCTTGGCAAACATGAATTTATTAAGTTATGTTTGTTTACATAAACGCATTTTCTATTTTCTTTGATATTATTTCCTGTTGACGACTTGGTTGATTAAATTTAAAAATTAAAATAGGACATTATTATATCTACTATTTTATTTCTTTGTAAAAATATATACCTACATACCTTATACAACGCGACAACAATTCAAATTTATGATTCAATCTCATTTTACAAGATAAACCGCATACAATGAAATGATCATTATCATATTATTATTATTATTATTATTCAGGTGTTATTCCAATAAGACTTCGAATTATCACTTTAACGTCATACCTATTGCTTTTATTTTTTTTTATTTTAAAACATACTTATTTGTGTAGCAAGTGTTTTGTTATTGAGAATAAAAAGTATTTTGATTCCAAAGGAATCTCTGGCAGGTATTGCACACAATATTTTTCCTACAACCATCTTCTGTCATAAGCAAAATGAATTAATTTCGAATAATTTTCAATATTTTCGAATAATGAAATTTCGAGCATGGAAATTATGCACATAGTCTATTTTAATGGTTGTAGAAAAAAATATAAGTATATTGAAAAAGCTGGAAGGTCTTTTTGTAATTATGTATATCGAAAATACAAAAAATTAAAAAAAAAAATATTTTACTATGAGAATTAAAATAATTAAAATCTACTAGAAAACAAAAAAGCAAGTGTCGCATGAACACACTATACATTCAACAAGACTATGTAGGACTTTTGGGGTTTTGCTTTATTGTGTATTTATTGGTCGCAGTTTATAATTTCATTGATAAAGTAACATGTGTCTTCATGTTTATGCTATTCTTATCTTGACGTTTTTAATTCCATTTATTATGTACACGGATAAAGAGTGTATGTTCCTTGTCTTACAGTTCAAATGGATACAAATACTGCACTGCTAATTAATTACATACTCAAATTTTTACAAAATTTTTTTGTTCCAAATAACTAAAAACTCAAATAAAAAAGGTAGGTACCTAAATACCTATATCATAACTAAGTCATTATGATTATGTAAAGAGAGTCTAAATAAATGATCATGAAATGAGAGTTACATACATTATTTTCTCTACGACCAGTCACAACATTCGTTAAACTTATATTTCAAAATAGAATAATATATTTATTTTGGATATGAAAAATGTCATAGGGAGCTCACAAAATAAGCAGCCTGAAAACCTGTTAATATTTTTTTTGTCTGTCCGATCCATAGACCGTAGTAGTAGTAGCAGGTTGTCTAATAAATCAAGTAACTTAGGTATAGTATTTCTAAAGTCACTTGAAACAGCATAAAAACTCTAATTGGCGTCACAAAAGGAATATAGGACATAAGCGTCACGCGGTTTTCAAAAATATATATATTCTACAAGCAACATAATATTTCACTTTTAAGGTTTTTTAAGGTTGTCGTCAAACACACGTAAAGGTTAATGCACCATATAATATTTTCAAAAGGTCTCTAAAAAGCCATATCGATTATAACTAATTACGCAAGTATATCCTAAGATCTGTGAAATTATGGCACGGCTATCCACCGCATTTCGCTGCACAAGTGGCCGGCCGTCGAACAGTGTAACCCATATGCAAGTACCTATTGGCGATATTATATTAGGCGAGCATGCAGTCACTTGTTTTTACTACAATATCTATCTTCTCTGTCTCCTTCATCTCATTTTACTACTAATACCAGGTTCGGTTTAATATGGTTGAAAAAGTGTTTTGTCTCGTATTTTATTGCCGAAGCGCCTGTTCTCGAGTTACCCTGGTAAAATAAAAACAGTGATGTACGGGGCTCGATCTATTTCATAGCATTTACCACGCTCTGCTACTACTGGTAAAAATACCAGACTTATCATCAGAAATCACCCGTATAAAATTCAAAGGTTTTTATGCGGTCGACGTCGACCTAGTCAAGGAGGCAGCTAATAAGAAAGCGAGAGAAGCGATTTGATTGGTCGGCGTTTCGGAGATCCACGGAGCAGGTGTCGACGTAGGCCAGTATAACCAGTGCCGTGCATGGAAATAAGGATTGCGCTTTATTTTACGGATTTTGGTTTTGTGTATAGATTTTTGTATGGTGTTGTTTTGTGCGAAACAAAATCATTGGTTTGCTTTGGTTTCAATTATTTCAAAGTTTATTTTATTCTTTTCTAGAGCGTTTATATAAAATTTTTATAATGTTACTAAGGGCCGCGCGCCGCCTAAGACTCGGTCTTGTTTTACAAAGCGAACGCCTCCCAAGCGTTTTATGCTGTTCCAAGTGACTTCATTTATACCATACCTACTTAATTTACTTATATATTTTTCACTTTTTGTAAAAGTTGGGCCGCGGTGGCGTCGCTCGTACCGGCGCTGACTTTTTAGACTGCACGTTTTTCTGCCTTCGATCGACCTTGGTTCGAACCGATGTCGAGGCAGGCGCATGCACATGTCTTTAAAGAAAAACACCCCTATGGCCAAGAGCGCTGGACAAATGTGGGTTCAAGGTATTGTCCTACACTCACTGGGATTACTACGGTTTTCTAGGGTTTTCCGTAGTACCTGAGCGAATGCTATTCTGGTTCTATCGGAAAAAAAGTCGGCCCTAGCCGCAAATGGCAACGAAGACAAAATAATAATAATTGCCCCCCTCCCCCGCACAAGCATGTGGTTGCTCTGGGGTACTCCTAGTTTGGAGTATTGTGAGGGTGAGAATTATTATAACCGAATTCCAGAAACGCGACTTAACGCTATCAAACGGGAAGTTGAGCTAGAGATCCACGGCGAACACATAGACATAGATGACAACAACAACAATGGGGAACTTCAAGCGCCTGGACAACAACTAGAAGCCGAAACGGTAGAACCAACAACCGAGAGTCTGGAATCGGTTAACGAAGAACATTTTGAAGGCTTAAACGCACATATGAGACAGGCAATATTGCGATACGAAGGCACAGACCCACTGAGCAGGCCACCGCTACCAAGATTAAATTCTTCCAGGAAACTTGCGATCGTGCTCGATCTTATGAACACACGAATTTTACCAAACTATGTTTCAGTGACACCAACATTAGAACGTATGCACATGTTAATCTACTGTGCCGCAACGGCAGTCACCACTGTAATGGGTGCCAAGATCCGAACGGCCCAAGAGTTGAATCGTGCAAGACCAGAACCACGAATGGCTCAATGGGAAATGCGACTAAATCGGAAGATCGAGAGTCTCCGTAAAGACATAGGCCAAGTGACGGAATATATCAGAGGAGTTAGAACTAGAAGGATCCAGAGGGCGGTGCAGGCAATAATGAGCCGCACCCAAATGCATTCTCGGCATGACCCCGCGAACATCACTGCTCAACAATGTCTTGACACATTAAAACAAAAACTTTCTGTTTTCGCAGGGCGTCTGAGGAGATACAATGCTAGTAACAACAGGAAACGAGACAACAAACTCTTTGAACGATCAGAAAAGGGTTTCTACCGTGCTTTTAATTCTAGCGCCGATGCCACAAATGCGAGTTACCCTAGCAGAGAACAGGTCGACGGTTTCTGGAGAAATCAACTTGCCACACCAGGTCCATACAATGTCAGTGCAAGCTGGATCAGCGAAGAACGCGAGATGGGCCGGAACTATAGCCAGATGCAACACGAGCAATTCACACCCGCTGAGGTCTAGGGTTTTCCGTAGTACCTGAGCGAATGCTATTCTGGTTCTATCGGAAAAAAAGTCGGCCCTAGCCGCAAATGGCAACGAAGACAAAATAATAATAATTGCCCCCCTCCCCCGCACAAGCATGTGGTTGCTCTGGGGTACTCCTAGTTTGGAGTATTGTGAGGGTGAGAATTATTATTATTATTATAATTATTATTATTTGACATATTTAACCAAATGAGCTTTCTGTATTCTGTGTTCTCTGTGGTAAGACATAATAAGGTAGCGATGCGAATATCATTGTCCAATGAGCAAAGCCCGTCTCTGTGTTCCTGGACTGAAGTGAAGACGAGAGTTATACTGGGTAATAACGTAGGAGACCAATTAAGTATTAATTAATACCCATCGCTTATGACGGTACCTTTATAAATAATTGTAGGTAAGGAGCTGCGTATACAGAGTGACTGCCATAACGGCGATTCGCAGGAAGCGCATGAAAAACGAGACAAATAAGTGGCTATAATGCGATGGTTAACAGGCGCTCGTTTTCACACGATTAGCATTTTTTGAATAGACAGGAATCGTCATTGTTTAGTGGTTTTCGGTTTTTTGTGGGTACCGACAAATTGGGAATTTCATCGCAACGTCTCGGTATGTGCGGTGGTCACTGGACCTTACAATTTACGCACTGGCATGTCCGTGTAATAATATTCTTGTTTTGAAATTAAAGCAGGAATAAATTCAAAGCTTCGTACAGAGGTGCGAGTACCTAGATCAACATCTATTTTATATTATGACCTACGATGCATTCTTTTATATTTTCTTTAGGAGGCAGTCATATTGTCAATATCACGAAGTGACGTAACTCGAAAAAATTGAAAATTGAGATAAGTCACAGATATACTTTTAAGTGTATACAAATCGATATAAAATGTATTTTGTGAGATATTTTCAAAAACCTTTTTTTGTTCGAAAGGTCTTCAAAAACGATTCTTTTGACGTTTTTACTTTTGTCAAAATGCAAATCCAGGGACGGCTACGATTTTTTTTATACCGCGATTTTCACAAAAACCATTTAGCGATTTTTTTATTTAAAATCTGACACAACAGCGTTAATCAGGACACCCCAAAACCCCCAATACTAAATTTGAACAAAAAATGTAGAGGGTGTTCAGTTCTACAACGTGTTAAAGTTGAGCAAAATAGGGACTTCAAAGGCACCTGGCGAGTCAAGCGTGCCATGGAATTATTTCAAAACAGTGGAAGAATTAACAGGACCACCCAAAGTGTTGATGGAAGAAATTGCAAGAAGAAATATACAGGATGTTTTTCTCTACTAAATGTAAAATAAATTAAATTTTACCAAAATATCAACAAATAAAATACTTAAGTCTTAAGTTATCGAGGTTTTCTCAATATAATCTCCTTCTAAGGTTATACATTTGTCAATACGCTTTTTAATGTTACAAACAACATTTTTTAACTCATTTGCTGTTACTGATTGGCAAGCTTCTATTATTTTTTGTTGTAGCTCGTTTATGTCTCTAAGGCGATTTTTATATACTCTGTCCTTGCACCCCAAAAATAAAAGTCCATCGAGGACAAATCTGGCGATCGAGGGGCCATCTAATTAATGGACTATTTCTTCCAATCCATCTGCAAGTGGTAAAATTAATTAGTACATTAATCTAAAATCATGTAAGTGTAACAATAACAATACCTGTTGTCAAAATTATTATTTAGCCACTCAGTGACAGCTCGAGTTCCATGGATAGGCGCTCCATCTAACTGCATCGTTAAATCTCTTGTTTCTCGTAATGGTAAATCGTCGAGGGCGTTTTGAAAGTCGCCTCTCAAAAATTCCAGAAAGAGCGCACCATTTAGAGGTTGACGGAAAAAGAAAGGTCCTATCACCCTGTGGCCAGTTATCCCACAAAAGACATTTACTTTTTGCGAGAACTGGCTTTTAGTGTGTACAACAAAATGAGGATTTTCTTCCGACCAATAACGTGTATTCTGGGATGAAACAACCCCATTTGTTGTGAAAGTTGCTTCATCCACAAACAATATTCGAGTCTTCGCTCCATGTCTCCTACTTCCAACGTGTGCAGAAATTTTGCTTTAAATGCCTTTGATTTATTTATTTTTAAACATTTCCAAATTGTAGATCTTTTCAGCAGCAAATCGCTAACTGCATCATTTAAGGAATTATTAGGATTGTTCCGAAAATTTAAAAAGTGGTTTTACGGGACAGTGTTAGATGTTTGTGCTGAATTAAATAACAATATTGACAGCGACATTTCTGATGATGTTCCTCCAGCAAAATTAAGAAAACAAGAAAGCCCTCCGGGAAGTGAAACTGATGATGTTCCACTTCCTAAAATTGCCAACAATAGGAACCCGTTTGAAGTTTCTTAAAGTAAGTTCACTATACCTATTTAAAACAATAAATCCCGATTTTAACGTTGTACATGTTTTTAGAAGTTGTGAAGAAAAATAAAAAAATTTGAAGGTATAATATTTGAGTTAGTTCGTTTTTTATGTTTAAAAAAACTTAATAGTTTTAAGATAATATGTTGTGTTTGGTTCAATATGTTTGTTTTCGTTATGGTGAATTTTTTACAAATTTTCTTAATAAAATGCTATTTTCAGCAAAAAAATAGCGTAACTATTTTTGTTATCACCATACAATGTTTCTTCAATTTCATAGTGACGTATCTCATTTTTTTAACAACCGATCAATGAACATGGAGGTATGCATCTCTTATTAAACCGAATATTAGAATTGACACTGCTACTGTTATTGAACACGACTCAATTAAACTTTATATAAATCTTTAAAACGCTCTCCTGTAAAGTTGTGAAAATCGAGTTATGTCACTTCGTGATATTGACGACGAATTATACAGGCTTAGTTTTTTTGATGATCAGTATGGGGATCTCGGAAACTAGCGGAGATAGAGGGAAGGTTAAGTGGGGAAAGAATTGCAGTTTAATCTGCCCAATTTAACGTCTTGTGGATTTTTGAAAAAAGGCATGGCTTACTCGACATTTCGAAAAAACAAAATTTTGGCGATTTATTCCAAAATTTAGTTTTTTCAAAATATCTAGTAAGCCATGACTTTTTTCCAAAAATCCACAAGGGGCGTTAAATTGGGCCCACAAAACTGCAATTCTTTCCCCATTTAACCTTCCTTCTATCTCCGCTAGTTTCCAAGATGCCCATACTGATCATCAAAAATACTCACCCTGTATATATATGGGCACTGCCTCCCTTGTAGAAAGGTGTGACCTATGTTCCCATTTCGTTTTAAAGTGATAAGGATACATTAAAAATGTAGGTCAAGGGATATCAGATGTTACGATGTTAGCTTATTGTTAATGTTCGTATCAGCTTTGTTGCCAATGTTGTCGTTAGGTACAGCCATAACACTTTTATAAAATAAGCATGCAAGTTTTCAATTTGTACATATTTGATCAACAAATTGAAGCTATTAATCTTCAATTATATTATGGTATTGTTACATATTCTAAACGCGCCCTGTAGAAACTGAAATGGAATATCTTATTATGTCTTGATTGGTAATGGCATTTGATGTTGTTTATTGATATTAGCTACGCCTGTACCTTGAACTTTTACACACCATTTCATGTACTTCTGCCGTTTCAATAAAATTATCTTTATTGGTCTCTCAATTTATTGTGTTGCTATAATTAAATTATCTTGTGATGTCACAAAGGCCTTTACAACGTCATATAAGCTATAAAATGCTGTTTTAAAACAAAATGATGTATTTCACTGGCAAGCCCGCTACGTTCTGTACTATCGGGTATTAGACTAGGTACCTGTTTATAGCAGCAGAACAACAATTTAAATGATAGGATCTAGGGATTCCGATAACTTTGCTAATTATTGATTGTAATTGTTGCAATCAATAAGGTCCGAAACAGCATATACTGCGTCCTTGTTTTGATCGTCAATCTTCCCATTCCAGACCTGAACGGCAGCATATCCCAAAAATGGAAGCGCCTCAGAAAATGCTGCTCCTCCCTCAGGGGTGCAGGCGTTTACAATACTTCCACCCCCAAAACATCCCTCCTCGATCCCGACACCCCCCAGATACTCGTCAGCGCCCCACTGGCTACGTCCTCTCTTCGTCTCCCCAACGCTAAGAAGAATAGCGTCCAAGACGTACTCCGCGCGAAGCTAAGTCAGATCCACGTAGGCCTGCGCAGGCGTAGAGCTCTCTCGGTTCAGGAGTTCTTCACGGCGCCCGCGGATAAGAATCCTACGTTCTACGTGCCGTCACCAACAAGGTCGCCAACTTCGACGTCGCCGAGGGAAGAGAGGAGGAAGTTCAATCCGTTTCAGAGCGCGTCAGAAAGGAAGCCCAGGTCCAGGCAGAGGAGCTCCATTCACTTTAGGTAAGAGCCAGGAGGGACCGGGTCTCTTCTAGATTCTTTTGACCGCGACTACCGTCCGCAGCATCTGTCCAAGCAACGTTCGGTCCACCGATGGCTGTGAAGATGATGATTGGTCGTTGCCGTACGAGCCACCACCAGATTACGACCAAGAGGAAGTGCGCGTGTCCAGAAGGTGGTCAGTGGCCACCAACAAGCCGCCAAACGTACGACGCGTCGAGGCGATCGGAGTCAAACTTCCGATTGCTGACCGGCGTCCCAGCAAACAGGCTGGAGTCAAGCCGGAGATCAAGACGGTCAAGCCGAAGCCCGGCGTCGAGTCTACTAGAGGTGAGTTCTAGCATAGTATACACAGTAGGCATTCTCTCCTCTGTCTAAAATATAAATTCATTAATTAATAATTAATTAATCCGAATTGCAAACCTACCAAATGATATTAATTTGTTGTTTTCAATAACCGCGGTAATTACATACGCATCTTCACACTCTTCACCTCCAACGTTAAAACAAACGAGATATTTTGCTCCTGTTCCATTTTTTTTATTTATGGATCTACGTGAATGAAATGACTAACACACTTGCCTATATCAGCAAATACAGGGTGATTCAGTTTTATTCTGCGACACTTCAACAGGTGACAGAAAACCAAAAAATAACCGCACTTTCTTTTATAAACTATATCATTTTAAGGCCTTATTAAAAAGTTGTCGTCTCTTTTCTTTGTTCGCCTGGTTTTAACCGCGGTTATTCTGTTGTCCCTCTTCTCATAGGGCATAACCTCACTTTATGGTGAAATTTCGAAATTTGATTATTAGTTTTAAGGCCAAAGAAGAGGTCTTAAAAATATTAGGTATGAATAACAACATTGTAGTAGCCAAAAATGGACAGAAAATTCCATAACTGACGAACTGACGAATGCCTGTTTGATGATACAGAAACATTTGTTATGAGATATTGAACCGATAACAACTGTATATTATTATTAGGTACTGATTCATATCATTCTAATTTTTAATAATAATTATGATATCTATCAAATTCAGATGCCATTATTATTTTAAAATATACCTCAATAAACTCTTCAACTTAATAACAAATTAATAATACAACTTATTTTTAAATGAAAATGAAATTAGGTTATTATAAACAGTCGCCAAATGCCACGAATTTCGGCAGTGAAAAGGGGGAGCATTATCCAGCTTGATGCTCATTCTCTGGGGAGAATGAGCATCAAGCTGCACTAACTTCGTAATCACCTGGGCCGCCATTTTCTAAGTTAAGACTCAATGTACAGCAGGTACGTGGTGATTCAACATTTTGACCCATAAAATGCGGCTCTTTTCGATCTGTAGCGAGCAACACGTATAATTTTAAATTTTTGGTCAATACAAATTTTAATCTAAGTAATTACTCACATTTTGAGACAAAAATTATTTAAAAATATTTATCACAATGGCCGTTATTAGGCTTTTTGCGCAAATGCTACTTATAAACTTCACGCAGCTTGACGCTCATTCTCCCCACCTCCGTATCTCTGGTCTAAGCGCCTTCTCCTAACCTCCATATCTCTGGAATTAACTCACCTCCCGGCCTGGGTTAATACTGGTTCAAAATGTCAAAGTTTAATGACGTCACCAAGGCCTACTCCATGACGTCTTGCATTATAACCGGAGCCATAAGTGAACGACGAAAGTAAATGTCGGTAATTACCGTTCTATCGCGTGTAATCGGTTTTAGGTTTGTGTTGTTTAGTGTTACTTATTTAGTTTTCAAGTTTTCCTTTGTTACTACCACCAAAGTCTAGAAAATACTATAAGTCCGCTCACTTGGCCTGTGTAAACAAATATTTCCCTCCTGCCCGATCCCGCTCCCTTCGCCTTAGCCCTCGATCGATCCCGCTGAGCGGGCGATTCCGAGCGTCACTTTGTTACACAGTGTCTCTCGGAACAGTGTGCTTCGTATTCGTATTGTACCGGGTGCGCGTAAATTATATCCAATACTGTTGCCAATTTTGAGTAGTGATGGCTTGTCACGGTTCTTATTGCAATGCGAATGGCTGTGAAAGCAATTCAAAATCTGTGTGTCCTTTTTTCGAATTCCTAAAGACCCTGAAAGGGATGATTTAGTTTGACGCATAATTAAGACAAATGTCTTAATCATTTATTTCTATAGTCATCGAAATATTATTAAATTCTTACATCATAATGGAAGAAGGTCTTAGGGTTCGTCAAAGACTATAAATTTGCGAATATTGCACCATAAGAGACACATAAACGTATAAAAATTTGTAAGGCACATTTTGATGACCAATCATTCACTTCGTCCGGAAAAAGTTTATTAACAACTGCTGTTCCATTAAGATTATTACCAGAAGCTTATGGTTAGAGGCATATTCGTATCTGTAATCTGGCAGGCAGAGACAAGTCAACAATATTTTGTTAACTAAAAGTCTATATGAGGGCAGTTCAGGCCCATTTGGCAGTTTGACAGTACCTACCTCCACGAGAATTTAGTGAATATAATCTATTTAGAAAATATTTTCTTATTAAAATTTAATGACATCCCATCAGGATGGCTTAGTTTCTAGACTACTAAAGGAATTCCGATCAGTAAAATACATACATATATCCGTGTGCAAATTTCAAATTTTCCCCACGACTATTTGATTTCATTATATACGCGAGTTCGTATTTACTACACACTTAAATTTGCCAATAGGGAATTAAAAACCCAAAGACAAAATAAATCAAATCCAAAACTTACAATTTTGCAAAACTTGTAAACTATGTAAATAATTTTGTTTGGTCTAGGTACACACTTTTGTATATTTTTACTTACTCTATGTTTAGTTAAGATTATCTTGCATTATTTAAACGGAAAAAGTAAAATACCTGCATATTTATTATACATATATTATGCTCCTTATTTTTCCACTATACCTATTACTCCTATTGTGCATATTAGAAAGTCAATATTGAGGTGCCCCCGTATAACTTGGTGCAACCAGCTTTACGGCGTTTTGGATAGTCCACCCTCGTAAATAACGGAGTGGCGAACTGACATTGCGACCGGTCGCAAAGAAGTGATCCGACTTATAGTATTCTCTAGACTTTGCTACCACCTAATGGTCTTGTGCATATTACTTGACTTAAATTTTGGCAGAGTACTACTTGTACTTTTTTTTACTCTGTCCAGTTCTGCTCGTGTAGCTTCCCCGTTCCGACAAAACGAAAACTCTTGTCCGACACCACTTGACCTTTGGACTAAGTAACGAAACGCGTCAAAACCACATACCTATAATATAATACATATATGGCGCAAAAGAGACAACAGACCGGGGTAACTTTTCAATCAAGGACGGCGGCCATTTGTACCCTTATTTAAGGCGGGAATTTTAAAACGCTTAAAATTAAATTTAATTTAATTAAATTTAAAATTAAATCCATAACAGGCTATTTTCGAAATACCTAGATAACAAAAACTTGTGGGAAAACCGAAAACGAGCAGGGAAAACTAATAAACAGAAAACAGCTGTTTCGATAAATGTCAATATAAGGTTACAAATGGCGGCATCATGCATCCTTTTCTATGACCCGCGCACTAGCGTGCGCAGACGGTTAAAAATCAGTATATGTAGATATTATATAGGTATGTGGTCAAAACCAGACCCCTCGAACAATAATACACATTGTCTTTCAGGCTTCATCGAGACCGTAGACGTGAAGATTCCGAAGACGCGACTGGCCGGGCCAACAAGGCCGCAGTCCCTCAACAGGAACGGCGAACCGCCGAAAAGCGGCAAACCGGAAAAGCAGCCGGCCTGTCAGCCGGGCTCCCGGTCGCGCAGCCAGCACCAACTGGCCGAACAATCGCCGGAAGTCGTGCGCAGGCGTGAACGTCAGGTAGGTACTCTCTTTATATAATGGGTACTCGCGTTTGTGCATGAAAAGTCGACATTCCTTGGCGTTATGATATTCATATCGTTTTTCGGCACGCGCGTTAGGTTAACTACATGTCGTAGGTTCTCAGAAAAATAAAAAACATAGAACTGGCTTTGTATTGGCAAGTTTGTTCCCATAATAAAAAAAATAATGTTTACAGTTCGGGTGACAGATCTGGTGCTAACGATTACAAGCCAGTGGCGTACCTCTTATTTTTTAAAATAGTTATAAAAATAGGAAAAAATATATTTGCCTTTATATCTCAATTTTTTTATAAAAATTGAAGTATAACCCCAGGCACGGGCGTAGCCAAGGGGGGGGTTTCGGGGGTTCAAACCCCCCCCCCGAAATAAGCAAAATATTACCTAATATTATACCGAAAAAATACGAGGAGTGAAGAGTTAAATTATTATTACGTTTGAATATATGTAGTAATAGTAGCGCCTAGCGCCATCTTTTGACGAGAGGCAGACGCAGTTGCAGCCGAACTATTTTGTATTGTAGGGACACTTTGCGTTGTTTCTCGATTATTCGCCACGCCCCTCGGTCGAAATGAGCGGAACTTTGTGGAAGTTCGTGGAAGTTTCTGGACGGCTACTGGGCTGCTATACTATAAGCGGCGCAGCGGCGCGTGACCGCGCTTGCGGCAGTATTGTTCCATGCGAACTCGAAGCGAATAAAAGTGAAAAGTGGTGAACGAATAGTGAAGAAAATTAAGTGTACCGTGTAAGTGAGTAATTATTTTAGTGCACTGTTATTCGATGACCTTGTTAAGGATAGATACGTGAATCATTATTACTGTCGAAAAATGGAGGGGAAAAAAAGGAAGGGTGATAAACCTAAAGGTATGGACTACTGGAAAAAGTGGTGTAGTCAAGGTCAAGGGGTTTCTAATAAAGAAACTAATTTGGATTTAGCTATCAAAGCTTCAGCTACCTTGCATGCTGATAAGAAGACTGCCTACCCCGAAATCTACTTTGGAATGCCTAGATATGTGCGATAAAAACCTTTATCCTAATATTTACACATTACTACAAATCTTCGCTACCATTCCTGTATCCACTGCTACCCCAGAAAGGTCTTTCTCGAGCCTAAGGAGACTGAAAAACTATTTACGAAACACTACAAGTGAAAACAGACTTAATGGTTTGGCTCTAATGAACATTCACTATGGAACAGAAATTCATGCAGATGAAGTAGTGGATATATTTAAAAGAAAAAGAAAAAGATTTCTTCTTTAATGGTTTTAGATTTAGCGCAGAGGAACGAAGTTAATTTATCCATTTCATTTAAAGTTAAGAACTTTATAAATATGTCGTAGTTTTTCGGATGAATATATAGATATTAAATTTCATGTAAGTATATTTTTGTTGTTTTATTTACTTCTCAAACTAAACCCCCCCCAAAACTAAATCCTGGCTACGCCCGTGACCCCAGATACAACTAGTACGCGTCAATTCTAAAATTCAAACTTATCAATGTTATTGACAGTTACTACTAGTTGGGGATTGTTCGGAGAACACAATATAAAAAAATTAAAAATTAAAACGTTTTAAGAACAAGCTTTTATTTAAGCCATGAACTCAAACGGATAAAATAAGTTTAGGTTTTCGTTAAGATAATTCAATGCCACACTGCGGCAAGCTTTTTTAAATCAAAAAGCTCGTCGCGCGAGATCATAAGGTACCAATTAATTTGATTGAAAGTTAACAAAAAGAAAAACTAGTAACCGCAAATGTGCTCTTGGCTCCTGCCTGGACTTCATTTGTTGCTTCCCAAATCATGCCTATCTTTTGGTTTGGTTAATGTTACACCGTACTGATGATTGCCAAATAGCATGAAACACGTGTATGCGGTTACTAGTTTTTTTCGTTTTGTTAACTTTGAGTGTTTGCCCATTATCACCTTTTCCTGTAATTATTACATTTACACTCGCTTATCTTACATCCTTATTGTCATTGTATCTTTCGGTTATGAAGATTTCCACGCAGGTCGCTTTAGCAGCCTCCGTGGCGATGTTAGTACAAGCCCCAAAATAGGGGATGTGCTGACTGAAGCTGCAAATGTGCTGTTGGCTCCTGCCTGGACTTCATTTGTTGCTTCCCAAATCATTCCTATCTTTTGATTTGGTTAATGTTACACCGTACTGATGATTGCCAAATAGCAGGAAACACGTGTATGCGGTTTCATACCTATAAACTTTGTCGCTTGGTTTCTTGTTATTATTGTTAGCTAACTTCTCATTTTTAGATAGGTAGGTATAACTTTTTTTTGTAATTTGTTTTCCTTCGACTTTATTCTTTCCGCTTTTCTTTTAATAATTTCCGCATTTTTTTCTTTGTTTCCTCATCTTTTCTTTTGTAAAATTCACGCAATTTATCATTTGAAATTGCATTAGGAATTTTTTCGGATTTTTTTCCTATTTTATTTATTTTTAATTTTGCGGTGGTCGGGAACAGAACGAAGTTAAACTAATTTTCGACCACCAAAATTCATCGTTTTTTAAATAGAAAATAAGTTATTTCTAGACTTACAATGATGATCGCAAACTAATAATTAATAGAAAATATAAATAATTAATTCTACTCAAAGAAAAATGGAAAAAGATTCACGTAAAAATTAACACAGACGGAAAAAAATTACAAGTAAATTCTAGTTCTCGACCACCGTGGTCGAGAACTAAAAACAGGCAATTTTTCAATGTTGGTTTCGGACCACTAAAAATTTTCACAAAAAACTAGTTTTGAGTGATTTTTTGTCTTAAAAATACTAAAATCTATTATTCCTTGATGATCTAAAACATATTACATGCAAATTTTAAATAACTTACTATTTACTGTGACGGTTACAGTAACCACTTTTTGAGCAATATGGCTGCGACGGTCTCATACAAACTGATTTACCGGCAAAATCACCCTAACTACCATAATCACGGGACTATATAATATAAAATGGTCAGTTCCCATTTCTGACTTGGCATCACTTGGCTAGTTTTTTGAGACGACCTGTATATTTTGCGTTTTTTTAAATCCTTTCGTTTCCTCTGTAGGAATCCATCGAAGAACTCGAAGAACTAGAAGAAGAAGAAAGCAAATTCTGCACCCTCCCCCGCGGAGGCAACACGTTCACCATTCGCCAGGTGATGTTCAAGAAGGGTCCCGATTTCAAACCCTTAGGATTCAGCATCGTCGGAGGGAGAGACTCCCCGAAAGGCAGCATCGGCATTTACGTTAAGACTATATTCAACAACGGACAGGCAGCTGACAGCGGCACCTTGAAAGAAGGTAGGTGGAATGTGGAATAACAACTCGAGGTTTGGAATAACAACTATAGAGGTTTGGTCGTTTGGAACCGGTTCTAGATTGATTCGCGCATGCGTGTACACTGCCAAATGGGGTTGGACGTTGGACCTCAGAGAAATAACCAAGGAGAGAGGGAGCAAAAACGTCCAATGCGCACGTTTGTAATGATCATAATTAATTAAGAAATTTTCATTAAAAACGATGTTAAAAAATTATATTAGTCCTATTTACATACAAAACAATGCACTTTATCATACTAAAAGGTAGAAGGAATTTGAAGAAGTTATATTGTAAAAAAATAAAGATTTAGGGCATCTTTCAAAGGTAGCTTGTTAAATATTTACCTTTGAAACGAAATCCCGGGCCCTTGCTTTTTACTTCTGCTTTTGCAACCAAACTCTGAACACTTCACCATTGTACGGGTATATTTCCCCTTAATCACTGTTACTTTTAATTCACAAATTCACGAAATTAACTCGCAACGTACTCGCTTTGTCTGCCACATATAAAATGGCCGCCGTTCAAAACGACGTAACAAAATCTATACACGGCAGGGGTAGGCAAGCGCGGTGTCCTCTCTCTTTCCTTGTCTAAGCTTTGGACACTCACCACCATACTTTTTGTGTCCCATTGTATATGAATTAAATGTTGTAAACAATGGAGTATAAGTGGCTTCACTCAAAAATATGTTGGCTCCGTTTACTGTTTGTTGTTACTCCCTCTATCCTTGGTTATTTCTCTGACGGTTGGACCTAACCCACAGTGTGTCCCAATTTGATACTGGACACCTCAGAAATATACCTATGAAGGGCAAGGAAAACAAATGGTCTCTATTTTTTATTGGTAGTACCAAGGGAGAGTATCTCATAGGCGGTGGTATTTGGATGGGTTAATTATTTCATGGCCTGCTATGATTGTTTAAAATAGCAAATTTTCAAGAAACCACATTAGGGATTTTTTTACGACAAAAAAAACTTGTTCAGAATGAAAAACTGAGTAGATTCCCAAAATTTCAAAAGGCTAGGCCTACTTTGATTTTTAGATTTATCTCCCACTTTTTTCTTAGAAAAGTGTCTTTTCTGAAGCTGTCACTTCAAAATTTTATTTTTTTTCACGATGATCAAGTTTCTTTATTAATATTTATACGTGAAAGCTTCAGAAAGGACACATTTCTAAGAAAAAAGTGGGAGAAAAATGCGAAAAACCTTCTTTCTCTCGAAAATATTTCCCTCCTATTCTAGAAACAGCGCGCAAACTCCGCAGGCCCCAGCGCGTCGTAAAAAATTAGCAATAATGGCGGAAGCTCCAGCACTCTATGTATATATACGATCTCTGTGACCTAACCTAACCCAACCCTTCTTATGAAAATTTTCTTTTGTTTTAGGTGATGAAATTTTGGCAGTTAATAGCAAACCTCTTCATGGAGCTTCCCATAAAGAGGCAATTGATGTTTTCAAGCAAATCAGGCAAGGGCCAGTACTGCTGCACGTGGGTCGCAGGATAGCAAAAAAATCAAGGGAGAAATTCTGTTAAATACTTTTGCGATAATATAACAATATCCAAATAAGATCTACCAAAGATTTTTTACATCATTTTTTACTTTTGTGAAAAAATCGTTTCGTATAACGTTATCTTATATTTTATAGTAGTTATTTTAGTTATATAATTATTAAATAGATGATTCTGTTTTATACTTAAAATTTTTATACTGTGTGTTAAAATAATGCTGGGTGTGTCAATAATAAGCAGATAATTTTTATGATAGTATTCCAAATTATAGACGCAGATTTTATATTTGTGAAATTACATTAAAAGTTGTTTTGTGAAAGCTCTCTTAGGACACACTGTGCATATTTCTTATTAAATTAAAGATAGTTGTGACTTATTTTTAATTAACCACATCTACTTGTGATACTTTCATAATTTTAAACGTATTCTATCACATACCAATATCGCAATATGCACGTACCTACCTATTATATTTTTTAAATTTATTAATAAAGATTTTTATAAAATTTACTTAACTTTACTTGCCTATTGACAATAATCTACTTCCACGCGTTTTTACTGTTGTATGGGTCTTTGTCTCTTTGATTCTTTTGATGTGTATATTTTGATCCAGAAATACATTTTTCTAATATTGTTTAGAGGATTCTTTGGCAAATTATTTGTCATAAATGAGTCATCATTACCCGCACCTCCGCCACTGTTTGCGGCAGGATTGCTTAATCCAGAACAGTGATACTGGTGCCATCTAGCGCCGGGTAGGTATATACCTAGTTCAGAAGTGACACCATTCCAAATAAAAATACTTCTATATTACGAGCAACTTTTGCTGGTATAACTATTCTCTTATGTTTCTCTGAAATTTACACTAGGCGTAAACGGTTAGCGAATTATCATTGTTTATAATATAACGTTTTTGCGAGCACTGTTCTCGAATGCATCACGAACGTTCCCTAGATTATCCTTGCATAAATTCATTTGGATCGCACCAAGTTTACTCAATCTGTCGAGATAGAGATGGCGCCATGGTATATGTTTTAAAAGTTTTTACTAATCACAATTAAATTTTTACTTGATTTTTCATTTAATTTTGTTTCTGAAGTCATAAATTCAAATAATGTTTCCGGTTTCGTTTCTGAAACCGCACTTCATGAAATTAGTTGGTATTTCAAATGTTATATGGCGCCCTCTGTTGGGAAGGCACAAACCTAATTTTACTACCAACAAATATACCGTGGGTTTGTTCCAGCAGCAGTTCTGAACCGGTTCTCGGCGACCTAATTGGTTGAAAATAGTTCTGGAATTACTCTTCTGCATTCTGATTCGCTAGAACTGGTTCAGAACGACGTGCTGGAACAAAGCTTATGAATTCCAATATGGTTTCCAAAATAACAAAGTGGTAGTCGGCGGATTAGCGGATTTGTTTGGCAAACATGTCCAGCAGTTCCCCGGCTAGTAAATAAACAACGATGCGCATTATTAGGGTTTGTGCACTTGAGTTATTCTATAATATTTGAGTATTGCGATTGAATAACATCCCGAAATTAAATCCATAATGCTATGCCAAGCCCACTCCTGTATAAAACTGCTGTTTTGTTTATTTTTGTATAAGATTGTTTACTGCACCCCCATAGGTAAGTTTTGCGTTTTTGTATAAATAATACTTATTAATATATATTACCCTCTATTATCAGATATTAGTGCATAACAACTACCATCATTATATTGTCAAAGATGTCACATCTTGCTCTTTATGCCAATGTACCTGGGCGGTATTTTCTTATGTTTCGATTAATTTTAGATGAACTTCCACCTGAAGATAGAGAACTGAACATTACTATCGAAGTTTTGAATTATGAGGTTCCTTTGCAGTTACCGTTGGGTGAGAACATCACCATTATTTGCAAAACGAAGTGGATGGGAAGCAATATGTGGTGGACGATCAATGACAAAAATGTTTCCGAACAAGAAGGGTAAGCGGAACATAATTAGCAGTAACATGCTTTTAAGTTCATAATAATATTGTCTATACCAGCTTCTGCAATCCTATTAGGTACCTATTGTAATGATAATAGTTCTCATCTACAATACTTTAACTCGTCTGTTCCCCAGAAACAACCACATGCTTGTGTGGGGGCAGGGCGAGTAATTATTATTATTTTGGCTCTGTCAAGTTATTTGTAGCTTGGGACGAGTTTTCCCGATCTTATTAGGATAGTATTTCCTCAACTAGTACTGAGTATAGAAAACCGTAGTAGGTACTAATGCGAAAAACAAAAATACTTATATGATTTTGAAAAGGCCAGGTTGATGGTTGATCGGAAGGTGAGACCCACAGTTGGGCGAAGTACAAAAAGACCCACTTCTACTCCTAGTACCTAACATATATACTATTTTATCTTCAAGCGCATAAATTAACAAGAATCAAGTCAAATCGAGAAACTACTAATTATTTCGTTGTGAATGTCAGATATTAATGAGTTTATGAAAACGATCTTGAGAAGAGTCCATAGTCTGTGCCTATGAAAGATCATTTATTTTATCGTAGGTTCAAATCTCTAATTATCAACCAAAATACAGATTTTATTGTTAATATTGCGGTACATTCGGTAAAATAAAGTAGTAAACAATAAAATCTCTATTTAATACCCCTATAAACAATTTTAATAATCTGCTTTAACAATCAGAATTCTTAGTACCGGATGATTAACTTTACAGATTTAAATTGGAAATGGAGAGCGAAAACATAAACGAAAACGAAAACAAGCTCGAAATGTCCATTTTACACATCTTGAACATAAATTTCAACCACGTCGGCAATTACGTCTGCCACGCGGCTAACAGCAACAAAACCGACCTTGACCTTGCCCACATAATTTTGAACGTAACATCTCCAGCCGAAATAGTTACAATTTCGCCTCCGATTTACACAAAGATGCACGAAACTGTCGATTTGTATTGTTTGGTACAAGGATATCCTATCGAGGATATTATTTGGAAGAAAGACAGCAATGCATTGCCCCAAGACACGTGGAAAACGGTAACTTTAGAGCCTACTTTGAAAAACAGCACAATTACTATAGAAGTAACGAAAAAAGATAATGGAACATACAGTTGTTTCGCTTATACACCGATCTCCACTACAAATTCTTCTACCGCTATTTTGGTACTTGACAAACCACAAATTTCGATTGATTTTATCAAACCGATCGGCACAAATAAGATATTTTTCAACTGGACCATCAACGATGGCAATAGTCCCAACGATTTAAAATACATATTACAGTATAAGTCCGAAAACGATTCCAGCTGGCAATATTATCGCCACGATATAAACGGCAGTAGCCGATCTTTCGTGCTCAACGTGGAAAAGAAAAATTCTAACTATACTATTCGTTTGATGGCGAAAAATTCTCAAGGCGAAAGTCAATATTCCACCAGCGCCCCGGTAAGAATGTTAGAAGAAGAACCAGTATATATCCCAAAAGTTACCGTGACGGGTGTAACGTCAAGCTCTATAACCATAAAATGGACCATGCCACCAGAAAAATTCAGAGACCACATCCACTATTTCAACCTGGTATTAAACACATTTAACACATCCTCCAAGCACGAGTCTATTCAACCCGCCTCAAACGAGAATCTGTACATGTTTTCCGAGTTAGATTCGGCGACGACATATATTTTTCAAGTGGCGGCTTGTAGCGATTATAGTCATGAATGTGGGCCTTGGTCGGAATTGGTAAACGGAACTACGATGGATGGAATTTCAGGGCCGCCTGCTGACGCTTCGGTTGATTGTAGGTTTGATAATATAAGTCAGACGAATATAGTTTCGGTATCATGGAAGCCGCCAGCAAAGCCACATGGGACGATTATGTCGTACAATGTAAGTTAGTTATTTAAATTAACATAGCAGTAGTGTTTGAACTAGTTTATGGTTAAAATCGTGTTTAAATCAAAGCTTGCCACCAAAAAGCAGGGCTAGTCTGGCCGATAATAGAGATTTAGTAAGCCCTGTTTAGAGTCGGCAATTTTTATTGCCGGCAATAAAAATTGCTGACACGCGCATTAACTCCGTTTTGAGTCATCTGTGGCAAGTTTTATTGCATTGCAAAAAGTAGCTCCAGACCTATTTTTATTGCAATGGCAATTCTAGTATTTTTTTAGAGATTTTTGTGCTAACAACCTTAGTAATAAAAACACTCCATAAAACTTCATTTTCTGTGTTACTATTAGGATCTTTCTATGTTACTATATGTTATTATTAGAATCTTTGGTAAAATTAATATAACCCGAAACACTACATATACATCTACACACCGGAAAAACTTGAAATATTTTATTTACTAAATATTTGGTTGGCAGTATTCACCAAAAAATAGAATTGCATTAGATAAATTGCCAACTGCAAACAGATACCACCTTTGCAACAAACACTATGTGCAACAAAAATGTCATCAATTTTTATTGCCGGCATTAAAAATTTCTGACTCTAAACAGGGCTGCAGAATCCTCATCACTAAAGGGCGGAATATATGCATTTAATTTCAATCGAAATATGCGCATATATATGCATCATTTTTATTTAAAATATGCAATAATATGCATTTATTTGGCCAAACATGCAATAATATGCATTTATATTACATGTACAAATACCTTAAAAAACACCAAAACTGATTTTAGAGAAAGGGTTTATTTTAAGAAAAATGAAAGGAAAACAAATACATAAAATACCTCGTAAAATACCTGTATTAAAGCAGAATTATAAAAACATTTTAATTTGAAATTGTATACCTAGTAGCAATTTATGATTAAATACTTTTCAAAGTTTTCCAATAAAAATCTTTGCCTTCTGTCGGTAAAAATATGTTTATATATAGAAAAGCTTCTCTCAACATCTGCCGATGTAATAGGACAATATTTTAATTTGGGTAGTAAGGTATATGGCCAAGATGCAACTTCGTTGGATGATTTACCATCAAAAATGCTCTTTACTGCCATTAAAGATTTGAACCCTTCATTCTTCAACAGTAGAGCTTCTAATTTTTTTCTAACTTTAATACCTACATCACCGGGAACCTTTCTACATTTAGCGGAAAATGTTTGAACAAAATCAACCTATTCGCTTAAACCTAAATTTCTACTTTCTAATGAAAGAATTATATCTGGTATAAAACTAAAATTAACTTTAATAAAAACAAGTTGGTTAGCTACATCCGCATTTTTCAGGATTTCTTGACTTTGCACTACACATTGCGAGTTGTCTCTGGGCTCTCATAATCTTGGTTATATCTTATATCTATAAATAAGTATAGGAAAAACATGCAAATATGCACAAAAATATAGTTTTTAAAGAAATATGCAATGTTTTGTGAAATTGAATAAAATATGCAAAAAAATGCATATATATGCAATTTGCATATATTCCGCCCTTTACTCATCACATATTTTTTTTTTTAGTTTATCCCAGTTTCCAAATGAAAGAGACTCCAAAATTTTAAGGAACTAATTTTTTGCTAATTTTGAATACAGTAAATAATGTGCTGAAATAAGGTTGAAACCCAAGAAAAATTTCGAAAAATAGTTAAAATTCAAAATCAGTCTCTTTTTGTGGTGAAAGTTTGACTTTCAAATTATTTATTTTATAGAAATATACAGGCAATGATATTAATAAACTCTATGAACTACAGGGATATTTAGGAATTAATTATTAAAATTTTGTACTAATTATTAATAACAAGTTATTCTAATAAGATGCAAATATTGCAAACGCGACAATTTGAGCTTATGATATTGGATCACAAATTCAGAAAAATAAAAAAAATTGAAATGGCTTCCACACTGCAATGTTTTGTTTCTGTATAATTTTTGTTTATATGCAATAAGCCAAAGGCGCTAATGATGTAAGCAATACTAGAATTACGTAAATGGCAATTTTTAGGTTAATTTAGAAGGAAGGGCAATTTACATCGATGACCAAGGGGTCCTTCAGTCTATAACCTGGGGCCCGAAAGTGAAAAGTATCAGTGAAAACACGGTTAGCACCCGTTTCTACAATGTATCGGCGAACACAAACTATACCGTTAGAATTGCTGGCATAACGAAAATTCGAAAGAACGGACAAGACGTTAATATATCTTGCACCATGCCACCTGCCTTGCCAGACAAACAGCAAATGTCCAGGATCCACTGGAAGAAGATGGAGGAGCAAGGGAAATGGATGTTTAAACTGCTCATGCCGAGAATAAGCGAGAGAAATGGGCCGATTTGTTGTTATAGAATTTATTTGGTGAAAATGGAGCCCCAGCAGAAGGTCTCGGATTTGGGAACGCCGGAAGATCTGACAATCGTTTCGTATCACGAGGCACATAGAACGGCCAGAGGAGGAGCTTACGTTGCTGAAATGTTTACTAGGTAAGTTTATTTTACAAACGGTAAAAGTAGGCTTTTACAAAACATAGATGGCTATGGAAACAATTGAACATGACATGAGGTAATGAATATTTTGTAGCACTGGTATACGGATAAAGAATTGCAATGGAAAGAACTATTTGTTTCTTTGATATTTGGACAAATAAATTATGTTCTTAAAGTCTAGACAAATTTTAAATAGTTCCACAAACAAAAATTTTTCCCTTATGAAAAAATATAAAATAGAACAATGTTTACCAGGTAACTAAGTTTATTTTACAAAAGATAGTTGAAAGCAGGTGGCTAAGGAAACAATAATTGAATATGACATGAAGCAATGAATCTTTTGTGGTTAGTCCATGGACATTCATTTTTATATGGATAAAGAATTGCAAAGGAAACTACTATTTCTAATAAGTTTCTTTGATATTTTGACAAATAACTTACGTTCTTAAAGTCAAGCCAAATTTTAAATATTTCTGCAAACAAAAATGTATGAAATTTTTTTAAAAAATAGAACATTGCAAAAATATTTTAGTTGTCATTGAACATTTTGCAGTACTGCATTCCATAACGAAATCTTCCTTGGTGATGAACAAGTATTTAACACGACCAGCACTGAGTGTGACGAATGCATTGGTCTAAGACCTTACAACACCCCTCGCGAAGAAAAAGTAAAGGTCGTAAAAGAAACGAATAAAACCAGCAACAACTTGGCTAACAGAGTGAGACGAGACGAAACCCTAACCAACCCACTACCACCTTTCGATGGTACCCTTGACATTAACAGCAATTATACAGGATTCGTCGAGATTATGATCAAGGGGGACTATCCGAAAAAGATCGTACTGGCGGGGTATAGCAATTATTTGGATATGATAAATCCTGGGCCAGAAGTTATAGCCGCCCCACCAACTGGGACTTTAAGTTTGATTGTTCAAGTTTTATGTGGGTTGGTTGTGGTGATTTTGGTGTTGCTCGGAGCCTTGTGCATTTTGCATAGGTACACGAAGCAAGCTCATGCTCAGGCTGTCGAAATGATCACCTTTAGGACATCTTTAAGGTAAGAAAATACACCCACACTTAATGACACATAATTTTGATGGCCTTTTGAAAACGACAAATTTCTCACATTTCCTTTCTCCAATTTTTGTGGCATTAAAGTTAGATTTTTCCAAATACAGAAATCTTAGAGGACGCCAGCGGCTGGTATCTCTAAACCCACCCGATATGTGCCCTATCAACAAATCGGATCTTGTTTCTGTCTACATCGAACATCATCGAGACTCGGATTATGGCTTCCAACAAGAATTCGAACTTTTACCCGATCGCTTCTCCGATCGTACAACGCGATGCTCGGACTGTCGCGAAAACATTTACAAAAACCGTTATCCGGATATCAAGGCTTACGATCAAACGAGAGTCAAATTAACCCAAGTCGACAGCATTTCCGGATCAGATTACGTCAATGCTAACTTCGTTATGGGATATAAAGAACGTAAGAAGTTCATTTGTGCACAAGGTCCCATGGATACCACTGTAAACGATTTCTGGAGAATGATTTGGGAGCAACACTTAGAACTCATTCTTATGCTGACCAATCTTGAAGAATACAGCAAAACAAAGTGTGCTAAATATTGGCCGGATAAGAGCGATGTTGAAAAATCTTTCGGAGACATCACCGTAGCTCATTCGCAGGAAACGCGGTACTCCGATTACATTGTCAGGGACCTTAAGATAACTCGATCAGTTCCTGGAAAGGACACGGAAGAAAGACGTATAACCCAGTATCATTACCTTGTCTGGAAAGATTTTATGGCTCCAGAACATCCAAACGGGATAATAAAGTTCATTAAGAGGGTTAACGAGGCATATTCGATCGAGAAAGGTTGCATTTTGGTTCATTGCAGTGCGGGAGTTGGCAGAACTGGTACCTTGGTCGCGTTGGATTGTTTGTTGCAGCAATTGAAAGAAGAAGGGCAAGCGTCTATTTTCAATACTATCTGCGACTTGAGGCATCAGAGAAACTTCTTGGTTCAATCGCTGGTAAGTAAAAACACACACGAATCATAGTTAACAGTTTTTAATGTCGTATTTTTTTTTTAGAAACAATACATTTTCATCTACCGAGCCCTAATGGAGGTAACGCAGTACGGAGACACCGAAATAAGCGCAAACGAATTGAAAAATACTTTGGATAATAAGCGTACGATCGAAAAAGATAACGTTAAGTGCAAGCTTGAAGAGGAGTTTGAGAATATAATAAACGCCTTGGAGGATAGAAAATCTTGTTCTGTGGCAAGTGGGGAGGAGAACAGAGAAAAGAATCGCTGCGATGCTATCATTCCTTACGACAGAAACCGAGTTATACTTACACCACTTTCTGGTAAGTAACATGTTAAAATAATATGTATGGATTTCGATACTACTTTATTGTTTGTCAGAATTTCCCAATGCATTTTTCATATGGATTATTTAATATGCAGGTTTAGTCAATTTAAAAAAATGGGCTTGTATCTCAAAATTTCAAAAAGTTCTACTTGAGTAGCTATTTAGGAACATTATTTGTTTGATCTTGTAACTTATTGTAAAAAAAGGGCTCTGATCTTTGTACAATTTTGAACAATAATATTAATAAAACTCGCATTTTCTCAATAAAAAACAAAAGCCTTTATTTTATTAAGAAGTTAGTTAAAATTAAATAGTATATATAGTGTATAGTACTAAATTTTTGACATAAAAACTGATTCGCCCTGTATATTTAGACAAAATCTATGATATTACAAGGTCTCATAATATGTAGATTGTCATTAGTTTTCAATTTTGCTTTTCTTTAATAATATTTAATTCTGGGTATCTTTGTTTCCTAGTTTTCCATTTTTCGAATTTTGTCCAACGTGGGGCCACAGTTTACCAAATTACGAAATACAAATTTTGATATTTTGGTAACATTTTTGCTACAAATTTGAAATTGTTGATGCACCTTGGCTATCCTAGCTATTTAGAAACATTATTTGTTTGTTATTGTAACATTGTAAAATAGTACTCTTAACTTTTTAGAATTTTGAGTAATAAAACTCGCATTTTCTCAATAAAAAAACGAGCTTTCATTTTTATTAAAAAATTAGTTAAAATTAAACACAATTAAATTTAATTTCTAAAAAAGAAATTCAAGATCGATAAAAAAAGCCCTGTTGAATGTGGTTTTGACCCTAAAAGATCCGCCCGACTTATAGTATCAGATTTTTGACATAAAAACTGATTCGCCCTGTATATTTGGACAACATTTATGAAATTACATGGTCTCCATAATAGGCAATTTGTTATTATACTTAATTCTGAATATCTTTGTTTCCTAGTTTTCCATTTTTTAAATTGTGCCCAACGTGGGGCCACAAATTAGTAATTTACCAAATACAAATATTGATGATACTTTTGGTAACATTTTTGCTACAAATTTGAAATTTGTGATGAACCTTGGCAATCCTAGCTATTATATGTACATATAGGAAAATTATTTGTTTGTTATTGTGTTTTCAGTTTATTAATAAGTTACTAGTATTTCCCAACAATATTTATATGAAAATATGGCTTGAAAGAATCAGAATAATCAACTTAAGTGACTTTGCTCAGAATATTTAATTTTGAGGTTAAGTGGACTCAATATTTTAGGTAAAGAACATTCCACCTATATAAATGCTTCATTCATCGAGGGTTACGACAATAGCGAATCGTTCATAATCGCTCAAGACCCGACCGACAACACCGTCAATGATTTCTGGCGAATGATTTCCGAGCAGGGGATCAGCGTTATAGTGATGTTGTCGGAATTAGGCGAAGGAAAATGTCCGAGGTACTGGCCAGAAGACGAGTCCAATTACGATCACATAAATGTTCGGTACATTCAAGCCGAAAGCTGTCCGTATTATACCCACCGAGAAATGATCGTCAAGAGCCGAGATGGGGAGGATCAGAAAGTAGTTCATTTGCAGTATCACGGATGGCCTACCGTGGATGGAGAGGTGATATTCCACTCGCGCTTTATTCGGAAATTTTCCAATAAGTGTTTTTAGGTTCCAGAAGTAACCAGGGGTCTGATAGAACTGGTAGACCAATCTCAGGCGGCGCTCGTCAAGAACGGTTGTTCGCCGTCGATGGTGGTTCACTGTAATTTGGGTTCCGATCGTAGTTCCATGTTCGTCGGGCTCAGTATATTGGTCCAGCAGTTACGAATCGAGAAAAGAGTTGACGTTTTCACTGTTACGAGGAAACTGAGGTCGCAGAGACAGGCTTTGATAAATTCATACGTAAGTACAATGTTTACAGGTTTTTTATCGTTTGTTTCATTGACAAGTCATATTATTCACAATCATATACTTACTTTGCTAGCTAAGACTGAGTTGTAAAGTAGGTATCAGAGGTTAATTTTCAATGCCTACAATTTTTTGAGTTTGTAATCTTGTACTTTCTTAATACAAAAACAGATTTGGGATTTTTTATTATTCGATTTGAGTAAAGTTGCCTATAATTACATAAAAAATTGAAATAAAAATTTCTTAAATCGAATAATAAAAAAATTTACATATGATGCGGGCATTATGTCTAATGCTATACGTATGATAATAGGATATTCTTAAATCACGACTGCACTTAGGCAAAAGCAAAATAATGGATACTTCAGCCAAAATCATATATTTATTTTTTTAAATAATTGAAGCTTTCGGCCATAGTTATGGCCTTCATCAGAGCTAAAATAATGTTAGGTAAAATATATTTGTAAGCAAGATTTGTTTTATACTTACTATTGACTCGAATATTAATAAGTTATGATTCCATGTGAATATCAATGTCCAAATATGAAATAAATGTTTTCTGGATATCACTATTTTTCGAATTGTGCCCAACGTGTGGCCACAAATTAGTAAATTACGAAATACAAATTGTGATTTTTTTTATTTTAGCTATTTAGGAACATTATTTTTGTTTGTTGTAACATATTGTAAAAAAGTCCTCAGCTTTTTACAATTTTGAATATTAAAACTCGCATTTTCTCAATAAAAACAAAAGCCTTCAGTTTATTAAGAAGTTACTATTGTTTCCCAATAATATTTATATGAAAATATGGCTTGAAAGAATCCGAATAATCGACTTAATCACTTTGCTCGAAATTTTTTATTTTAAGTTGAGTGGACTCAATATTCCACTATACATATGTATATGATTGTGATTAAAGTAGTCAAAATACTTTTGAGGAAATTTCATTGCAGCCAACATACTCCTTGGCTGTAATATAAAGTTTTCGGTTTCAGTATTTAATATACTTGTAATAATAATAATTTTGATGTTCAGGCACAGTATGAGTTTCTGCACAGGGCCATAGTGAATTACGCGGAGCTGCACAGCCTCTGCGACTTGTAAAACTTTAAAAGACTTGTGCCATATGATTGACTTCATTCCGGGAAAGCCATAAGTGGTCTAATACTGACATTTAGGTATTTTTGTATGGAATTTAAAACAGTGGTGAAACGTAACGGTGATTTTGTAAATTAGTGATTATTTCTAGTTTCATACCAAAACATTATTTCCAAAACCAAAGTAAAGTAGGTTCCCTTTTTGCATAATTATTGGGTAATGGAAATTTGCTCAAATTCTTTTTAAAAAAATCATACAAACTACGTGTAGCTTTCGAGAATCGAGGTACTTTAGGAAAAGTAATTTTAATGTGTATCTATTTCCAAAGAAAAGGGACTTATCAAATTTGTTCAACTGGGAATAAACCATCTACAAAGGAATATTTGATAACGTTTTACACCGACATTTTTCTATTAAATGTTGCCACAGTACTAGAATATTTTCAGCTGCTGTGTTTTACACTTTACACTTATTTTCAGGATATTTTATTCTATTTATGCCCAACGTGGGGCCACAAATTACTGGGTAAAAATAAAAATCTTCATATTTTTGCTATAGATTTTAAATTTATAATTGTACTCATTATCTAACCATTTCAGGGCCACTTGTTTCTTCTCAGATAATATAAATATAATATAAAAATCTTGAAAAAAAAAAGTTTCCAATCTAGTTTCTCACTTTTTTAAATTCACTTCTAAATGAACAGTGTGGTAATAAACTTGCAAATAAATTAATTATAATGCTGTGGCACCATCTGGTAGGGTGTTGCAAACTTGTTCCTAAATTTTGAGATGGTTCTACGGTGAACTTAACCTCAAAGCGTATTTATTGCAAATGTTGTTTAATTCACACTTGTTCTTGTTAGTGGCTTAAAAGTGATAGAATATATTATCACTTTGGTACAAAATTTCGAATTAAAGATATATTTGCAAAAAAATGTGTTTTAACAAATGACACACTATAGACCACTCTTAAGTTCCAAGAAGGATCAGTATTATTTTGTTTTATTGGTATTATGAATCCATTCCTCGAATCTACTAGAGTAAATTTTTATTTTCGAACAAAAACTGTGCATATCTGGTTTATTGCTAAGTTGGACCTATATTTTTCTCGACATAAGACAACTGTGTGTATTTAGGGTTAAGTCACAAAAATAATCGACAAGTGTTGCATATTGTAACATATTATCTGTAAGTTTTTACTGTTGCACATTTTTATACAGCAGCGTTTCATAGATGCGACCTTGTATTTCGTGTTTTTTTGGAGAATCTTGTTAAATGCTAATTTTTCTAGCATTTTTAGTAACAAAGGAAAGAATCTGTAAATTAATAATTTTTTATTGCATCTTTTTTTCGTTTAATATCAGATGGGATAAAAAATAATAATTTAAAACACCTTTGGTAATATTTTCAACAAAAATATGAAATATATTTTTGTGTTTTTGTGTTCTCAGAAATCTTTTAAAAATAAAAGAAATACAGGATCTTGCCTGTGAAATGGAAATATCCCCTACATTTTTCTATTTCGATTACAACAGAGAAACAGTGGGGTTTTTCTTTATTAACACATGTACTTACGTCTATTTTGAAGCATCTTTTAGAGAATAAAAAATAAAAATGAGGTTTAAAACAGTATTAAAAATTATATACTTCTCTGTTGTAATTTTCAGAAAATATTTATGGAAACACCTTAATTCACAGGACAGTAAAAAATGCCAAAATTCGTGTTTGCACACATGTAATATTAGTGATGTGCAAAATACGTGTAATATATTTTTTGCACTTATTTCTTGCAGGATAAACTTTTTTACGTATATGTGATAAGTTCAGTAGGTGTGTATCGTTTCATTTTGCAACTTCGGGGGTTGTGAAAATTAGTGAAAATACTCCCAAATTTAAAAATACTTCTAGGGCTTTAAGTTGCTTCATACTGAAATGTAATATGTAAAAATAAGTTTCTTGGATTGTGTATGTACATCATTTTTGTTAGATACGTGTATATATATTTTAGTTAGTTCTTTGTATTTTGGATACAAAATTAAGACTGTATATGCGGATATTGCAGCTATTTATTTATATACATTTTTTATTTTTCTTCTTTTTATAATGCTAACTTTTTTAACAAGTAATAAAACATACGTATAAATCGATCGTTTTATTACAAATAAATATATAAATAAACAAATAAATAAATAATAAGTTGGAGGGTGACTTTGGTTTAGTGTTTTTTCGGGGGTGGTTTTTTCTTGTTCTGATTAAATTTGTTTTTATTTTCGTTTTTGTTCTTTTTCGTACAAGGGATTGCTGTGCACGTCAATTCTTTATTGGAATATTTCCTCACTCTGTCAATATGCTTGCCAAATCCTGCAGGGGCCATCCTTTTTAATAACCTACAAATTGATTTAAAAGGTAAGTATATCTAATATTAATTGTCATATTATACAGTGTGCCCAAATTTTTAGGGTTCAGTATGGGGATCTCGGAATTTACAAGAGGTGCGTACTTCTAAAGTTGCTTTTTTGGGAAGTTCCTGAGATTGTTGAAAAAGAAAAACAAGGAAAGTTCAACATTTCGTTTTCATTTTTTTTCTGACGAATAGGTACTGATAATGCGAGACATTTCTAACTAAATAGTATATTATGCAGCAAGTTTTATAAACATCAGGAATTTTAATAGTTTTGATAATTTTAAATATCACCACCAAATATCTAACATTTTGTGGAAAATACACATATACACTGAATAAAGAGCCTGTGCACATTTTCAAATTCTTCCAAACGTCATTTTTATGCACCTATTATTATATGGAAAGGTAGGAAACTTGAACAAAGCAAAAAAACGAAGAAATGGTTTAATTAAAATAAAGTGAATGATTTAAGAATGCAAGATTATTATAGAAACGATAGAATGTAGTTTTATATCCCAGCGGGTTCGCCATGATTAGAAATGTGCAGAGTGGCAGGCAACTAGACTTACTGGTCTGTTGGGAGGGAAACATAGGTAGTATGTAGGTATGATATGAAGCACAAAATAATTAGTCTGTTGTGATATGGAGGGATATAAAATGCGGAATTCACGTGCTTACCATGGCAACCGTCACATAGGTAAATAAAATTGGCCGCGTTTTTCATATCTATTCCGTAGCAAAAAATGCATACACAGTATAACTACAGCCTAGAGAATACTATAAGTCCGCTCACTTGTCCTGTGTAAACAAATATTTCCCTCCTGCCCGATCCCGCTCCCTTCGCCTTAGCCCTCGATCGATATCCCGCTGAGCGGGCGATTCCGAGCGTCACTTTGTTACACAGTGTCTCTCGGAACGGTGTGCTTCGTATTGTACCGGGTGCGCGTAAATTATATCCGTTACCAATTTTGAGTAGTGATGGCTTATCACGGTTCTTATTGCAGTGCGGATGACTGTAAAAGCAATTTAAAATCTGTGTCCTTTTTTCGAATTCCTAAAGAGCCTGAAAGGTAAGATTTAGTTTGACGTATAATTAAGAAATTATTTTTATATTCATAGAAATATTATTATATTATTACATAATACTCGTATTATGCATAATATTATATATTATGTCATATACATTGTACCTATATATGTTGAATAATATATAAATAACATGTCACAGGTGTGTTTCTTTCTTTGTTGTAAATAAAAATATTGATAATTGCAGATGTCAACAATGGAAGATTAGGGTTCTTCAAAGACCATAAATTTGCGAATATTGCACCCGAAGAGGCACAAAAACGCATAAAAATTTGTGTGGCACATTTTGATGAGCAATCATTTACTTCGAAAAGTTTATTAACAACTGCTGTTCCAATAAGATTATTACCAGAAGCTTATGGTTAGAGGAATATTGGTATGCGTAATCTGGCAGGCAGAGACAAATCAACAATATTTTGTAAACTAAAATGCCCCTTATTTTTCCGCTATACCTATTACTCCTATTGTACATAATGGAAAGTCAATATAGAGGTGCCCCCGTATAACTTGGTGCAATCAGCCTTATACGGTGATTTGTATAGTACACCCTCGTAAACAACAGAGTGGCAAGCTGACATTAATTTACGACCGGTCGCAAAAAATCGGCGGCTTTTCGACGACTTCAAAGGAGTGATCCGACTTATAGTATTCTCTAGACATTGGCTCTAGGTATCTACGCCGAAAGGCGTCCTCATAAATCGCCATCTCCCTTCTCCCCCCCCTCTATTTCTGCGATTTTACCTTGTACAGGGTTATTCACTGAGAATTGACCCCCACCTAACTTCTTTGTTTTTTAAGATAAAAGGATGATTCAAAAAACAGAATCAATGGTTCGGCGAATAATTTTTTATGCCATGACCGTTTAGTGTACAGGGTGTTCCAAAAAAGTAGGACCAATGGCAACTTATTTTTTTTAAATGGAAACCCTGTATATTATTGGATTTTTAAAATCTGCTCATCAAGGCAATCAAAATGATATTACACTTTGTGGCATTATCTTCTGCCGTTTTTGAAAAATTCCGTATTCAAATTTTATACTAAATTTATTTAACTCGAATTTGTGGATCTCGTGATAAAGATAGACGATCAATGTAATAACGAAAAATATTTGTTTTAAACAAGAGAGTAATATAGTGAAACTACAAAATGTTTAGGAGCCTTTTCAAATTTTACTGATTATATTCTCAAAATAAAGAATTTCAGGAAAATCGTAAAAGCTCCTAAATATTTTGGAGTTTCACTATATTACTCTCTTGTTTTCGTCATTACATTGATCGTCTATCTTTATCACGAGATCCACAAATTCGAGTTAAATAAATTTAGTATAAAATTTGAATACGGAATTCTTCAAAAACGGAAAGAGATAATGCCACAAAGTTTAATATCATTTTGATTGCCTTGATGAGCAGATTTCAAAAATCCAATAATATACAGGGTGTTCCATTTAAAAAATTAAGTTGCCATTGGTCCGACTTTTTTGGAACACCCTGTACACTAAACGGTCATGGCATAAAAAAGTATTCGCCGAACCATTGATTTTGTTTATGGAATCACCCTTTTATCTTAAAAAATAAAAAAGTTAGGTAGGCTAGTACAATGCACAGGGTTATTCACTGAGAATTGTCTCAGTGAATAACCCTGTACATTGTACTAGCCTGGCAACACTGCTGAGAAGCCAACTTCAGCTCGTAGAAAAAAAACAAATTAAACTACTTGCGTACCTGTAGCAACTACAAGATACACTTACTTCACAAATCTGTTGTCCTGCAAATTGAGTGTCCTAGCAGTTTTACTTAACTCACAAGCGAACCTCTCGGCACAATTTCCCTCTATAGCTTCCATCGCGATTCTAGCAAAGTCCTCTATTTTTCCCTTCTTGTTGAAATCCTTTATCTTGGGTTTAGGCTTTATGCCCAATTTCGGAAGTACTATCATCGATAGCAAGAACATTAGTGCCATGCCAGCAAAGCCGGATATTGCCATCAATATGGGTTCCAGTCCTTTATTAGCTTTCTTTTCTTCTGGCTGGGTTTTTATTGTGACGTTATGCTAGAAAATACAACCCGTTTACATTCACTGCATCTTCAAAAGAAATTTACTTTAGGTAATAAGTTACCTGATGAACATGTGAATGGTATTGATATGGTGGCCTGTATGTTGTATGTATATCTGGATGATCCTTGTTGTAAATTGGCGGCTTGTGGTGACTATAACTACTAGACTGAAATGAAAACAAACTTTAGTATTTACCGTACAGGGTCCACAGATTCATTCTTGGTGTTAAAATAAAACTCATGAAAATTTAATACTCACACCACTTGCCTCACTGGCCGAATGCTCCACTTGCGAAGTCATCTCGTTAAGGAAGTTTTTTATGGGATAATAATAATAGTAATATCCCGTGGTGTCATCATCGCTCGCATCCGTACCATCATGTGGTCCGCTGCTGTAGCTTTGTTGCTTCTTTGACTCTGAATCATCGTCATCGTCAATCTGGTGAACTGCCGCATGGACATAAGTTTCTTCCCCTGTGTCCAAATTTATCGTGTGTCCTTTTGAGATGGCCGATTCGTATAGGGCTGCTAGTTCCCCCTGTAGGATAATTAAGAATTTTGTTTAATACAAAATTTGTTGGATTGTTACCTTGGTCAAAGCCAATGGAGGAACGTTCTCGTTGCTCTGGGCTCTTCTTTGAAACTGGAAGTCTGTAGATGGTGCGTAAGTTGTGAAGATTGAACTTATATCTGCCCGACGCGCGTTCTGCCTGCCACTCAACTTTCTTAAATCTTTTACTGTATTTCTGAGATAGTGGGCACTCTCTTGACAACTTGACTGGTGGAAAATTTGCGTGAAGACTATCACACATCGAATCCATTTGCCAGCTCTAAAATAACACGATAAGTAATTTAAATTCATAAATAATCTGAATAATGGAAGTTTTTCGACACCGGCATGTTCCCAGTGGACATGTTTTGACGAGCTGATTCCAAAAACCTACGCTTTTATGGATTTATCTCCAGCCGATTCAGAGATATAACTGAAAAACAAGGCCTCGAGTTTTCGGTTTCATATTGACTTTGAAGGCCATTTGAATATTTTGAAATTTTGAATATGTAATAAAATTTTGCGATTTGGTTTTGCGAACACCCTGTATATTGATGTTAAACAAAAATAGCACAAGCAAATTCACTACAAACTAAGTCGCAGTTGAAATAAGTCTGACAGCATGATTGCTTGAGGAATCATCTACTCATACAGTTGATTGAGAAGATAAAATTAAACGTTTAGTTTTATTTATCAATAAAGGACATTTTTGATTATGTTCTTTTAAACTTGCACTTGCACCTATACAGGGTGTCCAACTTTAAAACTGTACAAATCCGTAAAATCTTCATTTTTGGAGATAATCACCTAAACTTTTTTTTGTTTGAAAGGCCTTCAAAAACCGCTTCTTTTGACCTTTCTACCATTTTCAAAATGCAAATCCAGGGCCGGCTGCGACTTTTTTATACCCTCGATTTTCACGAAAACCATTTAGCGATTTTATTATTTAAAATCTGACCACACAGCGTTAATCAGAACACCCCAAAACCCCAAATTTGAACAAAAAATATACAGAGAGTTCCATTCTGTAGGGTGTCAAAGTTGAGCAAAATAGAAAATTTAAAGACATCAGGCGAGTCAAATGTGCCATGGAATCTCTTGAGTGGTCAACAGGACCACTCAAAATGTTGGTGTGAAAAGATTTACTACAAAAATATACAGGGTATTTTTCTCTGAACTATCTCAAAATTCTGAATTTTTATTAAACTTTATACTGTTCAGGAATGCTCTGGAATCATTGAAAAAATATTAATAAACACAAAAGTAATTTATTTCTTTACAAAATGCCAACCAACAAATAAATTAAAAATTTTTAATTATTGGACCTTTCTCAACAAAGGCACTGTCTAAGATGATAGATTTGCTGTGCGTTTCCTGTTGTGGCACACCAGCCACCTTAACTGATAAACACAACAGTAATTTATTTCTTTACAAAATGCCAACCAACAAATAAATAAAAAATTTTTAATTATTGGACCTTTCTCAACAAAGGCACTGTCTAAGATGATAGATTTGCTGTGCGTTTCCTGTTGTGGCACACCAGCCACCTTAACTGATATGGACTTACGGACTGACAGGCTTCTGTATTTTTTAGATTTAGTTCGTTTATAGTGTGTGGAGCGGTTTTGATATACACCATTTTTTACCCGTACAAAGTTCCAAAAATTTAGTAATTTGAGATGGCACAGATAAGAACACTCTGTATATTTGTATTGGACCTTTGCACACCAACACCTTGAGTGGTCCTACTGGCACATGGCACACTCGACTTGGCAGATGCCTTTAAAATTCTTAATGTGCTCAACTTTGACACTCTGCAGAATGGAACTCCCTGTATATTTTTTATTCAAATTTGGTATAAAAGGGTTTTGGGATGTTCAGATTAACGGTGTGGGGTTAGATTTTAAATAAAAAAAATCGCTAAATGGTTTTCGTGAAAATCGTGGGTATAAAAAAATCGCAGCCGGCTCTGGATTTGCATTTTGAGGGTCAAAAGAAACGGTTTTGGAAGACCTTTCAAACAAAAAAAAGTTTAGGCGATTATCTCCAAAAATGAAGATTTTACGGATTTGTACAGTTTTAAAGTTGGACACCCTGTAGATACAGAGTGGCCCACATATCATGTCCTATCCCCTTATCTCGAGAATTTGTGGAGCTATGGAAAAAAGCATTGGTATATACAGGGTGTTCCGAAATTAGCAAAAAATACCAAAGATACGTTTTTTTTTAATGGAATGGCCCTCTTTTTTATACACTGTATTACTCACTTAAGAGATAATTTGATTGTTTTTTTTTTGTTTTTGAAGATCGGTTGCGGAGTTGCCAAGTTATTAGATATTTCCTATAGTTGCAGAAATTTGGAAAATCTGTGATAACTATTCCCGTTTCTGCTACATACCTACTTTTCCAAGTTGAGTTATATGTTGATAACTATTAGTGCCTCTGTAGTATGGTGCAGCCAAAGTTTAATTTAGCTATACAGGGTGTTCAATTATGATCGCCATTTTTTGTTATCTGGAAGAGGCCAGAACTTTTGTTTTTCAAGTGTAACGACCACTTTTTGATTTACTATATCAGAATTATATTGAAATTTTTTATAGTTTTTGAATGATTTGCAAGTAGGTACCTAGGTATTTGTTTTTTAATCGATTTATAGGCGGTTTGTCGGACCCCAAATATAAAAAAGGGATTGGGAAATAGTTTAAGCCTACATTTACGTATTTTCATTTCTTTCATTCATTGGCTTTATTATAGATATGTATATTATATTTTCTCTTTTATTATGCAGGATATTATTAAAGTAGGTTGAATGCAAATCATTCAAAAACTATAAAGAATTGCAATATAACGCTGATATTGTAGGTAGTGAACAGTAGAATAGTCTCGCATAATCAAAAAGTGCTCGTTGAATAAAAGTTATGGCTACCCCACACTATAGGAGGCCACGGGCGTAGCCAAGGGGGGGGGGTTTCGGGGGTTCAACCCCCCCCCCCCTCGAAATAAGCAAAATATTACCTAAAAATACGAGGAGTGAAGAGTTAAATTATTATTACGTTTGAATATATGTAGTAATAGTAGCGCCTAGCGCCATCTTTTGACGAGAGGCAGACGCAGTTGCAGCCGAACTTGCCTACCCCGAAATCTAGTTTGGAATGCCTAGATATGTGCGATAAAAACCTTTATCCTAATATTTACACATTACTACAAATCTTGGCTACTATTCATGTATCCACTGCTACCCCAGAAAGGTCTTTCTCGAGCCTAAGGAGACTGAAAAAGTATTTACGAAACACTACAAGTGAAAACAGACTTAATGGTTTGGCTCTAATGAACATTCACTATGGAACAGAAATTCATGCAGATGAAGTAGTGGATATATTTAAAAGAAAAAGCCGAAGATTTCTTCTTTAATGGTTTTAGATTTAGCGCAGAGGAACGAAATTAATTTATCCATTTCATTTAAAGTTAAGAACTTTATAAATATGTCGTAGTTTTTCGGATGAATATATAGATATTAAATTTCATGTAAGTATATTTTTGTTGTTTTATTTACTTCTCAAACTAAACCCCCCCCCCCCCCCAAAACTAAATCCTGGCTACGCCCGTGTAGGAGGCACTAATAGTTATCCCCATATACATAAATCAACTTAGAAAAGTATGTAGCAGAAGCGGGAATATCACAGATTTTCCAAATGTCTGCCATTATAAGAAATATGTAATAACTGGGCAACGCCGCAACCGATCTTCAAAAACAAAAAAGCGATCAAATTCTGTATTAAAGGTGAGTTACATAGTTTATAAAAAGAGGGCCATTTCCATTTAAAAAACGCAACTTTGGTGTTTTCCGCTAATTTCGCAACACCCTGTATACACCAATACATAAAAAATAGGAATTTCCCTTGATTGCAAACAACTTTTGTACGAAACTTTTTTCCGTATATCCCCAAATTGGCGAGATAAGGGGATAGGACATGATATGTGGGCCACCCTGTACCTCTGAGAAATAATCTCACCTGTACCTACAATCTTTTTATACTGCCCTTAATTTTCGTTACCGAATATGCTGTTAAAATGTTTGACCAGTCAAACCGTGGAATATTCTATACTTACATGGTATCTATCTGTTTTACAGTAAAACAAACAAATATTTTTGCAAATACAATGCAAGCTTTTAGAGCCCGTCCCATAGTGTTTGTAAATGGAAAATGCCAATGAATGTAAGCACAAATTTGCATATTCGGTTTTTATTGCTAGCAACAAGTCAACAAACCTCCATGTAAAGACGTTATTCTAAAATGTCCTAGCGGTTAAACACTTTTTATTGTTAGTGGGATCGGGTGTCACAGAAACAAATATCACCACCACTATTTGTACAAACAGTAACAGGGTATATTAAATATCGCCACACAAACCACTCTATCGCCCAATCATGGCCAAGTCGTTCCAGTTGCTATGGTAACGTATTTATTAAAGAACAGGCCTTATACTGAAAATCCTTTTTGTCACGCTGCCATTAGCCCGATATGGAATTTTTACCGTTACCGGTATTAAAATGATATGAATTTTTCGGTTTAGTAAAGCGTGAAAAGGAAAATACGCGTTGTCTGTCAAACATACTACGCCGAAAGGTAATTATAAGCGTTCGAAATGTGTGCTCCATTTGGTACAACAAGAGAAGTCGAAAAAGTGGGTGGACTCTCAGACCTTAAAATCGAGAAAAACGAAAATAAAATTGTATAAGCATGACAAAAACAATGGGAAGGCGCTTTACACTATCGTTGAATATGACTCATTTTTGTTACCTATTGCATTAAAAATAAACTTAAAAACAATATTAACATGTTTGGACTTTAATTGGGTTTTTCGCCACCAAACTGGTTAGAAGACAACTTTTTCAAGTTGCCTGGAAAATTAATAAATTCTTAACAATAAATGATAGTTCCAAACCAATTCTCAAAGAAGAAGTAGGAAATAGACGAAAAATTAAAGAATCGGCATTTATTCTAGGAAAAACAGACAACTGTGTTGCTGAATGTTCAGTGGAATCATTGAGTAAAGGAATTTATTCCTTTAGGTACTCAATGGTGGAATTCAGTAAAATATTATTGCCACTTATTCAAAAAGAAGTTAGCATAAATAATTAGGTAGAACACAGGGTACAAATATCAGACAGGTGGCTAGGCTATTGTTTCTATTGTCATGACATTTTAACCTGAAATTTATTAATCTGTCATTTCACTTTGACGTGACATGATCTTTGAGAAAGGAGAAAGATTTATTCTCCGAAAGTTCAGGAAACAAATTTTTTGAACATCTTTTTTGAGTTACAAGTTCAAAGTTTAGTTCATTTACTGTTAAGAATTTATTAGTTTTCCAGGCAACTTGAAAAAGTTGTCTTTTAACCAGTTTGGTGGCGAAAAACCCAATTAAAATTCAATGGATCTGTTTACGTCACAAATAAATTTTAGAAAATATGTTTGGACTTTCCTCCCCTATCGCCTCGTAGTAATATAGGGTAATTTTTGGCAACATGGCCAGTCTAAATTTTATGTCTAGAATCTTCAACATATTATTTAAGGTTATGTTACAGGGTACCTCCTCAGGTAAATAAGAAAAACATAAAAATATGGCTTCCACTCCCGCAAGGTGTTGTTCCTGTAGAATTATTTTTGTTTATTTTCAATAGGCCAAAGGCGAGGTTGCCAGTTGCCATGGCTACAAAGTGCTAACGATGTAAACAATACTAATGCTAGTTAAAATAAAGTTAATAATATTATGTTGTATTATACATTTTAATGGAAAACAAAGCTGCCCCAAAATAAATTCAATAGCATTTATTTGATCAATCGTTCCAAATAAATATCTATCACATAACTATTTACCATTCTTATTGACTATTTTGCTTTATTTTTTTGGGATTTTTGCCCAAGCCGACAATGATGCTTTGAAGATCACGTGCGACAGTTTGTGTTATATAGCGTTGTTTATGGTAGTGCTTTGGGAATATAGTAGCTTTTTTACTTTGTTTCATTTTTTTGTCTTATTTTTATCAATTTTTGAACGCTTCATGCATTAGACAAGTTGTATTATACAGGGTTTCCCAACGAAAACTTGACCCCCCTAAAAATTAGAAAACCAAAAAATATTTGAATATTCGCCGAGACCCGTTGATTTTTGTTTTTGGCGGGGAGGTTTTTGGACAGTCAAGCCAACCCTATATGTTCTTCCCCCTAATCCCTAGCAACCCCAACTTTAAAAATTCAAATGGAACTACCCCCCTTGTGGCACATCATTTTAAAGCCCTCTTTATTGCTAATACAGTGATGTATCGTTTTTAGAATTCTGTTCAGATTTGACAGAATTATGGGCTAAAAACGGAAAGTTGACAATCTACTGTAGGTACGCGTAGTAATTTCTACACAAATGTCAGCCACTAATAAGTTTTTTATCTACTACACACGACCAAATTACCTCGTTTTTATCGACGTGTTGATCAGTTTGCAAAAAGGCACAAATGAAAAAGCTTAAGCAAAACAAAAAAGTTCATATGAATTCAAACCTTATATCTTTTTAAAATATGTAACAAAAAGTCACTGTCTAAAGCTAAAGCTACAGCACGAATTGCAACAATTTCTAACCTTTCCGTGATATAATAAACCATTTCAAAAACACGTTTACACTTTCAATAGCAGGCTGAAACTAACGATTTCGTAGTTACAAGCAAAAAACGGGGACCTTTTTGTGACAGTGACTTTTTGTTATTTTAAAAAGATATAAGGTTTGAATTCGTATGAACTTTTTTTGTTTTGCTTCAGCTTTTTCATTTGTGACTTTTTTGTAAACTGATCGACACGTCAATGAAAACTAGGTAATTTGGCCGGGTGTAGTGACAAAAAACTTATTAGTGGCGAGCATTTGTGTAAGAAATTACTACGCGTACAGTGGATTATCAACTTTCCGCATTTAGCCAATAATTCTAAAAGGATGCGCCACAAGTGGGGTAGTTCCATTTGAAATTTTAAAGTTGGGGTTGCTAGGGATTAGGGGGATGAACATATCTAGTTGGCTTGATTGTAAAAAAGCTCCCCCCAAGAACAATAATCGACGGGTCTCGGCGAATTTTCATATATTTTCCGGTTTTCTAATTTTATTTGGGGGGGGGGGTCAAGTTTTCGTTGGGAAACCCTGTATATCTTTGACAATATCGAAAAAGTGCATAGTTTGCAAATCAAGCATTCTACCAAAATGATGTAACACATCATATATTATGTAGTCGTAGATTTGGGGCTTGGAAATTCGTTCAGAACATTTTTCTAGCATTAATTATTTATTACACTAAGAAATAACATGAATGATATACCTAGTTGCCATATTGATTGTTATTGTGATGAGCTGACTGTAATAAAACAGCAATAATTTATTTTCTTTTCTTTAAATTTCGTGTTTTCGCACGCCACTTTTTTGTGTTTACAGTAGTTGTAAGTATAAAGATTTTGAATATTTCTTCGCAGGGGCCACACAAAACTTATACAGGGTGTCCCAAGAGGTGTGAAAGGCGAAAAATTTTCGAGTTGAAACTTGACATTTGGGGATCAGCCTTGCTTGATTAGAAACTAATTTGCACCATAATTTTATATTTTAAAAATCAAGCAGGCCTTGACAGGGGCAATATATTCATTTTCTGTTCAGGTAAAAGTAAACTACCCTTTCCTTAAGAGATATCGAAACATTTTATTAGAAAAAGTTGTTCAGGATGCTAATTTAAGTCCCCGTGCCAAATTTTAAAATAATCGGCACACTTTGATTTTGTTCAAATTTTTCCATTTTTTTGGTCAAAGTATGCCGATTGTTTTAAACTTTGGAACAGGGTCGTAAATTTGCATTCTGAACAACTTTTTCTAATAAAATATTTCGATATCTCTTAAGGAAAAGGTAGTTTACCTAAACTGAAAATGAGTAAATTGACCCTGTCAAGGCCTGCTTGATTTTTAAAATATAATAGTATAGTGCAAATTAGTTTCTAGTCATGCAAAGCTTATCCCCAAAGGTCAAGTTTCAACTCAAAAATTTTTCGTCTTTCACAACTATTGTCAAGTTGATCTGGGGAGACCCTGTATACCTATGCCATTTCTGTTTTTTATTTTTCTGAGGGGTATATTCAAAAACCTTCAAAACTCAATATGAGTAGGTAGTGAACCTTGAACCTAACCTTATTGTTTTTTGCTGTTAACCTAATAACTTTTAAAAAAATAATTGCCTGAAATAAATTCTAAAATAAATAAATTTAAACAATTCATCTGACGTAACCCGAATTATTTTATTTCATCCCGACCTCTACGGCAATAGGCACGAGTTCATCCTGAATCCAATTATTAGAAAATGAAAATTTTATCCTAAACAAATAACAATAAAAAAACTGCAGAAAATATTGTTTTTTTTTCTATTTCACAGATTTAATTTAAAAGCTGTTGATGGTTTTTTTATGGCGAATAGAAATTTTATTGAACATCCCTAGTTGTCGGTTATCAAACTTCTATAAGTAGTACATTATCAAACGCCTTGATTGATCACTTGAAACAGGTTTATTCTACATCAAAAATATCACTTGATTTTGCCGGCTATGTCGTTTTGATAAAACAGCAAAAAAAATAAAGCAGGGCAAATTTTCATCGCAAACCGCAGTTACTGAAACTGGTTTTATAAATATTTGGGCTACACTACTTTAAAGTGTGTTAATTTTATTAAGTATGCTGCAGTTGGGTTTTGGAACTGTAGTTCATCAAAAACGATCCGCTGCAAAATGTTTGGTTATTTAAAATGTCTATTTCTGAATGAATATTATTGTTTTTATGAAGTTTTTGCGCATTAAATTTTTCTATTAAAAAAGTAAAATTGAAAAAGGCACGTAATTAGAAAATACGCTGAAGGGTACTTACCCAAACATGTTAGAAAATGCTACAAAATATCCACATATCAATCACCTCACTGGGTACCTTATCATCGAATGCTTTTATTGTACTGAGCGACGCGTGGTTCTTCAGAACGTGAAGAGAAAGAGACTATGTAAGAAGAACGAGTACATAAGACTAGGTAATAACAAATAAGTAACCACACTGCCTCTAGATATGTATTGGCCAACTTTTATAACTTTAGTGTCCTGTTTGTGACATGCGCCATAATGGTATGGGTACTTTGGTGCGTAACTAGCACTTTTAACTTTACCGGTTAAATTATTATTTATTGGACGTTTTGACTGTTCAATTTTCGAGGAGGACGAAGAAAGCATTTAAAATCCGCAATTTCGTGCCAGGAAAAAAACTGTACAATGGTCACGGCCTTTGTAAAATAGAAGGCCATGATTTTGGATTTATGTATACTTGTTTATTCCTAACAACTTTCTCATAAGGGTAGTTTGCTCTTGTGCCGCGTCTGCATGAAATTTTCCAGGACATGCCTTTAGGCCCAAAGACAGTTTTTTTATTTCGACGCAACATAAAAAATACCATTTGTTGCGGACTTGGTTATTCATATACCTAACATTCTACCCCCCTTATTTTTTTTGTGTAAATATGTATGAAAATTCAGTGAATTATAATTGGGTTTTTCGCCACCAAACTGGTTAAAAGACAAATTTTTCAAGTTGCCTGGAAAATTAATAAATTCTTGGTATTAGAATCCACTATGAATATTGTGTTCATTTAATTACCATATATGAAACACCCTGTATAAGCTAGGCTGGTTATACTAAGTAAAATAATATCTTGGGTCTTGGGAAAGGCTTAATCCATTCGCGAAAAAGAATCACCAATATATGATCTGTGGTTTATTAAACAAGGTACTCTGGAAAACTCTTTTTTTAGAATTTTGCCCCATTTGGTGGATAACTTTAAGTATTGAAATTTTGTACCAAAGGTTGTGAACTAGGGCCAATTCGATGGCACTATGCATTTTATTCTTAAAAACATGCCTAATATGGTTGTAATTTTTGGGGGTTTTCTTTTAATAACAGTCGAACACGTGATATACTATTTCAAAAAAGTATAACCCAAAATGTAGAGCTCTTTGAGAACTACAGATTGAAAAGTTGAAAAGTTTATATAGGTAAAAACAAAAAATTTAAATATAAGAAATACGGATCATTGTCCACGTTTTTTTTTGTAATCTTATTAGTATTCAACATTTGAATACAGGATTCATATTTTGAATCCTGTATTCTGATTCTGAATACTGAGATTTGAACATCGGTATTCTTTCTATGAGAATCCTCAAGAAATCAGTATTTAAATTACCGAATACAGAATACCTGCTTTAAAAAGTAGCTATAAGAATAAGAATACCTGCTTCTCGGGAGTATTTGAATATGAATACGATTACTGGCAAAGTAGCTTGAATAGGATTCCGAATACTGAGGATTCGAATACTACCCAAGTCTGATCACACGTATTTCAAATATATTTAAAACAAATTGAGAATAATTACTGAAGTTTAAAAAATAAAGAAAAGAAAAATAAACCACGACATGTTTTTACTGAGAATATGCAGGAAGCAGTCTTATTATATTTCGTGGAAAATCCGAGACGTTCTCTATTAAAGATGCATCGAGATATTTGCAAATATCATGGAGCTCAGTCCAGAGAGTGTTGAAAATGCATAAGCTTAGACCATTTTGTTACCGCCCAGTTAAACAACTGTATGAAAATGACAATTATAGAAGGCGAGAATATTGCCGTTTAGTGTTGAAGAGGCAAGCGGAAAATGATCAGTTGATAGGTTCGTATTTTTATCACTTGTAAATTATCACTATAAAGATTACACTATACTACTATTAACTAACTACTACCAGACATTACTATTATATTACTACTCCTACGGTTATTACTATTACAGATTCTATACAGGGTGAGTCACATCTAAAGGCAGAGCCGAAAACACAAGGTAGAATTCGCTAAAATAAGCACATATGCTTAATAAACATTAGCTCCAAAACGCTTGGTTCTCCATATACAGCGTGTTGAAACTTTTAACATATATTTTTAATTTCTTTCGAGCCCGTTTAGGAATTACAACAAAATTTGATACATGTTATGGGTTGTCATTTTGTGCAATAATTTGGCCCTGTTCAGATGAACAGCGGCGTAGATACAAATAATTTTATTTTAAATGCCAGCATAATCACCTTGCCACTAGTTTAAAAAATCCGAAATTACGAAGAAACTGCACCAGAAAAAAAAATAGCAAGAGGCGCTTTTTGTTCCAAATTGAATGGGCTATCCGCAAAATTTTTGGTTTCGCACAGGACCGTATTCCTTTTTTTTTTAATTATTTAAAGTAACTATTTGTATCTACGCCGCTGATCATCTGAATGGGGCCAAATTATTGCACAAAATGGCAACCTACCGATGCATAATGTGTACCAAATTGGTTGAAATTCTTAAACGGGCTCGAAAAAAATTTCAAAAATATGTTATTTTTGGAAAATTTTCAACACGCTGTATATGGAGAACCAAGCGTTTTTGAGCTAATGTTTATAAAGCATATGTGCTTATTTTAACGAGTTCTACCTTTTGTTTTCGGCTCTGCCTTTAGATGTGACTCACCCTGTATATTGTGGACAGATGAAGTCACTTTTACATGTGGCGTTTTTAATAGAAGAAACACTCACTATTGGTCGTCAGAAAATACACGACAGTTTATTTCAATTCAACGACAAGGTCTAACTTCAATAAATGTTAGGTGTGGTATTTTTCGGAATCACATAAATGGTCTTGTATTTTTGTAGGTGATTTAAATGTGCTAAAATATTTACATCTCTTAAGAGGACAAATTTCTGATCTATTGAATCAAGTTAATGAGCCGACTATTGTTTGGCAAAAAGACAGTGCTAGAGCACATGAATCAAATACTGTCAAGAGGCATTTAAATGACACTTTTGTAGAATGGATTGGTTCCAATGGAACTATTTTATGGCCTGCCAGAAGCCCAGACTTGACCCCACTCGATTTCTTCCTGTGGGGCACTTTGAAGGACTGAGTATATGCGAAGAGGTCAAATAATATCGACCAAGTTAAAGAAAAAATATCTCATGAGATTAGAGATATGAACGAGGCAGGTATCGTGGCTAACTACAAGAGAAGTTTATTAAGAAGGTTCCATCCATAAATATAAATATACCGTTCATTCTTTTACTAAGACTAAAATGATTGAAAAAGTTAAATATAACTTGATGGAAAATTTCCAAAGCAGTAGGTATTGGCTTTGTTGAATTTTCAATATATTATACAGGATGTTTCATTTTAAGTGCGAACACCCCCGTAAAATTTGTATTCTTCATCCGATTTTAGCCGCGTTTTTTCTAAAAATAGGCCACAAAAAACTCTGCGTTGGTGCAAAATTTCAGGTCTAAATCTCAATTTTCAAGGCCTACTGCTAGTAAAAAATGACGAAAAGCATTTAGCGATTTTTTATTTAAAATCACACATCACAGCGTTAATCAGAATAATCTAAAACCCCCGTATACCGAATTTGAACAAAACATATACAGGGAGTTCCATTCTGCAGGGTGTTAAAATTGAGCAAAATAGGAATTTTAAAGGCATCTGGAGAGTCAAGTGTGCCATGGAATCCCGTCAAAACAGATGAATGATCAACAGGACTACTCAAAGTGTTGGTGTGCAAAGATTCAATACAAAAGTGTACAGGGTCTTTTTCTCTAGGCGATGTGAAAATGCTGAATTTTTATTAAACTTTATACTGATCAGGAGTGCTGTGGAATCATTGGAAAAAATATTAATAAACACAAAAGCAATTTATTTCTTTACATCATCCAACCAACAAATAAAAACAATTCAAATTGTTGGACCTTTATCAATAAAGTCACTGTCTAAGATGATACATTTTCTGTGCGTTTCCTGTTGTGGCACACCAGCCACCTTAACATAAAATGGACTTACTAACTGGCAGGCTTCTGTATTTTTTAGACTTAGTTCGTTTGTAATGTCTGGGGTGGTTTTGATATACTGGATTTTTTACTTGTATAAAGTAAAAAAATTCAGCATTTCGAGTTGCTACAGAAAAGAACGCCTTGTATATTTTTTATTGGATCTTTGCACATCGACACTGTGAGTGGTCCTGTTCATCATCCAACTGTTTCGAAGTAATTCCATGGCACACTTGACTCGCCAGATGAGTTTAAAATTGTTATTTTGCTCAACTTTCACACCTTGCAGAATGAACTCCCTGTATCTTTTTTGTTCAAATTTTGTATGTAGGGGTTTTGGTGTGTCCTAATTAACGCTGTAATGTCAGATTTTAAATAAAAAAATTGCAAAATGATTTTTTCAATCTTTTACTAGAAAAAAAAACGTAGTAGGCCTTGAAAATTGAGATTAAGAACTGAAATTTTGCACAAACGTAAAAAAAAGAAGTTTTTGTAGCCTATTTTTAGAAAAAAAAAACGGTTAAAATCGGGTGAAGAATACACATTTTACGGGGGTGTTCGCACTTAAGATGAAACATCCTGTATATTGTATGTTATTGTGGAAATACAACAATTAATGTAAACTGACATTAAATCTCTTCATATTTACTTTTTTTTTCCAAAATTATAAAAACAAAAAAGTTAAGGGGGTAGAATGTTTTATGATTAACCCTGTACATTCTGCTGGTTATTGGATTACTAAAACAATCGGTTAAAAATTTAAAATAAACTTTTTAAAATAAAAATTTAATTTTTATTTCTAGCCCATTCTATATTTTCAAAAATAAGCAACACAGTTTCGTCTATAACGATTTTTGATTGATTCTTTTCCGAGAATATAGGACGTTAAAATTGTTCACGTTAATTAATTATTTGTGTAAATCATGCAAGGAAGCACAGTTATTGTAAATTCAATTTGGAACACTGTGGGTTCGGATAAATGGTTATGAAACGTGATAAAAATCAAACTTTCCAAACAACAAGTGGTGTAAATATGTTTGTCTTCTGGGAAATCTTAAATAATTACCTAGTTCTGTACAACCAAAGCATTTTCTGCAAAAAATCGATATTTAACCATAATAATGATTTGCAAATATTTAAATACAGTGCGTCGCGTTTGCTTGTTTTATTTTGATACATTTCGTTACCAGCTAAAAACAAAATATTAGAAAGTTTTAAGTATGTCTAATTATAAAATAGAACGTAATTATGAAAATATTCCATGGCTGACTATGTGAAAATTAAAAAAAAACAGAAAATTAGCCATAGCTCTTTTATTTTTTATAATAACCATGCCGAGTATTATATCTTTGGCAAGCTCAAAAAAATGGCCGATTTTATAAGGCCACAGCCAACTATGATTTACATTTAAAAAAACACAAGTTTGTGTCATATATCAAAAATCACAAACAGCATAAAAAATTGGATCGAATTATCTTATTAAGCCTAAAATTATCTACAATGTTTGTCTCTACAGTTTTTCTGTATAATCAGAAATAACGGAGCTACAGAGATCTGATGAAATAGCAAAAATCACTCTTCTCAAAATATCTAGTGAGCCATGAAAATTTTTAAAAATCCAAATGGGGCATTAGATTGAGCATTCAAAACTGCAATTCTTTCACCATTTAACCTTTGTTCTAGCTCTGCTAGTTTCCGAGATCCCCATAGTGGGCATCGAAAAAACTCACCCTGTATGATGTAAAAAACCATTAACCAAGATAAAACGCCAAGCAAAGTCGGGTTAAAAGTCAAAAAGTGACAATTGGTGAACATCGGTCATGGCTCCCTTGTAAAAAACGCAAAATGAAGGTGTTTTTAAAGAAAATGTAAAATAGTGGGAAAACGGGTCACTTTATGGTATAAGTTGTAATAAGAGAAGTTGTTGTAGTATTCGAAAAGTACTACACTCTGACATCTTAAAAAATACGGTGTTCCATTTGAAAATCTGGAGAAACTGCTTGTTGGAAAATTTCAAACACATAAATCTCTAAGGAGCATCGTGTATAATATTTTCCAAATATTCTTATACCTATTTTGCAGTTGAATACGCCTTTTACTAGAAATTTACCAAGTAGATTTTTTTATATGAAACATCAAGACTGCTGTGGCATGTTTTCATAGTGTTTGAAATCCGACTTGACTTTTCCATACATTTTCTCGAATAACTTGGCAACGCCGCAAAATATTTTAAAAAATAAAACGGCAGTAAAGCCCACAGAGTTTTGAATCGTACAAACCGAAAATATATAGGGTGTTCCATTTAAAAGAATTGCTCAGCTTGTTACCACACCTTCGTGGAACACACATTGGTTTCCTTATGACTTTTCAAAAGTATTTTTTCGTAAGGTACTTTTGTTACTTTCTCGCACTAATGGGCCACCCTGTATACTGTATATGTAGATTTAGATCCTCAGATTATTGATTTTTAAAATGTTACTCCTTTCTAATAATAAAACTCAAAATAATATAAATGGTAACTCAGGGTACCTATCATATTTCTCTTTTTTCTTTCACTCAAAAGACCTGGTTTTTGAAATATATTTGTATGTCTACACCCTATATACACGACATTTCATAATAAATTACACACATCAAAAGAATCTAAGGGGCAAATACAAAAATGCGCATATTTTCTTAATTAATTACCGTATTTAAATATTAAAAAAATATAGTACGATTACGAGAAATTCTAGCAACTGATAAAGCAAACGTATTAAACGTTTAAAAAACCATTATATATTTTTCTACAATTGAAACGAAAAACATTCTTTATATTAATTTGTTATTTAGTATATTTTATATTGGTATATTGGATTATTACAATTTTAATTATAATAATGGGCAAGGCGATTATGTCTTAGTTGTAACCTACAGATAGAGCTTGTGTACATTCTACCCTGTCTCTACATTGTTTACCATGATGACACTATAATAAATATGTACATTGATTATCAATGATCTGTATACCATCATTGTTGATTATATTACATAACAAATTTTTTATTGGTGCTGGGCAAGTTTGGTTTGATTTTAACATTTTATGATGCAGACCCCAACTCAGTAGTAGTAGGCTAGTCAAAATAGGTGGTTGAGGTAGGTAGTAACAAAGTGATCTCTGCGGAAATGAGTAGTCAATGGGGTCCTTATTAACCCCTCAAAAGTCTCTCCTTGTCGCATAGTTGGAACTTGGAAAAAAAATGACCGCCATCTTGAATTTTTTTGATCATTTTTATAGAGAATCAAAAGCTACCTATAATAGACTATTGGCCAAAAAACAAAACAGTTATGGAAATTTATATGATTTGGCAATATGGCACTTTTTAAAATTCGGTTAATATCTGGAATAGTATGCATTTTATGAAGAAATCGAAAAAATCTGAAAGAACCTTTTTTGTGCAGAATAAACTACAGTACACAAAATAAAAACATAAGAAGAAAAATCTAAATATTTTTTGTAAGGGTAGAAAAACAAATAAATATAATAAGAACAATATTTTACATTTGGGCAGGAACCAGGACACTAGGCAATCAAAATAAATTTAATTTTACTTTATAAATCGTCTTCTTCATCATCATGCACTATGACGTGTTGTGGTAATAAGTACTAGATCTCCATTTTCGTCAGTTCTCCAACCATATTTAAGGGGGTCGAGGCAGTTCTCCAGCCATTCTTGAATTTTGAAATATATACAACGTAAGCATAATAAGAAATGTACTTTATTCTTTAAAAAAATTACCTGAAAATACGTCCTAAGGATGTGCTGTTTGGCAGATTCTTCGGTTGGTGGCAGTGAAGCTAAACATAATTCTGAATTTAAACTTTGCCTTGAAATCATCCGCATATACCTACAGTGTGTCCTAATTTGATACTGGACACCGCAGAAATATATGCAGGGCAAGGAAAACAAATGGTCTCTATTTTTTATTGGTAGTCCTAAGGGAGAGTATCTCATAGGTGGTGGTATTTAAATAGGGTAAATATGTAATGACCTGCTATGACTTTTTAAAATAGCAAATTTTCAAGAAACCCTATTGATTTTTAGCTTTTTCGCCTTTTTCTCCCACTTTTTTTCTTAGAAATGTGTCCTTTCTGGAGCTTTCATGTCAATATATTATTAAGGAAACTTGTTCATAGTGAAAAAATAAATTGAAATTTTGGGAATCCACTCAGTTTTTCATTCTGAATAAGTTTTGTCGTAAAAAAATCCTCAAAAAGGGTTTCTTGAAAATTTGCTATTTCAAAAAATCATAGCAGGCCATGGCCATAATTACCCCATCCAAATACCACCGCCTGCCTGCCTATGAGATACTCCCTTGAGACTACCAATAAAAAAATAGACACCATTTGTTTCCCTTCCCCTTAATATATTTCTGAGGTGTCCAGTATCAAATTGGGACACACTGTATAGTAGGTGACGTACCTTAGTTAATATCATGAATATTCTTTGGACACCGGTAAATATTTAAAAAAAATTAAGTCCTGATTTAATCAAAACTGCCACTATTTCAGATATTAACAAAATAAAAAAAAACATATTGCCAAATCATATAACTTTCAATAACTTTTTTGTTTTTTGACCAATGGACTTGTTTTTTATAGGTAACTTTTAATTCTCCATAGAAAGAGTGTCTTGAGTTTTTTTGATATTATGCATACTTTACGAAATATTTAATAAATTAGAAAAAAATCAGGATGGCGGCCATTTTTTTCCAAGTTCCACCAATGCGACAAAGTGCGATTTTTGAGGGATTAATAAGGACCCCATTGACTACTCACTACCGCAGAGATCATTTTGTTACTAATTTTTTCTACCTCGCCTGTATAAACCTGCCTAGACTGACTAGGCTATAGACAATACTCACGATCACAATGTACGGGTTAGTATCCAAAATGTCAGAAACAGGCTCCATGAAGATCCCATTAACGCCCGCCGGCCTGTGAGAGTTTTAGCATTATCATGAGAAAATCGCACAACCCGGTTACAGTGGATACAAGAACATTGAAATTTGCAGCAGCAGGAATGGACTCCGATTTTATTTTCTGATGAGTCCCGATTTGGACTTCGGCCAGATTCAATGAGGCATCGCGTGTGGAGTGTGGAGGCGTCTTGGAAATGCAAAACGCCTTGCAGCTGTTCCAGCGGTTCAAACCATTCAAGGAGGTACGATAGTACGATCATGGTATGGGGCGATATCAACATCGGCGGAAGAACTAATCTCGTTTGGTTGATGCGGTATCTGAATGGATCCTATGCAGCAAGTGTCTTGCGCGAATTTCTGCAGAACAATGAAATTAATGTTTTGCATTGGCCTTCTTAATCCTCTGACCTTAATCCCATCGAGCACTTTTGAAATATGCTCGGACGAAGACTTTTGGTGCAAAATATTGTGTTTTAAACTGACCAACAACAATTCGAGTGCCTTTCAAATGAATGGAACGCCATCAAACAACATGACATTGCACGGGCGTAGCCAGGATTTAGTTTTGGGGGGGGGGGTTTAGTTTGAGAAGTAAATAAAACAACAAAAATATACTTACATGAAATTTAATATCTATATATTCATCCGAAAAACTATGACATATTTAGTTATTAACTTTAAATGAAATGAATAAATTAATTTCGTTCCTCTGCGCTAAATCTAAAACCATTAAAGAAGAAATCTTCGGCTTTTTCTTTTAAATATATCCACTACTTCATCTGCATGAATTTCTGTTCCATAGTGAATGTTCATTAGAGCCAAACCAATAAGTCTGTTTTCACTTGTAGTGTTTCGTAAATAGTTTTTCAGTCTCCTTAGGCTCGAGAAAGACCTTTCTGGGATAGCAGTGGATACAGGAATGGTAGCCAAGATTTTTATGTATGTGTAAATATTAGGATAAAGGTTTTTATCGCACATATCTAGGCATTCCAAACTAGATTTCGGGGTAGGCAGTCTTCTTATCAGCATGCAAGGTAGCTGAAGCTTTGATAGCTAAATCCAAATTTGTTTCTTTATTAGAAACCCCTTGACCTTGACTACACCACTTTTTTCAGTAGTCCATACCTTTAAGTTTATCACCCTTCCTTTCTTTCCCCTCCATTTTTCGACAGTAATAATGATTCACGTATCTATCCTTAACAAGGTCATCGAATAACAGCGCACTAAAATTACTCACTTACACGGTACACTTAATTCTCTTCACTATTCGTTCACCACTTTTCACTTTTATTCGCTTCGAGTTCGCATGGAACAATACTGCCGTAAGCGCGGTCACGCGCCGCGGCGCCGCTTATATAGCAGCCCAGTAGCCGTCCAGAAACTTCCACGAATTTCCACAAAGTTCCGCTCATTTCGACCGAGGGGCGTGGCGAATAATCGAGAAACAACGCAAAGTGTCCCTACAATACAAAATAGTTCGGCTGCAACTGCGTCTGCCTCTCGTCAAAAGATGGCGCTAGGCGCTACTATTACTACATATATTCAAACGTAATAATAATTTAACTCTTCACTCCTCGTATTTTTTCGGTATAATATTAGGTAATATTTTGCTTATTTCGGGGGGGGTTTGAACCCCCGAAACCCCCCCCTTGGCTACGCCCGTGTGACATTGACAATCTAATTCTGAGTATGCCTCGTAGATGTAGAGCGGTTGTTAACAGTCTTGGTAGTAATTCTCTGTATTAATATTTAATGTTGCTTTATTGGTGTTAATTATGTGTTTCAAAAACATGCATAATTTTTTTTTGGAAACTATGTAAATTTGAAGAATATCTTAATTCTTTTGTGAATTTTGACACATACAGGGTGTCTACTTTTAAGTGTATACAAATCGATAAAAAATGCATTTTGTGAGATATTTAAAAACCTTTTTTGTTCGAAAGGCCTTCAAAAACCGCATCTTTTGACCTTTCCACCATTTTCAAAATGCAAATCCATTAATATTTAGACTTCTTACTATTAAATACAGGGCCGCATTAGAAAAAAAATAATGGAAAAAAGGAATTTTCAGTATAATTGTCTCCAAACATTTTAAAAATATTTCTTGTCATACATCATGGTATTTGCAATGAAAAGTGCTTTCAAAATCTGAAAAAAAAATCCAGGTCCGTATTTAAAAAAATTAAGTTGAAGGTGGTTTCTCAAAAACGAAACGTTGTAGAACAAATCTAAAAACGCCATCTTAAGGCCCATTAAAAAGTGCCATAAGAAAGTGCTTTTCTTTTTTCTCTATCTGTGATAGCAACTTCAGAAAAAAATAAAATCGAAAACGCAAAATTTTACTTTTTTCAAAATAACTCAAAAACGAAAAAAGATATTAGAAATCTGTTTGTGCCATTTTATTGACCTCGAAATTGCGCAACTTTTCCCCCATTTAACCGTTGCCCTATCTCTCACCGTTTGCAATATCCCCATGCTGTTCATTCTTATCCGGGACACAGTGTATAGTGTGTGGTAAGCACAAGCAGCTTTGACTCCTTCCTGGGATTCTTTAGTTAAAGATACTAGCACAAAGCACAATTTACAAAAAAGCATACTCCACGGCACTGAATATCTCTCATAGAGCCAAAAAAGAACTGCCCAATCGCCCCGACACTGCATCCATTTGACAGAATCTATTCCAAAATGACTGTTACTACTGATGGTTGTTTTATATGCTCTGGTATAAGGTGTGATATAATAAAGCCATTCAGTATGGTTCTTAATTCGGCCCTGTTTAGCTACTGTCCATGCCTATCGGCGTGTATTTGTTTACATTATTATCTTGAAATTGAATTTGCTTTACGTCGTTTTGTAATCAAAATACAGCCAGCAATTGTAAAAAATTTATTATGAAGGTAAAATATATTTACAGGATAAATACATAAATAATTTAGTACAGTTCATATAAAATATATAAAATAAATTATAACGAAAGGTATAATCGTGATAATCTACATAAATAACTACATAGAATGATATTCTTTTTGGCAAGACTGACTGGAAACACTAGGAAACTATCTGTACACCTGGATCTTGACAGGCCCGTCTGGCACTTTCTTCATCAAATTCCAGGCTTCTAATCTCGTCAGATTCGTGAAGTTTATATTGTCGATGAAGATTATTTCGTCCCCTGGTTGCAGCTGGCCACATTTTTCAGCCGCACCACCTTGAAAGATTTCAAAATTATCGTTATAATACTTATTGAACATTTTTAAAAATCGTTTCCTACCTATGAATATTTTCTTGATCAGCAATGGCACGTCTCCATTTGGAGAATCTTTACCTCCCTCTATGCTGAAGCCTAAACCAGCGCCGTCTTTAGTGACAAATACAGTCTGAGTGGGCTGTTTCTTTATTGTATTTAGTGTGTCTAAAATGGGACCTAAAATTAAAATTTCTTGAAGCATACTTGCCCCCGTTTTTTACAGGCAAACTTTGACTTTGATTCTTTAGAAAAAGTCATTTTAGGACTGTAATCATGGCTGTATTATACAAGGTGAGTTTTTTTGATGATCAGTATGGGGATATCCAGTGGCGTTCCTAGATGTTTGGCCGCCCGTATGCAGAATATAAAAAATTCTTTCAGGTTATAAGAAAATAAATAAAAAAAAATCAATAAAAATTTTAAAAAACTGTTTCGTAGCTTTCAATTTTATTTTGAAATGATTACTTTTTGAAAATAACTAGCCTTCAAAACTTCCATAGCACACTTTTCTAAACGCAGAAAAATCTTCAATTGCTATTTTTGGAAATTAATTTTTTAATTTAATATTTTTTGATTCTGACAAAATTTTAGATTTAGAGTGCTGGAACTATTCTGAACAACTTCTTTTAGTAAATTTTTTGAAAAAAAAATGACTAATATGATTTTCGGATTTTTAGCCTCGATTGTGATATCGCAGGTGGCTTTGACTTTGGAATAGGCAACTACTTTTTTGGAAATAAGTAGGCCACAATGCCATCTTATAACAAGAAAATACCACAGGCAATCAGTCTTGTTATAATGATTAATATGTTTTGGGTCTGTTAGAATTTCCAAACTGAAAGGAACAAGGTAAATGTTTCTTTAAAATAAAAAATGTTTTAAAATATAAAAAATAAAAACAAAAACTACAAGTAAAATATAAAATATCACTTACACTAGAAAAATAACCTTTTTAAACAAAATACAAATGCATACATAAAATTAAATGCTTTTTCTAAGAAAAAGGTACTAAAAATGTAAAAAAATACGTTTACAAAGTCATAATAAAACTAAAAATAAATATAGCTTCCATCAGAAAAGAAAAATACAGGTACTTGTAAAAATAAATAAAACCTTTTCTTCTAAATGAAACAAAAAAGTAAAATATTTTTAGAATATTGGGTTATCCCTTAGGTACAAGGCACAAGATACAAGTTAAATGAATAGTACTTTTCTCGCTTTAACACTGATATTATATCACTGATATTTATTGTATCAAGTAGGATACATTCAATGGAAATTATTGCTAAATCGTTTAATCTCATAGAAGACCTTAGGTAGTTTTTTATAATTTTTAATTTGGAAAATGGTCTCTTCGCGGATGCTACGGTAACTGGCGAGCACAAAAGTATTCGGAAGACTATTGCGGTGTTCAGAAAATTATTCGTGAGAGAATTTTTGAACAAGTATTCTAAAATAGTTCTTGGACTTGCAGTATATTCTGATGGAAGAAAGATATTTAAATTTTTTAGCTCACTATTATTCAGGTCTGAAGCGTCGATATCTCCTACGAAATTTGCGGTCTAGCGCAGTTGCCACAGGGTAAAGACTAGAATAGGGGTAGTGCCGACGGCCGACTGGTTATGGGTTCATGTCAATATGATGTTGTTTCATGGTTGACGATATTCTTTTTGAGGGCGAATGCAAGTAATATAGAGACTTACTACCTTTTTTTTAAATATTTTTTTGTCGCGGAAGGGCGGCCTGTGGCCGCCCCTGGATTTGGCCGCCCGTCTGCGACGCAGACCCCGGCTCCCTAGTCAGCTCGCCCCTGGGGATCTCGGAAACTAGCGGACATAGAAAAGAATTGCAGTTTTGTAGGTCCAATTTAATGCACCTTGTGGATTTTTCGAAAAAAGTAATGGCTTACTAGATATTTTGAAAAAACGAAATTTTGGCGATTTATTAGACCATGACCAACTATGATTTCCATTAAAAAAACACAAGTTTGTGTCATATCTCGAAAATGACAGCTGTCACGGAAAGTGCGACAAAATAACTGCACCGGGGTCACAATGACCTCCAACTTTTGTTGTTGTTATCTAAAATCAGAAACAACGAAGCTAGATGGATTAGAATAAATCGCCAAAATTTCGTTTTTTCAAAATATACAGGGTGAGTCACATCTAAAGGCAGAGCCGAAAACACAAGGTAGAACTCGCTGAAATAAGCACATATGCTTAATAAACATTAGCCCAAAAAAGCTTGGTTCTCCATATACAGCGTGTTGAAAATTTTTCAAAAATAACATATTTTTTTAATTTCATTCGATCCCATTTAGGAAATCCAACCAAATTTGGTACACATTATACACTGGACGGTTGCCATTTTGTGGAATAATTTGACCCCGTTCCGATCACCAGCGGCGTAGGTACAAATAGTTACTGTAAATAATTGTAGAAAAAAAGTAGTACGGCCCTGTGCAAATCAAAAATTGTGCCTTTTTTGGATAGCCCATTTAATTTGGAACAAAAAGTGCCTCTTGGTATTTTTTTATTTCTGATACAGTTTCTTCGTAATTTCGGATTTTTTAAACTAGTGTCAAGGTGATTATGCTGGCATTTAAAATAAAATTATTTGTACCTACGCCGCTGCTCATCTGAACAGGGCCAAATTATTGCACAAAATGACAACCCATAATATGTATAAAATAATTCCTAAACGGGCTAGAAAAAAATTAAAAAATATTTGGAAAAGTTTCAACACTCTGTATATGGAGAACCAAGCGTTTTTGAGCTAATGTTTATTAAGCATATGTGCTTATTTTAGCGAATTCTACCTTGTGTTTTCGGCTCTGCCTTTAGATGTGACTCACCCTGTATAGTAAGCCATGACTTTTTTCAAGAATCCACAGGGCGCATTAAATTGAGCCTACAAAACTGCAATTCTTTCCCCATTTAACCTTCCTTCTATCTCCGCTAGTTTCCGAGATCCCCATACTGATCATAAAAAAAACTCGCCCTGTATACACTTGAAGTTCGGAAGATAGTAACAGATTTTTTTGGGTTCTTCATATGTTTGGAAAAGTGAATTTTCATTTATTCGACAAATATGCGTTTTGATATGATTTAGTCAGGGTACCATATGTGTTTTATAATGAACTTCAAAATAGAAAATTCGTCGGAAAACCATAGGCATACCGTTAGGGTGGGTCCAAAGGGCTATTATTGCCACGTGATCTTGTATTTTAAAACTTAATTTTTCCACGTTTCTGAACAGGCTGCCAATGCTAAGTATGTAAGTTCTTGTCATAAAACTGCTGAAGGAAAGATGGCATACCGTTTGCGCATGTCTAAGTACACTTTAGGTACATCGAATAAATCGTTTAAATGATTAAATAACCTTCAATTTAAACTGTACTTGGACATGCGCAAACGGTATGCCATCCTTTTTTCAGGAGTTTCATAACAAGAACTTGCATACTTTTCATTGGCAGCCTGTTCACAAACGTCGAAAAATTAATTATTAAAATACAAGTGACAATAATAGCGCTATTTTGAACTTCATTATAAAACACATGGCAGCCTGACTAAAATCATCAAAATGCATATTTTTCGAACAAATGAAAACTCAGTTTTAAAATTCACTTTTCTATATGAACATAATGCCCTTTGAAAGGCATACTGAGTAAAATCACGTCCAAAAATCTGTCACTATCTCCCGGTCTATTAGTTTTCGAGATACAGAGTGTTTAAAAAAGCAATTATTGTCATATTTTATTTTTTTATTTCTAAAAAATTTCATGTTTTTTTAATGTAGGGCTCAAATCGGGTAATACTGTCTCGAATCCAAAGCCTACTATGCCAGTTTCTAGGAGCAACATTGTGATAAATCACATTAAAGCGGGGGCCTATACCAAATATAAAAAAAAAATAATTTGAAAACAATTAGTAGTTTTTGTGATGGAATTTTCATTTCTTTTGATTTTTTGTCCTGTACAAGCATAAAACCAATATTATATCACCAAGATGTTATTAGAGTTTAATTTTATTGTAAAATACGATATTTATGAACATTAGTCCTTATTTCACTTATGTTTATGGTTCTTTTATTCTTTACGGTTCAAATGAAACAATATGCATGCGCATAGTGACTTCGTTATTCCCCAAAAATAGCACTTCAAGTAAATTCAAGTACGTGCAGTTGCTCGCCATATAGACATATAGACAGGTAAGTAGATTTTTGTACCAGAGATATACCGGAGTACGTTTTTCATAAAATATTAAGGTGTCGATAATTGGTACATGAAAAATTTTGAATATGCCCAATTGTCCATATAAGTCTCGATAATAGGATGCATAAGGGTTAACAAACTTATGTTAGTAACACAAACATTTTAGTGATAATTTTGTTTATGCCTAGACAAATCTATAGTAAAAACCATATATATATTTTTTACTGGCCAATTATAGACTTAGGGTTTTTTTTATCAGGGAAAAAGATATATTGAGCGGAAAAGTCGTGTCGATAATAGGTTCAGATATCTGTTGGTAATCGGTACGCCCTTTTTATTCCAACTGCAGACATGAACAATTCAACTATAACTAAGGTTTGACCCGTTTACAAAAAAATTATTTCGATTAATTTTATTTTTCTACAAAATCGATATTACTTAAAATTTTTCGGTAAAATTTGGTACAGGCCCTTTTTGATGAGTATTAAATCCAGTGGCGTGCACAGATCTTTAAAAAAATCGCTGATGCGATTTATTAAAGTTTTGCTCCTAAAAAAACATTTTAAAAAATGAGCTATCCGTTTTTAATTTCATATTTGCAGATAATTACAACTCTTTTCGTATCTTGACATTGACAGCTAGAACATTTACACAACTTCTGTTGTGTCAATCAAAAACAATCGCCAAGTTTCATCAATAAATAAAATTTTCTAACAAATAAAAAACACAAAAGTTTCCCATATAAGTATTTCCAACTTTTTGGGACATACACACATATAAAATAAAAAATTGGGAAAAATCAAGTTTGCCTTTGGAAATATCGGAAATAGTTATTAAGAAAATGTGTTTATGCCAATTTTCAGAAAGATATCAGGATATTCGTTTTTCCTTAATTATTATAAATATATTCAAGTCGGTACTCGCTATGTTTTTCCGGCAAATAACCTCTAAGACATTTATTTACTAGTTACTCTCCTTAAATTATAACAATACAAATAAATTTCAACGCAAAATTAAGGATTAAGTATATATTAAATGAAGATTTCCTAAAATAGTTAAAAAAACTTTAGGTGCAAACTTTATGAATAGCATAGATCTATACAGATCTGCCAAACTTCAGCTAAATATCTAAAAACACAGGAGCTAAAATTGAACTTTAGCAAGTTATATTATTTTATACAAAAATATCTGTGGTTAATGTTAACATTTTTTTATAACTAAAAAACATACCAGCTTATTTTGTCTCGAGAAAATTAACTATGCAGTAACTATCAAAATAAATATTAAAAGAGCCAGAATGTCAGAAATATTTGGAAAATTATGTGAGAGTGTGAATTATTTTTCGAACTTACATTTGGAGTCAACTGACGCAGACCTCCTTGAAGTAGTTTCTAATGGCACTTTTTCCTTAACCTCCTGGAATTGTTCTATCTCTATCACAAATTTCGCACAAGATTCCTAAAAAGTAGACGTGGATGAGACAGTGATATTATTTCGCTAATGTGAAAAAAGTTTTTGAGGTTTTCTAAGATAAGTTTTACCTTCAATAATTCTACAGCAGCAGCATGGGACAAACCATGAGTATTTTTGCCGTTTATAGAAATTATTCGATCACCTTTTTTCAGTCTACCATCATTATACGCAATGCTTCCATAGCGTACTCTGTGGATCTGCAATATAGAAATGAAATAAAACGTTATTTTTTTGACGTAAACGCCCCAGTCTCTGACACATTGCCTAAACCTGACACATGTTTTATTTAATTGAAAAATAAGCTAATGAGCAGATATAAATCCACTCTATTGAAATATTTATGTTGGTAGAAGTCACAGTTATGAGTTATGTATCTTCCTAAGTTAGTTATCTTGGTTTCTCTATTTTTACTGACTTGTCAATTTATAGAGGTTATATTCATTGTGGTTTCTTAGCGAAATTGTTTAGTTCAGCGTTGTACACAATAGTGAGCAATTACGTGTTTTTAGTGCAGATTTTTCAACTGTCTTAATTTTTGTGGCTTATACTTCTAAGCAAACAAGGTAAGATAATAATTTAGAACGATTTCAACTTTTTGAAGATATTGGTTGGGGTGTCAGCTATTGGCTTATGTTATGTTTATGCTAAGCCAATGCCTGACATAGGTGTCAGTCACTGGGAAAATCACAAGTCATGCAAAAATGATCTCTAAAATCTCTAACAATAAACCTTATAATGGTGTACAAATTTCACGTCAATGGGTTAAATATTTCCAATGCCTGACACCTCTGTCAGCCATTGGCTATGCATGCAATGTGTCAGCTGTTGGTCACATTTGGCACTGACTATGGTAGACCTCGGAGTACTCTCTTCAAGAGCATCAAACATGTATAGATTTGTCACTCAACGATTCTGAGCCATGTCTTCTTCTTGTCGAAAGTGCTGAATACGACCAATAACTACTATTACGATCTTTACAAGTTTACCATGTCAAATTAAATTCAATTAGGTATTCAAAATAAGTTCAATGATGTATAGTTAAGAAACGACTCTATAGAGAATTTATGCCGTCTGCCATTTCAGGGGAAGAGAGTATTTTTAGAAGAAAAAAGAGAAATATAGGGAGAAGAAAAGAGGGAGGGGAAGAGAAATACAATAAATAGAAAACAGCGAAGAACAGTTGGAGCTAAATAAAATGGGAATGCATTTACGAGAATCAATATAATCATAGAAAAATAAAAGAAATATGTAAATAAAAGCGAACATTATTTTCAATATCAACTCTGTGACATACGAACAAATAACAATTTCCAAAATTGGAAACCCAAAGTTTTCTACTGAAGAATAAGTTACTATATGTTCCAGAAATGAGAATGTACGAATAAATAAACATTTCTACATACAATAATCACTTGTGTTCTCCTTTTTAAAAATTGCTGTGAAGATTTTTATAGGGTGTCAGGTTCTGGGCTTATCAGATTCAAGCTAAGGGTCTAGTCAAAAATCACTGTCAGCTACTGGATACAAAAATATAAATTTTATAATATTGTTTGTAAAAAAATATATTGCAGATTTGATTTGGGCTGTTGGTAATTATTTCCAGTGATGTGTCTCCTACTTAAGGTGTCTACTGGTATGTTTACGTTGCTTCATATACCTAAACAATTTTTGGCACTTACTGTTATATCCTTGGCTTCATAATCACACCCTCCAGCTAGAGTAATTCCTAAGCTTCCTCCTGTGCTATTCAGTTCCACAGGTATCGTCATGTTAGTCTTCATATTATTTTTGGGTACTTCTTCAGTTACAGTTGAAGCTGCCTGAGCCTTCCCCTTGTCTCTCTCTATTTTCACTTCTTGTCCCCCATTTTTGACTATATTTGTTTTAGGAGATTCAAAGTTTCTAGTCCTAGCAGGAAATGCATATTTAGGTTTTGGTGGCAGCGGCGGATGACTGTTGTTGTTGAGACTTTCAAAATTGTTCTTCAAAGCTTTGACGTCGACTGGCTTGATTCTTTTTGCTAGAATGTCGCTGGCACTGTATGTATCCGATGTAGACAATTTATTTTCTGGTGGATTATTTTTTGTAATTGCTTTGGGAGACTTGGGTTTTGATTCTGCTGAAGCAACTGTAGCTTGTGCAGACAAATCCTTAATGTCCTCTAATAAATCTGCAATAAGATATTGGATATCGGTTTTATACCTTATTTACTGATAAATGTACGAGCTAAAATGATATTTGTTCTGAAAATAGTTCTTATAATTGTCTATAAAAACGAACATTAGAATTAAAACGTGGTAATCAGTTATTGCCTTTCTCAGATATTGTTACGAAATATAAAAAAAATATTGCTAAGTTTACAGAAAACCTCACATAGAGTGCGATATAAAAATTTATAATGTAAATAAAAACTTTTTAATAAAAGAAAAAGACGATGAAATATAGACGGACATACAGGGTGTCCAACTTTATAACTGTACAAATCCGTAAAATCTTCATTTTTAGAGACAAAAGCCTAAACTTTTTTTGTTTGAAATGCCATCAAAAACCGCTTCTTTTGACCTTCCTGCCATTTTCAAAATGCAAATTTAGGGCCGCCTGCGATTTTTTTATACCCCCGATTTTCACGAAAACCATTTAGCGATTTTTTTATTTAAAATCTGACCCCACAGCATTAATCAGGACACCCCAAAACCCCTATATACTAAATTTGAATAAAAAATATACAGGTGGTTCCATTCTGCAGGGTGTCAAAGTTGAGCAAAATAGGAATTTTAAAGGCATCTGCCAAGTCAAATGTGCCATGGGATCCCCTCAAAACAGTTGAATGGTCAACAGAACCACTCAAGGTGTTGGTGTGCAAAGGTCCAATACAAAATATACAGAGTATTCTTATCTGTGCCATCTCAAATTACCGAATTTTTGGGACTTTATACGGGTCAAACATGGAGTACATCAAAGCCGCTCCACACACTATAAATGAACTAAATCTAAAAAATACAGAAGCCTGTCAGTCAGTAAGTCCATATCAGTTAAGGTGGCTGGTGTGCCACAACAGGAAACGCACAGAAAATGTGTCATCTTAGACAGTGACTTTGTTGAGAAAGGTCCAATAATTTTTTTTTATTTGTTAGTTGGTATTTTGTAAAGAAATACATTACTTTTGTGTTTATCAATATTTTTTCAATGATTCCGGAGCACTCTTGATCCGTATAAGTTTCATAAAATTTCAGAATTTTGAGATGGTTCAGAGAAAAATACCCTGTATATTTTTGTAGTAAATCTTCACACGTCAATATTTTGAGTGGTCCTGTTGATCATTCGACTGTTTTGAAGGGATTCCATGGCACACTTTACTCGCCAGATGTCTTCAAAATTCCTATTTTACTCAACTTTGGCACCCTACAGAATAGACTCATCCCTGTATATTTTTTATTCAAATTTGGTATATGGGGTTTTTTGGGTGTTCTGATTAACGCTGTCGTGTCAGATTTTAAATACAAAAATCGCTAAATGGTTTTCGTAAAAATCGGGGGTATAACAAAATCGCAGCCGTCCCTGGATTTGCATTTTGAAACTGGCAGGAAGGTCAAAAGACGCGGTTTTTGAAGGCCTTTCAAACACCAACAAAAAAAATTTAGGCGATTATCTCCAAAAATGAAGATTTTACGGATTTGTACAGTTTTAAAGTTGGACACCCTGAATACAGTGTGTACCCGGATAAGTGAGACGTCTCTTGTAAAAGACAAAAAATATCCAGTTGAAATTTGAGCTTTTGGGGATCAGCCCTGATTGGTTTGAAAGTAATTTTTGACATAATTTTAGTTTCGAAAAATCAAGTATGCCTTGGTTATTTCGAAAAAAACAGTTTTTTACACTAGTAAACTGCCTTTCCTATAGGAGTTACGGAAAAATGTTATCAAGAAAAGTTGTTCAGAATGAAAAACTGCGTAATCGTACAAAATTTAAAAATTCTAGGCCTACTTGGATTTTTTGTTCTTTTTTACTAGGAAAGTGCGAAAAAGTGTCCTTTTGGTAAAAGATAATACAAAATGTTACTAGGAAAAATTGCTAAGAGTACAAAAATGTATATAAGACAGCAAAATTTAAATTCAAAAGGGCACTTTTCACCTTTTTGGAAACCTACTAGTTTTTCATTGTGAACAACTTTTCTTGATAACATTTTGCCGTAACTCCTACAGGAAAGTCACTTTACTAGTGAAGAAAACAGTTTTTTCGAATAATATCCAAGGCATATTTGATTTTTCAGAACTAAAATTATGTCACGAATTACCTACTTTCAAACAAAGCAGGCATGATCCTCAAAAGCTCAAAATTCCACTCGATTTTTTTGTCTTTTACAAGAAAAGTTTGTGCGCGCTTTCCACGTGAGGCAGTGACGTCAACAGAAAGTTATTTGAAAACTAAAAACATTGTAACCATTTTTCAACGGAAACACTGAAGAAAAATCGCAGTAGCCATGAAAACAAGATTTATTCCTTTGATAACATGCGCAGCCCAAGTTCAAGGAAATAGTTATAGTCTATACATTTAACGATTAATAAATAAACTAGAAATAGATCTACTAAACAAGTTTATATTTATGATGTTTCATTGGACAACCTTTTCAGGGCGTAAAATAGCACATTAATTGGCCGTAGAAAACAAAATTGTATTTCCTTAAGTAAACATGATAAAATAAATTTCAGTTGTCGTATGGCCTACACACAAGCCGGCCCAAACGGTTATGTAATTTATGTCTCAATAATTATAGAAACCCACTCGTAAAATATTGTTTTAATTCCCACCCAAATATTTTGAAAAAGGTTTTGAGCACCCATAATGTCGGCTGCTATTTTGTGATAGCTAACACTAAATTCAGACTGGGGTAGGTATAAAGGTGTGAATCTGTCAAACGATATTTTCGATATTTAAATAGACCAACAAATTCACAATAGTGTACCTACCTGTTCTTCAGTGGCGGAGCCAGCATTTAGGGCGGGGGGGGGGCATATTTTCCGAAATCTTTTCTTTGTGAAATATTGTCGTCTACTGTGTTTAGTTGGATTGAAATAGGTAAACAAAAATTAGAAAAATCCACAGAAATACAAATGCCATTCATAAACTTTGCAGCAAATGAGAAAAATTTTTATTATATTAGATTTTTTGAAAATCTGATTTTGGGCTACGTTGGTGCATGTTTTGGGTACACTATTGCACCTGAAGAGAGTCGTGACGTTACAGCCCATGTGCCTGTCAAATATGACATTTAAAATAAAAATAAGGAAAAATGGGGTTTTATCTTGGAAATCGGTTAGTATTCGTATTGTGTTATTGTGCGTCTGTGTCAATTTTTAGAAGGATATTCGTCTTTTTCTTACTTTATAATCCAGGAATTGAATCTTAAACCATAGGATTCAATACAAAACTGTACGTTATCATTTTGCTTCACTCAATTTCAAAATATAGATGTGGCCTGTCCCAGGGCATGAACTTAGCTTAAAATTAAAGAGTCTGCACCAATATTGTGGTGTTACAAAACAACTATTTTAAAAAATCTTATTTTTCCCCCTTTTGCGTTGAAATTTATGTGTATTTGTATGGCTTAGTAAGAAAGCAACCAGTAAATAAGTGTCTTAAGTTATTTTGCGGGAAAAAATATCGTGTACTAATTTGAAGAGATATAATGAAGAAAAAAACAAATATCCTGATATCTTTCTGAAGATTGGCATGTAACACATTTTTTTTCGCCAAAGGCAACCCCAATTTTTCCCAATTTAAAGTTTTAAATGTCAAATTTGACAGGTATGGGCTGTGACGTCACGACTCTCTTTACGCGCAATATGCTCTAACATATCCTGAAATCATGTTTTCAAAAAAATCGAATAATGCAAATTGTTCCCATTTGGTGCAAACTTTATGAATAGCGCTGTATACAGGGTGTTTCTAAATTATGGTGCCAACGTATCACTGTGGCAGGTAGAAAATGTCATTTTGAACAAAAAGTTTCCTATAAACATGGGTGAAAAATTCACGATAAGAAAGTTACGGGGTGATAAATGTATAGTTTGAAAAACATCTTTATATCGCAATAACTTCTGCAGAAGTTATGAAATTTAAATGAAACTTGGTGCAGTTCTTTAGTAACTGAAGCGCAACAATTTTGTGTAAAAACAATTTATTCCCATCGCCCAGAGGTGGAGCACAATGGGTTTTATACCCATAAATTTTTGAGGTTATCTTTTTGGTCTCGTAGGTTCATCATTTTAGTGCATGTTTTTATTTTGCAACAAAAGGGTACTCTTGTTTCATAACGACAAAATCACCGTTTGCGTTGAAATCGGCAAAATGTGCCCCAAAACACCTGTTAACTTCAAAATTCGAAAAATAAAATTTTCAAATGGAAAATAATGGTACCATTTAAAGTAACAAAAAAATTCCTATAAACTATGTATCAAAAATTCTTTGCTTTCAAAATGGAACGGATTGAACTCAAAATTTTGGAATCCATGTTTCCTGAAAACCAGTGATGTTTTACTCAATCCATTAGGCATTTTTTCTTAATTTTGAACATACAATTCATCTGTAAAATATTTAAATGCGGTAGGCTATTAATTTTATTTTTCGAATTTTGGAGTTAACAGGTGTTTTGGGGCACATTTTGCCGATTTCAACGCAAACGGTTGATTTTATCGTGATGAAACAAGAGTACCCTTTTGTTGCAAAATAAAAAGATGCACTAAACTGATGAACTTGCAAGACCAAAAAGATAACCTCAAAAAAGTTAAGAGTATAAAACCCATTGTGCTACTCCTGGTTGATGGGAATAAATTGTTTTTACACAAAATTGTTGCACTTCACTTACTAAAGAACTGCACCAAGTTTCATTTAAATTGCGTAACTTCTGTGGAAGTTATTGCGATAAACATGTTTTTAAACTATATACATTTATCACCCTGTAACTTCCTTATCATGCATTTTCGGACCCATGTTTATAGAAAACTTTTTGTTCAAAATGACATTTTCTACCTGTCATATTATGTTGGCACCAGAATTTAGAAACACCCTGTATATTATTTATTAAAAAATAATGCCTACACAAAAGTTCATGCTATTTTTTGGTTTAAAGTTTAAAATAAAAGTAACACCTGTCACATGTAAAAAAAAACAAAAAAAAATGTTTTTTAATATAGGTAATACGTTTTTAAAATACTGACTAAAAAAACGTGGGGCGTATTCAATAGATAATAATAATTATTGATGCATGCACTCAAGTCACTAACAATAATTGTACCTATTGCACTGCAAATCATATTTTTCAATTACAGCTACTTTTCTACACTCCTTACTACAAGTATTATCTATTGCACGCGCCCCATCTTAATGTGGCTAGGACAAAATTATTTTATACTTTTTAGTCGCCCCCCTCGTCCCCATCTAGCTACGCCACTGTTGTTCTTTCTTAATTTAAGTTCACTTACCAGGCTTAGTCTTATTCTCTTCCTTCTCCTCCACCTTCTCCTCCACGTTCTCAACACATTCCAACTGGTTATCAACCTCGTCCGAATTTTTGTTCGCGAGCTTATTCCTGAGCTCCTCCGCAGCTTTCTCTTCCTCCATTTTCCTCTGGATGACCGGAGACCCGATCTTGAAGTCTTTTCCGCTGCTGCATTTGGCCGACGCCAGGATATTCTTCCTGTTGATAGCCTCGACGCTAGAAGGCTTCAACACCCTGCTTTGATCTGGCGAAGGCGGCGGGGAAAACCTGGAATTGTAGCTCGACAGGCTGGAGCTCACCGCCGAGTCGTTGTCGCTTTCTAGCTCCAGTTTTTCCGAATGGCACTTTCTAACGGTGTTCGCGTATTCGAAACTGCAGTCTGATTTGGTAGGCGAAGCGATGCTTTCCAGAGACCTTGGGGGGTTCAGTTCGTCTTCAGTCAGCTTGCTGATTGGCTTCAGGTTGAAGTAATCACCGTTGCACGCGTCGCTCTTCTTAGGATACACTTGCAAGCTCTTCCTTTTGAAAGCTGGTGAATACTTTGGGATCGCCAGGGAAGACCATGTAGGAGGTATAACTATAGGTTTGATAGGATCTTTCTTAAGCGTATAAAGAATTTTTTTATTATTTTCTAGTGTATGTACTGGCATGTTAGCTGTAGAACAGCTTTTAATTTCTGGTATGGCGATACTAGCGGCTGCGACCTCCGATTCATTTTGTTCGGGGATAACTAAACCTTTCAACTTCGAAAATCCCTTCCTCCTGTTTTCAACTATAGAATACCAGGTACTGTTCTTTTCTTTTGAGAAAGCCGACATGTCGATGAGACTCTGAGATCTGGTGTGTAAGTTTGACTTGGAGGGATTGCCCGATTTGGCTTCCTCGTCAGATTCGTACATCTTGGAACAAAGGTCGCTGTTTGACGAACTCATGACTTTATCCCGTATGGATATATTTGATATGTTAAGGAGTGTTGGTGGCTCGGCCTTAACGAAGCTCTCTGGTATCTCCAATTGTACGTTTTCGAATTTTGGAGGAGAGTATATTTGAGTGACAGGTTTTATACTGCTTTCTATGAAGTCTGGAAACTCGTGACCATCAGGAGGTTGTCTTGGAGTGCTTGGAGGAATTTTCGAAAATTCATCGATATCTGGAATAGATAATTAAATGTCCAGGTTATTAATGGCGTATACAAAGTGTTCTTTCAGTACATTTTGTGGGTTTAAGCCTTCCTTGCAAAAAATTATAGGCTCATCTTGAAGTGCTCAAAAAAGGGCTTCAATATACAGGGTGGCCCACCACGAACTGCATCGATCTATATATGGAAAACTAAAAGTAGGAAAATTCTGAAAATTTGGCACCTCACCAATGCCGATGGGCGCTGCTCAACTAAAATATTTTGGTGATTCTGTCACTTCCGGTTATACCGGAAGTCGATATCAACTTTCTTATCTCAAATAGAACACCCTGTATATTATTGCATTTTTGGATTCTAGGCATCATTTTGGAACAAAAACATGCAACATGTCCTACGTCTAAATCCAACCGTTTCTGAGATATTTGCATTTTTCCGAAAAAAATTACAGATGCAGACCTAAAGTCAATTAGCAATTTATACTAGGAAACCGCGAAATTTCAAAACGAATTTTTGGCATCGTGTAACAGAAGCCCTGACCTAGTGATCTCTGCTGAGAAATAACTCCGTTCTTATACAGGGTGTTCACAAAATATGAATAAAAATTACATTCAAAATGTGCTTAAATCTCGAAATTTTCAAATTGAAACCCCCTATTTTTTTAATGCGATCTTATTCACCACTAAAAATGATGACAACTTTGTGTAAGGTTTCCTATACCTAAATGCGGTAATTTTCGATTAATTTACGAAAAACCCACTTTTCGCCCATAAAATGCGGGGTTTGCTTAACGCTTGGAAAATCATATTAGCCGTGGACGTTGAAAAGACAATCGCGGCTGAGGAAATGTCACTTGGTTTATAAATTATTGTCAACAATAATGCCGGCGCGCTTAAATTACACAAACGAAGATCATTTAAATTTGTTTATTATCTACGGAGAATGCAACAAAGTAATATCAAGAACGTGCGATACATAATCTTCGTTTGTGTAATTTAAGCGCGCCGGCATTATTGTTGACAATAATTTATAAACCAAGTGACATTTCCTCAGCCGCGATTGTCTTTTCAACGTCCACGGCTAATATGATTTTCCCCGCATTTTATGGGCGAAAAGTGGGTTTTTCGTAAATGAATCGAAAATTACTGCATTTAGGTATAGGAAACCTTACACAAAGTGGTCATCATTTTTAGTGGTGAATGAGATCGCATTAAAAAAATGGGGGTTTCCATCTGAACATTTCGAGATTTAAGCACATTTTGAATGTAATTTTTATTCATATTTTGTGTACAAGAACGGATTTATTTCTCAGCAGAGATCACTAGGTCAGGGCTTCTGTTACACGATGCCAAAAATTCGTTTTGAAATTTCGCGGTTTCCTCGTATAAATTGCTAATTGACTTTAGGTCTGCATCTGTAATTTTTTTTGGAAAAATGCAAATATCTCAAAAACGGTTGGATTTAGACATAGGACATGTTGCATGTTTTTGTTCCAAAATGATGCCTAGAATCCAAAATTGCAATAATATACAGGGTGTTCCATTTGAGATAAGAAAGTTGATATCGACTTCCGGTATAACCGGAAGTGCCAGATTCACCCAAATATTTTAGTTGAGCAGCGCCCATCGGCATTGGTGAGGTGCCAAATTTTCAGAATTTTCCTACTTTGTTTTCCATAGATCGATGCAGTTCGTGGTGGACCACCCTGTATAGGGTGTTCGGTAATGATGTGAAAATATTTGGAGAAAGTATTCTACAGGTGGTTTTATTAGAGGACAACAAATTTTGTTTTTTTAAACGGTTCAATCTTCAAAGTTGAATTTTGGGATACGTTACCAGCAAAGTTGGAAAACAAAAATAACATCTGCCTACTATGTTTTTACGTAATCGTGAGTGTCAATAACTGTTATGTAAATGCGGAACAAAAAAGTATCATTATTTTATTCCGATTAAAATATTAAGTTAATGAAAAAATCTCAAGATCAATATCTAAATTAATGTATCAAAAAATTCAAGTTCTGAGGAAAATATGTTTTGATAGTGTCTGCAATTAATTATGCGTTGGAACTGTAACTAAAATTTGCCAAATGCATATCAATATGCAAGGTTATTCGGGTACTTGATTTCTGTAACCTCCAATAAAATAATATAAATGGAAGATTAAAGATAATATTTATGATGCAAGTAGAAATTTTTAATGAAACAAATTCCCGAGGTGGGCGTCTAGAAGGAAACAAGGACAGTCGTTTGGTTACGCAAAAAATGTATATCGCATTAGAATTAAGAAAACATGAAAATCATGTTATAAAAATAGAAGTCCTAAATGAATCAGAGCCGTATTCAAAATATTATTAATTGTTGCATTGTTACAGTCGAAATCCAAAATAACAGTTATCCTGCTCGAGATTATCTCATCGCTTCTAGATTTGAAGCTAATATAAGTGGCCATTGTTTAAGGAAAACATACCTATATGGGCTACTTCTACCAAATATAGGTTACACTGGATTTATCTTCAAGCTTAGTTCATTAGACCGAGGGGCATTTGAAAAATATTTACACACGGGATAAAAATATAAATACCTGAAAACTCATTCAATGAACTAATGTTAGAAGAATCCCCATTTTGATAAAAAAAAGAACACTGTATACCTAAATATAAACACTAATAAAACTTTGTAATCTAAGTAATCTCATCAAACTCACCACACCTATTACAACTTAGACACATAGTATCTACACTTATTCGCAACTAAACCTATTAAAATAAAATTTAAACAATCCAGAATCAATGAAAAAAAACGTAGATACGATTCGCATTTATCAATAAAGGAAGCTAATAATTGTTTACGATTATTATTGTTGCTATTTCAATTTCCTAATCATTTAAGACGCACGGATAATGATAACGACTTCTCGCAAATATAAAGAAATTTTGTGTAAACTGGCACCAAGTAGGTACCTACAAAAGATGGCACATTTAGAAAATCACTGCACTATGTTATTGAAGTAATCCAACCGTAAATCAGTTTATCACTTTCTTTTGTTTCTAAATCTTTTTAAGACAAAAGAAACTGCAGGAATTTTGAATGAGTAAAATCTTTGTTACATAACGGTCATTATTGATTCTTCAAAAGGCACGTAATGGAGAACTTCAAAAACAAGGCAAAGGCGTCAGCCAGTTGCAGTTCTTAAAATACTTCAGATGAATATTGAACTAAAGTGATAAGAGCCCAAGATTTATTAAAATAACTGACCTATATGCTTGGAGTATTGACAAAATAACTTTATTTCTACAAGTGAAATCATTACGCAAATTTAACGTAGTTTTGTAAATAGATTCATGTGTTCATAACTTCCGTTTCAAATATATCATGCTGAAATGTGAAGGTAAAAAAGAATAAAAACGCAAGAAATATGGTCTTATATGTTGTATATAAAACTAAACGGTCTTGCAGAGGGTGACCTATAGGCGATGCCCCGATGCATTGAATAAGGAATTCGTACCTTAATCAATGCCCGATGTTTTATAAAATAAAAGAAAACGAACATAAATTATGCATCCCTTATTTAAAATACTAGTTGCTATTTGATAGATATAATTTGGGGCCTATTTGCCGCATTTTGATTTTTTTTTTGTGAAAAAATTTCGGACTGAATTTTTCGTATTGTTTTTTCTATAATCTGTTGTTTGTGCAATTTGCAAACACCCTATAAAGTCTTATCGGTTCGCGGGTTTGCCGTTATCAATAAACAAAGTCTGTTTTAAAAACGTTTCGGCCTTGTAACTGTTCTTTGCAAAAAACTCAAGAATTTCATTATTATTTATAATACTAAAAGCGTTAATGAAAATATAATTCAACACTTCCACATATCTGTTTGCTTATTTGCCTGTTTACTTGAGTCGAAAGGCGGGATATCTGAGATATTTCATTGCGTGAATATAAGTTTTGTTAAAACAAATAAAAATATTGAAAATATAGGTGCGTAGGCTGTTTAAAAAGATTCCTTTGGAGTTTTGCCAAGACATCGGCCTTCCATCCAACACGGAGTCAAAGTAGGTCACCTTCAAGTCACAGAAATTGAAAAAGCAATGCAATATGCAAAGTTTTTGTACAATACTTAATATTTCTGGAGAAAATGCAAATAGACTTTTTCTTTAAAAGATACTGCTACTACATACATTGTTAAATCATCAATTATTATTGATTGCTCTGAAGTTTCAAATGAAAAAAATGTGCCTACAAAATATAGGCAATAACTTCCTGTGTTCTGCGCTCATGTGTATTAGATTACAAATGCAAACGCAACATTTCAAAGTTGCTCTGTTCTATTCTTGGTAATGTTTAATTATTTTTTTCATTATTTTAATTTAGCTGACTTACTTCAGTTGGCTGAAACCATAGAAAATATTATTAGAATGGATTCACCAATTTCTACATCTCTAAAGGATATCAGCAGGATGATCCAAAGGATATCAGGAATTTTTTTTTTATAAAACTTGACTTACTTGCAGATTTGCATATGGTTCATCTTAAAATCATCCTGTGTGTAACAACAAAAAACCGATATCGTAATAGAAGGTGTTACCTACTTTGTATGAGATATTGTTTAATGTTTGGGGTCTCCATTGAATCATGTACGTGTCGGATACTTAGGTATTTAAAATATAAATTTGTTAGTCACTAAGATTGTTTAAATATATGATTTCATAGATGCTTTCGAATTTCCACTTATCGATATTTACGTAAGAAAATTGTTAAATACTTTAATCCAAATTTATTGATACTTTTGTTTTGAAAAATCTTCTTCGCGGAAAGGTCAAAATTGCTTATTCAAATAGCTAAATCAGAACAAATAACTTGAGGTTCCAGGGGTACCAAAAAATGCAAATCATTTTATATAGCTGCATTGCATCACGTGTTCAGTTAAAAATGTGCGTTATTGTTTGCTCAGATTTACAAAGATTGATTCGTATTAATGACTAGTGTCAACAGAAATTTATTTACCTGTACCATGGAGCGAAGCATTTATAATCCACATAAGCTGGTAGGAGTCTACTTGTCTGTACTTACCTTACACTGAATGTTTGATGCTTCAATTGTTCAAAATAGATAGAAATATAAACTATCCTTGTTTTCAATTGTATAGAAAATATTAAACAGTACAATAAAATATACAGTGTATTACACAAAGTATCTAGATTAATCCATTGCAGACAAATTATTAATTCTCTGCCCTAAAATAAAATAACTTCTCGTATGCCTTTTTTAATGAAGCCGCCTGTATCTCAAAATACATTGTTAACTCATCCTGTGCTTAAATTTATATCTACAGGGTGAGTCCATTTCGTGTACCACGACTTTAATGATGGATAGAAAATGTCATTTTTAAACGAAAATTTCATATAAAATAAATTTAAAAATGAACATCACTCAGAAATAGTTAACAAGCATTCAAAGTAAATACCTCAGAAGCAACCGAATGCTTGTGCGGGGAGGGGGGCAATTACTATTTTTTGTCTTCGTTGCCATTTGCGGCTAAGGCCGACTTTTCCCGATAGAACTAGGATAGCATTCGCTCAAGTACGACGAAAAACACTAGAAAACCGTAGTAATTCCAGTGAGTCTAGGACAATAATTAGTAAATCACACAGATAAAGTTATTAAGGAGCAATGCCGTGAATCAACTTTCCTTGTTTTGAAGTATGTATACAGGGTGATTCACTTTTATTCTAGGACACTTCAACAGGTAATAAAAAACCATAAAATATTACTATTTTGTGGTATAAGTTTGTATCCACATCCAATATCCAGAGACAGTTTTTGCTTAAAATAAAAAAGTTATCCAAGTGGATGAAAGATAATTCTCTACAGGGCCGTATTAGTATTTTTCTTGATCAAATGTAGTGTATACCCATATCTCCGTCACTGGCTATTTGTGAAACTTTGTATTATCAAATTTTGTGACACTTGATCAATGAATGCTGTGTATCAAATTTCGTTTGAATATCTTTAACGGTTGGAAAAATAAAAGATTAAAAGTTAAAATTTTGGGGAATTTAAACCTCCTGTGTTATACCACAAAATAGTCATAATTTATTGTTTACTAGCACATGTTGAAATGTTCTAGAATAAAACTGAATCACCGTGTATAATAAAGAAAATATGAAACAGTAGAAGAAAATATACAGGGTGTTGCAAAAAAAGGGCAAGTAACAGATTCTTTGGGCTCAAATAATGTGATTTTCGTTATAGGTACCATTTTTTATTTAGACGCCTCTATTTCAAAATAAAGTTGTTTTTAAAAAACAACATTATTTTAGCGCAAATAATCTGTGGTTAATGCATTGTCCTACATTTTTGTAACACCCTGTACAGTGTAGTCTCCTCGATAGTCTCAATTTTTAAGCAACTTTGACACTTTGACACTTTGATTGCCGATTTTTGACATTCTACGAAATGGAATGCCTTATTGGAACCCGTTATCCTATAATTCATTGATAACAACAATTTGCTTCAAAATTGAATCTCACAACATTGGTCACCTTACACGATTTTTTGCATGTCTTATTACAGACTGTGGAGGTAGAATCGCCCTGTATATAGAAATGTGAAATAGTTTAAGAAAATATACAGGGTGTTACAAAAAAGTGTAACACATCCTTTGGGCTCAAATAATGTGATTTTCGTTATAAGTACCATTTTTGTGTTTTTTTTTATTAAAACCTCTTCTTAAAATACAGGGTGATAAAGGTGATTTAAAAAACAACTTTTATTATTATTGCATGTGTTTTTAAATATATACAGAGTGAGTTAAACTTTTGTACGAAAACGAGATTCTATTTATTCTTGGTAGTTTTGCAAATAAAGTGAGAGCGTTGTGTGGGTCTCTCTGTTTTGTACAACCAGAGGAAAATACTGCATTATTTTCTGTTGAAACTGATTTCAACATCCTTTTTTTAAATAGAGTCGTCTCCATAAAAAAAATGGCATAAAAAAGAACATTATTTTATCCCAAATAATCTGTGGTCAATCGATTCTCCTACTTTTTTGTAACACCCTGTACAGTATAGTCTCATTTCTTCAGGCAACTTTAATTCTTTAATTGCCGATTTTTGACAATAATCTACGAAATGAAATGCCTTATTGGCTTCCGTTATGTTATAATTTTTAACAAAAATTTGCTTCAAAATTGAATGTCATAACATTTAATATATGATCGTTTCTCGGTCACTAGATTTAGAATTTCCTTGACAGGTTCTCGCAAAAAGACCAATTTCATAATATATATATATATATATATATATATATATATATATATATAATAACATTTAACATTGGTCGACATCTTACTCGATTTTTTACACGTCTTATTACAGACTGTGGAGGTAGAATCACCCTGTATAGAGAAAATATGAAACAGTATAAGAAAATATATAGGGTGTTACAAAAAAGTGTAACATATTCTTTGGGGCTCAAATAATGTGATTTTCGTTATACAATTTTTGGTTTAGACGCCTCTACTTCAAAATACAGGGTGTTAAAGTTAAATCAAACATTCAATATTGGTCAACATCTTATTCGATTTTTGCACGTCTTATTACTGACTGTGGAGGTAGAATCACCCTGCACATAGAAAGTATGAAACAGCATAAGAAAATATACAGGGTGTTACAAAAAAGTGTAGCACATTCTTTAGGCTCAATAGCTTTATCCGTGTGATTTACTAATTGTCCTACACTCACTGGGATTACTACGGTTTTCTAGGGTTTTCCGTAGTACTTGAGCGAATGCTATCCTAGTTCTATCGGGAAAAAAGTCGGCCCTAGCCGCAAATGGCAACGAAGACAAAATAATAGCAATTGCCCCCTCCCCCGCACAAGCAAGAGGTTGCTTCTGGGGTACTCCTAGTTTGGAATATTGTGAGGGTGAGAATTATTATTATTATTATTATAAATAATGCGATTTTCGTTATACCATTTTTGATTTAGACGCCTCTTCTTCAAAATACAGGGTGATAAAGTTGATTAAAAAACACTTTTATTATTAATGCGTGTGTAAATATACAGGGTGTTACAAAAAAGTGTATCACATTCATTGGGCTCAAATAATGTTATTTTCGTTATACCATTTTTGATTTAGACGCCTCCTCTTCAAAATACAGGGTGATAAAGTTGATTTAAAAAACTACTTTTATAATTAATGCATGTGTTTTTAAATATACAGGGTGACTCAGTTTTTTGTACGACATTTTGAATGGCATTTTAAAACGAGGTTTTATTTATTCTTATAAGGGGTTTTATTTATTCTTGGCAGTTTTCGAATTAGAGTGAGAAGGATTCAACAGAAAATAGTGCAGTATTTTCCTCTGGTTGCACAAAAATGTGTATTATTATTTTAGTTATAAAGGGAAAGACAGTGGGGGCACTGTTTAACATAATTAATTTTGATCGATTGTTTACACCACATTTTTTGTAAAAAAATAATATTTTTTGTGGTACCTCTATTTATAACTAAAATAGTAATACACATTTTTGTGCAACCGGAGGAAAATACAGCACTATTTTCTGTTGAACCTGATTTTAATATCTTGTTTTTTTTTTTAAATAGATGCGTGTACATAAAAAATGGCATAAAAAATAACATTATTTTAGCCCACATAATCTGTAGTCAATCGATTCTTCTACTTTTTTGTAACACCCTGTACAGTATAGTCTCAATTTTTCAGGCAATTTTGATACTTTGATTGCCGATTTTTGACAATTTACGAAATGAAATGCCTTATTGGAACCCGTTATGCTACAATTTCAACAATTTGCTTCAAAATTGAATCTCAAAACATTGGTCAACACCTTACTGGATTTTTTGCACGTCTTATTACTGACTGTGGAGGTGGAATCACCCTGTACATAGGAAGTATGAAACAGTATAAGAAAATATACAGGGTGTTACAAAAAAGTGTATCACATTCATTGGGCTCAAATAATACCATTCCTGATTTAGCCGTCTCTTCTTCAAAATACAGGGTCATACAATTGATTTAAAAAAAACCACTTTTATTATTAATGCATGTGTTTTTAAATATATACAGGGTGACTCCGTTTGACATTTTGAATGGCATTTTAAAACGAGGCACTGTTTAACATAATTAATTTTGATCGATTGTATAAATATATTCCTTGGTTTACACCGCATTTTTTGTAAAAAATAATATTTTTTGTGGTTTTTCTCTTTATAACTAAAATAATAATACACAATTTTGTGCAACCAGAGGAAAATACAGCACTATTTTCTGTTGAACCTGATTTTAATATCCTGTTTTTTTTTATTAGAGGCGTGTACACAAAAAATGGTAGGTATAAGAAAATAACATGATTTTAGCCCAAATAATCTGTGGTCAATTGATTCTCCTACTTTTTTGTAACACCCTGTACAGTAGAGTCTCAATCTTCAAGCAACTTTGACGCTTTGATTGCCGATTTTTGACAATTTACGAAATGAAATGCCTTATTGGAACCGGTTATGCTACAATTAATTTATAACAACAATTTGCTTCAAAATTGAATCTCAAAACATTGGTCAACACCTTACTGGATTTTTTGCACGTCTTATTACTGACTGTGGAGGTATAATCACCCTGTACATAGGAAGTATGAAACAGTATAAGAAAATATACAGGGTGTTACAAAAAAGTGTATGACATTCATTGGGCTCAAATAATACCATTTTTGATTTAGACGCCTCTTCTTCAAAATACAGGGCCATACAGTTGATTTAAAAAACCACTTTTATTATTAATGCATGTGTTTTTAAATATATTATACAGGGTGACTCAGTTTTTGTATGACATTTTGAATGGCATTTTAAAACGAGGCACTGTTTAATATAATTAATTTTGATCGACTGTATAAATATTCCTTGGTTTACACCGCATTTTTTGTAAAAAATAATTTTTTTTTGTGGTTTTTCTCTTTATAACTAAAATAATAATACACATTTTTGTGCAACCAGAGGAAAATACTGCACTATTTTCTGTTGAACCTGATTTTAATATCCTGTTTTTTCTTAATAGAGGCGTGTACACAAAAAATGGCATAAGAAAATAACATGATTTTAGCCCAAATAATCTGTGGTCAATTGATTCTCCTACTTTTTTGTAACACCCTGTCTCAATCTTCAAACAACTTTGACGCTTTGATTGCCGATTTTTGACAATTTACGATATTGGAACCCGTTCTGCTATAATTTGCTGAATATGACAACATTTGTCAACATCTTACTCGATTTTTTGCACGTCTTATTACGGACCGTGAAGGTAAAAAAAAACGTTTTTTGTTGGATTAACTAAATAGGTAGGTAGTAAAACAAGTTACATTCAACAAAATATTATTCCAAATAGGGCGGATTAAACAAAAACAACCAAAATAAGAGGTGTTTGTTTTTCCTGCAGGGTCCGTCAGTTGACAATACAAAAGGATAGGTATGTACTTATAGTTTATCCCCGCGGTGAAAGTTCAAAGGATAGTGGATTCACCACGAAGAATCTCCCGCGATGGAGAACTTTCATTCAACTTCTACAAACCTCGAACCTCGAAAAACCCGCTTCCTCTCGGTACCCGCAAAAAACGTTCTAAAAATAGCCGGCGCCGGTGCCGGTTCTTTTTCGCGATCCTCCGTTTCCCTTTTTCCGCGGACGACGTTTCTTTGTTCGGGATGGCCGATGCTTACCACGGAAACTGCAGCACACTTCGCGACGGGTCGCGTATCACGTCGCGTCGCCACCACCGGACAGCACCAGCCGGACGCGGTCGCAGATGCGGACTAAATGGCGGTACCCGAGCACCCGGTGCCGGAGGAACCTACGCAATGCGGCCGGTACCAGACGGACGCGCGCGCTGCCGCCGATCCCGCAGATAATAGTAATTGGCGCCCCCACCCCCGCTTTGCGCGCGGCACCACCGGCCGCCCATAAAATCGCGGTAGAAACATCTTTTTCGAATTTTTTTTTTTTCAAATTCGATTTGGAAACGTCACTTTCCGCGACAAATGCCAAATTTGACAGTTGGCCACAACTGTTAATGTCGTTCTTGCTCTAATTTGAAGCAAAAACTGTCCCCGATATCAAATTTTAACCAAAGCTACTTTAAAAAAAATCCATATAGTGCGGACTGGTGACACTGAATGATGACATACGTTAATTTTGTTCATCTATTTAACTTTTGTCAACGAACCTCCTAAATAAAGCCGGACCGCTATTCCCATATATCAAGGATGTCTGGCACATATACGTAATACATCAGGGTGAGTTTTTTCGATGACCACTATGGGATGTCGGAAACTAGCAGAGCTAGAACAAAGGTTTTGAATGCTCAATCTAATGCCCATTTTGGATTTTTAAAAAAGTTCGTGGCTCACTAGATATTTTGAAAAGAGTGATTTTTTGCTATTTCATCAGATCTCTGTAGCTCCGTCATTTCTGATTATACAGAAAAACTGTGGAGACAAAAATTGTAGAGAATTTTGGGCTTAATAAGATAATCTGATACAATTTTTTATGTTGTTTGTGATTTTTGAGATATGACATAAATTGATAAACTTGTGTTTTTTAAATGTAAATCATAGTTGGCTGTGGCCTTATCAAATCGGACATTTTTTGAGCTTTCCAAAGATATAATACTCGGCATAGTTATTATAAAAAATAAAAGAGCTATGGCTAATTTTCAATTTTTTTTTTAATTTTCATGGAATATTTTCATAATTACGTTCTATTTTATAGAAAAATTAAAAAAATATTTGAAACTTTCTAATAATTTGTTTTTAGCTGGTAACAAAATGTAACAAAATAAAACAAAAATAAAAAAACTGAAATTCAAATTATTATTATTTTAAAGGTGTTCAAACAATCCACCATTATTATTTGTGCAAATATTGCATCTTTTTAAAACTGAATTTGTCGCCTTTCTTAGAGAGCGTCTGTCAATACTAGCAATTGCTTCTAAAACAGCTGCTCTTAATTCAACAATTGTCTCATACTTTATTTTGTACTGTTCCCCACAAAAAGAAATCCAAAACTGACAAATCGGGGGATCGGGGCTGCCAGGAAATAGGTCTATTTCTTTCTATCCAACTATTTGGATAGAGCTGATCAAGGTAATTTCTTACGGGCAAATAATTATGTGGTGGAGCTCCATCATGATAATTTTTGTTTTATTTTGTTACATTTTGTTACCGGCTAAAAATAAAATATTTGAAAGTTTAAAGTATGTTTTATTGTAAAATAGAACGTAATTATGAAAATATTCCATGGCTTAAAAAAATCGGAAAGCCATAGCTCTTTTATTTTTTATAATAACTATGCCCTATGCCGAGTACCGATTATATCTTTGGGATGCTCAAAAAATGGACAACTATAATTTACATTTAAAAAAACAGAAGTTTATGTCACATCTCAAAAATCACAAACAACATAAAAAAATGGATTAGATTAGGTATCTTATTAAGCCCAAAATTATCTACAATTTTTGCCTCTACAGTTTTTCTGTATAATCAGAAATAACGGAGCTACAGAGATCTGATGAAATAGAAAAAAATCACTCTATTCAAAATATCTACTGAGCCATGAACTTTTTAAAAATCCAAAAGGGACATTAGATTGAGCATTCAAAACTGCAATTCTTTCCCCATTTAACTTTTGTTCTAGCTCTGCTAGTTTCCGAGATCCCCCTAGTGGTCATCGAAAAAACTCACTCTTTATATATATATATACGGCCGCCATATTGTGCTGACAATAGAGAGGAAGCCAATATAAGAAAGCTGCGTTTTTGGCGGACTATTTGCAATAAAGTGAAAAGGACGAAGGAGAAGACTTATACCTAAATAATAACAATAAGAGAAACCCTAGAAATCAGCAAAACGCGGCTGCCAAAACACAGCCTTCAACGCCCTCTGGCGGTCGGACAAAGATTGGTGGAGAGGGAAGCCCCAATGGCGATCCAGCTTTATTTGGGAAATCCCCAGATCTGGGGAAATTTCCCCCGACCTGGCAACCCTGGCTGTTCTGAAATTCTAGGGTAAAGCCATCTACCTACAGGGTGACCCACCCAAGCTTAACATGTTTTTTTATTTATAAAGGGTGTTCCGTAATGATGTGCAATCTTTGGAGTGGTTTTAAGGGGGGTCTATCATATAAAAGTTTTCGACCCTGTAGTTATTCTTGAAATGTGGGACACTTTACCAACTAGTTGGAAGACACTTTACGGTAGATAATTTTTTGGACCATATCCATCCTAAGGGTAAATATCCGAACATCTTTTTGTCTTTTTTTACGGAACTTATTATTATTTGTATGTTGGTTTATCTGAAAATAAAATACCTATTCTGTAGACCGATCAATATTTAGAATTTTTTTTATTCTTGTCCTTTTTTCATTAATTTAATAGTTTTCCTGGAAAAAAATAAAATTACCTTTTGTTCCTTATTTTAATATATGTACAGGGTGTCCCATTTTGGGTGTTTTTGGGTGTTTTTCTTAAAAATCTCGGTTATTATTAAAGCTAGAGGGTTGCGGTTTTCACGTCACTGTACTACTTTTTTGAGAGGAATTTGGTGGACCAATCAGATTTTAGATAAGTTTTATAGTTTCCGCGCATTGGCGCCGGACTGAAATTTTCGTTTCTTGGTAGCGTTAATAGTTTTTGAGATATGAACCAACGTTATATTTTTTTAAATGGGAACCATAGTTCATATCTCAAAACCTATTAACCTATTAACGCTACCAAAAACTAATTATTCCATTCGATTCTAAGCCAAAAAATCTATAAAAATAGTTGATTAAATTTGTCGATATATATATATAAGTTGTAGCCAGGAGAGAGGTTTCCAAAAAATCGAAAATTTCCAATCCTGCTCCAATGCGCGGAAACTATAAAACTTATCTAAAATCTGATTGGTCCACCAAATTCCTCTCAAAAAAGTAGTACAGTGACGTGAAAACCGCAACCCTCTAGCTTTAATAATAACCGAGATTTTTGAGAAAACACCCAAAATGGGACACCCTGTACAGTGTAGTGTGTTTCACTTCAAGTCGAGACCATTCATTATTTTTTTACGGGTTGACTGATTTTTAAAAACTTTTTTTAAAAATATAGTGCTCCGAAAGATCTACATTTTGACACTATTTTTTTTTAGGAAAAAAATGAATAGCACAGTCGTATTGACCATACCCGAAAACCCCACATATCAAGATTTCACGGTCCTAATTTATACAGGGCGTTCACAAAATAGCTTCAAAATACGGGTTTTCGGAGTACCTACCCTGTACAAACACCGAGAGATATTTTAAAATTATTTCTTTGCGGTTTGATTAGGGCTCACATAAGCCATCAATTCCCACGATTCCATGGCTTGCCTTAATCGAAAAAAATCGATTTTTCTCTTGGTGTTTTTTTACATTTTTTCTACAATTTTAACTAATGCATATTAAAAAACATAAACAAAATTAAATTTTAGAAAGTATTTTCAATAAAGAGCACCCTGGATACGTGGATACCAATCAATTTTTAAATTTTTTCAAATAAAAAAATGGTGATTTTTCTTGTTATCATCTGTGGTTATAGTAAACCATTTTTAATTACTTCTACTGCTCTACTCACTTATTACTGAATAAAGTGCCCAATAAACCCAAAACTGTAAAATTGTAGGAAACAATAGCGAAACGAGTTGGCTGCAAACTGGCAAACGATTCGAGTAGACATACATATCCCAAGCAGCATTAAAGTTGCGGTAACTGAGACGGGAACTTTGAATAAGTAGTTATTACGTAATTATTACTTAAAAATAGACTAATTAGTTTTTATTACTTATATTGAGAAAGTATGAGTAATTACGTAGTAATTATTACTACAAGTTGGAACTTTATGGTTTTAGTACTTGTAAGTAGTTTTTGAAGTATCTGGAACGGAATTGTTACTATGCAAAATTACGTTAAAGTCACGTTAACTCTAAAGTTATATTCAATGGTCACAATTACTTTGTTGTGTTACTTGTTTATCACTTTAAAGTTTTCATTACTTTATGGTAACGGTGAAAGTAACTTCTACATCTTGGCGACTTTAGAAATACCTCCAAAGTTACGGAACTATATAGTCATATTTAAAGTGAAATTAACTTTCCCGCTACTCGAGAAAACTACTGTATGGTAAGTTTTACTTCCCACTCCATTTTAAAATTACTAGAAAGTTCCAATTACTACAAAAAATACTTTAAAGTAACTGTCACTTCTATAGGGACCAAAATGGAAACTACATTTAGTTCCTTACAATCGTTTGAAGGATTGGGTCGTTTTTGCGAAGTGACACATTCACATTTTATAGAAAATTAAAGCAGCAGTTGGATGAAACGAATCGAAACACGAGCACTTGTCTTCAATACAAAATTACAAAACGCTTCTCTTGAGTGGCTACAATTTTAAATATCAACATTTCGAAATAATAGCACAAAACATACCGGCTGAAAATAACACTCTCATATAAAAATTATAGGTTAAAGTTCCAAATGAGACCTAGTAGTAGCATTCGGAACTTAAACGAGGCTTCTGGAACTTTGAAGTTCTCTTGTAGTAATTGAGACTTTAGAGTTTAAAATATCTAAAACTAATTTTCGTCTTAAAGGTAGGAATTACCTTAAAGTGAAAAAAGTCTAGTTGCCGTTACTACCAGTTAAGTGGCAAAGCCTTCAAACACCCATTTTAAGGTAAATAATACTTAAAAGTAATTACTGAAAATTACGCCATATTTTCTTATAAAATGATAGACGCCATTAATATCAAATGTCAATTTCCAAATAGTTCTTTCTTCAAAATTGTCCCAAAAAAGAGAAAATTGAGCAAAAATGAACTCGTATAATTTATAGAAATATTAAAAAAGCATTTTTCAGCATTTTTAGATAATTTCGCACATTTTCCTAATTTATCCTCCCGATAAAACTGTTAAAACATGCATTTTGAGAGGGCGCGTTGTTACTTTTCAATCTATCAACGTCATATTTGACAGAAAATTTTCAATCATTTTAGTTTCTTGAATCTAGCAACGAGAAATAAAGCAGCAAATTAATACCTTTCTTATACCTATACCATTATTCATAGATATAAGTTAAAAATAAATATTAGGTACTTCCATTTTCCACGGTTATTGAAAAATGACGGAAGATGCTGGGCTAGAATACTTTTTAATTATTTAGACAAAGACAAAGCGAGGACGCGAATGTAAAGAAGCAAACAAATCCAACAAAGTAGCGGTGACCACGCTGCTACGTCTCCACCACGTTGCCGGAACGTAAGCGCGTCGTAGCGGTGTAAGTTGCTAGGTGGTCGCCGTTACGTATCTATCACCCTCAAAATGTTCCCCATTTTGGTCGCAGGAACGTAAGAGGAACGTAGTAATTACGTTCCTATCAGTAGTAATCACAACTTTAAAGTTGCAAACAAAAGTCGCCGGAACGTAACGGCGACTAAAAATTCTGCTTGGGATAACACATAGGTATATATCATTTGACTCGCAATTTCATGTAGGTTTCAAATATCCAATAATATACAGGGTAATCCATTAAAAAACATATGTTTTGTCTATATCTGAAAAATGCGACATTCAATTGTTTTTTTCTGATAAGTGCATTGAGGTCACAAGAAAATTTCCTACAACTTTCATGTTTATAATTTTTTTCTAGGTCCAAAATTTAATCTTTAAATAATACTCTGTTCGTCCAAAGAAGTCACGTGACTCAACTCTCCAATGAGAGCACAAGACGTATATACCGACTTTTATATACGTCGGACGTATAAATAGCCACTGCCTTTTAATGAAGTTATTGACACTCACGACTGCGTAAAAATATAGTAGGCGGGTGTCATTTTTTGTAACTTTCGTATTTTACTGTTTTCGAGCGAATTTAAATAAACAAATTTGAACCGCTCTGGGGCAATCATCTCTGCTTCAAAAAATGAGACCGTTAAACATCGTGGCGTCATTATTTGACATAGGTACCTATGTCAAAAAGTCATTGAATTAAATAAATGGCCAAAATAGACCTTATTTCTTGAAAAAAGTTGCTTGGAATTGTTTGATTTTATTTTTTAAAATTCTAAAAACCAATAAATAAATTTCATTTCTTTAGATTGACTTATGAAGTTATAATAAAAACAGTTGTGTAATAAATAAAATCATCTAACATAAAAAAAATGGCAACGATTGTTCAGAAATCAGAAAATCGTCCAAAATTGTTTTTCTTGAAACTAGCCGATTACTACCCACTACACTACCAAAGTTTACAGAATAAAATTTCTGTAAACTTTGACACTACTAACTAAAAAATATCACGTTTAGATGACAGACAAGCAATTCTAAAGTCAATCTAAAAATGAAAACTTATTTTTGACAGGTATGTCAAATGACGTTTTCTAGTAAAAAATGACGAAAACCAATTTGCGTTTTTTTTATTTAAAATTTACTACAAAGTTAATTAGGACACCCCAAAACACCAACGATCGGTGAGCAAAAATATACAGGGTATTTTTCTCTGGGCCATCTCAAAATGCTGAAATTTTATGAAACTTTATATGGATTAAGAGTGCTCTGGAATCATTGAAAAAATATTAATAAACGCAAAAGTAATTTATTTCTTTACAAAATGCCAACCAACAAATAAAAAACAATTTAAATTATTAGACCTTTCTCGATAAATTCACTGTGTAAAATGATACATTTTCTGTGCATTTCCTGTTGTGGCACACCAGCCACCTTCACTGATATGGACTTACTGACTCTCAGGCCTATTTTCTATTGGATCGTTACACACCAACATTTTGAGTGGTCCTGTTGACCATACAACTGTTAAGTGAATTTTGCTCGACTTTGACAACCCGCAGAAAGGAACTCTAGGGTGCCCTGGCCCCTGATTAACACTGAGGTGTCAGATTTTAAACAAAAAATCGCTAAATGGTTTTCGACATTTTTTACTAGAAAAAAAATCCTCCATCTTATTCATCTTGGAACATATCAATCAAATCAGGTGTGCCATGAATGTCATGAAAACAAAAACGACAGCGTCATCATATTTGACAGTTACCTAGGGGGGGTAATGTAAAATCCATGGTTTAGGCAGGGTACTCTGGAAATCAAATTTTTTGTGAATAACTTAATTGGTATTTTGTACTAAAGGTTTTGAGCTATGGCCAATTCGATGGCATTATCCATTTTATTCTTAAAATTCTAGCCATGGAATAACATCCAAGATTTCTAGAGTGTTCACAAGCAAACACGGGCAAAATGTATAAGCAGCACTAGAAAATTAAGTTTGATTTTTCAAAAATTACGTTACAAGTGGACGCATTTCACGGATATTTTGGTACAAACGTACCTACCCCAAAATGTAACCGCATTTTTTATTAAAAAATAGCCCCCTATTACTTTTTTTTTTTTCGATATTGTGAAAAATTAGGTCACTGAAGTTGCATAATCATTTAGTAGCAATAGACATGTAGGTAAGTATGTGCCAATTTGTATTATCTGCCTATTTGTCATATAATTAGTTCACCTTTTTAGTTTATCACCAACTTGATTCATTTTTTATCTCCACCACAGCTTTAAAACGGGAAATTATAATATATATATCTACTTATAAGTCATATAATGTATGAATGATCTCGTTTTATTGCGTTTTACGGATTGATTCATAAAAATATTACCTATTAAATATTTTAAAAACTCCAACATCCTGTACACACATATCTGTATTTTTAAAATTTTGTTATTTTATTGTCGGCTCTATTTTATTTCCCATTGGATCCATGTAGAGCCAAGGATACTTTAGAAATAAATTGAAGACCCTAAAACTACTCTCTACCTACTCCATAATTACTAACCATTTTCAACTTGTTTTTCTTTAAAATTCTACAAATTTCACAAATAAGACCAGCGTCATTTAAAAGCTCTTTTATCTAGACCCGGTCAAATCCAAAAAGCTCAAAAACAAAAAATATAGTCCTTCTTCCACAGGCGTAGGTTTCCAAAATTAACCCTGGGTACTCATATTTGGGAAAACCAATTTTCGGGGCAAGTTAATATTTTTGTAAATTGGACGGGCATTTAGAAATTTTTTAGAAGAATTTTCCGGTGTCGATTTTAAGTGCTTTTCAAAAAAATGTGCTTTACGGGCATTTAGAAACTTCCAAGCTCCATTTTGATTTTCGATTTCTACGGGTCAAACTGCGTCGGATAAGCCTGTGTCCGGCCAATTTTATTTTTTTTTTGCTAAATGGTCAAATTTCAGTTTCCATAGGAGTTGACCCCCAAAAAATCTCGAAGAAATATTCGCTACGCGCGCAGGGAATTCTCCAGGGGTCTGATTTCACCGTATCTTACACATCTCGAGGCCCTGCGTCGATTGGCGCAAGGTAGAATGTTGTAGTACTAACGGTTTCGGAGCAAATTGCCTTCAAAGTAAAATCGAAAGATTTTTTTAGTTGCATGGAATAAATTAGTATGGGAGCTTTGAGTAATGGGGCTAAACAGGAACTGAACACAAAATTAAAAAACAAAATTAACTAAACAAAAAACTTAAACACATAATGATAAATACATAATGTGAAATAAAAGTGTAGGTAACCCTTAGGTACTATTTGTTAAGAGTACCTACCTATGTTATGCAACAAATTTTAGTTTTAGAAAGAATGTCTAGGGAAGTTTATAAAACGTGTTGAATACTATACTTTTACTTTCTACAGTTCTTTTCAAATTGTATGCACCATATTGGGAATTTTTTATTGAGTAACTTGTGAGGAATATAATAACTACGGCAAGAGATTGTGCTTCACTAATGACCGAAAATTTAAAAAATTACATTTTGCATAATTTGTCAAACTGTCATTTATTTTCAAAAATTACCGAAAAAGGTATTTGGGTGTATATTTTGAATATAGTTATTAAGAAAAGTAGTTTCTTATGAGATTTTAAATCAATATGCAAATTTTAAGATCAAAATTTTGTTAAAAAAATTAACCATTGTTCGCCAAAAAAATCGCAAAATGTTTCAAACTGCCAATGCAATTATTATATTGTCAAAAAGAGTCAATTGTACTATGTTTAAATCATTACATTCATTTTTACTTAATAAAACAATTATTGTGCTTCCTTATAAACTTTACTTCACTAGCTGAATTTAAATTTGATTGCCATTCTTAAAAACTAAAGTATATTAATTTGATAGATGTCATTTAGAATGAGCCTTCAATTTTAAATATACAGTGTGTCCACGGATGGACTTAACTATACTTGTAAAAATTTTAATTTTCAATTTTTCGACAAAAAGTCATTCTTGACAAAAAAAAAGTCAAGATTGGCATGGAAAAAGTTAAGTTTTATATACTGAGTGACCACAATAGAAACGTTAATTAGTATAGGAGTAAACTATACCGAGATTTTTAGAGGTAGTAAAAAAGTTATAAAGAAAATTTGTTCATCGTAGTAAGTTACTTAGGTGTACAAAATATCAAAGCGTTAGGCCTACTTTAATGTTTTTGATTTTATTATCTTTTTTTTTTTTCAAATGGTTTTCTGCAAATAGTACGACAAAACTGTATTAAGAAAACTTCCTCAGAATGGAAAACTGCACATGATGACAACATTTAACGATTCTAGGCCTACTTTGTATTTTGTAAAATATTGGAGAAAACTCAAAGCAGGCCCAGGATTGTTACAATTTTTTCATCATACAGAGTTAAATACTCTGAGTAACTTTTATTTATACAGTTTTGTCGTACTACCTACAGAAAATTATTTAATCGAAGAAAAACAAGAAAGAAAAAATCAAAGTAGGCCTAACCCTTTCAAATTTTGTACACCTAAGTAACGTGTCACTTTGAACAAATTTGCTTTATAATTTTTTTTAATATCTACAAACAGAAGTAGTTTACTCTTTTGCGAATTAACATTTCTTCAATTTTCTGGTCAGCCACTATAAGTAATGTTAACTTTTTCCATGCCAATCTTATTTTAAGAACAAGCAGACTTTTTTCGAAAAATCGAAAATAAAAATTTTTACAAGTAGGTATAGTTAGGTAAGTCCATACGTGGACACACTGTATTTATTGTGTTAATAAATATGTAACGGTGAATGTGTTAAATGAAATTGTATCTTCTAGTTATGTATGGAATTTGTATGAAGTTTACAAATATTTTATGCCGTTTAAGAAAAGTGTTTAATTTTGCTTTTGTAACAAAGGATTTTTTCGTTGATTTCAATTATATGTTCTTTAATTTACTATTACATTACTAAAATTATTGACGGTTGTGGCCGTTACAATAATTGTAGATAAAATATAACGCTTTCGTTTTAAAATGTCCATTATTTATTATAAACTTGACAAAGTTATTGTATAGTGAAACGCGCGTCAAGTTTATATTAAATATCGTGCAAATTTTAAAACAAAAGTGTTTTATATTTTATCTACATTACTATAATTATTTTAAAAAATACCGTTGTAATAAAAATTTTGGGATTGAGTCTTGGGATCCCGGGATTTCCATTTGAAAATCCCAAAACCACATATTTTTTCGGGATTTGATTCCCTATACTAAAATCGAGCAACTCTTACGCCTGGCGTAAACAAGAGCACGTGCGTTGAGATATTCACCAGGACCGCACTGAGGCACGACCTTTATTTAATTCTAGTTTTACAATTGTTTGCATCTAAATATTTCTTTAAAAAATTATTGGCTTAATTAAAATGGCTCAAAACATCGATAAAATTATTTGTGGCGGTGTATAAATAGGTGAGAACAACAAGATAAAACCGCATAACTACACTTTTGCGATCGAGTACGTCCCGGTTGCCGAGTCGGGTGAAATTTTATAGTCTATCGACCAATCGTGGAAATGTCGTTGAACACGTGGTTTTATTTACGCCAGGCGTAAGGATTGCTCATTGCTCGATTTTAGTATAGTGCTCGCGCAACCAGAGCACGCTACCTACGCCCATGCCTACTTCGATCGGCCACGACAGGCAGAAATGGCGGACGATTCGCGACCAGGCGAGCAGCGGTCGACCAGCAACGGGTCAAGGCCTCCGATCCTGTTGCCGAGAACAAGGAGGTTGGCGGGCGGTTGACTAGAGCGGTGGTTGGCCATAGCGTCATTTAATTATACGAAAACATTCATTAAGGTATTCGGATTCCTTCGATTCGATTCCTTATTCAATGACGAAAATGAAGCGTGCGTATGTGGTAGGTATATGCTTTTTATACATAACTACCTACAGTTGAAGAAAATATACACTTTTTTTTTCAGAAATTATTTTTTGATATCAATAGATACTATAGCAAAGAGTGTACAGGAATAGCTGTCGTTCAGAAATACAATTGTTAGTAAAAAATAATTATTTAAATTTTCGGTAAAATAGGTATATCGATAAATTTCATTAGAAAAATTATTCAGAATATACAGGGTGAACTTTTCTTCGATGCCCACTATGGGGATCTCGGAAACTAGCAGAGCTAGAACAAAGGTTAAATGGGGAAAGAATTGCAGTTTTGAATGCTCAATCTAATGCCCCTTTTGGATTTTTAAAAAAGTTCATGGCTCACTAGATATTTTGAAAAGGGTGATTTTTTGCTATTTCATCAGATCTCTATAGCTCCGTTAATTCTGATTATACAGAAAAACTGTAGAAACAAAAATTATAGATAATTTTGGGCTTAACAAGATAATCTGATCCAATTTTTTATGTTGTTTGTTCTTTTTGAGATATGACATAAACTTTGGTTTTTTAAAATGTAAATCATAGTTGGCTGTGACCTTATGAAATCGGCCATTTTTTGCGCTTTCCAAGAATATAATACTCGGCATAGTTATTATAAAAATGAAAATAGCTATGGCTAATTTTCTGATTTTTTTAAATTTTCACATAGTCGGCCATGAAATATTTTCATAATTACGTTCTATTTTATAAGACATACTTCAAACATTCAAATATTTTATTTTAAGCTGGTAACAAAATGTAACAAAATAAAACAAAAATTATCATGATGGAGCTCCACCACATAAATATTTGCCAGTAAGAAATTACCTAGATCAGCTCTATCCAAATAGTTGGATAGGGAGAAATAGACCAATTTCCTGGCAGCCCCGATCCCCCGATTTGTCTGTTTTGGATTTCTTTTTGTGCGGAACAGTTCAAAATAAAGAATGAGGCAATTGTTGAATTAAGAGCAGCTGTTTTAGAAGCAATTGCCAGTATTGACAGGCGCTCTCTAAGAGTGGAAACATATTCAGTTTTAAAAAGATGCAATATTTGCATAAATAATAATGGTGAATTGTTTGAACACCTTTTTTATTTTAAAAGGTGAACTTTTAAAATGATAATAATTTGAATATGAGTTTTTTATTTTTGTTTTAATTTGTTACATTTTGTTACCAACTAAAACAAAATATTAGAAAGTTTAAAGTATGTCTAATTATAAAATAGAACATAATTATGAAAATATTCCATGGCTGAAGACAATGTGAAAATTTAAAAAAAATCAGAAAATTAGCCATAACTCTTTTATTTTTTATAATAAGTATGCCGATGAGTATTATATCTTTGGAAAGCTCAAAAAATGGCCGATTTTATAAGGCCATAGCCAACTATGATTTACATTTAAAAAAACAAAAGTGTATGTCATATCTCAAAAATCACAAACAACATAAAATATTGGATAAGATTATCTTATTAAGCCCAATTTTTGTCTCCACAGTTTTTTTTGTATAATCAGAAGTAACGGAGCTACAGAGATCTTATGAAATAGCATAAAATCACTCTTTTCAAAATATCTAGTGAGCCATGAACTTTTTTTAAAAATCCAAAAGGGGCACTAGATTGAACATTCAAAACTGCAATTATTTCCCCATTTAACCTTTGTTCTAGCTCTGCTAGTTTCCGAGATCCCCATAGTGGGCATTGAAAAAAACTCACCCTGTATAATTAGGATCTTGTGCGAAATTTTAAAATAATAGGCCTAAGTAGGTATTTTGGTTTTTGTGATTTTTCGAGAGATAGTTTGGGTAAAGTGCCTTTTGCGAAAAATATATCGAAACATTTTATAAGAAAATGTTATTCAGGACTGCATCATTTTATTAGAACGAAAATCACAATGAAAGCAGGCCAATTATTTTCAAATTTCATACAAGGGCCTAATTTTATATTCTGAATAACTTGAAATTTCTAGATCTTTTTTAAAAGAAAAGGCACTTTCCTTAAACCAAAAATAACTTTTTGTCTCCTGCCAAGGCCTACTTTATTTCTGAAAAATAAAAATGCCACTCAAGTTACTTTTCTAACTAAACTAAACTGAATCCCCAAGCGTCAAATTTTAACTCTTAAGTTTTATACCACTATTCTCTTTCGCGGCTCCAACTACGAAGTAGAATATTATTTTCAATTTTCATTTTTAGCATTTTTAGATTCATCATATTTTTGTGTAGGGACAAACTCCCTTTATAAATGCCAATTGTTCTTAACAAAATTGTTCTTAACAAAAAAATAATAATTTGCATTTTTTAAGAAAATGTTTATTCTAGTTGGCCTAACCGATTTAACCTCGTTGTTTTGTTTGTGCTGGTCGGCTAGCCGCTTGTAGCGCCAAGTGTCGGCAGGAGAGGCAGAAAACGAAAGAAGTAAAATAGCTGCGAACGCCAGAGGCGTCCCACATCGACAGAGGCGAAGCAAGGGGGTACATCTTTTAAAAAACAAATCAAAATGGTTATGGAATTTTGTTCGTCATGACAAATTATTAGAACTAAAATTCAATTCAAGGAACATACCTTTTTCCTCATTTTTGTCAAAGCCTGATTGCTTGTCTGCTATAGATTCCACGATTACCAAAGGGGCATAATTATTGGATCTGGAACAGAAAAGTTATCTATAAATATGTTTTATATGCATATTTTAAATTTGCAGTGGTTCCCTAGCGCGGAAACACCCATTTTTAGTCTAATCGGAACTACTTCCGGTTTAACCGGAAGTGACATTAACTTCCTTATTTTATATCGAATCCTGCAATACCCATTTTGAGTATAATCAGATTTTCGGAATTACTTCCGGTTTAACCGGAACTACTCCCTGTTTAACCGAAAGTGACATTAACTTTCTTCGCCATTTTCGTTGTTAATTATTAAGTGTGGGAAGTATATTTTTTTTAATTTTCAGTACTATTTTAAACACAATTATTATTGAATTGTGTTACATCGATAAAAACAAATTTAATGGCGAATTCGATGATAATAATAAAAATAGGTTTCCATTTGAAAAAACTTGTGAAGGCTACACTATTAACCAGATGTTAAATTTTCAGCAATTTTCAATCAAAATTGGATAACATATGCATTTAAATTAAGAAAGTTAATATCACTTCCGGCTAAACCGGAAGTAGTCCGCGGTGGCGTCGCTCGTACCGGCGCTGACTTTTTAGACTGCATGTTTTTCTGCCTTCGATCGACCTTGGTTCGAACCGATGTCGAGGCAAGGGCATGCACATGTCTTTATAGAAAAACACCGCTATGGCCAAGAAGCGTTGGACAAATGTGGGTTCACTCTATTGCTCCTAAATAGCTTTTTCCGTGTGATTTACTAATTGTCCTACACTCACTGAGATTACTACGGTTTTCTAGGGTTTTCCGTAGTACTTGAGCGAATGCTATCCTAGTTATATCGGGAAAAAAGTCAGCCCTAGCCGCAAATGGCAACGAAGACAAAATAATAGTAATTGCCCCCCTCCCCCGCACAAGCATGTGGCTGCTTCTGGGGTACTCCTAGTTTGGAGTATTGTGAGGGTGAGAATTATTATTATTATATATTATTATTATTATTATTAGTGAGCATTTCTGTACTAGTAAACTCCTGAGAATTTCGGAAACTACTGCAACTACTGTCTGTGTCTCCTGGTAAACGTATATTTACTAACTTATATTGTATAAAAAATTGTTGAAAAAGTATTTAAAATTTTTTATATACACTACAAAAACAAACTGTTGTTTATAAAAAAAACAGTTAAAGATACAAGTAAAGATACTTTCATTCAACCATTCTCATTGCAATAAAAAGTAGTAAGTATACAAAGTTTATAATTATAAATACCAAATTATAATTCGATTTCGAACTTGCCTATAATTGCATTGAATTTCCTGTCCTCCTTCATCTTCTCTTTCCTCCCCTATAGTCGCCAAATGTGATGAAATGAGCCATTTAGAACCATAAACATCGATATTCCCAACAATATCGTCTTCTTCGAATTTCTCTGTGCAATCAAAATCAAAACGTTCGTTTTCCAGAAATTGCTTCAAAGTATCAATGTCATCCGCTTCCCTCTTGGAGGATTTTGGCACAAAATCTACTAATCTAGGTAAGGTGGCACTATTATTATTATTATTATTATTATTTTGTTGAGGAGGCGGCGGTGGTTTTGAGCGAGGTATCACCACAGGTCTCTTAGGCGGATCAATCCTTTCTTCTTTTTCTGTATTATTAATTTCTTCGCGAGATTTTGCCGTTTCGTTTCCATAGCTTAACGGCGCGTCTTGAAAACATACCGGATCGTCTTCTTCTATATAGTTCACTATGTTGTTATTCTCTTCAAAAATAGTAGGCTTCGAAATAGATTTGTTTCCCGTCAAATCCTCATCATCGAATTCGTTTATTACGTATGACAGATCAAGTTGCTTTTGGCTGGCAGTTGGAGTAGATGGCAGGCTGCCAGCAAAACTAGAAGTCGTGGTGGTAGGAAAAGAACCAAAACGATCCAGCACAGTTGAAATGGTGCTTCCGGTATCGTCGGATTCGCTCAAACTTTGAGTCGAGTCTTGAGAGAACAGGTCCACGTAGACTTCTGGGTCTGGAGGTCCGAGACTGCCGTCCGAAAATCTTCTGTCTCTTCTAGGAACGTCGGGGGAGCAGTAAGGCCTTCTGCCGCTGTTCCGCGGCGACTGCAGCCTGCTTGATTTAGTGAAGAACGATTCGTTAATGTTCTGTTTGATGGTAGGAACGATGTCGGGTTGTTCTTTGTTCTGGTTTTTCAACAGCTTCCTGTGAATCTTCCTAGGGGGCACCGGCGGAGGTTTCTTCTCCTCGGTACTGATAATGACCGGCAGATCTTCGGAAGATTTCGATTTTTGCTCGCCGTTATGTCTGACCATGAGATTTATGGCAACGCTCGAATCTTTCAGGAACCTCACGCAGTCTATCCTCGTCATGGTGTTGACCGGCATCCTATCGATTTCCAGGACTTCGTCGCCTTCGACTAGCTGGCCCCAGGAGCTCTCCACTCTGGATGCGGGGCTTTCCGGTGCGCATGACTGGATGAAAAGTCGTTTGACGAACTCGTTGGCTTTGGTGCCGCCCTCGAATTTGAGTCCGAAGCCCAGCCGTTCTCCGGGTAGGCGGTAGACGACGACTTCTTCGACGGTGTCGTTGAAAAGCGAGTTCTTTCGGTTTGAGTCGGTTCCTATGGTCAGAACAGTGACGTATTCAGAGTCGGTAAGCTTCTCTGGTTTGTGTTTCTGTGGTTTCTCGTTGCCAACTGCTACGACGGTTACGAAGTTGTCTTTGCGTTTTGACATGATGGCCGGATTATATTCTTCTACTGTCATTTAGCTGGAATAGAAAAAGAAACGTTAATATTTTGCTTCCACGCTACCTCAAATTTGGCGTACGTAATCTTGTATACAATAATAGGATGGTTGGGATTGCTTGAAATGAAAAATAGCCATGATACATTAGCTAAAATAAAATAATCTATGCAGCGAAGAGTTGAACCTTGTATTTTCTAAAATTTATTTGTGGCGCAAACAGATCCACTTTATTTTTAATTGGGTTTTTTGCCACCAAACTGAACGAAAGACAACTTTTTCAAGTTGCCTGAAAAATTCATAAATTCTTAACAGTGAATGAACGAAACTTTAAACTTGTAACTCAAAAAATAACTTCAACAAATTTGTTTTCTGAGCATTCGGAGAATAAATCTTCCTCGTTTCTCAAAGATCATGCCACGTCAAAGTGAAGTGACAGATTAATAAATTTCAGGTTAAAATGTCATGACAACAGAAACAATAGCCTAGCCACCTGCCTGATATTGTACCCTGTGTTCTATCTAATTATCTATACTAACTTCTCTTTGAATAAGTGGCAATAATATTTTACTGAATTGGTTTGGACCTATCCCACAATATCCTATGATTGTTATTAAAAGAATGTTCACATATTTTTGACTTAGAAATTTAATTTTGCCTGATATAATTTTTATGTTCTTTTAAACGAATTTTATAAACGCAATTTTTTGAACTATGTACCTCATTAAATGGTTTCGGCGTTTTGGAACAAGCAGGAGTTTTTGTCGTAAACCCTAAAATAAAAAACTTTTTCTCTTCCGGACATCAGGGCGGGACACGCTGTATGTTTGCTCTAATAGTTTGCACAAAATCGTCCATTGAATTATTGTATGTCGGACAAAATCTAAATTGCCATGGAAAATTCAAAAAAACTATTACAAGAATCAGAGCTTAGACTTTGACAGTTTGTATCAGGTGTTAGCTGTTGTGTTACCACATCGTGCTATGAAAATGGTATAGGTATTATTGTTATAATATTAGTGAAAAAAAAGACCACATTGTTGAATGTTATGTTTCTTGCGAAAAGAATGAGAAGCGTGCAGGGCGTGAATATGCACGAATATACCCAGGGAGAGTCCTACCTCATCACACGTATTTCAAATATACTTGTAACAAATTGAGAATCACTGGCACTGGAAGTTTAAAAGAAAAGAGAAATAAACCACGACATGTTTTAACTAAGAATATGCAGGAAGCAGTCTTATTATACTTCGTGGAAAATCCGAGACATTTTACTAAATATGCATCGAAATATTTGCAAATATCATGGAGCTCAGTCCAGAGATCTTTGGAGAGGCAAGCGGAAAATGATCATTGATCAGTTTATAGTTGCGTATTTTTATCACGATAAAGATTACACTATACTACTACTAGACATTCCTACTATTACGCACATTCTGATTCTATATTGTGGATTGATGAAGCCACTTTTCCAACATGTGGCGTTTTTAATAGAAGACACACTCACTATTGGTCATCAGAATTTATTTCAATTCAACAAGGTCGAACTTCAATAAATGTTTGGTGTGGTATTTTTCGGAATCACATAATTGGTCCAGTCTTTTTCGAAGGTGGTTTAACTGGACTAAAATATGTACATGGTCAACGTCCTTTACATTTGTAAGTTCTTCTCCATTTTTCATTTTCAGTTTCACTTTAAAATATTTACAGCTCTTAAGAGGAGAAATTTCTGATCTATTGAATCAAGTTAATGTGCCGAATATTGTTTGGCAACACGATCTTTGTTGTTTACTGGGAGCGAACGAATTATTGGCAATAAAAAAAAATCACATTTTGGGATCCTAAAAACTCGGAGCCACCAAAACACAATTTTAAAAAAGTTAAAGCACAATTTAAACATGCAAAATAAAGGAAAAATACGAGACCATGTTTTGGACCCGATATTAGGCCTAATAAAAATGAAAACAAATATTTGTGAATCATTCGAAAACTATAAAAAATTTCACTATAACGCTGATATAATTAATTATAGGTATGGAACAGTATAGAATAGTCTCGCATAATCAAAATGTGGTTGAACCATTTAAAAAAAGTTATGGTCTTTTCCGAATAACAAAAAATGACGATCATAATTAGTGAACACCCTGTGTAGCTAAATCTAACTTTGGGGCAATATACTATAGGGGGCACTAGTAATTATCCCCATATAACTTAACTTCGGAAAGTATGTAGTAGAAATGGGAACATCACTGATTTTCCAAATGTCTGCAATTATAGGAAATATATAATAACTTGGCAACACCGCAACCGATCTTCAAAGACAAAAAAGCAATCAAGTTCTCTCTTAAAGGTGAGTTACATATTATAGTGTATTATAAAAAGGAGGCCAATTCCATTTTAAAAAACGTAGGTGTTTTTCGCTAATTTCGCAACAGCCTGTATATACCAAAACTTAAAAATAGAAAGTTGCCTTAATTACAAACAACTTTTGTATACGAAACTATTTTTCTATCTCTTAATCCTGAAAAGTTATAAGGAAACAGAAAGTATAACTAATCGCCCTGTACATAAAATTGCAGTAGAAACATCTTTTTCAAATATATTGTTTTCAAATTCGATTTAGGAATGAATGCCACTTCACTTTCCGACGCTTTCTGCAACAAATGTCAAATTTTACAGGCAACAAAGATGGATTGGCTACAACTGTTAATGTCATTTTTGCTCTAATTTGAAGCAAAAACTGTTCCCGACATCAAATTTTAACCAAAGCTATATTTAAAAAAAATCCCATGTGGTGCGGACTTTGATGATGACACTGTATGTCCATTTCACTGTATAACTATGGGATGAAAATTCACTCACCAACTATATATTATTGTTAGAAACAACAGGTGGGCATGGTATAGCATATTTGTGAAATCTACCTACTAGTGAAATCGACAGTGAAGTCGAATAATTTCGATATTAAACATTGAACATTATTAGCTAAGTATACCTACGAAACGAAAATCAACAGCATTCAAATTCCAACGATCGCCGAAAAATGCAGGGTGTGCCAAACTTTCCTATAGGTTAACTATAAAAAACTAATGTTATTCGCGCAACGTTAACAATCTAAAAAAACTCTTATTAGTTCCGCCTAAAACATTGTGATTTTTCGCTTTTTGTCTATTATTCGGATATGTACAATCGGATAAATATTACGCTGAAACCTCCAACATTATGTCGATGCTCTCGGGTTATATTCTATATATTGTTAGCAGATAAATAACTTTCTTCTCGCTAAAATGTCGAGAATAATCAGTGGGGCATTCGTAAGGTGAAAACCATTCCATTCGATCGCCAACAGTGGTGAAAATCGATTGCTATTAAAATGATTATTCGAACAATTTGACCCGAGTATGAGAACGAAATTCTCGTTTTGCACAAGAATATTTTATTGATGCCATGACGAAACGTCAAGAATTTGTTCGGTTTACCGACAAAGAAAAACTAGAAATTTGCTTCAGGCAGTGCCTTTTTTGGTTGAGTTCAGAATTTTTTAGAAGGTATTGATTTTAAATGATAGAAATAAATTAAATTAATAAAAAAATGCATCAAAAAACCCATCTTGGTTTTTCAAAAAAAATCGGTTACTATTTTGCGATAACTTTTTTCTTTGAAATTATTCAATTCCTTGGAAAAAACTAAGTAGGTACACTAGTTTAGTTTTTGATCAACCAATTTGTCTTAAAAGTTACCGAGAAAGTCTCTGGTAACGTCCTGGTATTTACACCTTGTTCCTACATTATGGAGACTTCAATAGTAGATCAGAAGAGTAACCCGTATCGACAAAGAATCTATTATTATATCTGTGATAGTATTTCTAAAGTCACTTGAAACAGCATAAGAAACTCTAATTGGCGTCACAAAAAGAACATAGGACATAAGCGTCACGCAGTTTTCAAAAATATACTTAATATTCTACAAGCAACATACCTACCCAATATATATTTTTTAATATTTTTTTAAGGTTGTCGTCAAACACGACATAAAGGTTAATGAACCATAATATTGTCAAAAGTTATGTAAAAAGCCGTATCGCTAACTATTTACGCAAGTATATCCTAAGATCTGTGACCAGTGTAACCCATGCAAGTATTGGTGATATTATATTAGGCGAGCCTGCAGTCATTTGTTTTTACTACAATATCTATCTTCTCTGTCTCCTTAATCTCTTTTCACTACTAATACCAGGTACGGTTTAATATGGTTAAAAAAGTGTTTTTTTTTTCTTATTTTATATTGCCGAGGCGCCTGTTCTCGAGCTACCCTGGTAAAATATAAATAAACTCACTTGGAACACAGTGTGCAACATAATACGGGATTTTTTTTATTAATTGCACAACGAAAATATAAATATTCCCGAAAGTTGGTGCATGTTCGATAATCATATTAGACGCTTTTAATTCTAAACAACTTTTCCTAATAACCTATTGCTGGTTTTTTTTTTAAATTTTTTACTCTTGTACAATATTTATATTTTTTGACTTACCCTGTATGCTGTTTAACTTGCAACCATTCTAAGTGCACCTAATATGATTATTGAACATGCATCAACTTTCGGCAAAAACTGTATTTTGGTTGTACAATTAATAAACAAAAATTTCCAAATGTTGCACACTTACATGACCACACTGGGGCGCGATCTATTTATAGCATTTACCACGCTCTGCTACTGGTAAAAATACCAAACTTATCAGCAGAAATCATCTTCAGAAAAATCTTCGTTTGTGTAATTTAAGCGCGCCGGCATTATTGTTGACAATAATTTGTAAACCAAGTGACATTTCCTCAGCCGCGATTGTCTTTTCAACGTCCACGGCTAATATGATTTTCCAAGCGTTAAGCAAACCCCGCATTTTATGGTCGAAAAGTGGATTTTTCGTAAATTAATCGAAAATTACTGCATTTAGGTATAGGAAACCTTACACAAAGTTGTCATCATTTTTAGTGGTGAATAAGATCGCATTAAAAAAATGGGGGTTTCCATTTGAAAATTTACAGATTTAAGCACGGATTTATTTCTCAGCAGAGATCACTAGGTCAGGGCTTCTGTTAGACGATGACAAAAATTTGTTTTGAAATTTTGCGGTTTCCTAGTATAAATTGCTAATTGACTTTAGGTCTGCACCTGTAATTTTTTTCGGAAAAATGCAAATATCTCAAAAACGGTTGGATTTAGACATAGGACATGTTACATGTTTTTGTTCCAAAATGATGCCCAGAATCCAAAAATGCAATAATATACAGGGTGTTCCATTTGAGATAAGAAAGTTGATATCGACTTCCGGTATAACCGGAAGTGCCAGATTCACCAAAATATTTTAGTTAAGCAGCGCCCATCGGCATTGGTGAGGTGCCAAATTTTCAGAATTTTCCTACTTTTAGTTTTCCATATAGATCGATGCAGTTCGTGGTGGGCCACCCTGTATATCCTGTGACGGAGATATGAGTATACACTACATTTATTTTATCAAGAAAAATTCTAATACGACCCAGCGCAGAATTTTATTTTGTGTACTTGATAACTTTTTTATTCTGAGCAAAAACTGACTCTTCAAATTTTTTTTGCATCTGCCACAGTTTCACCGCAAATTTGATTTTTCGGACATAATATGAAATGCGAGAAAAAATATCTAATTAAAAAAATGACACCTTCTGCTTTTTATTTGGCCAGAGGATATTGAACAAAGTGTAATGGTTGAGAAAATTAAAACAAAAACTTTCCAAATCAAATAATATTATTTTTTGTATTTCAAAAAACCAATAAAAGATAAATTAATTTTCTCGTAAAACTATGAAGGTACAAAAAATGTCAAGAGACAGTTTTTGCTTAGGACAAAAAACCTCTCCAAGTACCTACATAAAAGAAAAAAATCTACAGGGCCGTATTAGTATTTTTAATGATAAAACAAATGTAGTGCATATCCATATCTCCGCCACTGGCTATTTGGAGAACTTGGCATTGTCACATTTTGTGAGACTTGATCAATGCATGATGTGTACCAAATTTCTTTTGAATATCTTTAACATCTGGAAAAATAAAAAATAAAACGTTAAAATTTTTGTGAATTTAAACACCCTGTAATTCGAAAACGAGCCAGCTGTTGATAAAAAGTTATAACACAAAATAGTCATATCACAGCTTACCCTATGTTATGGTTTTCTATAACCTGTTATTTTTTCGTTGAATATAACTGAATCACCCTGTATACTCGATAATCTACGAAAGGGGATTGTTATGAAGTTTCAACGGCCATAGCTTTTATTTTCAGTAATATTTATTAATTATAAATTTTACAGCTGACATTGGATTAAGTAGGTACTAAATTTAGTATTTGATTAAAAATAGCGTTTTAAGTTTATGCGTTTTGTCATAGGAATCTTGATTTTACTTATATGCAAAATATGATATTTCAAAGTAGCATATTATGTAAAGTAAGTATTCCAATACTTTTTAGTTTTCGCAATGCCACCTATTTTAATTGAAGAATCATTTTTCTGTTCTTCTCTGGGTAATAGGTAGACCGAGCTGTAGCAGGTAATTTTCTTGAGATGCAATTTAAATTTTGCCTTGGACGAACACTTCTCTGAAATCAGCATCATCTTATCGCGACCAGATGAAACTTTCTGTTTATACATTTTATTCTATTCATAATAGCTATTCCACTTTCTACATTTTTATATTCTAACGTTCTGTGGGATAACAACCGATCGCATTTACATTAAATAATGGGCTTAATTCAACGGAAGAACAGTACATTTTAATACGGAGAATTACCGTTGGCATTTTTGCATTCGCTTAACAAAAGAGGGTGTTGTTCTCGGTAAAAATAGATGAGCAAAAAATCGCAATCCGCGTTCACCTGTCCCATGTTTATGCCGCGGTTGAAATGAAATCCCGTTTCGTTTTCAATTTATTCACCATGCGTCTCGATTACTTAAAACTTACAACACATTGTTGAGGTATAGGTACACGGAAAAGCGATCGACTGAAACCTTCTTTAATAGGCCTAGAAAATCGCCAATATGTATAGGTTCAGTGTGGATTAAATAAAGTTCATCATTAAAATAAATTTAATGAATAAAAGAAAGTTCACAAACTTAGTAAGTATCTAAAAGTGTAAAAAAAAAGAACAAGACATTACATTTGTAGGCAACCAATACCAGTTCTTATAAGAACAAAAGAAGAAATAACACTTAGCTATAACCTACGTGCCAAAATAAAACAAAATTCTAATGAAAGCATTACCTAGTTCCTTTTAAAAAATAACACCAACTCTCTCCAAAGTTATTCTATTGTTTGTTTATTTTGTACTGTTAAAAAACTCTGAAGATTTTATACCTGCATTCGAACGATAAATACATCTTCTGTCGATGTATGTCGTAGTTACCTATATGTCTATACCTCAGAAAAATAAAAAAAACATAGAAATGGCGAAATAGAACAACTTTTGTGTGGCTCCTGAAAAAATATCCAAAATATTTATATTTACAACTACTGTAAACACAAAACAGTGGCGTGCGAAAACACGAAATTTATACTGTCCGCTCATCACAATAACAATTAATAAGGTAACTATATCATATATCATTCATGAATTCATGTTTTTTATTAGTGTAAAAGTAATAAATAATTAATACTAAAATATGCAACAAAAAATATGAATTTCTAAACCCCAAGTCCCAAATCTACGACTGTGCATTTACACGAGAAATGTTAGATCATTTGGTAGATTGCTTGATTTGCAAAATAACACAAAAAATAAAATAGAGTCGAAAAAGCCACTATACACCGAAAGCACTGGCACAAACAATGCTACCAAAATACAACACAAACGTCTCACGTCATTTTCGAAGCGTCGTTGTCGGATTGGGCAAAAATCTCAGAAAAATAAAGCAAAAATAGTCAATAAGGAGGGTAAGTAGTTATAATATGTGATAGATAATAGTTATTTATGTACCAAGGCACTGAAGTTCAACTTTTTATGACTCATGTGGAGTTTAGTAGCTGAGGCCTCTGGCCGAGGCAAATAAACCACATGAGTCATAAAAAGAACTTCAGTGCCGAGGTACATATTATATTTTTCTTGAAATCGGAAAAAAAATGTTTTATTAGGCAAGAAAATAATAATAAGGGATCACCCGTCCACGAACCGACTACGCGCGGCGTTGCTTGACTTTACCGATCGCTCTACCTAGGACAAGCATAATGATGTACGGCACCTTCTGACAGAAAAACCAAACTGCTGCTTCTTGTGCAGCTTACACAACAAATCTATTGTTTTTTAAATTTACTAAAATATGTATACTGAAGGATTGCGCTTCTATAGGAAACAATTTCGCAATGTGTACGAAAAGTTAAATGAGCCTTTATCGGCCGGGTTTTGAATATTTGGTCACTTTTGACGGGCGATTTCTCCGCGTCTGACGTTTGATGTTTACATCTCGCCAAGGCCTACTTATTGAAAAAATCGTACAATAATGGGCTACATTATTGTACGATTTCTGTGCTTTTAATGACGATTTTGGGACATTTTAATGCCGATTTCAAGAAAACGATATTTATGTGCAACGATTGATCAAATGAATAATGCTATTTTTGCTTTGTTTTCAAAAAAATTTATTATACAACATAATATTAACCTTATTTTAACTATACTAAAATCGAGCAATTCTTACGCCTGGTGTAAACAAGAGCACGTGCTTTGAGATATTCGCCAGAGCCGCACCGAGGCACGACCTTTATTGAATTTTTATAGTTATAGTTTATATCAAAACTTTTCGGAAAAAATTATTGGCTTAATTAAAATGGTTCAAAACATCGATAAAATTATTTGTGGCAGTGTCTAAATAGCTGAAAACAACCAGATAAAAGATAAAACCGCGTAAATATACTTCCGGTAGTGGAAGCCATTTCTATATATTTTTTTAATTTTTCTGAGGTCTACACCTATCTTTCGCACTTTGGAGAAAAAATCAATCAAGCTGCGCACATGAATATTGACTATTTTCATTTTTTATTATTTTACTTTAAACTATGAAATGTAGACCGAGCCAAGCAAGTGCAACTTGCGTTATAAATCAGGAAAATTAATTTGATATGCTTGGTTTTGGTTAAATTAACACAAACAATGCTAGAAACAACGTTTGCTATAAAACCACACCAGTATAGTTTAAAAGAGTGTTCTACGTTTTATATTAAGTAGAGAATTGTTAATAAATTACCAAGCGTTATTATAATTATTATAATATAGGTACAGGCAAAGTTATTTCTTACCCTGCCCTTTAATTGTTTTATTTTTTACCTAAAAAAATAATATTATGTTGGGTTCTAACAGAGTTATTTGAAGGAATTTTGAGAAAAACAATCGAACATCGAGTAGCAGAGATATAGATAACTATGTTTTTTAATGTTATATATTTGGTCCAATTGTTTAGGAGATATTCAACTTTGAAACAATAATTATTGAATGAAAATTTGATTTGATCTATAACATAGATGTCATAAACTACACAACAGGCAGAGGCAACAAGAAGCGTTATCTACATTGTTTTGTTTCATGGCCAACTGAGCATGCTACCGAAAAATAAATTAAAATAATTAATATTTAAAAAATTGACAGAGGAATATACCAAGTACATATTATACATATTGTTGAGCACTTCAAGACGAGCCTGTAATATACGGGGTGTTCTGTTTTAAAACACAAGTTTAGTTTAGAACGCCCTGTATGATTTTTCACATAATGGTTCTATCTACAACTTCTACATTCAAAGTTTTTTCTAGATCAAAAAATAAAAGTCAAGAGGGCTAAAAAATTACTCTGAACATGCATTAAAAATTAAAATTATTCAAATTTTGTTTTAACTTTAAAAACAAACTATACATATTACACTAAATACAAAAACGAAATTGGCTTTATTATTTAAGAGTAAGAAATTTTTAATATTACCTAAGGTCTTAGAGACTTTCACACCAAATTTGGTAGTATAAAATACGTTGGGATGCATGATAGTCGAACATGATTTAATGCCAAGGTGATCGAACTACCAGTAGCGAAATCTATGGTTTGATTGATTTTAATTTTAGACAGCCTTATATTTTTAGAATTCCACAAAAATCTCCTTGACTAAAGTTTTAAGTTTTTTTTTCTATTTAGTATAAAACATGTAAGTACCTAAAATATGTAGGTATACAATATAGGTACATCATATCAATGAACTTTTCTGAAAAGGCAGGACGAAAAATTACAAAATTCCTGATTTGATATGATATTTGATTTATAATTTAAATACAGAATTCCAAAGGTATGTCCAACGATATATAGGAATAGAGGACTCGCGTTAAAACAAATAACACGGTTTTATTTCGCTTCGACATTTCTTAAATTCAGTATTTAAATTCAGTATTTCCTATTTGGTAATGCATAATAAAGAGTTTTTTGATAAACTTGTATATCGTATACAGAGTGTTTCAGAAAACTCTGGCATAACTTCTGGAGCATACATAACTTAAAAAAAATTGACCATGTGCCTATCGTCTTTAGTTTCTTAGATATTTGTAACATTTAAAAGCGGTAGGTGAAAATTTTATGTTTCTAATGTTGGAGTTAACAGGTGTATTGGAGCACGTTTCGTTAATTTCAAGGCAAACGGTTGATTTTATCGATATGAAACAAAGTACATCTTTGTTGCAGAATGAAAAGATGCACTAAAATGATGGACTTGCAAGATCAAAAAGATAATCTCATAAAAGTTACGAGTAAAAACACGACCCAAAAACAGCGCAAGTGGCCCCCTATGTGAGATACGTACAAATTGACATTTTCAGCTTATTTTCCATCCCAAAAACATAGTAGTGCCAAATTTCACTAATGTACCTAGTACCTATACAGTAGACGATTCGGCCCATATTCAATTTTAAAAAGTAAACTTGGACGCCCCGTTTCTAAGAAACTAAAGACGATAGACACATGGCCAATAAGAATTTTATTTCTATTTTTTGAAGTTCTGTATGCTCCAGAAGTTATGCCATGTTTTTGTGAAACACCCTGTATATGTTTTCTAAAATTTATTTGTGGCGTAAACAGATCCATTGAATTTTAATTGGGTTTTTCGCCACCAAACTGGTTAAAAGATAACTTTTTCAAGTTGCCTGGAAAATTCATCAATTCTTAACAGTAAATGAACTAAACTTTGAACATGTAACTCAAAAAATATCTTCAACAAATTTGTTTCCTGAGCTTTCGGAGAATATTATCTTCCTCCTTTCTCAAAGATCATGTCACGTCAAAGTGAAATGACAGATTAATATATTTCAGGTTAAAATGTCATGCGACAACAGAAACAAGATCCTAGCCACCTGTCTGATATTGTACCCTGTGTTCTACCTAATTATTTATACTAACTTCTCTTTGAATAAGTGGCAATAATATTTTACTGAATTCCACTGAACATTCAGCAACACAGTTGTCTGTATTTCCTAGAATAAATGCTGATTCTTTAATTTTTCGTCTATTTCCTACTTCTTCTTTGAGAATTGGTTTGGAACTATCCTACAAAATCCTATGATTGTTATTAAAAGAATTTTCACATATTTTCGACTTTTCAGGATTGCAGACAAAATAACAATGCTAATAGAATTAGAGAAATAAATCTGGTGGACCGACCAGTAAATTTAATTATTCCTTATATTCCTGGACTATCAGATAAGCTAAAACGCATAGGCAATCGTTTTAATGTCAGAACAGTATTTAAAATCAAAAATACATTAAGATCGATGCTAGTTAAAACAAAACCATTTAATGAGGTACAAAGTTCAAAAAATTGCATTTATAAAATTCTTTGCGAATGTGGAAAGTTCTATGTTGGGGAGACTACGTTCGTTTAAAAGAACATAAAAATTATATCAATCAAAATCAAATTTCTAAGTCGAAAATATGTGAACACTCTTTTAATAACCATCATAGGATTTTGTGGGATAGGTCCAAACCAATTCTCAAAGAAGAAGTAGGAAATAGACGAAGAGAAGAATCAGCATTTTTTCTAGGAAATACAGACAACTGTGTTGCTGAATGTTCAGTGGAATTCAGTAAAATATTATTGCTACTTATTCAAAGAGAAGTTAGTATAAATAATTAGGTAGAACACATGGTACAATATCAGACAGGTGGTTAGGCTATTGTTTCTGTTGTCATGACATTTTAACCTGAAATATGTATTATTCTATCACTTCACTTTGACGTGGCATGATCTTTGAGAAAGGAGGAAGATATATTCTCCGAAAGCTCAGGAAACAAATTTGTTGAAGATATTTTTTAAGTTACAAGTTCAAAGTTTAGTTTATATACTGTTAAGAATTGATGAATTTTCCAGGCAACTTGAAAAAGTTGTCTTTTAACCAGTTTGGTGGCGAAAAACCCAATTAAAATTCAATGGACCCTGTATATGCTTTGAGATACTTATATTTACAAAATAACCTAAATCGTATCAAAAAACTGGAAACCTTGAGTGTGCCAACAATAACATCTTTTTAAAATCATGAAACAAAACAAGTTGCCTTTATATCACTGGGTATTTGAATAAATAGGTAAGTATCTGAAAATATTAGAAAATACTATTTTTGTTATGTTTTTGTAATAACCCAAATAAACTAATAATATGTTCAATTGTTGTTCTCAAATCCAATGCTCCAACTTATGTATACAATTTTTTTCAAAAAACTTAAAATTACGGTTCTTTTAAATACAAATTTATATAATAAGAACTATTTTTTAATGTTGTCATTGCTCGGTGTGCAGTTATAGGTCAATATTATACGGAATTTGAGAGTTTATATCCAAGATTCGGCGGCGCGGCGGTATTTTTTCAATCGGAGAGAACGTTTCTAAAATAGCTTTAGCTAGCTCGCGCGACCTATGACATAAATACGAAAGGAATTTAGAACGTAAAGCAAACACTTACATGACAATTTGTCTCTGCCCGTTCTCGTGCAGACCGCACAAAAATACGACCAACAGTAATATGTAGTCCACCGAGAGCATATCCGAAATGCAGGTTACTAACGGTACAAGGTGGTCCACGTCCAAGCCTCCCGCTGCACCTCCGGGGTTGGTCCGTCAGCTCAACATCTTCCAGGACACCGCGCCGACCGACGAACCAACTGTAAACAACTGTTTTCACCAGCGGCGAGCAGCGAGAGACCCAGTTGGAAGATGTGACCTCGCGAGGCGACCGTTCGTCGTCTGACATTCATTTCTTCGCGGCGAGACCGGCCTTTGGCTGTTTTCGGCCACCGAGGGTTGCACCGACAACCGGTCGGGACGGAGCGTCCTTAGCACGTCTTTTACTACCTAATTGCGGCGGAGGTGCAGTCGAAACTGAACGCCCGTTTGGTCGGTCGTTACGGGCTCGTAAAAATGTCGACAGGTTGCGGAAATCCAATCAGACATACATTACATATGTCTACTTTCATATACAGTGTGGATAGAAATTGTGGAATATTGCTTATATTTCTTAAAATATTCCTCACATCAAAAACATATTTTTTATACGATCGTTATAAAAACTTTACTTTTTTTAACCTTTTTAAATGCCTAAAGTATATCTTTTTTTAACAAGTTAAAAAAACTTACTTTTTTTCACTCTAAACTTCCTTACTACGTTTACATGGAGTTTGGAATCGAATTCAGTGTAATGCAGTGTGGTGTTTTCATAAATGGTAAATGTGGCGTTAAATCCCGAAAATAAGAAAATTTATTTTGAGATTCAAATCAATCTCAAAATCTCTTCATGCAGTTTTCAATAATTCTAGAAACATATTCAAATTGATTTCAATACTATGTGTAAACGTAGTGAGACCGCGATCTAAATATTACAATCCTCGTAATTGAAAACCATAGTGCATTATTATATGCCCTTTAGTATATAACACAAAAATCCCATCCCAAATATTTCAATGTTTAAGCACGATCGTATAAAAAATAATGTATGAAACTCATGCAAAAAGTGTCTTTTTTCATTCATGGGATATTGCGCGCACTCACCTGCGGTTCGTGCGCGCAACTTTCCCATTCATGAAAAAAAGTACTACTTTATGCACTTGTTGCATAAATAACTATTAATAAGTGTGAGGTACATTTTTATATTTATCTCCCACATTTTTCTTAGAAAAGTGTCCTTTCTGGAGCTTTCACGTCAAAATTTTATTGTTTCATGATGAACAAGTTTTCTTAATAATATTTTACGTGAAAGCTCCAGAAAGGACACATTTCTAAGAAAAAAGGGGGAGAAAAAGGCGAAAAAGCTACAAATCAAAGTAGGCTTAGACTTTTGAAATTTTGCAAATCTACTCAGTTTTTCATTCTGAACAAGTTTTCTTAGTAACATTTTATCGTAAAAAAATACCTAATAGGGTTTCTTGAAAATTAGCTATTTTAAAAAATCATAGCAGGCCATGAAAAAATTACCCCATCCGGTGGCGGATCTACGCCTAATACCGTAAGGTAGACACTTAAAAAATATGTCTGGCAATTAGAGATGGTGTGGAACTGCGTTTTCTTGGAACAGGTACAACGCTGTCAGTGCTTACAGCGCTCAGATCGCTTACAACAGGTACGATTTGATTCACTCGCTGACAACTCTATACGCGGTCGATGGATCCATCAACGATTTAAGATGCCAACGCCCCGACGGGACTATGCGAACTAATATATGGGCCATCGTCACCATGTGAACGGTGCTAGCCTTGGGTCTACACTGCGTTGTTCTTTGTTCTTGTTCATTGTTGGCATGGCCCATAGACTAGTTTAGCATTGAGCCTATAGAGGGCGTATTTCTTATATTCAATGGCGTATATAATCGTTATTCGTTTCGGACCGGTTGTAAATGCGCTGACAGAAACATGCCATTTTGAGGTTATGTGGGCGTGAAGGTCGTAAAGTAACTATTATTATTGAATATTGAATCATTGATAAATATTGCTTCCGTGTCTAAAGAGGGTACGCTAAATAGTTTTTATAGTACAAATTTAAAAAATTGGTGAACGCAATGGGATTGGGACAGGGCCCGGCACAGAACACGGGTCCAGTCACCGCCTACACCGGTCGACAGTTCACGTTCACAGTTCTATTGTAGAGCGGAACTGGAACAGCGGAACGGAACTGAACGAAACTAAGAATATTAATGTATTAATAGTATTGTATTTTAATGAATAAAATGAATAAAAAATGTGTTTCCTATTTTATTACAAAATTTCGGAAATAGAAGCCCCTCCCTTGACTCCAGCCTAGATCCGCCACTGACCCCATCCAAATACCACCGCCTAAGAGATACTCTCCCTTGGGACTACCAATAAAAAAATAGAGACCATTTGTTTTCCATGCCCTTCATATATTTATGAAGTGTCCAGTATCAAAATGAGACACATATTGTATACAGTGTGGATAGAAATTTTGGAATATTGCTTATATTTCTTAAAATATTCCTCATATATGAAAAACTTGTTTTAATAAAAGTGTTAGGGGAAATTATTTCCCGTTTAGTGATATCAAGCAATCTTTCGTAGCACAAAAAATGTGGTTGCCATGGTAACCGATTTAATTTTTTTAAATGGCACCATATACTTTTTTTGGTGAAAATTGATACATTGGAACTTTCTGAATACGATACAATACAATTTTAATGGGGTCGCATAAGAAAAAAATACAAAAAAAAAGTTTACTATTATGCTATTGACAATGTTTATCAAAATAATTATTAACATCAAGTTAGCCATGCCAAAATCAGAACAATGCGAAACTGTCACTAGTTGTGTGTGTAACTGTGTACATTGTTACACTAAACGTGTTTTTTTTTACTCAATTTTCTGTGTACCGTCATTCGGGGTTACTTGGAACGATTTTCAACTTCTTTTGATTGTAACTTCCTAACTGATTAAGATAAAATATTGAAAAAAATACTGTATCAAGCGAAATAACGAGGAGAATTGATTATGCCTAAGTAGTTTTTTCTTAAAAACATATTTCTAGTTAAAAAAAAATAAAATATGGCTGTTCCAAGTTACCCCATGTTTCGGGTAACTTGGAACAACCTACTAAAACCCATGTAAGTTCATTGTTGTACCAGTATATGTGGATCATGGAACAATATGAACATTTAAAAAAAAAACTGAATGCGCTAGGTTGATTTTCTTGATTATAGGGGGTTCTAAAGGAGTAAATTAGCTACTTAAAAATATATTTATTCATTTAAACAAATAAACAAGGTTTTTAAAATATAAAAAATAAACATTTTCAATTCAAAAACAAAAACAAAACAATTCCACAGATTCTGTAAGAACTAAAATGAAAATCTACTTTGTCAGCGACAAATTAAAAGTTAATAAAAAATATATCTTTGTCTTCTTGACGTCTTTATAAGCATTTTCCTAACAATTTGTTCAACATTTATTTCGGAAATATCTTCAACATTAGGAAAAATATATGTGTTCTCAGTTTTGGCAGATTTTCGCAAAAAGCTACAAATAATATTTTCATTTTCGATCCTCCTAACTTTACCTATAAAATATTGTTCCTTATTTTTAACAGTTAAAAATTTTACTAGGAGAAAATGGTTTTCATTTATATCACATATATTAAAATTCTTGGGATCTACATCAGTCTCTAATACATTTTCAGTCTCTTCTTGTAAATAGGATTGCTCTCTTGAACTTCTACTAATTTCTTCTTCTATTTGTTCTTGTTCAGTATTATCTTCACAATTGTCTTCGTCTTCATTCTGGGAAACTATCGGGGAACGACTTCCGGAAGCAATCGCTTCCACTGTAACACCCTGTCCTGGTGGAATGTTAAGTTTCTTTTTTCGTCCACATTTTGTTTTTTCTGGATTACCAAATCTAGCTTCTTTAAGATAGGCTGCTACTGTGTTCGCAATTTCTGTTGTAGCATTAAGTTGCTCTTCTGGCGGGAATTTACTCAAAATTTTGTTTCGATTAATTGGATGCAAACCACATGCTGAAAATCCGGACATGATGTTATTGGGATTTGTACTCGATATTTTCTCTAAAGTCCCCTTTAAAAGCTTAGGGAAAATATCTTTACGAAGAGGTCCCTTGTTTCTTTTCCTCCAAGCTTTCAGAACTTTCCGCCATGCTCCTTTCATAGGACGAAAGCAACTTACGTCCAATGGTTGCAACATATGTGTACTGTTGGGAGGAAGGAACATGTATTTGATTCCCATTTTTTGGCATGTCTGTATAACTTTTACTGAAAGGTGGCTTGCCAAATTGTCCCCAATTATAGCTTTATTGCCATCGCGTCTTCTATAATAGGGAACAATCACCTTCAGAAACCAATCCTCGAACACAGCTTGGTCGAACCAACCAGATAAGGTGCGGTTATAAAAGCAACCATCGGGACCACCTTGCATCCATGTCGACCAAATATTTTCAGACTTATAAACCACATACGGGGGAAGCATGGTTCCGTCTGCGGCTACTGCAAACATTACCGATGTTGCCGTTTTTGAAGAGTCTATAATTCTATCAGGGTGCTTTGATGACCTTCGTATTAATACTCTTGTTTTTCCTGGATCATCTACGAAGCAAGTCTCGTCATAATTTATCAAATTACTTGGTGGAACTTCATTAAGCTCAGTTTGGATGTTATCAAAAAATAATTCTATTGTCTCTCGAGATACCGCAGCCCTTGACCTTTTTATATTGTCACACAGCCTTCTTTTAATTTTATTTTTATGCCTTTTCATAAACAAGACCATCCAGTCATCGCCTGGCTTATTGTTATTAAATTGAAGAATCTGTTTCCCACTTCGGTTCAAATATGATTTTACGATTAATTTAATATCTTCAGGTTCAAAGGGGTAACCCCAATCAGAGGCAGCAAGAATGGCAGCTATAATCATTCAATCATTTTCTTCAGCTTCGGAAAGAAGGGTTGGGTTACCTGGTTTCTTCATGTGTTGGTTGTTTATTTTGCGACTTAAAGTTCCGAGTGGTATACCATATCTGTCTGATGCTTGCCGGTATGTTAACCTGCCCGACTTAATTTTGTTCAAAGCTTCTTGTAGAGAATCTTTTGTATAATTTGCATATGTGCGCCTCCCCGGCTGTCTTTCCCGAGTTCTGGGCATATTTGATGATGTTCCAAGTTACCCCTGAAAATACAGAAATAAATAAATGCGGCCCTGCATATTAGCTGCCAACTGCAAAATTTATTTTGAGGTTAGATATGGTTTCTTAAATGCATATTGTCACTATAAAAAATATAACAAGCGCATTTTTTTTTATATCTGAATACCACACCAACTAAAAGTAGGCAGAGTTAAAAAAACTGTATTTCTTACCTTTTTTTTGGATTCTTCTTACGCACTCACGAGCGTTACCAGGCGACAATTTACCACCTAAGATGATACACAGGACATCTAGGAACACGATCCCTAGTTTGGCAAACTTCCACTACCAACCACTAGATGGCGCCACATATCTCGCTTAGCGACTACAAATTGTTCCAAATTACCCCCCTGTTCCAAGTAACCCCGAATGACGGTACTTAAGTACACGCGCGGCCTCATAAATCGTTCCACTAGGCATGAGAAATAAGCAAGAAATCAAGAATTTCGGGCAAGTGCGGCAACGTTGCGCCAATTCCACGGCTTCCCAAAACAACAACTTCCCCTACATTCCCTCGTACCGACTCCTCCCCGTATAAAATAAAAAATTCGATACGTCAGTCAACGAAAATAGGTTAATAAATCGTTGCATTATCATTATTATATAAAGTGGATTTTAAGTTTTACACAGTTTCTTGGTGTTTTGAGATTCACGTAACGTGAAATTACGCGGATTTCTTTGATTGTCAATGTGGTATTAGTTAAATAAGGTATAATATCTAAGTATAATTGTGTTATTATAGAAGAATCTCGTAGTGGTTTTTTACATTGGTTTATTACACTTCTTTATCTTAACCGCGAACCAAATCTTTGGTTTATTTCAATTTTTAAAGCTTCCCTGGAGTACTCGGGTGAGGTTCTGATGCTTCCCGGGCCCCCGAAAAATCGAGAAATGAGAAAAAACAAGCAATTTCCAATAGTGGTTTCAGAGGATTTTCCGTCGGTTTCGTTGATTCTACAGCCGTCCCGTTTCTCGAAAGTGGTTAATCGTGAATCGGGAATTTCTCTTAGATATCTAATTTTCGAGGTTCTTTTTGGTACCGGAGGAAAGTACGACACCCAATAAAGAGATTTATCACCTTCTTCGATTTTTAGAACGGCTCTATTCGAGGTTGTCGAAAGACTTTTGCGAAAAAAGCCACCAATGTCCGTGGGCAGGGTTATAAGATTTTTCACTATTATTCAGGCAATCTAAGGCCATCCTAACAGCGCCGAATTTACTGTTTTTTGCACTGTAACTGGCAATGTCACGTAAGGTACTTAATGTCGCGTAATAAGATGTCAGATTTGCCGTCACTTACGCTTTTAAGGTTATCGCTGGCTTTCAAACTGCGAGAGAGGGGAGGGGTAATTGCAACGTTGTCAGTTGAACGCCTTTGCGTCCGCAGTCCGCACGTATTGGAACGATTTCAAGGGCCGCGCGTGTACTTAGTATGTTAACCTGTATTCTTTCCGTTTAACTTAGGTAATTCAAGCGCCATTATAATTTACTAAGTAAGTATACTTAAGTACACAGAAAATCGAGTAAAAAAGTACGTTTACTGTAACAGTGCACACAATTACAAGCAACTGACAGCTAGTGACAGTTTCCCATTGTTCTGATTTTGGCATGGCTAACTTGATGTCAATAATTATTTTGATAAACATTGTCAATGGCATAATAGGAAACTTAATTTTTTTGTATTTTTTTCTTATGCGACCCCATTAAAATTGTATTGTATCGTATTCAGAAAGTTCCAATGTATCAATTTTCACCAAAAAACGTATATGGTGCCATTTAAAAAAATCAAGTCGGTTACCATGGCAACCGCATTTTTTGTGCTACGAAAGATTGCTTGATATCTCTAAACGGGAAATAATTTCCCCTAAAACTTTTATTAAAACAAGTTTTTCATATGAGGAATATTTTAAGAAATATAAGCAATATTCCACAATTTCTATCCACACTGTATACAATGTGTCTCATTTTGATACTGGACACCTCAGAAATATATGAAGGGCAAGGAAAACAAATGGTCTCTATTTTTTTATTGGTGTTTTTTATTGGCTATATTTTATTGGTAGTCCCAAGGGACTACCAATAAAAAATAGAGACCATTTGTTTTCCTTCGCACCTTATCATATATTTTCGAGGTGTCCAGTATCAAATTGGGACACACTGTATACAAATCCATAAAATCTTTATTTTTGGAGATTATCGCCGGCACTTATTTTGTTTGAAAGGCCTTCAAAATCCCCTTTTTCTACCTTTCCATTTTCAAAATGCAAATCCAGGGCCGGATGCGATTTTTTTATACCCCCGATTTTCACGATTTTTTTTATTTAAAATGGTTAAACTTAGCAGTTTCCAGTTTCTTGCACCATTCGGTTAAATGTCAGTTTTTAGTAAGATCGGACGAAATAGTAGAAATAGCAATCTTTCAGATATACCTAGAGGTAGTGAATTATCTATCTTAACTAAGTGATAACTAAATGATCTGTGGAAAATGGCTGTCTTATGTATTGGAGGAGTTAGGTTACCTTTATGTCTCAAGTTGAGGTTGTGCACGTCAGTCCTGTATGAGATTTTTCTATGTAGATTTACGGGATTGCGAAGTATAATCGTTTTGTGATACAAAGAAGCAGCATGTAGCAGTCTCCTATCCTTCATAGAGAGTCAATTAATTTTTTTCAATCTATGACTAACCCTGTCACGCCTCTTGGTTCCCAAAATAAACCTTACACAAAAATTTTTTATTTTTTGTATTTTCTGGGATGTTTGTGCAGTAAGACATGGCCCACAGACAGTGTCACAGAAGTTAAATATGGAAAGCACCAAGGAATCACACACTCTAGCTTTTTTAGCTTTAGGTAGAAATTTTGCATTAAATAATATCTTTAATCCATAACAACATTTTCTAATACAATTGGACACATGTTTATTGAATCGCAAGTCAGAATCTATGATAAGCCCCAAATTCCTATGTTCTTCTCGAAATTCGATTTTTTTGATTATTTATTTCTATATTACAACCTGTTAACAATGTTTTTCTGTGTTTTTTTACACCCAAGCAGCATAGCCACGAATTTCTTTGGATTAAGATGGAGGGAGTGATAAAGTGTTGTCTCATAAATTGAGTTTAAATCACTATTAATTCGTAGACGACTTTCTTCGAGTGCAGTTTGAGGAAATGTATAATAAACCTGTGTGTCATCTGCGTACATTTGGATATGACAGTTTATACTCTGGATATGATTGTTTATACTCTGTCCACCTCCTTGGATCTTTTGATCGTTTAAATTTATTAAAAATCTTATTTTAAATGGGGTTTTACCTTGGAAATCGGAAAAGGTTGTTAAGAAAATGTATTCGTATTCTATTATTGTGCGTCTATGTCAATTTTTAAAAGGATACCTATTCGTTTTTTTCTTAATTGATATTCTAGAAATTGTAACTGAAACCATAAAATTCAATACAAAACTGTACCTTATTATTATCATCTTGCTTCACTCAATTTCAAAATATAGATGTGTTTTGTGTAAAAATATTACAACACTGGCCCAGGTCATGAACTTAGCTCAAAATTAAAGAGTCTGCACCAATATTGTATCTTATTTTCCCCTGTTTTGCGATGAATTTTTATGGTTTAGTAAGAAAGCAACCGGTAAATAAGTGTCTTACGTTATTTTGCGGAAAAAATATCGTGTACCAAATTGAAGAGATATAATGAAGAAAAAACAAATATCTTGATATCTTTCTGAAGATTGGCATGTGACACATTTTTTTCCGATTAGTGACTGGGTTTATCGAGAAGAGTTCTATAATGTAAAATATCTTTTTTACATGTTAGCTGATATTTAGTAAAATAAAAATAATTTAATTAGCAGTTTTCCATTTTTCAATAATTGCAGGATGCTCCGGACCCCGATAAAGGTTAAAAAAAGTCCTGCATTTTGCATGACCCAGAGACAAACATCCTGTATAATATTGTATTGGATCTTTTCACACAATACTTTGAGTGGTCCTGTTGACTATTCACTATTCAACTGTTTTGAGGCGAATCCATGGCACACTTGATTCGCCAGATGCCTTTAAAATTCATATTTTTCCCAAATTTGGCACGTTGCAGAATGGAACTCCCTGTATATTTTTTGTTCAAATTTCGTGTATGGGGGGTTTTAGGGTCTCCTTATTAACGCTGTGGGTTCAGATTTTAAATAAAAAATCGCTAAATGGTAAAATCGAGACCCGTCGATTTTTGTTCTTGGGGGGAGCTTTTTTTACAGTCAAGCCAACTCGATATGTTCATCCCCTCAATCCCTAGCAACCCCAACTTTAAAATTTCAAATGGAACTACCCCACTTGTGGCGCGTCATTTTAAAGCCCTTTTTATTGCGAATAGAGTGATGCAACGTTTTTAGCATTCTGTTGAGATTTGACAGAATTATTGGCTAAAAACGGAAAGTTGACAATCCACTGTACGCGTAGTAATTTCTACACGAATGCCCGCCACTATTAAGTTTTTTATCTACTACACACGACCAAATTACCTAGTTTTTATTGACGTGTCGATCAGTTTACAAAAAAGTCACAATTGAAAAAGCTGAAGCAAAACAAAAAAAGTTCATACGAATTCAATTCAAACCTTATTATACACTGTGCCCCGGATAAGAATGAACAGCATGGGGATATTGCAAACGGTGAGAGATAGAGCAACGGTTAAATGGGGAAAAAGTTGCGCAATTTTGAGGTCAATAAAACGCCATAAACAGATTTCTAATATCTTTTTTCGTTTTTGAGTTATTTTGAAAAAAGTAAAATTTTGCGTTTTCGATTTTATTTTTTTCTGAGGTTGTTATCACAGATAGAAAAAAAAAAGAAGAACACTTTCTTATGGCACTTTTTAACGGGCTTTAAGATGCCATTTTTAGATTTGTTCTACAACGTTTCGTTTTTGAGAAACCATCTTCAACTTTATTTTTTTAAATACGGACCTGGATTTTTTTTGCAGATTTTGAAAGCACTTTTCATTGCAAATACCATAATGTATGACATAAAATATTTTAAAAATGTTTTGAGACAATTATTCTGAAAATTCCATTCATTTTTTTCTAATGCGGCCCTGTAGTTAATAATAAGAAGTCTAAATATTAATCAGTATTGTCAACAATTTAACTTACAACTTATCTTTCAATTGGAGAACTAAAAAAAGGACATATCGGGTTGGCTTGTCTGTCAAGAAAGCTGCCCCCAAGAACAAAAATCGACGGGTCTCGGCGAATTTTCAAATCTTTTTCGGTTTTCTAATTTTTGGGGGGTCAAGTTTTCGTTGGGAAACCCATAGGATCTCTGTGGTCCGATACCTAGGGAGCAAATGCGCTTGCCCACAAAATGCCGGAACGGAAATTATTGAATTTTAATATTTTTCTGGCAAATCCCGGTCGACAATTTTTTTTAATTACCAAGATACCATAAACATAAAACATAAACAGCCATAATAACCTTATCCCCGGCTGAATTTAATTGTCTGTATGTTTTTTTATTTTGTATGTGGGGTTTTTTGGGGTGTCTGATTAACGCAGTGGTGTCAGATTTTAAATAAAAAAGCGGCTAAATAATTTTCATGAAAATCAGTGGGTATAAAAAATCGAAGCCAGCCCTGGATTTGCATTTTGAAAATGGCAGGAAGGTCAAAAGAAGCGGTTTTTGAGGGCCTTTCAAACAAAAAAGTTCAGGCGATTATCTACAAAAAGAAAGATTTTTTGGTATTCTATATATTTACAAGTAGTACATAGTACAAAAATTCTGAATTTCTCAATTTCTTCGCAAAAATTACTTCACGCATAACTTGGGTTCCTCACAAGACTGTTCTAGACCTACCACTTTCACTTTGTGAAAATTGAGTTACCCTAACCTTTTTCAAATTGAAATTTAAACCTAACCTATATATTTTGTAATTTAAACAACCTAACCTTTATATTTTGTGATGTAAACAAGTTTCTCTATGGTTTAAGTTGTTATACCTGGCAAGTTTTTAATTTATCTATTGAGAAGAGGAACTCTCTATATAGGCCACAAAACAATATAAATTCATGACCACACTAATGATTTTATTATAGTATTCCTTGATATTTAGATTATAATTTAAAGTGTATAATTAACCAGGTAATAACATTGTAAAATGCAAGATGCCTTATTTTTTATTTGCTGTAATTTCTCCAAAGGATGAGCTTACTCCTTAGAGCAAGCATTTTAAATCGATAGTTTGGTTCTAATCTTGTACAAAATACATGTGCGTAAAGCAAAACATTAAGTTTTAGCTTGATACCTGTTTAATGATAGATTATACAAAACAACAAAATAATATTTTTTTAGTAGAAATGCCCATTTGAAATTTGCTACTCTCACAAAATTCTTATATGTAGGCATTTCGGGGAGAATGGGAGAGAGAAAAATAAAGAAATTAACACATAAACAATTAATTTTAATTAATATTTGGAGTTATAAACTTTTTTTTATAAAGTGTCTAACCTTACACTAATAATCATAATTATACTTCAACATCGCTACACTAGTTACAATTATATACGGATTATATACATGGAGTTTCACGAAAAAGTTCTACAGAATTCTAAAGAATTTTTCACAAAACCACTGTATAATATACTTGAACTATCTGTCAAAATAATGCATGCACCATTTTTGATCATATACAGGGTGTTTTTATGATAACTTCAGAGGCCGCTATATTTTTATTTCAAATCCAGCAAAGTATACATTGATATGCCTTTAGACAGCCGAGTATAGATACTGCCTATTTTGAGTTGTCCCAGCACTGATATTTTGTGCATGACAAACAAATACGACTGAAAAATTAAGTCAATAGTGGAACAACAAAATATGTTTTCTAATTTCCCTGAAGAGTAGTGTCTCTTAAAGCTTGGCCACCATCTTACCATAACTGTAAACATTTGACAGCTGTCGTGTTTCATAGAGTAACAAATTGGTCACCACGTTGCCACAACAAAGTTTGTAAACAATTTCTAGGTTGTCTTTTGATAAACATAACCTATTTGTGGGGAAATTTTTATCAAACACTTTCAATATGACCTTATTAAGGTACATAATTTTTTGGCAGAGACTTTACCTTCCTAGGTAAAATAGCCTACTTTAAATGAAGATTCTGCTTTTTCCTTTGGTAACCAATTTTGACACTTTAATAAACATGTTTAATTTTTTGAGGTTTGAAATTTGGTATTCATAAGTTTTTATATATGCATTTCCCCTTGTTAACACATATTTTTTTAATAGAATTTGTTTGCTATCTTCTATTTTCAATGTCCCCAAAATTGGTCAAAAGTTATACACAGGTTATTCCAGACTATATTTCAAAGTTTTTAATGAGATAAAAATATAAAAAAAACAACTATGGCTGAACCTTGTAAAAATACATGTTGGTCAATAAAAGTAAGAACACCTTGTATATAGCTGTTAAATTATAGTATACAGTATAAAGTAGCACTTATGAGTAAATATGAAACTTCACGATAACATATACACAAATATAATATATTAAAATCATTGACATAAAATGAAATTTTAAATAATTATTCGAAAAAAGCAGATTTCTTTAACAAATGAAATAAAATCACTATATATCTATATATATAAATTACTTTCAAAAATATACACAAAATAAAACAAAAATATAACATGTCTTGAACTGAATAATGCTCCTAAACGTAATGCCTGCTAAAGCAACCTCTACACAAGGTGTCCCGAAAAAGGAGCTATCCCTTTAACTATAGATTTTTTGGGTAAAAAAAACACGACTAACAACAATTATCCCCCTAAAAGATACGAAAATCTTTTTTTGTAATATATTTGTCAATTTTAGAGATATCGTGTTGAGATTTGGTACATGTTATTATTTTTCAAGTTCAATGAAAACTTGGTTGTTAAATTGTCGACTCATTTTTTGGGACACCCGGCACATGTTCTTATTGTCAAAATTACACACACCATATGGAACTCGGAACTGAAAATGGCATTTACCTTTGCAAATTAAATACATTAACGTTTTTTTTGAAGCACACATGAGCTTAATTTATTACCCACTAACTAAACTGGATTTTTTGGAATGCACTCACTCTTGATCTTCCTATCACGGGATTAAAATTGATCGGCTAGCAGGTCACAGACTTCTACGGAAACACTTTCCTTACTTGACCTAACGGTCAATCTGTACATCTATAAAGAAAATGTACTGTGTAGGGTTATTGGAAACTCAAGGTTGCTAAAAACAAAATTTATTTAGCTCTACCAATATAATTTTGAAAGATAAATAAAAGTGACAAAATAAACATGTTTCTATTTAAAAAAATGATGTGTAAATAAGAAAATGACTGTCAAACTGTCCACCAGTCTTTATGCAATGAAAGTATTTAATTTTTTTAATAAACATCATGACGCCCAACGTGGGGCCACTACTAACTTGATAAATACCAAACAAAATATCTAAATAATAATAATAGACTTGAAAATGCTTTCTTCTTAATGAAAATTTATATGGAATAATATGTTTTACACCTGGAATGCATGAAAATGATGAATTTGAAATGCAATAGGTTATAAATCTGTTATTACCGCTAGACTATTTGCCAAATGTACCCTCTGCCCAAATCAATGATTTCATAGGTTTTTAAACAACAAAACTCCAAAATCTTTTTTTTTTAGAAGCAACCACATGCTCGAGCAGAGGAAGGGTAGCAATTATTAAGAGTACTGAAAAAAAAACATTGAGACTTACCTGTGCGTTCTTGTTTGGTTCCAAACGTAACAAGCACCCGACCTGCTGTGTCCGCATGTGGATAATCCCGGCACAAACAAAATTGTCCGGATTCGGGTCGATCCCATCTAAGAGTTGCATCCCGAAGCCCATGATTTTCGTGCGGGCGGCTTGCAGATCCATCGGGGCAGAAGCCTTGAATATTTTCTGGGACCTCTGTTGGTTCGTGCTGGAAGTAATCAATGATAGATGCGGGAAGAATTTTGGCATATGACTTACTTTCCGAGATTCTTCCATCTGGCGAAGAACGATTCTCCGTTCATTTCAGTCGGTTCAAAGAACTTATTTATGGTCAGGGGAAGCTTAATGGTAATTTTCTGCGGTACGTTGTTGTAGACGAAGCTTACGGCTATGCTTGGAGCATCTAAAATTCAATGTAGTGACAAAGATGATTTAAAAAATTGTCTAATTGTTCTGCATTACAGTTCATATCAATAACTCAAGTTTGTTTCATTATTTTTTTAACTACTCATAATTAAACATTGTGCAGATATATTCATTTATCATTGTCGCAAATAAACCCAAGACCTGTTATGTATGACAACTAATTTTCACTTTTAGTGACAATCTATATATCTATAAAGAAAATGTACTATTTAGAGTTATTGGAAACACTCAAGGTTGCTAAAAACAATATTTATTTGGTTCTACTAATGTAACTTTGATAGATGGATAAATAAAAGCGACAAAATAAACATAGTTTCCATTTAAAAAATGATGTGTAAATAAGAATGTGACTGTCAAAATGTCCAAACTCTGTCAACTAAAGTCAGTATGCAATAAAAGTATTTTTTTTTAATAAACATCAGGACACCCAACGTGGGGCCACTAATAAAAAAAAGACTTATTTGTACAACATTTTATACCTATATGCTACATAATGTGTTTTTCCCGTCAATAAATAAATAAATAAATATGTGTAAACTTGCCTATATAATCATCGATGCACTCGGCATTAACCATCTGCTGAATTTGAGCGCCGGCATCCAAAACAGGTTCGACCGGCTTCATCTGAACATTCAGTTTTGCCATTTGCTCCTCCGTCCAGGTCAGAGCCGGCACGAAATTTTGCAAAGGGTTGCTCGTCTTGTTCCCGTAGAACAACCCCAACCTGCCGAGGTTCTGGCGGAACTCGCTCTTCACACCGATCTGAATGAGATCGTTCTCAAACAGGACCCCGTTGTTCTTGCAAACGAACCTGCAAACGTTCAATCGCCGATTTAAGACGTCATCTGCCGATAGATGCCCCAACTAACAGGGATATTCACGAAAGGTGTCGGTTCCGTGACTATAACTGTCAGTTGGGAGTATCGTAGAAAAAATCTAGAAAAAAATGTCGAAACACTCACTTTTTGTGATCCACGTTCCACGTCGTGTTATTCGAAGATGGCAGGCTGTTTGGTTTGCTGTAAATATCGCCGAGAACGTCTAAAAGAACTCCAGTGTTCCCAGCATTCGGTTGAGAAGTCGGCGGTGTTGACAAACCCAACAAGTCTGCCGATACAGAGTTTGTATTATTGACCTCGTTGTGGTTTGTTACTGGCGTAGGACTCTTATTCTCTTTAATATCGTTTTCCGGCACGCGCCCCGGCTTCTTCTTCTTTAAAACGGCAAGAATCGAGCTTTCCCTTTCCGGAAATGCCGGCATTTCCTCGAGGACCGTTGCCAGAACATCCGAACTGGCGATAATGCTCAACTGCAGGTATTCCGAAGCTCTCTGTTGCAGTTCGGCGTCCGCCGACCGCAGGTTGCTGTCCTGCTTGAAAACCTCTTGGACCTGCGTGCGAATCTCGGGGAACAAGTTGACGAATTTGATGTACGTCGACAATAGCAACGCCCGCGTCATCGGCGAGCACAAATGGTATTTCGAGTGGAGCAGTTGGAACTGCACAGCAGGAGAAGACCTTTGGTCCCCGGCGATCAGGTTGCCGAACTCTCCGAGTATATAACCGCCGACTTTGACCATGTTCTCGTGGCATGCGGGCGCTTGGAGAGCCTGGAAAAATCCGGATAAAAAACACAAAAGGCCGGGGGACGGGGGACTAACCTCGAACACGGTCTTGGCTGCGTAACCTTGGACTTCGTCGCGGTTTATGACGATTTGGATCACACGGTACCAGACTTCCTCGGAAACATAGTCACCGGCAATTCTGATTAGGTTTAGGATGACGTCAACGTACCTTGGAAGATTTGGGGAAATTAAGAGATGGTCAACAGTCACCGCAAAATAGGACGGAAAAAATTTCAAAAAATTAAACACACATATACAGGGTGAGTTTTTTTCGATGCCCACTATGGGGATCTCGGAAACTAGCAGAGCTAGAACAAAGGTTAAATGGGGAAAGAATTGCAGTTTTGAATGCTCAATCTAATGCCCCTTTTGGAATTTTAAAAAAGTTCACGGCTCACTAGATATTTTGAAAAAAGTGATTTTTTGCTATTTCTTCAGATCTCTGTAGCTCTGTTATTTCTGATTATACAGAAAAACTGTAGAGACAAAAATTGTAGATAATTTTGGGCTTAATAAGATAATCTAATCCAATTTTTTATGCTGTTTGTGATTTTTGAGATATGACATAAACTTGTGTTTTTTTAAATGTAAATCATAGTTGGCTGTGGCCTTATAAAATCGGCCATTTTTTGAGCTGTCCAAAGATATAATACTCGGCATAGTTATTACAAAACATAAAAGAGGTATGGCTAATTTTCTGTTGTTTTTTTTTTTAAATTTTTATATAGTCAGCCATGGAATATTTTCATAAATTTACGTTCTATTGTCTAATAAGACATACTTCAAACTTTCAAATATTTTATTTTTAGCTTCAGTTGAATGGTCAATAGGACCACTCAAGGTGTTGGTGTGCAGAGGTTAAGTCCATATCAATTAAGGCACAGAAAATGTATCATCTTAGACAGTGACTTTGTTGAGAAAGGTCCAACAATTTAAATTGTTTGTATTTGCTGGTTGGCATTTCATAAAGAAATAAATTACTTTTGTGTTTATTATTATTTTTTCAATGATTCCAAAGCACTCCTGACCAGTATAAAGTTTAATAAAAATTCAGAATTTTGAGATGGCTCAGAGAAAAATATCCTGTATATTTTTGGAGTAAATCTTTTCACACCAACATTTTGAGTGGTCCTGACCATTTAACTGTTTTGAAGGGATTTTATGGCACACTTGACTCGCCAGATGTCTTTAAAATTCCTATTTTGCTCAACTTTGACACCCTACAGAATGGAACTCCCTGTATATTTTTTGTTCAAATTTTAAATAAAAAAATAGCTAAGTGGTCTTCGTGAAAATCGGGTGTATTAAAAAATCGCAGCCGGCCTGTATTTGCATTTTGAATATGGCAGGTAGGTCAGAAGAAGCGGTTTTTGAAGGCCTTTCAAACAAAAACAAAAAAAGTTTATGCGATTATCTCCAAAAATGAAGATTTTACGGATTTGTACAGTTTTAAAGTTGTATAATAGAATGGTATTTACATATTATCCTGTTAAATCCTATTTTCAAATAATTTTTTCTACTTTTTTCTCACACTGTATAACCTCTCTTTAGTAATAATTGAAGATATACTGTACAGTAAATCCACCGTCTAGGCACGTTTGTCTATACCCCTTCATAGTCGGGTGAGCCATACTGATGAGGGATTACCATCCCGAAACAGTACTGTATATGGTCGACTATCGCTCTTTTTGTTATAATTGAAGATGCTGTCAAATATCAATGGGGTACTTGAAGTTTTACTTAATGAAAATTTATATGAAATAAAAAAAGAATGTCTGCACAATTATTTTTTTTTATAATTTAATTTTCAAAACGAGGTTTTAACCACCTTCTATGATTTCACTGATTTGTAATCACCACTATAATGTGGCAACAGTGAATTGAAGTTGACAAGTAATTTTACCATGGGACAAATGAACTACTCTTCATTAATAGGTTAGAAACCTTGATGCACTATTTGTCAAGTTTGTTAACTTTTAGGTTACTGTCATCCTTGCTATTGTAACATAACCTTCAAGAGGTTGGAGATCATAGACATTAAATTTAGACTGATCATGTGTCAGCGACGTCAGAGTTGCTTAAAACAATAAATCCCCAAAATCTTTCAAACTAAAGCGAAAAACAAATCGAATCATTGAAATTATCAACATCGTCCACTTTTGGAACAGAAATTTCCACCTTGACATAACTAGTCTTGACAACATAATTTTTCCACTCACCATGTGTAGTCGGTGGCATATTTCTCCGCAAGTATAGCAACCTTAAGCACCATCTCCTCCCGAATGGAATAATCGGCGGTTTCCAGATAATTCAGCATTTCCTGGACGATTTCTTCGGCGTTACTCTTGTCGCACATGGCATACAACAAATCGACGGCTTGCTGCCTCACAGAAACGTCTTTCTCCATTTTCATGGACAGTATAACGACCTCCTGGTGTTTTTTCACGGCTTCGTGCGAAAATTCGGACGTCGCCAAATGGCACATAGACTCCAACGCGAGATATCGCAAGTTCGTTTCGCGGTTGCTCAAAAACTGGCCCAACTGATTGCAGGCCCTCACTAACAAATTCGCCTCGCTATCGTTATGGATGATCAAACTGATGGCTTCGAACAGAACTGCGTTTTTGGCGTTCGAGTGTTGGACTTTTTTGGATTTGGGGGGTTCCTGGGCTTTGTTTAGTATCGTTTCTAAGCATTCGTTTAAACGGCCCCGAACTCCAGGATCTTCGGCTGAAAAGTGGTTTTCTAGAAAATTTTGTCGGGATATTTAAAAAAATTACCTGGTGGTGTGTAATTTTGCAAAAGACGGAGCAGTTTTACTGAAAGCCACGGTGCTGGTACAAAGTAATATGTGTAATCTTGTAGGTCTGTATAGCTTGCAGTTACAATCTAAAAAATTGGTTTAGGGGTGCACCAAACAGTGGCTGAATACCGAATATTCAGGAAACTATTCAGCCAAATATTTGGTTAATCTTACAGCATGTATTTCTTATCAAAATGCTTCTTAAGAGCTTCTATTATGATAACTGAACACTAAACCCACACATCAATATAAAAAATGACCCTTAGACAAGAAAAGAAAGGATAATGCTTAGAGTAGAGATGCAGCAAATATTCAGCAGACCAAATAATTGGCCGAATATTTGGCCATTCTTTAGGTATTGCCGAAAATTTGGCAAGGCCAAATAATGGTTTCACAGATGGCTGGGCATGCACCTGACATTTAAGTGGGATAATAGTTGTTTTTCAATTTTTAATTTCTTTCTATTTTAAGTAGATTACATTTTTGCAAAAAATATAAATCTTGCTGTTTATTTTTCAATAAATTTTATAATTTATCAAAATATTTATCAAAAATCAAATTGGCTCGCCGAATAATTAGCTGAATATTCGTCAATGCTCAAAAAATGGCAGAATATTCGGCCAATTATTCTGCCTGCCGAAAATTCGGCTATTTTTATTACTTTAGAAATATAATGTAATGCTCGAAATATCCTAAAATATGTTTATGTTAATGACCAGTAACTTATGAAAATATTTTATAAACCGCTGCACAAGTTTTTAAATACTTAAAACCTTAAAGCATTCAATTCTCTAGAAGTTTGGTTTATTCAAAAATATATGAATAATGTAAGGAATTGTTGAAATAATGGTATTGTATGAGTATAAAAAAATGATTGTATTGTATGGGAAAAAATTTCAACATCTACTCATAAACTGTCCCATGTATGTTTTTAAATAGATTATATATATGTAAATCAATGTAAAATTGAAATATTTGAATTAATCTTAAATAATGCCCCATACCTTTTCGATTTTTTCAATTTCCCAATTTTCAAAAAAGTTAAGAATAAATTTCTATTATTTTTAGGAGTACGAAAAATATTATTAAGAATTGTTGTTTACTAAAATGATATCACCTAATCATAATTATTTTATTTTTTCAAATAAATCGGAGTGTAATTGATTTCTTCCAGGCATCGTTTACTTTAAATTAAAAGTAATGTTATCGTTATCAGTGATGTTACTATGAATTAGTGAATTAGGTAATTTAATTTCAATAACAAATCCTGTCATTTTTAACATTTTGAAATCACAAACACCCGAATTTTCCTAGAAATTTTGTTTTTGGTTGAAGTTATGGTCCTATTTATAGAAGAGAAATGATTAAAAAACAAATATCCTGATATCTTTCTGAAAATTGGCATAAAGGCACAATGATACGATACGAACATATTTTCTTAATAACCTTTTCCGATATTTCCAAGGCAACCCCGATTTTCCCCAATTTTAATTTTAAATGTCAAATGTGACAGGCATGGACTGTGATGTCATGGCCCTCTTTACAGGCAATAGTGTACCCAAAACATTCACTAACATGTCCAGATTTTCAAAACATTTAGTAGCAAAAATGTTTCAAATTTTTCCCATTTGGTACAAACTGTATGAATAGCACTATAAGAATTTTCACAAAGGAATTTTCTTTTGTTGCATCAATTTACTCTAACAAAACATATTATGTAAAATATAGCATAAAAGTGACAGAATAAATATGCTTTGAGGTTATGTTGAATCATCTTAAAAAATGTCTCTAGTCTGACAGGCTGTCAAAACATTTAGGGTAAAGTAACCTATTTATTTTCACATAAATATTGATAGGAAAATACTAGTCAATTTTAAATACAACAACTGTCTATTTTTAACATTTGTAAGAAAATATTGAATTGAATTTTTGTAAAAAAGCCTGTTGGGTAAATATTTGCAAATTACAATCAGATGTTCTTACCCGGCTGAGCCTGGAAACTGCAAGCGACACACATCCTTTATATTCATCCGGATTCTTTTTGACTAAAGCATCTATTAGGCTCGTAGCGGCTGTCACGACACCCATATGTTGGTCATTTAAAAGGTGGATTATTCGAGATGTCCACTCGCCTCCCGGAATAATATCTTGTGATGTTCGGAATAACCTTAGCAGACACAATGCCGCGCTTTGCTTGACAACGTCCATTGTGTCGCTGGAAAGTTATATTGCTTAGTTACACTTGGAGTTAAAATACCTAACCTTGGAGTTAGTTGAGAGAAGACTACCACCTGATAAGAGCGACTTACCACTTACCCAGATACTAATAACTTTGGTATATCGTTGCCGAAGGCCTCGGCCATTTCCCGACTGCCGATATTCGCTATGCATTGTAGTGCCAAGTTGACGTGGATGGGATTTCTCGATGCTAAGTCGTTCTTTATACTTTGTATGATAAGTTTTATTAGTTCACTATTTGTGTTTACCAATACTGATATAAATAAATAGCCCTGGAAGTTGTACACTGATTACTCTTGCATAACGGTATGAATGTGGGTTCCTTACTATTTGTTTCTCTGAGTATTTATTTGATGAAAGTAGATTAACAGCCTCCATATGCCCAAAATCAATATCATGTCCTAGTAAAAATATGAACAGCAACTTGCAGACATATTTTTTCTTTTGGTAACCGTCGAGCGTTTTGTCGCCTTTGAATTTACTTCGAATATTTGCCAATTCTTTGTTTATTCTCTTAATTTCTGCCTCTTTACTTTTACCTGAAACACAAAAGACAGATTATTAGTCAACAATAGGAGCCGAGCAAAGTGGTAAGTTTTGCTTACAATTCCTGATGTCTGAAATGAAAACTGCCAGACCTCGCATGCCATCTCCTCTTACGGCTGGCATGTCTCTTGCGTCCTCCTATGAAAAAAACGGAGATTTTTATATAAAATTCGGCTAAATATCTCTGGAATTTAGGTTGAGGAAGAAATGATCCTCCCCCTAGTTGATAGCGGCATTTTGACAGACCGAAAATGCAATATGCAATAACTGCATGCAAGTACAGCACTTACGAGGTCTTTTTCCCAGTTTTTTAGTTACCTACAAAATATTGTTTTGGGCGTACTTCGCTAGAAACCTATTTATTAGCTATTTGATGTGTTATATTAGTACACATTGAAATTATTTAATATTTTAATAGATAAATCTATAAATCAGACAAATGCCAAATGTCAACTAGACGTCAACGACGTCAATTATATGGTTTGTTTGTTTCATGTCTACTTCATGTGCAAGAAGCAGGCGTGGCATCCGTATATCAATTTGAATTTAAATAAGGCCCATTTTCATGCTCTTGTTATTATTCTACAAGTTTGATACCTATTTCATAAACATTATGGGAAGCGTTCATAAAGTCAAATCACTTTACTTTTCTTACTTTTCTTTATTCAAAATATGTACCTAAGTACCTACAGGGCCGTATCTGAGGGGGGGTTTTGGGGGTTCAAACCCCCCTTCCGAAATACCACCATTTTATATGCTTTTGCATCACCACTAAAAAAAAATAGAACGAGCTCCCCGAGCATCAGTGAGTGTAATAATTTATTAAACTGGTTTTCCAGTAGAGTATGGATATGGAAACCCGCCCGAAGAAAATTGCAAACAAAACATAATTTTTAGATCAGTGCAGAGTGCAGTACCGAGTTTTATCATCAGAATATCCTTTCAAATAAAATAAAACATAACTGGTAACATTAGACAACAGTAAACGGTGAACGGTGGTACATGGCTGCGTGCGCCATGGATTAGGAGAATAGGGGATTCCCAGAGTCTCTTATGAATAGATTAGTACCAATTTGTATTTGAAGATTTATTTATTATTTTTATGAAAGGTTCAATTTTATTAGGCAAGTGGTGCGAAGAAATCTTTTACCATACCTGCTGGCAATTCTAAAGGTGTTGTCAGGGCAGGCGAAGAATGTGTAGGAATAGGTATATACGTAATAATGAGAAATCAAATAAGTAGAAAATGGATAGGTATAAATGCGAGGAGGAATATTCAGCTATTATTATAATTAATATTTAATATTTTTAAAGTTTTAATGTTAAACTTGTTCAACTTAAACCTGTTTCAGTTTTTTATTAAAAACCATTTAAAAATAGTAGTTTTTTTTTAACTTTAAAGTTATTTCAACTTCAACAGCCACTGGTCTAACCCCTCCAGGGCCGGCTCTAGGCGGGTGCGAACGGTGCGGCGTACGCGGCCTGCGTTTTGACCAGAGAAATGGTCATTAGCTTATTTAAAAGAGCGGGGCCGAAACCATTTCAGAATTTGCAGCTTGAAAATCTGAAGATGTTGGGATTTCCTAAGGCTAATTGTAAGTAATTTTCCTTAACATTTCTAAAAAAATTCGCCTGCGGCGCATTTTACTGAATTATTTAAAATACACTTGTTTGAAAGAAATTAACTACTTTTTTAAAAAGTGGCATGCAAACAACATACCATTCTAGTGGCGTATCAATTTTCAAAATTGTATTCTTAATGGATTAAATAATTCCTTGCCGGGGCCCCTTCCAAATTAGTTTCCCCCAGATTATATACTTATATACCTATGTCGTCCATTGTACCCACTTTATAGATCCTTTTATACATTATTTATTTCATAATATTTGGGATTGTGGCAACAGCAGTTCTGAACCGATTCTCAGCGATCTAATTGGTAGAAAAAAGTTCTGGAATTACTTTTCTGCATTCTGATTCACTAGAACTATTGTTCAAGCAAAGCTATATAATATATAATTTTTGTTATATTTTTATTATATATTATAGGTGTACTTATTCAAGAATACTAGACGGCTAGTATTCTTGGGTGTACTTCAAAGTGACTGTGACTAGTAGCACAGCAAAGAAAACAACATAAATGCTCTTGTATAGTAGGTATATAGGTAGGTACAGATATTTTAATTATGTCTGAAAACCTGTACCTAATAATAAAAGTACGAAATTATTAATTTCTTGTTCTTGCCCGCTGTCGCATTAACTTTAATAATTTCTCTTCAGTTTGAAACAAGACTAAAGAACTCTTCAAGTGTCACTATACTTATTATTGTAAATTGTTATAAAATATTTATAAAAAATACAGTACATAATAAATAAAAACTTAAATAAAATATATCGTTAAGAGATAAAAATTGGTGTATCCCAAATTTGGTATAGGTAGGTACCTACATATCCGCGGAAAGGGGTAGAAATAGAAAACGTTTGCCGTAGCCGTACCTAATTCTTAACAAACGGTTAGTTGAACATTTTGACAATGACAATATAAAAAGTAAATGAATTTGAAAATAGCCGTTGATACGTCTTTTAATCTATATTTTTGGGGTCAAGAAATTCAATTTTGGCATTCTCTTGGAGAAAGAAAGTGGCTGAGAATGGTAGGTATTCGAGGGGATAAGTATAAGTTCAAAAAAGTGTCAATAGGTAGATATATCGATTATTTCCACAATATAATTTGTTTAAGGATTTGAGTGAAATATTGAAATTTGATTAAGATTAAATAATGGATTTCAAAAAGTGATGTGGAAGTAGTAATTCGAATAGGCAGGCTTCTGTTCGACGTGAGACCCTAACCTCAAAACAATAATTCATATTTTCTACCTCACGTCAGAAAAAGCACGCAGTAGATCTGCCACTTACCCGCATCAAAGCAAAAAAATAATCCCACATATTTATAATATGCATAAACGGCACCGCGTACTAGAGACCTTCGAGCACACCAAACGCCTCTTCTACTAAAATGAACCTTTAAAGAAAAAGTGAAATTGGGCATTCATAGCTGACTACAAATATGATGAATCAGATGGAATCAGCCATATTTGTTTATTTCAAAATGGCGGAGTTTAAATAAATTCACATAGATGTTCCAGTTAAGTTAGTCCATGGTACGCGCACGCGCACGTCCTTCGATTAAATCAAACAAACCCAGATTTTGAAAACTTAGGATCGCAGAAAATGACGGTTAGCTTCACGATTCCAGTTTTTTCTTTGTCAATGGTTGATTGTTTACCTAACCTCAACTTTGCAGGCGGTCGGTATTTTTGAAAATAATAATATAAAATATATTTTTTATTGTTAAAATGTATCTTCTATGTGGATCTTAATAAATATATCTAATGTCTTTGTACTGAATATCCATCATGGCTTCAGCAAGCCCCATAATAGATCCAAAAGTTATAGCAGATACATTACCGTAAGTACCTGTTAACTTTTCCTTGTTGGTCATTTTTAGCGACACCGTTTAATAATACGTATGCCTTTTATAGAGTATGGAGGAAAATATATCAAGTAGTATCCGAAAGTGTCAAGAATGTCCCACTGGATATAGTCGAAGGCACAATATGCGTATGCAGAGGAAAACTCGTAGAAGGCCTTTTAGAATACACTCGGTACACGCCAGAGAGTTTAGATAACTGGAAAGACCATGTTAAAGCTTCAAGGCTTGCCGATGATCCTTTAATGTGTTCGTTTGTCAATAAATTGGCTCTGGAACTGGTATGTGAATATAATTGAATCTACCCAACATTTTGACAGTACTACTCCAAAAAGGCAGTTTAATTTATTTTTAACATTTTTTTCTCGCAGTAAAATTTATGTCTTAATAGGTGTTATGATGGCCGAAAAGAAAATATTTCTGATAAATATGCTTCGACGTTAAGTTTGTAGTGGACCCATTTTAAAGTTATAAAAAAAAAGATTATCAAGAATAATACATTTCAATTTATATTATTTTGTAGGATCTAGATGCTGTAGTGGCTTGGTCCGTAATTTGCAATTTTTTACTCTTCGAATATTACGGAAAAGTTGATGAATTAACACTAATAATAAGATACGAAACGGACATGAAGGTTTTGATAGACCACGTTTGGCAGTTTTATACAGCGGATAGGATGTTTTTGTTAAAAACCCTCCGTTTTATCATGGAAAAATGCGACGACCAAAAATATACTTATTATAGATTCATCAAAAACTTTTTTACCGAAATCGACGTTAATCAGTTTTGGAAAAATCTCGTGCAGATATACAAAGGACTTTTACTAGAAATAAAAAGTGATAAAGCGAAAACGGTAACACCCAATATATTGTGCCAGTGGATTCATCGCAGCAATCGTGAAAAAGTCGAAGTTCTCATAGTGATGATTCAAACTATAAAATATATAGAGCTGGAAGGTACAGAGTTTGAGGAGTTGTTGAGGATATTTATGATTCACGGTTTTACCAGGTATCCCGCACTTTCGGGATCACTTGAAAAATGTAGGCCTAAAGACATGTTTGATATCAAAAGCGCTGAAATGGGAGTTCTTCTAGGAATAGCAAACAGATACAAGTAAGTTTGAAGATGTTTTTATTATTTTTACATACACAACTTTCAATTTTAGCAAATCTCTTTTATAATGGTACAACATGTGTGTTTGTCAGTTTTGAATGTTCGGTTTTATAAAAAAGTGTATTTAGTACATTTTTTGTGTGCAATTTTGAATTTAACTAAATATGTGCAAAAATCTTTTGACAACTGAGAGACTATAACCCAAAATATTTTAGGGTTGAACTGAAAGTATTCGCCTTACCAAAGGATTTAGAAAAAAGTTTGGAATACTACGAAGTACGAGGCAGCCAATGTCATGGATGTTTACTTATTTGGGTCATTTTAAAAAACAGAATTTCTACAGACAAGGAATATTTTAATTACGTTGTAACGACATTGCTGGGCAAAAAAGTCTTCAAATCGATTAGTGACATGATATCTAACCCTATATTTGACGTGAGTACTATTGTCCGTTTATTGGTCTCCTGCACATTTGACAGACACTGGAGGATAAACAAACTCTTTTTGTGAATTAAGTGGTTATTTGTTTAATTCATCGGGATATTCTTTAATTTGGATGAATACCTATTTTGTTGTGTCGAATTGCCTTTTGGATAAAATTTCATTTTGTGTAATGATTAATTATTGCTTTAGTGTTTAATCCACTTTAATTCTTCCTCCAGGGTCTGTAAGACCAACATACAAATGACGACGTGACGGGCAAACACATTTCATCATTTCCATTTTGTAGGACTGCAAAGCAGGGTTGATTGTCGTCGAAAACACCTACGGAATCATGGTTGAATTTTTTGATATAGTGGAAGATTATAGTCACGTTTTCGAGGAGGAGGGAGTTGTGCAAATTATCTGTAAATTTTTCAGACATCCAACATTAGATGCACCAGAACTTCTTGGGCCGCTGTTTGATCTCGCTTTGGAAATGTTCCCGTATATTCTCGAACCATTTTTAGAGATGTGTTTAGCTTTGATGCATAATGAGAAATACTTCTTTAGTGTAAGTAACACTTGTAAAATGTATATTTGTGTACTTTTAACCCTACTCTGAGTAAGTTTTGTGAACACACACAAGAAATATTGACATTTGTCAGTTCAATTATTGTTTTCCAAGGCACACTTAACAAAATAGTTGCAATTAAAAATTATTTTTTATTCTTTATGTTCCATGGCATACTAATTTTATTAAAGTTGTTACTCTGTGGCAGTACTTGAAATTTGACATTTGACATTTCTTTCAGACATTAAATAAGTTAAGAAACTTGCCAACTTTCTGCAGTGGACATTACTACTGTTTTCTCGAGGACTCTGTGACAACAAAAGGAAGCCAAGAAATGTTCAGAGGCAGCGATTTATTTATAATTCCACCTGATACAGTCACATATAGAACTTCTTGTTTCGGGGGTAATTACTGCCGTTTCGATCTCCCGTTTGATTTTTTCTTGCTAGTTGAACAGTACATAAAATCATTTGTGATGCTTACGTTAGACTTAAACCGAATTTGCCCTAAAACAGTGCGTTACCTCACGGGATGTTACAAATTTTTGACGGAACTTGTTAAGTTATATAAAGGCGATTTGAGAAACGAGGAAGAAATCACGATGCTTATGAGAAGATTGGACTGTATTCCTGGGTATTTTGCGACAGGAGATTGTCACGACTTAACTTTTTTTAAGTTGTATTTCGAAGCTAACGTTACAATGGTAACGTATGATAAAGTTGATTTCCGACAAGCGTTTCCAATACTTCTAAGCAAGAGGGTTCTGCCACACATTACAGATCTCGATAACGTTGTCCAAGAATGTACGTCAGTTCATACAAATAGCGCGTGCGTTCTTTTCAAGTTTCTTAAACTTGAGGAAACAACACATGATCACGGAGTTCTTTTGTTGTATATCGATTTGATTTCATACATCACTGAGGTAAGTGTAATACGAAAAGTGAGCCATGTCGTGACCACGAATAGGGTGATTGTGCAGGTTGTGCGACCACTACCAGTTCTCGACCATTGGTGCATACGGGGTGTTCACTTTAAAAATGCCCACCATTGGTATTTTTGAAACGGTAAGGGCTACAAGGTTGGTTAAATTAGACAAAAGTTGCGCATTTTGATGTGTTTCAAGTATCTGTAAAGAAATTTGACATAGCAGCTCACGTGGTTACTAAAATAACCTGAAAAAACTGAAAACTTCCATTTTTTTATTTTGTTCGTAACTTTTTTAATATCAAACGGAATTGAATGAAATTTGGTGGAATTACGTAATTAGATACGGGCTTTCGAATGCACTATTCAGAAAAATTCTCTGCCTACTGGATCTTTAGGTGTTCATAACCAAATTTCGATTTTCTTATGGCGGCCATATTGGACTTGCCATGATTCCGGAAACAATATCAATAACTGTCACCTAATAAACTGAAACGTCAGTTAGTTCCCATAACCTTTGTTAACTACTTAAAATTGTGTGTTAACCGTCTTAAGTGACTAAAGCTTATTGAATCATGCCCCAACAATATCCAATAAATGAAAGATTGGATATGTACAATGTTTATATTCGAAACTACCGTAATTCTAGCCAGTATCAAGAATTATACCCCGAACGAAGGCAGCTTAACAGAACTATTTTCCGAAGGTTGTGTAGGCGTATGGAAGCGGATGCGACGTTACAAAACAAAAGAAGAAATGATTTTGTAAGAGCTAGAGGAGCTGTAAGTGAAATCAATGTTTTGGCTCAAATTCGTTTAAATCCAGAGACATCGCAAAGGAAAATTGCTAGGGAATGTGGTTTGTCGTTAGGGGCAGTTAACAAGATTTTAAAAAAGCACAGATACCATGACTAAAATTCAACCCGTACAAAAGTTACTTATTTATTGCCGCCCTGCCGGTTAGATACTGACCCCTGGCGCCATCTATCTATTTATTAGTATTTAGTTTCTTGTTCCTATTAAAATAACGTTAAATAAATAAACTTTTGACATCAAATTTGACGTTTCTGTTTATTAGCTGACATTGATATTGTTTTCGGAATCATGGCCTACTGCCTGGCTTCAAAATATTTAAAATATTAGAAATTTGACATTTAAGTGGGTTTAACTAGGTGTTGTGATACATGGTTGTATTCGTAATGTTTTGCTCTATCCAATGTTGGTAAAATCCAATATGGCCGCCATAAGAAAATCTAAATTTGGTTATGAACACCTACAGATCCTGTCGGCAGAGAATTTTTCTGAATAGTGCATTCGAAAGCCCGTACCTAATTACGTAATTCCACCAAGTTTCATTCAATTCCGTTTGATATTAAAAAAGTTACGGACAAAATAAAAAAGTGGAAGTTTTCAGTTTTTTCAGGTTATTTTAGTAACCACGTGAGCTATGTCAAATTTCTTTACAGATTCTTGAAACACACCAAAATGCGCAACTTTTGTCTAATTTAACCAACCTTGTAGCTCTTACCGTTTCAAAAATACCAATGGTGGGCATTTTGAAAGTGAACACCCTGTATAAACGGGAATATTAAAAAAATAGGACTCCGCATCCAATTGTTGTCCGCTGAATTCGTTTCCTAGAACCCTTATCGTGTTAAGCAGTCGCTGTCATTGGTGGAGAGTAAAGAAATTTCGGCGCGAAAAATCAGTTTTTATGAGACCGTCGCATAGCGCCATATTGCTCTAAAAGTGGTTACTGTAAACGTCACAGTAAATAGTATGTTATTTAAATTTTCTATTTAAAATTTGCATGTAATATGTTTTAGTTGATTAAGGAATAATAGATTTTAGTATTTTTAAGATAAAAAATCACTCAAAACAATTTTTTTGTGAAAATTTTTATTGGTCCGAAACCGACATTGAAAAATTGCCGGTTTTTAGTTCTCGACCACGGTGGTCGAGAACTAAAATTTACTTGTGATTTTTCCCCTCTGAATTAATTTTTATGTGAATCTATTTCCATTTTTCTTTGAGTAGAATTAATTATTTATATTTATATTTTCTAATTATTAGTTTGCGACCATCAATGTAAGTCTAGAAATAACGTATTTTCTATTTTAAAAACGATGAATTTTTGTGGTCGCAAATTAGTTTAACTTCGATCTGATCTCGACCACTGCAAAGTTAAAAATAAATAAAATAGGAAAAATCCGAAAAAACTCCTAGTGCAATTTCAAATGATAAATGGCGTGAATTTTACAAAAGAAAAGATAAGGAAACAAAGAAAAAAATGCGGAAATTATTAAAAGAAAAGCAGAAAGAATAAAGTCGAAGGAAAACAAATTACAAAAAAAGTTATAACTAAAAAGAAGAAGTTAGCTAACAATAATAAAAAGAAACCAAGCGACAAAGTTTATGTTTATGTTACTTGGTACTTAATGTAATGATCTCAGGAACTTCCTATTCATTTTAAAACCTATAACTAGGTACCTACCTATAAGACACTAGTAAGCTCCAGAAATATGTATTTTCTTCAAATTTTTATTCTTTTTATATTTTTTAATTTTTTATAAATAAAATAACTGATTTTGTAATAAATGTTTTTGGTAAATCATTGCAAAACAACAAATTTTAATTGAAAGTCAAGCGGTCGAGAACTGACTTAAAAGTGGTCAAGAACTGTGACTAGTGGTCAAGAACCAGCAAAATCGCACTTTTTTAGATTTGGGGTAAATTTCTCGAAGATAAGGCCAAAAAATACAAAAAACTTGGCTGAAAATTGATAAAAAATACCCTACCTATGAAAAAATAACAACGCTGTTCAAATTTCGTCAAAGATTGACAAGAGTTTAAATATTAAATTTAAAATTTTTCTTAAGTGGTCGAGATCCAGCACATTCACCCTATGAAGGTCAAAACGACGGAATGAAACGAACCGAATATGGCTTTGGTATTTGTGGTTCTAAAAGTGACTTTTTAGATAAACCAGTACCACAAAGAAATTCAAATACCTGGGTTGTGGTACCTTTTGAATGTAATTTTTCCACTTCATAGACAGTGGACTTACGATGATCCGCATCAAGAACTCAAAGTACTCAAAGGTAAATACAGGATCATATAATATTCACCATTATAACCTATAAAAACAGTATCCAGTTTGTGACCGAAAATGTCCGCGTTTTTTAGGTTGTCTCGGTGTTTTCATCAAAATACTGCAACGCTACCGTCCCGAACACCAACCGACAACGGGAACTGACAAAGTCTTATTCGACATGTGCATCCAAGCTTTCATGCACGACAAGTGGCTGGTGTCGGGCCTATGGTCGATGTTGTCAAAAAACCGTTTCAAGCTCCAACCATTAATGCTCCAAGAAGCGAACTGGTTCAAAGGTCCCATTCTGATCAATTTAGATTGCATCCGATACGAACTGGTCCTCATTTTGTTGTTGTTTAAACATCGGCCGTACCTTCCGAACATCAAGTGGTGTAATTTTGACGAAAGGTCCAGTTCGATAGCTAAATCGGTATCGGGTCAAATGGTCAACCCTTATAGTTCTATCATCGGCATTTTGGCTCTGAAAGTGCTCGACGTGCTGGCAAAGGTAAGACAGTTGTAGAAACGGGGATCAGAGCAGGGAAAGATCGCACCAAAAAAGATCTAGATCATAGATCAGATCGTTTAAAAAAAAGATCTAAGATCGTTTAAAAATATATCTTTTCATGCAAAAACGATCTTGCATCAAATGTCTAAAAATGATCTATTTAAAAAAGATCAATCGATCTAAGATCTTTTGAACGATCTAAGATCTTCTAAACAATCTAAGATCTTCTAAACGATCTAAGATCTTCTAAACAATCTAAGCTCTTCTAAACAATCTAAGATCTTCTAAACGATCTAAGATCTTCTAAACGATCTAAGATCCTCTAAATGATCTAAGATCTTTGAACAAAATTCATGATATTATATAGTTAATAGACATAGATGTTTATAAATACTTTTCCTAATTTTGACATAGTGTAAAGTGACATCTTTCAAAACCTGAGCAAGTGATGATACGTCCAGTTTTACGTAAGTAGTTGTGTAAAGTAAAATTTTACGTAACTAGTTACGTAAAGTTACTACTCTAACTGAACTGAATCAATCAGTCGACATACCTATGGAGAATTAGACTTTTCTTGGAAAACGTGTTCACCGATTATTTATGCAATTTCTAATTTTAATTTTATAACTTAAGTTATAAAATACGGATTTTTGAGAAATAGATCATTGAAAATAAAATACAAATTAACATAAAGCATTCATTTAAATTTGACCTCAAAATAGGTTCTTGTATTTGTAGGTAAAATGTACTTCAGTTTGTTTATATTTTATATTATTTGTCATTTTTCGCGAATTCTGACAATTTGCACTTTAGCTGAGACCTAGGGATCTCCTGAGGTAAACTGCTTTAAATGAACGCTCGTTAAAAACGTAAGTAACTGAATTCGTAATACATATATTTTAGAAATAATATGTAGATTATATGTATAAAAAGAAAAATCCTTGTTAGAACAAAACTATTCATTCTTCTAAAAAATATATACGTACGTTTCTACCTACATTATTTTGTATAAAAAAAACACAGAAACGTTTCAAAAACGAACTACTTACAACAATTGAGGTCAAAATGAGAACATATTTTACAAATATGTAGATATAAAAACAAAAACTATTATTCCTACAACAACCTAGAGCACTATTTTTTATTCTTCAAAAATAAAACATTATTTTATCTAAACAGAAACATTTCAAAAATGAACGAAAACAAATGAGGAAAAGATCTTAGATCGTTATAATGATCTTAGATCCTTTTAAAGATCTTAGATCTTTAAAACGATCTTAGATCTCTAAAACCATCTTAGATCTTTTAAATGATCTTAGATCTTTAAAATGATCTAATATTGTCAAATTAAGATCAAAGATCAGACCTTTTTGAGAGGATCTTTTTTTAAAAAATATCGTTCTTTAGTGAAACGAAAAAGATCTAAGATCTGCCCAGCTCTGACGGAGATATTAAGAAAAATAGTTCAAACGAACACTGGCCGCCGGTTGAAAATTGCCGATATTTTTTTTTAGAATGACAGAATGCCGCTGTTGGCCAGCTTGGGTTTAGATCACGATCAAGTCCAGAGATTATTCCTAGACAGATTGCGGGAGACGATGGAAGATCAGGATTTAAAAATGAACGTCCTAGAATTAATAATTACCTGCATTAAGTATCAGCATGCCATGACGGCGGCATTTTTCAATATTCAGTGCTCCAAGAAATGGTATACAGACTATAAAAGGAAAATGTTGGCGGGAGATTCCATGGAAGACTATATTGGTGATTATTTGAACAATATCGAAAGGGTAAGTCACTTGAATATTATTTGTCTAGAAAAAATAGTTTGTAGTTTATGCAAGTAAACAGTTAAATGACTGGTGTCAAACATTTTGAGAACTGAGCACTTGAATTTGAAACTTATTTGAAAAGACCTTTTATGACGAAATATTGGAAATGTAAAATTTTCGTTTATAGGTTAGATTATTTGTCAATTGTTAGATTCTTAAAAATTATTTTAATTTACTTAGAATATTTTAAAAATTGCGTATTGCAAAAGTCGTGTGGATGATTTTTAAATAATTAACAATTTTTGAGACATGAATTTTCACCATTTTTGTTGCAAAAAGCATACATTTTACGAATTTACCAAGGAAACAGTAGATTTTGTAGATTATTCTGGGGGTCGTTTGGCCCTATGGCTTTTCTTCACTGCGACCTATGCAGATCTTTTGTGAGTGACCCTACTCTAATAAATGCCGAGGTCACCTAAGCTTTTTATAAAGCTCAGTGTTTTCCTTGGGGCCATGTTGCCAATTTCGTTTGGATTTATATCAATCTTTTCGAAATGTTTGAGTCTGCTTCGGATTAAGAGGGGACACTCGCAGAGTATATGCTCACTAGTAAGGAAACAGTAACTATGAACTGTCAAAATTGGTACATTTTCGATCTGGCAATTTCATGGCAATCTATGATTTGACCGAATTGTGCAATTATATTGGTTATTATAAACTTGTATTTATAATGAAAAATCTGTATCAGAATCTCATTATTGACAAAAATTAACAAATTGACAAATTATTAACAATTTTATTACATTATATAATGTGTCCCAAAAACTTGGAACATATGGGAAACTTCTTTATTTTTCAGAAAACTGTATTCTTGATAAAAGTTGGTGCTTGTCCTTGAATGAAACAAAAGTTGTATAGGTTAGATGTTTTAGCTGTCAGTGTCATTTTTTGAAATTTTCTCAAGAGTAAACTAGTTAATTTTTAAAGATGTGCAAATGTGAAATTCGAAACAGATAGCTCAAATTTTATTTTTTATTTTTTTTTTTAAACAAGACGACGCAGAATATTTTTTCTTTCAAGTGTTTAGTCACCGTTTTTAACTCAGAATCATGTTTAAATCCAGGCTGATTTTAATAGTTTTTAATTATTCCTACATTATCTTTAAAGACAAATAATTTGTTAACCAAATTTTATGTCTGACAAAACTTTTTTTTATTAATACCACAATTTAATATGATTTGTTTAAGTCGCAACAAAACAGTTTTTAAATAATTATTGTGGTATTAATAAAAAAATTGTTTTCTCAAATATACAATTTAGTTAATTGAGTGGGCAACACCCATCAACAAATTATTTGTTTTTTCTTTTCTCAGGAATAAAATTTTCTGGCAAATAAAAAATAAACACCCTGTATTAAACAATAAAATAAATCTCAACAGAGCTATAGATTACAAAATATCAAAAAGTTCCATATTCAGGTCTTAAAATTTGTTAACAAACGTGTGATTTACTGGAATAAAGAATAAAGTGGAATAATGAAATATTTAAAAAAATACAAATAAAAAAAAACATAAAATCCATACAAATATAATAACTTTTTACATATTAAATTATTAAGTTGCATATTGTGCATGACAGAATATACATAATGCTCCTTTTAAATATTTACAGTTCCCAATTCTTATTTTTTTAAAGTACTTCCAGACTATTGTATCTGTTTTTGTAATTTTTTTGATTTTTTTTTTGTTTCCTATTCCCTATATCAAACTCTGTCTATAAAATAAGAAAGAGAAAATTAAACATACCTACCTCTATCATTTATGGGTTATGTTAAAAAAACTCAAACTATAATATATCAGGGATAGTGGGTAGTATCACAGAATAAATAGCGCTTTATTAGGGTATTATATTCTGTGGTAGTATCACAGAATAAATTTCCGTAGGCTACAATATATTCTGTGGTAGTATTGGATAGGTTATTAAATTAATTTTAAAAAATCAGTCAATTACATTCCACTTTTCTTATTTTGTACTTTTCACTCCAAGAAATAAATAACCAAATAAGGTATTACCGGGTGATTCACCTAAAATTCCCACCCTCCTATATCTCAGCGACGAAATGAGATATTTTAGTGTCATAAAAAAAAGATGGTATAGCGCTTCGAAGACTTTATTCGTAGGCTAAAATTGAATTATTCTAGTGCAAATTGTATATGGCGCTGCGTTCGAAAGAAATTTTTCGTTCGCAGCGACCTTGAAAAGTGGTGCATCCGAATTGTCCTTCACTTTGAAGCAAATTATGTTCAATAAACGAATTTTTTTGAAAAATCGATAGTTTTTGAGTTATCGCACTTTAAATTTGACAGTATATGCACGTGAAAAATCTGCAGTGGACAATCCTGAGATTATTTAAAAAAAAAACAAGAAAATAATTTTCTGAAGAGTTCTTACAACTATCCTAATATCTCATGCAGTTGTTTTATCATTTTAAATGTACAGGGTGTCCCAGAGGACAATCCCACCACCCTTAACTCTTTAAGTTTTTCAGATGCAAAAAACTTTTCAAACAAAAGTTGTAGCTTATTATAAACAGTTTTTTATGATCCATACTATAAACATACAGGGCATTTCTTAAAAGCGGAGCAAACCAAATATGCTTTTTTTTAAAGGAACACCCCATAGATTTGTAGTAAAAGGTAATGTTATAAAGTTGTCCACCGTTTTAACCGTAATGACGAGTAGATTTCAACAACTAAAATCCTATGGGGTGTTCTCCTTAAAAAAAGTATGTTTGGTTTGCTCTACTTTTAAGAAATGCCCCGTATATTCATAGTATGGATCATAAAAAACTGTTTATAATAAGCTACAACTTTTGTTTTAAAAGTTTTTTTGTATCTCAAAAAATTAAAGAGTTAAGGGTGGTAGGATTGTTCCCTGTACAGGGTGATCCAAACTCGACGCCCCAGGCCTACAGCGGGAACACGAAAACTCAAAATAAAATTTCGAAAAGGGGTTCTTAAATGGGACATACTAAAGTCAAATTTTGACCAAAAATTAGCTTTTTTGATGTTTGGGAAAATGGCCGCTGTGACGTCATCGATATTATTTTCCCAGAAACATACCAGTTTTTCTCTATATATTGAAAGTCCTTATCATTCTCAACAACTTTTATAGAAATAAATTTTCTGTATCTTTTGTCTTTTCAAATCTACAGGGTTAAATATGTAAAAAAACATGGAATTTTTTCTAATCATTTTTCGAAATCTAGGTAGCTCTGGAAACAATTGATAGTCAGAAATTATTTAAGAGTATGTTAGGGTGCCTTACGCACCCTTAAATTTATTCAACTGGAATATTTATTAAATTTCTGAATTGTGCTTGTTACTAACTTGTTTGTTATTATTGTTTGTTACAAAAATTTTTTTTTTTAAATATTCAAGTTGAATAAATTTAAGGGTGCGCAAGGCACCCTAACACTCTTAAATAATTTCTGACTATCAATCGTTTCCATAGCTATCTAGATTTCGAAAAATGATTAGAAAAAATTCCATGTTTTTTTACATATTTGACCCTGTAGATTTGGAACGACAAAAGATACAGAAAATTTCTTTCTATAAAAGTTGTTGAGAATGATAAGGACTTTCAATATATAGAGAAAAACTGGTATGTTTCTGGGAAAATAATATCGATGACGTCACAGCGGCCATTTTCCCAAACATCAAAAAAGCTAATTTTCGGTCAAAATTTGACCTTAGTATGTCCCATTTAAGAACCCCTTTTCGAAATTTTATTTTGAGTTTTCGTGTTCCCGCTGTAGGCCTGGGGCGTCGAGTTTGGATCACCCTGTACATTTAAAATGATGAGATATTAGGCTAGTTGTAAGAACTCCTCAGAAAATTATTTTCTCGTTTCCACTACAGATTTTCCACGTGCATGTACTGCCAACATTAAAGTGAGATAACTCAAAACTACTGATTTTTTAAAATTCGTTTATAGCATATAATTGGCTTCAAATTGAAGGACAATTCGGATGCACCACTTTTCAAGGTCACCGTGAATGAAATATTTCTTTCTACCGCAGCGCCATCTACAATTTGCAATAGAAAATTTCAATTTGAGCCTACGAATAAAGTCTTCAACAAGCTCTACCAGCTTTTTTATACGAAACAAAAATATCTCATTTCATTGCTGAGATATAGGGGGGTGGGAGTTTTAGGTGAATCACCCTGTATACTGTGAAATAAGAAGAAATCACAAATGAAATAAGAAATAATGGTCAAAATTAGAATTTTTTTAATCAGTGGTTAATTTTGATTAATCAATTAATTAGCCCCATCCGTCACTAAAAAAGTGTAACCTTTTTCAGAGTCACGAATATCTAAGTTGTCCATTGCAAGTGCAATTACTGAGAGTGATAGAACAACTCTGGTTGTGCCAGAAAGAGCACCTGGTCAAAAAAACTTCTGAGACAAGCAGATTCTGGAATCTTCTGGCCAAACCCCTAATGTGTCCTTTAAATCAATCTCCAAACGTTTACGGTCATATTCTGAAAGTTTTGAGCATCGAGTTAACGCACGCTTCCAGAGATTTCCGAGGCAAAGAAGCTTTCTTAAAAACGTTAGGTGAATACTTTTCGGATAGGGATAATTTGCTTGCTATGAAACGATTCATATTGCATGGGGTTTGCAAGTCCGATTTGGCCCCATCGGAAGTAGACCTTTATCGGAAGTGTATTCGAAATTTTTCCGAGTTGATGATGAAATCGGAGAGACAACACGTAGTGTGCAGGTTACCCGATAGCGAAACAAAATACTATTTTGTCGAGTTGTCCCTGCAGGCGATGGAATTTACATTTCCGAGAAGCGAACTGTGCGAAATATGGATAGATTATTGTGTGGTTATATTTGACACGTTTGGGTTGCGATTCATGGGGAAAAACAGCGAAATTATGGCAAGCCTCCTAAAAATGTGCTCGATTTTCAAAACTAGGTACCAAACCTTGAATATGAAGTGCCGAAAAGGAGTAATATCGATTATACATAGAATTCTACGAGAACTGAAATATCTCTTTGAAGAAAGCAGGGAGAACTTTCTGGATCTTTTAGAACAAGTTGGTCCTATCTTCGACTACGAATACCAGATGTTGATGGAAGAAGTGTACCCAAAACTAAAAGAAGATGCATACGGCGGGAGGACACTTTTAATTCCATGGATGTTGTGGATATCGGTCTTCAACACTTTGTTACAATTTAGAAACTGTCAAGTGTGTCGAGTGTGGATGTCATACCATAGCTTCTTGAAAAACATCACAAATTCTTTGTTGGAACTGGTGAATTATAAGGCGACTTTGCCGCTAGGAAAGTTGATCGTACATACTCTTATACTGTACGTCAAATCGCCCATGGCTTATGATATGTTTACACTCGATCTTCGGCATATTTTTGATTATATAGAACCTCACATTACACCAATGCTTTTAGGAAAGAACGGAAGGGTAAGTTGACATTTTGACACAAAAAAAACTTGATAAACCAACCATTCTCAGGGTCACTCGCAACTTTCATTGCTTGAATTTTACTAATTATTTTTATGTACAGACTGAGTCATTTTCGATGGTTTTATGGGGTATCTCCGTTATTTGTATAGATAGAAAAAAACAAGGTAGGTGTTCATGAGTTAATTTTTTGAGGTATTTACGATGCTCAAAACAGATCTCTGATATCTCCAATACTTTAGGAGATACAGGGCGTTTTTGAAATTTTTGCAATTATCATAGCTCATTTGTTTTTAAACCTATATATTTCGTTGAAAACGCTTTATACGCACTTTTTTACGTAGAATCCATTGGAGTAAACAGTTTTTCTATAAAATAGTTATTTATGTACCAAGGCACTGAAGTTGAATTATTAAGTTGAACTTCAGTGCCTTGGTAGGTAAAATAACTATTTTATAGAAAAACTGTTTACTCCAATGGATTCTACGTAAAAAAGTGCGTATAAAGCGTTTTCAACGAAATATATAGGTTTAAAAACAAATGAGCTATGATAATTGCAAAAATTTCAAAAACGCCCTGTATCTCCTAAAGTATTGGAGATATCAGAGATCTGTTTTGAGCATCGTAAATACCTCAAAAAATTAACTCATGAACACCTACCTTGTTTTTTTCTATCTATGCAAATAACACAGATACCCCATAAAACCATCGAAAATGACTCAGTCTGTACCTAACCTAACAACATTTTAATGCTTCTGTAGGTGTATCCGCTAGACTTAAAGGAAGGCTGGATTTTTAGTACGTTGTTGTTCCAATTTATGGCTGCGTTCATGACGAAATTTCAAAAGAATGGACTCGAATTGTCTTTCACTTTTATACGTATACACGAAAAAATTTTGGATCACATAATGTTCGCGCTAGAATGCACTGTGGACGTAAGATATTTAGACTTGACTGTATCAATGTTGAAATTCTTCGATTCAATATTGACTTACTGGAACGTTGAATGGTATAGAAAGTCAAATGACACATACAATTTTATGATGGTAAGTTCAAGATGTCATGTTGTGTGCCTGAATTTCGAGCTACGAAAGAGAAAAAAATGATTACTTTAACACTTCGGTGGAAATATGAATATTGTTCATTTTATTAGATATGGTTAGTACAAGTGCTAAAGTTTATTAAACCATCAAACTTTGACATAAGATTACAAAATTTACAAATTTTGTAAATTTTGTTTTCAAGATAATTATTTGTTTTCCAAGGCACACTATGCAAAACTAAATAATTACACTCTATTCAAACTAAATGCAAGTGGCGCGTAAACATTTACACGATGGAAGCATGTGAACAATTCTGAGGGCTAATACGAGGCAGGGTCGCATTAAGGACGATCTCTATGAATTTGTGCACATGTCTTTAAAGAAAAACACCGCTATGGCCAAGAGCGCTGGACAAATGTGGGTTCACGGTATTGCTCCTGAATAGCTTTATCCGTGTGATTTACTAATTGTCCTACACTCACTGGGATTACTACGGTTTTCTAGGGTTTTCCGTAGTACTTGAGCGAATGCTATCCAAGTTATATCGGGGAAAAAGTCGGCCCTAGCCGCAAATGGCAACGAAGACAAAATAATAGTAATTGCCCCCCTCCCCCGCACAAGCATGTGACTGCTTCTGGGGTACTCCTAGTTTGGAGTACTGTGAGGGTGAGAATTATTATTATTTTATAATTACAAAATATTAAAATAATATTCTCCAGTATGAACAAATTTCATGGCACACCTAGTCATTCACTTATCAGCAAATTTCTACCATTAACACAAATCGTAGCTCCAACAATTAATAAACAGCGAAATAATTATATTGGAAAAAAATAAAGGTCCACTTGCAACTCAGTACACCTCTGTAAGAAACACCGACTCGCTGCACTTGCCCGCCGGGTCAGATTTTATTGCCGGCTGGCCAATAGCAAGCCGATCACGTGCGTATCACGCTCTAGCCATGCAACAACTTGTGTTTATGTTTCACTTGCGTTTAGTTTGAATAGAGTTTAGATATTCTGTCAAAAGCAAAAAAAGTAAAGCATAGTAATATTGAATGTTTAAAAATCCATGGAACCTACAAAAAAAAGAAAAAGAAACGTCCAGTGTGGGTTTTTGATGATGTTTATTTTTTTAGCGACATGTATCGAAACTAATAAACGCGTGCATATACATCTTGCTGAGACCAAAGTGTATCAACATGTATTTTATTGATGAATATTATAGGATGATGCCATTAAACAAAGCACCGAATAGTAATGTGGTAGCAGACGAACTTATGATATGTATTACGAGTAGGTGAGTAACTGTTTTCTTGTCACATGAACAGAAAAGCGATTTCATCAATTTGAATCACATAATTGTCGCTTTTAGGTTGCTGGCAATTCTAGATGGGGCTTTCAGTTGTTTATACAAAGTGAATCCCGATATACTTCAATCGCTAGAAAATTTTGCGTACGAAGAGGACATCATCGAGTTAATAGACGAAGATTTTAGCGTGCCAAAGTTTGAACTACCCGTGCCGTATCCGGTAAATTACGGAAGACTGCTTTGCCTGGCACACTTTCTATGCAAGATGCTGACGCGCATCAACCCAAATCCGCGAAAGAAACCCCCTATAGATGTAGAAAAATATTCCGGATGTTGCGTGCTTATAGAACACACGGACGATTCGAAGGACCCACATCAGAAGTTCGTCAATTCGTATTTGAGATATGGAATTTACGAGTATTCGATGTTACGTGAATCTTGGTTGCATAGTATCGATTTCGACCAACTTAAAAACGCCGCCGATAAGCTGATGCTGTTCCTGGGGCAGCACGTTTACTTGCAGCTCAACAGTTTGCATTATCACACAAATTTATTGTACATGTACAAACGGAACCTTTATTCGGAGTTGCTGTTTCTTATCGAATTCGTCAAGCAAAAGTCATCGCAGTTATTGAACGCAGGGTCGCGCACTCCCAGTTCCACAAGTTTGAAAGGGGAGATGGATATCGTCAGAGCTTACTTGATGCAAATGAAGCGCGATAACGAATTCAACTCAGTGGCGGATAACCACTTTATACTTGTTGCGTCGCATTGGATATTTAACTTTTGTCAAGTGAAAGAGACTTTGGTTTTAAAACGTCGTATTTTTTATAGATCAAGATAATTTTATTATATGTATATTTTCTAAATGTAAACTCTTTATTTAACCATCCAACATTTGAGAGTCAGAGTATCAAAAACCATGATACTATGACATAATAACGCTCATTTGCGAGAATAGAGGCATAACTCGAAAAACATCAAATTGAATTTAATAATTGTGTCTAAAAGTTCTTGGTTCTTTGATTGCAAATTAAAGTTATATTTTAAAATATGCAACTACCAAATTTGCTACTCTGCACTACAATATAATTAAGTTTATTGACTTCCTTTATTTTGAAAAAAAAATCTTTTATATTTTCTTTACAGTTCGATTAAGATAATTTTATTATTATGTATATTTTCTAAATTTAAAGTCTTTATTTAACCATCCAACATTTGAGAGTCATTAAAAACCATGATACTATGACATAATAACGCTTATTTGCGAGAATTGAGGCATAATTCGAAAAATAATTGTGTTTAAAAGTTCTTGGTTCTTTGATTGCAAATTAAAGTTATATTTTAAAAGATGCAACTACCAAATTTGCTACTATGCACTACAATAAATATGATTAAATTTATTGCTTTTATAAATTGATTTTCTTTAATTTTTTGTATGGACTTTTTTATTGTTTACTTTGAGTTGTGTTGTTATTTGAGATTTGTTTCTAAATAATGGCACAATTTAAAATGTGCCTTTATTTTATAACAAAGAAATGGTATATTAGCGGATTAACACATAATAAGCAGTTAGCCGAACAATCCCGAACTAGAAACTGTCAATAACATTGATAAGTTGGAATTTTAGAATTGACGGGTACTAGTTAGAACCATTTCGGGATCTCTCTGCCAACACAGCTGTTATACCTGGGGTTATACTCAATTTGTATAAAAAAGAACTAAGATATAAAGGCAAAGATCTTCCTATTTTTATAACTAATTTAAAAAATAACGGGTACGCCACTGCCTGCTTAAGGAATCCTTAAGCATTGTCCTTAGCAGGAGATCTGTCATCCGAACCACAAAATATATAGGTTAATCCGAACTGGAAACATTAATTTTTTTATTATGGGAACAAGAACAAACTTGCCAATACAAGCCTTCTTCTTCTTTTCGCTCATGGGTTGGCAGCTGGGCCATTCCCCAGATCCGGTACTCTGTCCGAGCACCCTTCGCGTTTTTGATAGGGTTTGTCTGGATGATTACTCCATTCCCACCAAATTTTACTTATGTTACCAGTGAATGCTTGTGGATTCTTATCTTATTATCGTCTCTCTTGTCTTCTAGAGGTTTGTTTACAAGCCATTTCTACGTTTTTATGTTTCTTAGGTTAAAATGATCTTACAAAACACCGAAGTTAGGTTATGTGGTTGCGTTCAGAAAATGTACAATAATAAAAAAAGAAACATCCGTTTTTGATCCTGATACCAGAGCATATAAAACAATCAGCAGTATAACTCTATTGAGAAATCATCCGCAAATTGCCTTGACGCCATATTGGGGGAATAGAAGTCTGAGGTGTATTCGGGAAAATCAATTCAGAAATACAGAGTATATATTAGTAAAGTATATAGTGTGTGGTAAGCACAAGCAGCTTTGAGTCCTTGGTTCCTGGGATTCTTTATTGAAAGATACTAGCACAACTTACATAAAGCACACTCCAGGGCACTGTAATATCTCTCATACAGCCAAAAAAGAACTGCCCAATCGCCAAGAACGGTAGGTGCGTCTACCGTTCATGCCCAATCGCCCCGACACTGCATCCATTTGACAGAATCTATTCCCAAATGGCGGCTGCGCGAACAAGTGCGCAGAATTTTCCCGCGATGGGGAAATATTCTGCTGGTTGTTTTATATGCGCTGATACAATAGCCGCGTTCCTTTTGCCACTTTTCTTAAGAATTCTTACTTTATCTCAGTTGGTGGCCGTTCCTTTTACAAATGTGAGCTAAAGTGAGATTTTTTACCTCCCCCATCACCCTTCAAGCACATCCTCGCGAGGACCCTCACTATCTCAGACTAAATAGTCTGAGCTCACTATCGAGCATACTGGCTCAGTTAAGTGGTGGGGGAAATGACCCTTTCACAAGATGAACCTTTGACATAAAAAAACAATCTGAGTGGCTCGGCTAACAACTGAGCCACAGAATAGGGGAATCAGAAGTATTACTCGACCAGAATCGGTGGTTAGAGGGGTATTTTTTATGTAGGTGCGCCTGGCTAGTACGAATTCTATGCGCAGACTGGTGTACTTCGTTGCCAAATCAATATACGCTTCGAAAATACTATATTCGTAATTTTTTCATAACATACAATAATAAAATGAAGACATAAAGTAATTTTAATTAATAGGTTAATAGCACTATACTTCATGGTCAAGATTTGAATTTGGTTTTTGATTCTATTATACCTGTATTATATTATAGATAAAAGCACTTTACCACAGAATAGCTGTGACTGAGCTAAGGTTCTCAGTGTAGGCGCAAGAAGGAAGACGGCTATAAGATAGGATCACTTGGGGAACGAATTTTGAACCGATTCGTGAATGCCGACATTTGGTGACAGAATGTATGTCGATAATCAAACTTCTCAACGCTTTTCGCGTTATATTTAAACAAGGTGGGTAATCTGTGATTTAAACTGAGAAGAATCGTCGAGCCACAGGACTGCCGTACTTCTTATACTTTTTCTAGGCGTCGCGGACGCGCGGGGCGGATATAAGAGGCGATAAGGAAAAAGCAGAAATTTGTGCCTTTTCCGTAATGTGTAATTGAACAAATACTCAACAAACCATTTCAAAAATAATTTGTTTTGATCCCAAAACCCACAAAAACCGGCTTCGAATGTAATTTAAACTAATTTGAATGATTTCTGTCGCCTGATTACCTATATTCGAAAAGTCAAAATATGCGCGTGAACTTATCGCTCATTTGCGAGAATACTGGCACACCGGGCAAAATTATTGCATTAAAATACCTGGAAAAGTACCTACTTTTTACAGAAAGAATGACAAAGTGGTAGTTTGAGAGATGTCGCCACTCACATTGTCACATAACTCAAGTTTCAACCTCTTAAATTAACGAAAGAGTGGCACATCCCAAAATAAGCCTAATTTATTTATGTTTTTGTTTCACGAATAACAGATTATATAGTATAAATAAAATAAATATAAAAAAAACTGGCTTTTATTTAAGCCAAACAGAAACTGCGGCAAGCTTTTTTTTATTTTATCGGACAGTGATTGGTTGATAAGCAGGTACACGCCAAAGTAAGTATTTTCTTTACAGTTCGTGGCACAAACTTTTTGATTTAAAAAAGCTTGTCGCAGTTTATCTTTATCTTAACGAAAACCTAAACTTATTTTATCCGCTTTATTATGGCTTAAATAAAAGCTTGTTTTTAATTATTTTATTTTATTTTGTGCTTTTTTAGTTTCTATTTTATTCCCATGTCAGGAGGCAGGAGGGTGGTAAAAAAATTTAGTCTGTCCTGAGTAGGATAATCACAAAAAAATACCACTACTGATGCAAGAAATCCATAGGCGGAGTCAAAAGATTTTCGAGGAAATTAAAATAATTTTAGAAGCTATAAAACATAAAACTCAATGTACAGCAGTACAGCACGTACGTGGTGATTCAACATTTTGACCCATAAAATGGCTTTTTTCAATCTGTACCGAGCAACACACATATATTAAACTTTTGATCAATACCAATTTTAATCCAAGTAATTAGGTACTCACATTTCGAGACAAAAATGATTTAAAAATATTTATCACAATGGCCATCATTAGGATTTTTTCGCAAATGCTAATGATGGCTATTGTGATAAATATTTGTAAAGAATTTTTGTCTCAAAATGTGAGTAATTACTTATATTAAAATTTGTATTGATGAGTGTGTGACAAGCTTATGTAGATAGGTATCCATGTTTCCTATAAAAATAAAAATATTTGGAACTAAAATGCTGCGAGTCTTAATAGTTTCTAAGACAATTTTAAAATCCAAACATTTATTTTCCAACCGAGTAAAGATGAACCAGTATGAATTTCTCTGGAACGAAATTCATAAAGAACTTTTCTAAAACTACTACTATACAGATTTATTGCAAAAGGCCTCAAACAAATACACATAATTTTGTACAACTATTTCTGAGACACCCTGTATTTACATATAATACTAACAACGTTCAACTATCGTACTAAGCCAACATGTTTATATTTTTTTCAGACAGACCTAAAAGATAATAAAAATACTATTGTCATTTATAATAATGTATACAGATGCCCAAGGTGGTGCTCTAGATTTCTTGGACTATCTCAAGTTAACAATTATCTACAACTATCTAGGATTCTATCGCACATAAATTCGTGTAGTGGAATCTACTTTAAGCAATAATAGTTTTATGTACATGTATATTGTTGACAGGCTTCAAATATTTTCAGGAACAATAAACATTTATGGTCCAAGGCGTGAAATATGAAAAATAAAAAAAAATAAAAATCGATGTCAAAAAGGGAAAACTCGTGTCAGTTCCCAGATATTATAATACTGACACAAGTCAACATTAATATAGGTGATGGCTGAAAATTTGCTGTCCTATGTCCCAGCAACAACAAAAAATTGTTGTTAAGATAGAACTTATGGATCGAGTTAAAGATTTTTTTTTCAAAAAGAGGTCTTTAACTTTGTGGGATTATCAGTTTTTGAAATTGACTGGTTTCCTTTAATACCATATTCAAAACTTACTACTTTTGAAAGATTTCAAATTTGCGCCCAACGTGGGGCCATAAATGTGTGTACTTCAGGAAATGCATATCTCTAAAACCAGTTAATTTTTAAAAATGTTCATGTGCCAATACTTCAAAGATACAAATATGCCACTTTTCAGTTACGCTAAATGAAAAGTTATTGTAAAAACACCAAATATTAATGAAAACATTCGAAACCTGGAAAACCACAACACCTCACTTAAATCTAAGTCCAAGACAGATAGAGCAAGGGCAGTTAGGCCTGGATATTGTGAGACAACTGGATCTACAGAACGAAATTATCACAATAGCTCGTCTCTTGGTATTGACTTCGACAACACTTCTTTCGCTGGAAGGCATTGGTGCTTATTCTGACGTGTTGATGGTGATGGTTTTGCCCTTTGGGTCGTCGAAACGGTCCATCGTCTTGATGTCGAGCATCATGGTTAGGCCGAACGTCATGATGAGCAAGAGGATCGATGTGACGAAAAGACCTGTCCAGATCGGAACCGAGGTGAACCCGACGCAGTCGTAGGCATCGTTGAATCTGACCGCACCGGCTGATATGAATGGCTGTATCTAGAAATTTGTCGACTGTCAAGAACATCATCATTCATGAAATGACCGAACTTTAAAAAAACGTTTCTATAGAATGATATCGTGGCTTCCCAGCATGTGTAGCAAGTGTCTAATCTAATAATTGATAATTTTAAGAAAATATTAGAGGAATTAACACCCTAAACTAACCTTGGCATCAGGATCCAAAAAAGTGTCTAAATCAAGGTTGCTAAAAATTTCGCAATTAAACATTAGATGTTTGTTTTGACATTGACACTCAGATAATTGTGTTGCTCAGGTGAGTAGGTTGATTTAATGATGAGTCTCACAAACTCAACATAAAGAATGAATGTACAAAAAAAAAATGATACAAAACACGATAAACTTACCTGCAAGTCTGGTAATACTAGAGAAGCATTTTCATTCTTAAAAACTTCTCTAGTACAATGGTAAGAAAACCCGACCGGAGCATAGACATCTTTTGATGGGTTCATGTTTATTTTTTCTTGTCCATTTTTACTCAACACAAATGACGTTAGTACCCAATATCTCGATTCTGTTTTTATAAATCCTAGCCTAAAATTTAAGTTGCCATTAAGTTGCATATAGTAATGTAAATTAAATTACGTAAGATCTACACGAGCGGTAGCATCTGTTGCGGTTAATGTAAAGCTGCCATTAGTACAGTCTTGTTCTGCAAATGTGAAGGTAACCAATTCAGAGCTAAAAAAATTCGTTAGATTCTATTTAATATATAATTATGAACAGACATACGTTACTTCACTGTCTTTAGTCTCGGTATAGTTGGACTTTCCCGAAAGATACGCGATAGTGCAGTTTCCTTGGAAAAATATAGAACTACTTTCGTCGGGTGCTTGAAGCAGGGACCTAACTTTTCTAGATTCGCTATTTTCTGAGCCAGCCTAAAAAAACAGTCAATAGATCCTTGATGCCCAGATTTTTTCCAGATCAAGGAATTAAAAAATATATAGGTTCTTGATTTGATTTCAAAAGTTATTTTTTATACTACTTTTGGAGAGAATCTTATTTGAATTACTTCTGGCACTTATTTAAAATAAAAATTTTGAATATGTGATGGAATCCACCAAAGCAATGTGATTGGGCCATTCAAAAATTTCGGCACTTATGATTGGCTTGATGGATTCCATCACATATATTGCTGAATTAAAAAATTCGCCGTTAATTTTACTTGAAAACATCCAGAAATGTTAACTTCATAGCTATTTTGGTAATATGTTTTGTTAAAACAAGGAAGAAATTTGTAATAAATTGAATTAAATTAGATTAGTCATGTGTCAGGTGAATACTACTTGGATTCTCAAATATATATTTAACATTTATAATAGTAATACTTCCACTGACATGGTGATGAATATTTGAAGAGATATTTTGAAAAAGAAAAACACAAGAAAGTACAATTCCACAATAATTTACATTACATACCCAAGAAATGTGCCGAGCTGTATAAAATGCCAACACATTATCATGCTGTTTCAAAATGTTTACATATACATTTGCGATGGCAGCATCATGTCTTCTGAGCATGCTGAATCGTTCCTCTTGGTCTTGAGCATCGTTCAAATTAATTAGTAATATCACGTCAGCTTTTGGAATTTCCTGTTTTTCTAGATACTGTTCGATTGATATTTCCTTTACTTTCCTGTTCAAGTGTCTTAGTGCTTCGATGGGGTTCTGAACATACGGCAAGTACGAAACTTTAGCTGCGTTTCTCAGTTTGAAAAGATTTGGGTACGTTCTTTCCCCTGACTGATCTCTTTCTGAAAAATCTTCAGGGCTTAGCTGCAATGAAACATTAAATCAGTTATTTAACGAACTACGAAGCTGCCAAACCTACAGTTTCCTCTGCAAAAACAACAACGAATGGATTGGTCTTCAATCTCTCATAAACATCATCCCTAAAAGAGTCCTCGCTGACTCGATGTAGTGCCGGGATTTTTTCAGTTATTCTGTAGAAATATGGAGATTATATAGAGATACGTATGGCAAATAATTCTTTAAAGGGGTACTTACTTTTGGTTGCCCCAAGCATAAACAGGCACAAATTCTGTTGACTCTACCAAAGAATTAAGTAGAAAACTAATAGTCGCAAACACTAATATGTGATATGTTTTAAGTACACCCATCTTGCAGTAAATCGGAATTTCGTTTATTCGTTTCGCGACTTCTAGTCAACTGGTTTTAAAAAGATCACGTGAAATTCTATGGGTTTGACACCAATTTTATCAGTCAGGTGAGATGGGCGGCGGTAGGCACAGAGCAACCTTGGATCTCCAATGGATAAATATTTTATGACAGAAGGCAGAAAGACAGTGTGACAATTGAGTGACTACGCTTATCAGGTACTGCGCTTCTAGTTTGCGCATGACGTCATTTGGAGTGAGTTCTGAATTTTTTTCTATAAATTATACAAATGGACAAATATTGCTTCTTTTTTTAGATCCATCCATATCAAACCCAAGGCAGAGCATTTTTAGCAGTATAACTTACTCTTGAGAAATCATCCGCTTAATCAATGACCTTGAGCCATATTGGTGGACTAGAAGTCAGAGGTGTAGTCCGGAAAATCAATTCAGAAATACAGAGTAGTATTCGTAAAGTATACAATGTGTGGTAAGCACAAGCAGCTTTGACTCCTACCTGCGATTCTTTATTTAAAGATACTACACTCTATTCAATCAAAATCCAAGTGGAGCGTAAACATTTACACGATGGACGCACTTGAACAATTTTGAGGACTAATACGAGGCAGGGCCGCATTAAGGACGATCTCTGTGAATTTTATAATATAAAATATTAAAATAATATGCCCCAGTATTAAGAACTTTAAAAACAAACTTTTATTGCACACCTAGTCACTCACTTACCTGCAAATTTCTACTATTCACACAAATCGTTGCTCCAACAATTAATAAACAGCGAAAGAATTATATCGGAAAAAAATTAAAAGTCCACTTATGCAACTCAATACACCTCTGTAATAAATAACGACTCGCTGAACTCGCCCGCCGGGAAAAACTTTATTGCCAACTAGCCAATAGCAAGCCGATCACGTGCGTTTCACGCTCTAGCCATGCAACAACTTTTGTTTATATTTCACTTGCGTTTAGTTTGAATAGAGTTTAGCACAAAGCACAATTTACAAAAAAGCACACTCCACGGCACTGTAATATCTCTCATACAGCCAAAAAAGAACTGCCCATTCGCCTCGACACTGCATCAATTTGACAGAATCTATTCCCACATGGCGGCTGCGCGAACAGGTGCTCAGAATTTTCCCGCCATGGGGAGAGATTCTACTGGTTGTTTTATATGCTCTGCCCAAGGTCTCTAGAAATCAAAAGACCTTGGTCTCCAACCAACGTACACAAAAAAAAACGTAATGAAGTTAGTGGCGCAAGGCCCAAGGGCAGAGACCAGAGACAGGCACCAAAGCAGAATGAACTTCTTTCAAATTTGTGGCTCTACCTAGCGACAAAAGATGGTACTACACAGTGAACCAAGTGATCTAGAGGAAACAATTCTGCTGCTATTTTTGGAAAACGCAACGTAAATCCAGAAAGCATAAGCGTATTTTCGCTAGCAAAACCCTACGAAATCTTTTTAGGTACCAAAACCTGTCGTTTTCGCGAGGCGGTTTTAGCAGTTTTACCAGAGGGGCCCAAAGGGGAGGCAACCATAGACATATAAACAGAATCAAAAAAAGCAATTTTTTGTTAGCCAAACCCACGAAATAAGCCTAACCCTACAAAATCTTTTTAGGTTTATCCAAAACCTGTGACCTGTTGTTTTCGCTAGGCGGTTTTATCAGAGGGGAGGCAACCATAGATAAAAAACAATCTTCAAATGAACACAACCTAACCTAACCTATATATTTTGTGATGAACACCATCAACAATCAAAACCATGTAAAGTAGATTTTGTTTCGTTTTGTTCTTTGAGGATTATTTTATAGCAGTGTCTAAGGTTAACATCTATTACACGGAGAAGAAAATTAAATTGTGTATTTTTGGAATTTTTCACTTTGATAAATACGAGTCAAAACAGCTTTCCAAAAACATCCGTTTTCGCCATATATTTAAAAAAAATTCCTTGGCGGGGGAATATTTTCATGGCGACAGGCTTAAATCAAGCAAACCATGCCTAAACCTAAACCCTGTGGGGTTTTGGTCGCAAAAGTACGCTTTATGTGATCAAGGTATGTGCCAACATTTATATTTTGTGTTAATGATAACTAACCTGTATATTTTGTGGTGATATGATAATAAACTTATTGGATTACTTGATCAACTCCGACTTTCTCTTTGCGTGTGGGCAACAGAAAATAAAGAAGCTATTTCTTTTCCTTTATTTAAGCCCGTCCCCGCATTTAAAAAATGTTAGAATTTTTTTATTGATTTTACAATCCTTCATTTCTTGCCTGTTTTTAATCTCCTTTACTTAGGCATAGGCAACCAGCTATACTTTGACGCGCTCACCTAGCATTTATTTCTGGGACTTCGAACTCGAACCTCAAATATGGTGGCCCGGTGTTGCCGTTAGGATTGATGTTAGTTTTGTAACTCCATTTTTTTTGAGTTATGAAGAATTATTAATTGGGGAAAACGTGAGTTCAAAGCATGTTCAAAGCCTAACACAAACACCTAACAAACTTTCCGCTTACTTATACTTTTGTAGGTTATTCCCGGGGTTGACGAAATCGTCCATTTAACGGAGTTTGTTTTCTACCGAAAAAATGCAATCCCACGGCCCCAAAATGGACGGTGGTCCGAACACCAAGTTTTTCGAGGCGCCCGAGACGCTGACAGCCCTCGAGGGGGTCAAGCAGTGGCTTCAAAAGAACGGGAAGAAGGTAAGCATCCTTTGATGACTAAGGCGAAGCCATGATAACAATTTAGGCTAGTCATGTTATGGGTTCCTTCCCTTGTAATATTCTGCCGCTATTGGGTATCTGGATTGGTAGAATTTAGATTAGTGGAATTCCTCGACAAATAATCTAGATACGCATCATTAAAACATCTTGCTTTCAGGTATTTTTAATTTTTGGTTTCTTCGAGTTTAGGGCCAGAACTGTCTAGGTGTTTTGTGAATGCCGCTGCCATTAGATCCTGATTGCAGGGACTTTTGAATGATGTAGCGATTAAACTATCTTGCTATTTCTATGAAATATCTATGGCAATTCCAGAATTTAATTTTGTTAAGATCTATATGTAACACAATATGATGCCATGATAAAATTGTTCGTATGTTTTTACTTATATTATGGGGAATAAATTGTTTGCGGCTGTTATACAGTAGGTAATTTCTGGTGTTTCAATTTCACTTAAATATTAATTGAACTGTCAAAATTGATAAATTTGCCATTCTGTCACTGTCATGGCAATCTATGATATAATAATAGTAATAATTCTCACCCTCGCAATACTCAAAAATTTATTGAATATTGGCTAACCATTCATTTCTATTACATCAGTAGGGGCAATTTTTTAAAGTCTGCACAAATATCTCATGGAATTTATCAATGCAATGTGATTGCGTTCAAAAAAATTTCTGCACTTCTGATTGGCTTGGTGAATCCAAATTATCCTGGTCCATACAGCTTCTTTATCTTCTAATTTTTCTTTATCTTTAAGAAATATTAAATGGCATTGGTCAGTTCAAATCAAGGGACAAATGCCTTTGGTTATTTCTTAAAGATAAAGTAAAATTAAAAGATAAAGTAGCTGCATGGTTGTAAATGTCTAATAAAGTCAATTAAAGTAATTACACTACGTTTTATCGCAGTTATTTTCTTTCAGTACGTTGCAAGTGAACCATTAACAAACAAATCCATATCGGCAACTGCTATACAGTTCTTACAATTCCAAGAAGACTTCTTGGGCAAACGAGCCCAAAAGCCTCCCATGACTCGAATACCTGTAAAGTACTTTCTCGATTTCAAACCGGGCGGCGGCTTATGCCACATGCTGCTCGCCGCCTACAAATTTAAAAGCGAACACGGGTGGCGCCGATTCGAACTTCCCACCGGGAAAAACACTTCGAGACTCGACCGTGTCTTCGAGATGTATCAATCGATGGAAAAAGCGTTGGTGCAAAACAAGTTGTACACTCTTCCGATGATATACATAAAACCGGAAATCGATAAAAGCGTGGCGCAGAAAATAAAGGATATCGTGAGAAGGAGAAACAGCCAAGTTGTCGAAACTGAAGAGACGGCAACGCACATTTTGTTTCCGCTCGTAGATTCTCCCGTGGAAGAATACGGGAGACCTGTTATAAAGCGCGACAAAATGGTCATGATGCACTGGTATTACTTTCCGGATTCTTTCGATACTTGGGTGAACTTGGAATCCGTGGGTTTGGACGGGATGTCGATGGAGAATCTCAGCCCGCATTCTGGCCCGTGGAGGGTCACTTCCGCTTGGATATTCGACACAGATCAGTATAACGAGTGGATGTCGGAAGAGGATTATGAGGTGGATGAAACGGGGAGGAAAAAAGTGCACCCGAGGTTGATGTCCGTTGAGGACCTGATGAATTCTTCGGAGGATCGGAACAAGTAAGGCTTGCGAGGTGGTAAAATTGGCTGATAGCTTTTCTTCTGAAGTTCAACTTCTTTCGGAGCACTTATGATTGAATTGTTACTTTAAGAGAAGTGGAACTTATTTTAAATTTAAAGTAAACCCGTGTCTAAAATCTCCACTTTACAACAAAATGGCACGGTTTGGTTATAAAAGTTTTGTCTTTTGATAATTTTTTTTTAGAAAAATCTCAAAAAATATTAAGGAAAAATACAACAAAATATGCAATATCAAGTTAGACAGTGACTTTGTTGAGAAAGGTCGAATAATTTAAATTGTTTTTTCTTAATTTTTGCTCGTTGGCATTTTGTAAAAAAATAAATTACTTTTGTGTTCCAGAGTACTCTTCATTGGTATAAAGTCTCTAAAAATTTAGCATTTTGAAATGACCCAGAGAAAAATACCCTGTATAGTTTTGTATTGTACCTTGAGTGATCCGTTCAACTGTTTTGAGGGGATTCTATGGCACACTTGACTTGTCAGATGTCTAAAATTCCTGTTTTGCACAAAATTGGCACCCTATAGAATGAAACTGTACATTCTTTGTTCAAATTTGGTATATGGGAGTTTCGGGGTGTCCTGATTAACATAGTAGTGTCAAATTTTAAATAAAAAAAAGCTAAATGGTCTTTGTGAAAATCGGGGTTTTTGAAGGCCTTTCAAACAAACAAAAAAGTTCAGGCTATTATCTCCAAAAATAAAGATGTTATGACTCAATGTACAGACTGAGTCATTTTCGATGGTTTTATGGGGTATCTCCGTTATTTGTATTGATAGAAAAAAACAAGGTAGGTGTTCATGAGTTAATTTTTTGAGATATTTACGATCCTCAAAACAGATCTCTGATATCTCCAATACTTTAGGAGATACAGGGCGTTTTTGAAATTTTTGCAATTATCATAGCTCATTTGTTTTTAAACCTATATATTTCGTTGAAAACGCTTTATACGCACTTTTTTACGTAGAATCTATTGGAGTAAACAGTTTTTCTATAAAATAGTTATTTATGTACCAAGGCACTGAAGTTGAATTATTAAGTTGAACTTCAGTGCCTTGGTAGGTAAAATAACTATTTTTTAGAAAAACTGCTTACTCCAATGGATTCTACGTAAAAAAGTGCGTATAAAGCGTTTTCAACGAAATATATAGGTTTAAAAACATGAGCTATGATAATTGTAAAAAATAGGAAAAATTCCAAAAACGCCCTGTATCTCCTAAAGTGTTGGAGATATCAGAGATCTGTTTTGACCATCGTAAATATCTCAAAAAATTAACTCATGAACACCTACCTTGTTTTTTTCTATCTATACAAATAACGCAGATACCCCATAAAACCATCGAAAATGACTCAGTCTGTACAGCACGTATGTGGTGATTCAACATTTTGACCCATAAAATAGCTTTTTTCGATCTGTAGCGAGTAACATGCATAATTTAAAACTTAGTCAATACAAATTTTAATCTAAGTAATTACTCACATTTTGAGATAAAAATATTAATCACAATGGCCGTCATTAGGCTTTTTGCGCAAATGCTAATAACGGTCATTGTGATAAATGTTTTTAAATAATTTTTGTCTCAAAATGTTAGATTAAAATTTGTATTGACCAAAAGTTTAAAATTATGCGTGTTACTCGTTACAGATCGAAAAAAGCCATTTTATGGGTCAAAATGTTGAATCACCATGCATGTGCTGTACAAGTCTTAAGGATTTGTATATGTTTGAAAGTAGACACTCTATTAAAAAATATTAAATAGAAAAGTTATAGGGTTCCAACATAGCCATTTGAATACATTTTCATAAAAACAATTGAACATCGAGTAATTCGAGTAACAAAGATGTAGATATAACTGTTTTTTAAATAGAACACTATATTTTTGTATTTTTGAAATCTACGTATATTTTCTATATGAAAAAAATTAATAATAAGAAATACTAATCGATATTTTTAAAGAAAAATCACTTATGTAACTTCTTGATCATGCAGTTACTACTTTGAATCATGATTAATACCGATTTATGAACTTGCTTCTGATATTACTATATGAAATACTTACCCACTTGTAGTTGATTGTTTCAAAATTTTAAATATCTCCATATATTTCTACCACTTCTATAGACATTGCGTAACAATTTTAGGAAGAAACGCGAAAGTAAGAGAAAACGTTCTCCATCTCCTCCATCTAAAGTCGGAAAGAGAAAAACTGGAAGATCTCCAGCGGTTGGAAAGAAATCTAGCAAGGAGGAAGAGACTGAAGACCTCACCAAAGACATGGAGGAGCCAACTCCAGAACCAAACATTGTAGAGGTATGTAAACGCCATGTGTTTTTTACACAGAAACTTTTTGTTTCATTACTTGGCGCCCAACGTGGGGCTCAGGCTCAGAAACTAATATTGTTCTCTTATCAAACAACCTCAAAATACAATACTCTTGTCAACCCCTCCTCAGCACAAGCATTCATTTGCTTCAGGGGTACTCTTAGTTTAGAGTATTGTCTGTGAGGATTATTATTATTATGTTGACAGGTCAACCCAACCACGCCAAGCCAGCCGCCGACCAAGAGGGACCACGAGTTGCAGCCGCTGAAAGGCGGCTCCATCACGGAGCTGGAGGAAACCGAAGAGAGAGGCGAGGATTCGCAGACAGGAAAAAACAGCGACAGCAACACCCAGGACGACGGGCAGGAAGATAACGTTACAGAGCAGACCCACCATATCATCATTCCGTCATATTCCGCATGGTTCGATTACAACTCGATCCACGAGGTGGAGAAGAGGGCCATGCCGGAGTTCTTCAATGGGAGGAACAAGTCGAAGACTCCGGAAATTTATTTGGCTTACAGGTAAGCGATGACGGGATTCGGAAACATTCAAGTTCACAACTATTTTTGTATCGCCCTGTATTGCAAAATGAAAAAAAATATATATTATATGGGGAACCATCTATTTTCTAAGGTACAGTGATTACTATGTAGACAAGCTATTATAACTTTTTTATTTTTTGAATAGGAAAATTTGGTCGGGTACATTTGAACTACTGTACGTTTTCTTTCAGTTTCTCTTTTTTCTTTTCTGTTTTCTTTTAGTGACTGCAAAATGCATCATATCTTAGAATCGTGACTAAAGGAGCCTAAAAAATGAAAAGTATACAGAGACTGAAATAATCAATCTGAAATCTAAGTCGTTGAAGATACAGTGTGGCCCGTTTGGAATGGAGACACCTCTATAATTTTTATTCTTCATCTGATTTGGCTGTTTTTTTTTTAATAGGACCCTGTACATTTTTCCATTTTTGTATTGAATCTTTGCACACCAATATTTTGAGTAGTCCTGTTGATTATTCAACTGTTTTGAGGGGATTCCACGACACACTCGACTCGCCAGATGCCTTTAAAATTCCTATTTTGTTCAACTTTGACACCTTGCAGAATGGAACTCCCTGTATATTTTTTGTTCAAATTTGGTATATGGGGGTTTTGGGGTGCCCTGATTAACGGTGTGGTGTCAGATTTTAAATAAAAAAATCGCCAAATTATTTTCGTGTTATTTTTATAGAAAAAAATTCGTAGTAGGCCTTGAAAGTGGAGATTAAGACGTGAAATTTTGCACTAACGTAGAATTTTTTGTGGCCTATTTTTAGAAAAAAAAAGACGGCTAAAATCGGACGAAGAATAAAAATTTTACAGAGGTGTCTCCCAGAGCTGGGCAGTATTCGAATACTTTTGTATTCGAATTCTGTATTCGAATACATTTTGGGTATCCGATGTGGGTATATAAGATTTTTAGTAGGAGTCCCGGGTTCAAGTCCCGGCTGGAGTGCATTTTTTTCAATTGATATCCTTTGCCTGATATGCCACTAAACATCATTTATTATTTATAATTATTACAGGTACTAAAAATCTTTCTGTGTTTCATATTCTGGCTTTGACATTGTAGGTTAGAATTTCCACGTTCGATACTTGCATTAAGTCGCTAAATGTCGACTATTGTGAGTTGATGAACAAATAGGAAGTTCACATAACCAACAATCATGAATGATTACCCTACACCCTCTAACCCCTCCCAGTAGCTGTAGAAGACGCCGAAGTCTTCTACATCTCACCGCTACTAACTATATATCAATTGGAATAAATAACACCTAGCCGATGGAACCCATATCTCCGGTAGCTTAGTTGGTTAAAGTGCCTACGGCCACAGTAGGAGTCCCGGGTTCAAGTCCCGGCTGGAGTGCATTTTTTTCAATTGATATCCTTTACCTGATATGCCACTAAACATCATTTATTATTAATAATAGGTATACCAGTATGTATCCGTATGCGGTATCCGCAAAAAAGTATTCGGATACTCGTATTCGAATACAAAAATTTCTAAAGTATCCGTATCTGCCCCCATTATGTATTGGAATATATTTAAATTTAAAGTATCCGTATTTGGTAATCGAATACATATTTGTTGTACCGGAACCCAGCCCTGGTGTCTCCATCCCGAACGGGCCCCACCGTAGACGTTCAGACTCGTACTTTCCGTTACAGAAACTTCATGGTCGACACGTACCGCCTCAACCCGACCGAGTACATAACGAGCACCGCGTGCCGCCGCAACCTCGCCGGCGACGTCTGCGCGATAATGCGGGTGCACGCTTTCCTCGAGCAGTGGGGCCTCGTCAACTATCAGGTCGACACGGACTCCCGGCCGACGGCGATGGGCCCGCCGCCCACCTCCCACTTCCACATCCTGTCCGACACGCCGTCGGGCCTGCAGCCGGTCAACCCGCCGAAGACGCCGCAGCCGAGCGCCGCGAAGGCGCTGCTCGACCTGGAGAGGCCGCAGGAGGCGGCCGTCAAGCGGGAGGGCGCCGAGCCGCTGTCGAGCTTCGGCCTGAAGCTGGACCAGTACGCGAGGAAGCCGGCCGCGCTGAGGAACAAGAGCGCCGCCTCGCTGGCGAGGGACTGGACGGAGCAGGAGACGCTGCTGCTGCTGGAGGGGCTGGAGATGTACAAGGACGACTGGAACAAGGTGTGCGAGCACGTCGGGTCCAGGACGCAGGACGAGTGCATACTGCACTTTCTCAGGTGAGCGGGCGGGAACTTTCTGTTCGGGTTGATGGGTGGAACGATTTTTCGGTGCTTAGTTATCAGTAAAGGGCGGAATATATGCATTTAATTTCAATCGAAATATGCGCATATAAACTCCTGGACAAAATTAACGCAACATCATAAATTTGCCACTTATTTGATGCTATTTTTTTTCTGAAATTATGATCCGATTTGAATGATTTTTTTTTTGCATTGTAGGTTGGTTCCTTGACAATGTCATAGTTTTCGCTGTTTATGATAAAAAGTTCATTTTCGATTTATACCGGGTGTAACAAAAACTTTATGTTTTTTTCCGAAAATTCGTATCACCCTGTGGAGTATACTATAAATATATAAACATATAGCAGTTGACATTAGACGGTAGGTCCATCTTTCTTCAACATTTTCTTTTTTGGTTTACTTCATTATCTCTGTTATTAAAGGAGATACACTGTTTTATATCGTAACATGTTTTTATAGACTTTATTATTCAACACAGTCATTGTTAAATGTTTTCAAGTAGGTTATGGAACTTTTCTGACATTTCAAGCGATGTGTCAACAGATGTTGTGTTTTAAAGTTACAAAGGTCAAATAAAATTCGCCATACCGATAAAAACTGTCCGGAAACTGCTTATTAAACGTTCGTTTCATGCTAGTGAAGAGTTATTAAGTTATTTATTTATACTTTATTTATATAGAGACAAAATGAAGTAAGTGATAAAACGATAAAAGTATATCTAAATTATTCAAGTTGCCTTTCCTACTAAAAAACAAAAATAATAAGAGTTTGTTTTTTGTTTGTTTTTTTTCTATTAAATTTGAAATTAAAAAAAAAGTAGGTAGGTATACCTATTTATAAAATACGTAAATTCCCAATAAAAACCCAAAGTGGGTTTTTTCAAGGGTTTTTTCCCTTTATTGGTTTTTTTCAAGGAAAAAACCCTTGAAAAAACCCAAAAACTAATAATATTTGAAAATAATAAATTCGAAATGTATTCTTATAGGGTTATTTGGTATCAAAATAATCGTCTTCTAACAAGCAATTTTAAAATGAAAGAAACCAGAAATTTGACATATAAAAACCCTTCCCGGAAAAAACCCGGGAAAAAACCGGATTTATTCCCTCCAAAAATAAAAACCCGGTTTTTTCCCATCACTAGTTTTTTTCGATGCCCACTATGGGGAACTCGGAAACTAGCAGAGCTAGAAAAAAGGTTAAATGGGGAAAGAATTGCGGTTTTGAATGCTCAATGTAATGCCCCTTTTGGATTTTCAAAAAAGTTCATGGCTCACTAGATATTTTTCAAAGAGTGATTTTTTGCTATTTTTCATAAGATCTCTGTAGCTCCGTTATTTCTGATTATACAGAAAAACTGTAGAGACAAAAATTGTAGATAATTTTGGGCTTAATAAGATAATCTAATCAAATTTTTTGTTGTTTGTGATTTTTGAGATATGACATAAACTTGTGTTTTTTAAATGTAAATCATAGTTAGCTTACCAAAAATATAATACTCAGCATAGTTATTATAATAAATAAAATAGCTATGGCTAATTTTCTGATTTTTTTTTAAATTTTCACATAGTCAGCCATGGAATATTTTCATAATTACGTTCTATTTGTTTGAAAAACTGAAATTTATTAATAAAAAATTGAGAATTGGTAAGAATTTTTAAGTGAATATTTTTTTTCCCGTAGTATCTTGCATAAATGCTCCAATATATAAACTATTATTCTAAATTTTTATAAATAACTTTCAGTTACCGGATAATTATATTGTAGTTAGTTTGGACGTGATTTTTTTGTTTACAAACATTAATCCACAATTATTATTTCTCAAGATAGTTAGAAATAATCCATTTTATCTTTGACAGAATTTTTTTAGATAATGAAATATATTTTTTTTACAAAATAAGGTTAACCTTGGTGGCCACCTTATAGGTCCATGAGTTTGTATCAATTTTTCAAAAAAGGGCGTATTGTCCTTTGGGTTTAGACTAATCTGACTGGTAAATACAAATATTGAGTTTACAGCCTACTTGATTGTCAGTTTTATTATCATGGCTGACTTGATTTGTCATAAATTTGGTTTTATTGTTTGGCCTACTCGGATTGAACATCAGACACTAACTTGATGGAGCTTCTCTGATAAATATCTCGGAAACCGTTGGAGATAAATAGCTCAAATTATATATCGTTGGATTCAGAATTAAAAAAGGAACGCGAGGGTCTCGAGTACCAATGGTTTAATTAAATGTGTAAGTTGTAAAATACAGAAAATCACTTTCATTTCCGCTACAATTTAAAGTTATTTAAAAAGACTAAATATTCAGAAATACTACTTAAAGGTTCTCTAATGGTTGTGTAGGTCCGCTTGGATGGGCATACATATTTTTAGGCAGTGTTGGTAAAAAGTTCATTATAATAAATAAAATAAATTTTTGGTCATTTGAACTACTTTTTTAATTGACATGGATATTTTATACTTAGCAGCAAACCAAAACATAATATTTGCAAAATTTTGACAGCTTGCTTTGATTTTCCATATTTTTTCAAATTTAACATTTTTTTTTGCCATTAGAAAATTTCATTTGGTAACAATATCAAAAATTTTTTCAAATTTAAAAGGCACTTTACCTACCCAAGAAATAAATAAATTGCTACTGCCAAGGCCACCTTGATTTTCAAAACTGAAAATATGTTAGAAATTATTTCATTATCCGGCAGAATGAACTCCAGATAAAAAACATAAGATTCATATTTAAACCTTCCTGTACACGATGTTGTAACACATTTCGAATAGTAAATAGTTAATTTACCTCAAGAACTAAAAATAGTAGGCAGTGTTGATGCAGTATATGTATTCAGATCTAGGTAGAATATAGAAGATCAATTTCACATAGTCTACTGTCGAAGTAATGGGTAAACCCAGTTCCCTACCGACCCCAAAACCGTCACCATTCCACTTTCCCGTCTTTGCCAGGTTGCCGATCGAAGACCCCTACCTCGAAGACCCCGAAGCGGGCGGCGCCTTGGGCCCGCTCGCCTACCAACCCATCCCGTTCAGCAAGGCCGGCAACCCCATCATGTCGACCGTCGCGTTCCTCGCCTCCATCGTGGACCCGCGCGTCGCCGCCGCCGCCGCCAAGTCGGCGATGAACGAGTTCGCCAGCATCAAGGACGAGGTGCCGGCCGCCGTCATGGATGCCCACCTGAAGAACGTCGAGGCGTCCTCGGCGGACGGCAAGTACGACCCGGCCGCCAACTTGGCACTGACCGGCATCGCCGGGACGGTGCCGGAAAAGGAAGAGGAGGACAAGGTGAAGAAGGAGGAGAAGGAGGATGGCGAGAAGGCGGACGGCCAGAAGAAGAACGGGGAGGAGGAGAAGGTGCCGGAGACGATAAAGACCGAGGGGGACGGCGAGAAGGAGGAGAAGACGGAGACGAACGAGGCGAAGACGGAGAAGACGGTGAAGGACAGCGAGATGCAGAGCGCCGCCGCCGCAGCGCTCGCCGCCGCGGCCGTCAAGGCGAAGCACTTGGCCGCCGTGGAAGAGAGGAAGATCAAGTCCTTGGTGGCGCTGTTGGTGGAGACGCAGATGAAGAAGCTGGAGATCAAGCTTAGGTGAGTCGGGTAGTTCGAACGTACCGCATTTTAACATGTGTCCCCGTGATACTATAACCAGAGAACAAGGAAGGGGAGAATATAAACTCGACGGCGGCGCCTTTGATCTCTGGCAGCCGGTGGTCGCCATGTTCTCTGTTTAGAAGTCAGGGCCGTATTTAGAATTTAGTGAAGGGATAGTGTAGGTCTTACTCAGATATTTTAAAATCATTCATTTATAAACACAAAACAAATGATACATACTGAAATGATGGTTGGAACAGGCAAAAATGTTAATTGGATTTTGAAGGAATATTTTTAATTTAAGGCAGTTAGATGACTGAAATATTTATAGTAGGTAGGTATATGGAAAGGCGATTTTTCTTATCTTATTCCAAAAATTTAATATTTTATTGATCTTAAAATTTGATGACTGCCCGAGCAATATTTTTTAAGCAATCATTTTGTAGAATACAAATGAAAAACAAAACATAGGTATATGTATTAAAATATTATCTTCATGGGATTAATTAAATATATAGATACCTACCCAGTTCTAAAACAGTTTCGTTTTTGTCTCCTTCATTAAAATCAGTAGGTACCTACGACTATGCGAAAAAACTTGGACATTTGTATGGGAATAGATATGCCTACTTAGTTAAAAATCTATTTTTCCATAAAATAAACTTTATTGATGTTTCCATATAATAAGCTTATTTTTGTTTGTACATTTTCAATTTCTGTTTATAATTTTTAGAGATGGGTTTGTACCGGGTACATTCGTTTGCTCCTTGGAAACATTCATATGTACCCTGAATGTACCGGGTGCATTGCTTTTTTTGCAGTTTTGAATTTGTCATGAAAATTCCTTTTTGGCAATACCAAATAAGTGATATTTGAATGGAATTAACTAGAAAATTAGAATGAAAATACAGTTTTAAGCATTTTTGGTCTTTTATTCATAAAAATAAATATGTTGATTGTTGCTCTTGGCTTTGCTACATAACGTGTAATAAAATATTTAAAATAAAAAAGAAACAAAATAAAAATCCATTCTAGGTACAAGGTGGTTCATTATAAATTGACACCCCCCCCTTAACTTGCTAGTTTTTGAGGTTAGAAAAAAAGTTTTTTACAAAAGCTTTAGATACTAATACAAAGTTTTTTGTGGCGCTATTGGACCATGTAGAAAGCCGTGGCAGACATAACTTTATGTTTTTTTTAAATGGAACACCCTATATATTTTTGCATTTTTGAAATCTGCTCATCAAGGCAATTAAAATGATATTAAACTTTGTGGCATTATCTTTTTCTGTTTTTGACTAAATTTATTTAACTCGAATTTATGGGTCTCGTGATAAAGATAGATGATCAATAACAAAAAATATTTGTTTTAAACAAGAGAGTAATATAGTGAAACTCCAAAATGTTTAGGAGCCTTTTCAAATTTTACTGATTATATTCTCGAAATAAGAATTTCAGGAAAATCGTAAAAGCTCCTAAACATTTTGGAGTTTCACTATGTTACTCTCTTGTTTAAAACAAATATTTTTCGTTATTATATTGATCGTCTATCTTTATCACGAGATCCACAAATTCGAGTTAAATAAATTTAGTATAAAATTTGAATACGGAATTTTTCAAAAACGGAAAAAGATAATGCCTCAAAGTTTTATATCATTTTGATTGCCTTGATGAGCAGATTTAAAAAATGCAAAAATATATAGGGTGTTCCATTTAAAAAAACATAAGTTATGTCTGCCACGGCTTTCTAGAACACACTGTACATGGTCCAATAGCGCCACAAAAAACTTTGTATTAGTATCTAAAACTTTTGTAAAAAACTTTGGGAACATTCATATGTTCCCAGGGGCATTCGCCTGCCCATCTCTAATAATTTTTAATGCTATTACGCACTACGTACTATATTACGCGTGTTTGTCGCTATTATGTACTTTAGAAGGGTGCCTACCTTCTTGAAAAAAAAAGAAGCAATTAGTACATAGGTATGAACACAGGTAAACGGAGTAAACTCACACAGGTAACAATAACGTATGGCCTGTTTATGCAGACTTAATTTAAAGACAGGATTTATGATTTAATTTAACCCTTTAAATAAAATTATCATGTATTCTATTTATCCACATTTGCTTCATATAAAATTTAGCCCAAAAAACATATTTTTGATTTGAAAGTTTTTTTGTTGTTTTTGTGCCTTTTTGTCTTAAATTACATGTAAGTTCGATAATTTTATTTATGAATGACTTAAGATATTAACTTATTCTTAAGTGAAATCGCGTGAACGTTAAAATAAACAGTTCGGCGACCCATTTACAGAGGACTCTGATGTAGGTCTCGGTACGTGGGATTCCATTTGCTGTCAGAAACGTGACACTTGCTGCTCAGGACAAAAAATTAGTACGCTTACGCATCTCGCAATGTAAATAACTATTTAATTCAGCACACACTTTTCAAACGTTATCAACAATATCAAGAGGGACAGACAAGGATAGGACGTTCTCGTTTGGTCTTTCTAAACAAAGCTTGCGTGGTGCTGTAGTTTGTTTACATGTGCCGCCCATATTAGTTCATACATGGTGGTGCCGTATCGAGCTACTTGACGTCACAACCAAGGAGGGCGCGTTGCAAGAATGATTTGAATTATGCAGTTTTTAATTGCTTATATTTATTACATAAAAATAAAAAATGAGTTTTTTTTGTGAACTGTGGTTCATTTAATGGCAATAAATTACATTTGAAAGTAATATTTTTCAAATTTAATTTTTGTGCAAGTTCCCCATTGTATGAATCTACAGAATATAGGTACTGTCTCATTTGCCAGTTGGCCCACGCTTTATACCTATTTGACCATAATTTAAAAAATCATTTATAATTTTAATAAACACTTTTTAATAATTTCCCTACCAAAACACAAACAGTAATATTAATATTTATATAAGGCATGGGCGTAGGTAATGTTTCGCTAAAATACAATTTTGAAAATCTAATTTTCACTTTGATCTATAAAAAGAATGTTCCCGTTACATTTGGATCACGTGTATACTTAGGTGGACGCATTGAGTAAACGAATTCCTTTACTCAGTGGTGGAAGGTAAGGTCGAGGATAATGTTTTGTAGTAAATATGTATTGCGTTAATAATTTCTTATATTGTTGGAATTTATTTCCATCGATCGTGGAAATTATTCCCAGAACTACTATCACAGAGAAGACCAGAATACAGAGAGTCGCATCTTGTCAAATATGTCAATGGAGCCCAACCCAATAAACATTTTTCGTTACCATAAGTGATACCTAGTTATATAAATGTCATATAAAGGTTGCGGAGTTTTATATGATAGGAACCGGTTATCACCTCCAGTAATTGGAGTTTATAAGGGTTATAATAATATAATATCAATATAGGTACTAGGGTTATAATTAAGTGGTGTAAATGTTTTCATCACCATTTTATAGCAGTTGGAGTGACCGTTACTACAAGATATATAACATGTTTGTAGAAGAGTTTCCAATACCTATATTATAAAACTATGATTTCCCGAGATATTTAACAGCATTCCTAATTACTTCTATAAAACCCTGGAGCTAATTGTGTTTTACTGAACACATTATATACCTTTTGGTTGCCAATTTTGTACCAAAATAACCTTTATAGGCCTTTACAACTTTTAGTGATATAAATTACTCTTATACAAATATGTTTTCATTTTAAAGATGGCTGATTAAGCACTTATTATTGTTGATACCGGCATGATGTAGAGCATTATATTAAAAAAACGAATGAAAAATGTATAACAGGAGGACAGTAAAAATAAGTGAAGTATGTGTTGTTAATGAGAAGAAATTGTTTGAAACTGTGTAAAAGTGAAACGGGTTAAAATAAATTGAAAATCATTGTCGATCTATCCACCGGTATAAATGAGCCCCATGCGCTAGTGACACATACCTATATTAAAAACAAAAACAAACAAAAATTTAGTTCAGAACGTGAAAATTAGTGTTTAACGGGTTATCTACCGAAGGTTATGAAATTATTGCAGCCCTACATCTCCGAGAGGACTTTAAAATAGCTTTGGTTTTATAGTAACACTATTGGTAGCGTTATATTACCTAAGGATATATAGGAAACTTATAGTTTTATAAAAAAATACTACAGGAGGTTTATAGCATTGTTTCAATTTATGTAACGTTACTCTAAGTGATATTATTGTCGCCAAAGCTTTTAAGGGTAATCTACTAAGAGACGCCATGATGCAAATATAGAACAGAATCGACACGACCCACAGTTACGAAATTTATTAGCATATTTTATTTTATTCCGCGGAAAAAATATACTTTTATGTGACACGTGCATATTTTTTTAAACTTGTTTCTCGTAATTTTTGCAAATAAAAAAAATAAGTTTTTTTTAATGCAAACAACCTTGTTTATTTAGGAGTATTTCGAAGGCCTGTGAATTTTTTGAAGGTATCTTGTTCATATTCGCGGAAAAATTTTCTTGCCACACACAATTTCAAGTATGCTTAGCGAAACATCTATTATTATAAATAAAGTTTTCACGTCCTTAGTATCTTTAATAGTTGTACTGGATAACAAGGTTAGGACTATGCATAACCAACAAAAAAACTGGTCTAAATTTTGCCGACGTTTCGTCGTTATATTACGACTTCTTCAAGGCTCAATTAAATTCAGTTTAATGCATTTGAATTTCGGCACAAGCAACAGATCAATATATGTTGTTGCCAGGCGCGCTGACATTTTATGGCCTATTGACCAATTGCCTTGTTTCGTGGAACGTCATCAGACCCGTGCTTTTATTTATGCCAGGCATGATAATTGCTCGATTTTACTATAGAGTGTCCTCCAAATTCACACTTTATAAATACTTGACACTTGAATTGAGTTTATAGTTAAAATGTTGTATGTTACTTATAAAAATTGTTGGCGAGTCTACGTTCATAGGAAATTTACTTGTTAGTAACTTTTCTACTATCGAATTTTTAAAAATAAAACGACCAACCTAACAGACGAAATGTCCTAGGCACTTCGAGGAGCTCGAGACGACAATGGAACGAGAACGCGAGGGTCTCGAGTACCAACGCCAGCAGCTCATAACCGAGCGCCAGCAGTTCCACCTCGAGCAGCTGAAGGCGGCCGAGTTCAGGGCCCGGCAGCAGGCCCACCAGCGGCTGCAGGCGGAACAGGGCGGCCAGTGGGCGCCGCAGCAGCAGCCGATGGCAGGTAATGTGGTGAAGTTGCCGGATCTCCAAGTTTTCGGTTCGTACAAACTGACCGTAAAAGGTGCGTCGCGCATTAGATTAAGGATCAGGAAGAGCCGTGCCATCATCCGATTCGATACTAAAGGGTCGAGTAAAAGAAAAGGGCTCAACATTAAAAAGACTAGATAAAAGTTTGCGGTTATTATGGACTATTTTTTAACAGCGTCAGAGTGACGTTGCGTTTTTTATGGACGTTTTTTTTACTAGAGAAGATTATTTTGTGTTCTATTTTGTTATGTTTTTATTTTTTTTACAACTATATTTTGTTATTTTTTTGTTTTGCCATGTACAACTTTGTGCTAAATCAAATTATTATATGTGAATTGGGGAAAGTTAAATTTTTGTTTTGCTTCTTATTTTAACTCCTTCGTAACTACCAAGTGATATTGGCTTTGAATAGCGAATTGATGGTTCTACAGCTAACAAACAACAGACGGAGCTATTTACAAAATTTATTGTCGGAATTAAAACATTTTAATGTTTTGTGTAGACGAGACTCAAAACTTGCTTCATGCAGTTCATGCACCATCATTTTGCGTATTTTTTAGATTTTTTCATTATTTCTTGCTTATTTTTTACTAGTTTGCATACCAAAAACAACCTAACCTATAAATTGCTCTCTCTTTTGTTTTTTTATATGTCTATGAGAATCTTTCAAAAATCCTAGCTGGCCCAGTCAGAGTAGTTCTTGATTTTGTCAACAGATGGTGCCAAAAAAACATAAATTGAAGTCCAGCTTGGAGTGTCAATTGATCCTCTATTGTTTTTTAAAAGTCTATGAGCAGAATCTATCACAGTTGACCTTGAGCAATGACTGACAGCTATGTCAAAGCCCAAGAGTATCTCTTCATTTTGTCAACAGATGGCCAGAATTCTCAGGAAATGAATCCATCTCAGTTGGCCTTGGCTCTGTCAGAATATAAGATTAGTTCTTCATTTTCTCAATAGATGGTGCCAAAAATCACCTACCTTTTTAACAGAAATGAATTAATGCTTTCTATAGTTTTCATAGGTCTATGGACAGAATCCACAACACAAAAAATCATCCATTTTAGTTTACCTTGAATTTTCAGACAAATAAATCCATCCTATATGGCCTTGTCTAAATAACTAACATTTTTGTCAAAATAGTTCTTCATTTTATAAATAGGTAGTGCCAAAAGTTAGAATGAAGAGGCGAAGCTTGGGCCAGTATAATTTAAGGCTACATCTAGTACTTAAATCTACCACTAGTTTTTATAAACAAGGGCTCCACCTATGTTGGTTTAATTATCTTAGACAAGAACTTGTTTGAAGTTTCTGCCATTCTTTTGTATTTTTTGGTTAAAGCCTAATCATATCTAGATTGGTGATTGGATTAAGTGGTAATCAGTTATTTGTTGTGTATTGGGAACTCAAAATTATGATCGCAACGCTAAGTGGCAATTAGCTGAATTAATCTTGATGACATTGTTTCCTAACCTCACTTTTTCGTTCTCCGATTTTTAACAATTTATTTAGTTTTCCTGTGTATTTTTGTAATTATTTTGTGTATTTATTGTTAATTTTTTGATATTTTATAATTTAATTTATTTTTTGTTGTTACTTTTGTTGAGATAGGTTCATAAATCCACCAGTGTTTTAGGGTGTTTCTAGTACAGGTATATAGTGAATTTTCATAATTTTCCCTGTCTTTGGGAATTTTTAGAACAAAAATGGTTCAAGTAACCCTTAGCATTGTAGATTGTGGCGATATTAACTCTAGATCAGGAGTTTAAGGGAAGGAATTGGAGTTGGAGTACTTCCTTTATTAAACTGTGTGCCATTTGCCTGCAAACAAGTGCTTTGTAATTAGATTCCCATGAAATAATAGGTGACTTAAAGATTTGTAATTACACTGTTAGAGTCAAATTTTTTTAAGAAGTACTTACTAGGGCTGTCAGTTGGTAATTTCGACATCCTAAGTTGGCATCAATTCAGCAAAAAAATACAAGTTCAGGTCAGTAACGAGCCCATTTGCATAATACAAAAAGTAAGAACGAGAAGAAGAACAACATGAAACGTACAAGACCAGCGAATATTTTTGCTGCCGAAAGTTTGAACCAGTTTGAACGATCCGGAAAACCTTCACTGTCACTTTGACACACGGAAGCCAAATTTGCCTGAGTCCGCGCATAGACGCTGCAACAAGCAGCTGATTATACCAAAATAAAAAGTATTTACTTGTCGTTTTGAATTATTATTAAAATCAGTTGTAGTCATAATTATTGTTATCTGTAGAGCTATAATCGTGATTGCAATAGGGTTTTCATTTTATTATGCTCTTTTTTTTATCTCTTGGGTAACTTTTACCATAATAAATCAATGAGTAACGTCATTAACTGGTTATAACCATGGATAACAGAAAATTCCCAGGGATTTTGTGAAGAATTGTCATCTGACAAAATCCGGACTTCTTACAGTAATCGTGGTATATAATCCAGCATATTTTGGCTTTTCTAATACGTGCTACTATTGACTTGACTAGGCCATGGCAATTGAATAGTGCATAACACCAGTTATTATAGTACTGTATAAAGATTCCTTACCAATTGGCAATACACGACTGACAATTAAATCCCGACGCGAGGTGTCGCTACCATTTACCCCCTATTATGAGGAACTTTCTATAGCTTAGTGCTCCATCATGGGGTACAGCTTCCGTCCAGATGGCAAAAGACATTCGGCTGAGAGTTTAGCTTGCATTAATCTCTCTTTGCGGTTCTGTAGTGAATTGTCAGGATCACATTGTGACCTCCGCATAGATATAATAATCTCTGTGGTTTTCCAGCATAGGCATGTAAGTAGTGCCGTTGGTGGCATTATGCGACCAATAGCGAAACTATGACGGGACAAAGTAAACTTCAGACTATCATCTGTAGAGGGCGGTATGTAACAAGTCAAGAACTTTGCGTTATAGCAGCATATAGCGGTGATTAATAGAACTTAATCTTAGTCGTTTGAATGCACAGCGGTCAGACTCAATACCATAATCACTGATAATACTTACTACATGGTTGTTTGTTTGTTTTGTGGCTGGTGAATTTTTTGTTTTTAGGAAAATCTGTCGGAATTAATCCTCCCTTCATATCATTAGTCTCACCATAAACCTTTCCTGTGTTTTCCCTAGGAAACAAGTGAAAGCTTAACGTTCTCTCAGCATTATTTTCGGCCCATGAATCGCACTGTACACAGTAATTGTTGTCAGAAGCGATAAGCGATTTTCCTTAGCTTGGTCTTCCTTGTATTAAAACCTAAGTAAAAACAACTTCCAATCACAAAGATATAAAACTTAATAACAATATAAAATTTAATAACAACAAACAAAAAAGTTGTGCAGTACAACAAAAACTAGGAAAAATAACAATTAAAACTTGATAAAAACGATGATATGAAAAATGAATGTCATCTAGAGTAGTTCTGCAGTTGGCATATAGCTTAGCTTGAAATCACTATTGATAATTATTTCTGATCTCTGTCAAAGTGACAGGTAATAAAAGGTAAATTTATCTTCCATGACATCTGCTGGCATCTCGTGGCAAAAAATATTACTAGCTCTGCAGCCAATAATTGACAGCTGTGTCATAAGACTGGTAGTCAATAGATGGTACTAGAATTACTTTAATATTTGGGCGCCACCTATTGACTAAATGGATTACTTGTTCCATGTCAGTTAGCATAATTACAATCAAACATGTCAGATGGCGCCTGGAATGTCGAATTTTGACAATCTACCACATACTTAAAAAACCATCTAGAAGAAATAATAGATGTCTGACCAAGAACAGTGTTATGTCCACCATATGGAAGTATAAATATTACCTCAGACTAATGAATAAAGGGGACACCCCATTATAGCCTCTTTATACAGATGTAAACAGTAAGCTGAACCTTCTCACTTTATGAAAGAGATAAATGTATTTACAAACACTACCTATGGAACGAAATATTCTCTTTTTTCACTTTAGAGGAAAGACACTTGCACTTTATGCACCTTTTTACCATTTTTTTTATATTTTAAACTTGGAACCGCACGAAAAACTCGATTTTAGCATTTGTTTTCTGGTAAAACTAAGCAAATACCGAAGCACAAACCAAAACAAACAAAATGGAAAACAAACAATTTGAGCAAGTGCTAACTTTGGTCCCTGTTAAACTGCCGCAACGTTGCCGATTAGTGCGAAAAAGAATGGGTGTTCTCTACTATAACCATTTTGTCTATAATAAAACACCTACATAATCTTTCTTGAACACGAAAAGGTTATTTTACTTTACTGTTCCGCCTGAATTTTTTAAGTGGGGGCAATTTTACGTTCAATGCATCTACTAAAGAAATTGCCGGTTTTATTTATGATATTACTAGTTATTGTTACTCTTAAATGTGACAACATGTTTTGGGGCAGGTCAGTAAGACCAATATTTGTAAACATGGGGATAGTAATAAACAACTATGCCTGTCAACAATTCACTTAAATTTGTAAACAGATTCGTCCCCTTTATTCATTAGTCAGAGAATATTACATCATATTACAGATGTGCTCTCAATTGACAGAATCACATACCTAACCTAACTTTAGTGTTAAGAAAACCAATAATTGACAGCTGAAGTAACACACCTTACCTAACCTTAACATTAGGAACAAAGTAATCATAAAATGTTATCGCCAAAGTTAGGTTAGATGTGCTACTTCATCTTCTAGTAGTTGCTACTCTTGATTTGAGACTCAGGTTCAAAGTTGCCCTAAGAGTGTGTTCATATATTTATCTCAAAAGTGGTCCTTGAAATGTAATCTGAACCCAACCCCAAAACAGACAAAACTATGTCAAATGTTGACAGCTCAGACGACTGTCATACTCGGTGATTTTTCTAGGAATTTTGAATAAATTAGGCAGTAGGGTGCAACGTCGTTTTTTTACGTTGCAATTTGTTCGATTACAATTTTTTTGGGATAAATTATCAACCGATAATGTTTACCAGGTCATTCCGCACCACCATCTGATTCTGGACCGAGCGGGACTCCCACGCCACCATCGCCGCAAGCTAGTGCGGTAGCCTCGCCCCAGGCAACACCACACCACCACATTTAAGTGCGCAAATTAATTTAAGGGTTCTATCGTGATTTAAGGACATAAAATTGTGCGTTGGACAGTGAAGAATTTGAATTATGTAATTTAATTTTTGAACCATCCTTTATACATCCTGAAATCTTTTTATGGTGACTAGACGTTGTGGAAAATTGGTTATACATTATTACGAAATCCAGAAAGAAATCATTCGCATCAACTTTATCAATTTTTGAGTATTAATTTCCACAATTTTTACTCATCTCATCATATCTTTAAACTTTGAATTATTTTTTAAATTAAAATCAAAATGGGGGATTCTTTTTGTATCTCTACTTTATTTTTTCAGCAAGCATTTAATTAATTATTATGTTTATAATTATAAAGTATTACATTCTTTGAAGATAATAATTAGGTAATTTCTGAGTGCAAGAAATTCTTTGGTGGTTTGTGTAAATTAACTTATTAATTTTTAATTTTACAATTTATTAAATTTTTGATGTACTCTTAAAGGGTTCAATTGTGATTTAATGACAAAATTGTGTGTTGGACAGTAAAGAATTTGAATTATGTAATTTTATGGTGACTAAACATTGTGGGAAAATAGTTACCTATACATTATTACGAAATCCAGAAAAAAATGTTTTACATAAATTAATATCAATTTTTAAGTATTAATTAATTTTCACAATTTTTACTCATCTTATCATATCTTTATACTTTTAATTATTTTTTTAATTAAAAGCAAAATGGGTTATTCTTTTTGTATCTCTACTTTATTTTTTCAGTAAGCATTCAATTAATTATTACCTTTATAATTATAAAGTATTAAATTATTTGAAGAAAATAATTAGGTACTTTCTGAGTGCAAGAAATTCATTTGTGGTTGTGTAAATAAGCTTATTAATTTTTAATTTTACAGTTTATTAAATTCTTGATGTACTCTTAAAGGATTCAATCGTGATTTAATGACATAAAATTGTGCATAGTGAACAATTTGAATTATGTAATTTAATTTTTGAACCATACTTTATACATCCTGAAATCTTTTTATGGTCACTAGACGTTGTGGAAAAATGATTATCATTATTACGAAATCCAGAAAGAAATCTTTCACATCAACTATATCAATTTTTGAGTATTAATTTCCACAATTTTTATTCCTCTCATCACATCTTTATACTTTTAATTTTTTTTTATTAAAAGAAAAATGGGAGTTTCTTTTTGTTGTATCTCTATTTTTTCACCAAGCACTCAATTAATTATTACGTTTATAATTATAAAGTATTAAATTATTCGAAGAAAATAATTAGCTAATTTCTGAGTGCAAGAAATTCTTTTGTCGTTTGTGTAAATAAACTTATTAATTTTTAATTTTACACTTTATTAAATTTTTGATGTACTTACTCTTAAAGCCAGTGTTACCTGGAAGTCTCCTTTTTTTACAAGAATATTTTTATTCTTTTTTCTATTATTAGTTCTAATCTATATTTGAAATTTTAAAGTTTTGACTAATAATGGCTTTGCAGCACAGGCTTTAGGAGCAATTAAAATCATAAATAAATGTGTAAAATTACCTACATAATATTACAAATCGTTTTGTTGTAATAAAAGTTCAAATTTTATACTTTCTCATCAATTTAAGTATTTATTTAAAAATATCAATTATCAAATTTCAAATTATCGATTGTATTGTGAAACCTTTAATTATTGAAATGTATCAGATTCCATAGAACTGCAGTAGTTATACTTTTTTTTTTCATAGATTATGATACATTCGGTATATTGTATTAATATAAGTAATTTATACAATTTTATGAGGTGTGTATGAACAGATTTATTAATTGGTAACAGTAGAAATAAAATAACTTTTTATAGTGTTAGTATTTTTTTATATTTCAGTTCCAACCTTTCAAATTTCTCCTTATCGTGCAGAAGTTTTAGGGATCGTTTGAACTATTTTGTCGATGAATGACCTCAGAGTGGCATCACTGATCTGAAAATAGAATAAATTTTACAACCTGGTCAGTCTAAATTTTATGTCTATGATCTACAACTTCTTTAAGGTTATTACTATTATTCCCATATATACAGGATGATTTTTTTTAGGTCTACCACCGCGATTTTCTCGCTTATTTTGCGCCCTACAAAAAAAGCGTAAGAAGCAAAAATGTGGCAATTTTGGACAGCTAAGTGGTGCTGCAAAAGAAATCAGCATCCATGGCCAACTTGTCGCGCAATATTAAGAAAACCTCAAATGGAGCAAAACTATTAATAGCCGTGGAATGTTTATTTTAAGAGACAGAGGAAAACTTTTATATTGAAAATTGATGGCACTGAGAAGCTTTATCCATCCACGTAGTCAGATAGTTTCAGCAAATTACACAGGGTCTTCGGCTCTCTTGAGGCTGAATTTTTTTTTGTCTATTTCTTATTAAGCAATTTTCTCGCTTATTTTAGGCCGCACAGAAAATACGTAAGAAAACAAAATATGGCAATTTTGGTCAGCGCGGCGACTGTAAAAAAGGAATTGGCCTCCATGCCCAACTTTTCGCGGTGTACTAAAAAAACTTTAAATCGACAAAAATTTTCATGGTCTCAAGAGAGCCGAAGACCCTGTGTAATTTGCTGAAACTGACTACATGGACGGATAAAGCTTCTCAGTGCCATCAATTTTCAATATAAAAGTTTTCCTCTGTCTCTTAAAATAAACATTCCACGGCTATTAATAGTTTTGCTCAATTTGAGGTTTTTTAAATATTGCGCGACAAGTTGGCCATGGATGCCGATTTCTTTTGAAGCACCACTTAGCTGTTCAAAATTGCAACATTTTTGTTTCTTACGCTTTTTTTGCAGGGCGCAAAATAAGCGAGAAAATCGCGGTGGTAGACCTAAAAAAATCATCCTGTATATATACAGGGTGTTTCATTAATATGGTAAAAAAATGAAACTGGGAGTAGAGGGGACCAAAATATGACGATTAAGCCCAACATCGCTTATACAAATATGTTGATGGTTAAAAAGATACAGGGTGTTCAAAATTAAAATTTTATTTACAAATTTCTTAATAATTTCGACAGTTTTTATGATATCGGCTTAACAATTGGTACATTAGGGTTTTTTTTGGACGGCAAACAAGCATATTTTATCAGTTTTAATGTAGTCCCTAGAGGGCGCCTCTTACTCCCTTAGAATCATTTAAAAGTACGCACAACTTTTTTTAAGGGAGTAAGTGGCGCCCTCTAGGGACTACATTAAAACTGATAAAATATTCTTGTTTGCCGTCGTAAAAAAACCATCTATAAATATTTTAAATATATATTTTTTTGTTAAGTGTTAAGTACAGTTTATTGGTGATTATTGACATTACGTGATAGAATAGTTTTTTAGTTATAGCATGTTGTGAGGACTGTAAAAATAATAGAAAATTTCCATTCACTATAGGTAAGAAAAGAAAAGTACAGAAAGGACTTCAGATTTAAGAAGTTGAAAGGTATTTATAATTAGAAAGGTAATTAATATCAACATAACATATTAGGTATGCCCATAAGTATGCTATATCGTAACATTTTCGTAAGCAGTTCATCAACTTATTTTAACTTTTGTTACGTTTGACCACGTTTGGATTATTAGAGTTGAAGTGCAGCCAGATAATGTAAACGTGAACTTTTGATGTATATATTCAAGAATCTACTTAGAGTTGTGTGTTTTTACATATAGGGATATAGGCTTAACGTTAAGTAACCGGAATGTTTTGAGGTTGACTCTCACAATGACACAACACAAAATCTATATATATTTTTTAACTTTTAGGATTTATATTATTTGTATTGTTTTTGCAGTGTTTTGAAGGTTTGAAACTGTTTGACGTCAGACGTGCATGTTGACATAATATTTCACACTTCTTCGATTTAGCAGTGCTCCATTAACGTTAATTTTTATGCGTTTATATAAATGTTTATTTTATTTATATTTATTTCATAAGCGACCCGCGTAATATACTTGTAAGCTTAACTTAGAAAATGGCGGCCCAGGTGATTACGAAATTCGTGCAACTTGACGCTCATTATCTCCCCACATCCGTATTTCGGATTGAAGGTTACCAAGCGGATCTTTTGCTAATATCAGCATAAGGTCATATATTCATATATGATCTCTATGTAATATCAGAGCATATAAAACAACCTGTACTGAAATTTACTCTTGAGAAATCATCCGCAAATTCAATGACCTTGAGCCATATTGGGGGAATAGAAATCAGAGGTGTAGTCGGGAAAATCAATTCAGAAATACAGAGTAGTATTAGTAAAGTATATAGCAGTGTGTCGTAAGCTCAAGCAGCTTTGACTCCTTCCTGGGATTCTTTATTTAAAGATACTAGCACAAAGCACAATTTACAAAAAAGCACACTCCACGGCACTGTTATATCTCTCAATACAGCCAAAAAAGAACTTCCCAATCGCCCCGACACTGCATCCATTTGACAGGATCTATTCCCAAATGGCTGCTGCGAGAACAGAATTTTCCCGCCATGGGGAGTTTTACTGCTGGTTGTTTTATATGCGCTGCTAATATCGTTTGTTTGCTACAATACAAGGATATATTCCTATATATCCTTGGTTTGCTATCATTTAGTGGCTCTGTTTCTGTTTTTCTAGGGATAAAACAAAAACAGATATATCAATCCGCTTGCAAACGATTGCTTTGCTTGGTAATCTTAAACGCAAGCATTAACAAGGATGACAGTAATATTAACCTAGAAACTCCCGAGTGGCTAAATTGCTCGAAACGGCAGAGCCCAAAAAAAGATGTGAAGAAGAAGAATAACCGTATGGACAGTATCATTTGTCGCAAGTCGCAAGGTATTCTTGGGAAACGCTCGTAAAATAAACTGGACCGCCTTTGGGCCTTAGTCCCTCCACCAATTTTTAGCAGCCCGGCCGGCAGAGGACGTTGGCGCCCGCCTGGATAGCCGTCATATTGGGTGAATTCTATTCTAGAATTTCTAGGGGATTTAGAGTGCATTCTAGGGGAAAAGCGAAATTTGTGGTGGCAACACAAAATAACATTTAACAACGGCCAACCACGGCCTTCGTGCATTTGACAACCAATGACGTGTGCGCCCAACATGGCCGACCTTTCGTAGGGACATATATATTTATATAGGTGTGACACATAATGATTCTATTGGAAAAGCAGTTTATTTTACGAGGGCCGTGACTTGGGAACATTTGCATGTGTGCCACATATGGTGGTGTATACAAATCAGTGATGTCAGAGGTGCTTCTGTAGATAAAACCTCTTTAATACAAAATTTGGTCTTGAAAAAAAAAAGACAAAAGTTCCGCTCTAGAGCTATCCTTGTTTGTCAGCGCCGCCAAAGTAAGATTTAAGTTGGCATCGAATAATTCACTATTTATTGTCACTATTTGCTGTTTTGTGTTACCATAGAAATATGGGAAGAGATATTACCACCTAACCTAACTGTGGAATTTTCTGCGATTAGCAGCAGATCTGTTTTCTGATCGAGATCCAATCGGGTATCCTTAGCTTTGTTACCACAAACCATCATCAATATTTTGTTATGAATATAGCCGCACAACGACCACGCACACATCTTTATAAAATTAGAATAGCAGAGCATATAAAATAATCAGCAGTATAACTTACTCTTGAGAAATCCTCCGCAAATTCAATGACCTTGAGCCATATTGGAGGAATAGAAATCAGAAGTGTAGTCGGGAAAATCAATTCAGAAATACAGAGAAGTATTAGTAAAGTATATAGTGTGTGGTAAGCACAAGCAGCTTTGACTCCTTCCTGGGATTCTTTATTTAAAGATACTAGCACAAAGCACAATTTACAAAAAAGCACACTGGGGCACTGTAATATCTCTCATATAGCCAAAAAAGAACTGCCCAATCGAACCGACCTGCATCCATTTCACAGAATCTATTCCCAAATGGCGGCTGCGCGAACAGGTGCGCAGCATTTTCCCAATAAGGTGAGATATACTGCTGGTTGTTTTATATGCTCTGATAATAGTAAATCGTTGACAGGGAAAAAGTAAGACTGATATTGCCATCCTTGGCAAGTTTTATGAAATCCGTGACAATAAACAGATACTTAGTTATTCAATGAAAACGTAAATCTCACGATTAAACGAATTTACCTGTGATGTTTAATCGTGAATATATTATATTTCGGCCTCTCGTCCTTGAGATCACTTGGTATTCTAACAAATGCTTTTTTTATTTTGGTCCTTTCCTAGTCTTTATAATTAAACACTGCAAACTTCTGTTTATCCTGCACTCGGCAGTTGCAAATGATTGGGATTTGGGTGTCCATCCTGCTATTTTCCTGATTCTTTCTAAGGTTATTCCGTTCCTGTATGGTGCGGAAGTTGCCGCATGTCTTAAGAATATCCCGAGAAAATATCCGTATTAATTCCTGCCTCTTTTAGGGTAAATTGATCAGTGGCGTAGCCAGCATTTAGGGGCGGGGTAATACCTATTGCGGTGAAATATTGCCATCTACAATGTTTAGTCGGATTGAAATAGGTATAAACAAAAATTACAAAAATCATAAGCTTTATACCAAATGGCATGGGATGTGACGTCAGACTCTCTTTAGGCGCAATATACTCGTATATGCTCCAACATATCCCGAAATCATGTTTTAAAAAAAAAATCGAATACAAATTTTTCTCATGTGGTGCAAACTTTATGAATAGCACTGTACCTATATTATTTATTAAAAAAATAATGCCTATACAAAAAAAATCATGTTGGTCCTCGGTTTAAAAAAATAAAAATTCTTATATACCTACATTCTTACATATCGATTAGGAACATCTTAATAAAGTTTTGATTTCGTAAAATAAGTAAAGTGGCATTGGGTTGGTGTTGGTATAGATATATACGAGTACCTAACACGTATCTGAAATAGTATTTATATTGCAGATTGGACTAAATTGGGAAAGTTTTCTCAAACTCTGGACGATTTACAATAGCACACGTTTTCAAATAAAGGTTTTTACTATCGCAGTTGTCGAATAAATCAAGAATTAAACGCGTGGGTACTTCATATACGATATTAGATACTTTAATTTAAACCTCTCTCGAAAGTTTATAGCCCATCAAAGCTAGGCGTTAAGATCATTTTATTTTTTATTGGAAACTGGAAAACTAAACTGAATCTAATGAAATGCATGTTATGGTCTCTAATCGATTTTTGTTTTTCATGCAAATAAATTGCCCAAGTTGCAATAAGAAAAGTTAAAATAATAAAGTTAAAATATACCTACATAGGTGGTACTTATTTTATTCGTTTTAGTATACAGTGTGTCTACGAATAGAGTTCGGATAGGGTGTAAATGACAAAAAATTTTCGAGTTGAAATTTGAGCTTCTGGGGATAAGCCCTGCTTGGTTGAAATTAATTTGTGACGTAATTTTACTTTCGAAAAATCAGTAAAGTAAAGTGCCCTTTTTGTAGGTTTTACGACAAAATGTTATTAAGGAAACTTGTTCAGAATGAAGAATTGAGTAGGTTTGCGAAGTTTCGAAAGTCTAGGCCTACTTTGATTTTTTGGCATTTTTCCCCACTTTTCTTTAGAAAAGTGCACTTTGTGTAGCTTCCACATTAAAATGTTATTAAGAAAACTTGTTTAGAATGAAGAACTGAGTAGGTTTGCAAAATTTCGAAAGTCTAGGCCTACTTTGATTTTTTGGCATTTCAATTTTTTTAGCAGAAAAAATCAAAGTATACCTAGGCTTTTGAAATTCTTTCACACCTATCCAGTTTTTCATTGTGAACAAGTTTTGTTCATAACATTTTAATGTGAAAGCTACACAAAGTGCACTTTTCTAAAGAAAAGTGGGAAAAAATGCCAAAAACTCAAAGTAGGCCTAGACTTTCGAAATTTCGCAAACCTACTCAGTTCTTCATTCTGAATAAGTTTCCTTAATAACATTTTGTCGTAAAACCTAAAGAAAGGGCACTTTACTGATGTGGAAAATTAGTTTTTTCAAAATTCCCAAGGCATACGTAATTTTTCGAAAGTAAAATTACGTCAAAATTAATTTCAAACCAAGCAGGGCTTATCCCCAGAAGCTCAAATTTCAACTAGAAAATTTTGTTTCATTTATGCCCTATCCGGACTCTATCTGTTTACACACTGTCTATGGCTTAAACAAAAGCTTGCTGTTAAAAAAGTTTTCCATTTGCTATTTTGTGCCTTTTAGTTACACAGTAGTTCATTTTGTGCATTTCTGATAATGCATTCATTACTACAAGGCATTTTTTGGCGTCATCATATTGAAATTGGAATGACCTCTGTATTCCTCTTGAAAAACCGTTTCATTTGACACATGCGAAGAAACAGGTAATCGGAAATTTTGGGGTGGCCGCCATATTGGATTGAGTATGCCGCCATATTGGATTTAGCATGTCCTCATTAACTCTGTCGTTTTCTATACTCGTCAAACCCTTTCATTTGATGTCCATATCAAGGGGGTTGTAAAGAAAAAAAGGTAATCCGCCATCTTGAACAAATAAAATATTGAGTCACCAGCATCAAAAATGTGTGCAAAATTTCAGCTCAATCGGTTAGTTCACAGTTGCAAGATTTGACGCACACGTGTACTACAGGTGTAGTTATATAAATGCTTGTAAAATGTCAGTAGGTACTTTTATTTTTTAAAGGAAACAAAACATGCCAAAAAGTGTTATAATAAAAAAAAATACAAAAATAGGTACATAAAAATAATATCGACCCGTGTCTACGACTGCTATTATAAGTGTTTGAGTTCAAATTATGCATTATTTTTAGTTTTTTATAATTTAATTATTTTGAACATGAACAAGTATATTTTAAAATTAAGACAAATTTTAACAAAACATTGCTTATCTATACTTATTTACAATATTAAAATGATATATTAGTAATTGCTGTAATAAGAAATCTTTGGAACATCTTTGGGAATTAAATTTTCTGTCGTCAGTTCCAAAATATGCGATAGTGTCAATTCTACCTTATTACCGCTGGAACTGTCCGCTTTTATTATAAGTAACTTACTATTCATTTTTAAAAGTTTCCTACAGAGGGGGCTCTGCTTTCCATGACGAGCCGCCACTGATTCAGCATTGTTTTTCTGTTTCGCACTTCAATTTCGGCTCTGCACAAGAATATCATTTTTGACACACCTTTTGCTTCTAACTTTGGACAATAATGCGTAAAATGTGATCTACATAGAACAACCGCTGCGCTTGTGCGCGCCTGTTCCCAGTTTAATTTTTTATGCGAATAATGAGGCAATTTGTGCCGGTGTCCTGGCCTGACTCGCCGCGTGGCCCTCGACTGCGGATTGGATTGCCAAGGAAGCGCCATGTTTATTGGACGACTCTCCTACCACGTGGGTTAACTACGAATTGGGTTTTTCCATAGTTCTTGGAAAGGCTGCACGGGAATTTCTTCAGGTCAGGACGAAAATTGTATCGTAGAAAATGGTTATCCACTCATGTAGAAGAATGCAATAATAGTATATGCAACAAGTTTTATAAACGTTATTTTAGTCATAAGTTTTATTGGCTACGAACACGAACGCGAAGCAACTGTTTAATAGAACGAACACAGAGAACGAGCTAGAGGAGTGTTTATATTTATAAAGATAAAGACTATCCTGTCATCCTGTCAACACAAAACATATAACATTTGTAATTTGTCACTTCTTACCACAAAACATCTTGTTGCTGACACTGAGGTTATAACCATAAAACGTTAAAATCAGGTTTAATGTTTTGCTGTAGATCCAGAGAAATGGAGTAGGGAGAACGCGCTTTGACCTACTGCGCATTTTATTTCCAGGCAAATTTAATAGCCGCCATATTGTCCTCACTTTGACGTTTGCAGTTTGTTCTCAGCGGTAGTTGTTGTATTTTCAGCAGAGAAATGGTCAGTGTTTTTGGAAAATGTCGTGTGCAGTACCAAGCTGCCCAAGTAACATTTTAAATTCCAATTGGCCTCTGGTATGTTTTATAAAAGTTTTATGGCTACTTAGAAAAGCCAAAGAGCTTTAAAAAGGATCTGATAAATGCAAACTTTACTTGAGGCATAATGGTTTTATGATAAAGTTTTATAGCGGCTATATTATAGAGCTTTTTTATCTTGAAGTGCTCATGCCCTTTATCTTTACCTGGTAATACGAACTTTATAAAGCCACTTGATCTTAAGAGGGTGTTCAATGAAAGACAGTTCTATTAGGGCGGAAATAAGCATTATTGCTTTAATGACTGGTTTTATAGCGTCCTTGTAGTCTTCTATAAAATTACATCACGTGAGGCTTTATGCTTGCTTTTAACCAGAAGCGGAAAGCATCATTAAGTGAAATTGGAATATAAACTTTCCCTTATAAAACTATTGTGCTAGCAAGAAGGTATATTAAAACCTTTTGATCTTGAAATAAATATTAACGCCATCTTGACCATAGACACACCACGGATGAGTGTCAGCAAAGAAAATAGTAGTACTATTTTCTTTGGTGTTTGTTGTTATTATGTCCACTTTTTTGGATAACGGGATGCTTAAGTTATTTTATCCAGGCAGGCACACACATATTACTCAGGATCACATGAAAATAATTTGAAGTTATAAATGCGAATGCGGCCACCCAGAACACACGAGTCAAGGGCACAATAACACTATTTAGCTTTGTGATGTACTTATAAAAGCCAAAAGGTTCTGAAAATCTAAAATAGGACTAAATACTCTTGAACAAAAGAAAGTTGGCCTTTTGAATGACTTATGGAAGGCAATATTAAGAATAATTTGTTTTGAAGTGGATTTAGTTATGCACACATAAGGTAATTCGGTTTTATAACATCATTTATCGCTGCCTAATAGATTTATTGTGAAAGCGGACATATTTTTTGTTGGTTATATGCTTGATTTGTCATATTTCATGCCAACCTTTATGTCACATAACCAAAAATTAATAATTTTTATTTGGGGACGGGGCAGGTATACAAAATGAATATCGCGTTTATCGGTGGAATGTAATTAACTAAGTCGCTGTAAATGGGAAAGCGTTGAAAAATTTAAAATAATTTTTTTATTATACAGGGTGAATCACATCTAAAGGCAGAGCTGAAAACACAAGGTAGAATTCGCTAAAATAAGCACATATTCTTAATAAACATTAGCTCAAAAACGCTTGGTTCTCCATATACAGCGTGTTGACATTTTTCCAAAAATAACATATATATTTTTTTAAATTTCTTTCGAGCCCGTTTGGGATTTCCAACAAAATTTGATTTGAATTTTATTTTAAATGCCAACATAATCACCTTGGCACTAGTTTAAAAAATCCGAAATTACCAAGAAACTGTACCAGAAATAAAAAAATACTAAGAGGCGCTTTTTGTTCCAAATTTAATGGGCTATCCAAAAAAAGGCAAAATTTTTGGTTTTGCACAGGACCGTACTACTTTTTTTACAATTATTTACAGTAACTATTTGTATCTACGCCGCTGGTTATCCGAACGGGGTCAAATTATTGCACAAAATCGCAACCGTCCAATGCATAATGTCTACCAAATTTGGATGGAATTCCTAAATGGGCTCTAAAGAAATTTAAAAAAATATGTTATTTTTGGGAAAATTTCAACACGCTGTATATGGAGAACCAAGCGCTTTTGAGCTGATGTTTATTAAGCATATGTGCTTATTTTAGAGAGTTCTACCTTGTGTTTTCGGCTCTGCCTTTAGATGTGACTCACCCTGTATATATAGATTGTATAAATCTAATGTATTTCTGGGGCGCTTTAATTTTCGTGCGTATTTTGTGCAATTGCATCAGAAAACTTTTCTTCGTTTGTGTATTTGGGTTACGGATCACGCGTATTTCCCGCTTAGAATCACGAGTTGGAACGCCATTCCTAATAATACACGCTTTTAAATATGTAATGTCTAAAGACACTCAGCAATATGCGTAGAAGGCAAATAAATCTTCTTTGTGGAAAGCTTAAAGCAAATTAACTAACTCCCTGGATGTCCCAAGTCCTCTATAAAACCAAAAGGAATTACACTGCCAATTCTAGACCATTTAGCCTTAGTACTCAGTTTAATGAAGGTTTTATAGCAGCTTTATGAACGGTTTTATAGATACCTTGAAGGCTTGGCACCTAAGGTGGGGATAAGGCAAAAATGTTTTATTAGAGTTTTATTATTTTACCCTTACAACCTTCATAAAGTTCTCCACTTTTGATTTAAGGCCGTTTTATCTTTGCTTTCAAAACGTTCTGAAGGCAAAATAGCTTTAGGGGAAACCCTTGAAAACTGGTTTTATAGCTACCTTGCAAACCATAATAAAACTTGAAATGTTACTTGGGTGTAAGAATTAATGCTTAAATATGCGGTTAAAAATTCTTAACTTGGGGACTGATTGGACTTTAGGTCCAAATAAATTTGTTTGTTCAAAACATTTTGCTGCTGATGCCTTTACTGTGCATCGCGGCAAACGAGGACGAAGACCTCTAAAGCTGTCTGCAGTGCCAAGTCTGTTAACAATGATACGCCCATGGATGAAGTTGGTTTAATATGGCCGCCACTTTTATTAGTCAGTTCGCGCAGCTTGTAGCGTATTCTCCCTACTCCATTTCTCTGTGTAGATCCAGAGATAATCTGTGGCTTTGGAGGTGGGCAGAATAACTGTCAACAAGTCAAAAGTTGACAAACTACTTGGGCATACCCAATATGTTATGTTGATATTAATTGTCTTGTCTATTTAAAATAATCTGAAGTCCTTTCTGTGCTTTTCTTACCTGGAGTTATGAATGGAAATTTTCTATTATTTTTACAGTCCTTCACCGCACAACTTGCCATAACTAATAAACTATACTTTCACTTAATATCACTAATCACCAATATACTATCCTATCACTTAACAAAAAACACTCAAATCTTTAAAATATTACACAAAAATGCCGTAACCAACCACTCCAGCCAGTCGTAAACAATAAGAACGAGAGGAATCTTTTGACGTTAGTACTCGAAAATGGCGGACCCATAGAGTCTGGCAAAATTAGGCTACGCACGCGTCTAAACGCCTTGTCCTAACCTCCATATTTCTGGGTAGATCCTCAGAAAAATAAAAACAGAAATGGCTTCAAGGTTTTGTTTCTGTAGAATTTTTTGTTTATTTGCAATAGGACAAAGGCGAGGTTGCCAACAAAGTGCCAACGATGTAAACAATACTATAGTGCTAATTAAATATAAGGATAATAATGTGTTGTATAATACATTTTTATGGAAAACAAAGCTGTCCCAAGATAAATTCAATAGCATTATTCATTTGATCGATCGTTCAGTAACTATTTACCCTATTTTATTGACTATTTTTGCTTTATTTGAGATACTTTGAAGATTATGTGCGACGGAATTTTGGTAGCGTTTGTGAACGTTTTATGGAATTGTCAATGGGGAAAAGTGCATAGTTTGCAAATCAAGGAATCTACCAAATGATGTAACATTTTACGTGTAAATATATAGATTTGGGACTTGGGACTTGTGGTTTAGAAATTCATATTTTTTTGGTGGATATTTTAGGATTTATTATTTTTTACACTGTTTTTTGTTTACAGTAGATGTAAATATAAATATTTTGGATACTTCTTCAGGGGCCACACAAAATGTATATAGCCGTTTCTAGTTTTTTTATATTTCTGAGGGTTGATTAAATCCACAGAAACAAAACACACAACCCTATAGATCAAAAACAAATATAACTTTGAACCTTGCAACTTGTAAAAACCTACTAGGAGTATCAATAATGATTTACAACTAGAGTTATCGTACATTTACTAGCTCTGGCAACACTGCTGAAAAACCGACAACTGCAGCTAAGTTCAGCCCGTGATTAAAAATCCACTCCACTACCAACTTCAGCTCTTGGCTTCAGGGTTTTTAACCACGACTTAAAGGCGCGTTTAAAATGTAATTTAAATGTCATTTAGCGTCGTGCATCTAAAGTAGGTACCCTAAATGGAATTTTTGGCACGCTCGTAGAAGAAAGTAGGTATTATAAATTGATAATTGATTGTGCTAGAAACAATAAGAAACCCAAATGGTCTGGCAGCACCAACACCGGAAAGTAAACCGAAAACTGAAAAGCGTTAAAGTTCCATAACGAGAAAGTTCGGAAATCAGAATTGGATCTGGGACGGGCGGCGACTCATAAAAAATGCAGGAAACTCGGTTTCCCAGGAATCCCTTATCGAAATTGAGCGCAGCAGCCCCAGCTGGCTGCACCGAATGTGGCGGAGTAAGTTTATGCAGAAGCAGAGTGCACACCCTTCAAATATAAATTGGGGCCCGCGCTTTTTGTTTGTTCCCGCAGGGTCCCGCGATGCTCAAAGCAGGTCGCAAATATTTTACTTCGTTCCGAAAATATATCCCTTTTCTCTCTTTTATGGCAGTCTTATCAAATATTTCTGACTGAATAAATTCGTTTAGGGGGATTCTTTCTGCGCCCGGTATCGGAGGACCAGTGACCTTGTTAACTCTTTTAAATACAGAAGTTTCCGCGCCCAGATAAGTTAAATATCAGTATACGCACCCCCCATGTAAACAACGTGGGTTACATTACAATAGACCTTGGACACCTTAGACAAGGAAAGAGAGAGGACAGCGCGCTTGCCTACCCTGCCCTGTATGGATTTTGTTACGTTGTTTTGAACTGCGGCCATTTTATATGTGGCAGACAAAGCGAGTACCTACGTTGCGAGTTAAGCAGAAGTGAAAATCAAGAGCCCGGGATTTCGTTTCACAGGTAAATATTTAACAAGCTACATTTGAAAGATACCCTAAATTAAACTTTTTCTCAATATAACTTCTTCAAATTACTTCTACCTTTTTGTATGATAATGTGCTTTGTTTTGTTCGTAAATAGGACCAATATAATTATTTTTAACATATCGTGTTTATTGAAAATTTCTTAATTGGTTATGATAGTTTCATAAAATATGGGCTGGTTTCCATGGGCGTGCATTATTTATTTTATTTTGATTGATTCGAAATCGCGGCAAATAAATATATTTCAGCACCTGACATTAGCTTTACATTTGGGAAATAATCTGTAAATAAATACCAATATTTCAAATTACATGTAAGTCAACATTATAAACTACCTTTTCATTTTTAACATTTTTGTGATATACAGTGTCCTCCAAAAAGTTCGCACCATAGGGGGGAAATTTTTAATTAATGTTTTATTTTGAAATTTAATTCTGGGGTTACCTTTTGCTTGAAAAAAGATGAATGATGACCCACTCAAACGTGGTCATGTAACTTTCGTTATCTGTCAAAAATGACATTTAAAAGATATATCGCCAAAAATGGGTTTATTTGTTAAAATATCAAAAAGTTTTACTTGAAAAAGTTGTTTCTTTTTCAATTTTACGTTAGTGTCCCAAATTTGAACGCTCTAATAAAATATTTAGTTTTTGCTAATTTTTAATATTTTATGAAATTTCTGAAAATTTTAAAAACTTGTAACTTCGTAAAAACTTTTTTATATCATTAGCTTCATCATTCTGTTAACTTTTTATTACTAATTACCGATAAGAATAGGTATTTTTCGAAAGAAAATTATATTAACGCTTTAAAATTCTGTTATGTTTGTTGCAAAGTTGATGTAGCATTTAGGGTATAAATTTAGTTACATTACGTTTTCCAGTTCTAAATTGATGCCAAAATAATAATAAATTAAATTATCATCAAATTATTTTACGTATCTAAGCAAAATTCTTGACTTTTATGGAACAAATAATTATTATTACCTTTAAGTTTAATTTCGCATTAATGAAGAGAATTGAAGCAATTGTTTTTACCATTCTCCGTTTCAAGTGTATTAATTAAACTGTCAAATAAAAACAATTGCTTCAATTCTCTCCATGGTCTACTCATCAATATCGATTAATGCGAAATTAAACTGAAAAGTAATAATTATTTGTTCCATAAAAGTCAAGAATTTTGCTTAGATACGTAAGATAGTTTGATGATAATTCAATTTATTATTATTTTGGCATCAATTTAGAACTGGAAAACGTAATGTAACTAAATTTATACCCTAAATGCTAGACGGTACGTCAACTTTGCAACAAACATAACAGAATTTTAAAGCGTTAATATCATTTTCATTCGAAAAATACCTATTCTTATCTGTAATTAGTAATAAAAAGTTAATAGAATGATGAAGCTAGCGATATAAAAAAGTTTTTAAAATTTTCAGAAATTTCATAAAATATTAAAAATTAGCAAACTAAATCTTTTATTAGAGTGTTTAAATTTGGCACACTTACGTAAAATTGAAAAAGAAACAACTTTTTCAAGTAAAACTTTTTGATATTTTAACAAATAAACCCATTTATGGCGATATATTTTTTTAAATGGCATTTTTGACAGATAATGCAAGTCACATGACTACGTTTGAGTGAGTCATTTTTCATCATTTTTCAAGCAAAAGGTAACCCCAAAATTAAATTTCAAATTAAAACATTAATTAAAAACTTCCCCCTATGGTGCGAACTTTTTGGGGACACTGGCAACACTGCTAAAAAGCCGACAACTGCAGCCTTTAGACAAGGAAAGAGAGAGGAGACCGCGCTGGCCTACCCTGCCCTGTAGAGTTTTTGTTACGTCGTTTTGACCGGCGGCCATTTTATATGTGTCAAACAAAGCGAGAACGTTGTGAGTTAATTTCGTGAATTTGTGAATTAAAAGTAACAGTCATTAAGGGGAAAATATACTCTTACGGTGGTGTATTGTTCAGCGTTTGATTGCAAAAGCAGAAGTGAAAACCAAGAGCCCGGGATTTTGTTTCACAGGTAAATATTTAACAAGCTAATTTTGAAAAATGCCCTTAAACTTTATTTTTCTCAATATAACCTCTTCAAATTCCTTCTACCTTTTAGTATAATAAAGTGCATTGTTTTGTTTGTAAATAGGACCAATATAATCATTTTTTAACATCGTTTTTATTGAAAATTTCTTATAATTGATTATGATAGTTTCATAAAATATGGGCTGTTTTCCATGGGCGTGTATTATTTATTTTATTTTGATTGATTCGAAATCGCCGTAAATAAATATATTTCAGCACTTGACACTAGTTTTACATTTGGGAAATTATTTGCAAATAAATACCAATATTTCAAATTACATGTAGGTAAGTCAAAATTAACTACCTTTTCATTATCCAAATCCAAATGTAGACACTCTAAGTGGTTCATGTTAAATAAGTAGAAATAAGATCCTCCAAGTCTAGAGAACCACAATATAATAAATAAATATACAATAGTTGTGACTAGTTTCTGCTCTACTGAGCTATCATCAGACTAGTAATTCTAAAAAGAAGAGAATTAAGCTAACATACAAATTGACAATGAAAAATATTATCTTACCAAAGGTTTTAGAAATTATATATTGTTTAATTTTTTTTATAGGTATTAGAATGATGACATTGATAGAAGTTGAGAGGTAGGTACCTGTATACAATACATAGTGTTTAATAATCAAGTAAATTTAGAAAATTATTAAATTCAAATTGTATGTTGTTATTAAGGCAATTAAATTCAGGACTGTTAACATATTTAAAAATTTCTAAGATTTCGCATAAATCTAATTTTTTTACCTTTGTTGTATATATGTAAAGCTTCAAAATTTTTACTAATATCAAAATTATGATTAGTTTCTAATATGTGATTTGAAAATAAATAAGTAGTTAAAGTAACATCTGTGTTTTTATTCTTATCAATTAATTTTACATGGTCATTGACTCTAATTTCGAAAGTTCTTCCAGTTTGACCAATATATACACTATTACAATTATCACAAGATAATTTATAAACACCAGATTTATTTAATACATTAAATTTATCTTTAGTGTTAAGAAGTATATTGCTTATGCTGTAATTAGTTTTGAAACTTATAGTAATGTTATATTTTTTGAAAATTCTTGAAATTGAAGTTGAAATATTGCCATAAAATTGCAGGGATCTATAAATTTTTTAATTATTATTTGAGTGGTATATATTGAAAGCAAATTTATGTTTAATTAAGAATTTATAATATAATTTATTAATAAGATAAATTAAATAACCATTATTAATGCCTAATTGTTTAATAATATTTAATTCTTTTTTGAAATTTTTTTCTGATAAAAGTATAGAAAAAAGTCTATTAAACATAGAATTAAAAGCTGCAAATTTATGACAATAAGGATGGTTACTTTTAAAAGGAATAAGACAGTCTGTAGTAGTTGCTTTTCTATAAATTTCAAAAATTAATTTTGAGTTAGTAAAATCTTTTGAAATTAAAATGTCTAGAAATGGTAATGAACCTTCTTTTCAATTTCATAAGTAAATTTAATATTGGGATGTATGGAATTAATATGATTTAAAAAATCTTCAATAATTTTATAGTCATTACTTCTATCAATGTCATTATTCTAATACCTATAAAAAAATTTTTTAAACAATATTATATAATTTCTAAAACCTTTGGTAAGATAACTTTTTTCATTGTAAATTTGTATGTTAGCTTCTCTTCTTTTTAGAATTACTAGTCTGATGAAATATTGTGGTTCTCTAGACTTGGAGGATCTTATTTCATTTTCTCATCATTTTTAACATTTTTGTGATATTGGCTAAGAACGCGTTTCATGCTACGCCACTGGCCTGTGCGATGTGCCAGTCGGTAACAAGGCCGCGGGCGCTGTTAGGCGTCCTCTCTCTTTCTTTGTCTAAGACTGCAGCTATTATTTCGGCCCACGTTTAATATATCATTTAGCGCCACGCATGTAAGTAATGGCATCCACCCTGTAACATGGCGCCGATCCAAAAGTGAATTTACATTAAGACACCTTTGTAACAAATAAAAAAGCAAATTTTCTCGAACTTTGTCGACGTGCCGTCACGTACGCCACTGACTTGCCAAAGCCGCCCTCGTTTTCGGTCGCCAGCCGCCGCATATTATATCAGAAGCCGGGGTTCGACCGGCGAACTTGTATTAGTAAACAAATGTGTCGCACGTGCCGTGAAGACGGGCCAGCGCTGAGCCCCTCCTGCCTTCAGCCGTGGGGTTTGCCCCTTTGCCCATGAAATATCCGGATATCTGGGAAGCTTGTATATTTGGCGAGGGGTTTATAAAACGGGGACAGCGGATGCCCGTGCACAGATAAACTAAAATTACGAGGTAGTAAATTATTGCTCAAACCAAAAATAATAAAGACAATACATTTAATTTTTAATTGGGTTTTTCGCCACCAAACTGATCGAAAGACAACTTTTTCAAGTTGCCTGGAAAATTCATAAATTCTTAACGGCGAATGAACGTAACTTTAAAAATAACTTCAGCAAATTTGTTTTCTGAGCTTTCGGAGAATAAATCTTCCTCCTTTCTCAAAGATCATGCCACGTCAAAGTGAAGTGACAGATTAATAAATTTCAGGTTAAAATGTCATGACAACAGAAACAATAGCATAGCCACTGAATAAGTGGCAATAATATTTTACTGAATTCCACTGAACATTCAGCAACACAGTTGTCCGTATTTCCTAGAATAAATGCAGATTCTTTCATTTTTCGTCTATCTCCTATTTCTTCTTTGAGAATTGGTTTGGACCTATCCCACAAAATCCTATGATTGTTATTAAAAGAGTGTTCACATATTTTTGACTTAGAAATTTGATTTTGCCTGATATAATTTTTGTTATTTTAAACGAACGTTAAATTGCCTACAAGTCTCGCCAACATAGAACTTTCCACATTCGCAAGGAATTTTATAAATGCAATTTTTTGAACTTTGTACCTCATTAAATGGTTTCGTTTTAACTAGCATCGATCTTAATGTATTTTTGGTTTTAAATACTGTTCTGACATTAAAACGATTACCTATGCGTTTTAGCTTATCTGCTTATGTGATAGTCCAGGAATATAAGGAATAATTAAATTTACTGGTCGGTCCACCAGATTTATTTCTCTAATTCTATAGCATTGTTATTTTGTTGGCAATCCTGAAAAACTTGCTCAACAAATTCAATAGGATAACTATTCTTCTCAAGAACATATTTTATATGTTTAATTTCCTCCTCAAATTTTGTGTTATTAGAATAATATAGACAATACTTTCTTCCTTACGGAATCATAATCAACCAACATACAGTGTGGCCCGTTTGGAATGGAGACACCCCTGTGAAATTTTTGTTTTTGATCCGATTTGAGCCGCGTTTTTTTCTAAAGATAGGTCACAAACAATTCTTTTTTTACTTTGGTGCAAAATTTCAGGTTTTAATCTCAATTTTCAAGATCTACTACGAATTGTTTTCGAGTAAAAAATGACAAAAATCATTTAGCAATTTTTTTTATTTAAAATCTGACATCACAGAGTCAAGCACAACACCCTAAAACCCCCACATACCAAATTTGAAAAAAAATATATGCAGGGAGTTCCATTCTGCGGGTTGTCAAAGTTGAGCAAAAAAGGAATTTTAAACGCATTTGGCAAGTGAAGTGTGCCATGGAATCCCCTCAAAACAGTTGAATGGTCAACAGGACCACTCGGTGCGCAAAGATCTAATTCAAAAATATACAGAGTGTCTTTCTCTGTGCCATCTGAAAAAAAAAACGAATTTTTTGGTACTTTAAATCGAGTATATTAAAACCGACCCAGCCACTATAAACGAACTAAGTCTAAAAATACAGAAGCCTGCCAGTCAGTAAGTCCATATGCGACAACAGGAAACACACAGAAAATGTATCGTCTTATAGACAGTGATTTTATTGAGTATGGTCCGATAATTTAAATTGTGTTTTTATTTGTTGGTTGGCATTTTATAAAGAAATAAATTACTTTCGTGTTTGTTAATGTTTTTTCAATAATTCCAGAGCACTCATCGCCAGTATAGTTTCATAAAAATTCAGCAATTTGAGATGGCCCAGAGAAAAATACCCTGTATATTTTTGTATGAAATCTTTGCACACCAACACTTTGGTTGGTCCTTTTGACCATTCAAGTGTTTTGAGGGGATTTCATGGCACACTTGACTTGCCAGATGCCTTTAAAATTCCTATTTTGCTCAACTTTGACAACGCGCGGAATGGAACTCCCTGTATATTTTTTATTCAAATTTGGTATGTGGAGGTTTTAGGGTGTCGTAATTAACTCTGTGATGTCAGATTTCAAATAAAACAATTGCTAAATGATTTTCGTCATTTTTTACTCGAAAAAAAAATTCCTAGTAAGCCTTGAAAATTGAGATTAAGACCTGAAATTTTGCACCAAAGTAAAAAAATTTTTGTGACCTATCTTTAGAAAAAACCCGGCCAAAATCGGATGAAAAATAAAAATTTCACAGGGGTGTCTCCATTCCAAACGGGCCACACTGTATACAAGGATTTATCAGAATTCTATAAATTAGATCTATTCAATCCTATCATTATAATAAAACAAATTATGTATAGAGAAATAATTATAAGATCAACTGACAGTTTACCATTGTTCTGATTTTGGCATGGCTAACTTGATGTTAATAATTATTTTGATAAACATTGTCAATAGCATAATAGAAAACTTAATTTTTTGTATTTTTTTTTCTTACGCGACCCCATTAAAATTGTATTGTATCCTATTCAGAAAGTTCCAATGTATCAATTTTCACCAAAAAACGTATATGGTGCCATTTAAAAAAATCAAGTCGGTTACCATGGCAACCACATTTTTTGTGCTACGAAAGATTGCTTGATATCACTTAATGGGAAATAATTCCCATTAACACTTTTATTAAAACAAGTTTTTCATATGAAATATAAGCAATATTCCACAATTTCTATCCACATTGTATAATAAAAAATTATACAAATTAGATTGAAAATTACCTTATAACTGTATAGGTTCAAAAATAATATTTTAAAAATGACAATATAAAATATAACATTGACATATTATAGGCATATGGTCGAAGGTGTAATTATTAAAGGGTAATTAAACATATATTAGGATGTCAAATTGCTAAACAAATTTAGAAAGTTATTAAATTCAAAAATTATATTATTTTTCAGGCAAACAACATTAGGATCTTTGACTGCTCTAAAAATTGCTAACAAATCCAAACGTTTATCTTTATTTCATAAATGTAAGGCTCTAAAACCATCTTTAATGTCAAAAGTATGATGTAGTTAGAAAAATGGGAATTTGTAAACACATAATCTTTGTTTTTATTTTTATTAATCAGTTTTGCATGATCATTAATCCGAATTTTAAAAGTTCTTCTAGTTTGTCCAACATATGCAGAATTACAGTTTTTAGAAGACGATAAACACATGACCTTGACATTAAAGGTAAAGTTTCTTTTGTAGTAATTAATATTTTATAAAAAATATTTGTAGATCTGTAACTATTTGAAATATCATATTTTTTGAAAATTTTTGAAATAGAAGTTGATATTTGACTATAAAACTTCATAGATCTATATGTTTTATTGTTTTTATTTGAATAATAAGTGTTGAAAGAAAATTTATGTTATAAGTTTATAATAATTACACCTTCGACTTTAACCATATGCCTATAATATGTCAATGTTATATTTTATATTGTCAATTTTAAAATCTTATTTTTAAACCAATCTAATTTGTATTTCTTCTTATATTTAGATTACTTGTATATCTTATGATAGCTTTTAATGGCTAAAACTAGTAACCTTCAACAATATTTACTATTTTTATATAAATATATACCTAAGTTGTTTTGCTACACCTATGACATTCCTCATAGATTTTTCAATTTAAAAATCGTAACGTTAGCTGTAGCAAAGATAGGTTGTATATATCTTTGGCTGTAGCTAATCTAATAATTTTTAAATGAGGCAAATTGTTGTTATTGATTGTATAGTGCAAAGTTTGAGTCATCACATTAGATACTATACAGGGTGGTACAATATAAAATAATGCAACTTCAAATAATGTAACTTCGTATCGGAAATTTCTCTGTGTCATTATTCTGTCATTTCAGTTTGACTTGACATTTTCTTGGAGAAATGAGAAAGATTTACCCTTCGAAAGCTCAGAAAACAAAGTCGATGAAGTTATTTTTTGAGTTCACATTCAAAGTTTCGTTCGTTCAATGACTTTTCAAATTTGAATCTGAACTATTCACTGACAAAGTGCCAGAGCTTATTTAATAGTGTTTTTTTTCTGGCAACTTGAAAAAGTTGTCCTGTAATCAGCGAAAAACCCAATTAAACATTTACTGGATAATCGACTTTTCTTAATATTTTCCTCTGGCTGGACAAAAATGTGCTTTATTAATTTATCTGTAAAGTAGAAAGTCCACAAACATATTATTAAATATTAAAAAAAGTAAAAATATTTACTTAGATTTTGGTATCTTGACGCGAGAATGCCACGCCTGCCAGTATGAAGCAATAAAATGACACGATTTTTGAAATATCAACCAATCTGGTGACGAATTCAGCGATAATACCACGAGTGTGGTATAAAAGCAGTAGTATAACTACCCACTAACCCGCAGTACTATAATTACCCACTACCCCGCAGTAGTATAACTACGCCGGTTCCGTGACACTTGCATGTCGATTATGGTCTTATGGGCATGCCATCGAAGTGCCACCGAATAACGGCAGCGTTCGTAGGTATAGACCTACCGCCCTCCGCTAAGAACGACATCGTAGAAATGATCTATATCCCCAGATGCCGCCGATAATAATTGATATCCGCGTACGCTGCAGCTCGCCCTCCACGGTCCACAAATCAATGGCGGCCGTGGCGCAAGTGCACTCCCTTGTCGCATCGGGCGCGCTCAATGACCAGTCACGGCTCACCGGGATCCGGATCTGCCGTTCGTTCGTTTTTCATGGCCTACTCGGACGACCGCGGCGATGAATGGACGGACACGCATAATGAGTCTGAGACGGCCTTGGAATACCACAAATTCGCGTCCTACACTATAGTACGGTAAACGTACCAGAGTATTATCAGAGAAGAAAACAAGGAAGGGGAGAATATAAACTCGACGGCGGCGCCTTTGATCTTTGGAAGCCGGTGGCCGCCATGTTGTCTGTTTAGAAAACGGGGCCGTATTTAGAATTTAGTGAAGGGATAGTGTAGGTCTGTACTCAGATATTTTAAATCATTCATTTATAAACACAAAACAAATCATACATACTGAAATGATGATTGGAACAGGCAAAAATGTTAAGTGGATTTTGAAGGAATATTTTTAATTTAAGGCAGTTAGATAACTGAAATATTTATAGTAGGTAGGTATATGCAAAGGCGATTTTTCTTATCTTATTCCAAAAATTTAATATTTTATTGATCTTAAAATTTGATGACTGCCCGAGCAATATTTTTTAAGCAATCATTATGTAGAATCCAAATGAAAAACAAAACATAGGTATTGTATGTATTAGAATATTGTCTTGATCGGATTAATTAAATATACCTACCCAGTTCTAAAACAGTTTCGTTTTTGTCTCCTTCATTAAAATCAGTAGGTACCTATGACTATGCGAAAAAACTTGGACATTTGTATGCGAATAGATTACTCAGTAAAAAAATATATTTTTTCCATAAAATAAACTTTATTGATGTTTCCATATAATAAGCTTATTTTTGTTTGTACATTTTCAATTTCTACCTATAACTTGTAATGCTATTACGTACTACGTACTATACAGGGTGTTCGAAAAATAGACGGAGATATTTTAGAGGGTGATTCCCTGTTAAGAAATATAAAAAAAAGTTTCTATAAACATGGGTCCGGAAATGCAGAGTTTTCAAGATACAGGATGTTAAATAAAAAAAAATAAAACATGAAATTATTAATGTCTTAAAAATTATTTACTCGATTCTGTTGAAATTTGGCAATGTTATTTGTTGTATTAAGAGGCTAATTTCGCCCTAACTAGATTAAATTTATTAAGTCCAGTGGCGTCCCGGGGGGCACCTTAGCGAATATTATTATCAAAAAAATGTACGCCACTACCTTTTTTGTAACTTTACTATTTTTTGTTTGATTAAGCATCTAAAACTACAACTTCTTTCCCGCTTGTATTGTTTTCCTATCTCACTTCGTTTTCGAGAAAAAAAAATAAAAACCGTTTTATTGCATGTCACTGGACAAAATTGGTTGTAGTGTACTTTATGTTATGATATTGGAAAAGTTGCAATAACACTCTTTCCTAGAAATGCTTTTGATTATTTGTTTTCCAAGGCACTTGTGATTTTTTTTTGCAAAAATTGATAAACCAATTTTGTCCAGTGACATGCAATATATTTAACATCCTGTATCTTGAAAACTCTGCATTTCCGGACCCATGTTTATAGAAACTTTTTTTCATATTTCTTAACAGGGAATCACCCTCTAAAATATCTCCGTCTATTTTTCGAACACCCTGTATTACGGCGTGTTTGTCGTTATTATGTACTTTAGAAGGGTGTCTAACTTCTCGATAAAAAAAACTAAGCGCAATTAGTATTCATAGGTACATAGGTATGAACATAGGTAAACTGAGTAAACCCACACTGGTAACAATAACGTATGGCCTGTTTCCTGTTTATGCAGACTTAATTTAAGGACAGGATTTATGTTTTAATTTAACCCTTATTATGTATTATATTTATCCACATTTTCTTCATGTAAAATTTAGCCCAAAAAACATATTTTTGATTTGATGAAAGGTTTTTTGTTGTTTTTGTGCCTTTTTGTCTTAAATTACATGTAAGTTCGATAATTTTATTTACGAATGACATAAGATATTAACTTAGTCTTAAGTGAAATCGCGTGAACTACACCATGCATTTTCAGTGTTTTAACTTACGACTTTTAAATTAAATCCTTAAATTAAGTCTGCCTTTCGATACTTAGGTGGAAGGTTATGATAATAGAGTAAATTGCACCTGAACAGCAACTAATTCCCAGAGATTTCACAATTAATTATCTACCAATGCTCTTTTGGAAAGGAGAAGAACGATAACCTGCAGTTGTAACTTTTGTTCACGCACGCAGCCTTTCGCTGCGCACACAACGCCCCCGGTTTTGTCTTACTCATGGTCATAAGACAAAACACTGAACAAAACAATACACTCGCAATAAAGAAAACTTCGAATTAACGCCGCCACTGAAGATCGTGTTCGCTCGAAGCAATAAACTGAAAGTGACGCCTCTGTCTAAATTAAAAACATGGCTGATATAGGCTGCGCCGCCCAGATGCGCAGACTAGCTCCGCCCCCTTGAGTTTAAATTCCTCTGGTATTATACGTGGGGGGTGCAACAAATTAGTAACAAGATGATCTTAAGCGGAAATCTTTAGATAACACCCTCATATTTAATCCTTCAAAAGTCCCATTCCCATCTTGGATTTTTTCCTTTTTTACAAATATCTCGGTTTGCAACAGTTTTTTCAAAAAAGCATAAGAGGCATTTTTGTAGAGAATAAAATTTTCAAAATTTCATCTGGTTAACATTTTTCTCTAAAGTGAATCGTAACAGCGATAGAGCTATTAATTAGAGGCGGTTGTATACATTTTCCACTTTGAATATATTTTTTGCACAAAATACGAATACCTACTTATTTAAACGAATGTGTAATAATAATATAATTAAATTTTAGATCATATCTATTATTATGTACAACTTTATCCGACGAAAATAATAAGTAATAAGTAACCATCCGCGTATCTTACCCCATATTTATATATCCCCCTAGTTTTAAGTATACCTATTTCTATATAAAATTTACCGAAATTGGCAACTTGAGCGTCCGCCTCACCCTCCTAAAAACCGACGATCGACGAAGTATAATCCAACGCAGAAAAAGAAAACGTTTCTAAAGAATGCGGGCAGCGTTGCGAGATTTCCTATACGAGTAGTCGTTATATGTTGGCGAATACAAGTTTTATCATATTGAACCCGAATTTCTGAACTCTGTTATACCGAAAAAAATAAAGCTCGCATCACCCATTTTTGTTTATCATTTATTTTTAACGCGGTATGATAAAAAACTTATTATATTTTTTTTCAACATTGTCGCGTCTACCATCACCTTTGAAATACGGCAACACAGCACTTCTGCCAAGGAGTCGGCTGACAAAACCAGTTAGCCAACGCGTTTTGTGCCTGTTTCTATAGTACGTAAAGCTAACTGCTTATTTGGGCTACCACACAGCACTCATTTTTTAGGCCGCTGGCAAGTTTTTTCCGCCAGCTCAGAGAGCGCAGTGGCGTTTCGTATGTTCGGGAGTTAACGTGTGCAAAATGAGTAAACAGGGAAGAACGTTGCATTCTCAAGCACGAGAAATAATTGCCAATGTTATAAGGGTTTGCCTTCCTTCCGTCTAAGGCATCACCGTTAAGAATAATGTTAACAATAAATTAAATAACAATTATATGAAAATTAAGTCAGTGAGTTGCACAAAATTAAGCTACGCCCCTGAACTGTGACTAATTCTATAATATTTGCGAGTTCTTTCCCCTTACGGCGCACGCATTCTGCCGTAAGGAGGACTATACCACCAGAGAACATTACGTTTAGGCCCAGCCCCGTTTTTCACATGTCGTTGCAGGTTGAATTAATAGACGATATTTTAGTTAAATGCAAATATTAGGTACTTACGTGTTAGGACGATTTCTAACTGTATAAGTGCAAAAGTGACTATGGCTTTGTTAAGAAACTAGTGATGTAAAAATTTCTTGTTCTTGTCTTGTTCTCGCTGCAAGAACAAGACAAGAAGTAGTGGAGCAAGAAGCAAGACAAGACAAGAGTAACTCCAGCAAGAAGACAATATTTTTGTCAAGAAATTTGCAAGAAACAAGATTTCTTGCTTTCTACCGATCGCAAGTAAATGAGACAAATAAACAAGGGAAACGTGATTTATTTAAATCATATTAATAAGAAACAAAGTAGGTAATTCTTTTATATAAAAAAAACTGAAACTACAGTTTGTTCAGCGAATGTTCGGCCCTACGTCACAACTCCCGTCCTTGTCTTACTCATGAATATACGATGGATATCGGTATATTCACGAGTTAGACAAGGACGAGAGTTGTGACGTAGGGCCGAACATTCGCTGAACAAACTATAGGTACCAAGGTAGGTACCTACTTAAATCTTAAACGTGAACATGACATTACTGACATTACTAGTAACTAGTTATCTGTATTTCTTACACTGCCCCATGAATTTAGACAGAGAAGGCATGATTCAGAATTTAGCCTATTTCGGTGTTTTCTTATAACCAATGATGCCTTCGAAAAAAGTCTTTTGGGCGGGACCTGACGTTGCAATAGTACTTAGAATATCCCTGGCCATTTTAGATAAAATAGGGTGGCTCGCTCGGCGCCGGAGAGCGCGCAGAAGGCGTAAAATAAAGGGAATCCCCGAAAAAGAGTTGGGGAATCCCCTAAAAAGCAAGAACAAGAAGTAAGCAAGAGTCTTGCTAGCAAGACAAGAAATAACTGTGCAAGAAATTTGCAAGACAATAAGTAGTTTTACATTTTGCCTTGCTTAGCAAGACAAGACAAGAAGTTGCCGAGCAAGACAAGAAATCTTATTTTTTACATCACTATAAGAAACATATTATGCAGTATTTGTGAGAAAGACAATGGCGTAAAGACAGTTCAGGTGAATTCCAAGGGATTTCCAAGTATAGCAACACATTTTTCACATATCTCACCATCATTTGATGGAATAATATGTTCAGGCGACTTTAACACAGACTTTTTGAATCTTAACAATCCAGTCAGCACATGTCTAGCGTCTTATAATTTGGTGCAGATTTTGAATGAGCCGACAAGAGTAACAGAGTAACAGGAACATCGAGTAAGGTAATTGAACCTATATTTGTCTCTTGCAGTGATGCTGTTTTTGTTGCAGGTACAATATCAACCCATCATATCTCTGATCATTGCCTTACTTTTTGCGAGTTAAAGATAGCAAAGCCCAAAATTAAATAGCGACCTAAAGAACATATATATATAGTATCCCTCCCTCTGAACTGAACCTCCAACTGAATCCTTCCAAATGCTGTGTTTTATTATTCGGCTCAAAAAGATCTGGACTGGATTTGTCAGAAAACCTTAATATTAATATTGAGGGTACTTCTTTACCAAAAGTTGACTCAACTAGAAATTTGGGAATCATTATGGACAAAGATTTTAGATATCGAGATCGTGTTAAAAAGGCTATACAGAAATCATATTGCTCCCTAAAATTACTACTCTATATTCTAATAAACACTTTCTTAGGCAAAATATTCGAAAGAATCTGTGGGAGGCTCTTGCAATGTCTCACTTTAATTACTGTAACTTCTATTATTGGCCTTCACTTGATCTTGCTAGCAAATCTAGAATACAATAAGTTCAAAATATATGTTGTCGACTGGTTTGTAATTTGAGAAAATATGATCATGTCTCCGCTAAAATAAATGAGTTGAGATGGCAAAGTTTAAAAATTAGCCCTATCTCTTTTATTACTTAGAGAAAAAGTGTCAGGAAATAAAATGTTCATAATCATTTTCCCCACAAAAAAGGTCTCTTATGTTTTTTTTTGAAAAAACTGTTGCAAATGGAGATATTTGAAAAAAGGAAGAAATCCAAGATGGCGGCGACTTTTTTCGACCTTCCCTTGCTGGGACTGAATGGGACTTTTGAGAGGTTAAATAGGAGATTATTATCTGAAGATTCCCGCTGAAATCAGTTTGTTACTAATTTGTTACACCCTAACCCCCAGATTGACTCCACTACTATTTAAGGGGGCATTATCACACATAGTATAGTGCCAACCCAAGTCAATATTCAATTTTAAAAGTAAACTATCTACAGTCTGTTCTCTAGTAGTTGATAGTGGAAATCTGGTACTAGGGTCATAAAAAGGCCATAAACCGCAGGCGTGCGGTAGAAGAATTTATTATGGATAGGAAGGGCAGGTAATTAGAATTTATTAGGGGTAGGGAGGGCAGGTAATTATTAATCGCCTGAATTAGGAAGAACTAAACTTTGGAAAATTCTTTATGAAATGAATTTTCGTTCGGAAAAACATAATCGAAAGTCCATTTTGATCGATAGGGAAGAAATTATTTGTTGGAGAAGAAGATACCTACGATCTATTCGAAAATTTCGAGCCGAAGGAAGAAACTTATTTTATTTAGATGAGACATGGATCAATGAAGGGCATACTGTGGCAAAATTTTGGACATTAGGAAGAAATTTTTGAAAGTTGGTACGCTACTTACCAAGGTATATTTTTTACATGCCATTTTTTAAACAAGGGCATTTAAAATAACTATAAAAAATGCGCCGCAGGCGAAATTTTTTAGAAACTTGAAGGAAAATTACATAAAATTAGTCTTAGGAAATCCCAATATCTTCAAATTTACAAGCTGGAGGGAATATTTTCAAATTCCGAAATGGCCGAAATGGCCTCGGTCCCTGGCTGCTGGCTGGATCACCCTGTCTGTACACGGGACTCAGACCACCCGCCAGAGCCGGCCCTGCTTCTCTTGTAGTAGGAATTACGTACCGCATCCCTGATGTCCGACATGTTGGCCACCTATGTTGGTAGAAATGTATATAACCTAATAATATTTTGTGAAAAACTGTAATTGGTCAGTTATCCTAACCTGTTTTAAATTGAAATGTAAACATTAAAAACAAATTTAAAAACCACAACGATGTAGAAACTAATACACGCTAGAGTTCCGTTTAACTCGACATGGCAACAAAATGGTTTTCTCGGCATATTAATTATAATTACTATCAAAATAATGTACAGAGTTATTCACAAAACATATGCTATCCCTTAACTTTTTTTTATTTTGGAAAAAAAGTAAATATGAAATTGTATAAAAATTGTCTTGCAATTTCAGGTACCTATGAATTCAGAAAAGCAAATGAATGTCGCGTTTCTGAGATATAGACAAAACTTATGTTTTTTAGATGGAACAACTGTATATTTTTCGATTTTCAAAACCTACGCATTTTTCTGCTTTCAACAATATGTAAACCGTCCTTTGAATTATTGAATCTCCGACAAAATCAAAATTGCCATGGAAAATTCACAACAGTTATTATTAAATGGAGATTTGACAGTTTACATAAATTGTTGAATTCCCACAAGTACAGGGTTATTCACTGAGAATTAGCCCCCCCACCTAACTTTTTTGTTTTTTAAGATAAAAGGGTGATTCAAAAAACAAAATCAATGGTTGGGCGAATACTTTTTTATGCCATGACCGTTTAGTGTACAGGGTGTTCCAAAAAAGTAGGACGAATGGCAACTTATTTTTTTTAAATGGAACACCCTGTATATTATTGGATTTTTGAAATCTGCTCATCAAAGCAATCAAAATGATATTAATCTTTGTGGCATTATCTTTTCCCGTTTTTTAAAAATTCCGTATTCAAATTTTATACTAAATTTATTTAACTCGAATTTGTGGATCTGGTGATAAAGATAGACGATCAATGTAATAACGAAAAATATTTGTTTTAAACAAGTGAGTAATATAGTGAAACTCCAAAATGTTTAGGAGCTTTTACGATTTTCCTGAAACTCTTTATTTCGAGAATATAATCAGTAAAATTTGAAAAGGCTCCTAAACATTTTGGAGTTTCACTATATTTTTCTCTTGCTTAAAACAAATATTTTTCGTTATTACATTGATCGTCTATCTTTTTCACGAGATCCACAAATTCGAGTTAAATAAATTTAGTAGCCCAACCATTGATTTTGTTTTTTGAATCAAATCAAAAGAAACAAAAAAGTTAGGTGGGGGGCTAATTCTCAGTGAATAACCCTGTACATAAAATAATAAATTGAAAATTCAATACTCTTGTGGAAATTTTCCATAAGTGATAGATATATTTTATTTTTTCTCTCATTTTAGTCTTAGGCATATTTATGGATGGAACGTGATACTTTATTATTAATTAAATTAAATTATAGAAGGTGTTCTATAGTGCTTCCATGTTGTACAACACAGAGAGCATACCTTCTTAATAGACTTCTCTTGTAGTTAGCCACGATACCTGCCTCGTTCATATCTCTAATCTCATGAGATATTTTTTCTTTAACTTGGTCGATATTATTTGACCTCTTCGCATATACTCAGTCCTTCAAAGTGCCCCACAGGAAGAAATCGAGTGGGGTCAAGTCTGGACTTCTGCTGGCAGGCCATAAAATAGTTCCACAAAAGTGTCATCTAAATGCCTCTTGACAGCATTTGATTTATGTGCTGGAGCACCGTCTTGTTGCCAAACAACATTCGGCTCATTAGCTTGATTCAATAGATCAGAAATTTCTCCTCTTAAGAGATATACATTATTTAGTCCAGTTAACCACCTTCAAAAAATACTGGACCAATTAAGTGATTCCGAAAAATACCACACCAAACATTTATTGAAGTTCGACCCTGTCGTTGAATTGAAATAAACTGTCGTGTATTTTCTGATGACCAATACTCGATTTCTTGTATTAAAAATGCCACATGTTGTGAAAGTGGCGCCATCAGTCCACAATATAGAATCTGTAATAGTAATAACCGTAGGAGTAGTAATAGAATAGTAATGTCTAGTAGTAGTTAGTTAATAGTAACCATAAACTTATCATTTTCCGCTTTCCTCTCCAACACTAAACGGCAATATTCTCGCCTTCTATAATTATCATGTTCATACAGTTTTTGAACTGGGCGTTAACAATAATATGTTCTAAACGTATGCATTTTCAACACTCTCTGGACTGAGCTCCATGATATGTGCAAATATTGTTATAAATATATATATTATATCGTGGAAACCAGAAAAAAATTATGCAATTTTCGTATTGACATTTTTTTTTCAAAATAAAAAACAAAAAGTTAAGGGGGTAGAATGTTATATTTGAATAACCCTGTACCTACTAAACTTTTCTTTTATATAAAAATGCAGAAATGCCGGTTTTTATATTCTTTATCCGGTGGATTAACAAAAAAATAACGCCTCTTTTTATAAAACATGTATTTTAAAATTTGTTTTAAATAACACATATTTCAAATACAGCTAGAACCATATCGCAAAACCGTTTTGTAAAACATTTAATATGCTGCAATTTAGCTTTTGGCACGGAGGATTCGAACATGGGGTATTTATAACAGCACGCCGCTGGTTTAAATTTTGACAAATTGGCGCTTCTTCCCTAAAAGATGAAGCAAAATGGCCCACACGTACACAGACTAACCCCTTCTCTTGCTCTAGAACCATTGTTAAATGGGCGAGCTTACACTTTGCTCATACGGTGTGTGTTTTTAATACGTTAAAATGTAGAAATATCACAATATTATCTGGTTTGAATATAACTAAGCACGGCATACATAGTAGACGCACTGTAGATTTCTCTAGCGGTTTCTCCATACAATAGAGAAAAGTATAAAAAAACCCTAACCTATCTTTTGTCGATGTGTTACTTGTATTCCTCGAAAGATTTCTAAGTGGTTTGCCGGTGGCAGTAGGTGTAGATACGGAAATACACTTTTCCTTGTATCTGGAAATCCGGAAATTCAATATATCTCCACACAACTATCTTTTAAAATATTCCCGTTTCAATTTCATATTGAAATTTCCCGGAAAATATGCGCATTAAGATGTGACTGGGCACATAGGTATACGAGTATTTGTATTTGAATTTGAAATATTAATAATTTATACTTTGACAATATATACTTACTTTTCACGGGGTTAGGAGAACTTATTGTATACTTCTTAGGCCGTTTTAAAAACTAGGTATATTAAAAAAAATTTCAAATTTTATTATTTTCTGCTTTTTATTCTTTTGTTTGAAATTTTGCAATCGATTTTAAACATCGTGATGAGATTATGGCAGAGACCTGTGGCAAATTTCAGGTTTATTAATTAATTCCAGGTCCTTCTTAGTTACCAATGCATGTGCCTATCTGTTCATCAATTTGTAGTGGTCAAATATTTTTATTTAATATTCATAATTTTTTATGATATTATCAAGAGGGTCAAAACAAATCATTTAAACCTGGTGTCCTGTTCTGGCGATGTCATGGCCATATTAGAAAATTGAATACAAATTGATACAAAAGGCTATTTTAAACAAATACTGCCGTATAATATGTCAGGGAAAAGAAATTTTTGTAGAATTCAAATATAGATTCTAAATGTGGGATAATAACCATATTTTTAACAATAATTTATCACTATCGTTATCTTAATGCCTAGCAATTTTAATGGATTCAATTATTAAAACGCATAGGCAATCGTTTTAATGTCAGAACAGTATTTAAAACCAATAATACATTGAGATCGATGCTAGTTAAAACGAAACCATTTAATGAGGTACAAAGTTCAAAAAATTGCATTTATAAGATTCCTTGCGAATGTGGAAAGTTCTATGTTGGGGAGACTTGTAGGCCATTTAACGTTCGTTTAAAAGAACATAAAAATTATATCAGGCAAAATCAAATTTCAAAGTCGAAAATATGTGAACACTTTTTTAATAACAATCATAGAATTTTGTGGCATAGTTCCAAACAAATTCTCAAAGAAGAAGTAGGAAATAGGTGAAAAATTAAAGAATCGGCATTTATTCTAGGAAATACAGGCAACTGTGTTGCCGAATGTTCAGTATGGAATTCCGTAAAATATTATTGCCACTTATTCAAAGAGAAGTTAGTATAAATAAATATAAAAATTTATTAATCTGTCATTTCACTTTGACGTGGCATGATCTTTGAGAAAGAAGGAAGATTTATCCCCCGAATTTGATGAAGATATTTTTTGAGTAACAAGTTCAAAGTTTAGTTCATTTACTGTTAAGAATTTATTAATTTTCCAAGTAACTTGAAAAAGTTGTTTTTTAACCAGTTTGGTGGCGAAAAACCCAATTAAATTTCAATGGAAGTATTAAAATCTTAATTTATTAGATATTATTATAATGAGACGTAGGTTAATAATAAAACATATTGGAAGCGAAGATGGATTTCTGGATGGCGGTTTATTAGACAATTCTACTAAAGATTACCACGAGGAAATGATAGAGCGGATACCAAATAATTCCATACGCGTAATGGATAACGCAAGTTATCATTCTAGAGTAATGGAGAAGCCTCCATCGAGTTCTTGGAGAAAATCGAATATTATTGAATGGCTGAACGAGAGGGGGCTGCAATTTGAAGAAAGAATGGTCAAAAAAGAACTTTTAAAAATAGCTAGGCAGCAGAGGTCAGTATTTAAGAAATATGTAATCGCCGAAATGACAAAAGAAAGTGCCTTAATTGTGCAGCGACTGCCGCCATACCATTCTGAGCTTATATAGATCCAGCTGAGACCTAGAGATCTCCTGAGGTATGAACTCTCGTTAGTAACGCAAGTAACTGAATTCGTAATACATACGTTTTAGAAATAATATGCAGATTATATGTATAAAAAGAAAAATCCTTGTTCGTACAAAACTATTCATTCTTCTAAAAAATATATACCTACCTTTCTATCTACATTATTTTGTATAAAAAAATCACAGAAACGTTTCAAAAAGGAACTTACAACAATTATTGAGGTCGGTCAAACTGAGAACATATTTTACAAATATGTAGATATAAAAACAAAAACTCTTATTCCTACAACAACCTAGAGCACTATTTATTCTTCAAAAATAAAACATTATTTTATATAAAAAAAAATACAGAAACGTTCCAAAAATGAACGAAAACGAATGAGGAAAATATCTTAGATCTTTAAAGATCGTCAAATTAAGATCAAAGATCAGATCTTTTTAAAAAAGATTAGTGAAACAAAAAAGATCTAGATCCAGAGGCGGATTCAGGCAAATCTATTTTTGTGAAAAATAAAATAATTTATTTCTCTAGAAAAAAAAAAACAAAAACAAAAACATGTTTACCCAAACAAAATAAAAACGAACTTAAATAATAAACAAAATCACAAAAAGAAACAATAATTCTTTAGATTTAAAAAATAATGTACTTATCACAAAATAATAGTTATTTATGTACCAAGGCACTGAAGTTCAACTTTTTATGAAATTTAGTTGCCGAGGCCGAGGGTTTTTATGGAATTTAGTTGCCGAAGCCTCTGGCCGAGGCAAATAAACCACATGAGTCATAAAAAGAACTTCAGTGCCGAGGTACATATTATATTTTTTTTGAAATCGGAAAAAAAATGTTTTATTAGGCAAGAAAATAATAATAAGGGATCACCCGTCCATGAATCGACTACGCGCGGCGTTGCTTGACTTTGACGATCGCTCTACCTACGTCAAGTATGACAAAGCCGGCGGCTTCGAACAGAAAAACCAAACTGCTGCTTGTTGTGCAGCCTCCATAATAAATCTATTGATATTCAAACCTACTAAAATATGTATACTGATAGATTGCGCTGCTATAGGTAACAATTTTGCAATGTGTATGAATAGTTAAATGGGCCTTTATCGGCCTGGTTTTAAATATTTGGTCACTTTTGATGGGCGATTTCTCCGCGTCTGACGTTTGATGTTTACATCTCGCCAAGGCCTACTTATTTAATGACGATTTTGGGACACTTTACTGCCGATTTCAAGAAAAATCATATTTTCTCTTCTTTAGATAGAAATTAACATTAAACTCTGTTCTTTGAAGTATAGAAAAAAGGCTATATTTATAGTTTCTGTGTTTGAAGTTAGGTTAGAGCCACAGACAGAGATCGAATATCAAGGTTAAAGTTAGGCATCTGTCACAAGTTCTGACATTTCTGCCGGACATGTTAAATACGCCCCTGTAGGCGCTCAAAACATTGCTGCCAACCTTGTATTATCAAATTCAGAAATGCCATTTCTAGCGTACAATTAAAGAGCGTTTTTAGATTACCTAATAATACTCCGGTTGTAATAATGGTTGTAGATCTAAGATCAAGATCGCGATCTTAGATCTTTAAAACGATCTTTTTTAAATAGATCTGCCCAGCTCTGCTTCATCTACCAAGGCGTAGAAGGGCCAACAAGTTTTACTTGAAAAAGTCGTTTCTTTTTCAATTTTACGTAAGTGTACCAACTTTGAACGCTCTAATAAAAGATTTAGTTTAGCATTCGCGATAACGATGGTGCATGATTATGATTACCAACAATAAGTCATAACTCCCTTGATATTGAAGATAAAAAGTTCACAAAAAAATCAAATTGTAGACAATTAAATAGATTAAATCTTTGTCGGAACTATTTTTCATATTCTTCTTTTTAATTGATTTTAAAATGCAATTAAACAGAATTTTTAAGCGAAAAATTATATTAAAGTTTTTGAATGGTTGTTGTGGTTTTATTTTTGATTTTTTCTAAATTTTCAGCATTACACTTTTTATAGTACTAAGAAATTTGAACAAAACAAAAAAGGATATTCCAAATCGGACTGAAGGTTACTGAGATATTTGGATTTAAAAAAAGTGTGTTTTGGCGGCCATTTTTAAGATGGCCGCTTTAGCTCACATATGATTTTTTGGGATTTTTATACACTGTGTCCCGGATAAGAATGAACAGCATGGGGATATTGCAAACGGTGAGAGATAGAGCAACGGTTAAATGGGGAAAAAAAAATTTCGAGGTCCATAAAATGACACAAACAGATTTCTAATATCTTTTTTCGTTTTTGAGTTATTTTGAAAAAAGTAAAATTTTGCGTTTTCTATTTTATTTTTTTCTGAAGTTGTTATCACAGATAGAAAAAAAAGAAAAACACTTTCTTATGGCACTTTTTAACGGGCTTTAAGATGGTGTTTTTAGATTTGTTCTACAATGTTTAGTTTTTGAGAAACCATCTTCAACTTTATTTTTTTAAATACGGACCTGGATTTTTTTTTGCAGATTTTGAAAGCACTTTTCATTGCAAATACCATGATTATGACACGAAATATTTTTAAATTGTTTTGAGACAATTATTCTGAAAATTCCCTTTTTTCCATTCATTTTTCTCTAATGCGGCCCTGTATTTAATAATAAGAAGTCTAAATATTAATCAGTATTGTCAACAATTTAACCTACAACTTATTTTTCGATTATTGGAGAACTAAAAAAAGGACGGCAAAGACTAATAACAGTCACATGCGATATAAAAAAAAAATAAAAAAAAACACCTAGAAGGCTTTCAAACAACGAAACCAACCCCTTGTCATTTGTCATAACTCCCACTGTATCATTTAGTTAACAATTTGTATCATTAGAAATGGAGGGTGCTTTTTCAAATGGGGACAAATTTAACATGTCAGCATTTTATATCTTGCGTCACAGAAATAGTGTAGAGGCCGAACGAATGTATTGTTGCAATTAATAAATAGCAAAAGTTGTTGATTTAGTTGGCTTAAAGCTTTCTTCTGACAATTAGAAAAAGCTAAGAATTTACTCCAAAACACAATGCGACACTGTTTGCTGTACAACAACAGAGGAAAACACTTACCAGACAGGGCCGTATTTAAAAATATTAAGTTTTCGAAGTAAAAATAAACTGTAAATAAATTGTTGTCAATACTGTTTAATATTTAGACTTCTTATTATTAAATACAGGGCCGCAATAGAAAAAAATTAATGAAAAAAAAGGAATAATCAGTATAATTGTCTCAAAACATTTTAAAAATATTTCGTGTCATACATCATGGTATTTGCAATGAAAATTAATTAAAAAAATAAAGTTGAAGATGGTTTCTCAAAAACGAAACGTTGTAGAACAAATCTAAAAACGCCATCTTAAAGCCCGTTAAAAAGTGCCATAAGAAAGTGTTCTTCTTTTTTTTCTATCTGTCATAAGAACTTCAGAAAAAAATAAAATCGAAAAAGCAAAATTTTACTTTTTTCAAAATAACTCAAAAACGAAAAAAGATATTAGAAATCTGTTTGTGCCATTTTATTGACCTCGAAATTGCGCAACTTGTTCCCCATCTAACCGTTGCCCTATCTCTCACCGTTTGCAACATCCCCATGCTGTTCATTCTTATCCGGGACACAGTGTATATTGATTCTACAATAAAAAAGGTATCGATTGCCGCTTGGAAATAAATGCCCCTAAAAACTTCACTCTCAAAATGGGATTTGACTGGCCTATTTCGCAGCTCCCCGGCTTCATCATAACCGCAAACTGTTCGCCGGACTCGCGGCTATTTTCCCGCCTCACCCGTACATACATTACCGAGGCTTCCCCGACTTGACGCGCGTCGGGTCGGCCCGGCCAGGGCCCAGGGCCACTCCACGCCGTACGGTCTGCGGCGGCGGCTCGCGGTTCAAGTGCGGAGTGCGGCGGACGGCGGCGCCCTGCGTCGGTGTGGGCGCCGAGGCGCGCGAGCCTGCGGAGCCGACGGCCGCCAGTACACCGGCGCCGGCGACGTGAGAGCAGCGTTGGGGGTGCCGCCGCTATGGCCTTAGTCCACATCTGTGCGCTGACATAGTAAACATGCCATAACCTAACCTGCTGTCGGTACTCTAAACCACGTATATACATGTGTACGTCCACCGAACATAAGTATATACCACTAAAAACCAACTCTAAACCATTCGTGATTAAACCCGAACTAATACCCAAACCTAAAAACTGGAACACTAAACTAACCTCACAGCGCTAACAACAATATGCAGCACCACTTCTACTGCGGCCCAAGAGCATTGGCGCTAATACTACTATTGCACATCTGCCTGTCTCTACCAAATGGTAGGCTCCAACTTTCAGATTTCCATTTTTTTGGTGTTTTTGTTCCCAAGTAGTTTTGTTGATAACCATGCCCCTCTTGTTGTAGTTTTGCTGGTATTCGTAGTATTCGAAGATGCAGATGTTGTGTTGTATCTGTTAACATTATACCAACACACTTGTACAAATATCACATATTCAAACAGTACCTACATTATTTAAAATATGATACCTATAAAAATTATGATAACTTATATTTACGCATATAAACTATATCCTGTAAATAATAATCCCTTTTCCATTTTCTAATTATTACATATTAATTTTATGTACGGGCGATATACAGTGTGTCCCAATTTGATACTGGACACCTCAGAAATATATGAAGAGCAAGGGAAACAAATAGTCTCTATTTTTTTATTGGTAGTCCCAAGGGAGAGTATCCCACAGGCGGTGGTATTTAGATGGGGTAATTATTTCATGGCCTGCTATGATTGTTTAAAATAACAAATTTTCAACAAACCCTATAAGGGATGTTTTTACGACAAAATGTTATTGAGAAAACTTGTTCAGAATGAAAAATTGAGTAGATTTGCAAAATTTCAAAAGTCTAGGCCTACTTTGATTTTTAGCTTTTTCGCCATTTTCATCCACTTTTTTCTTGGAAATGTGTCCTTTTTGGAGCTTTCATGTCAAAATATTATTAAGGAAACTTGTTCATAGTGAGAAAATAAAATTTTGACGTGAAAACTCCAGAAAGGACACTTTTCTAAGAAAAAAGTGGGAAATAAATCTAAAAATCAGTTTTCATTCTGAACAAATTTTTTTATTAACATTTTGTCGTAAATAATCCCTAATGGGATTTTCTTGAAAATTTGCTATTTTAAAAAATCATAGCAGGCCATGAAATAATACCCCATCCAAATACTACCGCCTATGAAATACTCTCCCTTGGGAAAAATACAGACCATTTGTTTTCCTTGCCCTTCATATATTTCTGAGGTGTCCAGTATCAAATTGGGACACACTGTATATCTAGTTATATTTTCCATTTCCTTATAACCTTCGGAAAAAAGTTTAAATACAAGAGTTGTTTGAAATTAAATAGAGAATAATTTTGTGTACTTTTTGTATGTACAGGGTGTTCCATTTTTTGCGGGCCAACACAAAATTAATTTTTTCAATGCAACACCCTATATTTTTTTTACACAGATTTGAATTCTACGCCAAATATTCTAACCAAGTTTCATATACCTACAGGGTAAATCAGTTTATTGTAGCAGGACTTTAACAGGTGATAGATCGTCAAAAAATAACGGCACTTTTTCGTACAAACTAGGTATATCTTTTTAGGGCTTCATAGAAAAGTTACAGGATGTGGGAATATGTGGACTTTATGGAATATTTACCAAACTAGTTAAGGTATTAAAGACATATTTGGTACACGTAATAGCGGCATCGTTTAGCATAAAACCCGTTAATATCTTGAATAACCATTGGCGGAGAAATGGGTAATTAATACAATTATTGTTCTTAGAGGAAAATGAATATCCTTTTATAGTAATAAAATGGATTGCATTTTGTGTAGATTTTAATTCTAAACAAAAAACCTCTTGGTATTTTTTCGTATGTGTTGTGGTTACATGACCAATTTGATTTTTTGTATAATTTCAGGGTATTTCTAAAAAATTAACTTGATAAGCAAGAATCAAAGTAAAAAAAAATATATTTTCAACTTTAAATAAAGTAACTTTTTCTAATAAACTTACCTATTTAAGGCCATATACTTTTGAAGATACAGGGTCTAAAAAATTTAGGGAAAATAAAATTAATGTTACGCTCTGTATCTTGAAAAGTAAAACCTTGAATGGGTAAGTTTATTGGAAAAAGTTACTTTATTTAAAGTAAGAAATACGCTTTTTTGACTATTTTGAGTTTTACTTATGGAGCAAATTTTTTAGTTAATCTTCCAGAAATATTCTAAAATAATAACAAAAAAAAACAAATTGGCCATGAAACCATGACACATACGAAAAAATACCAAGAGGACATTTTTATATACAACTAAAATCTACATAAAAATTACAATTATATTATATATATTATAACGTCCATATCTTTTCTAAAACTTTAACTCCCAGTAGGTAACTTGTTTACAAGGCCTTAAAAAGATATAGTTTGTACGGAATTTACCATTTGGAATGAATTCACACATTAAAATCGGAAAAACTCGCGAAAAATTGAGCACCCTATATATACAAAATACACACAATTATTAGGTACCTACTCTATTTAATTTCAAACAACTTTTGTATTTAAACTTTTTTCTATCTCTTAACCCTGCATGATAAGTTATAGGGAAACAGAAAATATAACCAACTACCCTCTACATGAGTAGATACAAATTTTAAACATATTTCTGTAAAATATATTACAAAAATGTTGACCAAGCAATTAGGCGAAATACCAAGCTATTCGAACTTCATGCAAAATGTAGCCTGGCCCAACATAACCTACTTTCTCGGAAAAGCATTTTATATATTTTTACTGCGCTGACTGTTATTGTAGAATCAAATTTGCATTCGACATAGAAATATGAAAGAATGGAGATTCATTTTCAAAACCAGGAGCTCCTATCAGCTAATTGCTTTGCCCTAGATAATAGTACATTCTCTGTTGAATGCTAACGGTTCGTTTTTTGAAAGATTCGTCAGTTTTATAAACTTGGTAGTGTTGTTTTTCTCTGTCTGTTTGTGTTCTATGACTATGAACTAGTAATCGGTCCTGAGTATTTTGTATTTTCCATTAACTCTGTAGGTACAGGGTGGCTCACTGTAAATTGACACCCCCCCCCCTTAACTTGTTAGTTTTTGAGGTTAGAGAAAATAGATTTTTTACAAAAGTTTTAGATACAATACAAAGTTTTTTGTGACGCTGTTCTACCTTATACAGTGTGTTCTAGAAAGCCGTGGCAGACATAACTTATGTTTGTTTAAATGAAACACTTTGTATACTTTTGGATTATTGAATTCTACGCATTTTTCTGATTCCAACGAACTATATATGTTCGCTCCAACCGTTCGTTCAGAACTGAGCCTTTTTTGTGAGGGATTACTCCTTGGGTCATAGGTTGCCATGGAAGACAAAAAATAATTATTGACAGTTTGCAAGTATATTCACACTTTGGAAGACAAAATGGGCTATTTTAAGAAAAAGGAAGAAGGAAAATTTACAGAAATGAGAAATTTTAAATAGTGACATACCTAGTTAATAAACTTATTGTTTGACATTTAATTTGTATTGAAAACGACAATAACATTTAGGAAAAGGATATACGTATTACAAATGCCCCACATGGCCTCTATCTTGCTCAATGTATTTATTGCTATTTGCTATTAACTTTCTGTATTCCCCAATATAAAGTCTTGTTGATAACCATGTCTCTCATGTTGTAGTTTTGCTGGTTTTCGTAGTATCAAAGATCATACTATTCGAGTGAGTATCTTACAGCTGTTGGATTGTATCTGTTACACACTTGTACAAATTTAACTTATTCAAAACAATACCTACATTTAAAATATCAAATACAAATTTTGATGAACGCCTAATATAAACCATATCCAGTAAATATTATCCCAGTTTATCATTTCATACCTATTTATCGTATAAGAAGAAAGCGAGTTTTTAACATTCTGGAAATATCTCTGGTATTCCCCTTTTAAATGACACAATTTCGAGGATATCAAAAGAAGTCGAGTTCGTATTTTGAAGTTCGGGTTTATGAATTTGGTCATTTAAAAGTTAGGTCGAAGTTTACCTGAGATTTCGTTGAAACATTCTGAAATGATTTTTATGAATGGAGAATTCGTATCTATACGCCGAATTGGTTTTTAGGATAATTATTTGTGGATCAGTTATTTATCGTATTATAAATCCGTTGCTGAATTTACTTTACCAGAAATTACAACAATGATATTAGCTGTCTTAAGTTCTACTACCTTTACCACGTCCAGGGGGTTTGCATGTCAAGTAAACACACTTGTATACATAACTGTATATCGTATATCACCGAAAGCAAACTCCATGCTGCTAGCGATTAAACTTCAACTAAAACTAGAACACTAAACTAACCTCACCGCTGTTGTAACAATATTCCGCAGTTCTTGCTGTTTATATCAAACAGTGGATTCCAACTATCCTATGAGAACTACTCCTTCGTAGTTAGACCTATTTTTAACGAAAAAAACGTTATAGTATTGTCAGGCTACTCTAATTATATCCTTAAATCATTTGCGACACTTCACAGGCAGTGTGCTTTGGAAATGAGACAAAGCGAATGGATATTGGTTCTAATAAATTATTGGGGCGGCAAAGCAAAATAGGTCACTAGTAACTATGGGTGTCTTTGGCCTATGTAGGGCCTTCTATAAGTACAATGGGTAGATATTCCTGGAAAAGTAAGAAAGAGTTACATAATTCATACATAATAGTATCATTGTGAAAATTTTATGTTTCGAATGTCGCAGTTAACAGATGCTTTGGGATACGTTTTGCCAATTTCAACGCAAACGGTTGATTTTCATCGTTATACAACAAAAGTACACTTTTGTTGCAGAATGAAAAGGTACAGTAAAATGTTGGACCTGCAAGACCAAAAACGTAACCTCAAAAAAGTTACGAGTTAAAGCACGACGCAAAAATAGCTCAAGTGGCGCCCTCTGTGAGATACCTACGTAGAAATTGACATCTTGAGCTTATTTTCTATCCCCAAAAAACATGACAGTACCAAATTTCAGTTCAGCAGCTTGATTATTTCGGGAGATGTAAGATTTGCCCGGTACTTGTTAAGCTCAATAGATGATCGTTGATGGTACAAAATATATGAAGTTGCTCTATGTGTCATTATTAACGGGATACCCTGTATAACAAAAAGTTAATGTGTCCTCTCCGTGAAACACTTTTCTAAATTTTGAAGTTGATAGTTACGAAATGAGAATTATGCCGTAACTGCCCTTCATGTAAAAAATGTAGGTGCTGCCTTAGAATGTACAGGGTTACCCACATATCATGTACTATTCCCTTATTTGTGTTTTTTAAGTTTTTTTAAATCAAGGGAAATTTCTATTTTTTATGTATACAGGGTGTTTCGAAATTAGCGAGAAATACCAAAGTTTCGTTTTTTAAATGAAATGGCCCTCTTATGCACTATGTTACTCACCTTTGAGAGAGAATTTGATTGATTTTTGTTTTTGAAGATAGGTTGCGTTGCCATGTTATTAGATATTTCCTATAATTATTACAGACATTTGGAAAATCAGTGATATTCCCGTTTCTGCTACATACATTTCGACGTTGAGTTATATGGGGAAAACTATTAGTGACCCCTACAGTATGGTGCAGCCAAAGTTTGATTTAGCTGTACAGAGTGTTCAATTATTATGATCGTCAATTTTTGTTATTTCGAAGAGGCCATAACTTTTGTTTTGCAAATGGAACGACCACATTTTTTATTATGCGAGACGATTCTACTGTTCAATACCTTATACAATTTACTTTTTGAACGATTTGCAAGACTTTGTTTTTTCATCGATTTATGGGCAGTTTGTCTGATTCCAAAATTGTCTTGTATTTTCCCCTTATTTTTGCATCTTTACATTGTGCTAACTTTTTAAAATTGTAAAAATATATGTAAAACAAAACGTATACAGGGCGATTCAGGTTTATTCTGCGACACTTCAACGGGTGATAGAAAACCAAAAAATAACCGCACTTTATTTTATAAACTATATCATTTTATGGCCTTATTAAAAAGTTACAGGGTGTTAAAGTTTTAAGAAACATGTGGTCTTTATGTAATATTTACCAAACTAGTTGAGATATTTAAGTCATATTCGGTACACGTTATAACGGCATGGGTTAGCATAAAACCTGTTAATATCAACCACCTTGAACAACCAGTGGCGTAGAAGTAGGTAATTAGTGTGATTGTTTTTAAAAAAAAAAAAGAACCAACTTGTATAGCAATAAAATGTATTCAATTTCTTATGTAAATTTTAATTTTAAACAAAAAATGCCCTCTTGGTAATTTTTTGCATGTGTCATGGTTTCGTGGCAAATTTGATTTTTTGTATTATTTCGGGATACATATTTCTTAAAAATTATCAACAAAATTTGGTCCATAATTATCACTTAAAGTGGAAATAACGTGTTTGCTACTTGAAATAAAGTAACTTTTTCCAACAAACTTACCTATTTAAGGCTATACATTTGAAGATACAGGGTCTAATACATTTAAGAAAGATACAAATAATGTTACGCTCTGTATCTTGAAAAGTAAAACCTTGAATGGGTAAATTTATTGGGAAAAGTTACTGTATTTAAAGTAAGAAACACATTTTTTCTGCTTTGAGTGTTACTTATGGAGCGAAGTTTTAAGTTAATTTTTCAGAAGTACCTCGAAATCGCTCGAAATAATACGAAAAAATCAAATTTGCTATGAAACCATGACACATATGAAAAAATGCTAAGAGAACGTTTTTGTTTACAATTAAAATTTACTAAATAGCTAGTTTACGGCTGTGTAGTTTTACTTAGTAGATAAAATAACGAGTTTTGCAGCCAGAAAGGTATATATTAACTTCTTTTTATAATACCAAGCTTTCGGTCTACTTCGCGACCTTCATCAGGGCTAGAAATTTTTTTAAATTATTAGAAAATATTGAGAAAAGGTTGAAATTTTACTCACAATTATGTTGAAGTTTTACCAATATTAAAACCAGATAGATTTTAGGTTAGGTTAGGTTAGGTTAGGTTACAAACAAAATTGACGGTATAAATTTTCACACAAAATTATGTAAAAACCTTTTTCTGGCCCTTTTAAACCTAAAATCTATCTGGTTTTAATATTGGTAAAACTTCAACATAATTGTGAGTAAAATTTCAACCTTTTCTCAATATTTTCTAATAATTAAAAAAAATTCTAGCCCTGATGAAGGTCACGAAGTAGACCGAAAGCTTGGTATTATAAAAAGAAGTTAATATATACCTTTCTGGCTGCAAAACTCGTTATTTTATCTACTAATTAAAATTTACATACGAAATTAAATACATTTTATTGCTATACAAGGTGGTTCATTTTTTTCTAAAAACAATTATACCTACTAATTACCCACTTCTACGCCACTGGTTGTTCAAGGTGTTTGATATTAACAAGTTTTATGCTAACTCATGCCGTTATAACGTGTACCAAATATGACTTAAATATCTCAACTAGTTTGGTAAATATTCAATAAATTCCACATATTGCTTACAACTTTAACATCCTGTAACTTTTTTATAAGACCTTAAAATGATATAGTTTATAGAATAAAGTGCGGTTATTTTTTGGTTTTCTATCACCTGTTGAAGTGTCGCAGAATAAAACTGAATCACCCCAATTACTTTCGCCATGGCAAACTAGATATTATGGTGTCCTATTGTTTTAATAAATAGCAACAGTCTTAACAGTCACGGATAATTACTAATAATAATAATTCTCACCCTCACAATACTCCAAACTAGGAGTACCCCAGAATCAACCGCATGCTTATGCGTGGGAGGGGGGCAATTACTATTATTTTGTCTTCGTTGTCTCGTTATTAAACACAATTAAAAAAAAATTACAGCACAATACAAAGATGCAAAATAACGGAAAATACCATGGTTGGGGACCATCAAACCATCGATAAATCGATGAAAAAGCAAATATTTGAAAATCCTTCAAAAACTATAAAAAATTTTACTCAGTTTACACTAGATGCATCAACATAACACGTAATAAACGAAACAACGGCTTTTAACCCTTATTTATTTATGATAATAAAGACGAAGTGCGCAATTTTCTTCAGGCTGGAATCTACAGTGTCGTCGTTTTATTGTCTAGAACGTCAAACGTGGCAACCTCTGTGCCTGTCAGGAGAAACGGCATTGCAATGTTGCCGGTGCCCGTTTACAATAATTCGTGGAACAAAGACAAACTTTACTTTTCTGTTCAAATGTTTCCAGCTTGCCTATGAATATCTATTATTTAATTGCTCACAAAATGTTGTCATATAAATACTTTTGTTATTACGAATGTGTTCCGTGCATTGACTCCTCTATAGCAAAATGGTGTCTGTGTATGCTGCACACGCTGGAAACTATATCCTTCATCTCACTCACGTGACACTTTGGTTAAAGTGTATTATGTGTGTATGAAACATACGATAAATATTCAGACTTCAATAATGCAGAAATATTCGCGAATGTGGCAACCCCACCCGCGTCATTCCGTATGCCGTTCAACCAAAACCTTAGTAGATATCTGTGCGATTTATTATAGTGTTGTCCTTATTTATTATTATGTTGTTTGTGTAGTTATCGTCTTGTTAGTTGTGTAGTGTAGGTAAATTATCATGGACAAGGATTACGTAAAAATGCAATCCAATAATTTGCCGAAATTTGATGCTTTCGTGGATCTAATAATCCGATGTTCACGTCTACCGAAATTCATGGGATAAAACTGCAAGGGTTTGTATGTTGTAGACATAGTAAACTATTACGAGTTATATTCCATACCTAGGCCCAACCTTGGCCAAAAAATTGCAGAAAAATGAGACCGAATATTTACTAAAAAACTAAATGAGGTTTCACTGGCCATCCTGTCTGGGGGTCTGAGGTTAGAATTTTGAAATGTCAACTTTCCTTGCAGCTTTCACCGCAACTTGCTAATTACTTTAGCAACACCCTGTATATACCAAACCTTAAAAAATAAGAAATTTCCTTGATTGCAAGCAACTTTTGTATGAAGCTTTTTTCCTTAGCTGCCCAAATTCTCCAGATAAGGGCATAGGACTTGATATGTGGCCCACTGGTGGGCCAAAATGGACACTTTTAAAGGGAAACTCATATATTTGACTGAGATAGACGAAAACTGATATCGGTGTCTGAGGCTAATTTTTTATGATAAACTTAATGGCAAATCGACATCTGTCACCGTTCTTGAGTTACATTTATAAAGCACTTTTTTACGTAGAATCCAATGCTGCTACTACATTTTTTCAAGTTAATGGTTTAAGAGATACCGGTGAAAAAATATTTTTTTAATTGAACACCCTGTATATTTTAATAGAACAAAAAATTACCATTACGAAAGATATATACCTAACACTTAATGATTTACGTAAGTTGTTATCAATAATTACTAATAAGTAGCTTTTATGATTTAATACATTTCAAAATGATATACGATAGTCTGTTTTATACGATCCAGGGAAAATGCAGATGCAACGAGCAATTTATACTACGAGCGGTATCCAGAGAGAAGACATCCTTTCAAGGACATTTTTGCAAGATTGCGACACAATTTGATTAATAGTGGGCATTTTGAAAAGGATAGGCTGAAAAGGAGTTAAACAGAGATAGGCATTTTCCCTGGTTTGTATAAAACAGACTAAGTATCATATCCCAGTTTTCATAACTTTCAAATTTCATTGTAAGTATGTTATAAAGTTTATAAATTGCACAAAAATAGAAAAATCTTTACACTGCCTAAACATCTTAACTGAAAATTTCACAGGTAACAGTAAATAAACATTTTTCCACGGTTGTTTCATTGTCTCACTGTCCAAAGCCTACTTGTTGAAAGGGCGCGCTTCCAATTATACACATGGAATCACAAAAGCTATTAGTAATTGGTAACTACTTAAGTAAATCATTAAGTGTTATATATTTTTGGAATGGTAATTTTTTGCATTATTAAAAATATACAGGGTGTTATATTTACAAAATAATCGTCGGTAATTCTTAAACTATTGACTGGAAAAAATGTAGTGGCAGCATTGGATTCTACGTAAAAAAGTGCTTTAGGAATGTTTTTACAGAAACACAAAATTTTCAACCCGAAAAATGTTACGGCCACTTTTCGAAAACGCACATTTTCGAAAAACGCCCTGTAACTCAAGAACGGTGTCAGATATCGATTTGCGGTTTTCGCCATTAAGTTTACATTAAAATGAGCTGCAGACACCAATATCAGTTTTCGTCTATCTCCGTTAGAAATAGTGTCCAATTTGGACCACCCTGTACAGTTACCAAAAAACCAAACTTACGGCGCCTTGGGGTCCTTAATTTCGAGATTTACTGATATGTACAGGTTGGCAGTCATTTCTACATGTACAAAAAATCACGGGCGTAGCCAGGATTTAGTTTTGGGGGGGGGGGGGGGTTAGTTTGAGAAGTAAATAAAACAACAAAAATATACTTACATGAAATTTAATATCTATATATTCATCCGAAAAACTACGACATATTTATAAAGTTCTTAACTTTAAATGAAATGGATAAATTAATTTCGTTCCTCTGCGCTAAATCTAAAACCATTAAAGAAGAAATCTTCGGCTTTTTCTTTTAAATATATCCACTACTTCATCTGCATGAATTTCTGTTCCATAGTGAATGTTCATTAACCATTAAGTCTGTTTTCACTTGTAGTGTTTCGTAAATAGTTTTTCAGTCTCCTTAGGCTCGAGAAAGACTTTTCTGGGGTAGCAGTGGATACAGGAATGGTAGCCAAGATTTGTAGTTATGTGTAAATATTAGGATAAAGGTTTTTATCGCACATATCTAGGCATTTCAAACTAGATTTCGGGGTAGGCAGTCTTCTTATCAGCATGCAAGGTAGCTGATAAGCTTTGATAGCTAAATCCAAATTTGTTTCTTTATTAGAAACCCCTTGACCTTGACTACACCACTTTTTCCAGTAGTCCATACCTTTAGGTTTATCACCCTTCCTTTTTTTCCCCTCAATTTTTCGACAGTAATAATGATTCACGTATCTATCCTTAACAAGGTCATCGAATAACAGTGCACTAAAATTACTCACTTACACGGTACACTTAATTCTCTTCACTATTCGTTCACCACTTTTCACTTTTATTCGCTTCGAGTTCGCATGGAACAATACTGCCGTAAGCGCGGTCACGCGCCGCGGCGCCGCTTATATAGCAGCCCAGTAGCCGTCCAGAAACTTCCACGAACTTCCACAAAGTTCCGCTCATTTCGACCTAGGGGCGTCGCGAATAATCGAGAAACAACGCAAAGTGTCCCTACAATACAAAATAGTTCGGCTGCAACTGCGTCTGCCTCTCGTCAAAAGATGGCGCTAGGCGCTACTATTACTACATAATTATTCAAACGTAATAATAATTTAACTCTTCACTCCTCGTATTTTTTCGGTATAATATTAGGTAATATTTTGCTTATTTCGGGGGCGGGGGGGGGGGGGGGGTTTGAACCCCCGAAACCCCCCCCTTGGCTACGCCCGGTAAAATAATGTTTAATGGACCTGGGAAAAAGGCTGTGGGCTCAATTTTGAACACACTCGTTCCACAGATGTATTTAGGGAGTGACGAATACTTTTTCGCACATCCTAGCGGGAACGCAGACCGGACCTCCCAGCTGTACAGCTTCCCCCGTAGCTGCCATGTAGCGGATGAATTTATAATTTATGTAAAACTTCTAATGGCCTTAATGTACTCGTCTCCGTTCGGTGTCAGGTAGAAAAATAACAAAGCCAGGCGACTCTACTTCCGGGAATAATTTATTTATGAATCCAAATATATGAAAGCGGTTGATTGATTGAGTAGCGTCCTTCCCGTATCGACCTGGGAGAATGGGGTTGTTGACGGTTGATACCTTGGCCATATTTCTTCTTTCTCTAATATCGAGGTATAATTAAAAATTAAGTTGTCGGCATGGGGATATCCGAAACTGTAATGGATATGAGATTTTATGGGATTTTTCAGACGTAATATGTCTTGATTTAGGGTTACCTATAGTGAAATAGAAATAACGTAAACGTACCAGTGCCCGTCCAGTTGCCTAAACCTGACACATATGTTTTAATTAATTATAAAATATGCTAATAAGCAGATATAAATCCATTCTATTGAAATGTTTATGTTGGTAGAAGTCACAGTTAGGTATGAGTTATGTATGTTTCTAAGTCATCTTGGTTTCTCTATTTTTACTGACTTGTCAATTTATAGAGGTTATATTCATTGTAGTTTCTTAGCAAAATTGTTTAGTGCAGCGTTATAGAAGATAATGTGTAATTACGTGTTTTTAGTGTAGATTTTTCAACTGTCTTAATTTTTGTAGCTTATACTTCTATAAGCAAACAAGGTAAGATAAAAATTTAGAACTATTTTATGTTTTTGAAGAAAAACCACAAATCATGCAAACATGATCTCTAAAATCTCTATAACGATAAACCTTATAATGGCGTACAAATTTCACGTCAATTGGTTAAATATTTCCAATTCCTGACACCCCTGTCTTCTTCTTGTCGAATGTGCTGAAAACGACCAATAACTACTATTACGATCTTTACAAGTTTACCATGCTAAATTAAATTCAATTATTCAAAATAAGTTGAAAGATGTGTAGTTAAGAAACGACACTCAAGGGAATTTATGCCGTCTGTCATTTCAGGGGAAGAGAAGAACAATAAATAGAAAACATATAGAAAATATTAAAGGAGAAAAAAACAGTTGGAGCTAAAGAAAATGGGAATACACATACGAGAGTTAATATTATCATAGAAAAATAAAATAAATAGTCAAATAAAAGTGAACATTTTTTTAGAAACAACTGTGAAATATGAACAAATAATAATATCCAAAATTAGAAACCCAAAGTTTTCTACTCAAGAATAAGTTTTTATAGGTACCAGAAAGTAGAATGTACGAATAAATAAACATTTCTACATACAATAATCACTTAGTGTGTATTCCTTTTTAAAAATTGCTGTGACAATTTTTTATTGGGTGTCAGGTTTTGGGCTTATCAGATTCAGCCTAAGGGTCTAGTCACACAGCAAATTTGATTTGGGCTGTTAGTAATTATTTCCAGTGATGTCTCTCCTACTTACTCCATATTAAGAATCATCACCGCCGAATCATTACCGGCCGCGGTGGCGTCGCTCGTACCGGCGCTGACTTTTCAGACTGCATGTTTTTCTGCCTTCGATCGACCTTGGTTCGAGGCAGAAAAACACCGCTATGGCCAAGAGCGCTGGACAAACGTGGTTTCACGGTATTGCTCCTAAATAGCTTTATCCGTGTGATTTACTAATTGTCCTACACTCACTGGGATTACTACGGTTTTCTAGGGTTTTCCGTAGTACTTGAGCGAATGCTATCCTAGTTCTATCGGGAAAAAAGTCGGCCCTAGCCGCAAATGGCAACGAAGACAAAATAATAGTAATTGCCCCCCTCCCCCGCACAAGCATGTGGTTGCTTCTGGGGTACTCCTAGTTTGGAGTATTGTGAGGGTGAGAATTATTATTATTATTGTCAATAAACGCGTCAAATAGATTTATATAGATTAAAATTTGATAAATCAATCCTTTTAAGGTGTCAGGCACTAGTAAGTTTACGTTAATCAACCGATATACTTGTTATTAAATTGTTGTTAAATAATAATATCATTCTATATAGAACGGCAATAAATTATGGACAACCTTGTATATTTTAATATTAGTTTGCTACTTTGAGCTTTGAAATTTTTTTCTATTATCATTTTTTTTAGAATTGCTCTTTTTCAACTAGAACAACTCTAGTACATTGTCGCATTCCTTTAAACAACAGGACATCAAAAACCGTAATTTGGGCAAAACGGCACCAAAAACCAAGGCCTACTTCAAAATTGGACAAAATTGGAATTGTACAAAATTTTGCTAAAAAAAATATCGAACAATAAAAATTCTAGAAATCAAATCAAGCAACTTGATTTAATCGAGTGGGCAGGTAAGATATTATGTAGTTAAATCGTGATTTTCTTTCATTTGCTTCTAGAATTTTTATTGTTCGATTTTTTTTTGGTACAAACCTGCCAGAATTTTATAAAAATATGCTTGACAAATACAAATTTTCACACTGTATAAATTTTGTGAACTGCTGAACTATCCAAAATATTTATATTTACAAGTACTGTAAACACAAAACAGTGGCGTACGAAATCTATTGAAAATAAATTATAGCTATTTTCCATTTAATTTTTAATTAACGTCAAAGTGACATTGCATGATCTTTGAGAAAGGAGGAAGATTTATTCTCCGAAAGCTTGAAGTTATTTTTTGAGTTACACGTTTAAAGTTTCGTTCATTCACTGTTAAGAATTTATGAATTTTCCAAGCAACTTGAAAAAGTTGTCTTTTGATCAGTTTGGTGACGAAAAACCCAATTAAAAATTAAATGGATCTGTTTGCGCCACAAATAAATTTTAGAAAAAAATTTGTAGCTATTTTATACTGTCCGCTCATCACAATAACAATCAATATGACGGCTATATATCAATCATTAATTCATGTTCTCGTAGAGTAGTAAAACTAATAAATAATTAATGCTAAAATATCCCCCGAAAAAATATTAATTTCTAAACCCCAAGTCCCAAATCTGCGACTATTTACTTACACGTGAAATGTTACATCATTTAGTAGATTGCCTGATTTGCAAAATATGCATTTTTCTCCATTGTCTATTGCATAAAACGTTTACAAACGGATATGTAAAAAAAAACAAAAAATAAAACAAATTCGAAAAAGCCATTATACACCCAAAGCACTACCATAAAAAAATTGAAAATACAGAAAAACTTTCTAAAAACAAGCTTTTATTTAAGCCATGTACTAAAACGAATAAAATAAGTTTAGGTTTTCGTTAAGATAATTCTATTCCAAATTGCGGCAAGTTTTTGCAAATTGATAAGCTTGTCGCGCGAAATGTTGATGAAAGTAGGTACCTACCAATTAATTTTATAGAACAGTGATTGGTTGATAAGCCAAAGTATGCATTTTTTTCTTTACAATTCGCGCGACAAAATTTGCAATTTGCAGAAACTTGTCGCAATTTGGAATTGAATTATCTTAACGAAAACCTAAACTTATTTTATTCGTTTTAGTAGTTTTATATTTAGGGGGTTGAAAAGAAAATGTAATCCGCCATCTTGGAGCGGCGGCCATATTGAATTTAGTGTGATGTCACTAACTTTATCGTTTTCTACTTTTCAAGCCCTTTCATTTGATACCCATATTAAGGAGGTTGACAAAAAATACATCATCCTCCATCTTGGAGCGGCGGCCATTTTGAAAGTATTACAATATTGAGTACTGCATATTGTATTGTCACCGGAACTAAAGGTGTATTCAAAATTTCAGCTCAATCGAATGTCAAGAAGTGGATGTAATTCAGCTTCGACCCTGAAGTTAAATAAAAGCTTGTAATTGTAATAACAACGATAGCAAAATACAACACAACCCGTCGCAATTCATCTTCAAAGCATCGTTGTCGGATTGAGCAAAAATCTCAGAAAATTATAGCAAAAATAGTCAATAACAAGGGTAAATAGTTATGTGATAGATAATTTATATTTATGTGCAACAATTGATCAAATAAATAATGCTATTGAATTTCTTTTGGAACAACTTTGTTCTCCATAAACATTCATTATATAACATAATATTAACCTTATTTTAACTAGCACTAGTAGTGTTTGCATTGTTAGCACAACGTAATCAAGCAACCTCGCCTTTAACCTATTGTTTTTATTTTTCTGAATTTTCAGTCTATACAGTTGTGTGTTTTGTTTCTGTGGTTTTCATCAGTCACACAACCTAATTTTAGTATTTTGTGGATATAACCTAGGTCGGTGACAAGATGTTTTGTGGTGAGAATTGACACGTTATATGTTTTGTGCTGATAGAATAATAGAGAGTTGAAGTAAATACAGTACGTAAACGTAGACGTAAGCTAGAAAAAAACAGTTACAAAATCAAGTAAAAATCTAATTGAAGCTTGAAATGTCACGTAAACGATAATGTGTGACGTCACAGCTTCTATAACTTAAAAAAAGAAAGCAAAATAAGAAAAACTGTGACAGAATATCTTGTGTATTTGTGTTTAATTCGTTCATATTTTAAAACTTGCGTCCCAAATATTTAGGTTAAGTAATGATTTTTTAAGATTTTTCGTCTATACGATAGGTACTATAAAACAAGTAAATAGATTAACGTTAAGGGTATACGCTTGAGTACGCAACGTTACGTATGTCCGTAAACGTAAACGTGACTAATGTTTTTACTCGATTAACGAGTATTTTTAAATGTATATCTCATTTTATATTTTGTTTCGACATGTACGTATAATGTTTGTGACGAGCTTATAATGTTTCAAATATGTGTGTTTATTTGTAATATTTTAAATCGAAATATATTTTATTATTATTATTGTACTGCGCATGCGTATCTGTCAAATTATACGTATTCACTTCAACTCTCTAATAAAAACTAGCTCAGCTTGTGCCTAATAAAACTCAAACTTATGAGTAAAACGTATCTGAACGAGAACGAGTTGTAATCGATATTACTTAATGTGATTTAATGTCATGATATCATTACCTAAATATTCTACGCAGTTTCAGATCAAAATAGAGGGGCTCTCAAGGGGGTAATAGCGTCGCTGATAGGCCGGATATCTTATATCTTATGTATAACGTGTAACGGAAACTGGCTTAAATAATAACAGTGGGTATATTAAACCACAAGGCCCTTCATTGTTGCCAGACGTAAACTAAATTCAATTAGGACTGTTAGGTTGATGGCGAAAATGAAAATGGATGAGTTCCGAGAATTTTTCCTCTTGGAATATTCAAGGTGTCTTGCAAAAACATGTCTAGGATTCGAAGGACGCTACCGAGGATGCACAAGTGTTGCGCATGTTATTGTAAGATATTATTTGAATTCATAGATTTTATTGATGTGTTTATCAGAATATGAATTAGAATTATTTGAATTAATATCAGTTTGGACGAACATACAAGATGATTCAGTTTTATTTCCATAAACTGCTAGTTAGTTTTCATTATAATTTTTTTCCTTTTTGGGGGCCTTCTGATAATCTGTGCAAGAGGTTCTGCTAGTCAAAAAATGTTTCAAATAATTCGACTTTTACTTGATTTACAAACTTTGAATTATGGGTCAGTGATTTTAAACATTTTTGTTATGTACAAGGTGTTCCCAGATGTATCTTTGGAATTTTCAAAATTTTCAATACCTACTTGAACTAATCGAGTAGGTAGAGGGTATGGGTAGAGGGATATATTAGTGGCAGAGCAGGTAAAGGATAATTAGTTGAAAAAATGCACTGGTATCCACTACTGTATGTGGATAGCCATAAATTATTTAATATTTAAAAAAAGCTACCCTGTGATTTTTAGATGAGTATCACTGGGAAAACCGATGTTTACTGTTGTCAAATTTACTTACTTACCCCGTAAAAAAAAGTGTTTCTAATGCCCAGAAAAAATACGAAATTATATAGAAAATCCTTTAAAAGACCTATCTCCTAAAAATGGCGATTCGGGCAAAACATAAAAATACGTATTTCTTTATTTTATGACAGCAATACGGTCTGCGTGAAGGAAAGCCCTAGTTTACAACCACTCTGTTATATTTCCTGTATACCTACTGTATCCTGTACTGCGGGTTCAAATAAATGTTTTTTATTTTTTATCTATAAAAAGGTGGTTTATTTTTTGGCACTTTTGTTGACTTTGAGTTTTTTTCATCCGTCATAGTGACTTTGCTATGGCGAACCACTTTTTTCTCAAATGGGACTCTCTATTTTTTATTATTATGCATTAGGCCCGTCAAAAATATCTAAATGGTAGTGTCCTCCTTTTCCTGTTGCGGGTTTTTCTTGCAGTTTTTTTGCCTGTTTTTGGTATACAAGGGGTATATTGAAGATCACCAAAAATGTGCGAAAAAATTATTCAAGAAACTTTTGCAAAAGACTTTTAAACATACCTAAAAAATAAAAAAAGATACAACTATTATTCCATACATTTGACGGAAATTTGGGGGGGTCAGGATCGGCTCAAGCTTTTGTGGGGCTGGGTGCCGGATGAAAGTGCGGGGCCCCGGCAAGGAATTAGTTAATCCATTAAGAACCAATTTTTGAAAATTGATACGCCACTAGAATGGTATATTTTTTGCATGTCACTTTTTAAAAAAGTAGGCCGGGGCGATGAGTTTAGATCACTTCAGTGACGTATATAGAAATTAATTTCGGGTGGGGGGGGACAATTTTTGTGAATTTCTTTCAAACAAGTGCATTTAAAATAATTCTGTAAAATGCGCAGCAGCCGAAATTTTTCAGAAATGTTAAGGAAAATTACTTAAAATTAGTCTTAGGAAATCCCAACATCTTCAGATTTTCAAGCTGCAAATTCTGAAATGGTTTCGGCCCCGCCTTTTAAATACGCTACTGACTGGATAACTCTGTACACGGGACTCGGAGGCGCGGGGCCAATCAAAACGCAGGCCGCGTACGCCGCACCGTTCGCACCCGCCTAGAGCCGGCCCTGGAGGGGTTAGACCAGTGGCTGTTGAAGTAGAGATAGCTTTAAGGTTAAAAAAAAACTATTATTTTTAAATGGTTTTTAATAAAAAGCTGAAACAGGTTGAAGTTGAACAAGTTTAACATTAAAACTTTAAAAATATTAAATATTAATTATAATAATAGCTGAATATTCCTTCTCGCATTTATACCTATCCCTTTTCTACTCATTTGATTTCTCATTATTACTGATATATTCCTACACATTCTTCGCCTGCCCTGACAACACCTTTAGAATTGCCAGTAGGCAAGGTACAAGATTTCTTCGCGCCACTTGCCTAACTGAACCTTTCATAAAAATAATAAATAAATCTTCAAATACAAATTAGTACTCATCTATTCATAAAGGAGACTCTGGGAATCCCCTATTCTCCTAATCCATGGCGCACACCGTTCACCGTTTACTGTTGTCCAGTGTTGCCACTTATGTTTCATTTTATTTAAAAGCATACCTATTCTGATTATAAAACTCGGTACTGCACTGATCCAAAAATTATGTTTTGTTAGTAGTTTTCGGGCGGGTTTCCATGCTCTACTGAAAAACCTGTTTAATAAATTATTAGACTCAGTGATGCCCGAGGAGCTCGTTCTAGTGGTGGTGCAAAAGCATAAAAAATTGTGGTATTTCGGGGGGGGGGGGGTTGAACCCCCAAAACCCCCCCTCAGATACGGCCCTGAATAGCACCATAAAAATGCAGATGAAAGGTAGGTATTTCTTATTTCTTCAGTTTCACCTTCCACAAAAAAACTCTTTCGCATTTCCTTTTTATTGGATCTCCCCACTGTGTGACTGAATCACCCTGTATAAGAATTCAGTACCTATCTATATTTGTTAAAACGATAATTATTAACTGAGACAAAATTTTAACGAGGAAGCTACTCTTATTTTTATTCAGGAGCGTATTTTTCAAAGTTCAAACTTCCCTCAATGAAATGAATTGCAAAGCTCTTGTTTTGCCACACGTCAAATTTTCAATCGTCGCGTCCGTTAGATTTTAATCTTCCGAATATATCAAATAATCCAGAAATTACGCGAACAGAGCAACTCGTGTTGTGCTTGGGCTTAGGTGCAAGTCAAATGAATTAGGTTTAATTGATTTGATCCCGCGCATTTGTAATCAACGCGCTGTAGTTCCGACTGGTTCAGCTGGCCACGGAACAGCAGTTGCGATCGATGGCCGGTATCCGCGAACTCACTGTCGATTGCTATTTTTAGAAAAAATAATTCAAATATTGGCTGGCGAATTCCATCGCCCATTTTTTTCACTCTGTGCATTTGCTCTGTGTGTGTATCCCACCACAAAACATCTAAAATTTGTCATTTGTCACTTTTTTCTAGTTTTTTTTTAGGTTTCAATGTTTTGCGATTGATCGTACCCACAGAAACAGAACACACAATTGTATAGATCGAAAATAAGTATAACCTGGATCTTTGTGACTTGCAAAATGTAAAGTATAAATAAACTCACTTGGAACACAGTGATATACGGGGCGCGATCTATTTCATAGCATTTACCACGCTCTGCTACTGGTAAAAATACCAGACTTATCAGCAGAAATCACCCGTATAAAATTCAAAGGTCAAAGGTTTTTATGCGGTCGACGTCGACCTAGTTAAGGAGGCAGCCAATAAGAAAGCGAGCGTAGCGATTTGATTGGTCGGCGTTTCGGAGATCCACGGAGCAGGTGTCGACGTAGGCCAGTTAGGCCAGTATAATCAGTGCCGTGCACGGAAATAAGTGTTGCGGTTTATTTTAGGGATTTTGGTTTTGTGTATAGATTTTTGTGTGGTGTTGTTTTGTGTGTAAGAAAATTATTGGTTTGTAAATAATAAATGATGTTTAGTGGCATATCAGGTAAAGGATATCAATTGAAAAAAATGCACTCCAGCCGGGACTCGCTACTAACTATACAGTGTGGATAGAAATTGTGGAATATTGCTTATATTTCTTAAAATATTCCTCATATTATGAAAAACTTGTTTTAATAAAAGTGTTAGGGGAAATTATTTCCCGTTTAGTGATATCAAGCAATCTTTCCTGACACAAAAAATATGATTGCCATGGTAACCGACTTGATTTTTTTAAATGGCACCATATACGTTTTTTGGTGAAAATTGATACATTGGAACTTGCTGAATACGATACAATGCAATTTTAATGGGGTCGCATAAGAAAAATATACAAAAAAATTAAGTTTTCTATTATGCTATTGACAATGTTTAGCAAAATAATTATTAACATCAAGTTAGCCATGCCAAAATCAGAACGATGGGAAACTGTCACTAGCTGTCAGTTGATTTTAATTGTGTGCATTGTTACAGTAAACATACTTTTTTTACTCAATTTTCTGTGTACTTAAGTACTTAGTAAGTTATAATGGCGCTTGAATTAAGTGAAACGGAAATAATATAGGTTAACATACTAAGTACTTAAGTACACAGAAAATTGAGTAAAAAAAGTACGTTTAGTGTAACAATGTACACAGATACACAGCTAGTGACAGTTTCGACAGTTTCGCATTGTTCTGATTTTGGCATGGCTAACTTGATGTTAATAATTATTTTGACAAACATTGTCCATAGCATAATAGAAAACTTAATTTTTTTGTATTTTTTTCTTATGCGACCCCATTAAAATTGTATTGTATTGTATTCAGAAAGTTCCAATGTATCAATTTTCACCAAAAAAAAGTATATGGTGCCATTTAAAAAAATTAAATCGGTTACCATGGCAACCACATTTTTTGTGCTACGAAAGATTGCTTGATATCAATAAACGGGAAATAATTTCCCCTAACAATTTTATTAAAACATGTTTTTGATATGAGGATTATTTTATGAAATATAAGCAATATTACACAATTTCTATCCACACTGTATATCAATTGGAATAAATAACCCCTAGTTGATGGAACCCGTATCTCCGGTAGCTTAGTTGGTTAAGTGCCTACGGCCACAGTAGGAGTCCCGGGTTCGAGTCCCGGCTGGAGTGCATTTTTTTCAATTGATATCCTTTACCTGATATGCCACTAAACATTATTTATTATTTATAATTATTACAGGTACTAAAAATCATTCTGTTTTATTGGTTTCCTTTGGTTTGAATTATGTCAAAGTTTATTTTATTTTTTAGAGCATTTAAATAAAATTTGTATAATATTATTAAGGGCAGCGCGCCGCCTATGACTCGGTTTTATTTTACAAAGCAAACACCGCCCGAAAAATATACAGGGTAATTCAAAATCCAAATAGATCGCAACTACTAAATTTAAAATGTTTGAATTTAGTGTGATGTCACTAACTTCATTTTTTCTATTTAATTTTTAATTTTTTCTACTCTTCAAGCCCTTTCATTTTGATACCCATATTAAGGGGGTTGAAAAAAATACATCATCCGCCATCTTGGAGCGGCGGCCATTTTGAAAGTATTACAATATCGAGTATTGCATATTGTATTGTTACCGAAACTAAAGGTGTATGCAAAATTTCAGCTCAGTCGGATGTCAAGAAGTGATTCTAATTCAGCTAGCAAGATTCGACCCCCACATACATACATATACTAACAGGTGAAGTTAAATAAAAGCTTGGAAAAAGGCAAGGAAATGATCATGTTTATTATATTATTAACATCTGTCAAAATCCGTGACAGTGGGCGTGGCTAAAGTTGCAACTAATCGTAAATTCGACGCGTTTATCTGATATAAGGTATAGGTTGAGAAATTTGAGAACATCTTTTTATACGAATACCCCGAAAACGGATACGGCTTGGGGTTTTTCCTCCACAGCATTTTTTTAACCGTATAATCTGTGTGGAGTGGTTACGGGCGAAGCTTCTTCCATTAATTTTTGATGGCAAGTTGAGCCGAATGGACCCAGCTGGCTACAAATCGTATTTTAGGATCCTTTAGATGCAATCGGTCCAGAAATCAGGTAATTTCTTTCGTTGATTCATCAAATCGGGCTGCGGATATTGGAGAGAATGTCCGGATTATTATTGTTTCTTTAGATCGAAAAAGGAATTGGTTTTTGAGGTTACATGAAGTCTCTAACAATCTGCACAATGCGCAAAATATGTATGTTATATTTTTATTATTATACAGGCTGTTTCTAAATTATGGTGTATGTCACTTTGAACAAATAGTTTCCTATAAACATGGGTCTGAAAATGCATGATAAGAAAGTTACAGGGTGATAAATGTATAGTTTGAAAAACATCTTTATTATTTAGTAACTGAAGTGCAATAGTTTCGTGTAAAAACAATTTATTCTCATCGACCAGAGGCGGAGGAGCGGGGTAGCACAATGGGTTTTATACTCATAACTTTTTTGAGGTTATCTTTTTGGCCTCGCAGGTTCATCATTTTAGTGCGTCTTTTTATTTTGCAACAAAATGGTACTCTTGGTTCATAACGATAAAATCAACCGTTTGCGTTTAAATAGGCAAAATGTGTCCCAAACAAAATTCGAAAAATAAAATTTTCAACTACCGCTTTCAAATTTTACAAAATAATTGTACCATTTGAAGTGACAAAAAAATCCCTCTGAAGTATGTATCAAAAAATTTTCGCTTTCAAAATGGAACGGATTGAACTCGACAAAATTTTGAAATCCATATTTCAGGAAAACCAATGATGCTTTACTCAATATCCATTAGGCATTTTTTTTCTTAATTTTGAACGTACAATTCATCTGTAAAACATTTAAATGGGGTAGGCGATAATTTTATTTTTCGAATTTTGGAGTCAACAGGTGTTTTGGGGCACATTTTGCCGATTTCAACGCAAACGGTTGATTTTATCGTTATGAAACAAGAGTACCCTTTTGTTGCAAAATAAAAAGATGCAAAAGATGAAGAAGCTTCGCCCGTAACCACTCCACACAGATTATACGGTTAAAAAAATGCTGTGGATGCAAAATAAAAAGATGCACTAAAATAATGAACCTGCGAGACCAAAAAGATAACCTCAAAAAGTTATAAAGTATAAAACCCATTGCGCTACCCCGCTCCTCCGCCTCTGGTCGATGGGAATAAATTGTTTATACACAAAATTGTTGCACTTCATTTACTAAAGAACTTCACAAAGTTTCATTTAAATTGCATAACTTCTGTAGAAGTTATTGTGATAAAGATGTTTTTGAAAATAATCATTTATCACCCTGTAACTTTCTTATCATGCATTTCGGACCCGTATTTATAGGAAACTTTTTGTTCAAAATGACATTTTCTACCTGTCATATTACGTTGGCACCATAATTTAGAAACGCCCTGTATAAACAAAAAGAAACGGGACACACAGGATACTAAATATTCTCTTTTAGGGTAGCTGGTATGCACATTTTCATTCATCGCGAATACTTTTCGTTTCTTAATACGTTATATCTGAACTCGGATTCGCCTTATATCCCTACTGAATAGCACAGGTATGCTTTGAGCGTTTGTATTGTTCTAAACCCGTCGAGTCTGAATGCTGGTCGTCATTCCTTTGAGCCTTTTTTACAAGAACCTCCTGAAACAAACTATGAAATGTTTTTCAATATTTCTTGTGAAAGGGTTTATCTTCCAAGGTATTTATGCTATGCAACGAATGTTAGTCGGAGAATGTTGGGAAGAGTTTTCGCAAAGAACTTTCCACGGTAATTGTGTAGCTTAAATTTTATTTGAAAAAAAAAAAAGAAAACAATAATGATATCTACATTTGACATAGCAAAGGTTTTTATCTCCGAAATTAATAAACACATCAAAAGAATCTAAGGGGCAAGGATAGATATTATGAAATAAAACACAATTTTCTGCCATATTTTTTATATTATAGCTGAACTCTAAATAATATATAAATAATAAAATTCACAAAAGAATTAAGGAAATTTACATAGTTTCTAGAAAAAAAATAAGCATGTTTTTGCAACACATAACCAATAATAAAGCAACATGAAGAATTTTTTAATTATTTTGTGAATTTTGACACATACAGTGTGACCCAATTTGATACTGGACACCTCAGAACTATATAAAGGACAAGGAAAACAAATAATATCTTTTTTTTATTGGTTGTCCCAAGGGGGAGTATCTCATAGGCGGTGGTATTTGGATGGCGTAATTATTTCATGGCCTGCTATGATTTTTTAAAATAGCTAATTTTCAAGAAACCCTATTAGGGATTTTTTTACGACAAAATGTTATTAAGAAAACTTGTTCAGAATGAAAAACTGAGTAAAATTGCCCATTTTTTCTTAGAAATGTGTCCTTTCTGGAGCTTTCACGTCAAAATATTATTAAGGAAACTTGATCATCGTGAAAAATTAAATTTTGACGTGAAAGCTCCAAAAAGGACACTTTTCTAAGAAACAAACTGGGAGATAAATCTAAAAATCAAAGTAGGCCTAGCCTTTTGAAATTTTGCGAATCTACTCAGTTTTTCATTCTGAACAAATTTTCTTAATAACATTTTGTAGTAAAAAAATCCCTAATGGGACACACTGTATATGTATATTTGAGTACAGCTATAATATAAAAAAATATATGGCCGGAAATTGTGTTTTATTTATTACTAGCTTATGGCGTGTGCTTATCTGTGCAACAATATCAACTAGTCAAATATTTTTATTTAATATTCCTAATTCTTTTCATAATAACAAATAACATACAAACAGGACGGCAAGAAAGCTAGTTAATAAAAACGCGGTAATAAAATACGAAATAGAGAGTGATATTTTTATTGGTCAAGTAGAAATAATTCGATTTCGAAGAAACAAAGTAGGTAATTGAAAATGATTGAGAAGGGATGAAATTCCAATAAAGTGTCAATATGTCGCTTTCTATATTGTATTGTTTTAGGGCTTGAGGGAACTAGAAATTTACAACTTCTTTATGTAATCCATTATCAGAGGTTTTTATACTATCCGGCGTATCAAATAAAAATGCATCTCGGTTAGACTTTGGGTAGTTAGAAATAATGGGAAAATTACAAAGTTTTAAAGTATTGAAAATTCCTCACATAAATCACTGAATCTCAGATAATTGGAAGAGTTGGAAGTTTCCTGAAAAATGTCTTTAATAGATCTAGTTACAGAGATTTAGATAATGATTGAGTGAAGGAAAATGTAGGTAACCTATAGTTACTAAAATTGAGCAACTCTTACGCCTGGCGTAGACAAGAGCGCGTGCGTTGAGATATTCGCCAGAGCCGCACTGAGGCACGACCTTTATTTAATTTTAGATTTACAATTGTTTATATAGAAATATTTCGGAAAGAAAGTATTGGCTTAATTAAAATGGTTCAAACATCGATCAAATTATTTGTGGCAGTGTCTAAATAGCTGAAAACAAGAAAAAACCGCGTAAATATACTTTTGCGATCGAGTACATGGTGTCCCATTTCGGGTGTTTTTGGGTGTTTGGTTTCCATTTAAAAAAAATATAACTTTGGTTCATATCTCAAAAACTATTAACGCTTCCAAAAAACTAATTATTCCATTCGATTCTACGCCAAAAAATCTATAAAAATAGTTGATTAAATTTGTCGATATATATAAGTTGTAGCCAGGAGAGAGGTTTCCAAAAAATCGAAAATTTCAGTCCTGCGCCAATGCGCGGAAACTATAAAACTTATCTAAAATCTGATTGGTCCACCAAATTCCTCTCAAAAAAGTAGTACGGTGACGTGAAAACCGCAACCCTCTAGCTTTAATAATAACAGAGATTTTTGAGAAAAACACCCAAAAACACCCAAAATGGGACACCCTGTACGTCCCTATTGCCATTGCTCGATTTTAGTATAAGGAGCGATTCCGCTCATACTTGAAGTAGGTATGGATGAATTAAAAAAAATATCGAATATAACAAATAAATTATTGCATCACTTAAAGTGCGAATACACGATGAAACATCCTCATAAACTAATATTAGGTGTTAATTAATTCCTGGAAAACAGGCGTTCCCTGGAAAGTGAACATTGGCATCGAAAACTGTTGTTTTGTTTTGTTTCTGAGAGCAATATTTGTTAGAGGGAAGTTTCCCAATTAAATATTGGTGTGGGTATGAGTTGTGAGTGATAAACAGGCAACTATAGTTCAGTGGCGGCTCGTGGGTTAATGCACATAAGGGCTAAGTTTTGTAAAAAACTCAATAAATCGTTTTATGTAATAAAATCTTTAAAAGACAATGTAAATTTAAACACTTTAATTAGTGTTTACTACGCCTACGCTTACTCAGCATCTTGTGGGGTCAAGCGGGCGATTCTGGTAGAGTTTTCATTCTTCAGAAACGTCTGATTAGACTTATGTTTAATTTGGGTCACATGCATTCCTGTCGCGAAATTTTTGGGGTTAAAAGAATCCTAACTGTCTCCTCGATACATATTTTAAAAATACTTACTTTTACACATATTAATGTACATAAATATAGGCTTAATAGTTGGTATCACAGATATGATACTAGATTACGTAATAATATATATATATATATGTCTAGAAAATCATCATCAGAATTCTATAAAAAATCGCCCCAGTATGCTGGCAGTAAACTTTTTAATCTTCTGCCATCGTCTATATGGAATATAAAAAACACCAGTAAATTTAATTTAAATACAAGCTGCTGCTATTGAGAAATACTTTTTATACAGTCAACGAATTTGTAGACTTCCTAAAAAACATACATTTAAATTAATATTAGTCATTTATGTGTAGATAGTTTTGTTTATATGTATTACTGTGGCTAGATCGGCATAATATATGTCGATGGTTGATACTATGTATATTTTTATCGTGTTCTGTCTTTTTTTATATTTGTTAGCCTTCTTATTTTAACGCTATACTTAAGAGTATATAAATGTACAGAAGGCGTTAACTGACCTGTTCCTATCTGTATTGTGCTCGGAATCAATAAAGAATTTAAATTTGAATTTGAAATTTGAATTTGAATTTGAACACACTCTTCGGCCAATTAAAAAAAATTTAAGTATCTACTTTCGGCATGGGCGCTTTTTTATTTTTAGAAATTTTGTATTTTTGTATAATTAATATAAAAAGTGGTCATCCACATATCCACTTGTTCTTGTCGTACATATTTCTATAACATATAGGAATTGGTCTCCCTAGCCACCTGTCTGATATTGTACCCTGTGTTCTACCTAATTATTTATACTAACTTCTCTTTGAATAAGTGGCAATAATATTTTATTGAATTCCACTGAACATTCAGCAACACAGTTGTCTGTATTTCCTAGAATAAATGCTGATTCTTTAATTTTTCGTCTATTTCCTACTTCTTCTTTGAGAATTGGTTTGGAAATATCCCATAAAATCCTATGATTGTTATTAAAAGAGTGTTCACATATTTAGATGACATATTTGTTATATGGGAACATGGAGTAGATGATTTAAATTCATTATTAAATTTTATAAACTCGCAAGAACCTTCTATTAAGTTTACCTTAGAAATTGAAAATAATAATCAATTACCTTTCTTAGATGTTTATATACTGAAATCAGATAGTATAGAAATTAGTGTCCATAGAAAACCAACACATACTAATAGATATCTCCATTTTAATTCCAATCATCATTTTAGTGTTAAAAAAGGAGTAATTAAAAGTTTGTATGACAGGGCTAAAGAGATTTGTTCTAATAACAAAAAATTTTAGGAGGAAATTAAACATATAAAACATGTTCTTGAGAAGAATAGTTATCCTACTGAATTTATTGAGCAAGTTTTTCAGGATTGCCAACAAAATAACAATGATAATAGAATTAGGGAAATAAATCTGGTGGACCGACCAGTAAATTTAATTATTCCTTATATTCCTGGACTATCAGATAAGCTAAAACGCATAGGCAATCGTTTTAATGTCAGAACAGTATTTAAAACCAAAAATACATAAAGATCGATGCTAGTTAAAACGAAACCATTTAATGAGGTCCAAAGTTCAAAAAATTGCATTTATAAAATTCCTTGCGAATGTGGAAAGTTCTATGTTGGGGAGACTTGGAGACTCAAATTTCGAAGTCGAAAATACGTGAACACTCTTTTAATAACAATCATAGGATTTTGTGGGATAGTTCCAAACCAGTTCTCAAAGAAGAAGTAGGAAATAGACGAAAAATTAAAGAATCGGCATTTATTCTAGGAAATACACACAACTTTGTTGCTGAATGTTCAGTGGAATTCAGTAAAATATTATTGCCACTTATTCAAAGAGAAGTTAGTATAAATAATTAGGTAGAACACAGGGTACAATATCAGACAGGTGGCTAGGCTATTGTTTCTGTTGTCATGACATTTTAACCTGAAATTTATTAATCTGTCATTTCACTTTGACGTGACATGATCTTTGAGAAAGGAGGGAGATATATTCTCCGAAAGCTCAGGAAACAAATTTGTTGAAGATATTTTTTGAGTTACAAGTTCAAAGTTTAGTTCATTTACTGTTAAGAATTTATTAATTTTCCAGGCAACTTGAAAAAGTTGTCTTTTAACCAGTTTGGTGGCGAAAAACCCAATTAAAATTCAATGGATTGAGTATTGCATATTGTATTGTCACCGGAACTAAAGGTGTATGCAAAATTTCAGTTCAATCGAATGTCAGGAAGTGGTTCTAATTCAGCTTTCAAGATTCGACCCACACTAACAGGTGAAGTTAAATAAAAGCTTGTAAATATAGAATATAGCAGTCGCGGAACTAAATTATATTTCCCAATTTCTATTCGGGGGCTCCAGCCCCAGACGAGCCGCCACTGCTATAGTTAGAATAGACGCGGTTAACAATCAAAAAGATACTCGCGTGGTGATATACAATAATAGAAGTGGTCATCCAGGCAATACTATTTCTTATCCAGACGTCTTGGTTTCGACGGAATCGAGAGAACCATCTATAAAGGTGGCGTATAGGCATCTCTTTTGAAGAGATGCCATTAATCAAATAATCTTTCACCTACCAGGGCCGGCATGTGCGGGAAACAATGGCTTCGGGATAATAGGTATTTAGGAGATTTGATTTGTTAGTGATGATTGTGTTTGCGGAATGGATGACAGTTTAGCACGTAATCGAATGCCTAATTGTCCAGCCCATCCCAATTTCTCGTCCGAGTCGTGTGCGCAGAGGCGTAGCCAGCGAATTTTTTCGAGTGACAACTTTTCATTTAGATTTTCAGATGGTTTTCGTATTGCCAGCCAAGGCAGGAACAATTTTACATTCCAGACATAAAAAATGAAATATGAAAATAATAAAAGTTCATTTATCTTTGAGTCGGTAGAGACATATTTTGACCTACAGGGTGTCCAACCTTAAAACTGTACAAATCCGTAAAATCTTCATTTTTGGAGATAATCGCCTAAACTTTGTTATGTTTGAAAGACCTTCAAAAACCGCTCCCTTTGACCTTCCTGCCATTTTCAAAATGCAAATCCAGGGCCGGCTGCGATTTTTTTATACCCCTGATTTTCATGAAAACCATTTAGCGATTTTTTTTTTAAATCTGACCCCACAGCGTTAATCAAAACACCCCAAAACCCCCATATACCAAATTTGAACAAAAAATATGCAGGTAGTTCCATTCTGTAGGGTGTCAAAGTTGAGCCAAATAGGAATTTTCAACACATCTAGCGAGTCAAGTGTGCCATGGAATCCCTTCAAAACAGTTGAATGGTCAACAGGACCGCTCAAAATGTTGGTGTGAAAAGATTTACTACAAAAATATACAGAGTATTTTTGTCTGAGCCATCTCAAAATTCTGAAATTTTATGAAACTTGTACGGATCAAGAGTGCTCTGGAATCATTGCAAAAATGTTAATAAACACAAAAGTAATGTATTTCTTTACAAAATGCCAACTAACAAATAACAACAATTTAAATTATTAGACCTTTCTCAACAAAGTCACTGTCTAAGATGTGCGTTTCTTGTTGTGTCATACCAGCCATCTTAACTGATATGGACTTACTTACTGGCAGGGTTCTGTATTTTTTAGACCTAGTTCGTTTATAGTGTGTGGAGCGGTTTTGATATACTCGATTTTTGACCCGTATAAAGTTCCAAAAATTCAGTAATTTGAGATGGCACAGATAAGAACACTCTGTATATTTTGTATTGGACCTTTACACACCAACGCCTTGTGTGGTCCTATTGACCATTCAACTGTTTTCAGGGAATTCCATGGCACACTTGACTTTTATAAACTCGCAAGAACCTTCTATTAAGTTTACCTTAGAAATTGAAAATAATAATCAATTACCTTTCTTAGATGTTTATATACTGAAATCAGATAGTATAGAAATTAGTGTCCATAAAAAACCAACACATACTAATAGATATCTCCATTTTAATTCCAATCATCATTTTAGTGTTAAAAAAGGAGTAATTAAAAGTTTGTATGACAGGGCTAAAGAGATTTGTTCTAATAACACAAAATTTTAGGAGGAAATTAAACATATAAAACATGTTCTTGAGAAGAATAGTTATCCTACTGAATTTATTGAGCAAGTTTTTCAGGATTGCCAACAAAATAACAATGATAATAGAATTAGGGAAATAAATCTGGTGGACCGACCAGTAAATTTAATTATTCCTTATATTCCTGGACTATCAGATAAGCTAAAACGCATAGGCAATCGTTTTAATGTCAGAACAGTATTTAAAACCAAAAATACATAAAGATCGATGCTAGTTAAAACGAAACCATTTAATGAGGTCCAAAGTTCAAAAAATTGCATTTATAAAATTCCTTGCGAATGTGGATAAACACAAAAGTAATGTATTTCTTTACAAAATGCCAACTAACAAATAACAACAATTTAAATTATTAGACCTTTCTCAACAAAGTCACTGTCTAAGATGTGCGTTTCTTGTTGTGTCATACCAGCCATCTTAACTGATATGGACTTACTTACTGGCAGGGTTCTGTATTTTTTAGACCTAGTTCGTTTATAGTGTGTGGAGCGGTTTTGATATACTCGATTTTTGACCCGTATAAAGTTCCAAAAATTCAGTAATTTGAGATGGCACAGATAAGAACACTCTGTATATTTTGTATTGGACCTTTACACACCAACGACTTGTGTGGTCCTATTGACCATTCAACTGTTTTCAGGGAATTCCATGGCACACTTGACTTGGCAGATGCCTTTAAAATTCCTATTTTGCTCAAATTTGACACCTAGCAGAATGGAACTCACTGTATATTTTTTATTCAAATTTGGTATATAGGGGTTTTGAGGTGTTCTGATTAACGCTGTGGGGTCAGATTTTAAATAAAAAGTCGCTAAATGGTTTTAGTGAAAATCGGGGGTATAAAAAAATCGCAGCCGGCCCTGGATTTGCATTTTTAAAATGACAGGAAGGCCAAAAGAAGCGGTTTTTGAAGCCCTTTCAAACAAAAAAGTTTAGGCGATTATCTCCAAAAATGAAGATTTTACGGATTTGTACAGTTTTAAAGTTGGACACCCTGTATACTTATGAAATTTCTGGATTACAAAATGAATCGCCCTGTATGAAGACTTTTATCGATTGTTCCATATCAGGATTTTTAGTATGGTATATATAAATGAAGTCACTTCCAACAGCATAAAAAGCTTGGGCCGCGTTTGCTTTGTAAAACAAGACCGAGTCTTAGGCGGCGCGCGACCCTTAATAATATTATACAAATTTTATTTAAATGCTCTGAAAAAGAATCAAATAAACTTTGAAATAATTCAAGCCAAAGCAAACCAATAATTTTGTTTCACACAAAACAACACCACACAAAAATCTATACACAAAACCAAAATCCGTAAAATAAAGCGCAATCCTTATTTCCGTGCACGGCACTGGTTATATAGTAAAATTATTTTAAGAAGTCCTTACTGGGACTGTCAATTGGTAATTTCGCCATCCTAAGTTGGCATCAATGAAGCAAAAAATGCAACCAGGTCATAAGAGCAGGTCAGTAACGAGCCCATTTGCACAATGAATTACTCTAATAACACGAACAAGAACAACACAGATAACGGTAAAAGTCACGAAACGTACAAAACCCGCGAATATTTTCACTGCCCAAAGTTTGAACCCTTTTGAACAATCCGGAAAACCTTCACTGTCACTTTCACAACACCGAAATAAAATTTGCCTGAGTACGCACCATAGACGCTGTCGCAAGTAGCTGATTATACCAAAATACCAAAATGAAAGTGTTTCCATGACGTTTGAAATTATTATTAAAATGAGTTGTAGTTATAGTTATTTTTATTTGTAGCGGTATAATCGTGATTGCAGTAGTGTTTTTATTTTATTATGTTCTTTTTTTCGTATCAATTGGGTATCTTTTCACATCATAAATCAATGAGTGACGTCATTAACTAGTTGTGACACATATACCAATATTATACCCAAGGTTAACAGAAAATTCCTAGGGATTTTGTGGACAATGTCATCTGACAAAATCGGGACTTCTTACAGTAATCGGGGTATACTGGCCTAACTGGCTCCGTCGTCATCTGCTCCGTGGATCTCCGAAACGCCGACCAATCAAATCGCTACGCTCGCTTTCTTATTGGCTGTCGCTTGACTAGGTCGACGTCGACCGCATAAAAACCTTTGAATTTCATACGGGTGATTTCTGCTGATATGTCTGGTATTTTTACCGGTAGTAGAGCGTGGTAAATGCTATGAAATAGATCGCGCCCTATATATTACTGTGTTCCAAGCGAGTTCATTTATATTTTACCAGGGTAGCTCGAGAACAGGCGCCTCGGCAATAAAATACGAAACAAAACACTTTTTTAACCTTTTTTAAACTGAACCTGGTATTATTAGTAAAAAGAGATGAAGGAGACAGAGAAGATAGATATTGTAGTAGAAACAAGTGACTGCATGTTCACCTAATGTAATATCACCAATACTTGCGTGGGTTACACTGTTCGACGGTTGGCCACTTGTGCAGCGAAATGCGGTGGATAGCTGTGCCATAATTTAACAGATCTTAGGATATACTTGCGTAAATAGTTACAATCGATATGGGTTTTTAGAGACCTTTTGACAATATTATATGGTGCATTAACCGTTACGTCGTGTTTGACGACAACTCAGAGAAATAACCAAGGATAGAGGTTTAGTTTAAAATTGTTACATACAAGAAATTAATAACTACATTTGTTAATTTAGCGTTATGGGAGGTGTGCCTTCATTGAATCCCATTATTAAACCCTTCTATTTTGAAATGAAATGCTGTAAACAATGGAGTACGTGGCATCACTCAAAAAGATGTTGGCTTTGTTTACTTTTTGTTCTTGCTCCCTCTATCTTTGGTTATTTCTCTGAGGACGACAACCTTAAAAAACCTTAAAAGTGAAATATTATGTTGATTGTAGAATATGTACATTTTTGAAAACTGCGCTTATATCGTATAATATTCTTTTTATGACGCCATTAGAGTTTTTTTTATCCTGTTTCAAGTGACTTTAAAAATACTAATATACCTGGAATTATGAATAATAAAGGATGTTTTAGTGGCATATCGGGCAAAGAATATCAAATGAAAAAAATGCACTCCAGTCGGGATTTGAACCCGAGACTCCTACTGTAGCCATAGGCACTTAACCAACTAAGCTACCGGAGCTACGGGTTCCATCGGCTAGATGTTATTTATTTCAATTTCACCGCTACCAACTAATATCAAACTAGTTTAGTTGGTTAAGTACCTACGGCCACGGTAGGAGTCCCGAGTTCGAGTCCCGGCTGGAGTGCATTTTTTTCAATTAATATCCTTTACCTAAAGATAAAGAATGAAATAAGTCTGCACAATAATATTATATAACGTAGGTATAAATATACATAGGTACAGTTCAATAACCATGTCATTTGTTAGAATATGGTGGCGTAAAATTGCCTTCAAGGGCAAATGAGAAACTGCAATTAATGATAAAAAAATAAAAAAAAATAATAGAAGGTCATAATTTTGTATTTATGTATACTTTTTCATTGAACAACGTTCTCTTATACCATTTTTCTCTACGACGCAAAATAAGGGTACTTTACTCTTGTGCCGCGTTTTTTACGTAGCACCATATTCAGTTCTTATTTTGGCGCAAAATTAAAAAATCCCATATTAGGCCAGGGAAAATAGAATTTGACCTAGAAAAAATATTAACTGCAATTTTGTTTTACCATATTAAAGTTATAAGTAAATACGTTGGTAGAAACCAAAAATTAAACATTTTGAAAAAACGGAACCTTGAGTTACCTCAAAAAACACCTATTTTTCGTTAGAAATTTCGAGCAAAAATATTAACTGGATTTTTTTAGACTCTTTAGGAAAAAAACTTCCCTTGCTAACATATATTAAGAAATTAAACATTTTAAGAATATGGAAGTAACTTAGATCGACAAAGAGGGATAAAAATCGGATAATTTTCTATTTCGGCAAAAGCAAAAATATTAATTGCATTTTTATTGCAGATGATCATTCCCTTTTACAAATAGAATGTAACTTATACAAAATTAAACATTTATCTGAGCCGCATGTACGTCAGCTGTGACTTCTCATTGGTATAGACTAGGCAAAAATATTAACTGGTTTTTTTTGTTTAATTTTTTACAATATAACTATATTAAATCACATATAGCGAAATTAAACATTTATTTACGGCGCATGTAGGTCAACTGTCATTTGTCATTTCAAAATACTTCCGTTACCAATTTTTGTTTAATTTCAAAAAATTTAACAAGACTTAGTATCCACTTACAAAGTTCAACAAAAATCAGCCAGTTAATAATTTTGCTCTCAAAGACAGCTTCAAATTTCTTTAAAATGCGATTTCCGGCGAAACAATATGTTTAATTTCAGAACAAACTGTTAATACTTGATTTTTAAGGTAATTATAAATAATAAAAACGCAGTTAATATTTTTGCACAACAAAATATTACGCAAAATGTCATTTTTACATCATTCGGATACTTGCGCAAACGTAATCTTTTTATTTTATCAATCTCAACTTTATATACCTTACTTACTAATAAATGCAGCTTAAAATTCGCAGTTAATATTTATGCTTTATTCTTCTGTCTTTATTACAACAAGAAAATGTATTTTTCTAAAAAACGCCCACACGCGTATATTTATTTTGTATAAAAAACAATTCTGGCGTTCATTTATTACCAATATTTTGTGATGGCATTATAAAAATGCGGTTATGAATTTTGTCTAGGTTTGCGTTCTTTCTGCCGGGTTGTCTTTTTTTTCTAATTTGGAACTATTCTAATTTACCAACGTTGTTTTTCTAACCGCCTACAAATGCGTCAGACCTTTAATATTTGACTGATACAGCGGATAAATATTTGATGTTTGTGTTTGGAAGTATCTACATACAACAAACATCTCATTTTCGGATTAATGTAATATTGCCTACTAATGCTAATACTAATATTTAGACAGACTTTTGGATAATTTGCGAACTTTATATAGGCTGCCTGCTGCCTATCATTTATTAAGAGATATTTTTAATGCCTTTGTGATTTTCTGTGTTGGTTTTTCTCCGTAGTAGCTTATTTTTATTAGTATGCCTTACCAAAGTGTAATACAGTATAACATATAGACCGTCAGATAGTGACAGATTTAGGGGCCCCATTGTCGCACACAAGCCTCGAAGAGGGTTGAAAAGTACATCGATGCTACGTAGAATGAAGGGCCCCTGGGGATAACATATAATATGGAAAATTCGATTTTCTTTAACAAAAATAAAAAGTGTCTGTTGCCCCTATTTTCACGCAAGCCGTGTTTACTAAATGAATAATTAATAGAACCTGGCTTCGGAAAACCAAAGGTTTGAGTGTTGCAGGTGGCTAAAGAGTTGAAATAAGGGCGTAATCTTGTAAGGAAAAATATAAATTTTGACCGATTTTTCCACACATCGAAAGTATGAAAATGTACATCGTCACTAGCCCGAAAAACATTAAAAAATATATTATACATAGGTAATCAACGTCTTATTAACATATTATATAGGAAAATCGAATTTTGTTATCCCCAGAAGCTCAAATTTCAACTCGAAATTTTTTTGTTATTTACACCTTATGTGAACTCAATTCCGGGGACACACTGTATAGCTAAATTATGTCTAAACAAAAAAATCAAAGTTTAGGCATATTATTGCTTATGTTATTCAACACGGAGAGTAATAATAAGTCAGAACATCCAAAGCAGAACGTTGTTTAGCCTCTGGAATATTCAGATTTATGCAACCTACAAGACAAGACGTAAAGACAAAAGCAACATTAATACCTCTTGGGGTATTCTCATATCAAATTTGCGCGTTTCGTCACCATGCGGGGCCCACTTCCATGTGATTCACACGGTTCAGTATCAAAATCTGACTCTTTTTCATAAATGTTTTTAGGAAAATATTTCATAATAGTCAGTTTTTAATAAAACAAAATATTTTCATTGTTTATTAAAAAGTAACCAGCGTGTGGGAATACAACATATACATTGTTGCTGCCCGACTGGATGTGACCTTTCCAAAATGTCGCGTGTTCAAATTTATTTACATATCAATATTTTTGGAAACAACCGACACCTGCTATACAGGGTGGCCCACCACGAACTGCATCGATCTATATATGGAAAATTAAAAGAAGGAAAATTCTGAAAATTTGGCACCTCACCAATGCCGATGGGCGCTGCTCAACTAAAATATTTTGGTGAATATGGCACTTCCGGTTATACCGGAAGTCGATATCAACTTTCTTATTTCAAATGAAACACCATGTATATTATTGCATTTTTGGATTCTAGGCATCATTATGGAACAAAAAACATGCATGTCTAAATCCAACCGTTTTTGAGATATTTGCATTTTTCCGAAAAAAATTACAGGTGCAGACCTAAAGTCAATTAGCAATTTAGACGAGGAAACCACGAAATTTCAAAACGAATTTTTGGCATCATGTAACAGAAGCCCTGATCTAGTGATCTCTGCTGAGAAATAAATCCGTTCTTATACAGGGTGTTCACGAAATATGAATAAAAATTACATTCAAAATGTGAATAAATCTCGAAATTTTCAAATGGAAACCCCCATTTTTTTAATGTAATGTGTAAGGTTTCCTATACCTAAATGCAGTAATTTTCGAATAATTTACGGAAAACCCACTTTTTGCTAATAAAATGCGGGGTTTGCTTAACGCTTGGAAAATCATATTAGCAGTGGACGTTGAAAAGACAATCGAGTCTGAGGAAATGTCACTTGGTTTATAAATTATTGTCAACAATAATGCCAGCGCGCTTAAATTACACAAACGAAGATTATGTATACACGTTCTTGATATTACTTTGTTGTATTCTCCGTAGATAATGAACAAATTTAAATAATCTTCGTTTGTGTAATTTAAGCGCGCCGGCATTATTGTTGACAATAATTTATAAACCAAGTGACATTTCCTCAGCCGCGATTGTCTTTTCAACGTCCACGGCTAATATGATTTTCCAAGCGTTAAGCAAATCCCGCATTTTATGGGCGAAAAGTGGGTTTTTCGTAAATTAATCGAAAATTACTGCATTTAGGTATAGGTAACCTTACACAAAGTTGGCATCATTTTTTGTGGTGAATAAGATCGCATTAAAAAAATTGGGGTTTCCATTTGAAAATTTCGAGATTTAAGCACATTTTGAATGTAATTTTTATTCATATTTTGTGAACACCCTGTATAAGAACGGATTTATTTCTCAGCAGAGATCACTAGATCAGGGCTTCTGTTACACGATCCCAAAAATTCGTTTTGAAATTTCGCGGTTTCCTCGTATAAATTGCTAATTGACTTTAGGTCTGCACCTGTAATTTTTTTCGGAAAAATGCAAATATCTCAAAAACGGTTGGATTTAGACATAGGACATGTTGCATGTTTTTGTTCCAAAATGATGCCTAGAATCCAAAAATGCAATAATATATAGGGTATTCCATTTGAAATAAGAAAGTTGATATCGACTTCCGGTATAACCGGAAGTGCCAGATTCACCAAAATATTTTAGTTGAGCAGCGCCCATCGGCATTGGTGAGGTGCCAAATTTTCAGAATTTTCCTACTTTTAGTTTTCCATATATAGATCGATGCAGTTCGTGGTGGGCCACCCTGTATATTATATTGTGTAGCAAGTGAAGTTGGAAATCAACATTTTGTACGAGTTATAGACTATACTTTTCCTACGACTACTGCTATAATGTCGAACTCAAACTTTGGGTTTTTAATTTTTATACCTAATTTAATTTGAACATGGACATGCAGGTATTAAATTTAAGTTAAAAATGTATTAATAAAATATACCTAATTGACCTATTTTAGAAATGTTGCTGCTCTCAAAATATATGGTGTTGTCACTATTGTCATTAAAAAAATTCTATTATTTTGTAAATAAAGTAATTAATACTTACCGTAAAGCTTAATTAAACGCTAAAGCTTAATTAAATGCTAAACTACAATTTAAATTATGATAAGCTATATAATCTGAACTAACATCATAAAATAATTAGCTTTGTAATACATGTATATTGCTTTGCCTATAAAGACATCTTCCTTCTCTCCTTTTCTAACATGACCTGTTAGGTTTGACAACAAGTGCCTGTGTTTTTTACTAAGTACTTATTCTACAAACAAAAGTTTTAAACTGACTTATGATTTGATGATTGCAATAATTGCGGAACTAGTGTCACCTAGATGCCCATAAGCCTTTTCTAAGGTAAATAACAAATCTTAAAAGCCTTAAAATATTTAAGGTAGGAGTGATCGTCTTTACCGAAATTCGCGAAGCTACTTCAGGGCACCTAACTGATAAGGATTTGTGGCGTGTCAGTTGATTCCTTACAACCTAACTTTTATACTTTGTGATTCGATATCATAACCTTATCATTGGAGTTTTGTACTATTTACATTTTAATAATTATTACAAAATTAAATAATCAATGTATAAACATCCCTGCAGTTCAGAAAGTTTATTAATATAATTGTCAAGAGCAGGCTCTGGTGTGTAGCTGTAATACGGGACCCTCTCTGCCTGCACAAGCAGCAGTTTTTCTGCCAGTTCCTGGTGCAAGATCTTGGCAACTGAATCGTGTCGTTCCTTATATTCCGTTGATGCGAACATCTGACATCCTCCTGTTATGTGCTGGATTGTTTCTGAAGTTTGGCACCCGTATCTGCATCTGTCATGCATCTGTCATCCACTACTAGAAAATCGATAATTTGAAGATTAAACTGTCGCCATAAAAGGAAGGTTGATTTTGAATTATTCTTCTTCTACTTAGAATTATTTTGTGGGTTTTAACCCCATTCCATAACATGACTTATATTCAACGCCATATTTTGATAGCAAAAGGAGTAGCGAGTACCTTTAAAACCAGCACGTCGTTTTACCAGTAGAAAAATAAAAAACAGGAATGTATTGTTTCTGTAAAATTTTTGTTTATTTGGAACAGGCCAAAGGCGATGGTGCAATGAATATAATACTAATAATGATAATAATAATAATAATAACCGACAATGATAAACTACAGATGTGGTTGGAGAAGCCGCTGCACGGAAGGCATCCTAATGAGGTTAACCAGGAACATGTCGACAAGTTAGCGTCGAACTATTGGCTGACCTCAGGACGAATGTTCCCCGAGACGGAAGGCTTCTTACTTGCCATACAAGATCAGGTTATACCAACTCGCAACTACCTAAAATTCATTGTAGGAGATGCATCGGTAGTGGATGACAGATGCAGATACGGGTGCCAAACTTCAGAAACAATCCAGCACATAACAGGAGGATGTCAGATGTTCGCATCCTTTTGGTATCCGGGATACCCGGGATCTGAGTGAATGTTCCCCGCAGAGGGAGTGCGAATGCCTTTTGGCTAAGTCGATAATAATAATAATAATAATAAGACAAGTAGTGCGAACTGATCTTAACAGCAGGAATTTGTTTAAGGCCCTGAACACGTATGCGTGCTCTGTACTCAGCTATTCGTTCGGAATAGTGAATTGGACCAACACGGACATCAACAACCTGCAACGAAAAGTTAGGACACTAATGACAAAAGCTCATAAACATCATCCCCGTAGCGCCGTAGAAAGAACAACTCTGCCACGTCAACTAGGAGGAAGAGGATTGGCAGATCTCAGCAAGCAATTGGACCAACAAATATTAAAGCTGCGTAATTATTTCTACAGGCAGGCAAACAGCTCCACACTACATAGGGCTATATGCGGAGCAGACGTCTCAACACCGCTACGTCTGACGGAACACGAGCGTCAAAATCACCACCGAACCGACAACGATAAACTACAGAGGTGGTTGGGGAAGCCGCTGCACGGGAGGCATCCTAATGAGGTTAACCAGGAACATGTCGACAAGTTAGCGTCGAACTATTGGCTGACCTCAGGACGAATGTTCCCCGAGACGGAAGGCTTCTTACTGGCCATACAAGATCAGGTTATACCAACTCGCAACTACCTAAAATTCATTGTAGGAGATGCATCGGTAGTGGATGACAGATGCAGATACGGGTGCCCAACTTCAGAAACAATCCAGCACATAACAGGAGGATGTCAGATGTTCGCATCAACGGAATATAAGGAACGACACGATTCGGTTGCCAAGATCTTGCACCGGGAACTGGCGGAAAAGCTGCTGCTTGTGCAGACAGAAAGGGTCCCATATTACAACTACACACCTGAGCCTGTTCTTGAGAACAGCAACTACAAGATGTACTGGGATCGTACAGTTCTGACTGATCAACGAGTTGCCCATAACAGACCGGACCTTATAATAGTTGATAAAATTTCTAGGAAGACAACTCTGATTGATGTGGCCATCCCGAACAACAACAACCTGCGTGTGAAGCAAGTCGAGAAGATCGCGAAGTACAGAGACTTAGAAGAACGAATTAGAAGGCAATGGGAAATGGAGAACGTCCAGACGATTCCAATCATCATGTCAACAACTGGTGTTATACCAAAAAGTTTGCTGAGAAACATCAAGGAGCTGAATCTAACTGATAGTCTTTACAGGTCCATGCAGAAAGCGGTACTACTTGCGACAGCCCGAACCGTCAGGAAATTCATGGGGAATGCAGGATCGTCCAAGAACATCAATGTCACCTAGGGCCCGATAACATGGCAAGGGTCTCGTCCGAGCCAGATCCTTTTGGTATCCGGGATGCCCGGGATCTGAGTGAATGTTCCCCGTAGAGGGAGTGCGAATGCCTTTTGGCTAAGTCGATAATAATAATAATAATAATAGCCGGCGCTGGGCATGACAGCGAGCGGGACGTCGGTGACAGGGCGCTGATGAGGCGGGCCCCTGTTGCACAAACAGCTACAGCCCAACAACAACACGAACATCTACAACATGGGAGCCAAACGAGAACTAGGGTTCCACCCACCGAAGGTGCTGCGCGGGAACTTCAGCCAGCGTTCACAGAGGCGGGATTACAACGACGACGCATGAAATGGACTGTGTCCATGAATGAATCGATTATGCGTATTTTCTACAGGGTGACAAACTTAGGACAAGAGATTATCGGCTACCGACAACAACTGCATGCCGAGTTCTGCAGGGAGTTTCCACACATGCAAGTGTCTGAACAAAGAGTGTCAGATCAGTATCGAACTATTCTAAGAAATAACCGAATTCCAGAAACGCGACTTAACACTATCAAACGGGAAGTTGAGCTAGAGATCCACGGCGAACACATAGACATAGATGACAACAACAACAATGGGGAACTTCAAGAGCCTGGACAACAACTAGAAGCCGAAACGGTAGAACCAACAACCGAGAGTCTGGAACGGGTTAACGAAGAACATTTTGAAGGCTTGGACACACATATGAGACAGGCAGTATTGCGATACGAAGGCACAGACCCACTTAGCAGGCCACCGCTACCAAGATTAAATTCTTCCAGGAAACTTGCGATCGTGCTCGATCTTATGAACACAAGAATTTTACCAAGCTATGTTTCAGTGACACCAACATTAGAACGTATGCACATGTTAATCTACTGTGCCGCAACGGCAGTCATCACTGTAATGGGTGCCAAGATCCGAACGGCCCAAGAGTTGAATCGTGCAAGACCAGAACCACGAATGGCTCAATGGGAAATGCGACTAAATCGGAAGATCGAGAGTCTCCGTAAAGACATAGGACAAGTGACGGAATATATCAGAGGAGTTAGAACTAGAAGGATCCAGAGGGCGGTGCAGGCAGTAATGAGCCGCACCCAAATGCATTCTCGGCATGACCCCGCGAACATCACTGCTCAACAATGTCTTGACACATTAAAACAAAAACTTTCTGTTTTCGCAGGGCGTCTGAGGAGATACAAGGCTAGTAACAACAGGAAACGAGACAATAAACTCTTTGAACGATCAGAAAAGGGTTTCTACCGTGCTTTTAATTCTAGCGCCGATGCCACAAATGCGAGTTACCCTAGCAGAGAACAGGTCGACGGTTTCTGGAGAAATCAACTTGCCACACCAGGTCCATACAATGTCAGTGCAAGCTGGATCAGCGAAGAACGCGAGATGGGCCGGAACTATAGCCAGATGCAACACGAGCAATTCACAACCGCTGAGGTCTCCGATGTCATCAAGAATTCCCACAACTGGAAGGCACCAGGTCCAGATCATCTCCAAAATTATTGGATTAAGAAGTTGTGGTGCACGCATGAACAAATAACTACCTTAATTAATGAAGTCTTGCTCGATCCTCTGAAAATGCCATTGTTTCTTACACAGGGTGCAACTTACCTGTTACCAAAAGACCAGCGGAATACGGATAACCCTGCCAAGTACCGCCCAATAACCTGCTTGCCTACGCTTTACAAGATAATCACATCTTGCCTTACGCAGCGAATATATGCTCACTGCGAGCGGAACAACATCATTGCAATGCAGCAGAAGGGCTGCTCGAAGGGCGCAATGGGATGCAAAGAGCAACTCATCATAGACTCTGTCATCTGCAACCAGGCTCATTCCAAGCAACGAAACCTCCACATGGCTTATGTGGACTACAAAAAAGCATTTGATTCCGTACCTCACGACTGGCTCACAGGTATCTTAAAGCTGTATAAAATAGATCATCATACAGTTTCCTTTTTAGAACACGTTATGACAACCTGGCGCACTAAGATACAACTCAGAACCGCAGACAGTAACATCGAGACCGACACAATCAACATCCGAAGAGGGATTTTCCAAGGAGATTCACTCAGTCCACTGTGGTTCTGCATGGCGATGAACCCTCTATCACATCGGTTGAACTCTACAAAATATGGCTTCGCTATCAAAAGCAACAACGCAGAAGCGATCAAGTTGAATCACCTATTATATATGGATGATTTAAAACTGATCGCCGCAACCAAAAACCAACTAACGCAAATGCTTAAAATTGTAGAGGAGTTCTCCAGGGACATCGGAATGCTGTTTGGACTGGACAAGTGCCGCACCCTTAATATCATCCGGGGAAAGCTCGAACAAAGCGCACACGAGATGCAGGACGGCCAGGAGATCGAAGCAATGAGCAAGGGAGATACATACAAGTATCTCGGGATGAAACAAGCTCAAAGGATAGACCATCGAACAATGAAGACTGATTTAACGAATGAATTCATCAAGAGAGTAAGACAAGTAGTGCGAACTGATCTTAACAGCAGGAATTTGTTTAAGGCCCTGAACACGTATGCGTGCTCTGTACTCAGCTATTCGTTCGGAATAGTGAATTGGACCAACACGGACATCAACAACCTGCAACGAAAAGTTAGGACACTACTGACAAAAGCTCATAAACATCATCCCCGTAGCGCCGTAGAAAGAACAACTCTGCCACGTCAACTAGGAGGAAGAGGATTGGCAGATCTCAGCAAGCAATTGGACCAACAAATATTAAATCTGCGTAATTATTTCTACAGGCAGGCCAACAGCTCCACACTACATAGGGCTATATGCGGAGCAGACGTCTCAACACCGCTACGTCTGACGGAACACGAGCGTCAAAATCACCACCGAACCGACAACGATAAACTACAGAGGTGGTTGGGGAAGCCGCTGCACGGGAGACATCCTAATGAGGTTAACCAGGAACATGTCGACAAGTTAGCGTCGAACTATTGGCTGACCTCGGGACGAATGTTCCCCGAGACGGAAGGCTTCCTACTGGCCATACAAGATCAGGTTATACCAACTCGCAACTACCTAAAATTCATTGTAGGAGATGCATCGGTAGTGGATGACAGATGCAGATACGGGTGCCCAACTTCAGAAACAATCCAGCACATAACAGGAGGATGTCAGATGTTCGCATCAACGGAATATAAGGAACGACACGATTCGGTTGCCAAGATCTTGCACCGGGAACTGGCGGAAAAGCTGCTGCTTGTGCAGACAGAAAGGGTCCCATATTACAACTACACACCTGAGCCTGTTCTTGAGAACAGCAACTACAAGATGTACTGGGATCGTACAGTTCTGACTGATCAACGAGTTGCCCATAACAGACCGGACCTTATAATAGTTGATAAAATTTCTAGGAAGACAACTCTGATTGATGTGGCCATCCCGAACAACAACAACCTGCGTGTGAAGCAAGTCGAGAAGATCGCGAAGTACAGAGACTTAGAAGAACGAATTAGAAGGCAATGGGAAATGGAGAACGTCCAGACGATTCCAATCATCATGTCAACAACTGGTGTTATACCAAAAAGTTTGCTGAGAAACATCAAGGAGCTGAATCTAACTGATAGTCTTTACAGGTCCATGCAGAAAGCGGTACTACTTGCGACAGCCCGAACCGTCAGGAAATTCATGGGGAATGCAGGATCGTCCAAGAACATCAATGTCACCTAGGGCCCGATAACATGGCAAGGGTCTCGTCCGAGCCAGATCCTTTTGGTATCCGGGATGCCCGGGATCTGAGTGAATGTTCCCCGTAGAGGGAGTGCGAATGCCTTTTGGCTAAGTCGAGATAATAATAATAATAATAATAAATACGCAGGGGGGATCTGACTTGTGAGAGAGGCAGATCCACGGGTGTGACAATCCCGCGCTCCCCAGTTACGCAGGGATGGGTCTGGCCTGTGAGAGGGGCAGATTCACGGGTGTAACGATCCCGCGATTCCCAGTTACGCATGGAGAGGCTTGGCCTGTGACAGGGGCAGACCTACGGGTGTGACAATCCCGCGATATCCAGTTGCGCAGGGAGGGGTCTAGCCGGTGACGGAGGCTGATCCTCGGGTGTGACAATCCCGCGACTCCCAGTTACACAGGGATGGGTCTAGCCTGTGAGAGGGTCAGATCCTCGGGTGTAACGATCCCGTGTTTCCCAGTTAACGCAAGGAGGGGTTTGGCCGGTGACAGGGGCAGATCCTCGGGAGTAACGATCCCGCGTTATCCTAGTTGACCCGTATGGGTAGCGGGTTAGAATACTCCTATCGTGGCTCCGCGAGTCGTAAAAGGCGACCGAGGAACGTCACTCCCACGTTACGGGAGAAACCCATGGAATGGAGATTAATAGGAGTATTGTCATAGGGCCGCTGCCTGGGGATCGCCAGGGCATGTCTGGAGCCGGCGCTGGGCATGACAGCGAGCGGGACGTCGGTGACAGGGCGCTGATGAGGCGGGCCCCTGTTGCACAAACAGCTACAGCCCAACAACACGAACATCTACAACATGGGAGCCAAACGAGAACTAGGGTTCCACCCACTGAAGGTGCTGCGCGGGAACTTCAGCCAGCGTTCACTCAGGCGGGATTACAACGACGACGCATGAAATGGACTGGGTCCATGAATGAATCGATAATGCGTATTTTTTACAGGGTGACAAACTTAGGACAAGAGATGATCGGCTACCGACAACAACTGCATGCCGAGTTCTGCAGGGAGTTTCCACACATGCAAGTGTCTGAACAAAGAGTGTCAGATCAGTATCGAACTATTCTAAGAAATAACCGAATTCCAGAAACGCGACTTAACGCTATAAAACGGGAAGTTGAGCTAGAGATCCATGGCGAACACATAGACATAGACAACAACAATGGGGAAATTCAACTGCCTGGACCACAACAAGAAGCCGGAACGGCAGAGGGAACAACTGAGAATCGGGAAATTCAAGTGCCTGGACCACAACAAAAAGCCGAGACGACGGGACGAACAACTGAGAATCGGGAATCAGTTAACGGAGAACACTTTGAAAGCCTAGACACACAGCTGAAAAGGGCGGTATTGCGATACGAAGGCACAGACCCACTGAGCAGACCACCGCTACCAAGATTGAACTCTTCCAGGAAGCTTGCAATCATGCTCGATATTATGAACACCAGAATTTTACCCAACTATGTTTCAGTAACACCAACATTAGAACATATGCACATGTTAATCTACTGTGCCGCAACGGCCATCATCACTGCAATGGGAGCCAAGATCCGGACGGCTCAAGAGTTAAATCGTGCAAGACCAGAACCACGAATGGCTCAATGGGAGATGCGACTAAACCGGAAGATCGAGAGTCTCCGTAAAGACATAGGACAAGTAACGGAATATATCGGAGGAGTTAGAACTAGAAAGATCCAGAGGGCGGTGCAGGCAATAATGAGCCGCACCCAAATGCATTCTCAGCGTGACCCCGCGAACATCACTGCTCAACAATGTCTTGACACATTAAAACAAAAACTTTCTGTTTTCGCAGGGCGTCTGAGGAGATACAAGGCTAGTAACAACAGGAAACGAGACAACAAACTTTTTGAACGATCAGAAAAAGTTTTCTACCGTACTTTGAATTCTAGCGCCGATGCCACAAATGCGACTTACCCTACCAGAGAACAGGTCGACGGCTTCTGGAGAAATCAACTTGCCACACCAGGTCCATACAATGTCAGTGCAAGCTGGATCAGTGAAGAACGCGAGATGGGCCGGAACTATAGCCAGATGCAACATGAGCAATTCACAACCGATGAGGTCTCCAATGTCATAAAGAATTCCCACAACTGGAAGGCACCAGGTCCAGATCATCTCCAAAATTACTGGATTAAGAAGTTGTGGTGCACGCATGAACAAATAACTGCCTTAATTAATGAAGTCTTGCTCGATCCTCTGAAAATGCCATTGTTTCTTACACAGGGTGCAACCTACTTGTTACCAAAAGACCAGCGGAATACGAATAATCCTGCCAAGTACCGCCCAATAACCTGCTTGCCTACGCTGTACAAGATAATCACATCTTGCCTTACGCAGCGAATATATGCTCACTGTGAGCGGAACAACATCATGGCAATGCAGCAGAAGGGCTGCGCGAAGGGCGCAATGGGATGCAAAGAGCAACTCATCATAGACTCTGTCATCTGCAACCAGGCTCATTCCAGGCAACGAAACCTCTACATGGCTTATGTGGACTACAAAAAAGCATTTGATTCCGTACCTCACGACTGGCTCACAGGTATCTTAAAGCTGTACAAAATAGATCATCATACAGTTTCCTTTTTAGAACACGTTATGACAACCTGGCGCACTAAGATACAACTCAGAACCGCAAGCAGTAACATCGAGACCGACACAATCAACATCCGAAGAGGGATTTTCCAAGGAGATTCACTCAGTCCACTGTGGTTCTGCATGGCGATGAACCCTCTATCACACCGGTTGAACTCTACGAAATATGGCTTCGCTATCAAAAGCAACAGATCAGAAGCGTTCAGGTTGAATCACCTGTTATATATGGATGATTTAAAACTGATGGCCGCAACCAAGAACCAACTAACGCAAATGCTTAAAATTGTAGAGGAGTTCTCCAGGGACATCGGAATGCAGTTTGGACTGGACAAGTGCCGCACCCTTAATATCGTCCGGGGAAAGCTCGAACAAGGCGCACACGAGATGCAGGACGGACAGGAGATCGAAGCAATGAGCGTGGGAGATACATACAAGTACCTCGGGATGAAGCAAGCTCAAAGGATAGATCATCGAACAATGAAGACCGATTTAACTAATGAATTCATCAAGAGAGTAAGACAAGTAGTGCGAACTGATCTTAACAGCAGGAATTTGTTTAAGGCCCTAAACACGTATGCGTGCTCTGTACTAAGCTATTCCTTCGGAATAGTGAATTGGACCAACACGGACATCAACAACTTGCAACGAAAAGTTAGGACACTACTGACAAAAGCTCATAAACATCATCCCCGTAGCGCCGTAGAAAGAACAACCCTGCCACGTCAACAAGGAGGAAGAGGATTGGCAGACCTCAGCAAGCAATTGGACCAACAAATACTAAATCTGCGTAATTATTTCCACAGACAGGCCAACAGCTCCACACTACATAAAGCTATATGCGGAGCAGACGTCTCAACACCGCTACGTCTGACGGAACACGAGCATCACAATCACCACCGAACCGACAACGATAAACTACAGAGGTGGTTAGAGAAGCCGCTGCACGGGAGGCATCCTAATGAGGTTAACCAGGAACATGTCGACAAGTTAGCGTCGTACTATTGGCTGACCTCGGGACGAATGTTCCCAGAGACAGAAGGCTTCTTACTGGCCATACAAGATCAGGTTATACCAACTCGCAACTACCTAAAATTCATTGTAGGAGATGCATCGGTAGTGGATGACAGATGCAGATACGGGTGCCCAACTTCAGAAACAATCCAGCACATAACAGGAGGATGTCAGATGTTTGCATCAACGGAATATAAGGAACGACACGATTCGGTTGCCAAGATCTTGCACCAGGAACTGGCGGAAAAGCTGCTGCTTGTGCAGACAGAGAGGGTCCCATATTACAACTACACACCTGAGCCTGTTCTTGAGAACAGAAACTACAAGATGTACTGGGATCGTACAGTTCTGACTGATCAACGAGTTGCCCATAACAGACCGGACCTTATAATAGTTGATAAAATTTCTAGGAAGACAACTCTGATTGATGTGGCCATCCCGAACAACAACAACCTGCGTGTGAAGCAAGTCGAGAAGATCGCGAAGTACAGAGACTTAGAAGGCAATGGGAAATGGAGAACGTCCAGACGATTCCAATCATCATGTCAACAACTGGTGTTATACCAAAAAGTTTGCTGAGAAACATCAAGGAGCTGAATCTAACTGATAGTCTTTACAGGTCCATGCAGAAAGCGGTACTACTTGCGACAGCCCGAACCGTCAGGAAATTCATGGGGAATGCAGGATCGTCCAACAACATCAATGTCACCTAAGGCCCGATTACATGGCAAGGGTCTCGTCCGAGCCAGATCCTTTTGGTATCCGGGATGCCCGGGATCTGAGTGAATGTTCCCCGTAGAGGGAGTGCGAATGCCTTTTGGCTAATAAAAAGATAATAATAATAATAAATACGCAGGGGGGATCTGACTTGTGAGAGAGGCAGATCCACGGGTGTGACAATCCCGCGCTCCCCAGTTACGCAGGGATGAGTCTGGCCTGTGAGAGGGGCAGATTCACGGGTGTAACGATCCCGCGATTCCCAGTTACGCATGGAGAGGCTTGGCCTGTGACAGGGGCAGACCTACGGGTGTGACAATCCCGCGATATCCAGTTGCGCAGGGAGGGGTCTAGCCGGTGACGGGGGCTGATCCTCGGGGGTGACAATCCCGCGACTCCCAGTTACACAGGGATGGGTCTAGCCTGTGAGAGGGGCAGATCCTCGGGTGTAACGATCCCGTGTTTCCCAGTTAACGCAAGGAGGGGTTTGGCCGGTGACAGGGGCAGATCCTCGGGAGTAACGATCCCGCGTTATCCTAGTTGACCCGTATGGGTAGCGGGTTAGAATACTCCTATCGTGGCTCCGCGAGTCGTAAAAGGCGACCGAGGGCCGTCACTCCCACGTTACGGGAGAAAACTATGGAATGGAGAATGATAGGATGATTGTCATAGGGCCGCTGCCTGGGGATCGCCAGGGCATGTCTGGAGCCGGCGCTGGGCATGACAGCGAGCGGGACGTCGGTGACAGGGCGCTGATGAGGCGGGCCCCTGTTGCACAAACAGCTACAGCCCAACAACAACACGAACATCTACAACATGGGAGCCAAACGAGAACTAGGGTTCCACCCACCGAAGGTGCTGCGCGGGAACTTCAGCCAGCGTTCACAGAGGCGGGATTACAACGACGACGCATGAAATGGACTGTGTCCATGAATGAATCGATTATGCGTATTTTCTACAGGGTGACAAACTTAGGACAAGAGATTATCGGCTACCGACAACAACTGCATGCCGAGTTCTGCAGGGAGTTTCCACACATGCAAGTGTCTGAACAAAGAGTGTCAGATCAGTATCGAACTATTCTAAGAAATAACCGAATTCCAGAAACGCGACTTAACGCTATCAAACGGGAAGTTGAGCTAGAGATCCACGGCGAACACATAGACATAGATGACAACAACAACAATGGGGAACTTCAAGAGCCTGGACAACAACTAGAAGCCGAAACGGTAGAACCAACAACCGAGAGTCTGGAACGGGTTAACGAAGAACATTTTGAAGGCTTGGACACACATATGAGACAGGCAGTATTGCGATACGAAGGCACAGACCCACTTAGCAGGCCACCGCTACCAAGATTAAATTCTTCCAGGAAACTTGCGATCGTGCTCGATCTTATGAACACAAGAATTTTACCAAGCTATGTTTCAGTGACACCAACATTAGAACGTATGCACATGTTAATCTACTGTGCCGCAACGGCAGTCATCACTGTAATGGGTGCCAAGATCCGAACGGCCCAAGAGTTGAATCGTGCAAGACCAGAACCACGAATGGCTCAATGGGAAATGCGACTAAATCGGAAGATCGAGAGTCTCCGTAAAGACATAGGACAAGTGACGGAATATATCAGAGGAGTTAGAACTAGAAGGATCCAGAGGGCGGTGCAGGCAGTAATGAGCCGCACCCAAATGCATTCTCGGCATGACCCCGCGAACATCACTGCTCAACAATGTCTTGACACATTAAAACAAAAACTTTCTGTTTTCGCAGGGCGTCTGAGGAGATACAAGGCTAGTAACAACAGGAAACGAGACAATAAACTCTTTGAACGATCAGAAAAGGGTTTCTACCGTGCTTTTAATTCTAGCGCCGATGCCACAAATGCGAGTTACCCTAGCAGAGAACAGGTCGACGGTTTCTGGAGAAATCAACTTGCCACACCAGGTCCATACAATGTCAGTGCAAGCTGGATCAGCGAAGAACGCGAGATGGGCCGGAACTATAGCCAGATGCAACACAAGCAATTCACAACCGCTGAGGTCTCCGATGTCATCAAGAATTCCCACAACTGGAAGGCACCAGGTCCAGATCATCTCCAAAATTATTGGATTAAGAAGTTGTGGTGCACGCATGAACAAATAACTACCTTAATTAATGAAGTCTTGCTCGATCCTCTGAAAATGCCATTGTTTCTTACACAGGGTGCAACTTACCTGTTACCAAAAGACCAGCGGAATACGGATAACCCTGCCAAGTACCGCCCAATAACCTGCTTGCCTACGCTTTACAAGATAATCACATCTTGCCTTACGCAGCGAATATATGCTCACTGCGAGCGGAACAACATCATTGCAATGCAGCAGAAGGGCTGCTCGAAGGGCGCAATGGGATGCAAAGAGCAACTCATCATAGACTCTGTCATCTGCAACCAGGCTCATTCCAAGCAACGAAACCTCCACATGGCTTATGTGGACTACAAAAAAGCATTTGATTCCGTACCTCACGACTGGCTCACAGGTATCTTAAAGCTGTATAAAATAGATCATCATACAGTTTCCTTTTTAGAACACGTTATGACAACCTGGCGCACTAAGATACAACTCAGAACCGCAGACAGTAACATCGAGACCGACACAATCAACATCCGAAGAGGGATTTTCCAAGGAGATTCACTCAGTCCACTGTGGTTCTGCATGGCGATGAACCCTCTATCACATCGGTTGAACTCTACAAAATATGGCTTCGCTATCAAGGGCAACAACGCAGAAGCGATCAAGTTGAATCACCTATTATATATGGATGATTTAAAACTGATCGCCGCAACCAAAAACCAACTAACGCAAATGCTTAAAATTGTAGAAGAGTTCTCCAGGGACATCGGAATGCTGTTTGGACTGGACAAGTGCCGCACCCTTAATATCATCCGGGGAAAGCTCGAACAAAGCGCACACGAGATGCAGGACGGCCAGGAGATCGAAGCAATGAGCAAGGGAGATACATACAAGTATCTCGGGATGAAACAAGCTCAAAGGATAGACCATCGAACAATGAAGACTGATTTAACGAATGAATTCATCAAGAGAGTAAGACAAGTAGTGCGAACTGATCTTAACAGCAGGAATTTGTTTAAGGCCCTGAACACGTATGCGTGCTCTGTACTCAGCTATTCGTTCGGAATAGTGAATTGGACCAACACGGACATCAACAACCTGCAACGAAAAGTTAGGACACTACTGACAAAAGCTCATAAACATCATCCCCGTAGCGCCGTAGAAAGAACAACTCTGCCACGTCAACTAGGAGGAAGAGGATTGGCAGATCTCAGCAAGCAATTGGACCAACAAATATTAAATCTGCGTAATTATTTCTACAGGCAGGCCAACAGCTCCACACTACATAGGGCTATATGCGGAGCAGACGTCTCAACACCGCTACGTCTGACGGAACACGAGCGTCAAAATCACCACCGAACCGACAACGATAAACTACAGAGGTGGTTGGGGAAGCCGCTGCACGGGAGACATCCTAATGAGGTTAACCAGGAACATGTCGACAAGTTAGCGTCGAACTATTGGCTGACCTCGGGACGAATGTTCCCCGAGACGGAAGGCTTCCTACTGGCCATACAAGATCAGGTTATACCAACTCGCAACTACCTAAAATTCATTGTAGGAGATGCATCGGTAGTGGATGACAGATGCAGATACGGGTGCCCAACTTCAGAAACAATCCAGCACATAACAGGAGGATGTCAGATGTTCGCATCAACGGAATATAAGGAACGACACGATTCGGTTGCCAAGATCTTGCACCGGGAACTGGCGGAAAAGCTGCTGCTTGTGCAGACAGAAAGGGTCCCATATTACAACTACACACCTGAGCCTGTTCTTGAGAACAGCAACTACAAGATGTACTGGGATCGTACAGTTCTGACTGATCAACGAGTTGCCCATAACAGACCGGACCTTATAATAGTTGATAAAATTTCTAGGAAGACAACTCTGATTGATGTGGCCATCCCGAACAACAACAACCTGCGTGTGAAGCAAGTCGAGAAGATCGCGAAGTACAGAGACTTAGAAGAACGAATTAGAAGGCAATGGGAAATGGAGAACGTCCAGACGATTCCAATCATCATGTCAACAACTGGTGTTATACCAAAAAGTTTGCTGAGAAACATCAAGGAGCTGAATCTAACTGATAGTCTTTACAGGTCCATGCAGAAAGCGGTACTACTTGCGACAGCCCGAACCGTCAGGAAATTCATGGGGAATGCAGGATCGTCCAAGAACATCAATGTCACCTAGGGCCCGATAACATGGCAAGGGTCTCGTCCGAGCCAGATCCTTTTGGTATCCGGGATGCCCGGGATCTGAGTGAATGTTCCCCGTAGAGGGAGTGCGAATGCCTTTTGGCTAAGTCGATATAATAATAATAATAATAATAGCAACGCAGAAGCGATCAAGTTGAATCACCTATTATATATGGATGATTTAAAACTGATCGCAGCAACCAAAAACCAACTAACGCAAATGCTTAAAATTGTAGAGGAGTTCTCCAGGGACATCGGAATGCTGTTTGGACTGGACAAGTGCCGCACCCTTAATATCATCCGGGGAAAGCTCGAACAAAGCGCACACGAGATGCAGGACGGCCAGGAGATCGAAGCAATGAGCAAGGGAGATACATACAAGTATCTCGGGATGAAACAAGCTCAAAGGATAGACCATCGAACAATGAAGACTGATTTAACGAATGAATTCATCAAGAGAGTAAGACAAGTAGTGCGAACTGATCTTAACAGCAGGAATTTGTTTAAGGCCCTGAACACGTATGCGTGCTCTGTACTCAGCTATTCGTTCGGAATAGTGAATTGGACCAACACGGACATCAACAACCTGCAACGAAAAGTTAGGACACTAATGACAAAAGCTCATAAACATCATCCCCGTAGCGCCGTAGAAAGAACAACTCTGCCACGTCAACTAGGAGGAAGAGGATTGGCAGATCTCAGCAAGCAATTGGACCAACAAATATTAAATCTGCGTAATTATTTCTACAGGCAGGCCAACAGCTCCACACTACATAGGGCTATATGCGGAGCAGACGTCTCAACACCGCTACGTCTGACGGAACACGAGCGTCAAAATCACCACCGAACCGACAACGATAAACTACAGAGGTGGTTGGGGAAGCCGCTGCACGGGAGGCATCCTAATGAGGTTAACCAGGAACATGTCGACAAGTTAGCGTCGAACTATTGGCTGACCTCGGGACGAATGTTCCCCGAGACGGAAGGCTTCCTACTGGCCATACAAGATCAGGTTATACCAACTCGCAACTACCTAAAATTCGTTGTAGGAGATGCATCGGTAGTGGATGACAGATGCAGATATGGGTGCCCAACTTCAGAAACAATCCAGCACATAACAGGAGGATGTCAGATGTTCGCATCAACGGAATATAAGGAACGACACGATTCGGTTGCCAAGATCTTGCACCAGGAACTGGCGGAAAAGCTGCTGCTTGTGCAGGCAGAGAGGGTCCCATATTACAACTACACACCTGAGCCTGTTCTTGAGAACAGCAACTACAAGATGTACTGGGATCGTACAGTTCTGACAGATCAACGAGTTGCCCATAACAGACCGGACCTTATAATAGTTGATAAAATTTCTAGGCAGACAACTCTGATTGATGTGGCCATCCCGAACAACAACAACCTGCGTGTGAAGCAAGTCGAGAAGATCGCGAAGTACAGAGATTTAGAAGAACGAATTAGAAGGCAATGGGAAATGGAGAACGTCCAGACGATTCCAATCATCATGTCAACAACTGGTGTTATACCAAAAAGTTTACTGAGAAACATCAAGGAGCTGGGTCTAACTGATAGTCTTTACAGGTCCATGCAGAAAGCGGTACTACTTGCGACAGCCCGAACCGTCAGGAAATTCATGGGGAATGCAGGATCATCCAACAACATCAATGTCACCTAAGGCCCGATAACATGGCAAGGGTCTCGTCCGAGCCAGATCCTTTTGGTATCCGGGATACTCGGGATCTGAGTGAATGTTCCCCGCAGAGGGAGTGCGAATGCCTTTTGGCTAAGTCGATAATAATAATAATAATAATAATAATAACATGTCTTTATTTGCTCAAAAATCATATTAATACAGAAAAGAAATGATAATAAGGTGTTGGCGACATTCGACTTCCGTCGCTCTTTCATGCAACCAACAATACTATAGTAAAATCGAGCAACTCTAACGCCTGGCGTAAACAAGAGCACGTGCATTGAAATATTTGCCAGGGCCGCACTGAGACACGACCTTTATTTAATTTTAGTTTTGAAATTGTTTACATCAAAATATTTCGGAAAAACATTATTGGCTTAATTAAAATGGTTGAAAACATCGACAAAATTATTTGTGGCAGTGTTTAAATAGCTGAAAACAACAAGATAAAACCGCATAACTACACTTTTGCGATCCAGTACGTCCCTGTTGCCGAGTCGGGTGAAATTTTATAGCCTACCGACCAATCGCGGAACGTCATTGAACACGTGGTTTTATTTACGCCAGGCGTAAGGATTGCTCGATATAGTGCTAGTTAAAATAAGGTTAATGTCAAGTTGTATAATACATTTGTATGATAAACAAAGTTGTCCCAAGAGAAATTCAATAACATTATTCCTTTGATCAATCGTTGCACATAAATATCAATTATCTATCACATAATATTTACCCCTTTTATTGACTATTTATGGCGACAGTAGTTGATCTTCAAATTATCGATTTTATAGAAATGTTTATACCTATTCAGGCAATTATATTAATAAATTGTCTAAACTGCAGGGATGTTTATAAATGGATTATTTAATTTTGTAATAATTATTAAAATGTAAATAGTACGAAACTCCAATAATAAGGTTATGATATCGAATCACAAGAGTATAAAAATAGTCAATAAGAATGGTAAATATTATAGATAATTGATATTTATGTGCAACGATTGACGAATTTCTCGGGGGACAACTTTGTTTTCTATACAAATATACAACATAACATTAACCTTATTTTATCTAGCACTAGTAGGTATTGTTTACATCGTTAGCACTTTGTAATCATGGCAACCTCGCCTTTGGCCTACTGCAAATACACAAAAATTCTACAGAAACAAAGCATTGCGGTAGTAGAAGCAATTTCTATGTTTTTATTTTTCTGAGATTGAAACTAACTAGGTACGCCAATGGCGCCCTACTTCATTATTTGGACCAGGCGCTTCCAATATGCTTATTTCCTATTCATCAGCTTCTCTGGTTCCATGAAATGTCGTTTGCTCACTTTGCGTATCCAGCTGCCGGAATTTCAGGATTGCTATATGCGCGCGCCACACATCGGTCTGCCTACTCATAAATATTGGATTTACGCGATATGCGTGTACGGTGAAACAGTGAACATACCTACCCAATTTGGCTTTAGATACTGGGGGCTTCTCGGGAATTGGAAAAGCCTGCGGCTGGCCAAGACCGACATTTTTCTAATGCCAGGAATTAATGTTGTCGGGGGCATTCTGAATTCGTGGAAATGTTGGTATATTGTCCCCGAGATACAACAATGGTAGGGGGAGTTTCAATCCTGGTACATAATTGCAAGACCGTTACATTTTTTTTGTTCACAATCGTACTGTAATTTTTATACTGCTAGCCAAAGAATGTTCAGAATTAAAGAGAGTAGAAGAGATTTAACTATCCGGAAAAATGTTTCCTTACCTGCTTTTACTAGTTATAGTCGCCAATAGATGTCTCCGCCATTTGTTCGTGAAAAGTGGGTACAATAAATTTAATTAGTTAATAGATCTTCAACTGACATCGAAATATTCTATACAGGGTGATTCACCTAAAACTCCCACCCCCTATATCTCAGCAACGAAATGATATATCTTGGTTTCGTAAAAAGGGGCTGATAGAGCTCGTTGAAGACTTTATTCGTAGGCTCAAAGTGAATTTTTCTATTGCAAATTGTAGATGGCGCTGCGGTCGAAAGAAATTTTTCGTTCGCAGCGACCTTGAAATGTGGTGCATCCGAATTATCCTTCAATTTGAAGCCAATTATATGCTATAAACAGTAAACGAGTAAATAATTTTCTGAGGAGTTCTTACAACTATCCTAATATCTCACGTAGTTGTTTTATCATTTTAAATGTACAGGGTGTCCCAGGGATCAATCCCACCATTAAGTTTTTGAGATACAAAAAAACTTTTCAAACAAATGTGGTAGCTTATTATAAACAGTTTTTTTATGATCCATACTATGAATATACAGGGCATTTCTTAAAAGTGGAGCAAACCAAACATACTTTTTTTAATGGGAACACCCCATAGGTTTTTAGTTGTTGAAATCTATTCGTAATTACGGTTAAAACGGTGTACAACTTTATAACATTATCTTTTACTGTTTTGATTTCAACAACTAAAAACCTGTGGGGTGTTCCAGTTAAAAAAAAGTACCTATGTTTGGTTTGCTCCGCTTTTAAGAAATGCCCTGTATATTCTTACTATGGATCATAAAAAACTGTTTATAATAAGTAACGTTCGTTCGAAAAGTTTTTTTGTATCTCAAAAACTGAAAGAGTTAAGGGTTTTTCACTACAAATTTTCCACGTGCATGTGCGACAACTCGAAAACTATCGATTTTTCAAAATTTGCTTATAGCGCATAATTTGCTTCAAATTGAAGGACAATTCGGATGCACCTCTTTTCAAGGTCGCTGCGAACGAAAAATTTCTTTCGACCGCAGCGCCATCTACAATTTGCAATAGAAAAATTCACTTTGAGCCTACGAATAAAGTCTTCAACGAGCTCTATCAGCCCCTTTTTACGAAACCAAAATATATCATTTCGTTGCTGAGATATAGGGGGTGGGAGTTTTAGGCGAATCACCCTGTAAAATATCTCTTCTAAGCGATCGGGCGTCACAAAAAAGCCGAGAAGAAAGCTAAAAATCCAGTAAATCTTGGTCTTTAACTACAGTTTGAATGCCGATTTGAAGATGCGATAAAAATCCAATAGCCTATAAAAATGATGGCACATCGGCGGGCAGTAAAAGATTAATAGACACGATTTTTGCAACATGCATTTGCATAAATAGGTATCTCAGATATCTGCTTTCAATAGACCCTTCATTTTGATTTATTATTTAGCTGATCGTGATATAGTTACGGTATGTACGGGGTCATTCAAACTCGGCATCCTTCGCCAATTATGGACAAACCAAATATAGATTAGATCGCAACTAAATTAAAAAAAATTCTTGTTTTTTTAATTCGTTTACAATTTACAGGCAACGACAGGGCCGTATCTAGCCAACATTTGGGGGGGGGGGGGGGGGTTCAGGATCGGCTCAAGCTTTTGTGGGGCTGGGTGCCGGATGAAAGTGCGGGGCCCCGGCAAGGAATTATTTAATCCATTAAGGCGCTACGATACCCCCCATTTTCAAGGGTTTCGTAGTTTACATCTCCTACTTGCATTTCTTAATATTTTCACTTGATTTTTTTTTGTGGCTTAGATAAAACTACGAAGAATCGTCGTTGTGTATCACGAACTGTGCAGGACTAATGCGACACTGTGAAAAAAAAAATGCCAAACATACCCGAAATTCGACTATATTCGGTTAAGAATTTCGAGTATTTCCACCGCTCAAAAATAATTCGAAGGACACAACGACGATTGAGGCATTCTATAACATTATTTTAAGACTACTTTCAAGTCGATACGTTTGTTCGTTTGGCTATGATTTGAAAACTACGAACCCATTGCCCGGCAATAAAATGATCCGTGAATTGGCCATTCGAGCAGGAATTAGACGTACGGAGATAGGCGGGCGGGCGGGCGTTCGCTGGAACTCGTGGTTCCCCTACTTCCCCCTACTTCGGCGTACCTCACCGGGCTCGGAAACCACGTCAGGAGAACTTTCAATCGATATCAGATGGTTCATTTTTCATTTTATTAGTCTCAGTCTCCCTTATTTGTGTTTCGCTTGTTTTGAATGTTAGTATGTTAGCAAATATTTATATTTCCGAGTACCCGAAGAAAATATTTTCTACCGCGACATTATGTATGTCGACTGGCATATAATAATACTCATTATTATTATTCCTCCAGGAATTATAAATAAATAATTATTAATCCATTGCGCCACAAATAAATTTTAGAAAATAAATAATTATTATTCACAAAGTACCTACTTTTTGCTTTTGTGTAAAATGGTTTAATCCCTAGGGCATAAAATGGCCTGGTCGTGCAAAAAGAGTAAATTTAAATTCTAGACCAAATTGTGCGCTTGATTTTTACTTTAAAAATGTGATAGGTACAAGTAATAATTTTGCCAAATAAATGGGTCATGTGAAGCATTTTTTGAAAACGAATTCCTATGTAAATCGCTGCATGATAAAAGCTAATTTATATACTTTCCAGAGGGAACGATAATAATTCTGACATCCAGTCAGTTTTAGAAACTTCTTCGTTAGAAGATTGTTCGAAAGTCATTGGAGTTGAAAATCAGGCAAAATAAAAACAGTACATTTTATTGTTCCAGTCTGTCGAATTTATGACATTTTAATACATTTTCTAGGATGTTCGATAATTCAGATTTGTCAGAATAAGGGGCAGTCAGGGCAAGAATACCTATAATGTTTGATAATGATGTCACAACAGTCACATGTAGTGAAACCAATAGGAGTAATTTGTGGGCTTGAGTGCTTTTATTCCCGTAGGTACCTAATATGGTTTCCAGAATTTGAGAGAGGGGTACCTACATATTTTGCATTTTGCACACTTATTCGGATTTAGGTATAAGTAGTACTGCAGGTGCATAGGGTTTGGGAAACAAACTTTCTGGGAAAAACGGGGCTTTGAATGGAACATTTACAAGGGATTAGAAATTAATAGCTCCTATTATCTCACAACTATTACTTTATTTAAAAAGGGAGACCAGTTTCGTAACTCTATAAATTAGTCCTTGAGGATGTAATTTTATAGATTAACGAAACCGTTGTGATATAATATGGCCTATTCACTCTAATCCCTCTAAAGTGAACTCTTACAGTGTAGAAAGTTTTTAGTTAGATTTATTTATTATTACACAAATGTAAATATGGAATACCTACTAGTTATATAAAACATTTTGAAGAAGTAGACTTTAGACGCACTTTTTTAGTCGTAGCAACACTATTATGCAGAACAATTATCCAATCAAACATTAATAGATGTTCAACTGACCCTAATGTGGTTCAAGAAGAATTCGGTAATCGAATCGTTAATTTAGATTTTATAATTGAGCAATTACAGAAGTTTTTTTTATACACGAACCCTTCATAACATGCACCTTTGCTGATATGAAAAATAATAGTAAAATTGCTTCGACGCCAAAAAGCTATGCAGTGTGTTGCCAACGAAAAGTGAACGCCCTGAAAAATATCATTTTTGCAATAAAGCAAACAGGCCACCGCCGTTTTTTAAATATATATTCGCGCTTCTTCGTCGGCATCGGCGAGACTCGTGTGACCCCGGCGGCCGTCGGCGGCGGCCGGCACGAGTTATTATTTCATATTATCTACACGTCTACACAGGAAAAAAAGACTGTTGTGATTTTAGTGAGTTCGTGTATATAGTCACTTTTCCATTACCTACTTTAAATATACAAGCAAATCCATGTGGTCCCAACAATATAATATATACTTTTGACGTAATTGCAGATGAACCAATAAGTTTAAAATAGTTTGAATTTCCGTTAAGAAGACGTATTGTCACTTCGATACTAAAATTGGCATACTACAATGAAAGCATAACCTCGGTTTTAATATATCTTATGTTTTATTTAAACAATTAAATTTATTTTATTTGAATAATAATAATTCTCACCCTCAGACTACTCCAAACTATATAAGAGTATCCCAGAAGCAACTGAAAAAACATTATAATTCATTGGATGAACAAAATAACTTAATTGCAACTTTTATATTCATCAATGTAAGTAATCATAGTCCAAGCAAATTGTCATTTTTTTATAGAGATAGAAAAAAAAAGATTCTTAACAGGTAGATATTTTCAGGGTTGCAGCTCATGCCTGTAGAAAAGAGATTAAATTTCATTGTTCGTAAGTAATGGCATCCCAAATAGAAAAAATAACCATCACTGGGGCAATGAAAATCCGTATTAAGTTCACCCCATAGAGAACCAAGGGCATTTTGGTGTTGATGTTTGCTGCGGAATAATTAATGAAACGTTGATTGGTCCGCATTTTTTGAAGCAATTCTTACAAGTGAAATATGTATATTTAAATTTTTTAATAGAAGTATTACCAAATTTGTTTGATTTTAGAAATATATGGATTGACACACATAGTACTATAACGAGGTCTATAAAACACTTAGACAAGGAAAGAGAGGGGACGCCTAACAGCGCTCGCGGCCCTGTTACCAACTGCCACATCGCACGACAGGCCAGTGGCGTGGCATGAAACGCGTTCTTAGTCAATATCACAACAATGTTAAAAATGAAAAGGTAGTTAATTTTGACTTATATGTAATTTGAAAGATTGGTATTTATTTGCAGATAATTTCCGAAATATAATGCTAGTGTCAAGTGCTGCAATATATTTATTTGCGGCGATTTCGAATCAATCAAAATAAAAAAAAAATAATGCGCGCCCATGGAAACCAGCCCATATTTTATGAAACTATCCTAATCAATTAAGAAATTTTCAATAAAAACGATGTTAAAAAATAATTATATTGGTCCTATTTACAAACAAAACAATGCACTTAATCATACTAAAAGGTAGAAGGAATTTGAAGAAGTTATATTGAGAAAAAATAAAGTTTTAGGGCTTCTTTCAAAGGTAGCTTGTTAAATATTTACCTGTGAAACGCAATCCCGGGCTCTTACTTTTTACTTCTGCTTTTGCAACCAATCGCTGAACAATTTACCATCGTAAGAGCATATTTTCTCCTTAATCACTGTTACTTGTAATTCACAAATTCACGTAATTAACTCACAACGTACTCGCTTTGTCTGCCACATATAAAATGGCCGTCGTTCATAACGACGTAACAAAATCTACACACGCCAGGGTAGGCAACCGCGTGTCCCCTCTCTTTCCTTGTCTAAGATAAAACACCTTCAAGGAATGTCAATCAGAAACATGTTAAAAAAATGCAACGCAACATTTTAAAGAACGGAAGCAATTTTTTTCGCTTTTTGTTTGTCCATAATAATTAGCCTCGGACGCCGAGTTTGAATTACTCTGTACAAGTAGCCGCACTCTATGACTAATAAATCGATGCCTGTAAAAACTCTCGAGCAAATCATAAACGGCTTTCTTATTTATAGTACCGCTGTAAATTCCCCTAGATTTATCGTCCCCGATTTAGGTTATGTTATTAAGATACTGGCCGACGCAAGTGGATTCGTAAACGGCTTCAGTTTGCGACAGGAGATCCCTCTAGCGCAAATTTATTTTTAGTTATGAATGGGCACACTCAAAAGCTGGTTTACACTTGCTGAAATAAAGCACACATTTTTGGCAACGCGCATTGGCTAGTATTTAGTAGTTTTTGAAGCAGAAGTTTACTACGGGATAGGATCATAACTTTTATTTGGCGACAGGAAATTAGGACGCTTTAGGTTTAAGTATACATAGGGTTCTAATGTACCGAAGTTAGTAACCATTTATACAGGCCGTTGTCTAACAATAAATAAAAAAGTAGGCACATACAATGCCACCTCTAGCTCTTTTATTCTCGATATAAAAGTTTTTGCATGTTCTAAACTGAAAATTAGATAAGAATGCAAAGTGCTGTATCTCGGAAACTATTCGTCGTAGAGACTTGCGGTAAAATTTTTTTAGAATAAAGTGGACAAGAGAAAAACCTAGAAATTATTTTCAGATTTCCAAGATAGTCACCAGGGGACGTAAACGCCATCTTAAACTTTTAAAGTGATTTTTCACTGAAATCCACCTATAGTAATGTTACCAAAATAATATATGCTTTTTAAAGGTAAGCTTTATTCGAGTAATTTTTGTTAAACACTTTTTGACATGTCTATTAAAATAAAGTGGTGGGGAGTGATTCAATGTTTTTTTAAATAAACAGCTGTAACTCCTAAATGACTAAACGGATTTTAACAAACTTGGTCTCGTTGGAAAAAGCATTTATTGGTCCATCAAACCCGTCTTACGCGTGATATGTCTAAGTCTCAGTGATGCTGCTAGAGCGCGTTTTTTGATATAATAACAGAAAAGTGCAAAATTCTCGAAAAAATTAAATGCAATAATATTACTTTTTTTTTATAAAAATGTAGTGAAATGGTACCTAAATAGGCTAGTAAAAACCGTATCTCGATATCCTATTCCTAGCTGAAAATATCAAAGAAAGAAAATTTAGTTTTATCATAAAATTGTAAAAAGACGCTGTTACACCGGTATTTATTCTTATTTGTCTTTTTTTTAAGATTTAATGATAAACTTTCATAATTTTATCATTTTTTAAATATAAAAGTATAGGTACTAGTTAAAAAAATTAAAAAAAAAACGTATAGGGGCATAATAATCAATGCATTTAATATGCAAGTGCAAGGTAGGCAAAATACGAAAACTAGGCCATGGAGGAAAAACAAATGCCTAAAATCAACTTGTCAACAAATATTAAAATCCTATTCCTAACTGAAAAAAATGTTTTTTTTTAATAAAACTAATGCTTCCCTAAATGCACGAACTGTCTTCTATCACAGTCAATGCATTGTTGACAGGTTTATTTTAGGCATTTGTTTTTCCTCCATGGCCTACTCTTCGTATTTTGCCTACCTTGCACTTGCATATTAAATGCATTGATTATTATGCCCCTACACGTTTTTTTTTTAATTTTTTGAACTAGGTATACTTTTATAATTAAAAAATTATGAAAGTTTATCATTAAATCTTAAAAAAAGACAAATAAGAATAAATACCGATATAACAGCGTCTTTTTAAAATTTTATGATAAAACTAAATTTTTTTCGTTGATATTTTCAGCTAGGAATGGGATATCGAGATACGGTTTTCACTACCCTATTTAGGTATCATTTCACTACATTTTTATAAAAAAGTAATATTATTGCATTTAATTTTTTCGAGAATTTTGCAATTTTAGACATATCACGGGTAAGATGGGTTTGATGGACCAATAAATGCTTTTTCCAACGAGACCAAGTTTGTTAAAATCCGTTCAGTCATTTAGGAGTTACAGCACTTTATTTTAATAGATATGTCAAAAAGTGTTGAACAAAAATTACTCGAATAAAGCTTACCTTTAAAAAGCATATATTATTTTGGTAACATTACAAGGTGGATTTCAGTGAAAAATCACTTTAAAAGTTTAAGATGGCGGTTACGCCCCCTGGTGACTATCTTGGAAATCTGAAAATAATTTCCAGGTTTTTCTCTTGGCCACTTTATTCTAAAAAATTTTTACCGCAAGTCTCTACGACGAATAGTTTCCGAGATACAGCACTTTGCATTCTTATCTGACTACCCTGTACAGGGGTAATATTTAAAGATAGCCCACCCCTTAATTAAATGATAATCTCGAAAGTTGTAGGACCTTTTCTTGTGATAACAATGCATTTATTAGAAAAACAATGATTGCAAGTCACATTGAGAACAAAAGTTTTAATATTATTATTATATGATTACATTACGTTTTTATGAGAGATGCTGTATAATAATACCCCCATTTTGTTCAACGCACAAGGCGTACCTTTTCAACAAACTAAGTCAGTTCGCCACTTTCATTTATTAAACGTATTTCTCGGGATATTTTTTCTTTTAATTCATCAACATTGTAGTTTCTTTCTCGGTATACTCGATCCTTCAATGTTCCCCATAAAAAGAAGTCTAAAGGAGTAAGGTCTGGACTTCGCTCGGGCCATAAGATCGTACCGTTTTGCCCAATCCATTCTGGATAATTATCATCCAAGAAATTTTTGACGGCAATGGTTTTACGTTCAGAAGCACCATCTTGCCGCCAAATTGTATTTGGAACATTTAAATTACGAATTAAATGAGGCACGGTCAAAAAAATACTGGTCCGACAATGGTTTCTTGCACTATGCCACACTATACATTAACTGAAGTTCGGCCCTGCCTTTGAACTGGATAGAACTTTTTGGGATTTTCGGAAGCCCAATAGTGTGTATTGTGCCCATTAAAAATGCCACTGGTGATAAAACTGGCCTCATCAGTCCATAAAATACTTTCTGTAATAAAATAATAACTGAGTCAATGGCGCACTCAGAAAAATATCTTAGGGATTAACAAAATAAAAATCTTGGAAATTGAATTAGTGTGGTCTAAAATTTTTAAAGTTAAACAGTTTAATAAAGCAAAAAATAACCTAATGAACATCTAAAAAATAAATCACAAATCACACAAATCCATATAAAAACAACAACGATAATGAATGAATAAATAAGTTTATGTAGAGTGCCTAAAATGAATTAAACAAAGTTTTATACGAACCTAAAAAACTTCATCTTCACTGGGTCTGTTTAAAATTGTTTGACAGTATTCCAGCCTTTTATTGCTATCATTTCCATAGATAATTTGGACTGGCCTGGATGCGTATGGTCCAAATTTCGGGAGCAATCTTTGATAGAATGTCCTGATTTTCTTCGAAATATAAACGGACGTTTTCCTGCACATTTTCATTTAGTTTCGGGGCATATTGTTTCTTCTCGGAGTAGTTAGTAAACTCATAGACATCTAAATTTGTTATTGAAATACCTAACGTAAGATTGTTTAGGGACGTGCCTTTCGGGATACCTATGTGTATAAACAAGGATAGCACTCAATAATATCACTTTTTCTTGGAGAGTATAGTTATAGTAAACCATTTTTAATTACTTTTACTCACTTTTTACATTTTTAATTACTTCTGCTCATTTTTAATTACTTCTACTCACTTTTTACTGAATAAGGTACGCAATAAACCCAAATTAAATTGTAGGAAACAATAGCGAAACAAGTTATGCCGTTCATGGCAATCTTGATTTTTAAAAAAAATCGCAAATATGGCATATACAGTGTGTCCCCGGATAGGTGTAACTATACTTGTAAACTTTTTTATTTTTCATTTTTCGGCAAAAAGTCATTCTTTATAAAAAGTTTTGCTTATTTTGGAACTGGGAAATCCAATACCAGATTTTTGAAAAGTTATACAGGGCGTCCGAAAAGTTCAAAATACTAAAATCGTGTCAAGAGTAAAGTGCTCTTTTTTCAAAGCTAGCAGAAAATGTTATTCGAGAAAGTGGTTTCTAATAAAACAAAGAGCCCAAATCTCAGATATTAATAGATTCTAATAAAATTCACGAAATAGTCGATTTTTTAAAATTTGGTTCAAGATATTAAGAGCAATAATGTGTTATTACGGTTTGGAGGCATTGGAAAACAAGTAAACATGTAAGCCCTGAGCCCTGAAGTGTTTGAGGCGTACCATAGACAGGTTCATCCGATCTGGGTCTGTTTACAAAAAAGAAACGTCAAAAAGTTAAAAATATAATATTTCTTGAAGTTTATTAGAATCTATTAATATCGGAGATTTGGACCTTTTGTTGTATTAGGAACCACTTTCTCAAATAACATTTCTCGCTAACTTTGAAAAAAAATAGCACTTTATTCTTGACACGATTTTAGTATTTTGAACTTTTCGGACGCCCTGTATAACTTTTCAAAAATCTGGTATTGGATTTCCCAGTTCCAAAATAAGCAAAACTTTTTATAAAGAATGACTTTTTGCCGAAAAATGAAAAATAAAAAAGTTTACAAGTATAGTTACACCTATCCGGGGACACACTGTATAGTACATATATGTCATTGGACTCACAATTTCATGTAGGTTTGAAATATCCAATAATATACAGGGTGATCCATTAAAAAATATATGTTTTTTATATTTTATGTTTTTCTGATAAGTGCATTGATATCTCAAGAAAATTTCCTACAACTTTCGTGTTTATAATTTTTTTTATAGGTCCAAAATTTAAAAAATTAAGGGGTGGGTAATCTTTAAATAATACTCGGTTCGAAAATATGAAAGTGGCTCGAGAGAAAAGTATCCCATTTTCGGAATAATGAAAATATTTGAGAAAAAATTCCCTCTTCCATAAAAAATCCAAGTTCTACTTATGCACGTCACTGGAAATAGGGGATGTGCTGACTGAAGCTGCAAATGTGCTGTTGGCTCCTGCCTGGACTTCATTTGTTGCTTCCCAAATCATGCCTATCTTTTGATTTGGTTAATGTTACACCGTACTGATGATTGCCAAATAGCATGAAACACGTGTACCTATATGCGGTTACTAGTTTTTTCTTTTTGCTAACTTTTAAATAATAATAATACTAAATAAAAAACCTTTTTAAAAGCGAGCTTTTATTTAAGCCATGTACTAGAAGGAAGAAAATAAGTTTAGGTTTTCGTTAAGATAATTCCACGCCTAATTGCGACAAGTTTTTGTAAATCAAAAAGCTTGTGGCGCCTACCAATTAATTTTATTGGATAGTGATTGGTTGATAAGCAAGTATCTACTTGCCGCAAGTAGGTACCAATCACCTACTAATCACTGGTAGTCAGAAATTATATCGTTTCATTGGTTTATATTGACCGGCGCGGCGTTAAACTCTCATAAAAATATGCCTAATACGATTTGTCAAATTTTACCCAAAACATGTGTCGTAGTAGGCCTTGGTTTTTTAAAATAAAATGTGTCTTTTTGGAGTGGGTCACACTGTATATTTGTTCCTCTATTTCAAAAACGTTGCGCTTTGAGGGTCTATGTTTGAAGGACATTCTTTGAAATAGTATAGTGAACCTATACTGCGTTATAAAGCCAATGGTTAGAGATACCGTTATGGTATTCTGACTGGGGCAAACAGGCCAATTTATGGCACACGTCCCTGGGTCAACGGGTATTTTCATTTTATTGCCGGGCGAGTGCTACCACCGCTGTAAATAGCTTTTCCTCGACGAACCCAACATTTCCGCAATCGTTTACCGCGCTTTGGCAGATTCAAAAAGCTTTCTCGTTTAAAATCTGTGGACGAATCGCGACTCGTTTAAAAATTGCCCATTTTCCTTTGATTGAAAATAACACGGTTATGTCATCAATGATTGTTTTTGCTTTGTCACGATAACTTTTATATTTGCGTCCAGTTCGGTGCTGTTTGGTTTAAAACTCGACAGAATTGCTTTTATTATTCGCCCAGTCGTTGTAATAAAATTATTTGGAATGGTATGTGAAGTACTTACAATAATGTTTTTTCACCGCAGTGACTAAAGTGATCACTTTATTCCCTCTTTTGCGGCATTTACTCCCTTGGGACAAATATATATTTTTTTAATCCCAAGGGAGTAGAAAAATAACCCTTCGGGATTAAAAGTATCAAAAACAATAGAAACTATGACCAACTATGTAAGGTATTTCTAAAGTCACTTGAAACAGCATAAAAAACTCTAATTGGCGTCATAAAAAGAATATAGGACATAAGCGTCACGCAGTTTTCAAAAATATACATATTCTACAAGCAACATAATATTTAACTTTAAGGTTTTTTAACAACGTAAAGGTTAATTCACCATATAATATTGTCAAAAGGTCTCTAAAAAGCCATATCGATTATAACTATTTACGCAAGTATATCCTAAGATCTGTGAAATTATGGCACGCCTATCCACCGCATTTCCCTGCACAAGTGGCCAGCCGTCGACCAGTGTAACCCATGGAAGTATTGGTGATATTATATTAGGCGAGCATGCAGTCACTTGCTTTTACTACAATGTCTATATTTTCTGCCTCCTTCATATCTTTTCACTACTAATACCAGGTTCGGTTTAATATGGTTAAAAAAATTTTTTGTCTCGTATTTTATTGCCGAGGCGCCTGTTCTCGAGCTACCCTGGTAAAATATAAATGAACTCGCTTGGAACACAGTGATATAAGAAGCGCGAGCTATTTCATAGCAAAAATACCAGACTTATCAGCAGACATCAAGCGTATAAAATTCAAAGGTTTTTATGAGGCCGATGTCGACCTAGTCAAGGAGGCAGCCAATAAGAAAGCGAGCGTAGCGATTTGATTGGTCGGCGTTTCGGAGATCCACGAAGCAGGTGTCGACGAAGGCCAGTTAGGCCAGTATAACCAGTGCCGTGCACGGAAATAAGGATTGCGCTTTATTTTACGGATTTTGGTTTTGTGTATAGATTTTTGTGTGGTGTTGTTTTGTGTGAAACAAAATGATTGGTTTGCTTTGGTTTGAATTATTTCAAAGTTTATTTTATTATTTTTTAGAGCATTTAAATAATTTTTTATTTAATGACAATAAGGATGTAAGATTAGCGAGTGTAAATGTAATAATTACAAGAAAAGGTGATAATGGGCAAATACCCAAAGTTAACAAAAAGAAAAAACTAGTAACCGCATACACGTGTTTCATGCTATTTGGCAATCATCAGTACGGTGTAACATTAACCAAATCAAAAGATAGGCATGATTTGGGAAGCAACAAATGAAGTCCAGGCAGGAGCCAACAGCACATTTGCAGCTTCAGTCAGCACATCCCCTATTTTGGGGCTTGTACTAACATCGCCACGGAGGCTGCTAAAGCGACCTGCGTGGAAATCTTCATAATCCAAGATACAATGAAAATAAGGATGTAAGATTAGCGAGTGTAAAAAATGTAATAATTACAAGAAAAGGTGATAATGGGCAAACACTCAAAGTTAACAAAAAGAAAAAACTAGTAACCGCATACACGTGTTTCATGCTATTTGGCAATCATCAGTACGGTGTAACATTAATCAAATCAAAAGATAGGCATGATTTGGGAAGCAACAAATGAAGTCCAGGCAGGAGCCAACAGCACATTTGCAGCTTCAGTCAGCACATCCCCTATTTTGGGGCTTGTACTAACATCGCCACGGAGGCTGCTAAAGCGACCTGCGTGGAAATCTTCATAACCCAAGATACGATGACAATAAGAATGTAAGATTAGCGAGTGTAAAAAATGTAATAATTACAAGAAAAGGTGATAATGGGCAAACACTCAAAGTTAACAAAAAGAAAAAACTAGTAACCGCATACACGTGTTTCATGCTATTTGGCAATCATCAGTACGGTGTAACATTAATCAAATCAAAAGATAGGCATGATTTGGGAAGCAACAAATGAAGTCCAGGCAGGAGCCAACAGCACATTTGCAGCTTCAGTCAGCACATCCCCTATTTTGAGGCTTGTACTAACATCGCCACGGAGGCTGCTAAAGCGACCTGCGTGGAAATCTTCATAACCCAAGATACAATGAAAATAAGGATGTAAGATTAGCGAGTGTAAATGTAATAATTACAAGAAAAGGTGATAATGGGCAAACACTGAAAGTTAACAAAAAGAAAAAAACTAGTAACCGCATACACGTGTTTCATGCTAGTTGGCAATCATCAGTACGGTGTAACATTAATCAAATCAAAAGATAGGCATCATTTGGGAAGCAACAAATGAAGTCCAGGCAGGAGCCAACAGCACATTTGCAGCTTCAGTCAGCACATCCTCTATTTAGAAATTTGACAGACAATTTAACTGAGGCATATAAAATTGTAATGTTACATCACCATCATCTGTTTCCTCTTTTTTTTTTCTCAATGGGAGGGGTCTGAACCCCCAAACCCCCCCTTATCCACGGCCTTGGTACATAATACATATACTATTAATTCGGTTTGGGAGACTCGGAAAGCCACTTATTTGCATTTCATCAATCTCATTTTTTGTTACTTGATTTATACTACGTCTAAAATAATCGCTAAAAGTTTTTGTGAGGTATTTCTCAGAATAATGACCCTCCCACATGAAAAACGTCTGAAACTTAGGAGTGGTCAGCAGTGCTAGTTAAAAATGACGACAGCGATAATTTGGGCGATTACCCGCTGCTAGCAAAAACCAGTAATAATGAGTCGCTTCTAGGAAGCAATTAAAATTGGCAACTTTACGATCGTTCTCGCGTTTGGGAAACCCTGAAGAGGCGAGGAATACTAAGAATTTTTCTTTGGAAACCCTCCTATTTTCTCGTTTGAAACATTTTCTTGTAACTTCATTTACGTCAGTCCTATTTGTCAAACATTAAAGCGATAAGAACCGGTTGAAGTCGATTACAGTGATCTACGTTCTCCCGGCAAACTTCTCCAAATACTTCAAGAGAAAAACACCAGAAAGTTCGGGAAGTGCTGGTGTTAAAACTTAAATACTCTCGACGCGATAACTGACTATACTATAGGGTGCGGCAAAATATACCCAGCCATGGAATATTGTTTTAATTTTGCTATTTTTTTGACAGCTGTCAAAAGTAAATTTTTATATCAAAGTAGAAAGACACAGAATTTTGTTATGGAACGTTACTCGCCTCAAGAACGCGCAGAAATTGTTAAATCTTATTTCCAAAACTTTTCTTCGATAATTTTAACTCAAGGCGCTTTTAGGAGAGCGTATCCCGGTCGAAGAGCTCCACACGGAGAAACAGTTCGTCGTTTAGCAAACGCGTTTCTACAGAATGGCACAGTAAGTGATGTAAAGCATACTGGAAGACCTCGTTCTGGTCGTTCAAACGAAAATATTGAGCTTGTTCGGGCTGACCTTCAGGCAGAACCAACAACTTCCACAAGAAGACGTGCGCGGCGCAATTAGGGTTGTCTGAGCGGACTTTAAGAAGAATTTTGCACTTAGACTTGTATATGTATCCATACAAAATTCAAACTGCGTTCAAACTACGGCCGAACTGTGTGGAGCTCTTCGACCGGGATACGCTCTCCTAAAAGCGCGTTGAGTTAGAATTATCGAAGAAAAGTTTTGGAAATAAAATTTAACAATTTCTGCGCGTTCTTGAGGCGAGTAACGTTCCATAACAAAATTCTGTGTCTTTCTACTTTGATATAAAAATTTACTTTTGACAGCTGTCAAAAGAATAGCAAAATTAAAACAATATTCCATGGCTGGGTATATTTTGCCGCACCCGATATATCCAAGTTACACAGGCAGCGAATCAAAATATTGGCCACCACCAGTGTTTAGGCGGCGAGTGGAATGCAGGGCCGGCTCTTCCCTCAGTCGAGTTTCCTGCAAAGGTAGGATCGCGCACAGACTTGTTGCAGAACCTCATATACAGGGTGGCCCACCACGAACTGCATCGATCTATATATGGAAAACTAAAAGTAGGAAAATTCTGAAAATTCGGCACCTCACCAATGCCGATGGGCGCTGCTCAACTAAAATATTTTGGTGAATCTGGCACTTCCGGTTATACCGGAAGTCGATATCAACTTTCTTATCTCAAATGGAACACCCTGTATATTATTGCATTTTTGGATTCTAGGCATCATTTTGGAACAAAAACATGCAACATGTCGTATGTCTAAACCCAACCGTTTTTGAGATATTTGCATTTTTCCGAAAAAAATTACAGGTACAGACCTAAAGTCAATTAGCAATTTATAAGAGGAAAGCTCGAAATTTCAAAACGAATTTTTGGCATCGTGTAACAGAAGCCCTGACCTAGTGATCTCTGCTGAGAAATAAATCCGTTCTTATACAGGGTGTTCACAAAATATGAATAAAAATTACATTCAAAATGTGCTTAAATCTCGAAATTTTCAAATGGAAACCCCAATTTTTTTAATGCGATCTTATTCACCACAAAAAATGATGCCAACTTTGTGTAAGGTTACCTATACCTAAATGCAGTAATTTTCGATTAATTTACGAAAAACCCACTTTTCGCCCATAAAATACGGGGTTTGCTTAACGCTTGGAAAATCATATTAGCCCTGGACGTTGAAAAGACAATCGCGGCTGAGGAAATGTAACTTGGTTTATAAATTATTGTCAACAATAATGCAAGCGCGCTTAAATTACACAAACGAAGATTATGTATTCTCCGCAGATATTAAACAAATTTAAATAATCTTCGTTTGTGTAATTTGAGCGCGCCGGCATTATTGTTGACAATAATTTATAAACCAAGTTACATTTCCTCAGCCGCGATTGTCTTTTCAACGTCCACGGCTAATATGATTTTCCAAGCGTTAAGCAAACCCCGCATTTTATGGGCGAAAAGTGGTTTTTTCGTAAATTAATCGAAAATTACTGCATTTAGGTATGGGAAACCTTACACAGAGTTGTCATCATTTTTAGTGGTGAATAAGATCGCATTAAAAAAAATGGGGGTTTCCATTTGAAAATTTCGAGATTTAAGCACATTTTGAATGTAATTTTTATTCATATTTTGTGAACACCCTGTATAAGAACGGATTTATTTCTCAGCAGAGATCACTAGGTCAGGGCTTCTGTTACACGATGCCAAAAATTCGTTTTGAAATTTCGCGGTTTCCTCGTATAAATTGCTAATTGACTTTAGGTCTGTACCTGTAATTTTTTTCGGAAAAATGCAAATATCTCAAAAACGGTTGGATTTAGACATACGACATGTTGCATGTTTTTGTTCCAAAATGATGCCTAGAATCCAAAAATGTAATAATATACAGGGTGTTCCATTTGAGATAAGAAAGTTGATATCGACTTCCGGTATAACCGGAAGTGCCAAATTCACCAATATATTTTAGTTGAGCAGCGCCCATTCGCGTTGGTAAGGTGCCAAATTTTCAGAATTTTCCTACTTTTAGTTTTCCATATATAGATCGATGCAGTTCATGGTGGGCCACCCTGTATTAGTCCGACTCTGGTAATCGATCGCAATGCGGTCATGTGACTTTGTTTATATCTACTGCCTCTGTAACTTGGATAGACTATAGCTATATCACAGCGACCTTGTCAACACCAATTATAATGCGCATTCTAGAACGAATTAAAAGTGAAAAATTGATGACCTAGATCTTTGAGGGCGCTGCATGATATCTCCGCTTTGCCCAGAGAATGCAACTGTCAGCATTTCATCTGGAATAGCTATTTCTCGGCGTCGTTTATAGCATTTCCGCAATCGTTTACCACGTATTGGAGGCCCAAAAAGGCTTTGCCATTTATAATCTAGGAAACGGATGTTGGCTCCTAGCCAAGTTTATAATTTTGTCTTTGAAGGAAACCATCGCTCTTTAAGCAGTTCGGCAGTCATTCTTTCACAGTTACATCATTTTAAGGTGCAATTTGTATCTCCTATTGCACTTTCTCTCACAAACAAAACTTGTGTAATAGCTAAGCCACTTTGTGATACGTGACGTAACAAACATAAAACCAAGTAATAACTCGACTCGAACCACAGTCTATTGTTGGGAAACTTCTCCAGACACTTTATCCGTTTTTAATGAACTCAATGGGCAAACAATTTAGTGCATTCCAGCTAGAAAAACATCAAAAGTTTGGCGTTATCTGAATTGTCAGCGGTCCATTTGAGATAAGAAAGTTGATATCGACTTCCGGTATAACCGGAAGTGCCAAATTCACCAATATATTTTAGTTGAGCAGCGCCCATTCGCGTTGGTAAGGTGCCAAATTTTCAGAATTTTCCTACTTTTAGTTTTCCATATATAGATCGATGCAGTTCATGGTGGGCCACCCTGTATTAGTCCGACTCTGGTAATCGATCGCAATGCGGTCATGTGACTTTGTTTATATCTACTGCCTCTGTAACTTGGATAGACTATAGCTATATCACAGCGACCTTGTCAACACCAATTATAATGCGCATTCTAGAACGAATTAAAAGTGAAAAATTGATGACCTAGATCTTTGAGGGCGCTGCATGATATCTCCGCTTTGCCCAGAGAATGCAACTGTCAGCATTTCATCTGGAATAGCTATTTCTCGGCGTCGTTTATAGCATTTCCGCAATCGTTTACCACGTATTGGAGGCCCAAAAAGGCTTTGCCATTTATAATCTAGGAAACGGATGTTGGCTCATAGCCAAGTTTATAATTTTGTCTTTGAAGGAAACCATCGCTCTTTAAGCAGTTCGGCAGTCATTCTTTCACAGTTACATCATTTTAAGGTGCAATTTGTATCTCCTATTGCACTTTCTCTCACAAACAAAACTTGTGTAATAGCTAAGCCACTTTGTGATACGTGACGTAACAAACATAAAACCAAGTAATAACTCGACTCGAACCACAGTCTATTGTTGGGAAACTTCTCCAGACACTTTATCCGTTTTTAATGAACTCAATGGGCAAACAATTTAGTGCATTCCAGCTAGAAAAACATCAAAAGTTTGGCGTTATCTGAATTGTCAGCGGTCTCGGTTAAAAATTACCCTGGAAAGTTAGTCGCCATAATCCAGGTCCAAACTCTTGAGTAACAAACGAGGAAAAGAAGTCAGGTCATATAACTTTTCAGGAAGAAATTAGTTACGTATTCTACAAGGGTGTTAAATAAGTGATTTTTTTGTTTTCTAAAACCATTTCAAATAATAATAATAATGATAATAATTCTCACATAAAATCTAGTCTTCCGTGAAAAAAAAAACAATTTAAATGTTTATACAGTGTGTCTACAGATGAACTTAATTTATACTTCTCCAAAAATATATATTCAGTTTTTCGAAAAAAAAAAGTCGTTCTTAATAAATCAATGCTTTATTTTGAAATATAATTTTTGGGATTACCTTTTCCTCGAAAAAAGATGAAAAATGACCCACTTAAACGTGGTCATGTGACTTTCGTTATCTGTCAAAAATGACATTTAAAAAATATATTGCCAAAAATTGGTCATTTGTTAAAATATCAAAAAGTTTTGCTTGAAAGATTTATTTTTAAATTCTAGAACTGTAAAACGTAATGTAACTGATATAATACGTCTGAGTGTCGGACAGTGTAATAATACATTTTAGTTGCTTCATATAGAAACTATACAGTATGTCCACAGAAAAGTTGGTGAATAGGAAAAACTTTCCCATTTTTCACTTTATCGAAGAAAGTTATTCTTGATAAAAAGTTTTGCTGGTTCTTAAAGTAAGATTGGGATAGAGAAATTTTACATTTCTTGTACGGGGTGTTCAAAAAATTGAAAAAACTTTAAGTGGTAAAAGAGTAAAGTGCACTTATTTGTGAAGATGTGAAAATAAGATACTAGGAAAAGTTGTTCAAAAGTAAAAGGCAGTCTCTAATACCAATTTTCGAAACAATCGGCCTACTTTTGTTTATTTGTAGTCATTAAATTTATTTTATACAAATTAAGTTATTCCAAGTTAACAATTCAATCTTGTTCTAGTAGGCGTTGATAGTGAAAAGTTGATTTGACAATTCGCTGTTAAAATTTATTAGCCATACCAATTGTCAGGTTAAAATGCTTACTTTACAGCAAAAAATCTACTTAGTACAGTGTTATGGGCAAGGCGAAAAATGTTATCGAAGTTATTCAGGAATTTAATGAAAAATTCCCGAACGTGTATGTTAATAAGATACAATGAAGACGATGCAAGCGCTTTGTTGGTATTACACTCGGTAGAGGAACACCCCAAATTGTCATTAAAAAGAAGAGCTGAAAATCTCCAATTTGTTAAAAAGTCGCAGATTCAGAAGATATTAAAACACGATAAGGTACATCCATACAAGCTAGTTTTTAATCATTTTTTGGAAGTTGGTGATGAAGAAACATGTTTGGATTTTTGTTTGTGGGTTGGCAGTATGGAAAGAAGATTTCATAAAAAATCATGTTTTCTGATGAATCAACTTTTTCAACCAATGGTGTTGTGGCTTCGCAACATGCACGATATTGGAGTGATTCTAATCCGCATTTTCGGATACCACGGAGGCGTCAGTACTTTACTAAAGTAAATGTGTGGTGCGCCATTTCTTATTACGGAATAATAGGGCCATACTTCTTTAACACTTCTTGTAATGCGGATAGTTACTTAGATATGTTGAGAAATTTTCTTGACTGTGAGTTAGGAAACCTTCCGTTATAATACCGTCGTTCATTTTATTTTCAACAAGATGGATGCCCAGCACATTATGCGGCAAGTGTAAGACAATGGTTAGACCATACATTTTCAGACCAGTGGATTGGGAGAGAAGGACCAGTTCAGTGGCCTCCTAGGAGTCCAGATTTGACAATAATGGATTTTTTCCTATGGGGTAAACTGAAACAAATTGTTTATGGCACACCTTTACTAGATGCCAATATTGACCAATTAAAGGATGCGATTAGAGCTGCCGTTGGATGAGGTTAGAAGAAGTTTTGATGAATTACTTGTCCGTCTACAAACATGTGCTCAATATTGTGGCAGTGTGTTTGAGTAACGAACTTTTAAAATTTGCGAATTGTTAATTTATTTAATGAATGAATGAATAAATAAAAGTAGGCCGATTGTTTCGAAAATTGGTATTAGAGACCACGGGCGTAGCCAGGATTTAGTTTGGGGGGGGGGGGGGGGGGGTTTAGTTTGAGAAGTAAATAAAACAACAAAAATATACTTACATGAAATTTAATATCTATATATTCATCCGAAAAACTACGACATATTTATAAAGTTCTTAACTTTAAATGAAATGGATAAATTAATTTCGTTCCTCTGCGCTAAATCTAAAACCATTAAAGAAGAAATCTTCGGCTTTAATATATCCACTACTTCATCTGCATGAATTTCTGTTCCATAGTGAATGTTCATTAGAGCCAAACCATTAAGTCTGTTTTTACTTGTAGTGTTTCGTAAATAGTTTTTCAGTCTCCTTAGGCTCGACAAAGACCTTTCTGGGGTAGCAGTGGATATACAGGAATGGTAGCCAAGATTTGTAGTAATGTGTAAATATTAGGATAAAGGTTTTTATCGCACATATCTAGGCATTCCAAACTAGATTTTGGGGTAGGCAAGTTCGGCTGCAACTGCGTCTGCCTATAATAATTTAACTGTTCACTCCTCGTATTTTTAGGTAATATTTTGCTTATTTCCCGAACCCCCGAAACCCCCCCCTTGGCTACGCCCGTGTTAGAGACTGCCTTTTATTTTTGAACAACTTTTCCTAGTAGCTTATTTTCACATCTTCACAAATAAGTGCACTTTACTCTTGTACCACTTAAAGTTTTTTCAATTTTGTGAACACTCCGTACAAGAAATGTTAAATTTCTCTATCCCAATCTTACTTTAAGAACCAGTAAAACTTTTTATCAAGAATAACTTTTTTCGATAAAATGAAAAATAGGAATGTTGTTCCTATTCAACAACTTTTCTGTGGACATATTTCAATTTCAATCTTGTGGCTAAATGAAAGGCTGAACTGAACTGAAAAAATAGTGATATAGGACAGTGGCGGACAAAATTAATGTAAACGCCAATTGATTTTTGGTGCAATCATTCGTTGCGTGGATCTTAAACTCTTTTAAGGCTTTCAAAGATTGCGGAAATGCTAGAAGAGGCGACGACAAAAAAGCTATTACAGCTTCAGTCGCACTCCCTCGGCAATAAAATGAAAATGCCCGCCATCCCAGAAACCTGGCCATAAATTCGCCACTTTTAATTCGTTTCTTTCAGACTCCCATAGGCGGGAATAGGGGAAGCCCTGGGTGAGATTGGCTTTAGGGAGTTTTAAACTACCGACAACTGTTTCTAAATGTACGTTTTATGCCCCGTAACAATAGTTTGATTTGTTGTGGCTGGTTGGTACACTTTTTATAATGGAGAAAGTCGTTTCGATATACAGTGCCCGCCAAAAAGTTGGAACCATATGCAATTATTTTATTTTATTTTTGGGCTAAGATGAAACTACTCTGAGGCGATCATCTCTGCTTCCAAAAAGATTCGAAATGAGATCATTAAATGTCGTCACGTCATTTGACATACCTGTCAAAAATTACATTTTATTAAATAAATAGCCAAAATACGCTTTATTTGTGATTTTGTCGAAAAAAGTTATTTTAAAAGTTGTTTGGAATTTTGTTTTACCCCTATGTGCCAATTTTCAGACAAAAATTCTGATAATGATAAATATTTGATTTTTTGAAAAAATATAAAAATTGCACCTTGTTCCGGACGCAGCAACAACGTTGTAGAAAATCTAAAAATTTTTCTATGCATTCCTACCCTTGGCAAAATCAAAATTATCAAAAATATTAACCTGCCCAGAAAATAGCTTTTTCCGACGTAGTTGGACCAGTAGATGACGGAAATAAGGGTCACATTCGATTTCGTCCAGTCGTTTCCGAGATTTCGTATTTAATGTCCAAAATTGTCCAACACCTCCAGAATGGAGGGGTAAAATTTTCGAAAAAATTATTTGCTCGAAACCGGTGGGCCCTACGCCTTCGTGAACATGCTGAATCGATTCGGCTGGTCGATTTACTTAGGAAAAGTTCCATTTCGCGGTAGAATTGCGCTTAATCCGGACGCAGCAACAAAGTAGAAAAAAACGGAACTTCGAGTTTTCACGTTCGATTTGACTTTGAAGGCCATTTGCGCAGAAACGGTAACTAAATGGTAACTGAAATTTGACGATTTCGCTAAAAAAATAAAATTAGCCGGAAACAGGCTTATCCGACGCAGTTTGGCCCGTAGAAACCGAAAATCCGGTCTAAATTGAACTTGGAGGTTTATAAATGCCCGGCCAGCGCACTTTTTCGAAAAACACTCAAAAATTTCAATTTGACGATTTCGCTAAAAAAAATAAAATTAGCCGGAAACAGGCTTATCGGACGCAGTTTGGCCCGTAGGAACCGAAAATCCGGTCTAAATTGAACTTGGAGGTTTATAAATGCCCGGCCAGCGCACTTTTTCGAAAAACACCCAAAAATTTCAATTTGACGATTTCGCTAAAAAAATAAAATTAGCCGGAAACAGGCTTATCCGGCGCAGTTTGGCCCGTAGAAACCGAAAATCCGGTCTAAATTGAACTTGGAGGTTTATAAATGCCCGGCCAGCGCACTTTTTCGGAAAACACTCAAAAATTTCAATTTGACGATTTCGCTAAAAAAAATAAAATTAGCCGGAAACAGGCTTATCGGACGCAGTTTGGCCCGTAGGAACCGAAAATCCGGTCTAAATTGAACTTGGAGGTTTATAAATGCCCGGCCAGCGCACTTTTTCGAAAAACACCCAAAAATTTCAATTTGACGATTTCGCTAAAAAAATAAAATTAGCCGGAAACAGGCTTATCCGGCGCAGTTTGGCCCGTAGAAACCGAAAATCCGGTCTAAATTGAACTTGGAGGTTTATAAATGCCCGGCCAGCGCACTTTTTCGGAAAACACCCAAAAATTTCAAAAATTTTTGTACGCTATTTCGCGGTAGAATTACGCTTAATCCGTACGCAGCAACAAAGTGTTAGTTAGTCTTGTTAGTTAGTTGAGTTTTACTTGAAACTAGCCGATTACGACCCAAAAAGGGCCCATAACTGAAAAATATAACGTTTGGATGATAGGCAAACAATTCTAAAGTCAAATATGGCACACCAAAAAAAATTAAATTTATTAGTTTTCATATTTTCTCAAAAAATCAAAAATTTATCAGTCAGAATTTTTCTCTGAAAGTTTGTACGTAGGGGTAAAATATAATGCCCAGCAACTTTTTCAAATAACTTTTTTCGATAGAATCACAAATAAAGCGTATTTTGGCCTTTTATTTAATTAAATGTCATTTTTGACAGGTATGCCAAATGAGAGATGATCGCCCCAGAGTAGTTTCATCTTAGCCCAAAAATAAAAAAATCCCATATGTCTCCAACTTTTTGGCGGGCACTATGTATACAGTGTGTTTCAGTTTTGTTTCTATTGCTATTCCCTGGATGCGAGGCTATTATTTTTGGAGTTTGGAGATCAACCCGTTTCCTTTTGGATATTAATATTTTGCGGTTTCGCAAAAATATTAAAAATCGTTGGAAACTGGCCTATCCAACGTACTTTGACCCGTAGAAACCGAAAATGCGATCAATATCCTAAAATTTTTATGAGCTTTTACGATTCTTCTGAAATTATTATTTTCTTTGGACAACATCATATTGCAAAATCTGAAAGAGCTCGTAAACAGTTTGAAATTTCATTACGTTATTTTCTTGGTTAAAACAAATATTTTTTGTTATTACATTGATCGTCTATCTTTATCACGAGATGCTCAATTCTAATAGTTTCTCTGAAGTTATATAGATCGGGAGATAGTGACAGATTTTTGGACGTGATTTTACTCAGTATGCCTTTCAAAGGGCATTATGCTGCGTATATTCTCACAATAATAAGGTAGGAATCAGAGAGTTCTCCTGGGTTCTTCATATGGAAAAGTGAGTTTTCATTTATTCGAACAATAAGCGATTTGATATGATTTTAGTCACGCTGCCATGTGTTTTATAATGAAGTTCAAATTAGAAAATTCCTAGGAAAACCATAGGAATACCCAAAGGGCTGCTATTGTCACGTGAACTTGTATTTTAATTCTTAATTTTTCCACGTTTCAGAACAGGCTGCAAATGATAAGTGTCTAAGTTCTTGTCATAAAACTGCTGAAGAAAAGATCGCATACCGTTTGCGCATGTCCAAGTACACTTTACATCGAATAAATCGTTTAAATGATTAATTAACATTCAACTTAAACTGTACCTGGACATGCGCAAACGGTATGCCTTCCTTTTTTTCAGGAGTTTCATAACAAGAACTGGCATACTTCTCATTGGCAGGCTGTTCAGAAACGTGGAAAAATGTATTATTAAAATACAAGTTCACGTAACGATAATAGCCCTTTGGGCCTACGCAAACGGTATACCTATAATTTTTCGAGGAATTTTCTATTTTGAACTTCATTATAAAACACATGGCACCCTGACTAAAATCATATCAAAACGAATATTTTTCGAATAAATGAAAACTCAGTTTTTCATATGAAGAACCAAGGATAACTCTCTAATTCATACGTTATTATTGTGAGAATATGTATACGCAACATGCAACATAATGCCCTTTGAAAGGCATACTGAGTAAAATCACTTCCAAAAATCTGTCACTTTCTCCCGGTCTAATACAGAGTGGTCCAGCTTTTATGGATAAAACTTCAGGAATTTATAGAAAAAGTCAAAATAACTAAATTTTTTCATATAAACATGTATCGATTTTTTTCCATGTTTTCTTTAATTTCTCCTAAAGGAAGACAGTTAAGCCAAACAAATTTTGTACAATCTGGGTACACATTAAGTGCTATAAATTAAAAATAATTTGGTCTCTACTTCCACCAGTGCCGGGTTAACCATAATATTTTTTAATAAAAAAATGGTACGCCACTGGAAAAGTAAACTTTTTTTGCCTTCATTAAATTTATCAGTCAATTCTAAGAAAAAAACTATTCTTGACTTTTTTTTGGAAAAATATACCATTTTTGAAAAATTCATTTTCGTGCGTTTTAATTTTTTTAGCAGAAGAAAATCAAAGTATGTTTAGGCTTTCGAAAGTTTGCACACCTACTCAGTTTTTAACGCTTAATAACATTTTGTCCTAAAACCTACAAAAAGGGTTTCTAGATTCGAAAAATCATGTATCTTGGGAATTTAAAAAAAGTAATTTTTCGTAAAGTGGGCTTTAGGTAGGTTTTAAAAATGGACTTTAACGCGCGCCCTATACAATGAAAACCGTTAGGATTTCGATACGTGTATATATAAAACGTCTAGTTATTTTGACGTTTTCTATAGATTCCTGAAGTTTTATCCATAAAACTTGGACCACCCTGTATAAAATCGAACTCGTAGTAAATTTTCAATATAAAGCACTTGTCCTAATAAAAAAGGCGCCGCCAATGCAGTCACTATTTCCACATAACTTATTTTTAATCTATAAAGTCATAGTAAGTTCTCATATTTCTCACAAATTTTAAAACCAATATTATGTCATACCTCTTTAGTAAAATACACAAATAGAGTGCTAGATAACTTGTTCTTTTTTCTATTATGGAGTAAACATTTTTTTTTCGATACTTTTAATAGTACATATGTTAATGTCTAATAAAAATAATTCATTCCTATCCGCAACATCCTGGGCGTATTTTAAATTGACCTAACGGGTTATTATGGCAATCCACAAGGATAAATGCATTGCAAGTGAGACAGAGACAACAGCATTCACGCCCGCTCTGAAGCCGAAAAGAGACAAGTAGATTACTTTAAATCGTCCACGGCTTCGGTTTCACATAGCAGTCAACTGCAATCACAGTTCAGCTGTTCGGTGGGGAGGCTTATACTGCTATAGCAGAACTGTTATGTGGTGTTTCACAATATTTGCAAAAAGGGTGTTGACAGTAGTAGTTACAAAATATCGCCTAATAAAAGAAAAGTGTATGCTGTCATGTGCCTTTTGATTAAAAAAGTTAATGTTAAATAATAGACATAAGTATAAGAAGAAAAAGTATTGGGTGAAAACGCCTTTATTAAACAGACCACTTTTGGCAGAATTATATTAACAGTAGACGGAGATTTCCAAAATTCCACTCGTCTCCCATACGAAAAATATATTGAGGTGACTTTAAATGACCATAGACATTAATTGTACCGATATAATTCGATTAGATGATACATTTTTCATCTGAAAATTAAAAATATTTCTGGTTATAACAGTATCTGCGATAACAGTGTACTCCGACCACATCGCTATTCGCTTGGCGGAACCACGCCCACCAAACAGTCACTGCGATCGCAGCCGAGTGTTATGTGAAACCGCTTTATAGGCGTAAGTAGAGTAGAGAGAGTACGTCGGCTCGCGCCGAATGTCGGGCATGGGCTAAAATAGCGTACGGTTTTTCCTCGAGTGTTCGCGAAGTTTCGATGTTGCAAAATAGTGTGGTGACTAGTTTGAGCCCACTTTGGTAAAAATGTCGTTCTTGTCGGTTAAAAATTATAGAATTTATAAGGTTGTTTCAATATTAAGTGAGACACTCTGTATATCTCACCCTCATAATTCCCGTTAATACATAATCCAAGGGCCCATAAAAAAAGCAGTTTTTTTATTATTCTTGATAGCCTTGTGCGGGATACTTTGTTATCGTTTTCCCATTTTCATATTAATTCGTTAACTTACATCACAGCGAGGACCAAGAAGGAACACAAAGAAAATATTTAACATTTTCATATAATTTTTCCCATAGAACAATAATTAAGGCCCCTCCTTACTGCACAAAGCAGAATTTCCTCCTTATGAAAAAGCGCTTCACCGATTCGGCTTTGATAAAAAAAACACCGCTTTCGGCGACGGGGGTAAAATACCTAACGCAATAAATGACTGGATGTGACGTCTATATGAACTTTATTCGAAAATTAAATTAACGCTTCTGATAATTATAATACATCCTCGAGGCATTGTTTCTCAAACACGGTGGCGAAGCCGAGACTATAAAATAACTTTCGATGGAATCCTGGATAATACAAAATGAAGCTTAAAGACGACGCGTTATAATACGTATCCCCTAGTTTTTCCTACACCATGTGGTCACATATTGATCTGACAGTGTCGTTTGGCGAACAATGTGTAAGAATATATCCATAATAAGAAATCGAACAAGCATAAAGAAGATAGGTATAAAGGTGACGTTGCCGCTACTTCCTAACGCAATGGAAGCAGTTCAACCCATCGTGGTGGACAGGCACTAACCGCAAGTAAGTTCTTCCTACTAATCGATTAGGTGGGGAATCCCTCACATCCAACTACTTCATTCCCTGATTATATTTTATTGTTAAGCTGTTCGCTCGTGCCTCTCGCCTCTCTCCACCCTGATTGCTGGTTTTATTGCTCTCAAGTAGTAGCAACGTCGCATTTATACCTATCCCTATTCTGAAAATGAAAATGGTGTCCGATTTTCTTTCTTTCATGTCTATTGGTCTACGTCCTTTACGTATGAAAGTTATTCTCCATTTTCCATTTTCATTTTCAATCATTCCTTACGAGAGATCCGTATGTGAGGGACTACACCAGCATGACTTCCAAGATGTATGGTGGTACAACGGTATCTAACGTCAAGGTTGTGTCTATTAGTCTGGTGTGTTTCGGAGGAAATTGAAGAGTATTTTCTGTGGTACGGCGCGAACGAAGGCTTCTCCTTTCAGCTACTATACAAACAGACCGACTTAATTTCAACGGTTCAGCGTAGTGTAGTGGTAGAACGTTCGCCTAGCAAGCGAGAGGTCCCGGGTTCGACCCCCCGCGCTGACAGAAAATCCTTTTTAATTTTTCTGAAATGATGTCCGATTTTCTTTCTTTCATATCCCTATTCTACTTACTTTATTTCTCATTATGGATTTATTCATAGTCCAATGCGCTAGCCTTCAAAATCCAAAATGGCTGATGGGGTATAAACATTTGGCTTGTAGCTCCTCGTGCGATATGGACATTGCCCGATGTAGCAGATCGTTTGTACAAAGGTCTAGAGAATACTATAAGTCGGATCGCTCCTTTGAAGTCGTCGGAAAGGCGCCGATTTTTTGCGACCGGTCGTAAATTAATGTCTGCTCGCCACTCCGTTATTTAAAGTAGACTATCCAAAACACCGTAAAGCTGGTTGCTCCAAGTTATACGGGGGCACCTCTATATTGACTTTATGCACAATATAGGAGTAATAGCATTGAATAAGGAACCTTAATCAATGGTAATAGGTATAGCGGAAAAATAAGGAGCATAATACGTACAATAAAAATGCAGGTATTTTACTTTTTCCGTTTAAATAACGCAAGATATACCTAACTAAACATAGGATAAGTAAAAATATACATAAGTGTGTACCTAGGGGCAAACAAAATTATTTATATAGTTTGCAAGTTTTGCAAAATTGTAAGTTTTGGATTTGATTTTTTTGTCTTTGGGTTTTTAATTCCCTATTCACAAATTTAAGTGTGTAGTAAGTATGAACTTGCGTATATAATGAAACCAAATAGTCCTGAGGGAAATTTGCACAGGGATATACAGGGACCGGCAGTAAGTTGGACACAAAAGTTTAATATTTTTAAACTCTGATTTAGATGAATTTAAATTTCTAGCTGCTAATCGAACAAAAGTAAAGTTTAGTAGCAAATTCATATGTTATCCGAGGATAAGTTGCGCTTGCAGTATTTTGTTTTTTTTTGTAATACACAGGGTGGTCGAAAAAAAATAGAAAAAAAGTTAAATTTCTTTTTTTCTTACTAGGTGGCGGTGACTTTAAATCTGACATCCACCTTTGATTCCAAACAACTTTTGTAAGTAACTTTTTACCGTATTTTAAAAAATAAGGGTACTTTACTCTTGAGCTATTTTGACATTTTTGAATCTACCTAGTATCCAAAAAGAGATATTTAAATTTTGATATGTGCGTTTTGAGTTCAAAATGATGCCCCAACTTTTATCAAGAATAAAATTTTTTGAGAAATTAATAATAAAAACGTTTTCCATTTGTGTCCAACTTTCTGTCGGTCACTGTATGTATTGTACTGATCGGAATTCCTTTAGTAGGCTGGAACCTAAACCATCCTGATGCGATAAGTCATTAAATTTTGATAAGAAAATATTTTCTAAATTGATTATACAGGGTGAGTCACATCTAAAGGCAGAGCCGAAAACACAAGGTAGAACTCGCTAAAATAAGCACATATGCTTAATAAGCATTAGCTCAAAAACGCTTGGTTCTCCATATACAGCGTGTTGAAATTTTTCCAAAAATAACATATTATTTAGTTTCTTTCTAGCCCATTTAGGAATTATAACCAAATTTTATACACATTATGCATTGGACGGTTGCCATTTTGTGCAATAATTTGACCCCGTTCAGATGACCAGCGGCGTAGATACAAATAGTTACTGTAAATAATTGTAAAAAAAAGTAGTACGGTCCTGTGCAAACCAAAAACTAGTACCAAGGTGATTATGCTGGCATTTAAAATAAAATTATTTGTATCTACGCCGCTGCTCATCTGAACAGGGCCAAATTATTGCACAAAATGACAACCCATAATATGTATCAAATTTTGTTGGAATTCCTAAACAGGCTCGAAAGAAATTAAAAAAATATTTGGAAAAGTTTCAACAGGCTGTATATGGAGAACCAAGCGTTTCTGAACTAATGTTTATTAAGCAAATGTGCTTATTTTAGCGAATTCTACCTTGTGTTTTCGGCTCTGCCTTTAGATGTGACTCACCCTGTATATTCACTAAATTCTCGTGGAGGTACTGTGAAACTGCCAAATTATCCTGAACTGCCTTCATATCATAGGCTTTTAGTTCACAAAATATTGTTGACTTGTCTCTGCCTGCCAGATTACGCATACGAATGTGCCTCTAACCATAAGCTTCTGGTAATAATCTTAATGGAACAGCAGTTGGTAATAAACTTTTTCCGGACGAAGTGAATGATTGGTCATTAAAATGTGCCTTACAAATTTTTATATGTTTATGTATCTGTTAAGGTGCAATATTCGCAAATTTATGGTCTTTGACGAACCCTAAGGCCTTCTTCTATTGCTGACGTCTGCATAAATTTCAATATTTTTATTTACAACAAAGAAAGAAAACACCTGTGACGTGTTGGCTTTTTATTATTCAACATATACAAAGTATATGTCATATAATATTATGCATAATACGAGTATTATGTAATAATATAATAATATTTCGACGACTATAGAAATGATTACTCAAGACATTTTTCTTAATTATACGTCAAACTAAATTTTATCTTTCAGGGTCTTTAGGAATTCGAAAAAAGGACACACAGATTTTGAATTGCTTTTACAGCCATCCGCACTGCAATAAGAACCATGATAAACCATCACTACTTAAAACTGGTAACGGTATTGGATATAATTTACGCGCACCCGGTACAATACGAAGCACACCGTTCCGTGAGACACTGTGTAAAACTAAGTGACGCTCGGAATCGCCCGCTCAGCGGGATATCGATCGAGGGCTAAGGCGAAGGGAGCGGGATCGGGCAGGAGGGAAATATTTGTTTACACGGGCCAAGTGAGGGAACTTATAGTATTCTCTAGACTTTGTTTGTACCTTGTATAGTAGGTACCCACGTCTTGTGTGACGTCATTAAATTTTCAAAGCCTCATCATGGCGAACGAACAACAGATTACTATTCAAACATATCGGGTTACACAATGACACCAGCACCGATCGCTAGGTGGGCGATTGATTCCTGCTAGAGAGCTAGCGAATGGGTAATTGGTCTAAATATTTCAGGGAGCCTGTGCGAACCTGGTAATGCAACAGAATGCACTTCTTGGTATGGACATGCATTATGCATAGTCTTGGGCTCGGGGCACGCGAAACCGTATCAGCTCCCACGTAACAAACTAGACAATGAAAATGTTGAAAATGGACAAGACGTATATTCGATTTTGGTCGCGTTTTGGGAGTGGGCGGTTTTCCTGATGGAAAACGGCACTTCAACGGGAAAAAAATCTTTAATAAAAACGTTTGAATACGCTCTCAATTTCGTAAGATCATAGGCGTAGATAACAGCACATATTTGCGAGATGATGCTTTCTATACCCACGTATATTCTACACCCATGCACTGGGTCTTCAAACACCTGCTGCAGATCTGTAGTTTTACGACTTTCTAGGGGGCCGAGCAAATACTTTTGTTAACGAATATCGTGATATCTTTCTAAAAAAATATATTTTTTATATACCAGTTTTTTAAAAAGGTCTAAAATGTAATAAAATAATAATAATAATATGTTATAATAATAATATAATATTATATAATTATATATATTTAATAAATAGCTAGTTTACGGCGGTGTAGTTTTACTTAGTAGATAAAATAACGAGTTTTGCAGCCAGAAAGGTATATATTAACTTCTTTTTATAATACCAAGCTTTCGGTCTACTTCGTGACCTTCATCAGGGGTAGAAATTTTTTTAAATTATTAGAAAATATTGAGAAAAGGTTGAAATTTTACTCACAATTATGTTGAAGCATTTTACCAATATTAAAACCAGATAGATTTATGTAAAAACCTTTTTCTGGCCCTTTTAAACCTAAAATCTATCTGGTTTTAATATTGGTAAAAAGCTTCAACATAATTGTGAGTAAAATTTCAACCTTTTCTCAATATTTTCTAATAATTTAAAAAAATTTCTAGCCCTGATGAAGGTCACGAAGTAGACCGAAAGCTTGGTATTATAAAAAGAAGTTAATATATACATTTCTGGCTGCAAAAGTCGTTATTTTATCTACTAAATATATATATTTATACGCAGGGTGAGTTTTTTTCGATGCCCACTATGAGGATCTCGGAAACTAGCAAAGCTAGAACAAAGGTTAAATGGGGAAAGAATTGCAGTTTTGAATGCTCAATCTAATGCACCTTTTGGATTTTTAAAAAAGTTCATGGCTCACTAGATATTTTAAAAAGAGTGATTTTTTTGCTATTTCATCAGATCTCTGTAGCTCCGTTATTTCTGATTATACAGAAAAACTGTAGAGACAAAAATTGTAGATAATTTTGGACTTAAACTTAATAAGATAATCTAATCCAATTTTTTTGTTGTTTGTGATTTTTGAGAAATGACATAAACTTGTGTTTTTTTAAATGTAAATCATAGTTGGCTGTGGCCTTATCAAATCGGCCATTTTTTGAGCTTTCCAAAGATATAATACTCGGCATAGTTATTATAAAAAATAAAAGAGCTATGGCTAATTTTCTGTTTTTTTTTTTTTAATTTTCACATAGTCAGCCATGGAATATTTTCATAATTATGTTCTATTTTATAATAAGACATACTTCAAACTTTCAAATATTTTATTTTTAGCTGGTAACAAAATGTAACAAAATAAAACAAAAATTGTCATGATGGAGCTCCACCACATAATTATTTGCCCCTAAGAAATTACCTAGATCAGCTCTATCCAAATAGTTGGATAGGGAGAAATAGACCTATTTCGTGGCAGCCCCGATCCCCCGATTTGTCTGTTTTGGATTTCTTTTTTGGGGAACAGTACAAAATAAAGTATGAGACAATTAATTGCTGAATTAAGAGCAGCTGTTTTAGAAGCAATTGCCAGTATTGACAGGCGCTCTCTAAGAAAGGCGACAAATTCATTTTTGAAAAGATGCAATATTTGCATAAATAATAATGGTGGATTATTTGAACACCTTTTTTATTTTAAAAGGTGACCTTTTAAAATAATAATAATTTGGGTTTTTTAATTTTTGTTTTATTTTGTTACCAGCTAAAAACAAAATATTAGAAAGTTTGAAGTAGGTATGTATAATTATTAAATAGAACGTAATTATGGAAATATTCCATGGCTGACTGTGAAAATTAAAAAAAATCAGAAAGTTAGCCATAGCTCTTTTATTTTTTATAATAACTATGCCGAGTTATATATCTTTGGAAAGCTCAAAAAATGGCCGATTTGATAAGGCCACAACCAACTATGATTTACATTTAAAAAACACAGGTTTATGTCATATCTCAAAAATCACAAACAACAAAAAAAATTTGATTAGATTATCTTATTAAGTCCAAAATTATCTACAATTTTTGTCTCTACAGTTTTTCTGTATAATCAGAAATAACGGAGCTGCATAGATCTGATGAAATAGCAAAAAATCACTCTTTTCAAAATATCTAGTGAGCCATGAACTTTTTTAAAAATCCAAAAGGGGCATTAGATTGAGCATTCGAAACTGCAATTCTTTCCCCATTTAACCTTTGTTCTAGCTCTGCTAGTATCCGAGATCCCCATAGTGGGCATCGAAAAAAACTCACCCTGTATATATAAAATATAATATATAAATTCAGATTTATTTAAGTTTCCCTTTACCTGATTATATTTGAAATATAAATTGTTATACCTACCTACCAATAATATATCAATCAGTTTAATTGTTATATTCCTGAAAAATAAAATAAAGAAAGAATCATAATTAATGTCATGAAATTTTTATTTCAATATTGAAACAACTTAATTCCAGATCTTTCTTAGTTACCAACTTATGGTGCTGGAGGTTCTAGTTGTGGCATTCTTGCAAACTGTTAAATAACTCACTTTCTTTTCTGTCTATTTGTTTGTTTGTCGTCCTTTTTTCTTAAGGCGATTTAACACGTTATTATTTTTATTACCAGTTTATGGCCTGTGCTTATCTCTTCATAAATTTCCACTAGTCAAATATTTTTATTTAAAATTCATATTTTTTTATAATATCTTTTTAGATATTTCCAAGCCAACCCCGATTTTTCCCAATTTTTAATTTTAAATGTCATATTTGGCAGGCATAGGCAGTGTCGTCACGACTCTATTTATGTGCAATAGTGTACCTAAAACATACACCTACATAGCCCGAAATTAGATTTTCAAAAAAAAATAATATAAATTGATCCTATTTGGTGCAAAGTTTAGAAATGGAACTGTGCATTTTTCGGAATTATAAAAAATCTGAATTTTAAATTTTATGCATAAATTATATCACAGATCCATGGAGTTTGCTATATTGAGAATTTAAGTTGGTATAGTAATGTTCTACCTACCTTCCATATTTTTTGAAAATTATAAAATTATCCAAGGTCTAAACTTTTAAAGTTTTAATGACTTTTTTAAAGATGAAAATAATATTAGAGTATAGACCTTAAAAATATTAAACAAATCGGAAAATTATACACTAAATGGAAAAATAAAACTCCACTATTGTATGATTCTAATATTGTTTATTCGTTTCCTTGCAATAATTGTAATAAGAAATACATAGGCCAAACTTCCCAAAATTTGTATTGTGTTCTCTGAACACATTAATATCACAGGCCATCATGCAAACTTCAACAATGTTAAAATTGAGATTATTCCTTGAGATGATTGAAATTAATAAAGAAAAGTTGTATTTATTCCTACTTTGTATTTTTAGATGAAAAACAATTCATTTCAAATAATTCACTATAATCCTCATTTTCTTTTCTCATATGTTTTAAATATTTGTTCCTGTAAAATTATTGTTTATCTACCTTGTATTTACCAAGTTTTCGATTTTAAATTTACATTTTTATTGTCAAACATTTTCTAACCCTTTCTTAGACAAATAATATTAAATTTTTTATTAATTTAAAAATAAAACTTCTGTCTGTTGTCATTTATTTTCTATAGCTTACTTCAAAATAAAAAAATGTCTTTTATTTTATATAGCTATAATAATGATAAATATATCAAAATTTTCAGTATTATATCGACAAATATATTTAGAAAACATTTATTCAATTTTTGGACATTGATATTTACGTGGAACCACAATTTCTTAATATTCGATTCAATAGTAATTATAAAAAACAAATCTTTACCCAACATTATTTTAGCCCTGATGAAGGCCATAAATGTGGTCTAAAGCTTGGTTTATTGTAAATAATCAATAGCATATGATTTTGGCTGAAATACCCGTTATTTTGTTATCGTTAATACCTAATACAGCCGTGATTAAATAACTATTTTTCAAAAACGGCTCATCTCAGTATTATGCCACCAAAATCCATTATTGTGTAGAAAACTAACTTTGAAATTTAAAATATAAGATTAAACATTTCGAAAAGTTTACAAGAAAACCATTAGAGTTCAACTTTTAACACCCTGTCGATAACTAAGTATCAGGTAATAACATTGTAAAGACACCCAATTATAAACGTTGAATATTTTTCGATAAATATTATATTTTATTACATTTCTCCCAAAATAAACATGTTGTCGACAAACCTACTGTTTTTTATTTGCGTCTCCAGTTTGCTAATAAGAAAAATACGCATCTTGATGAAACCGTTTCGATTTCAGAGAAAAAAGATAAAACATAGGTACTAAAAAATAAGGTCTTTAACATTTGAAGAATATTTAAATCCGTTTTAATTATTTCGTTGTTTTACGATTGAATGGCGACGACATAAATACAATAAAAGCAACGAAATTACATCTTCAGTGTCCATTTTTTATATTCTGGAAAATTAATTAAGTTGGTCTTTGTCACAAAGAAAGTGTGTACATAAGACGACACTGACGTAGCTGGGGAGGGGCTTTGTGGACTTCACCCCCTCCCCCCTTGTAAGCTTCATAATGGATTTCTTTTTCATTATCTGAATAAAAAAATCTGAGACTTTTCTGTTTATTAATGGCACACTATCACTCCACAGAACATCACCATATGCCCACTGACAACACGTATAAAATGCAGCTGAGAGTCACAGTTCAGGGGCGTAGCTCAATTTTGTATAACTCACCGACTTAATTTTCATACAATTGTTATTTAATTTATTGTTAATATTATTCTTAACGGTGATGCCTTAGACTATGGAGGAAGGCAAACCCTTATAACATTGGCAATTATTTCTCGTGCTTGAGAATGCAACGTTCTTCCCTGTTAACTCATTTTGCACACGTTAACTCCCGAACATACGAAACGCCACTGAGCTCTCTGAGCCGGCGGAAAAAACTTGCCAGCGGCCTAAAAAATGAGGTCTGTGTGGTAGACCAAATACGCAGTTAACTTTACGTACTATAGAAACAGGCACAAAACGCGTTGGCTAACTAGTTTTGTCAGCCGACTCCTTCGCAGAAGTGCTGTATTGCCGTATTTCAAAGGCGATGGTAGACGCAACGATGTTGAAAAAAATATAATAGGTGTTTTATCACACCTCGTTAAAAATAAATGCTAAACAAAAATGGGTAAGTGGTCCCGTGATGCGAGCTTTATTTTTTCGGTATAACAGAGTTCAGAAATTCGGCTTCAATATGATAAAACTTGTATTCGCCAATAAATAAAGACTACTCGTATAGGAAATCTCGCAACGCTGCCCGCATTCTTTAGAAACGTTTTCTTTCGTGCTTTGGACTATATTATTTTTCTTATTTCTTCATAACCGTCAACAATGAAATGTGACAACAGCGCTTATCTTCTCTATCCATGAGCGTCGGTTTACTCGGGTGATCAGCATTTTCCTTTTTATGGGCCTCCCCCTCTGTGTGGCTAAATTTTTTACAAAATGACTGAATCATCCTGTATAAACTACAAAGCCACACACATTATCTACACATCTTTTCGAGTACTAAATATCTACGAATGCCCCTGATAATGTTTTTCTCCCTTTTGCAGAATCTTGGGCTGGTTTTAACGAAAAGAAGCTCCTCCACAAACTCCTAGATAACTACAATGTGCTCGAACGCCCGGTTGCTAACGAGTCAGACCCGCTACAATTAAGTTTCGGACTCACCCTCATGCAGATCATTGATGTGGTAAGTCGGGACACATCCTCCTCATTATCGAACAACACGAGAAAGTGCGTCTAGAACCGACGTCATGATCTGATCTCATATGGGTTTAGTTTGAAGAAATAGGAAAACTCGTTGGTCGGAATTTCTTTTAGGGCCAAGGTAAACCAGAAAAAAACATATTTTTTGCGACAAATACATTAGGAATAGCCTTCTGGTGGTAAGTGAAAAAATTTTTTCTGAAAAAGAAAAAGGTCTAAAATTATATTCTAAACAACTTTTTCAAATGACTTTTTCAAAAATAAAAAAATTCCCATTTGTTGCACACTCTTTGGACCACATTATGTACAGGGTGGGCAAAATTGGACACTTTTAAAGGGAAACAGGATTGGTAATTTTTTGCTCTACTAAAAAATGCAAAAATATACAGGGTGAGTTTTCTTCGATGCCAACTATGGGGATCTCGGAAACTAGCAGAGCTAGAACAAAGGTTAATTGGGGAAAGAATTGAAGTTTTGAATGGTCAATCTAATGCAACTTTTGGATTTTTAAAAAAGTTCATGGCTTACTAGATATTTTGAAAAGGGTGATTTTCTGCTATTTCATCAGATCTCTGTAGCTCCATTATTTCTGATTATACAGAAAAACTGTAGAGACAAAAATTGTAAATAATTTTGGGCTTAATAAGACAATCTTATCAAATTTTTTATGTTGTTTGTGATTTTTGAGATATGACATAAACTTGTGTTTTTTTTAAATGTAAATCATAGTTGACTGTGGACTTATAAAATCGGCCATTTTTTTGAGCTTTCCAAAGATATAATACTCGGCATAGTTATTATAAAAAAATAAAAGAGCTATAGCTAATTTTCTGATTTTTTTTAAATTTTCACATAGTCAGCCATGGAAGATTTTCATAATTACGTTCTATTTTATAATTAGACAACTTTTTAATATTTTGTTTTTAGCTGGTAACAAAATGTAACAAAAAAAAAACAAAAATTATAAAACTCAAATTCAAATTATTATTATTTTAGGTCACCTTTTAAAATAAAAAAGGTGTTCAAACAATCAACCATTATTAATTATGCAAATATTGCATCTTTTTAAAACTGAATTTGTCGCCTTTCTTAGAGAGCGCCTGTCAATACTGGCGATTGCTTCTAAAACAGATGCTCTTAATTCAACAATTGTCTCATACTTTATTTCGTACTGTTCCCCACAAAAATAAATCCAAAACAGACAAATCGGGGGATCGGGGCTGCCAGGAAATAGGTCTATTTCTCCCTATCCAACTATTTGGATAGAGCTGATCTAGATAATTTCTTATGGGCAAATAATTATGTTGTGGAGCTCCATCATGATAATTTTTGTTTTATTTTGTTACATTTTGTTAACAGCTAAAAATAAAATATTTGAAAGTTTGAAGTATGTCTTATTATAAAATAAAACGTAATTATGAAAATATTCCATGGCTGACTATGTGAAAATTTAAAAAAAAGAATCAGAAAATTAGCTATAGCTATTTTATTTTTTATGATAACTCGTATTATATTTTTGGAAAGCTCAAAAAATGGCCGATTTGATAAGGCCACAGCCAACTATGATCTACATTTAAAAAAACACAACTTTATGTCATATCTCAAAAATCTAAAACAACATAAAAAATTGGATTAGATTTTCTTATTAACCCCAAAATTATCTACAATTTTTATCTCTACAGTTTTTCTGTATAATCAGAAATAACGGAGCTACAGAGATCTGATGAAATAGCAAAAAATCACTCTTTTCAAAATATCTAGTGAGCCATGAACTTTTTTTAAAATCCAAAAGGGGCATTATATTGAGCATTCAAAACTGCAATTCTTTCCCCATTTAACCTTTGTTCTACTCTGCTAGTTTCCGAGATCCCATTGTGGGCATCTAAAAAAACTGACCCTGTATAAAATACATAATATTTTTTTCATCGGCAACTCTTAAACCATTGACTTAAAAACAATGTAGTAGCAGCATTGGATTCTACGTAAAAAAGTGCTTTAGGAATGTTTTTACAGAAACACAAAATTTTCAACCCGAAAAAAGTTACGGCCACTTTTCGAAAACGCACATTTTCGAATAACGCCCTGTAACTCAAGAACGGTGACAGATATCGATTTGCGGTTTTCGCCATTAAGTTTACCATAAAAAATGAGCCTCAGACACCGATATCAGTTTTCGTCTATCTATGTCAAAAATAGGAGGTATCTTTTTGAGAGGGTCCAATCATAATATTCTATGTTCTATGTAAGAAATTTAAGAACTTGTATTTCAACAAAATGGGCGAAAAATATTCTTTTCACCAAACTGGCCTGTACCAAATTTAAAAACCATAGGTTTAAATTTAAAAATAAATTTTAATAGTTTTTGTGATTTTTTTCAATTTTTTTTTGTTCTCTGTTGTTCTGTATAAGCACCAAGTTTTTAGAGTTTAATTTTATTTTTTATAGCTAACTATGAATTTTTGAAAAAGTAATTAAGTACCTAATTTTTCTACAAAATCGTTATTACTTGAAATTTTTTGGTAGTCAACAACATCAATTTGTAAATAAATGTTTGTGATCTTTGAGGCTGCAGGCGGGGGAGGGCTCCCGTACACGAGTTGGAGAATTGAAATATGAAAATATTGACCTGGTAAAAACGTGGAAGATTACATTTGCATCTCGAAAGAGATAAGATACAATGAAGAAAGTCAAGAGAAGTTTGAGTACTACCACAGACAAAGCTACGTAACAATATCAAATACTGAAGGGGAGAAAGGTGGTATGACATAGTCCTAGTTACCGAATCCAATAAAACGATAGACGAATCAACAAACAAACATAAACCTAATCTTTATATTTTGTTTGTATTGGTTAGCATTCCGCAGATACCAGTACAAAGATTTTTACACTTTTTGTAAAGGCATCTTTGGTTTCTTAGAGTAGGTATAGTATTGCTAAAGTCACTTGAAACAGCACAAAAAACTCTAATTGGCGTCACAAAAAGAATATAGGACATAAGCGTCACGCAGTTTTCAAAAATATATATATATTCTACAAGCAACATAATATTTCACATTTAAGGTTGTTTAAGGTTGTCATCAAACACAACGTAAAGGTAAATGCACCATATAATATTGTCAATAGGTCTCTAAAAAGCCATATCGATTATAACTATTTATGCAAGTATATCCTAAGATCTGTGAAATTATGGTACGGCTATCTACCGCATTTCGCTGCACAAGTGGCCAGCCGTCGAACAGTGTAACCCATTGGTGATATTTAAAGAGCGGAATATATGCGCATATATATGCATCATTTTTATTTAAAATATGCAATAATATGCATTTATTTGGCCAAATATGCAATAATATGCATTTATATAACATGTACAAATACCTTAAAAAACACCAAAACTGATTTTATAGAAAGGGTTTATTTTAAGAAAAATGAAAGGAAAACAAGTGCATAAAATACATTGTAAAATACCTATATTAAAGCAGAATTATAAAAACATTTTAATTCGAAATTGTATAGTAGGAATTTATGATTAAGTACTTTTCAAAGTTTTCCAATAAAAATCTTTGCCTTCTGTCGGTAAAAATATGTTTATATATTATAGAAAAGCTTCTCTCCACATCTGCCGATGTAATAGAGGCCAAGGTGCAGCTTCGATGGATGATTTACCATCAAAAATACTCTTTACTGTCATTAAAGATTTGAACCCTTCATTCTTTTCCACAGTAGAGCATCTAATTTTGTTCTAACTTTAATACCTACGTCACCGGGAACCTTTCTACATTTAGCGGAAAATGTTTGAACCAAATCAACCGATTCGCTTAAATCTAAATTTCTACTTTCTAATGAAAGAATTATTATCTGGTATAAAACTAAAATTAACTTTAATAAAAACAAGTTGGTTAGCTACATCCGCATTTTTCAGGATTTCTTGACTTTGCACTACACACTGCGAGTTGTCTCTGGGCTCTCATAATCTTGGTTATATCTTATGTCTATAAATAAGTATAGTTTTTCCAGGAAATATGCAATGTTTTGCGAAATTGAATAAAATATGCAAAAAATGCATATATATGCAATGTGCATATATTCCGCCCTTTAGTGATATTATATTAGGCGAGCATGCAGTCACTTGTTTTTACTACAATATCTTTCTTCTCTGTCTCCTTTATCTCTTTTTACTACTAATACCAGGTGCGGTTTAATATGGTTAAAAAAGTGTTTTGTCTCGTATTTTATTGCCGAGGCGCCTGTTCTCGAGCTACCCTGGTAAAATATAAATGGAACACAGCGATATACGGGGCGCGATCTATTCCATAGCATTTACCACGCTCTGCTGCTGGTAAAAATACCAAACTTATCAGCAGAAATCACCCGTATAAAATTCAAAGGTTTTTATGCGGTCGACGTCGACCTAGTCAAGGAGGCAGACAATAAGAAAGCGAGCGTAGCGATTTGATTGGTCGGCGTTTCGGAGATCCACGGAGCCGGTATCGACGTGGGCCAGTTAGGCCAGCATAGCCAGTGCCGTGCACGGAAATAAGGATTGCGCTTTATTTTACGGATTTTGGTTTTGTGTGTAGATTTTTGTGTGGTGTTGTTTTATGTGAAACAAAATTATTGGTTTGCTTTGGCTTGAATTATTTCAAAGTTTATTTGATTCTTTTTTAGAGCATTTAAATAAAATTTGTATAATATTATTAAGGGTCGCGCGCCGCCTAAGACTCGGTCTTGCTTTACAAAGTAAACGCCGCCCACGCGTTTTTATGCTGTTCCAAGTAACTTCATTTATACCATACACCGGCAGTAAACAACGACTACAACTACAACGTATTTGTTACTGTTGTCAAAAATATATATGTATATATCTTTGCTGTTGCGAAGATTATTTTGATGTAAGGCAATAATGTGCTAAGTCATAAAATATAGGAGGACCAGCAATGCAAACAATACTGTTGTAAAGTAGATTCTGAAGTTTAAAATAATATTACATATTTCTGTTTATAAAGTTTAACCTCCAAATGATAGAGCTGCAAGTTTTTGACAAGACTGTTTCACACAGCACAAAACAAACGTTGGTCAAAATTCGGACAACTTTTATGACGTCAAAATCAGTCCGTGTTCCCGAAGAAAAGTTTAAAAACTTTCAATTTTATTTCCAATTTATTAATTCCCACAGGCAATTTTTGAAAAATTAATGTAGCCATATTTTCCATTTATTGGTAATTCACTCGGAAATTCCTTTACATGCCCTATTCTGCATAATGAGGTTGAAAAGTTAAATGACTTTTGACTGGTGTCGTTTTTCAAACTGTTTCGAAGGAATATTATTAGCCCCTTTGTTCGACCCGGTATCTTTTATAGTTTCCCATGATTAATCTCGAAATTCGGGCATATTTCGAAGCAACCATAAAAAAATCTAATTAACGTCCATTTAATCACTATCTATATAAATTAATTAAGTATAAAAATGCCCAAAAAAATCTAACATTATTCTACAGTCCTGCCGCTATTCTGCTGCGGAACAGAGGCGTAAGCTCCCAGTATTGATCCGTTTTAGCGGTTTTACCATTCATACTCCGGTCATTCATCAGTTTTACTAGACCCTTTTTTTGTTTCAGGACGAGAAAAATCAGCTGCTGATAACGAATATCTGGTTGAAGTTGGTGAGTTGACATTTTTACCCGCGAAAACGTAATTTCGATGAACTCTGATACCTCGACGTATATTCCACGACGAAAGCTAAACATCCAAAGTGTTCCACGGCTTTTATATTATACAGGGTGGCCCACCACGAACTGCATCGATCTATATATGGAAAACTAAAAGTAGGAAAATTCTGAAAATTTATCACCTCACCAATGCCGACGGGCGCTGCTCAACTAAAATATTTTGGTGAATCTAGCACTTCCGGTTATACCGGAAGTCGATATAAACTTTCTTATCTCAAATGGAACACCCTGTATATTATTGCATTTTTGGATGCTGGGCATCATTTTGGAACAAAAACATTCAACATGTCCTATGTCTAAATCCAACCGTTTTTCAGATATTCGCATTTTTCCGAAAAAAATTACAGGTGCAGACCTAAATTCAATTAGCAATTTATACGAGGAAACCGCGAAATTTCAAAACGAATTTTTGGCATCGTGTAACAGAAGCCCTGACCTAATGATCTCTGCATTCAAAATGTGCTTAAATCTCGAAATTTTCAAATGGAAATCCCCATTTTTTTAATGCGATCTTATTCACCACTAAAAATGATGACAACTTTGTGTAAGGTTTCCTATACCTAAATGCATAAAATGCGGGGATTGCTTAACGCTTGGAAAATCATATTAGCCCTGGACGTTGAAAAGACAATCGCGGCTGAGGAAATGTCACTTGGTTTATAAATTATTGTCAACAATAATGCCGGCGCGCTTAAATTACACAAACGAAGATTATTTAAATTTATTTATTATCTACGGAGAATACATAATCTTATTTAAATTTGTTTATTATCTACGGAGAATACATAATCTTCGTTTGTGTAATTTAAGCGCGCCGGCATTATTGTTGACAATAATTTATAAACCAAGTGACATTTCCTCAGCCGCGATTGTCTTTTCAACGTCCACGGCTAATACGATTTTCCAAGCGTTAAGCAAACCCCGCATTTTATGGGCGAAAAGTGGGTTTATCGTAAATTAATCGAAAATTAATAGATTTAGGTATAGGAAACCTTACACAAAGTTGTCATCATTTTTTGTGGTGAATAAGATCGCATTAAAAAATGGGGCTTTCCATTTTAAAATTTCGAGATTTAAGCACATTTTGAATGTAATTTTTATTCATATTTTGTGAACATCCTGTATAAGAACGGATTTATTTCTCAGCAGAGATCACTAGGTCAGGGCTTCTGTTACACGATGCCAAAAATTCGTTTTGAAATTTCGCGGTTTCCTCGTATAAATTGCTAGTTAACTTGAGGTCTGCATCTGTATTTTTTTTCGGAAAAATGCAAATATCTCAAAAACGGTTGGATTTAGACATAGGACATGTTGAACGTTTTTGTTCCAAAATGATGCCTAGCATCCAAAAATGCAATAATATATAGGGTGTTCCATTTGAGATAAGAAAGTTGATATCGACTTCCGGTATAACCGGAAGTGCCAGATTCACGAAAATATTGTAGTTGAGCAGCGCCCATCCGTATTGGTGAGGTGCCAAATTTTCAGAATTTTACTACTTTTAGTTTTCCATATATAGATCGATGCAATTCGTAGTGGGCCACCCTGTATAATATCCACCTACACTACACATACACGTAAGAAGTTTCAGATTTGACTAGACTTTAAAAACGAGTCTTATTCGTATGGGTAATTATTACTTTACAAATATTTTGATGTTTTTCTCTTTGCACATTTATCTATTAAAATAGAGGACCTCATGCAGGTTGAAACTGTGAAAAAAAATTGACGTATAAAGTAAACTTTTGGTAACAAAACTATAGAAAACGTCGAAGTTAAGTAGATTTTTAAGGCAAACGTATTTGGTACAGTTTATACACTCATTAAATACTGTAAATAAAAAATAATTTAGCTCATCTATCTCCACCAGTGCCTGAGACCCCGTGTCAACCATAATATTTTTTAATAAAAAAAATGTACGCCACTATATTTTCTAATCAATTCTAAGAAAAAACTATTCTTGACTTTTTTCGAAAAACGTACCGTTTTTGAAAAATTCACTTAAAAAATTCCGATAAACTTTCCTTAATAACATTTGGCCCTAAAACCTACAAAGAGATTTCTAGATTCGAAAAATCATGTAATCATGTGTCCTGGGAAAAAAAAACAGAAGTAGAGTGGCCTTTATGTAGGTTTTACGACAAAATGTTATTAAGAAAAGTTGTTCAGAATTTAAAACTCAGTAGGTGTGCAAAATGTTGAAAGCCTAGACCTACTTTGATGTTCTTCTGCTAAAAGAATTAAAAAGGCACAAAAGTGAATTTTTCAAAAATGGTACATTTTTCGAAAAAAATCAAGAATAGTTTTTTCTTGGAATTGATTAGGAAATTTAGTGAAGGCAAACAAAGATTTCTTTTCCAGTGGCGTACCATTTTTTTATTCAAAAATATGACGGTAGACTCTGCACTGGTAGAAGTAGCTTAATTATTTTTCGTTTATAGTACTTAATGAGTGTCTAAACTGTACCAAACTGCTTTAATTACCTTCCTCTGGGAAAAATACAAAAAACTTGAAAATAAATTTAACTTTGACGTTAGGACCGTTAGGATTTCAATACATATTTATATGAAAAGGTCTGCTTATTTTGACGTGTTCTATGGTTTCCTAAAGTTTTGTCGCCCTGTAAAAGAATTGCAAGGGAAGTATTTTCGGTCGCCCTGTACAAATAATTACGTCGGTTTTAGCTTGACTACCGCCGGGTGCTAAGTTTAAAAAACGCTTTCCTCTCAATTTTTTACTTTTGCCCAAAAAGCTAAACTTTTTTGTTGGGTGGTAGTCAGAAATTTAAAAAAAATTGAATCTTTCTGGTGCAAAATTGCGCCGCAGGCGAAAATTTTTCAAATATTCAAGGTCAAACAGTTTAAATTAACGAAAACAAATTCCAAGCCAAACATATTCTTGCTAACTGGTGGTATTTTTTTTATTCACTATGACTCATAACATTTGTAGCCAAGAAGTCCTACTCAGTCTTCTTTTATAGAACAATTGAAATAGAAATTTCGAAATTTGTTTTAGTGTGAGCCCATAAAAATCATTGCTTTCTAAACCGGCTATACAAAAGAAAGCAGAGGTGTTTGGTTACTAAAATGCGCCGTAGGCGAAAATTTTTAAAAATATAAAGCACAGATAGTTTGAAAGAGGTATAGGAAATTACAAAATCATAACAGTATAATGTATTTTTCTTGAAATCGGCATTAAAATGTCCCAAAATCGTCATTAAAAGCACAGAAATCGTACAATAATGTAGCCCATTATTGTACGATTTTTTCAATAAGTAGGCCTTGGCGAGATGTAAACATCAAACGTCAGACGCGGAGAAATCGCCCGTCAAAAGTGACCAAATATTCAAAACCCGGCCGATAAAGGCTCATTTAACTTTTCGTACACATTGCGAAATTGTTTCCTATAGAAGCGCAATCCTTCAGTATACATATTTTAGTAAATTCGAATATCAATAGATTTGTTGTGTAGGCTGCACAAGAAGCAGCAGTTTGGTTTTTCTGTCAGAAGGTGCCGAACGTCATTATACTTGTCCTAGGTAGAGCGATCGGTGAAGTCAAGCAACGCCCCGCATAGTCAGTTCGTGGACGGGTGATCCCTTATTATTATTCTCTTGCCTAATAAAACTTTTTTTTTCCGATTTCAAAAAAAAAATAATATGTACCTGGGCACTGAAGTTCTTTTTATGACTCATGTGGTTTATTTGCCTCTGCCAGAGGCCTCAGCAACTAAACTCCACATGAGTCATAAAAAGTTGAACTTCAGTGCCTTGGTACATAAATAACTATTTCGTCTTTTCTCAGTGAGGGGGCTGGAACCCCCAAACCATATGCAGCCCTGGGCTTATGTATGGGAAAAGCCAGGTCTCGTGGAATCGGTAGTTAGCTACTTGACAATAATAAGTATATTTTTCAATAAATGTATCTACATATGTTACACTTTATTACATGACAATTTTCCAATTTATATTCAATCAATGAATCAGTGTTGTATATTCTGCTTTTAAGATATTTTCACTTAGAAATTTTTATTTTCGTCCAAAAATCCAGGGGTGGAGTAAAATCTTCAACGTGCAGATTAATAAGATGATGAATAGGAGAACGTTTCAGATGTTATGTTTGCAGACGACGATCAAAATGAAAATGTCGCGTCGTGAGCGACATAGCAACAAAATGTGATTTATTTTTAGTTATTAGACCAGCTTATACCGCCTCCTAAAATTAACCGCCGGGTGCTATTAGCGCATTGAGAATTAGTCCTTATAATGACAGCTGCGTAACGGGCAGCTCCGCTATTATTAAGCTTGCACTTATTTATTTTTTATTTCCATCGCCTCAAATCTCTAGTTAATTTTGCCACATTCCTTCTTAATTAAAAATTCCACGGCTAATGCGTTGGCTGAGGAAAGAGCCTCATTTATTTGGACCGACACTTTATGGACCGAACAGGAACTACATTATACTACAACTGCATTGTACTACAACAAGTAGATAGAATAGTACATGAATATGAAACACGAATAAAAATTCTGCAAGGAAAAAGCGAGAAACAAGACGATTTTTTTTATTAAAGTTCATTTTTCTCTTTATTTTTCTCGGTGTAAAAAAGGTGGAAAACTTACTTACAATTATGTTTATCAATACCAAAATTATATTATACAGGGTGTTCGAAAAATAGACGGAGATATTTTAGAGGGTGATTCCCTGTTAAGAAATATGAAAAAAAGTTTCTATAAACATGGGTCCGGAAATGCAGAGTTTTCAAGATACAGGATGTTAAATATATTGCATGTCACTGGACAAAATTGGTTTATCAATTTTTGCAAAAAAAATCACAAGTGCCTTGGAAAACAAATAATCAAAAGCATTTCTAGGAAAGAGTGTTATTGCAACTTTTCCAATATCATAACATAAAGTACACTACAACCAATTTTGTCCAGTGACATGCAATAAAACGGTTTTTATTTTTTTTTCTCGAAAACGAAGTGAGATAGGAAAACAATACAAGAGGGAAAGAAGTTGTATTTTTAGATGCTTAATCAAACAAAAAATATTAAAGTTACAAAAAAGGTAGTGGCGTACATTTTTTTGATAATAATATTCGCTAAGGTGCCCCCGGGACGCCACTGGACTTAATAAATTTAATCTAGTTAGGGCGAAATTAGCCTCTTAATACAACAAATAACATTGTCAAATTTCAACAGAATCGAGTAAATAATTTTTAAGACATTCATAATTTCATGTTTTATTTTTTTTTATTTAACATCCTGTATCTTGAAAACTCTGCATTTCCGGACCCATGTTTATTGAAACTTTTTTTCATATTTCTTAACAGGGAATCACCCTCTAAAATATCTCCGTCTATTTTTCGAACACCCTGTATAGTGTGGATAGAAATTGTGGAATATTGCTCATATTTCTTAAAATATTCCTCATATCAAAAACATGTTTTAATAAAAGTGTTAGGGGAAATTATTTCCCGTTTAGTGATATCAAGCAATCTTTCGTAGCACAAAAAATGTGGTTGCCATGGTAACCGACTTATTTTTTTTAAATGGCACCATATACGTTTTTTGGTGAAAATTAATACATTGGAACTTTCTGAATACGATAAAATACAATTTTATGGGTTCGCATAAGAAAAAAAAAATTAAGTTTTCTATTATGCTATTGACAATGTTTATCAAAATAATTATTAACATCAAGTTAGCCATGCCAAAATCAGAACAATGCGAAACTGTCACTAGCTGTGTAACTGTGTACATTGTTACACTAAACGTACTTTTTTACTCAATTTTCTGTGTATTTAAGTACCTAGTATGTTAACATGTATTCTTTCCGTTTCACTTAATTTAAGCGCCATTATAACTTACTAAGTACTTAAGTACACAGAAAATTCCATTTGAACAGAGTATACACACGTAAACAATCAGGGAAAATGACACACTGGGGTAAACAAACGAGTGTTTGTTGACGATTTACCTTGGACGTATTTAGCTTTTTTCCAAGAGCGATTAAACAAAAGTTTCGAACTTAATATTCTTTCAAGGTGTCCATACCGATACTATTCTCAAAATTCGTTTCCTAACTTGTCCGTGCACGCGTTATCTCTAGCCGCTATCTTTGCGTAAGCTGACGTTGATGTTAGTTAATTTTGGCGAGCATCTAGGAATGTTATTAATTTTTGACCGCAGGAATGGAACGACATGAATTTGAGATGGAACGCTTCGGAATTTGGGGGTGTAAAAGACCTCAGAATTCCACCACACCGACTGTGGAAGCCTGACGTCCTCATGTATAATAGGTGAGTGACTATCATACCCTTGTGTATACCTAACTAGCTAAACTGTCTGCATGGTTTAACAGTGGATTTTGATCCTCTCCTAAGGCCTTTATAGATTCAAAGTTTTAGATACATTTTTCACTTTGTTTAAACAGAGAAGAGAAGGCTTTGCAATTCAATCCTACTACCAAAAGTTGTGGCCATGCATAAAAAATATTAAGATTTTTAATTTTTTTTGTCTCCCTATGGGCATTTTTCTTTGACAACTTAACTTTTTTATTTTTCTATTAATTTTTGCGCCATTCTTTACCTTAAATAACTATTCTAATTGGACATGAAAGAAAGAAAATCGGACATCATTTCAGAAAAATTAAAAAGGATTTTCTGTCAGCGCCGGGGGTCGAACCTGGGAACTCTCGCTTGCTAGGCGAACGTTCTACCACTACACTACGCTGAACCGTTGAAATTAAGTGGGTCTGTTTGTATAGTAGCTGAACGGAAAAGCCTTCGTTCGCGCCGTACCATAGAAAATACTCTCCAATTTCCTCCGAAACACACCAGACTAATAGACACAACCTTGACGTTAGATACAGTTGTACCACCATACATCTTGGAAGTCATGCTGGTGTAGTCCCTCACATACGAATCTCTCGTAAGGAGAGGTCCCGGGTTCGGCCCCCGGCGCTGACAGAAAATCCTTTTAAATTTTTCTGAAATGATGTCCGATTTTCTTTCTTTCATATCCATTGGTCTACGTCCTATACGTATGAAAGTTCTTCTCCATTTCCATTTTCAGTTTCAATCATTCCTTACGAGAGATTCGTATGTGAGGGACTACACCACAAGACTTCCTAGATGTATGGTGGTACAACTGTATCTAACGTCAAGGTTGTGTCTATTAGTCTGGTGTGTTTCTTAGGAAATTGGAGAGTATTTTCTGTGGTACGGCGCGAACGAAGGCTTCTCCGTTCAGCTACTATACAAACAGACCGACTGAATTTCAACGGTTCAGCGTAGTGTAGTGGTAGAACGTTCGCCTAGCAAGCGAGAGGTCCCGGGTTCGACCCCCCGCGCTGACAGAAAATCCTTTTTAATTTTTCTGAAATGATGTCCGATTTTCTTTCTTTCATGTCCATTGGTCTACGTCCTATACGTATGAAAGTTCTTCACCTTTTCCATTTTAATTTTCAATTATTCTAATTGGTTTCTTCATTATCTTCCTAGTGCGGACGAAGGCTTCGACGGTACATACCCCACCAACGTGGTTGTGCGAAACAACGGTAGCTGCCTTTACGTACCACCCGGTATATTCAAGAGCACCTGCAAGATCGACATTACGTGGTTCCCGTTCGATGATCAGAAGTGCGAGATGAAGTTCGGTAGTTGGACATACGATGGACTCCAAGTAAGACTGTGATTAAGTCGTAGTTCATTAATTTTTAACCCCTCCTCACATCGATTTTTTGATTTGTACGGGGTGAGCGAATATTTACGTACAGGGTGGTCAGATAAGAATGCAAAGTGCTGTATCTCGGAAACTATTCGTCGTAGAGACTTGCGGTAAAAATTTTTTAGAATAAAGTGGCCAAGAGAAAAACCTGGAAATTATTTTCAGATTTCCAAGATAGTCACCAGGGGGCGTAACCGCCATCTTAAACTTTTAAAGTGATTTTTCACTGAAATCCACCTAGTAATGTTTTTGTTTAACACTTTTTGACATATCTATTAAAATACAGTTGTGGGGAGTGATTCAATGTTTTTTTTAAATAAACAGCTCTAAATCGTAAATGACTGAACGGATTTTAACAAACTTGGTCTCGTTGGAAAAAGCATTTATTGGTCCATCAAACCCATCTTACCCGTGATATATCTAAGTCTCAGTGATGCCGCTATAGCGCGTTTTTGATATAATAACAGAAAATTGCAAAATTCTCGAAAAAATTAAATGAAATAATATTACTTTTTTTTCATAAAAATGTAGTGAAATGATACCTAAATAGGCTAGTGAAAACCGTATCTCGATATCTTATTCCTAGCTGAAAATATCAAAGAAAGAAAATTAGTTTTATCATAAAATTTTAAAAAGACGCTGTTACACCGGTATTTATTCTTATTTGTCTTTTTTTAAGATTTCATGATAAACTTTCATAATTTTATCATTTTTTAATTATACAAGTATACTTAGTTCAAAAAAATAAAAAAAACGTGTAGGGGCATAATAATCAATGCATTTAATATGCAAGTGCAAGGTAGGCAAAATACGAAGGGTAGGAAAAAAAATGGCTAAAATCAACTTGTCAACAAATATTAAAATCCTATTCCTAACTGAAAATGTTTTTTTTTTTAATAAAACTAATGCTTCCTTAGATGCTCGAACTGTCTTCCATCCAATGTTGACAAGTTGATTTTAGGCATTTGTTTTTCCTCCATGGCCTACCCTTCGTATTTTGCCTACCTTGCACTTGCATATTAAATGCATTGATTATTATGCCCCTACACGTTTTTTTTTTTAATTTTTTGAACTAAGTATACTTTTATGATTAAAAAATGATAAAATTATGAAAGTTTATCATTAAATCTTAAAAAAAGACAAATAAGAATAAATACCGGTGTAATAGCGTCTTTTTAAAATTTTATGATAAAACTAAATTTTCTTTCTTTGATATTTTCAGCTAGGAATAGGATATCGAGATACGGTTTTCTCTAGCCTATTTAGGAATCTTTTCACTACATTTTTATGAAAAAAAGTAATATTATTGCATTCAATTTTTTCGATAATTTTGCAATTTTCTGTTATTATATCAAAAAACGCGCTCTAGCGGCATCACTGAGACTTAGACATATCACGGGTAAGATGGGTTTGATGGACCAATTAATGCTTTTTCCAACGAGACCAAGTTTGTTAAAATCCGTTCAGTCATTTAGGAGTTACAGCTGTTTATTTAAAAAAACATTGAATCACTCCCCACCACTTTATTTTAATAGATATGTCAAAAAGTGTTAAACAAAAATTACTCGAATAAAGCTTACCCTTAAAAAGCATATATTATTTTGGTAACATTACTAGGTGGATTTCAGTGAAAAATCACTTTAAAGTTTAAGATGGCGGTTACGCCCTCCGGTGACTATCTTGGAAATCTGAAAATAATTTCCAGGTTTTTCTCTTGGCCACTTTATTCTAAAAAATTTTTACCGCAAGTCTCTACGACGAATAGTTTCCGAGATACAGCACTTTGCATTCTTATCTGACCACCCTGTACACCACTGTACAGGGAGAGCGAAACTGGACGTCCCAGGCCTACAGCGGGAACACGAAAACTCAAAATAAAATTTCGAAAAGAGGTTCTTAAATAGGACATACTAAGGTTTTGGAGATTCGGTATGTTACTCTCTTGTTTAAAATGAATATTTTTCGTTATTACATTGAGCGTCTATCTTTATCACGAGATCCACAAATTCGAGTTAAATAAATTTAGTATAAAATTTAAATACGGAATTTTTGAAAAACGGAAAAAGATAATGCCACAAAGTTTAATATCATTTTGATTGCCTTGATGAGCAGATTTCAAAAATCCAATAATATACAGGGTGTTCCAATTAAAAAAGTTAAGTTGCCATTGGTCCTACTTTTTTGGAACACCCTGTACACTAAACGGTCATGGCATAAAAAAGTATTCGCCGAACCATTGATTTTGTTTTTTTAATCACCCTTTTATCTTAAAAAACAAAAAAGTTAGGTGGGGGTCAATTCTCAGTGAATAACCCTGTACATGAATTTGATTTGATTTGATCCATCTAAGCGTAACACCCCTCTTATTTGTTTATATTTTCATATTTTCTACCCGAACAAAGTCCTAAGTTTCCAAATCTGCATTCAGAAAAACCTCAAATAAAAAAGTTACAGAGGTTAGGACAGAGCTGTCACAAACAATGGCAAGAACTATTTCAAATTTCAAGTATCAATTATCGGAACTACTAAGAACTTTCATTTTTAAAAGTAATTCAAGTTCCCAATACCTTCATTTAGTACTTGGTTTTCTTCAAGTAAAGTATTTGAAATACCTTGTGAGCATTTTAAGTTCTTACTGAAGTATTTGAAATACCTGATGGGTATTTGCAGGACTTCAGTAATGATTTGAAGTAATAAGAAGTTTAAGTACTGGAAAGTAGGTAACTCAAATTCCAAGAAAATTAAGGTTAATTTTTGATTTCAATTATTTAAAATATGTCTATGATATTAATATCGGGTTATTCATATTATAGGGGTTAAAACATGGAAAGCGTGCATATTATATTGGATCATTGAGTAAAGGAAAACGAAAAATATAATCTAGAATCAGGGTCATACTACTAATAAAAAATATGTGTATTGTATATTATATTAACATTAACTAAATTTATTTGCAGTAAATATAGTGAATAAAGGTTAAATAAGCAAGTGTAAGTGTAAGGTGTAAGAGAGCAGAGTAACCAATATTCTGTGGTAAGAGCAAGTAAGGAATATAAAACTATTAACCAATAATATTTACATCAGTCTTTTGCCACTCGATTTTAATATATTTCTCAAATCCAAATAGGTACATTCAAAATACTTTCTTGTGACTTGTGAACTACATTTTCAATTTATGTTTTTTAACCAAAGGCAGGAACAATTGGATTGTTTTAGCCTTAACCTTTTAATACAAGAAAATTTAAGGATTTTCTGGATACAAAATAACGAAATGTGTCATTGTACTTGTACAGGGTGTCCAGATTTGGTTGTAAATGCGAGGTATCTCGGTTATTTTTAGAGATAGGGAGTTGCGGTTTTCGCGAACCGTTCCTACTTTTTTGTGAAACGAAAGATACCGTAAACAGATTTTTCCTAGCCACCTTCGTTTTTAAGATACAGGGCGAAATTGAAAATTTGCGCTTTTGGGGCATATTTCGTATCTTGGGAATGGTTAATGATATTGAAATGGCAAAAACTGTATCTTATAGACATTTTCACGTAGAATTCAGTGCCGTATTCAGTTTTTTTACTAAAATTGATAGTGTTCGATATATGGACCAAACTTAGTGTTTTTTAAATAAAACACCCTGTATATTTTCTACTAGTTACATTCAGATTGTCGTAAGCTTTACAAAAATATATAACGCTATGTAGTTATTATCTAAATTAGGCTCTAAAAATAACCGAGATACCCCGCATTTACAACCAAATCTGGACACCCTGTACATTAATTTTAAATAATTTCGTAGTATTTGAAGCATTTTGTGAGTATTTACATTACTTTCTAGGTATTTAAAGTAAAAATTGATTGAACAGATTCGTATATTATATATCATCGGCCTAGGAATTATTTCTATTTAGTGACACTGATCGTTTTTACTTTTGACATATGTCGCTCACCTAAGAGCCATAGGCGGCTCGTCAACTATTAAAGAAACTATAATATACCATTACTTACCTACTAATCATTTCTTTTCTTCTCTCAATCGGAATCAATGGAAAACGATCATTAAATATTTTCTGCGCACGTTGATCCATGAATCGTGATTTCTGTATAAGAATATTTATATTATTCTTATCTTATGAGGCGAGACTAGCCGCCTGTGAATTCACTTTGTGTGCCATGGCCTTTTTGTGGACGCATTTCAATTGTTTCTAGACAGAAACATAATAAGCATGCTATTTATAGCAAATTGAAGGTAAATAAATTTTTGGGAGTAAAAATATGGATCACCCTATACATAAAAAACTAGTTTACATTTTATCATTTTTTTCCGCACTGGTCTCGTTGGGACGACAAAATGTGAATTTACTGTATTTATTTTGCTTCTAGCCGCCAAAAAATTACTTAACGTAAACTTACCAGTGCCTGACAATCCTTTATCAAATTTTAATATATACAAATGAATTTGGCGCGTTTATTGACAATTCTTAATATGGAGTAAGTAGAAGCATCTTTGGTAGAAGACCCGTCACTGGAAATAATTACCAACAGCCCAAATCAAATCTGCAATATATTTTTTTATAAACAATATTTTTTTTTTATCCAGTAGCTGACATAGTGATTTTTGACTAGACCCTTAGCCTGAATCTGATAAACCCAAAACCTGACACCCTATAAAAAATGTCACAGAAATTTTTAAAAAGGTAAACACAAGTGATTATTGTATGTAGAAATATTTATTTATTCGTACATTCTCATTTCTAGAACAAATAGTAACTTATTCTTCAGTAAAAGACTTTGGGTTTCCAATTTTGGAAATTGTGATTTGTTCATATGTCACAGTTGTCATTAAAAATAATGTTCGCTTTTATTTACCTATTTCTTTTATTTTTCTATGATAATGTTGATTCTCGTATAGTCCAAAGCACGAAAGAAAACGTTTCTAAAGAATGCGGGCAGCGTTGCGAGATTTCCTATACGAGTGGTCGTTATTTTTTGGGAATACAAGTTTTATCATATTGAAGCCGAATTTCTGAACTCTGTTATTCCGAAAAAATAAAGCTCGCATCACGGGACCACTTACCCATATTTGTTTATCATTTATTTTTAACGCGGTGTGATAAAACACCTATTATATTTTTTTCAACAACGTCGCGTCTACCATCGCCTTTGAAATACGGCAACACAGCATTTCTCCCAAGGAGTCGGCTGACAAAATCAGTTAGCCAACGCGTTTTGTGCCTGTTTCTATAGTACGTAAAGTTATCTGCGTATTGGGCTACCACACAGACCTCATTTTTTAGGCCGCTGGCAAGTTTTTTCCTCCGGCTCAGAGAGCTCAGTGGCGTTTCGTATGTTCGGGAGTTAAACTGTGCAAAATGAGTAAACAGGGAAGAACGTTGCATTCTCAAGCACGAGAAATAATTGCCAATGTTATAAGGGTTTGCCTTCCTCCATAGTCTAAGGCATCACCGTTAAGAATAATATTAACAATAAATTAAATAACAATTATATGAAAATTAAGTCAGTGAGTTACACAAAATTGAGCTACGCCCCTGAACTGTGACTAATTCTATAATATTTGCGAGTTTACGTCGCACGCATTCTGCCGTAAGAAGGACAATAAATGTATTCCCATTTTATTTAGCTCCAACTGTTTTTTTTATTTAATATTTTCTATCTGTTTTCTATTTATTGTTCTTCTCTTCCCCTCCCTCTTTTCTTCTCCCTATCTTTCTCTTTTTTTTTTCTAAAAATACTGTTTCTTCTCTTCTCCTGAAATGACAGACGGCATAAATTCTCTACAGAGTCGTTTTTTAACTACATCTTTGAACTTATTCTGAATACCTAAATGAATTTAATTTGACATGGAAAACTTGTAAAGATCGTAAAATAGTACTTAATTGGCCGTGTTCAGCACTTTCGACAAGAAGAAGACATGGCTCAGAATCGTTGAGTGACAAAATCTATACATGTTTTGATGCTCTTGAAGACAGTACTCCGAGAGGTGTACTGTAGTCAGTGCCAAATGTGACTAATAGCTGACACATTGTGAGCCAATGGCTGACAGAGGTGTCAGGCGTTGGAAATATTTAACCCATTGACGTGAAATTTGTGATTTTCCCAGTGACTGACACCTATGTCAGGCATTGGCTTTGCATAAACATAAGCCAATAGCTGACACCCCAACCAAAATCTTCAAAAACTTGAAAAATTATTATCTTACCTTGTTTGCTTAGAAGTATAAGCCACAAAAATTAAGACAGTTAAAAAATCTACATTAAAAACACGTAATTATACACTATTTTTTACAACACTGAACAACAATTTCGCTAAGAGACCACAATGAATATAACCTGCATAAATTGACAAGTCCGTAAAAATAGAGAAACCAAGATAATTAACTTAGGAACATACATAACTCATAACTGTAACTTCTACAAACATAAATATTTCAATAGAATGGATTTATATCTGCTCATTATCTTATTTTTCAATTAAATAAAATATGTGTCAGGTTTAGGCAATGTGTCAGGCACTGGTACGTTTACGTTACCTAATATATCTTTCTTGGATTTTATTGTCTTTCCAGTCCTACTTTCTAAGTGCCCTTACCGAGTACCTTAGACACTTTATCAATAAGGGATGATTCAAAAACGTCAACGCAAAAAAGGAAAATTTTTTGCAGAGTTGTGGGCTTTAGAATTGCTAAAAGTCCCTCATGTTGGGGTTCCTTCACTGGGACACTTGTTTTTATCTTTTTTGAGTGGGATCAATACTCGTTGAGACCCTCTATTTCGATGGAGTTAAGAACACTTCGGCTAACTGCTGTGTATACAAGGTGATCCATTACGACAGAAGCTGTGGTGACCTGCTTTATATGAATACGGGGTGTTTTGCACTAGAGTAAGAATAATTGGTAGGCAGATTTTGACATTTTGTAGAAAAAGTAATTTTCTGTGTAAAACCGTCACATTACGAGATAGAGCGTTCAAGAAAGTACGTATATAGGGTGTAACTAAAATGCGTGGCCATATTTTATTGTCGCATTTTACGTCACAAATTGATAAAAAAAGTTAATATTATCATTAAAAGGTAATGAAAAAATATGTTGTAGGTATTTTAAATTGAAGTAAAACGGCATAAGCGATTTTGTTAAAATTTGATATACAGCGCTTGGTCTGGTTTTAAGGCTGAAAACTAGCTGGAAAAGCTATCGAATTTGAAGGATGTCAAAGTTGAGCAAAATATAAAGGTATCTGGCGGGTCAAGTGTGCCATGGAATAACCTCAAAACAGCGAGTGGTCAATAGAACCACTCAAAGTGTTCGTGTGCAAAGATCTAATAAATACACAGTATTTGTCTCTGGGCCATCTGAAAATGCTGAATTTTTATGAAACTTTATATTGGTCAACAGTGCTTTGGAATTATTGAAAAAACATTAAACAAATGTAACTTATTTTTTACAAAATGCCAACCAACAAATAAAAAAAAACAATTTAAATTATTGGACCTATCTCAACAAAGTCACTGTCTAAGACGATACATTTTCTGTGGGTTTCCTGTTGTGGCACACCAGCCACCTTAACTCATATGGACTTACTTTTAAGTGTATACAAATCGATAAAAAATGTATTTTGTGAGATATTTTCAACAACCTTTTTTTGTTCGAAAGGTCTTCAAAAAACGCTTCTTTTGACGTTTTTACTTTTGTCAAAATGCAAATCCAGGGACGGCTACGATTTTTTTTATACCGCGATTTTCACAAAAACCATTTAGCGATTTTTTTATTTAAAATCTGACACAACAGCGTTAACCCCCATATACTAAATTTGAACAAAAAATGTAGAGGGTGGGATCTTTTCGATTTTATCGATTTTATCGATATTTTTGATTTTATCGATAAGATCGATTTTATCGATTTATCGATTTTATCGATAAGATCGATTTTATCGATAAAATCGATTATATCGATAAGATAAATTTTATCGATTTATCGATTTTATCGATATTTTTTCAGTATCGATTTCCGATACTGAAATTCGGAGATCGAACAGCCCTAATCAGGATGCGGTTGCGACCATCCAATTTGGGCTACCCTGTACATAAACTACGTAACCCATTATCCGCCTTTACCGTATAACACCTACAGGCCAATTTATCATGAAACTGCCCTCGTACGTACATATCGGTTAAAATGGATTTTCTATGTTAATTCAGCTCCCAAATTTCGCAATCGCGAAATACGCTTTGGATAAATTAAAATAAACAAATTGAAAGGCGGGCAGGCCAAAATGTTTCCGAGCATATATTATGGTGTTTCGGCGTTGATAGGGGGTAGCATTGTCCGGACAACACAATAGTTTTATTTCTCTCGACGCCACAATGCTTGCTCCCAACAAGAAGATATAACTACGAGTATCTGCCCAATAATAAAGCTCCGTTTTCGGGGGAGAGTTGAAGTAACCCATCGGTTATATTGTTTATCGAGGTGTTATGTTCCGCCCGTGAGTACCTTATCCGTCTTTTCGTTGACGTTTTAATAGAGGTAGAATGGAAATGTTCGAAGTTGTTACCTACTTTAAAGCTAGTTGAGAATATATGCTTTTTGTGATTTTTTTAAATGCAGGGGTTAAAACAAAACCTAGATTTAAAAAAATTCAAATGTCAACCAAAAAAAGAAAAATATGTTCAGAAGCGTATTAAAACCCCTTGTTAGACTTTAAGCAAATACTGGTGCTTATGATGTGAATACAACATTTTCTTAAGATATTTGAAGTGTTATAACGCTTGCTCTTTGTAGAATCAAAACTGAATACATTAAAAATGCAGATGAAACGTTGTTATTTATTATTTCTTCAGTTTCACCTTCCACAAAAAAAGATTGAAGCGTTACTCGGGTAACCTCCACATTTTAAACTTCGAGAAAAAATTTTTTACGCATTTTCCTTTTTAGTAGACCTCCCCCACTGTGTGGTTAAAATTTTTTATATCATGACTGAATCACCCTGTATAGTTTCTCCTATATAGACACAGATAAAGTAAATAGCAAACGATGTGGTTAACTGTTGATATTCTACTACAAAAACAGTATTTTTTTATAAACGTTAAAAAGAGTGTGCGTCAAATACATAAATTGGAATGAAATAAATCCACAGGCAGCATCCGAATATTTCCCAATTGAAGCCTGATCAATATTTCTACCGCAAACGAGCTTCACAAAAATGAACACAGTACCGTCAATTGCAGGCAGGGAACATTTTAAAATTATTAATTCATTCATTCAGGTATAGTTCAAAGCTGCTAAATAAACCTTTTCGATTTATAAGTATCACACAATCCGACATAAACGTAGGTATATTTTATTGTTTGTCCAATACTTAGGGACTTTAAAAAATAGACTATAGTAGTAGCACAGTAGAGATAACAATCAGCAGTATAACTCATTGGCGGGAAAGGCGCAGTGTCGGGGCCAATGATCTATATACCTAGATCCATAATCCAATATACAACTTCGTCCTCAACATTTTGGTGTTTATTTACAAAATTTTTCTGCAGAGTTGCAACTTCCCTAATGTGACAAATATTGAAAGCACTTATTTCTTACAATGTAAATATAGCAAAGTCATCAGAGATATTTAATTATGTTAATATTATCTCTTCATTATATATCATATTATAATTGGTAATATTGAAATACACATGTTGAAAATATACTAAGCCTGGTTGCATAGAAGGAAAACTGGGGCAAGCGTAATAGATTTGGCAACGACGCGGCAGGACCGAACGTCTGTTTCTTTACAGACGCCTTGTTGTAGTGCACGCCGGGTACTGGTTAAAAACGCTAATAAATTCTTTACATTTGTTTAACTATCAACCTATTATAGTGAATAGTGATGGGGCGCTTAAAATGCGTCGTCTGTGGTGCTAGAAATACTGGATCAAACCGAACTTTCCACTGGTGGGCGATATATTTACGGATCATCTGTGCACCACTACAGGGTCTTTGTTTTGATATTTTCTTGTATATCAACGTGGATTACAATGCCATTTGAATGGGTCATCTAGGTATACAGATCATTGGTCGGGGCGGTTTGGCAGTTCGTATTCGAGGCAATGCAGTGATGTGGAGTGTGCGTTTTTGTATAATAGATAGATAGATTTATTTAAATCCATGAAACAACACAGTTTTTGGACAGGTCAAAACAAGATATAAACTCCTGGACAAAATTAACGCAACATCATAAATGTGCCACTTATTTGATGCTATTTTTTTCTGAATTTATGATCCGATTTGAATGATTTTTTTTTGCATTGTAGGTTGGTTCCTTGACAATGTCATAGTTTTCGCTGTTTATGATAAAAAGTTCATTTTCGATTTATACCGGGTGTAACAAAAATGTTATGTTTTTTCCGAAAATTCGTATCACCCTGTGGAGTATACTAGCAACCGAAACATATAGCAGTTGACATTAGATTGTAGGTCCATCTTTCTTCAACATTTTCTTTTTTGGTTTACTTCATTATCTCTGTTATTAAAGGAGATACACTGTTTTATATCGTAACATGTTTTATAGACTTTATTATTCAACACAGTCATTGTTGAATCTTTTCAAGTAGGCTATGGAACTTTTCTGACATTTCAAGCGATGTGTCAACAGATGTTGTGTTTTAAAGTTACAAAAGTCAAATAAAATTCGCCATACCGATAAAAACTGTTCAGAAACTGCTTATTAAACGTCTTCTGATTGTTCGAGACAATATTGTATGATGGCGAGCAGTTCTAAGCTCACTTTTTAGCCTAGTACTAGTGATATTCCTGTTTCTTAGAGCAGTTTGCCTAATAAAACGCTCATCCCTTGGATCGGTACATCGGTTTCGCCCTTGGCCTGACCTTCGAGAGTAAGATCCTGTCTCGTTAAATCGTTCAACCATACGACTTATAGTCGAACGATGTCTGCCTATCACATTAGCAACATGACACATCGAATAGCCTTCATCCACCAAAGTTAAAGCTCTTACTGCTTCTTCTGCCGATAAATTTTTTGGTCGATTCATTTTTCAATTTTAAAATACTCGTCGGGCAACTGGGCATATGAAACGAACGTTTAATAAGCAGTTTCCGAACAGTTTTTATCGGTATGGCGAATTTTATTTGACCTTTGTAACTTTAAAACACAACATCTGTTGACACATCGCTTGAAATGTCAGAAAAGTTCCATAGCCTACTTGAAAACATTCAACAATGACTGTGTTGAATAATAAAGTCTATAAAAACATGTTACGATATAAAACAGTGAACAGAGATAATGAAGTAAACCAAAAAAGAAAATGTTGAAGAAAGATGGACCTACCGTCTAATGTCAACTGCTATATGTTTCGGTTGCTAGTATACTCCACAGGGTGATACGAATTTTCGGAAAAAAACATAACATTTTTGTTACACCCGGTATAAATCGAAAATGAACTTTTTATCATAAACAGCGAAAACTATGACATTGTCAAGGAACCAACCTACAATGCAAAAAAAATCATTCAAATCGGATCATAAATTCAGAAAAAAAATAGCATCAAATAAGTGGCAAATTTATGATGTTGCGTTAATTTTGTCCAGGAGTTTAGTTGCATGTACAAACAGAAACAAATACAGGCACATACAAACACATAATATATAAAACAAACATTAAAAAGAGTCACATTCATCTGAAAAAAATATCATTGAGCGTTCATGATGCATGGAATATAATAATTAGAGATACACAACATATCTACAAAAACGCACACTCCACATACAATATTATTCTACATAGGGGAACCTGGGTAACAGTGAGACATGGGTAACAGCGAGACATTCAAAATATCCCTGCTCCTATAAACAGTTCTTAGATGGCGTTAGGTGTGCATAATGGCAAGACCCAAGGTCAGCCTTCTCTACTACTTTCACAGTTCCCGCCCATCCAGTTTAGAAGTTGTGATGTTTCTGTGAAGATTGCACGCCAATTCTAATTTTTTAACGTATAGATTGAGCTTCTGCAGGAACTGTCAGAAAACTGCGACTGTTTTTTTTATTAAATAGGGGCTGTATCCTATAGTGTTGAACGGTGTTTGGTATGGAGAGCCATGGAGATAATTGAAGCAATTGTTTTGACCATTCTCCGCGTTAATTAAACTGTCAAATAAAAACAATTTCTTCAATTCTGTCCATGGCCTACTTATCAATATCGATTAATGTGAAATTAAACTTAAAGGTAATATAATTATTTGTTCCATAAAAGTCAAGAATTTTGCTTAGATACGTAAAATAGTTTGATGATAATTTAATTTATTATTATTTTGGCATCAATTTAGAACTGGAAACCTTAATGTAACTAAATTTATACCCTAAATGCTAGACGGTACATCAACTTTGCACCAAATAAAACAGAACTTTAAATCATTCATATCATTTTCTTTTGAAAAATACCTATTCTATAGGTAATTCTTAATAAAAAGTTAATAGATTGATAAATCTAGTGATATAAAAAAGTTACAAGTTTTTAAAATTTTCAGAAAGTTCACAAATATTAAAAATTGATAAAAAACTAAATCTTTTATTAGAGCATTCAAATTTGGTACACTTACGTAAAATTGAAAAAGAAACAACTTTTTTAAGTAAAACTTTTTGATATTTTAACAAATAAACCCATTTTTGGCGATATATTTTTTTAAATGTGATTTTTGACAGATAACGAAAGTCACATGACCACGTTTGAGTGGGTCATTTTTCTTCTTTTTTTAAGCAAAAGGTAACCCCAGAATTAAGTTTCAAAATAAAACATTAATTAATTATTTCCCCCCTATAGTGCAAACTTTTTGGAGCCTTTTTCAATTGCTTCAACAAATGTGTTTATTTATTCTCACCGAATTAATTTTACTAATTTAAGAAAATGGCCTATTGCGTGCCAAATTCTACATACTGAACTGTGTGCCCTGGTAACTCTATTTCTGAACTGATTTTCCAGGATACATATATGATTTCTATTCCCCCAATATGGCGTCAAGGTCATCGAATTTGTTCGTGTTTTCTCAAGAGTCAGTAATTGCTGGTTGTCCTATATGCCTATGCTCTGGTTGTAGTAAAGCAATTTCCACCTAGCGCTTGTACAAACTTATCGTGGTTGGCGAAGATGAAGTCTGTTACAGACGTTAGAGTTAACCAGGTGTATTATTTCGAGTCCACTATTTCGAGTAAGCCACAGAGACGTTCTAGATTACTCAGTTGATTCCTGTTAGATTATTTTCAAAGGGATGATTGTACGTTTGTTCTGCGTGCGGTGGTTGCTTAATTTAACTGCTGAACAGCATTCAGCTGCAAGTTGGAATTACTCGGAGAAGTTCGAGTTTGTAGTAAACTAAAAGTTTTGCGCTTTGTACAGGCTATCGCGACACTAGGAAATTCATCAACTCCCATCAACTCATGACTATTTCTCCAGGGAAGTTTTCGTTTATTATTTGACTTAAGAAAATTTCGATGTAACCACCTGTTTTTGTTTAAAAAATTATGTCAAATGACGTGCTCAAAAGCAACCGCGCAATTATGTTTATCTGTCAAATTTTAAATTTTTTGAAAAAAAAAATAGATAGGTGGTTTTCCTTTCAATTTTATCCCGCTGTACCAGATTTCATACATCTAGGAAATACTTTTATTTTTCTAAATAACATACAGGGTGTCTCAAGAAATTTTACTACCATTTGAGAATCCGCCTATTTTGATTTTCCATTTTTTCAAAAGGAAAGGCACCTTGCCTATTGAAAATTTGAAAAAATCGAAGTACACCGATTAGCCTCTATTCTGAAAAACTTTTCTTAATAAAATTTTTCCGTATGTGGCACAGAAAAGGTACTTCATGTAGTCATATAGAGATTTTCTTCAGTCTACTTTGGGACCACGATTTTTAGAAACTGAAATGATCTTGTTTCATTTATCTTGGGACGCACTGTATACAAATGAATTATAGTGACATTTTAAACCCACTTTTTTTAAGAAAAATTCGTCAAGTTTCGATAGTTATTTAAAAAATTCACTTTATTTCAATCTTTCGTATAGTAAGACAACCTACGACTACATTTATAACAAAAGATACCATATAAAACATCTTCTTTTATATTTCAAAAACATTTTTTCTTGAAATCGGCATCGAAGTGCCTCAAAATCGTCATTAATAGCTCAGAAATCGGCACTGAAGTAGCCCAAAATTGTACGATTTGTTCAATAAGTAGGCCTCGACGAGATGTAAACACCAAACGTCAGACGCGGAGCCATCGCCCGTCAAAAGTGACCAAATATTCAAAACCCGGCCAATAAATTCCCATTTAGCTTTTCGTACACATTGCGAAATTGTTACCTATAACAGCGCAATCTTTCAGTATAAATATGTTTACTAGGTTTGAATATCAATCTATTTTAAATGGAGGCTGCACAACAGGCAGCAGTTTGGAGTTTCTGTTGGGAAGCGCCGTGCCTCGATAAGTTAGGGCCTTTCAAAAAATTCCCCGAATATTAGAGACAGACTGAGAGCCACTGGTCCCTTCATTATTGAAGCGATGGCTTTATACTACAGCGTTGCCATACCGTCAGATAATTCCTTGTATAAATTTGCAAATTTTCACACCACACCAAAGTCTAGAGAATAATAGTCCGCTCACTTGGCCTGTGTAAACAAATATTTCCCTCCTGCCAGATCCCGCTCCCTTCGCCTCAGCCCTCGATCGATATCCCGCTGAGCGGGCGATTCCGAGCGTCACTTTGTTACACAGTGTCTCTCGGAACGGTGTGCTTCGTATTGTACCGGGTGCGCGTAAATTATATCCAATACCGTTGCCAATTTTGAGTAGTGATGGTTTATCACTGTTCTTATTGCAGTGCGGATGGCTGTAAAGGCAATTCAAAATCAGTGTGTCCCTTTTTTCGAATTCCAAAAGACCCTGAAAGTTAAGATTTAGTTTGACGTATAATTAAGAAAAACGTCTTAATCAATTATTTCTATAGTCATCGAAATATTATTATATTATTACATAATTACATAATACTCGTATTATGCATAATATGATATGACATATACATTGTATATGTTGAATAATATATAAAGCCAACATGTTTCTTTCTTTGTTGTAAATAAAAATATTGATAATTGCAGATGTCAGCAATGGAAGAAGGCCTTAGGGTTCGTCAAAGTCCATAAATTTGCGAATATTGCACCTTAAGAAACATAAAAATTTCTAAGGCACACTTCGTCCGGAAAAAGTTTATGTTCCATTAAGATTATTACCAGAAGCTTATGGTTAGAGGCATATTAGTATTCGTAATCTGGCAGGCAGAGACAAGTTAACAATATTTTGTGAACTAAAAGCCTATGAAGGCAGTTCAGGACCATTTGGCAGTTTGACAGTACGAGAATTTAGTGAATATAAAATATAATCAATTTAGAAAATATGTTCTTATCAAAATTTAATGACTTATCGCATCAGGATGGCTTAGGTTCCAGCCTACTAAAGAAATTCCGATAATTAAAATACATATAACATATATCCGTGTGCAAATTTTCCCCACGACTATTTGGTTTCATTATATACGCGAGTTCGTATTTACTACACACTTAAGTTTGCGAATAGGGAATTAAAAACCCAAAGACAAAATAAATCAAATCCAAAACTTACAATTTTGCAAAACTTGTAAACTATGTAAATAATTTTGTTTCTCCTAGGTACACACTTATGTATATTTCTACTTACCCTATGTTTAGTTAGGTATATCTTGGGTTATTTAAACGGAATGAGTAAAATGCCTGCATTTTTATTATTTTTCCGTTATACCTATTACTCCTATTGTGCATAATGGAAAGTCAATATAGTGGTGCCCCCGTATAACTTGGTGCAACCAGCTTTACGGTGTTTTGGATAGTCCACCCTCGTAAATAACGGAGTGGCGAGCTGACATTAATTTACGACCGGTCGCAAAAAATCGGCGGCTTTTCGACGACTTCAAAGGAGTGATCCGACTTATAGTATTCTCTAGACTTTGACACCACTTAATAATCACATTTACCACTTAACTAAATTGTTTTCACTTTTCTAATACCTTTACGACACAGCTCGCCCCTTCTTAACGACGTAACTTTTTCATAAAAGTTGTTCGAAATGTTGTCCTCCATTCCCAATACAAGGTTCAACTCTTCGCTGCATAGATTCTTTTATTTTAGCTAATGTATCGTGGCTACTTTTTATTTCATTCGCAGCGGGTTGTACACGAGCTCGTTGAGTGGCAACAGTAGCCAAAAACCTATTATCGATCTATTGCAAGTTCTCATTGGCGTTCGAACCAGCAACACTAAAAACTTTCTAAGTAACGTAAACGTACCAGTGCCTGACACATTGCCTAAACCTGACACGTTTTATTTCATTAAAAATAAGGAAATAAGCAGATATAAATCCATTCTATTAATATGTTTATGTTGGTTATGTATGTTCCTATAAGTTAATCTTGGTTTCTCTATTTTTACTTACTTTCCAGTTTATAGAGGTTATATTCATTGTAGTTTCTTAGCGAAATTGTTTAGTGCAGCTTTGTAAAAAATAGTGTGCAATTATGCGCTTTTAATGTAGATTTTTCAACTGTCTTAATTTTTGTGGCTTATACTTCTAAGCAAACAAGTACCGACCTCAGAGCGCCAGCGCCACCAACTTGAGGAGTGCCCAGTTGTGGCTGTGCTGAAGCCACTGCAGGCTTACAAGCGCCTACACACAATACTCCATTCATTAAAGCCTGTTTTACAAATAACAATTTTCGCGCAACAAATCCCCCAATAAATCTTACAATTTATTTTTCTGAGAACTTTATTTGAAATAAATGATTGCTTTTTTGATAGGGTAACTTTGTGTGACATTTGAAATCCATGGCCTACTTTCAGAGATATTTTTGAAAAACCCGAAAATTGCCGAAATTTCCTCGGTTTGTAACTTTGTTTCAAGAGTTATCGAAAAATTTTCCCCAATGACATTTGTGCGAAGCCGTGGCCTCGAATCCTGTACCTTCATGTTTTAGGTATTTTTTCCCAACATACTGCATTGGAAATCTTTGAAATTTCTTGCGAGGTATCGATATCTTGCACATTTTTCACATTTTTAAAATTTTCTAGTATACATGACGGCTATAAATAAAAAAAATTAAGTGTTAAGGGAGCACACAACAAACCATGGTATTTTTGCAAATTCTGATAAACTAGGTTTAAAGCAATCAGTTTTGCCCACAAATTTCATTAAGAAATTTTTTCGGTAACTCTTGAAACAAAAAAGTTACATGTCAAAGAAATTTCGGCGATTTTCGGGATTTTGAAAAATATCTCGGAAAGTAGGCCATGGATCTCAAGTGTGATTTTACGCAAAGTTAGCTCATCAAAAAAGCAATTTATTTTTCAAATAGAGTTCTTAAATAGACACCCTGTATTTTTGTCCTTAACTTTTCGAGAACATCGACACAACAACAACATCAAAAAAAAACATTCGCAGTAATAGATAGTGTACAAAAGTGCTCAACAGTAGAATTGAATAATTTTCCTTATAATTACCTCTATACGAGTTTAAAAGAGAAACTAAAGGCACTTAAAATAAACGCACAAAATTTGACAAAAAAAATGCATTTTTTTTCGTGTTTTTCGGGGTGTTTTAATAATTTCCTAACAATCTGCTAATTGTTTCCTGAAATAGAAATCTTCTAAGTCGTTTGGTCGACACCGATTTTCAGCCTAATAGCGTTAATATTTTGCAAAAATTAATATTAGTGGATAGATCAGTTCTTAGGGGCCCCTTCCGGAGCCGGGGCTCTATGCGGGCGCCTTATCGCCGCCAGTGCCTGGCGAGCCGCCACTGCTTCCAGTTTACTACAAACTCGAACTTCCCCCGGTAATTTACCAAGCTGCAGCCGAATGCCGTTCTCCGGTTAAATTACACAAGTGCCGCGCGACGGCACGGGGAACAAACACACAATCATCCCTTAGAAAATAATCTACCAGGAATCAACTGAGTAATCTAGAACGTCTCTGCGGCGCACTCGAAATAATAGACTCGAAATAATACAGCTCGTTAACGCTAAGGTCTGCAACAGAGGGACCCGCCTACTCGATCTGGGCCGGCCGCGATAAGGTCGCTTCCAGATTGATACAATCGCCACTCGTTTGACAATCGCTGCGCGGAATTTCGGAGGGTGGGGTGCCGAGTCGTCCCGGGAAAATCTGAGCCCTTCGCAGAATTAATGGGATTATCCCCGAGAGACAAAATTACTTTTCCACGTGCCACGTGTATACGCGATTAGCACGAAATGTGAGATAACATCGGCGAGGGTTCAACACGAAGACCTGTTTATCCTTCAAGAAAACCACACCTGATATCGCCACGAGTAATTGATTTCTTCTGCATGGGTACAAAAGTTTCCCTTTTTTGCTACATGCGTAACGTCATTGGGGTCAGGGCCGTGTCTAGCGAAAAATTGGGGGGGGGGGGGGATTCAGGATCGGCTCGAGCTTTTGTGGGGCTGGGTGCCGGATGAAAGTGCGGGGCCCCGGCAAGGAATTATTTAATCTACTAAGAACAAATTTTTGAAAATTGATACGACACTAGAATGGCATATTTTTGTCACTTTTTAAAAAGTAGGCCGGGGCGATGAATTTAGATCACTTCAGTGACGTATATTATTACAGAAATTAATTTCGGGTGGGGAATTTCTGTGAATTTCTTTCAAACAAGTGCATTTAAAATAATTCTGTAAAATGCGCCGCAGCGAAATTTTTTAGAAATATTAAGGAAAATTACTTAAAATTAGTCTCGGGAAATCCCAGTATCTTCAGATTTTCAAGCTGCAGTGAATATTTTAAAATTCTGAAATGGTTTCGGCCCCGCCCTTTTAAATACGCTACTGAAAGCAGACCGCGTACGCCGCACCGTTCGCACCCGCCTAGAGCCGGCCCTGGAGGGGTTAGACCAGTGGCGGTTGAAGTTGAATTAGCTTGAATGTTTAAAAAAACCTACTATTTTTAAATGATTTTTAATAAAAAACTGAAACAGGTTTAAGTTGAACAAGTTGAACATTAAAACTTTAAAAGATATTAAATATTAATTATAATAATAGCTGCATATTCCTTGTCGCATTTATACCTATCCCTTTTCTACATTTGATTCTCATTATTACGGATATATTCCTACACATTCTTCGCCTGGCCTGACGACACCTTTAGAATTGCCAGTAGGTATGGTAAAAGATTTCTTCGCGCCACTTGCCTAACTGAACCTTTCATAAAAATCAAATACAAATTAGTACTAATCTATTCATAAAAGCGACTCTATTCTCCTAATCCATGGCGCACGCAGCCATGCACCACCGTTCACCGTTTACTGTTGTCCAGTGTTGCCAATTATGTTTTCTTTTATTTGAAAGCACATTCTGTGTTTTGTTGGCAGTTTTCGGGCGGGTTTCCATGCTCTACTGGAAAACAAGTTTAATAAATTATTACGCTCACTGATACTCGGGGAGCTCGTTCTAGTGGTGGTGCAAAAGCATATAAAATGGTGGTATTTCGGGGGGGGGGGTTGAACCCCCAAAACTCCCCCCTCAGATACTGCCCTGATTGGGGTAATTCTAAAGGAAATGAAAATAGGAAAAACGATCCATTGAATTTTAATTGGGATTTTCGCCACCAAACTGGTTAAAAGACAACTGTTTCAAGTTGCCTGGAAAATTAATAAATTCTTAACAGTAAATGAACTAAACTTTGAACTCAAAAAATATCTTCAATAAATTTGTTTCCTGAGCTTTCGGAGAATATATCTTTCTCCTTTCTCAAAGATCATGTCACGTCAAAGTGAAATGACAGATTAATAAATTTCCGGTTCAAATGTCATGACAACAGAAACAATAGCCTAGCCACCTGTCTGATATTGTAAATACCCTGTGTTCTACCTAATTATTTATACTAACTTCTCTTTGAATAAGTGGCAATAATATTTTACTGAATTCCAATGAACATTCAGCAACACAGTTGTCTGTATTTCCTAAAATAAATGCCGATTCTTTAATTTTTCGTCCATTTCCTACTTCTTCTTTGAGAATTGGTTTGGAACTATCCCACAAAATCGTATGATTGTTATTAAAAGAGTGTTCACATATTTTCGACTTATTCGAAATTTGATTTTGCCTGATATTTTAAACGAACGTTAAATGGCCTACAACTCTCCCCAACATAGAACTTTCCACATTCGCAAGGAATTTTATAAATGCAATTTTTTGAACTTTGTACCTCATTAAATGGTTTCGTTTTAACTAGCATCGATCTTAATGTATTTTTGGTTTTAAATACTGTTCTGACATTAAAACGATTGCCTATGCATTTTAGCTTATCTGATAGTCCAGGAATATGAGGAATAATTAAATTTACTGGTCGGTCCACCAGATTTATTTCTCTAATTCTGTTAGCATTGTTATTTTGTTGGCAATCCTGAAAAACTTGCTCAATAAATTCAGTAGGATAACTATTCTTCTCAAGAACATGTTTTATATGTTTAATTTCCTCCTCAAATTTTGTGTTATTAGAACAAATCTATAGAAACATCTAAGAAAGATAATTGATTATTCTTTTCAATTTCTAAGGTAAACTTAATAGAAGGTTCTTGCGAGTTTATAAAATTTAATAATGAATTTAAATCATCTACTCCATATTCCCATATAACAAATATGTCATCTACATATCTCCACCAAACATTAGGTTGGTGAACATATCTAGTCAACTCATTTTGCTCAAAATCTTCCATAAATAAATTGCTTATGAATGGTGATAAAGGAGACCCCATAGCCATTCCAAATTCCTGCTGGTAAAATTCATTTCCTAGTTGAAAATAAGTGGTTTTAACACAGAGTGTTGTTAGTTCTAATATTGCATCTATATTCAAATTTGTCCTTTCCACTAAACTTTCGCTGCGTAAAATATTCAATGATTTCTCAAAAATATGAAAATATGTGAACACTATTTTAATAACAATCATAGGATTTTGTGGGATAGTTCCAAACCAATTCTCAAAGAAGAAGTAGGAAATAGACGCAAAATTAAAGAATCAGCATTTATTCTAGGAAATACAGACAACTGTGTTGCTGAATGTTCAGTGGAATTCAATAAAATATTATTGCCACTTATTCGAAGAGATGTTAGTATAAATAATTAGGTAAAACACAGGGTACAATATCAGACAGGTGACTAGGCTATTGTTTCTGTTGTCATGACATTTTAACCTGAAATTTATTAATCTGTCATTTCACTTTGACGTGACATGATCTGTGAGAAAGGAGGAAGATATATTCTCCGAAAGCTCAGGAAACAAATTTGTTGAAGATATTTTTTGAGTTAAAAGTTCAAAGTTTAGTTCATTTACTGTTAAGAATTGATGAAGTTTCAAGGCAACTTGAAAAAGTGGTCTTTTAACCAGTTTGGCGGCGAAAACCCAATTAAAATTCAATAAAAGCCGATGTTTTAACTTAAAAAATAAAGGTGCACGTGGCCACATTCCTCGCCATTGATGTTTTTTATTTGAGAATGAAAAAGAATCCCATTATGAAGCTTTGAGGGAGGGGCTGCAACCTCGAAAGTCCCTCCCCGCTATGCCAGCGTCTTCTTGTATACACACAAAGACCAACTTAATTAATTTTTAGAATATAAAAAGGATGGACACTGAAAATGTAATTTCATTGCTTTTATCTTATTTGTGTCGTTCCCATTCAGTCGTAAAACAGACAGATAATTAAACTGGATTTAAATATTCCTCAAACATTGAAGACCTTCTTGTCAACGTTGTAGTTTATTTAGTATGTTTATCTTTGTTCTCCGATGTCACAAAGCAGACACAACAAAACCTAAACGGTTTCAAAGCAGTTGTTATTTACAACAAACAGGAGACATTAAAAAACAGTATGGTTGTCGAAAATTTAAGATGATTCCACTTAACTTAAAGAAAAAATTATGATGTTTTGTCAGAATGGGCAATGATGAATACAATAAACCCAGAGATATGGAGGTGCTTAGACGAGTGCGCAGCCTAATTTTGCCCAACTCTATGGGTCCGCCATTTTCTAGTACTGACGTCAAAAGATTCCCCTCATTCTCCTTGTTTACGACTGGTTGGAGTGATGAGTGATAGTATATTTTATTAGTGATATTAGGTGTTAGTATAGTGTATTAGTTATGGCATGTTGTGCGATGAAGGACTTTAAAAATAATAGACAATATCCTAACATTTTCGTAAGCAGTTTGTCAACTTTTAACTTGTTACGTTCGATCAATGAAAACAATGGATTATTAAAGTTGAAGTGCAGCCAGATAAAATGTAAACGTGAACTTCTGACGTACATATTCACGAATGTACATATAGGGTTATTTGTTTTTACATATACGCCTAACATTAAGTAACCGAAATGTTTTGAGGTTGACCAAAACATTCCAAACTCGCACAATGACAATGACGCAACAAAATCTATATTCTTTAACTTTTAGGATTTACATTATTATATTATTTGTACTGTTCTTGCAGTGCTTTGAAGGTTTGAAACTGTTTGACGTCAGACGTATACGTTGACATAACATTTCACACACCAACTCGATTTTGCAGTGCTCCATTAACGTTAATTTTTGTGCATTTTTCTAGAAGTTTACTTTATTTATATTTATTTTATAAGCGACTCGCAATATACTAAAGAAGTCAAGTGCTGAAATATATTTATTTGCGGGGATTTCGAATCAATCAAAATAAATAAATAATACACGCCCATATTTTATGAAACTATAATAATCACTTAAGAAATTTTCAATAAAAACGATGTTAAAAAATAATTATATTGGTCCTATTTACAAACAAAACAACGCACTTTATTATACTAAAAGGTAGAAGGAATTTGAAGAAGTTATATTGAGAAAAATAAAGTTTTAGGGCATCTTTCAAAATTAGCTCGTTAAATATTTACCCGTGAAACGAAATCCCGGGCTCTTGCTTTCACTTCTGCTTTTGCAACCAAACGCTGAACAATTCACCATCGTAAGAGCATATTTCCCCTTTCACAAATTCACGAATTTAACTCACAACGTATTCGCTTTGTTTGACTTAGGAACAACCTTAACACCAATGTTAGGTTAAGTAGTGTGATTTGTGGTGTTCATCTGTCAAACCTTTTCTTCCTCTTCTTCTTGATTATTATGAATTAAGAACCAACATTAGGGCAAGCAAAATATACCTAGATAAGAAGAAAGACAATGCTAAATCTACGCTTTTTGCAGGAGAGTAACTTTGCGTATTCGCTTTTGACATAAATAAGATTTCTTAGCGGCATAATATTTTCATTTCTCCGAGTCCGAGGTCTCATTTGCAGACGGATTTTTAGGTACTTTCATCTTGCGAACTATATAGAAATAAATAAAAACAAAACTCGACAAAACGTCACGGTTACGTACGAGTTAATATTGTGGGAGAAGAACTTCTTTGTGGGAGAAGACAACGTTTCGTAAACATGAATATAGTGACAATTATTTTGCAGACGTCTGAAGGTAGAATTGTGAGATTTTAAATTACTTTCTAGTGGATTCCAGCTTCAGCTCGTAGACAAAATACAACCGTCTGCCTCAAAGTTTTAAAATTTAATGGACTTCTTTCACAGTAATTAAATTTTCTGCGCGATATTTAATGAATGTTATATATAGGCTGCACCCAAAAACTAGAGTGGAAAGAACCTAGATATTCATTTTAGAATTTTAATAAGATATATTACTTCTACATCACGACATGAGTGGAAATAATTATTGCTAGTAGAGAATTTTCACCTGATGGAAGGAGTGATTCCATTTTGTACCAGTCTTTTTAAATAAATTTTAAGATTAAATTTAATTTGGACAAAAATGATATAGATATATTGATTTCACCCTGTAACTACAGAATTCATGTACATTTGCCAGTTTCATTACATAAAATTAAATTTTATCGTTAAACATGGAAATCCGTTTTAATAGGTTTCATTTGGACTCCGTAATCTGTTGTAAGAGATTATAATTAATTTCCAGAATGGCTTTCCCAGAGTTGAATGAAATATTCCCTGGAAATTGGCGACAATAATAATTATAACTATAGAACTATTAAATTTATTTGTTTCTTTATTGCTTTTTCCCAGAAATTGCCAAAATATTGGTGTGTCTGCGAAATAGTTACATGGCCGCTGACTGATTATATGGCACATACAAAGGAAGTCTGGAGAACGTAATGATAATAATAGTCATTATTGAACTTCCGCAGAAGGAACCACGTGCTTAACAATTAAAAGTACTATTATTTCAACTTCATGAATGTTTAGAACACGACATTTATTGAGTATTATCGACTTCTAGATATCATAAGGAAGTAATATATACAGGGTGTATCAGAAAAACGCAACAATATTAGGTGTGTTGTAACCGATAGATTTTGTCTATAGAAACATGTATCAATCACAAAACCGCTTAAAATGAAATTCATACCGGAATAAATAAACACAAAGAAACAGCAAATTTAGCGTTTGGGGCTAATGAAACGTCACTGCCGTTCGCGACACGCGCCTATTGTGGTAATAAGCATAAAGGGCAGCAGCTCTAGGTAGTGATACAGGCAGTGGCATCAAGCCAATGATGAAAATCAATGATACGGACAAAATTTCATTTCAAAAATGGCGATCGGCCTATTATCTATAGGGAAGGAACTGACTGAAGGAGTGACTGTAGAATGTTTGCTACATTTTCTGATACACCCTTTATATAGGGTGATTTTTTTCGATGCCCACTATGGGGATCTCGGAAACTAGCAGAGCTAAACAAAGGTTAAATGGGGAAAGAATTGCAGTTTTGAATGCTCAATCTAATGCCCCTTTTGGATTTTTAAAAAAGTTCACGGCTTCACTAGATATTTTGAAAAAAGTGATTTTTTGCTATTTCTTCAGATCTCTCTAGCTCCGTTATTTCTGATTATACAGAAAAACTGTAGAGACAAAAATTGTAGATAATTTTGTGCTTAATAAGATAATCTAATCCAATTAAACGTAAATCATAGTTGGCTGTGGCCTTATAAAATCGGCCATTTTTTGAGCTTTCCAAAGATATAATACTCGGCATAGTTATTACAAAACATAAAAAAGCTATGGCTAATTTTCTGATTTTTTTAAAATTTTCACATAGTCAGCCATGGAATATTTTCATAATTACGTTCTATTTTATAATTAGACATACTTAAAACTTTCTGATATTTTGTTTTTAGCTGGTAACAGGATGTAAGAAAAGAAAACAAAAATTAAAAAACTCAAATTCAAATTATTATTATTTTAAAAGGTCACCTTTTAAAATAAAAAAAGGTTTTCAAACAATCCACCATTATTATTTATACAAATATTGCATCTTTTTAAAGCAGAATTTGTCGCCTTTCTTAGAGAGGGCCTGTCAATACTGGCAATTGGTTCTAAAACAGCTGCTCTTAATTTAACAATTGTCTCGTACTTTATTTTGTACTGTCCCCCACAAAAAGAAATCCAAAACAGACAAATCGGGGCGGGACTGCCAGGAAATAGGTATATTTCTCCCTATCCAACTATTTGGATAGAGCTGATCTAGGTAATTTCTTACGGGCAAGTAATTATGTGGTGGATCATGATAATTTTTGTTTTATTTTGTTACATTTTGTCACCAGCTAAAAATAAAATATTTGAACGTTTGAAGTATGTCTTATTATACAATAGAACTTAATTATGAAAATATTCCATGGCTGGCTATGTAAAAATTAAAAAAAAAAACAGAAAATTAGCCATAGCTCTTTTATTTTTTGTAATAACTATGCCGAGTATTATATCTTTGGAAAGCTCAAAAAATGGCCGATTTTATAAGGTAACAGCCAACTATGATTTACATTTAAAAAACACAAGTTTATGTCATATCTCAAAAATCACAAACAACATAAAAAATTTGATCAGATTATCTTATTGAGCACAAAATTATCTACAATTTTTGTCTCTACAGTTTTTCTGTATAATCAGAAATAACGGAGCTACAGAGATCTGAAGAAATTGCAAAAAATCACTTTTTTCAAAATATCTAGTGAGCCGTGAACTTTTTTAAAAATCCAAAATGGGCATTAGATTGAGCATTCAAAACTGCAATTTTTCATAAGAATACTTTGCTCTTGATCCCTTTTCATATTTTCTAACCTCTCCCGTATACGAAATGAGATATTCAAATTTTGAAAACTGCGTTTTGAGTTTGCAGGAATGCACAAACTTTTATCAAGAATACAATTTTCTGATAAATGTAAAATAAAAAATCTCATATGGTGTATAATGCCATGTAAATTTTCGAGTAATAATTAAATTATATTGCCAATATAAAATTTAAAAAAAAATTGTAAACGCAAAAATAGTTCATTAGTTGACTACAACTGCTAGACCTGATCACTTTACTTTCTTCAGACTTTCTTAATATTTAAGGAAAGCACCATAAATTATACATTGTGGTTGGAGCAACTTCCTGATTTAGTTACTAGTATCCTGAAAGTTGTTAGTTTTCTGCTGTTTTTATCTATTTCTAACCAATACTTTATTAAACAGTTGGACCTGCAACTTCAAGACGATGGCGGAGGTGACATAAGCAGTTTTATAACAAATGGTGAATGGGATTTACTTGGTAAGTAAACCCAAAGTTTAATATTTTATAAATTAGCAAGAATTTGTGATTCTCACAGGATACTCTAACTGTATTGGGTTCAGTGGCGTAGCCAGCATTTAGGGGCGGGGGGGGGGGCTAATTTTCCGAAATCCTTTGTTGTGAAATATTGCCATCTACTATGTTTAGTAGTAATGAAATAGATAAACAAAAATTAGAAAAATCCACCGAAAATAAAATGCTATTCATAAACTTTGCACCAAATGGAAAAAAATTGTATTATTAGATTTTTTGAAAATCTGATTTCGGCCTACGTTGGTGCATGTTTTGGGTACACTATTGCGCCTGAAGAGAGGCGTCACGTTACATCCCATGCCTGTCAAATATGACATTTAAAATCAAAATTAGGAAAATGGGGTTTTACCTTGGAAATCGGAAAAAGTTATTAAGGAAATGTATTCTTATTGTATTATTCTGCATCTGTGTAAATTTTTAGAAGGATATTCGTCTTTTCTTAATTGATATTCCAGGAATTGAAACTGAAACCATAAAATTCAATACAAAACTGTACCTTATCATTTGCTTCGCTCAATTTCAAAATATAGATGTGTTTTGTGTAAAAATATTACGACAGTGGCCCAGGGCATGAACTTAGCTTAAAATTAGGGAGTCTAGTTGTTACACAACTATTTTAAAAAAATGTTGTTTTCCCTTTGTTTTGCGTTAAAATTTATTTTTATTTTTAGGACTTAGTAAGAAAGCAATCAGTAAACAGTCTTAAGTTATTTTGTGGGAAAAATATTGTGTATCAATTTGAAGAGATATAATGAAGAAAAAACAAATATCCTGATATTTTGCTGAAAATTGGCATGTAACACATTTTTTTCCGATATTTCCCAAGACAAACCCAATTTTTAGTTTTAAATGTGAAATTTTACAGGCATGGCCAGTGACGTCAAGACTCTCTTTAGGCGTAATATGCTCCAACATATCCCGAAATCATGTTTTCAAAAAATTTTATAATACAAATTTTTCTCATTTGGTGCAATAACACCACAGACATATTATATAGTTCTGTGATAGCGATAGCATTTCATATTATTTATTAGAAAATAATGCCTATACAAAAAAGTCATGTTATTCTTTGGTTTAAAATAAAAGTAACGCCTGTCACATATAAAAAAACAAAAAAAAATACTTTTTAATATAACACGTTTTTATAAAACGGACTAAAAAACGTAGGGCGCATGCAATAGATAATAATAATTATTGACGCATGCGCTTTTATGTCACTAACAGTTGTACCTATTTGCACTGCAAATAATGTTTTCCAATGGCAGCTACTTTTCTACACTTCTTATTATTGTCTATTGAACGCGCCCCATCTTTATGGGTCTACAGTCTGTTCTCTAGTAGTTGATAGTGGAAATCTGCTACTATGTCTGTTCTCTAGTAGTTGATAGTGGAAATCTGGTACTAGGGCCATAAACCGCAGGCATGCGGTAGAACAATTTATTATGGATAGGAAGGGCAGGTAATTATTATAATTTAAAAAAAGGAATATTGTTGTTCTCCGATTACCTCCCTACCATTGTGAATTGAACCCAATTGAACTGGTTTGGGCCCAGATGAAAGGTTATGTGTCAAGGAATAACACAACATTTAAATTGCAAGAAGTTCGCCATCTTCTCAACACTGCAATAGAGCACGTTACTACGGACAATTGGCGAAATGCTATTCGTCACGTTATCGATGAAGAAAAGAGAATGTGGGAACTTGACAATTTAATCGACGAAACTGTAGACCTGCAACCTGTGATTATTAATTTAGGTGAAGACGACTCGTCTTCTGAAGAAATAAGTAGGTACCTACCACAGATGTAGGTACCTACCTCTCACAATGAATGCCTAATAAAAATTCCTGCATGAAAAGCAAATTTCTAAACTACAAACATAAATACTAGGTAGTTTCCTGTCGGTACGGCTATGGTTAGTCCCTCGCCTCATTTGCATTTTATGACTCTATTATATCACCAAAACAAGGGGCAAATACATTAAAAATGCTCTTTATTTTTTGGCTCCCTGCGACAGCTTTCTGAATTTATAATGAAGGGGCGGTACTATCAACTGCTAGAGGACTGTACCCCCGTCGCCCCCACCTAGCTACGTCACTGATTGCGCTGTTTGTGTCCTCCTGTGAACAGTACGATTTTTTCATCAACGTCTGGTTTCCAGGCGTCCCCGGCCAACGCAACGAGATCTACTACAACTGCTGCCCCGAACCTTACATTGACATCACGTTCAAGATCATGATCAGGCGTCGGACGCTCTACTACTTCTTCAACCTGATTGTGCCGTGCGTCCTCATCGCTTCCATGGCAGTGCTCGGCTTCACGCTGCCCCCAGATTCCGGAGAGAAGCTTTCCCTCGGCGTCACCATTCTGCTCTCGCTCACCGTCTTTCTTAACATGGTGGCTGAAACGATGCCCGCGACTTCTGACGCAGTGCCGCTTCTCGGCACCTACTTCAACTGCATCATGTTCATGGTAGCGTCGTCGGTGGTGTCCACGATCCTCATCCTCAACTACCATCACAGGAACGCGGACACTCACGAAATGTCGCACTGGGCAAGTGATCAGTGGGTTTCGCCAGACGTCGCTATCTATCTCTATTTTTATAGCTCTCTCTCTCTCTACACGCGCGTTCGAGGTGTGACGTGCTTGAAAAACGTTAGAACGGGCGTCAAAACGTGCGTGAAAACGTCACGGAAACGCCAAAACGTGCGCGAAAACGTCACGGAAATGGCAAAACGTGCGTGAAAACGTCACGGAAACGTCAAAACGTGCGTCTAGAGAGCCAACTATACAACTACATAGGTTAGAGAAAGATAGCCATGTCTGGTGCAAACGCCCCATTTTGTACTGTGATCGATAAATATCGATATATCGAGTCTTCTTGAGGGTAGTAGGTATACTATGAAAGTATAAGGGCGAAAAATGGTAAAAACATGACAAAATTTTCCGCGACTTGTATTTTTTACTTTTCCGACAGATGCCATTTTCTATAGTCTGACGATTTGTTGACGTTTTCTTCACGCGTTGACGTTTCGTTCACGCATTTTCATGGATACTGATGACGTTTCATGAGCGTTGACGATGTTTCATGATGTTCCATGGAAATGCGTAGGTAAATGTCGTTTTTACCACGTGTCGGCCTTTTGGGGATCGACACGGGAAAAGTGGCCTAGAACTCCCAGAGTATACCGAGGCCTACGATAACGACAGGCCATGGTGCACAAAAATCACGTGACCATCTTAGTCCAACGTTACATGTCATTTGTCACATAACTAAAAGCGGCAGCTTGGGTTTAGAGTAGTTTTAAATGTTTAAAGTGTTTCTAAACGTTTTAGTTTATATTTTCGAAACAAGTTTGTGTCTAGTGCGCGTGTGTCCTGGCGGAGGGGAAACGCCCAGGTGTTATTATGGCCTCTGGGTGGGAACCGTGCCGTCCAGGAGTATTGGTGCCGCTCGCGCCGATGCGTGAGCGCTGTTAGGGGAATTCTCCCCCCGAAATGGACTCAATGGACAGTGGAGCCTGAGACACAGACGGGTGAACTGCTTACGGGAGATCCGCGAGTTCAGACGGTCCGGGTGGCTGGAAGCCGTTCCCGTTGACCACGTTCGGGTTTGTGTATTTTGTATTCACCATTCACCTTGTGCGAAATAAATCAGTGTTGTAACGTACTCGAGGATTTTCGTTGTCGACCCACGCCCTGATACGGTTCCTATTCGGCCTTTCATGCTGCCGATGAACTGGGACCTCGTCAATATTTACAGTATACTGAGGTGAGTTTTCATTTTTATTTCGTAAAAAATAACCTAAATACCAATAATTGGGTCTGTTTATATTATATTTATACATATTACAAAAGTCAGGAAGAAAATGTCACCATAATAACATTTGCTTTGCCTCGGGATGAAAATTTGCGCCAAAAATTTATTCGTCAAATTCCAACTGAGATTTAATTTCTAAAAAAACCCTTAAGTACACATTTTCAAGAAAGTGAAACAATTAAAGTGGAAAAATGTGTTGTGGGAGGAAAATACCTAATACCTTTTTGAGAATGTGCCAAAATATTTGAGTGCAGTGCCGTTTAACTCTCAGGTTGAAAATTTTGAAAAAAACAATTAGAGAAAGCCTGGATGCACAAAACCAATAATGTAATAGATGAAAGAAAACTCGCCAAATAGTTACGAAATTTGTTTTTTCTACTTATCTCCAAAAATGCCTATTATCATAGAAGAATCTGTCGTAGTAGATTCTTCTATGCTATTATTATATAGGACTAAGTTGGTCACGTGACTACGCGATTATGCGTTAGCGCCATGGCCTGTCTTTATCGTTGGCCTCGTAGTATACCTACTAAGTTAGCCACTAACCATATGTCAACATTGTCAATAACCAGAGTGAAATACTGAGTACTAATCGTACCGTCTTTTTGATGCAGGTGCGCGTGGTGTTCCTGTACTGGCTGCCGTGGCTGCTGCGCATGCACCGGCCCGGCGAGCCCGAGCCGGGGCTCTTCGGGGCGGGGGGATCTGCCGGAGGTGGCCGGCCATCGAACGCCCCCAGTCGCCAGACAATAAACTTTCCCGACGTCGAGCTGAAGGAGCGCTCGTCCAAGAGCCTGCTCGCCAACGTGCTCGACATCGACGATGATTTCCGGCACAACTACCGCGGAGGCGGCACGCCGACGCCGCTGCCCGCGACCTTCTTTCGCACCGTATACAAGTGAGTGATGAAATCCTGACGGCGTGCGCCAAAAACCTCGAGACGTGCGTTAAAACGTCACAGCGCACGTTAAAATTCGCGTAAAAATACTAAAACGTGCGTCAGAACGTCACGTAAACGTAAAATTGTGCAAAAAATGTCGAGTAAATTTGTAATAACTGTTGCCCCTCAAAATGATATTTGGCCTCAAGGTAGGACATATCCTAGGAATGCAGTTCCTATTACAATAAAAAAGATAGTTACTCCAATTATTCAAGTTATGTCACGTATACGTCAAAACATGCGTCTAGAGAGAGACAGCTAAATAATCACGTTGGTTACAAAGAGATAGCGAAAGTCGCGAATCCATGATGAGATATTTCACACTTGTCTGTTATTAAGAAAAATCTATATTAGAGACTGTGTCGCACGTTTTATGTATTTTATGCGATTAACTCTGACTAACAGTATATGTCGCTCGAAGCCTGAGGCAAATTGGTTGAGCATGCAACCCGCAGTGATACAGGAGTATCATTTTTTTATTGTGTAGCAAGATGTTTAGGTTTAGATTTTTTATTGTACGGGCCTCAGTTGTAACCGATTGTTCGTTGAGGCATCAGTTAGAAACACAATTGGCCCTTATCTAGAACAAATGTCAATGGTCCGATATCGGGACCTTCGAAAGGACTTGTTTTTTTTGAAAAAAAAACACTAAATAGGTATTGGGTCGGTTGTGAATATCTTTATAACTCATGTAATTATACACGGTGATTTACTCATAAATACAAAAAGTTTAACTAGGTACGTCATCAGGGAGGTACATACATGACGAAAACGCAAAAAAAAATTTTAGTGTATGTTTAAATAATGGGGCAGTTTATCCCTACTCCCACGTAACGAGACGCACCTGAACGCACGGGAATGAGACTCGTTAAGTTTTGGTAATTTAAATACGAAAAAATATGGAGTTTATGAATTTACCTGGTTACCTGGTTGATGGGACAATAACAGAGTGTTAGCACACCTTGGACTTTCCGTGGTCAGCATCTATAACTAACACACATTCCTCTAGAATGTCATTACACTTTTCACAGCACGAGCTCTAACAATACAAGAGTACAAGAGGCAATTTTTTCCATCGCAATCACAAGCACGAGACGCACACAGTTTCAACTGTCAACAAACAGTGATTGGAAAATACTGAAACTTCCAAAATTCGACAGACTTTGTAGATTAATACAAAAGTTTTAAAAACAACGCGCCTGTCGGATCCGCTGCTATTATTACTGTCAAACTTGTCACTTGTGACGCCATCTCTCCTAATAATTGTTATTAACGTCTCCGAATTTACGCAATTAAACTAAAGACCTCTGTAGACCTCTGAGCCACTCTGTGTGTTGGCACTACGCAGGTAAGTAAAACAAAAACGTCAATTGTCTATTTTCTGTTTATTCGGGACTTTTTGTGCAATATTTTTGCTTTTTTACAAATATGGTTCGCCAAACAAATGCGGAAATAGTAGATATGATGCTCCTTTGTGGGGAATGCCTGCAGAATTCCAATCAAGCTACCGCGCCACCTATCGGCAGGTAGCGAAACTAGGGGAGAGGTTCTCGAGCGAAAACTTCCGTTTTATTAATGGAATGGTAGCTCTATTCAAACTAAATGCAAGTGGCGCGTAAACATTTACACGATGGAAGCACGTGAACAATTCTTATGGCTAATACGAGGCAGGGCCGCACCAAGGACGATCTCTATGAATTTTATAATATAAAATATTGTAATAATATGCTCCAGTATCAAGAACTTTAAAAACAAACTTTTATGGCACACCTAGTCATTCAATTACCTGCAAATTTCTACTATTGATACAAATTGTAGCTCCAACAATTAATAAACAGCGAAAAAATTATATCGGAAAAAATAAAGGTCCACTTGCAACTCAATGCACCTCTGTAAGAAGCACCAACTCGCTGCACTCGCCCGCCGGGCCAGACTTTATTGCCCGCTGGCCAATAGCAAGCAGATCACGCGCATATCACGCTTTAGCCATGAAACAACTTGTGTTTATGTTTCACTTGCGTTTAGTTTGAACAGAGTTTAGACAAGGTTTCTACGAATACGAATAGAGGGCCAACTAGCAATGTTATGAATGCGACATAACCTTCAAACTTCAAACAACCAAACCAAAACACGGAGAGGGTGAACTGTGAAATATGGGAAACAAATATCCCGAAAAGTCCCAAGAAACCCAAACATATTTACAAAGTATTTACAATGCGTGTAGTGCATTAGTGAGGCGGAGAGTGAGAAACGAAAAGAAAGCCACAGTGCACTCTACAGAACTTGACAAGGACAAGGCCTACGATGAAACCGGTGTGACAGGGGAGGACTACCATCACAGCGACGATTCTGTTGCAAATATGGACGGCTCTCTACAACAAGAAAACATAACGAGAAAGAAAGGAATGAGAAAAGTGTGTCGTTGGTATTCGAAACGACATGAGCGGAAAGTACGATAATTTTAAACAACTAGACCAGAGATGTTGGCTAATGTTGACGTTCTTATTTCAGAGGAAGCGGAACACCCACAGAACACAACCACCTTACGCTAAGAGCGTCTCGGTGGAGTAAAAAGGATTAAACTGAACTAGTGAGTGGAAAAATTAAAGTGAATGAAGTTCGTTCTGTCACGAAAAATATCGTTCTCAGAACATTCGCCTACAATACAAAATAATCTTGTACCGAAAACATTTCTTTAAATTTATGAAAGTTTCGTACATCGGGCAACAAAGCTAACGCGCATGACGGCAAGCGTCGTCCGATGCCTCATACGTGCTTGACGCAAGTCAGTGGCAGTGGTAAATAGGGGGCTAAACAGGTAAAAATGCGATTTAGAAAAAAATAATTCCCTCTTTAACAAAAAGTTAGAATTTTTTAATTGCGATTTCACTTTCAGGGTATTTTTCCCTACCTACTGTTAAAATTAATGTAGTTATGAATCACCCTGTATAGCTATCACCCTCTAGGCCGAAACTGAACCGAACAAGAGCAGTGGTAAAAATAACAGTGGTAAAAATAACAGTTAATTTACAACTCATCTCTAAAACGAACCCCTAACATGCACAAAACTCATCTATACCTTACACAAACCTATACTAACCTTTTTTCCACGAAATTATATTATCGGTCTAGTCACTGAAAGTGTGACGCCATCGAATTGTAAATATCTACCTAGTGCAATGACCAGGGCGCGACGGAGTTTTGCTGTCAAAATATAGGCGTAGGTTTACTGCGAACTTTAATTATTTTCCCAACAAACATCGAGGTGAAAATTAATCCCCGAAACTACGCCGATGCCTCCAATAAAATAGCATACTCACTACTCGTTTCCAAACACTTCGAAAGGTAAGCGAAAGTATCTTCCACGCATTTATCGCCTTCTATGGCTTTACTTTATAGACAGCTGTCAAACTTCGTTCGCTCCCTCCTCACTTCGTCCGTTATATCAAGGGGTGTCGTGTTCGCGACAAACAACATAACTTTATAATGCCCGAGCTTTTGCCCTACAGCTAAAACATATATCGGTGGGGAGAGCAGCGGCGCTACCACAAAAAGGAAATAATTTCGGAAAATAGCGGGACAAGTAAAGTATTCGCATAAAACCTCTATCTTTTCTCTTTGTAAATCACTTTTTGGACATCATCAGAACCGGGGCGTTCCACCGGTTGCGCCACTGGGTTGTGGTTAATAAGCAAGTGACCAGATTATACCGAATATTCGAGGATCACATACGACATTTGGGAATATAGCGAACATAAACATGTTTTGTCCATTTCGAATTGCTGCAAATCAGGCTTGTCCTCAATGCTGAAAGTATGGTCAGGCCATGGTGTACAGGGTTATTCACATAATATTCTACCCGGGCGCTGAGTTGCCAGTTCCCAGGGCCGTATCTAGCGAAAATTGGGGAGGGGGGTTCAGGATCGGCTCAAGATTTTGTGGGGATGGGTGCCGGATGAAAGTGCGGGGCCCCAGCAAGGAATTAGTTAATCCATTAAGAACCAATTTTTGAAAATTGATACGCCACTAAAATGGTATATTTTTTGCATGTCACTTTTTAAAAAAGTAGGCCGGGGCGATGAGTTTAGATCACTTCAGTGACGTATATAGAAATTAATTTCGGGTGGGGAGGGACAATTTTTGTGTTTTTCTTTCAAACAAGTGCATTTAAAATAATTCTGTAAAATTTTTTAGAAATGTTAAGGAAAATTCCTTAAAACTAGTCTTAGGACATCCCAATATTTTCAAATTCGGAAATGGTTTCGGCCCTGCCCTTTTAAATACGCTACTGACTGGATAACTCTGTACACGGGATTCGGAGGCCGCGTACGCCGCACCGTTCGCACCAGCCTGAGCCGGCCCTGGAGGGGTTAGACCAGTGGCTGTTGAAGTTGAAATAGCTTTAAGGTTTAAAGAACCTACTATTTTTAAATGGTTTTTAATAAAAAACTGAAACAGGTTTAAGTTGAACAAGGTTAAAATTAAAACTTTAAAAATATTAAATATTAATTATAATAATAGCTGAATATTCCTTCTCGCATTTATACCTATCCCTTTTCTACTTATTTGATTTCTCATTATTACGGATAGGTACATTCCTACACATTCTTCGCCTGGCCCGACGACACCTATAGAATTGCCAGTAGGAGTAGGTATGGTAAAAGATTTCTTCGCGCCACTTGCCTAACTGAACCTTTCATAAAAATAATAAATAAATCGTCAAATACAAATTAGTATTAATCTATTCATAAAAGAGACTCTGGGAATCCCCTATTCTCCTAATCCATGGCGCACGCAGCCATGCACCGCCGCTCACCGTTTACTGTTGTCCATAGTGTTGCCAGTTATGTTTTATTTTATTTGAAAGCATATTCTGATGATAAGACTCGGTACTGCACTGATCCAAAAATTATGCAATATTCTCGCCTTCTATAATTTATTACCAATTTCATACAGTTATTTATTTGTTAAATTTTACACAATTTTCATATTTACATTATTTTTCTAAAATTAAAAACAAAAAAGTTAAAGGGGACAGAATGTTACATTCTCTGAACTGAGCTCCATGATATTTGCAAACATCTCGATGCATCTTTAATAGAATGTCTGAGATTTTCCACGAAGTATAATAAGACTGCTTTCTGCATATTCTCAGTTAAATCATGTCGTGGTTTGTTTCTCTTTTCTTTATTTTTGAACTTCATTCTCAATTTGTTATAAATATTTTTGAAATACGTGTGATGAGGTAGGACTCTCCCTGGGTATATTCCTGCATATTCACTCCTTGCACGCTTCGCATTCTTTTAGCAAGAAACGTATCATTCAACAATGTCTTTTTTTCACTAATATTATAACAATAATATACCATTTTCACAGCACGATGTGGTAACAGAATAATTAACACCTGATACAAACTCAAAGTCAAGCTCTGATAGTTGCTTTTGAATTTTCCATGGCAATTTTGATCACCGTGGGTGTAGGCTATCTGCTCTGTGCTTACTCCTCCTTTTTCGTAGTAAAACTGGACAAAAAATAGTTTCCATTGCTACGAGTTATACACGTATTCAGGACAAGCCTCATTTGAGGCAAAACGGAATGGACTAAACGTGTCTGTACATACCCTACATCGGCCACATTTCCAAATGTCAGGCGTATGAGAAATTCCCCAGCGTACGGCCGCTTCAATATTTGTTATAATCTGGTCATTCGCTCTGCCAATAATGTAGACTTTAAACGTTTAGAGGGAAGCTAAATGTTTTAGCTTCAGAGCACGGACATCATAAAGTTATGTCGTTTCACGGTGAACATGGCACACCACGATAAGGGATGCCGTAAAACCGGGAAATTTGAGAGATACCTATAAAGTACAGACACAAAAGGCGATAATCGGCGGGATATACTTTGGGATCTACCCTTCAAGGCTATCGTATGTTTTAAAATAAGATTCTGCCGTTTGATTTGAGATATTCTGAAACAATTATTAAACATAAAATATACGAAAAGATATGAAGAGAACGTTGTTGCTTTAATTAAAGTACCTGTTCATTTAAAAACTATATCAATTCTGTAGTGATTAATTTTTGTTCTATATTAAATGTAGATGCTACCCACTTCTCCGCCATTGGTTGCTTAATGTGCTTGATATTAACATGTTTTATGGCAACCCGTGCCGTTAAATTGTGTACCAAATATGTCTTAAATATATTTACAAGTTTGGTAAGTATTCAGTAAAAACCGAGGTAAAAAAACATATTGTACAGGGTGTTTCATTATGGGTGAAGAGGTACCATATCTTCTGGAGCTCAGGGAAAAAAATTTAAGTAATGTGGTCACGAAAAATCGCTGGAAATTATTTTTAAGTTCGTAGGTCGGCCGCTAGGGGGCGTATTCGCAACAGTAAATTTTAAAATTGAGTTTTCTTAAAAAAATTACTAATAAAGGTAGGAGGTAGGTATGTCAAAAATAATTTTATTGCACTCTTCAGCAAATTCTGAACAATTTTCGTTAAGGATTTTTTGCTCTAGCTCTTCAAATAGAGGTGAAACGGGCAAATAAACCTTGACTTGAAAAAATGCTGCTAACTCCTGTTTGGATTAACTGAATTGGTCGAATTTGGGCTTGTTGAAGAGAGCTTTCCTTCTTCTATCAAATGATTGTTCAGTAAGGTCATTTCAGATTTCGTGGTCACCGCTAGAGGGCGCAATTTGAAAAATTTCCCTTTTATTACAATTTGCTCCGAAATTTTAAATGCAATGACATATTTATTCTGTTATAATCAAAAAGTAGATTAAATTTACAACAACAAATACCAAAGGTTCAAATCGATATCTTCATTAGTTTCGGAGTTATCGCCAAAAGAATAATTATTAACATGTTATTTTAAAGAAGAAGGTAGGTAAGATTTCCGTGGTCAAGCTTGCCATGAAATAAGCTTTTCGTAAATTGCTATTTTTGCCACTTTTTATTCCGTTAAACGTATTTGTAATTTACTTACCTTGCCTGTCGTATTGATATAAAATTATCTCGGAAATCATCTAGTACCTAAGCCATGAAACAAAATCGTTTGGTCTCTAGGGAAGCAAAAAAGTAAACGACACATGAATCAAACTTTAATATTAGTATTGTGTCAAATCTTGGATTTTTGTAAATTTTGGCCATGGCCAAAAAATATTGACGCATTTTTTATAATGCAAAATATCCCATTTAATTTGATATGACACACTTGCCAATTCTATATTTACTATAAGAAATTATTTGTAATATTTGTGATTGGCAGAAGGTCTAGTTAGCCATGAAAATAAATAATCAATTATGACACTAAAGTAAAGTAGGCACAGTAGGCTTTCAAATTTCCTCAAATGAAAAAGTTATATAGCTGTCAAAAGTTATGTCAGTGTAATTTTTTTGAAATTTCGAAAAAGTTGTTTGACATTAATAATTATGTGCAAATATGAAATTCGCAACGGATAGCCCAAATTTTATTTATATTCTATGTTTTTGCAAAAACAAGACGAAGCAGAATATTTTTTCTTTTTAACTGTTTAGTCATACCGTTTTTAACTGTTTCATATTTGCACATAATTATTAATTTCAAACAACTTTTCCCTATAATTTTTTTCTTATCTTTAAAAATTAAGGTAGTTTACTCTTGAGTAAATTAAAAAAAATGACATTGACAGCTACATTACCTTTGTTGGAGTAATTTTTCATTCAAGGACAAGCACCGACTTTTATCAAGAATAAAATTTTCTGACAAATAAAAAATACAAAAGTTTCCCATATTTCTACAACTTTTTGGAACACCTTATATATTTTTATATAAGGCCCCCAAATAACAAATTGAAACCAGCAGTATTTTTTATATTCTATTAATCCTAGAAATCTGCCCATTTTAAACTGAATTCCTTAAATTATTCAAATAAAATTTTGTACAAAATATGCAAAGGTTGAGTGTCGAGTGTGAAGTTCCGTACCTAATTAACTAATGGCCGAAGCGACGTAGATATGGGTAATTTGGGGTGTAATTAGTAGTATTATTGTAATGAGGATGATAGTAGGCAACAGAAGAAAACTAATTTCTGATATATTGTTTGCGAAAATTAATGTTTAGGCTTGTTATGTGGTTAAGAACGTTTCAATTTCCCAAAAGTAAAAGAAAATGATTTCGTCAAAATGAGAAAGACGCAGGATTCCCTTTATTTAGCCCAAAGGAAAAGTGAGCATTCATACATTTAGCTGTGAAAAGCTGCTCAAACAAGGGGGGGTACCCTCTCGACCATATCTTTGTTAATTCTCGATCGATTTTCACGACCCATTGCTCCACTCAGTCACACTAGATTGGACCCCTGGGTAAATGCCAGGGTTGTATCATCGTGCAGTTGCTGGTTGGAAAACGTAGTGGTTTTTGAAAATTGAAAAGACTCGAACATGGAGCTTAATTTTTTTGCTACTTTTTAACAAAACTTTTCTTTCTCTTAAAGGAAAACAGTTACGGCAAATGGATTTGGTACACTTTAGACACCCATTAAATACTATAAACTAAAATTAATTCAGCCCATCTACTTCCACCAGTGCCGGAGAGACGGGGTCAACCATCATACTTTTTAATAAAAAAATGGTACGCCACTGGAGAAGTAACCTTTTTTTGCCTTCACTACATTTCTCAATCAATTCTGAGAGAAAACTATTCTTGTCTTTTTTTTTTCGAAAAATGTACCTAACGTTTTTGAAAAATTCACTTTTGTGCGATCCATTTTTTAGCAGAAGAAAATCAAAGTTGGTTTACGCTTTCAACATTTTGCACACCTACTGAGTTTTTAATTCTGAACAACTTTCCTTAATAACATTTTGCCGCAAAACCTACATAAGTAAAGGCCACTTTACTGGTGCAAAAATTAGTTTTTTTAATTCCCAGTATACATATGATTTTTCGAATCTAGAAACCTTTTTGTAGGTTTTAGGACCAAATGTTAATAAGGAAAGTTTTTCGGAATTAAAAACTCAGTAGGTGGGCAAAATATCGAAAGCCTAGACCTACTTTGATTTTCGTCTGCTAAAAAAATTAAAACACACGAAAGTGAATTTAATGAGTATCTAAACTGTACCAAATACATTTGCCTTAACTGCCTTCCTTTAGGAAAAACGAAAGAAAACTTGAAAAAAAAACTTTGACTCCCTGTATATTGACTTACTTTGACGTTTTCTATATGTAGATTCCTCAAGTTTTGTCACCAAAAGTTGGACCACCCTGTATACACTGTCTCCCAAAAGGTTGGAAAGATGGGATTATTTATATTTGTTAGAAAATTTTATTCTGATAAAAGTTGTTGTTTGTTTTTAAATGAAAAATGACCCTCAACAAAAGTGTAGCAAAGATGTTTTAGCTGTCAATGTCATTTTTTTGAAATTTTCTCGAGAGTAAACTACCTTCATTTTTAAAGATACGAACAAATTATAAGGAAAAGTTGAAGTAAAATAACGGGTATTTCAGCCAAAATTATTTGCTATTTATTCTTTACAATGAACCAAGCTTTCGGCCATATTTTTGGCCTTCGTCGGGGCTAAAATAGTGTTGGTTAAAATATGTATATACAGGGTGTTCCTTAATGACATGCTAATACTTAAGGGGGTTATTCTTGGGCCCATTTTAAGAAAAAAACTTCATATGAACGTATGTCGTAAACCTCCTAACTTTTGAAAGCAGTAGGTGAAAATTTTATGTTTCGAATATTGGAATCGACAGGTGTTTTGGGGCATGTTTTGGTAATTTCAACGCAAACGGTTGATTTAAACGTTATGAAACAAGAGTATATTTTTCTTGCAGAATGAAAAGATGCACTAAAATGATGGACCTGCAGGACCAAAAAGATAACCTCAAAAAATTTACGCGTAAAAGCGTGATAAAAAAACAGCGCAAGTGACGCCCTCTGTGAGATACGGTGAAATTGACATTTTCAGCTTATTCTCCATCCCCAAAAACATAGCAGTGCCAAATTTCAGTATCTCAAAAGTTAGGACGTTTACGACATACGTTCATATGAAGTTTTTTCTTAAAATGGGCCCAAGAATTAACCCCCTTAAGTATTAGCATGTCATTAAGGAACACCCTGTATAATTGAGTAAGTGTTATTTATATACTTACTATTGAAATGAATATTGAAAAGTAATGATCCTAATGGATATAAACTTCCAAAATGGAATAAATTGTGTTATAAAAAATGTTTAGGTTACCAAAAAATTTTACAATTATTGAGAACACTATTTTAGCCCTGACGAAGGCCAAAAATATGGCCGAAAGCTTGGTTCATTGTGAAGAATAAATAGCAAATGATTTTGGCTGAAATACCCGATATTTTACTTCATCGATATATAAATACAGCCGTTATTAGAGAAGATATATTATTAATAACTACGTATGTTCAAACATGAAATTAGAAACGGATAGTTTAATTTTTTTTATTTTGATGTTTTTATACGCTTTTATTTCAAGAAACGAGGCAACGAAGAATATTTTTTTCTTTGATGTCTTTAATCAAACCCACTATTTTGTTTACTAATACCACAATATTTAATATAACCTGTTTAAGTCGGTAAAACTTGGTTATAATAAATGCGTGGACAAATTATTTGTTTTTTTTTTAATGACAATGTAAATATATCTGAAAACTATTAAAAGCAGCCTGGATTTGAACATTAAAAATAAGAAAAAAATTGAGTTATCCGTTTTGAATTTTATATTTGCATCTAATTATTAATTTCATACAACTTTTGGTTATAAATTTTTTTCGTATCTTTAAAAATTAAGGTAGTTTACTCTTGAGGAAATTTTGGGCAAGACCCAAGTTTTATCAAAAATAAACTTTTCTGACAAATAAAAAATAAAAAAGTGTCACATATGTTTCCTACTTTTTTGGACACAATATACAGTGTGGTCATTTAAGTGTGCAACATATGGGATTTTTTTTTTATTAATTGCACAACGAAAATACAAATATTCCCGAAAGTTGGTGCATGTTCGATAATCATATTAGGCGCACTTACAATGGTTGCAAGTCAAACAAAATACAGGGTAGGTCAAAAAATATCAAAATTGTACAAGAGTAAAGTACCCTTATTTTAGAAAATTCAGCAAATGGTTCTTAAGGAAAGTTGTCTAGAATTAAAAGTTATGCCTAAAAACCAAAATAAAAAATATTTTTTGAAAAACATAAAAAATTTCCTCAAAAAAAGTTTGTTTTAGTATTCATCCTAAACAATTTCATAAATAAATCAAAATTAAATCAATTCCGCACAGTGGCGCAACCAGAAATTATTGTCAGGGGGGGCTGGTTGACAAAGTCCATTTTTCATTGTTAAGAATTGCGCCGCAGACGAAAATTTTCAAGGTCAAACATTTTTAATGAACTAAAAAGGAATTAAGTAACCTAATATTAGCAAAAAATATTATTATATTATTGCGCAACTTTTTCCCCATTTAACCGTTGTTCTATCTCTCACCGTTTGCAAGATCCCCATGCTGTTCATTCTTATCCGGGACACACTGTATTTCCGAGCTTTTTTCTTATAATTTAGCAAAATTTCGGTATTTCTTCTATTTTCCAGAGTTTGTTACCACATGTATGAATAGCAAATGGCGATGGGGGGCGAATCCTTATCGCCGCCACTGTCAGGCAAACAATAAAGGGAACTCATCATATCTTATCTCCTTATTAAAGGAAGCAGTCCCTTTAGCCTAAACCAGTGACTATAGAAAGATAGTCACTGCCAAAACCCAGTTGTTAAAGATTTTGTAAATATAAAAGCTCGGATACATGAAGGTCCCAGTCTCCCAGATGACCTGGTTAAAAATCTACTACACTTAAAAAATGATGAATAGAATACACAAAAGAATTACACTTTGCGATTTCCATTTCTATGGCCATTAATCCACCGGTTGACCGAAAAGGCGCCTTACCCTTCAACAATAAACTTCGTGTCACAGCTACCGACCCAAGGAGAAAATAAACTCCCAAGTATTTAATATTTATAAAGCCTTAACACCTCGAATATTGCACAGAGGGTGCTAATACCCAGGGCGACCAAAGTTATCGCAGTATTCAAATTTTATACGTTTATAGTCTCACAGGGGAGCTGCTTTCTTGAATTGCAAATATTACGCAAATAATCTAACCGACTTATGCCGTAGGTGGTGGGAATTTTGAATATTTTTTATGCGGAACAAATTTCTTTCGTGGTAAACTCGACTTTATCTAATAGGGGTGAAGCATGTTTGACGAAAAAAAAACATGAAACAATAGAAATTTATAAACATCACTTTTTATATTCCATAAGTTACCTAATAGTAAATTATCATATGGATTGGAAATCATAAGCAAATGTACTGTAGCAACCAACAATATTGACACTATTTCTACTGTACAGGTTTATTCAAATACATTCATCCCCTGTAACTTTTTTGTTTTTAATTTTGGAAAAAAATGTAAATATGAAAATATTTTATATTTCTGGCGATTTTAGTTTTTTAGTTGGCTTTCCAGAAAAACAAATAAATGTCGCATTTTCGAGATATAGATTTTAATGTCAGTTTGTCTAATAAACTGCATACCTAAACCTCATAGTCCCTGAGATATTAAACCTTTTTTGAAATTTTTGTCATTTGCCGGAGTTGTTAAAATTCTCCCTAACTTCAAATTTTGTCCACGCTTTATTATAGTTGGAAGGTTGGTTGCTCTAGGAAGGCAGTCATTTTCATATTGATTAAACAGGGTGATCGAAGATTAGTCTCCGACGCTCTTATATGAAAATGAAAAAATATTAAAAACTGATTTCTTTCAAATGGTAAATAGTATTAAAATTGAACTCCCTACTAAATTTTATGTCGAATTTGTCTAAACAACTACATAGGTACCTAAAATGAATAGTTTTGCCTCTATTTTCATTTTTTCCAATTATTCTTAGCTGAAGCATACCATAACTATCCAGAGTACTTTGGAAATTAAAAACGAATATTTTGCCTATTTTGGTAAACACTTTTTTATTTAAACTTACGAAGAAAATATATCTTTCTTATACGTATCCAAATATTATTTAAATCAGTGGAAACGTTTTACATTTAAACTGACATACCGCTCTTGTTGGCAATTTAATGTTGAATTATCTAGGATGCCTTGGAAATAATGGAAAAAACGAATATTCAGTTTAATTGTCTCAAAACATTTTAAAAATATTTCGTGTCATACATCATGGTATTTTCAATGAAAAGTGGTTTCAAAATCTGCAAAAAAATCCAGGTCCGTATTTAAAAAAATAAAGTTGAAGATGGTTTCTCGAAAACGAAATGTTGTAGAACAAATCGAAAAACTCCGTCTTAAAGCCCGTTAAAAAGTGCCATAAGAAAGTGATTTTCTTTTTTTCTATCTATGATAACAACTTCAGAAAATTTTACTTTTTTCAAAATAACTCAAAAACGAAAAAAGATATTAGAAATCTGTTTGTACCATTTTATTGATATACCTTAAAAAATATTCTATATTATGGCGAGTATTGGCATGTCTCATGTCTCACATTTTATTTTATAAATGGAACATGATCTAATATTACATAATAATATATTTACCTCGATATGTATATGAAAATATATTTTCCAAAGGAAAATTATTCAGTGTAATAAAGGGAGATCGTTTTTCTTACCAATTGGCAATATTCCGCTAAGCTTTATTTTGCCACTCCGAATAATAAAAATACCCTACTTATGTGCTATAATTTGCATTAAATATAAAATCTTACCATTGCTAAAATCTGTCTGAGAGATCGAGGAATATCGGTATAAACTTTAAGGGAGCACTGTTAAATTGCCAAAACGGTGATGTTTTTGTTTTAAAAATATATCGACCAAATGTTCCAAATCAAGTTTACGAACACCTTCATGTTCAATACTTATTATACCCAAAGCATTAAATCTCACCTCGCACATTGTACTACGTAAATACGTTTTAATAAACTGAGCTAATACTATATAGGTATGACATTTTATTATTTCATTTTTAGGATACTTGCTATGGCATTACTTACCTGTTAATTGTTACGTTAAATTGAAAAGATTAATAATTTTTAATTTATTTTCATAACACAGAATAATGTCTAGGAGTTTCGCATTTTTTCATTATTTAAAATAAGAATTCTAGATTAGCTATTCGACATTCTATGAAGTGCATAAAAACCGCTTTATTTTCAAACTAAAAATATTACAAATAATACGAGTATTACAAATAATTTTTCTCGATTTCTTATTGTAAATACAGAACAAACTGGCGAGTGTGACATATCAAATTAAATGGAATATTTTGCCTTATAAAAAATGCGTCAATAAATTGTTTTCGAGATAATTTAAGTTTTGATCCCAAGAGAGCCCAAAGTTAGTTATATCTAATATTTCAAAATTGATACAATAGTAGTATTCTCACAGTTGTTGCAAAAAATTTTCTTATTAAACTTTGAAATTTTTTTATTTTTTGCCATAGTTTTCCTAGGTGGCCATGGACAGCAATTTTTTCTGTAAAAATAGCCGAGATATTTTATGTGAGCCACTTATACTATAGTCCTCCTTACGGCAGAATGCGTGCGACGTAAGGGGGAAGAACTCGCAAATATTATAGAATTAGTCACAGTTCAGGGGCGTAGCTCAATTTTGTGTAACTCACTGACTTAATTTTCATATAATTGTTATTTAATTTATTGTTAATATTATTCTTAACGGTGATGCCTTAGACTATGGAGGAAGGCAAACCCTTATAACATTGGCAATTATTTCTCGTGCTTGAGAATGCAACGTTCTTCCCTGTTTACTCATTTTGCACACGTTAACTCCCGAACATACGAAACGCCACTGAGTTCTCTGAGCCGGCGGAAAAAACTTGCCTGCGGCCTAAAAAATGAGGTCTGTGTGGTAGCCCAAATACGCAGTTAACTTTACGTACTATAGAAATAGGCACAAAACGCGTTGGCTAACTGATTTTGTCAGCCGACTCCTTCGCAGAAGTGCTGTGTTGTCGTATTTCAAAGGCGATGGTAGACGCGGACGCGACGATATTGAAAAAAATATTATAGGTGTTTTATCACACCGCGTTAAAAATAAATGATAAACAAAAATGGGTAAGTGGTCCCGTGATGCGAGCTTTATTTTTTCGGTATAACAGAGTTCAGAAATTCGGCTTCAATATGATAAAACTTATATTCGCCAATAAATAACGACTACTCGTATTGGAAATCTCGCAACGCTGCCCGCATTCTTTAGAAACGTTTTCTTTCGTGCTTTGGACAATATAAGCCATATGCACACGCACATTTAATATCTAATTGACATATGGTCCAAAATCCATGCGCATTTTATGGATCAATTTACAGGGTGATTGAGCCAAAAAATTTTAACCACACACTGGAGAGCTGTGTTGCCACATTTCAATATTTTTTTTTTTGTGGAAGGTGAAACTGAAGAAACTGCATTTTTGGTGTATTAAGTCTTGACTCTACAAAGGGCAAGCGTTATAACACTTGGTTGGGTCGTGGCGGTAGCATGCAATACCGACTGTAGCGCTCTAGCGACTGTGGCGACTAGGCGACTCAGTCTTGTCAATATCTTAAGTACAGTACAGGTGTGTGGACCGTGGCGTGTAGAGTTCTGCGATTCACGAGGGCATGAACTTGTACCTATTGAAGCTGAAAGTAAACAGTGATATCGAGGGCGTCATATCAGAAGGGCGTATGAGCCAAAATGACGAAATTCTGAATTTGGGGCGTATGTGACCGTAGCATTATTCCGCATATTATATCATAAGGGCGTAAAGCTTCCCACCTTGCAATTGGTTCGAATATCTAAAGTTTAGTAGGCGTAAGAACCAATTTTCCGAAATAAATATATCATAAGGGCGTATGCACATACGCCCTTCTGATATTTTAATATTTTTGAATCATGGTAGTTTATAGGTACGTCCTGCTGAAATGCTTATACCCCTATTACAATATGATTCTTCAGTTTTAATCCCTAATGCTGATGAGTTTATACGCCCTCTTTAGATGCCAGATTTTAGTCAAGATTCCTATTGGCTAAGAGCGGGCCAGATAAATTTGTTTACATTGTGGATGTTGGAGTAATTCAGGTGCACAGATTATTCTTGTTTTATGTTTTGTTCGTGCGTAATCTTTGTGTGAAAGAAAAGATGCCATTATTCCTCCCGAGTATACAGTGTGTGGCACTGAAAATGAAGACACTCCTGTTTTCTATATTATTTTTGTTTTGTTTTTTGAGATATAAATTTTCGACAGTTAAGTATATAACTCGATAAGCTCTATTTTTAGGTGTATTCAACTTAACTGTCATGTGCATCCTCAGCCTGCTATGACCTCGCGAATAGGACCAATAATCAATATTTTGTTTCGCGCCGGAGATATCGAAAAAGGTTATTAGGAAAAGTTGTTCAGAACCGAATTTTTATCCTGGATACCAAATTTCAATGAGAGATTCGCATTTGATTTTTTGTTCTTTCCCAATTTTAAGTCCCAATTTGTTTACCAAAGTTTCAAATTTTGGGTAGGTAGCCATGGAAACCATTGAAAATAACAGAGGTAATATTTAATGGTAATAAGATTAAAAGAAAACAAAAAAATAACCTCATTATGGGAAACAAAACAAAAAAAATAAAATGCGAATCTGTTATTGAACTTTGGTATTCAGGGTAAAAATTCGGTTCTGAACAACTTATCGTAATAAACTTTTTCGATATCTCTGGCGCGAAACACAATATTGAATATTGGTCCTATTTGAGATGTCATAGCAGGCTGGGGATTCACATCTGACAGTTAAGTTGAATACACCTAAAAATAGAGCTTATCGAGTTCTATAACTGTGCTAAGTTGGAAATTTATATCTCAAAAACAAAAAAAATACAGGGGTGTCTTCATCTTAAGTGCCACACACTGTATATGCTATTTCCTTGGCCATTTCTATCGCTCCCCTGCCTTCTTAAAATTCCGATGATGAAGAATCAGATGATGACATGTCTTTGCAGCAAGTTAGAGAACGACTGGTAAAACGAAAACGACGTAAAAATTAAAATGTTTTTCAATACAGTATTTTTTGGGTCTATAGGTCTTTTAATTTGCGATTTTTACACCAAATTCAAAATATCAGAAGGGCGTATATAAACCATTTTACTAAAAAATATTGATACTGCCCTAATTGCTTCAAATTAAACTTATGCACCTTAATTTGAATGTGCTCAATACATAAATGCAATAAATTATCTCAAAAACTCAAATTACTAAATGTTTTTTTCGTTTCCTGTAAAATTTACTTTCTGGCTCATACGCCCTTCTGATATGACGCCCTCGATATAGTGTTTTTATGCATGCTTCCACATTTTGTGCTTAGTTTTGTGTTTTGTCTGCTACTGCAGTCTCTGCAAACAACGAGCATCCGTTGTGGGAAACTAAGAGCTCCATATACTCACTCCTACACACCCACTAATTACTGTTCATTGACATTGAAAAATAAAAAATTTCTGGGAAAAAATACAAAAAAAGTAAATTTACGATATGTTGCCCAACTGGCAACTCTGATCTGATCTGGTGAACGCCGTTTACAAAAAGTTGTAATACACTTCTGAAAATATTTTTCCTTTTTTTTGGTTGACTTTTGAATTTTTTTTAATTCGAATTCGTATTTTTTACAACATGACTGAATCACCCTGTATACCTTGGGAACAAATGCGGCTGCCCACAAAATGACCCTTCGTCATTGGTCTAACTCTGGCGGGAATACGAGCAGTGTTGCCATATGTTTTACCCAATAGTAACGGAAATTATTGAATTTTATTTATTTTTTCGAGCAAATCCCTAAAACTAAAAAAACTAGTGTATTAGTCCACTGCATCGCTTTTTTCAATTTCCAACAGTCATTGAACGGCAAAAAGTTTGGTATTTTTTAAAGTTTCTCTATCTATTTTCAGACGTCATAAAACCAAACGGTTTTTACTTTACTCTTTTCCCAATTCGGTCTTCAAATAATCCCAAACAAATCTTGTCGGTGTTACAATCATCCAACTGATTTAAATTAAATTGCAGAAGCGGGAATTACAAAAAAAACTCTGTGCAAAAAGTTTAGCCCTGAAAGAGTTTAAAAATGTTGTTTGAATCCAAGTTCGACCCTTAGTTGAAATCAAATGCGAGGATCCGCCAAAGAGAAAGAGGCAAAAAACTAGTTAGAAACTAATTAGTGGAAGTGGAGGTGTTCGTCTTGGTTTTACGCTGTTACTGTCCGACATAAAAACGTAATTAGGAAGTCAATTTCAAGTTTATTAGTACTTTGATAAAATTTTATTCTCGAAAAACCTTTCCCCAATTTCATTATATAAATTACGGCGGATACCACGACCCGTGGCGGAAGCATATGTTTACGCCGTGGTATTTCGTACAGTTTCGATCAAAATACCACAATAATTAATTGACATTTGGACTTGATTCATAGTCGCTATTTTCTTTCGCAGCAATCTTTTGTTGGGATTGTTATTTATGTGATAAAATATACAGTGTGGATAGAAATTGTGGAATATTGCTTATATTTCTTAAAATATTCCTCATATCAAAAACATGTTTTAATAAAAGTGTTTGGGGAAATTATTTCCCGTTTAGTGATATCAAGCAATCTTTCGTAGCACAAAAAATGTGGTTGCCATGGTAACCGATTTAATTTTTTTTAAATGGTACCATCACCATATATCTACTTTTTTGATGAAAATTGATACATTGGAACTGTCTGAATACGATACAATACAATTTTAATGGGATCGCATAAGAAAAAAATACAAAAAAAATAAGTTTTCTATTATGCTATTGATCAAAATAATTATTAACATCAAGTTAGCCATGCCAAAATCAGAACAATGCGAAACTGTCACTAGCTGTGTAAGTGTGTACATTGTTACACTAAACGTACTTTTTTACTCAATTTTCTGTGTTCTTAAGTACTCAGAATGTTAACCTGTATTCTATCCGTTTCACTTAATTCAAGCGCCATTATAACTTACTAAGTACTTAAGTACACAGAAAATTTAGTAAAAAAGTACGTTTACTGTAACAATGCACACAATTGCAAGCATCTGACAGCTAGTGACAGTTTCCCATTGTTCTGATTTTGCCATGGCTAACTTGATGTTAATAATTATTTTGATAAACATTGTCAATAGCATAACAGAAAACTTTTTTTTTCTTATGCGACCCTATTAAAATTGTATTGTATCGTATTCAGAAAGTTCCAATGTATCAATTTTCACCAAAAAAAGTATATGGTGCCATTTAAAACAATTAAATCGGTTACCATGGCAACCACATTTTTAACTATAAAAGTACAAAATATCACGTTTTAAAATTTACCAGTGGCGGAACTATGGCATATTTTAAATAAAAAAATAAAAAATGTCTCTTGTTATTTGTTCGTAGATCTGGTCGTTTCGGCGTAATTGTAATGTTTGTGATTTATTACACAATTGGGGCAAACTGGTAAAAATAATTAATTTAAATCAAACATTTTCAATTAAAGCAAAACTACATCAAGATCTGCTGCTAAATATTAGGGTGAGGCTGTGGTTTCAATTAGATGGGGCACCACCTCACTATGGGCGACAAGTGAGGAATTCGTTAAACGAGAATTTTCCGCACCGCTGGATTGGTCGCTTTCCGCCTCGACAACCAGAACCTGATGGAATTGGACCAATTTCTTGGCCACCCAGATCCCCAGATTTGAATCCTCTTGATTATTTTGTTTGGGGATATTTAAAAGACAAAATTTATAACACGGTATCCGACACCAGAGATGAAGTAAGGCTCAAAAATGAAGAAAACAAACCGAGCTACCATACGTTGTGCGGTAGAAATGGGGGAAGGCACTTGGAACATTGGAACACGTATTATAATGTTAAAAATTGTTAAATTAATGTACTTTTGCACTAATTAAAAATGTTTGATTTGAATTATTAATTACTTTTACCAGTTTGCCCCTATGCGTAATAAATCACACACATTACAATTACGCCGAAACGACCAAATTTACGAAAAAATGCCAAGAGATATTTTTTGCTTATAATTGAATGGTCTATTCAAAAATATGTTTCTTTTCTATTTTGTGCAGGGCCGTACTATTTTTTTGTCGAATTATTGATACCGATTACCCACATCCCCGCCACTGGTAATTTTTAAAACGTGATATTTTGTATTGTTATAGTCCTATATTCATGTATTCTGTGTACTAAATTTAGTATTGATATCTCTAATAAACTCCTGGACAAAATTAACGCAACATCATAAATGTGCCACTTATTTGATGCTATTTTTTTCTGAATTTATAATCCGATTTGAATGATTTTTTTGCATTGTAGGTTGGTTCCTTGACAATGTCATAGTTTTCGCTGTTTATGATAAAAAGTTCATTTTCGATTTATACCGGGTGTAACAAAAAGTTATGTTTTTTTCCGAAAATACGTATCACGCTGTGGAGTATACTAGCAACCGAAACATATAGCAGTGTACATTAGACGGTAGGTCCATTTTTCTTCAACATTTTCTTTTTTGGTTTACTTCATTATCTCTGTTATTAAAGGAGATACACCGTTTTATAGTAACATGTTTTTATAGACTTTAATATTCAACACAGTCATTGTTGAATGTTTTCAAGTAGGCTATGGAACTTTTCTGACATTTCAAGCGATGTGTCAACTGATGTTGTGTTTTAAAGTTACAAAGGTCAAATAAAATTCGCCATACCGATAAAAACTGTTCAGAAACTGATTATTAAACGTTCGTTTCATATGCCCAGTTGCCCGACTATTCTGTCGTTTAAACCAGCCTCATTTAAACGTCTTCTGATTGTTCGAGACGATATTGTATGATGGCGAGCAGTTCTAAGCTCACTTTTTAGCCTAGTATTAGTGATATTCCTGTTTCTTAGAGCAGTTTGCCTAATAAAACGCTCATCCCTTAGATCTGTACATCGGTTTCGCCCTTGGCCTGACCTTCGAGAGTAAGATCCTGTCTCGTTAAATCGTTCAACCATACGACTTATAGTCGAACGATGTCACATTAGCAACATAACACATCGAATAGCCTTCATCCACCAAAGTTAAAGCTCTTACTGCTACTGCTTTTCTGCCGATAAATTTTTTGGTCGATTCATTTTTCAATTTTAAAATACTCGTCGGGCAACTGGGCATATGAAACGAACGTTTAATAAGCAGTTTCCGAAGAGTTTTTATATCGGTATGGCGAATTTTATTTGACCTTTGTAACTTTAAAACACAACATCTGTTGACACATCGCTTGAAATGTCAGACAAGTTCCACAGCCTACTTGAAAACATTCAACAATGACTGTGTTGAATAATAAAGTCTATAAAAACATGTTACGATTTAAAACAGTGTATCTCCTTTAATAACAGAGATAATGAAGTAAACCAAAAAAGAAAATGTTGAAGAAAGATGGACCTACCGTCTAATGTCAACTGCTATATGTTTCGGTTGCTAGTATACTCCACAGGGTGATACGAATTTTCGGAAAAAAACATAACATTTTTGTTACACCCGGTATAAATCGAAAATGAACTTTTTATCATAAACAGCGAAAACTATGACATTGTCAAGGAACCAACCTACAATGCAAAAAAAATCATTCAAATCGGATCATAAATTCAGAAAAAAATAGCATCAAATAAGTGGCACATTTATGATGTTGCGTTAATTTTGTCCAGGAGTTTATTTACGAAGAAAAAATAAAACCATTTTTTTCCAAAACTCGATCACCCTGTATCTTAAAAACTAAGGCCCAAACGAACTAAGTTTATATAGGAAACTCGCATTATTTTTTCATGTTTTATCGATTCTTAGATTTTCGGTATTTAAAAGTGAATCACCCTGTATACAACCATATCTTTGGTATTTGTCAACGACGTTTGTTTGTGCCCTTGACCTTACAAATATATTTCCTTTATACATAAATGAAACAACACAAACCTCCCAATGTCGCATATCACATATCAGTGGCATATACGTGTCATTCAGAAACCCACTACAATAGCAAACACATTACTGATAATTACTAATTAGGACATAGATTTCCTTTGGTATCGGAGTATTTTGAATATCGAAATATTCACGTGCAGCTACATAATGTGCTTTTCTATGTACTCAAAGCTTAACAATATTTCATCAAAAAGGCTTTATTGCTACAAAACAATCCAATAACTGCAATAGGTATTGTTATTCCAATGACAGTGGATTCACCATAATCTTTTTATATAAAAAAACGCTGTTAATGGTATCACTACTACCACATCACATTTTTTGGAATCAATTATATTATTTAATAGTAGAAAATGAAATATCACTCTCTATTTTTAAATCTTTAATCTTAATCCGTTCGAAAGTTGTCGTGGTAACACACAGACACACACAACCGTCACACCCACGGATATACAGACACCAATTACCTTAGAAAAGGAAAGAGAGAGGACACCGCGCCTGCCTACCCTGCCGTGTATAGATTTTGTTACGTCGTTTTGAACGGCGGCCATTTTATATGTGGCAGACAAAGCGAGTAAATAAGTCGAAATTAACTACCTTTTCATTTTTAACATTTTTGCGATATTGGCTAAGAACGCGTTTCATGCTACGCCACTGGCCTGTCGGGCGATGTGGCAGTCGGTAACACGGCCGCGAGCGCTGTTATGCATCCTCTCTCTCTTTCCTTGTCTAAGTCAATTACCAATTTTGGATTTTGGTCATAGCGAACACATATTCAAACCGAAACGGTAGCTATATAAAATAGTTAATAAGCTCTTGACGGTAAGATGCAGTCAGAGATGTGTCCACAGATATCAACTCTACAAATTAACTGGAATGTTCAGTATCTTTCGTAGGTGGCATTTCCGGACAGCTGCTCACATTATTTTTGTAAATGTTAATCTAACTAAACAGCGTATAGCTGAATTCCGCTTGCGTTTTCGAACAAAGGAAACTCCCAACTTCATGCGATACAACCGACCTAACAAGCACGTTTAACATAATAACCACTGTCCGTTGCGTTTTCATCCACACTTAAAGGATAATTTAGTTTCTGGCTTTTTACTACGAAAGCTATCTGTTAAATGGAAATTGCGGTTTTATAGTTAATAAAGTTTTTTAAAACGATTTAGCTAATTGGTTTAGGTTTACCGTTCTGGCAGAATAAAATGGCCGTTTGTGGAAACCATACAAAAGCGTGATTTACGGCCATGCTCCCTTTAAATGATGCTGTTTTCCAGTGTGTAATTTATATAATTTACATTCATTCGATATACTTACCATAGCCTAAAATTCTACAAAAGGTTAGTCCTGTTTCGGCAAAACCTTTTGTTTTGAGTGTATTCATCAAAGTTCAAAGGTTATCCGTTGCAAGGGGCTTTTCCGCAAAATGATTTAACTACCTCCCTCTTGGGTCGTAACAGCCCGTCTTAATCTCTCTTGGCATGATCATATATATGTGCGATAGCGAAATCTGTCTCTCCGAAACTTCGTAATACTTCGTGCCAAAAAAATACTTCACTCCACGCCAGCTTCTTACCCTCACAAAACTTGTCATTTGTAAACAAGCACCGCGAATGGTGTAGAATCAACAGTACCCCGCATCGTCTCTGCATTTACTCGACGACCGTGGTCTAGTGGTCAGCACTCCCGTCTTGCATGCGAGACGTTGCGGGTTCGATTCCTAGCCAAAGCGGAGATTTTTAAAGTTTTTCTAAAAAATGAGACGAGAAATGCATCAATCTATAAGTGCGTCTCTTTGTTCAAGACACAGCGAGGAAAGCAGTAACGGTTCGGGCGGCGCTGCGCGCGTACAAGAATCGGCGACGTCGATCGTGTCGAACCACGCGCATGCGCACACCTGCATCAGCGCTGACTACGAGCTCGCCATGATCCTCAAGGAAATCCGATTCATAACGGACCAGCTCAGGAAGGTACGTACACAAATATTATTTTTGCTTAGGGTAACGGCAACCAAGTTACATCGGAACATTCTTTAATCATATTATATTGCAACGCAATGTTATGAATCGGTTTGTTTAATCTGATACCAGCACGATTATTAAACACCGCCATTACCATCACGCATTATAGGTATAACATTATTATGAAGTTTCGAGCTTTCAGTTAGGTTTTATGATGGTAATATATTTCGTGTAGTGTGTGGACCGGCTCTTTTGTGTTACCTGCAGTTTCAAGGATTCATTCATGAAATATAAAGTGGCTTTAATTTACCCGTCGCCCTGATTTCGTTCCGGAAAATAGACACCAAATGAATTAGGATGTACGTTCCAAGAGAAGCACTCTTATTAATTAATGTAGCCTATAAAAATATAAAAGAACGCAACCTTTAGTTGTTGATCGTCTTCTGTAGGTCTTATACCAAACTTGAAATTTATCTTGAACAATTTGATATCGGTCGGATGTTCTGCGCGTGAATCCTATCCCTTAGCTTGTTTCTCAAGGCCCGCTTTATACCCGTGTAGGAGGAGGAATCGTCGGCAACGACTACGGACTGGAAGTTCGCCGCCATGGTCGTCGACAGACTGTGCCTTATCATCTTCACGCTCTTCACGATCATCACCACGATGGCGGTGCTGCTCTCCGCTCCGCACATCATGGTTTCGTAGCTAGTGCTGCGCCCCGTGCGGTACTCGACGGCGCTCCTGACACGAACGTGCTCTCGCGAAACCACGAACGTGTTCCACTCGGCCGAGGTCCAACTAGGAGCGGCGGACATAAACGTGGTCTTGGTGTTCAGTTCGGACTTTTTCGCAGCTGTGTCTCCCTGGATGAACTCGCAATCGGATCGAATGACGAACGTGGTTCTGTTTTGATCGGTGGATGTCGTCTTCTTGTTCTGTTTCGAGCCAATCAAATGTAAGGTTCGCTAAACAGAGAGTTTTTGTTTTCTGTTTCATTTTCTTACCGATTCTTTAACCTTAATGATTCGTCGAGGGGATAAACATAGAAATAAATAGCGTTACATCTCCGAGATGAATTTTTACCGCGAACCTTTCTTGCAACTTCTTGCAAATATATATTTTTTGTAACCGAACGTTTAGTTTTAAAATAAAAACTTGTCGCGTTATAGAAAATGAATGCGTTGCTATTATTACCTTCGTCTGCATAGTTTTTTTATATTTTGCATTGAATTAGAAATTGCCGAAGGTTTTTTGTTGTCCTAAACCTGAACATTTTACCTTTATTATGCCTCTAAGAAAGTTAGGTTGGGTATAATAATGTTATATTGTAGACTGAACAGAAGATAGCATTTCTATAAGTAACTCGACAACATACTTAAACGTTTCAAAATTTACCCCTCAAACCTGAAATTTATCTCGAACAGTTACAGATCCTCATGTAGCTCTATTCCGAGTCCATGTAGATTGTGTTACGTTTGACATCTCACCCGCCAACCTCGTTCCTTAAGCTTCGATTTACCCGTGTAGGAGGAAGAATCTTCGACCACCACCAGGGACTGGAAGTTCGCCGCCATGGTCGTCGACAGACTGTGCCTTATCATCTTCACGCTCTTCACGATCATCACCACGATGGCGGTGCTGCTCTCCGCTCCGCACATCATGGTTTCGTAGCTAGTGCTGCGCCCCGTGCGGTACTCGACGGCGCTCCTGACACGAACGTGCTCTCGCGAAACCACGAACGTGTTCCACTCGGCCGAGGTCCAACGAGGAGCGGCGGACATAAACGTGGTCTTGGTGTTCAGTTCGGACTTTTTCGCAGCTGTGTCTCCCTGGATGAACTCGCAATCGGATCGAATGACGAACGTGGTTCTGTTTTGATCGGTGGATGTCGTCTTCTTGTTCTGTTTCGAGCCAATCAAATGTAAGGTTCGCTAAACAGAGAGTTTTTGTTTTCTGTTTCGTTTTCTTACCGATTCTTTAATCTTAAGGATTCGTCGAGGGGATAAACATAGAAATAAATAGCGTTACATCTCCGAGATGAATTTTTACCGCGAACCTTTCTTGCAACTTCTTGCAAATATATATTTTTTGTAACCGAACGTTTAGTTTTAAAATAAAAACTTGTCGCGTTATAGAAAATGAATGCGTTGCTATTATTACCTTCGTCTGCATAGTTTTTTTATATTTTGCATTGAATTAGAAATTGCCGAAGGTTTTTTGTTGTCCTAAACCTGAACATTTTACCTTTATTATGCCTCTAAGAAAGTTAGGTTGGGTATAATAATGTTATATTGTAGACTGAACAGAAGATAGCATTTCTATAAGTAACTCGACAACATACTTAAACGTTTCAAAATTTACCCCTCAAACCTGAAATTTATCTCGAACAGTTAGAGATCCTCATGTAGCTCTATTCCGAGTCCATGTAGATTGTGTTACGTTTGACATCTCACCCGCCAACCTCGTTCCTTAAGCTTCGATTTACCCGTGTAGGAGGAAGAATCTTCGACCACCACCAGGGACTGGAAGTTCGCCGCCATGGTCGTCGACAGACTGTGCCTTATCATCTTCACGCTCTTCACGATCATCACCACGATGGCGGTGCTGCTCTCCGCTCCGCACATCATGGTTTCGTAGCTAGTGCTGCGCCCCGTGCGGTACTCGACGGCGCTCCTGACACGAAAGAGCTGTCCACAGAGTCGCCTAATGACGAACAAGTTCCACTCGACGAATGTCCAACACGGAGCGGCGTATGGGGTCTTTGTGTTGAGTTCGGACTTTTTCGCAGCTGTGTCTCCTTGGATTTACTCACAATCGGAACGTGGTTCTGTATCGAACGGTGAGACTGGTCTTCTTGTTCTGTTTCGAGCCAATCAAATGTAAGGTTCACTAAAAAGCGAGGTTTTGGTTTTCCTTTCCGTTTTCTTAACGATTCTTTCATCTTCGGGGTTCGTTGACAAAGACAAATTAAACGGCGGACAAAGCTCAAAGAATATTAAAATGGAGATTTCGACTTTCGTTACTGCGAATTTCTTGTAATCATACATTTAAGGTATATGGTGCAGGGGTGAAAGACATTGGTTTACACAAAATGCATCACGTAAAATTATTTGCAATTTTATAGGATGAACAACACGTCTATCTTGTGGGGAACCAATCACGGCGGTCACCTAGTAAAAATAATGTAATTGGTCGACGGTTTCGTAGCAGCTGTTTTGAGTTGCATCTTATGAAACCCTAACTGATATTTGTGTGACTACTCCGTGTACCTATCTATCGATTTTGAAACAGTGTCAATTTTCTTGAAAACTTACATTTTAACTTTCCTAGAACGAACTCTGAATATGTAAGAAATATAAAAAATATTAATCGTTTTTTTGGTGAACTCTGTTAAGTAAATATTTTCCATTTGTTAATCTTGGTTTTCCGTAAATATTAATTACTTATTCGGAAAACTCAAAATTTCAAGATTGGCTTTTTTCAACCACTTCTAAGTACATATTTTTGTATTTGGTTGGAATGAACACGAAGAGCAGCAGAGTAACAATAGAAAAAATACTTATTTACCTATGAGACAAAAATATTCGAGAGCAGTATGATGAAATTTTGTGCCAAAAAAATGACCATATCTATAAATCAATTAAAAACTTTTAGTTTTCGAATTAATTAGTAACGTTTACTGGTCTTAAACGTACGGGATTTCAACAACACAATTCACAACAGTACTCTCCTAAATGTGAGAAGTTTTGCTAATCGTACATTGTGTATTAGTAAATTAACATAAAATTCTGAAATCAAATGTTTGATACTGAATGTTTCTTTCGATCAAGCGGACTGTTAGTTGTCTTGTTGACGTCCCAAAATTTTTAAAAGTTGGTGTTATCTATTATATTTTGTGATATCGCGCGACCGTAGAAACGTAGCTACCCCGTCCCTAGTACCTATTTGAGGTCCCCCCCCACCTTTGGATTTTTTGTGAGTAGTTCAGTAGCTGCCACACAACGATACGGGTATCTAACTAAAGGTGGGAGACTGTCGACGATAGATTTACTTGCCAAACATCGTAGGACACGAGAACAACTAATTTAAACTTACTGTAATGCATTCAATGCTTTCTTTGAGGTACTCTGAAAGTAGGTACATCTGCGTAGTTAAAGGAAATACAACGGGAAGAGAGGGTATTTGTACACTTTAACTACTACAAGAGAGTTTACAAGACGTTAATTGTCTTAAAGTCAATAATTGCGTAGTGTACATTCTTGATGCCCAACGTGGGGCCAATTTTTATTTCAAAGGTTCTGCAACAAAAATATGTTTTGATGCGTAAAATATCCCCAAAGTTGTTTCTCTTATTTCTGTAAAAAGACATGGAACGAGTCCTAAAAGTTCCCCTTAACTTTGCCTCGCCCTTGTAAATAAACCAAACCGATGTCCGAATGATTTTGACCGTCGAAAGCAAGGAATGTATTCCCGCCAAACGTCGTAAAACATCTAATTCGAAATGTAGCAAACGTGCCAGTGCCGACTGTCGACAGCAAGAAGCGAGCTTGCACGGAATCGATCGTTGAGGGCTTCTCCTGTTTTTAGTAACTAGCTGCATAGTGCCACTGACCCGCTTGCGACTGGGCCGCAGCCGCAAAAAGCGCCTCCGGTTTTCGCAGCTCAAATTCAATTATTACGTTCTTTGCTAATGTTGTTTGTATGAGTGGGGCGCTGCTTGGAAGAGGGTCGGTGGTTATTAGTTATCGGAAAGATTTAATTCGGGGAATATCAACGTTAAAAATGCAACGCCTACTTGCAGCTTTTGTATAGTTTCAGAATGCAGAACGCTTTTTCTCCCATAAAACCTTTTGTGTTACACTTGAGGTCCCTCATTATTGTCATTTAAAAAATGATAGAAAGAGCAACATTATTGTAAATGCAATTTGTCTCTTTCGCACTTATGCACAATACCATTAAGAGGGAGTGAAGGAACAACTTCCGATTCAAGTTACAGTTACAATGCCTTGTGACAGCTAGGAATTAAAATATTATATGATGACGAACCAAAATCTTTGATGTAGAATAAGTTCAAAATGAAAATCGTATATCTTTCACAGAAAATTTATTTTATTTTTCTGCCATTTTGGCGTTTACGACACACTTTTAAATGCCTTAAAAATACGTTTAACTTGATGTGTGGTCATTAATTTTACCTAAATAATAAAAAAGTTATGAGGTTTTGCGTTTAGGGGACTGAAGTCCTGTACAGGATGACTCGAACTCTATGCCCCGCTGCATTTTCAAAAAGTTCGGGGGAAATGAAAAGCAAAAAGTGATACTTCAAAATGGAAGTAAACTTGGGCATAACAACTATAAAAAAATTGTTAATTGCTTTTACGACATGATTTACATATACCCTGCCAAAAAACTAGTGCAATATTTTGTTGTGAAGTAAATTTTTGAGAAAATAAAACTGACGAATTTTCAAACATTATTCGATAAGAAATAGAAAAGCTACAAGCAGGCATAGCACGTCTAACGGCATTTTGTGTAAATCAGCAGCTTTCGTAACCTCCTAGTCATCGGGTAACTGGCATCTTAGATTACAATTGTAGTGTATAGTGTGACGCTGTATTTGAATGGCGTAAGTTTTAGCCACTAGTTAATAAATATAGGAGAAAATGAATCAAAATTAATCGCCTATAGTTCGTAATTCACAGTTTTGAGGGTGCTTCAAGTTTTTTTGTCATTCGACAGTTGCAATGTCCTGGAATTAAACTTCTATGTACTTCGAGGCAGAGTACGGATCAACCAATCAACTTTTGAGAAATAACTGTCTTTCCAACATTATCCAGGTCTTAACACAGTTGACATATTGATAACAAAAACTAACGTATCCTCAATAGGATAAGTATAGACACAATCATACTGTGATAAAACCAAGTTATTCAGTTTAGTTGCTATATGTCTCCAAATACGGCTTAATTTTTCCAAGTGATCTAGTGTGTTACGTGTAGGTAGTAGTCCTTGTATAAGTCGTTTTTGCACATATAACATTGAGAGAACAAATCCGAACAAGGATACTGAATTTGCGATAGTAATGGTGCTATTCTGAACAACCAACTCCCATGTATTACATTTTAGGTTATGTTACATTTTTTCAAGGTTGCGTTCATAAAATTCACTCCCAGTGTAGTTACCTTTGCGTTGAAATTTATGCGCCAAGAACGATAAACGAACTTTTAAAATACCACTAAAAATATTATTAACGATTAGAGTTATTACGTCATAGTTCCAAGAATTGATTTTACGAACGCAGCTCCATCTGTTGAGGCAATAATATAGTCATAAATAAAGGGAAAATAAAATATTAAAGCATTGGTAAATTTTCTCGAAATAAAATTCTACGAACCTTGCATTGTCGGTTGTACAGAGTGACGTCACAGCTAATCTGCCTATTCGAGCGAAATTATTGGATTCTCTGAATGCAATAAAATTTGTCGTAAATCGGCGATGATAAAGAGAATTCGAGTTAATTGTAAAACGTCGAGCAAATAATTTTATCGTAAAATTTAGTGAAATGAATGAGTGATATGAAAGTTCGCGTATAGTTAAATATTGTTACCTAAATGTTTATTAATTATTGTGGAATTATTTTCACTAAGGCCACGCAAAATTTTATATGAATATTTCAAGGGGGTATATACAAAGGCCAAAAAGCATTATACAGGGTGATTCAGTTTTAATCTGCAACACTTCAACAGGTGATAGAAAACCAAAAAATAACCGCACTTTCTTCTATAAATTATATCATTTTAAGGCCTTATAAAAAAGTTACAGGGTGTTAAAGTTTTAATATTTTAATATTTTACAAACTAGTTGAGATATTTAAGTCATATTTGGTACACGTTATAACGGCATGGGTTAGCATAAAACCTGTTAATATCAAACATCTTGAACAACCAGTGGCGTAGAAGTAGGTAATTAGTATAATTTATTTCAGAAAAAAAAATAGAACCACCTTGTATAGCAATAAAATGTATACAAATTCTTATGTAAATTTTTATTGTAAACAAAAATGTTCTCTAGCATTTTTTCATATGTGTCATGGTTTCATAGCAAATTTGATTTTTTCGTATTATTTCGGGGTACTTCTGAAAAATTAACTTAAAACTTTTCTCCATAAGTAACACTTAAAGTAGAAAAAATGTGTTTGCTACCTGAAATAAAGTAACTTTTTCCAATAAACTCACCTATTTAAGGCTATACTTTTGAAGATACAGGGTCTAAAACATTTAAGGAAGATACAATTAATGTTACGCTCTGTATCTTGAAAAGTAAAACCTTGAATGGGTAAGTTTATTGGGAAAAGTTACTGTATTTAAAGTAAAAAACACATTTTTTCTACTTTGAGTGTTACTTATGAAGAAAAGTTTGAAGTTAATTTTTCAGAAGTACCCCGAAATAATACGAAAAAATCAAATTTGCTATGAAACCATGACACATATGAAAAAATGCTAAGAGAACATTTTTGTTTACAATAAAAATTTACATAAGAATTTGAATACATTTTATTGCTATACAAGGTGGTTCTATTTTTTTTTTCTAAAATAAATTATACTAATTACCCATTTCTACGCCACTGGTTGTTCAAGATGTTTGATATTAACAGGTTTTATGCTAACTCATGCCGTTATAACGTGTACCAAATATGACTTAAATATCTCAAGTAGTTTGTAAAATATTCAATAAATTCCACATATTTCTTGCAACTTTAACACCCTGTAACTTTTTTATAAGGCCTTAAAATGATATAGTTTATAGAAGAAAGTACGGTTATTTTTTGGTTTTCTATCACCTGTTGAAGTGTTGCAGATTAAAACTGAATCACCCTGTATTTTACATTATTTAAAATATTTATGTCACATTTGCAACATTTATGTCACATTGGCACATGCTATAGAAAATATCGAAATCTTTGTATTATGCCTCTCCTAATGAAAGTAAACATTGTTATTTTTTTGTTTTTTCTTAGATATTACTCGTAAACTTGATTTTTGCACTTACTGACTGATTGTAGATATGTTTGTTATATTTTGAAATTCGACATTTCTTCATGGCAGCCAAAAAGTAAGACTTATTTAGCGTCTACATTCATGCAATATACTGATATATGATTTATATTCTGTTTATAAAATAAGTTTAAAAATATTTCTCTCTCATAAGTACAAAATTTATATTTCGATAATGTGTTTTAAATTAATGTCACAAAATATTTTATTTTATGTCAGATGAGAAACACTGTTTAAAATTATTGAAAAGTTTCACCGTTTAATAAAAAAATGCGGACTATCACTTATCAAACCAGACGTATTTTCCATTTTAGTTCGAATTTCAGTACAACTAATAATTATTGCCTTCGTATGCCAATTTCATATAGTCAAATTGAAAGTTTAATCTTCCATTACAATAATTGTGATGCAGGCGTAATGCTAGCCCATATAGCAAAATGTATAGGTAAATATTGAATATTCCGGTTACAACTAAACACAGCAATAAACTTGTAATAAATAAATTGTGTGATCGTATAGTTTTTGTTTGTGTTGACATTTGAGTTATGAAATGTGTCATGTGGACATTGTGTACACTATTATTTGAAACCTCATTTAATGCTTTCAAAATTACTTCCTGTTAAACCGGAAGTGAATGCGCGTTATAGCTTATTATTAAAAATGGTATTTTTATTTTCTTGACAATAATTTATAATGAAAAATGGAGTTATCAAAGAATTTTACCTGAAATAATATTTTCTGTAGAAAAAAAGCGACAAGTACTTGAATTTGACCTAAAAACGAAATTTAATTTTGATATTCCAAGTTCGTATTATTCCAATTCCGAATCTATTTTGTCATTCCATCGAGATATTAGACATTTCCCTCTATTTTAAATCCCATTTATTTCCCAATTTCCATTGCACTTTTTGATCGTCTGACATAATATTAAAAAAAAGTCGCGCGCTCTGATTTTGTGACGGACGGCATGAAAAATAAATCATGCCCTGATATAAAAAAGTCGTTATCGTGATTGGATTTATAAGATTACGTCCCTACTGAGTTGATTAACTAGTCAATCAATTCCCTATTCAGCATCGGCTTGTTAGTTATTATCGACCTAAAGGACTCCTTCAGATCGCGTTTCACTCCTGTAAGGAGAGCAGTCTATCGAAATTTTTAAGTATAAAATGGAAATTTCAAGGCAATGTCAGTCTCAAGGAACACCAATTATGAATAGATAATGAGGATGATAAAATTCCTTTCTTTTCAGCTTGAAATATATTTGCGTTTTAAAATTTCCTGCAAAAGACGAGAAATCGAGAAAATTGATGTTGCTAAAAAAGTGTCTTTGCAAGGTCTATTTCTGTTTACACCCTATTATACATCGTATAATTAAATTCACAATAATTATTTTATTACGTTTAATAAGTTTGCTTTCTACTTTTGACTTTGACCGACTGGTGAGTAACATAGTGTATAAATAAGGGGGTTGACAAAAAATACATCATCCGCCATCTTGGAGCAGCGGATATATTGAATATAGTGTGATATCATTAACTTTATCGTTTTCTACTCTTCAAGCCCTCTCATTTGATACCGATATTAAGGAGGTTGAAAAGAAAATGTAATCCGCCATCTTTGATCGACGGCCATATTGAATTTGGTGTGATGTCACTAACTTTTTCGTTTTCTACACTTCAAGCCCTTTCATTTGATACCCATATTAAGGGGGTTGACAAAAGACACATCATCCGCCATCTTGTGGCGACGGCCATTTTGAAAGTATTACAATATTGAGTATTGCATATTGTATAGTCACCAGAACTAAAGGTCTATGCAAAATGTCAGCTCAATCGGATGTAAAAAAGTGGTTCTAATTCACCCTGCAAGATTCGACCCACACATACATGCATACATACATAAATACATACATACTAACAGAGCAAATTAAATAAAAGCTTGTAAAAAGAGGGCTATTCTATAAAAAAAACGCGGCTGATGTTTTTCGCTAATTTCGAAACATCCTTTATACAGTGTGTCCCAATTTGATACTGGACACCTCAGAAATATATGAAGGGCAAGGAAAACAAATGGTCTGTATTTTTTTATTGGTAGTACGAAGGGAGAGTATCTCATTGGCAGTGGTATTTGGATGGGGTACCTAATAATTGTTTCATGGCCTGCTATGATTTTTTAAAATAGAAAATGTTCACGAAACCCCATTAGGGATTTTTTACGACAAAATGTTAATAATAAAACTTGTGCAGAATGAAAAACTGAGTAGATACGCAAAATTTCAAAAGGCTAGGCATACTTTGATTTTTAGATTTATCTTCCACTTTTTTCTTAGAAAAGTGTCCTTTCTGGAGATTTCACGTCAAAATTTTATTTTTTTCACGATGATCAAGTTTCCTTAATAATATTTTGACGTGAAAGCTCCAGAAAGGACACATTTCTAAGAAAAAAGTGGGAGTAAAAGGCGGAAAATCTAAAATCAAAGTAGGCCTAGACTTTTGAAATTTTGCAATTCTACTCAGTTTTTCATTCTGAACAAGTTTTATTAATAACATTTTGTCGTAGAAAGAAACCTAATAGGGTTTCTTGAAAATTAGCTATTTTAAAAAATCACAGCAGGCCATGAAATAATTACCCCATCCAAATACCACCACCTATGAGATAGGTACTCTCCCTTGGGACTAACAATAAAAAAATAGAGACCATTTGTTTTCCTTGTCCTTCATATAATTCTGAGGTGTCCAGTATCAAATTGGGACACACTGTATTCCAAAACTTGAAAAATAGGAAGTTCCCTTGATTACAAACAACTTTTGTACGAAACTTTTCTCCGTAACTCTAAAAATGCTCGAGATAAAGCCGGGGTTTAAATCGACCTTGGTTCGAGACAGACTGCATGCTCATGTCTTTATAGAAGGACACCGCTGATGGCTTGGTATTGCTCCTTTAATAGCTTTATCTGTGTGATTTACTAATTGTGCTATACACTCAATGTGATTACTACGGTTTTAGTTTTTGGTGGTACTTGAGCGAATGCTATCCTAGTTCTATCGGGAAGTGGCGACGAAGACAAAATAATAGTAACTGTCCCTCTCCTCCGCACAAGAATTCAGTTGTTTCTGGGGGTACTCCTAATTTGGAGTATTGTGACGGTGATTTATATTATTATTATTATTTAGGTGTACACGTTACATTTAGAATATTATAAAGATTATAGGTAAGCAACTATTCCCTATGCCATTTTTCTCTACTTTGAAAAATAGTAAAGTGACACTGTATGTCATACCATACGTCGCTATTCCAAAAAGAAAAATAAAAGATAGTTCTTTTAAGTGCTGCGAAACTGCAAAACCAGTGAGGAATACCGAGATGAAAATTTTGCACGTAAACAGTTTGGCCTGTAACTTATGGCATAAAGAAGTGTATATTATAGTTATTTGTCTGGCATCAGAAATTGCATGATACATCATCTTTTAAAAGTGTGGGGAGAATACGAAGCGTATAAAAAGTTAATATCGTAGCTGAGATAGGAGAGCACGCAGCTACATAGAAGAATAATTCGAAAAATTACAAATTGCTGCACTACATCAACAACAACAAGAACAACATTCTTCTCGAGGAACATTTTTTAGGTTAACTTCGTTAAAAGTTTTACCAACTATTGCTTTTCAAAGTAGAACTTCCCTTAAATAATACAAAAATTAAATTATGAAAATTTCAAGAGTTTGGCGAAGAACTTTACAAGATACGTTCGAAAATTCAGCGGGTATAAAGGACTAAGGAAAGCACCTTAAGTTGATTTCTAATTTACATTCTCGTGAAATATTTAACAACGTAACCGTTTTGATCGCACGAAAAACTTTTCGATACATTATCACGACAGCTCACCTCGAAACTCTTACTTTATTCACGGAATAACTGAAAATTAATCTTAACTTACAAGTTTTATTAACGATTTTAGTCGTGAGTCTAATTACTAGACTCACGATTTAGTTCTATTGGACTCTAATAGAACGACTACCACAAAACATCTAACATTTGCCACTTGTTACCACAAAACATCTTGTCACCGACCGAGCTAGTAGAGGCATTGTAACTCTGAGGGGGATTGGCATACTGGCTGACGTCAGACCCTTATGTTTTCGTTGTTTACTTCATAATATTTCTGATTTATAGAAACTATATTTTGCGACTTTTTATGTAATAATTAATTGACGAAGTGAATTGAAGTATCAGCGTATTACTATTAGGAGTTTTGTTTTGAATTTAAAATCATTATTTCTGCTATTTACAAACGAACTGGTTGAGAGATTTGGAAGGGTATTTTTAACACCCAATTTTCCACGCAAAGGATTTTGTGAACAATTTGTTCTTAATGTAGATGCCGGGAGGAGTTGTTTGCAGCATCACTGCACGGAAAAAATGAATATCTCGGGTTTTCCAACTTTCATTTCCTCTAAATTTAAACGGGCAAACTGGCTGACGTCGTTCTCGTGCTGTGCGCGGATTGGTTCAATAGTTACCATGCAACCTATGCCTCTACTAAGTTTGGAAGCAGTGACTATAGAATTCTTTCTATAGTCACTGTACACTTCAAATATCTTAAGAAAATGTTGTATTCACATCATAAGCAAACGATGCCTGCCGCGATCCATATTTTGCACGTTTCGATTTTTTATTGATTTTCTAAGCAATAAAACAGCCTGACAGTGGTTATTATGACATGATTGTTTAGACTGGCCTGCCACTAGACGCTGGCGGCGTTGGCATTGACTAGGCGCCACTAATTCAATTATTACAGCTTACTTATACGGGACGGCAAGTTCAGGCACCGGCGGATAGATGGCGGTGGCTCCACTCATCTCGGAAAGTGGGATGATTGTTTTTGTGACTGTGTGATTTAACCGCAACTAATTCATATCAGTCAAATTATTTCAAGGTATTCTTAAAAAAGTAAAAAGTAAAAGTAAAGTTTCGTTGATGTGAACTAAATGCGGAACAAAAGCAATACTCGGGTGGTGGCGGTAGCATGCGGTAGGAAGGAACACTACCGACTGTAGCGCTCTAGCGACTGTGGCGACTAGGCGACTCAGTCTTCTCAATATCTTGAGTACAGGTGTGTGGACCGTGGCGTGTAGAGTTCCGCGATTCGCGAGGCCATGAACTTGTACCTATTGAAGATGAAAGTAAACAGTGATAGAGTGTTTTAATTTTACACGAAATCCTTTAATTTTCAAGTTAAACAAAAATAACTGTTTTCAGTGTTACCGATTCCGGTAACTGTTGACTTTGACACAAACAGACGCCAACGCAGCTAAGTAAACTCAATTTGCCCGAACTTTGATTCATCCACATGTTCTTAATAATGCAAATTTAATGAGATATGTTTCGCCACACAAGTTTGTTTCGGGAGCAGGAAATTCACATGAAACTTTCAGTTCGTTTACTTTGTCGTTGTTTGACTAGCCGAAGCGCGCCATACTTGTTTTCGGTAATAGAATTTTGTTTAATTTTGAGGATTACACGGGAAATAAGGATCCGTGTTGGGGGATTTTTAATCTACGCAAAATACAGCGTGTCAGGGTCACGTGCAGAGTTATGGACAAAGTCTAGAAATACTAAAGTCCGCTCACTTCTTTGATCTCTCGGAAAAGCCGACAATTTTTTGCGCGGTAGTAAATCAGCGTCACCTCGCACGCTTCGCATTTACGAGGGCGACTAAACGAAATCGACGTCAAGCTAGTTATACGGGGGCAGGTTCATATTGACTTTCCATTATTTACCAAAGTCTACAAATATTAGTACACCTATTTGTAGACTTTGGTACAACATTATTTGTGTAGGTAAGTGTACCGTTAGTTTTTGGTAGGTACAGTTAAATTAAAATACAAGGTAGCTATTACCAGACTCTACATAATTAGTAGGTATATCTGTAGACTTTGGTTGGAACATGAATAAAAATGCAATTTTTTATGTTTTACATTCATTTTTAATAAAGCCTAACAAAACATAGAGCAAACAAAAACATAAATAACAAATAAATATTTAACGACAAAGAGGTAATCTAATCATATCTACTTTTTCATCCTGTAGTAAATATTTTGATATTTAAATTGACATAAACAATACCGAACAAAATATTACCCATACGTACCTACACAAGCATGCGTCTTACCATAAGCTTCTGGCAACAATTTTAATGGGACAGCCGAGGGGACAGCAGTTTTTACTAAACGTTTTCCGGACGAAGTGAATAACTGATCATCAAAATGTGCCTTGCAAATTCTTGTAGCGTTGACTGAAGGTTTATCACCCAACGCTTGTAGGTTTATATGCCTCTTCAGGTGGAATATTCGCAAATTTATGTTCTCCGATGAACCCTAAGGCATTCTTCCATTGCTGGCACCTTCAAATTTTCAATATTTTAATATTATATCTATATTATTCTTCAATTAATACCTAAGTATTCAAATGTCACATGAAAAGTCTTAATTTTTGTAGGTAGGTACCTCAAACCGTTGAATGACGTTGAATGAGGGATTATTCCCTCATTCAACGCTCAAACCGTTGAATGAACGCCCAAACTCAATCTTACCTTTCAGGGTCTTTAGGAAATGAAAAAAAAGGTAATATAGTCTTTTGAACTGGTTTTACAGCCATCCGCACTGCAGTAAAAAGCGTTACTAGGCATCACTACAACACAGTCACGGTCGGTCGGTGATATTTTGCGCGCACCCGGTAGAATGCGAACGAATCGCTCTCAGCTACACGGTGTACAGCTTATTTTCTTATATTATAAGATATCGATCGGCTCGATGAGGAGGGGAGCGGGAGAGGGCAAGAGGGAAACGTTTGTTTACACAAGGCCGAGCCCGGACTTATTAGTATATCTCTGGACGCTGTTATGGAGGTGAGGAGAATGCCCTTAGACGAGTTCGCAGCCTAATTTTGTCCTACTCTATGGGTCCGCCATTTTCGAGTACTAACGTCAAAAGATTCCTCTCGTTCTCCTTGTTTACGACTGGTTGGTTACGGCATTTTTGTGTAATATTTTAAAGATTTCAGATATTTAATTTAAGTGATAGTATAGTTTATTAGTGATTAGTGGTATTAAGTAATAGAATAGTTTATATGGCATGTTGTGCGGTGAAGGACTGTAAAAATAATAGGAAATTTCCATTCATAACTACAAGTAAGAAAGCCACAGAAAAAACTTCAGATTTAAGAAGTTGAAAGGTATTATAAATAGACAATGCATTTAATATCAACATAACATATTAACCAAGTATGCTATATCGTAACATTTTCGTAAGCAGTTCAACTTTTAACTTGTTACGTTCGACCAATTAAAACATTGGATTATTAGAGTTGAAGTGCAGCCAGATAATGTAATCGTGAACTTCTGGCATACACATTCACGAATCTACTCTCACACTATATTTTTTTTAACTTCTAGGATTTATATTACTGTATTATTTGTATTGTTGTTCCAGTGTTTTGAAGGTTTGAAACTGTTTGACGTCAGACGTGAACGTTGACATAACATTTCACCCTTCAACTCTATTTGGCAGTGCTGCAGTGCTCTATTAACGTTAATTTTTGTGCGTTTATCTAAAAGTTTATTTTATTTATATTCATTTTATAAGCGACCTTGGTCATATACTAAAGAAATATTAACTATCCCATGTACGCTTAACTTAGAAAATAGAGGCCCAGGTGATTACAAAGTTCGAGCAGCTTGAAGCCATTCTCCCCACCTCCATATCTCTGGTCACGTGTAGTGTTAAGCTGCCAGTAGTGTGTGTGGTGGTATATGTGCTACAATACAATTCCACATAAGAGTGATTTAAAACGTATTTTAAGTAGCTTGTGTTATCACCTGTGATAGTATCAAGATCAATTATTATGATGCAAAATAAGTATTATATATATATATATAAATTCAGCTGTGTTTCTCCAGCTCTGTCGCGTTATCTGGCATTAGAGACTAAGATTAGGGCAAACGAGACCAGGCTATCATAATTTAGAAATTTTAAAGGAACAAGTGACGCAGGCAGGCCAAAACGAAAGTTAGAAAGCCGTTTTTAATCTATGATTAATTAAATAATAAATGATAAATAGCTCGGACTAATTAGAGTGAAACCAATTTGGGTTTTTAAATAAATGCCCTAAAAGGGGAATTATTTTGAGCCGGTGCACTCGCTTTTTCAACCAAAGCAGCTTTTACTCAATAATTAAATATTTCGGTAAACAACAGCCGCTGTGGTAATTTTTGAGGTATTGTCAGGCTAAAAACGAGCCGAGATTTCTTTTCACAATCACATTGTAATATTTTACGACACGATGAAAATATATTTGCAATGAAAATGATTTAATGATGTAAAATCAACTTAATTTTGCAATATCCCGCATTTTATATGGGCATGAGAAATGAAGTTTCCCAAAATACGGCGGTGGGTGGGCCACATATCTTGCCCTATAATAATAATTCTCACCCTCACAATACTCCAAACTAGGAGTACCCCAAAAGCAACTGAATGCTTGTGCGGGGAGGGGGTATTACTATTATTTTATTTTCGTTGCCATTTGCGGGCCGACTTTTCCCGATATAACTAGGATAGCATTCGCTCAAGTACTACGGAAAAACCCTATATTTTTTTTTCTTTTATTACTTTATTTTAAAATTTTATTACATTGATATATCACAGTAGGGACACTTAATGCTGAATAAGATTATTACGTTTCTCTAGTTTATTGAAAAGAGAAGTGAAACTTATTGAATGTTTACAAAACTATTGACGGGAGAATACCAAATTTTAGAAACCCAAAGATTGCACACGTTTTGGTAGGTATCCTTTGTGGGTCATGTAAAATCTACTGAACCTTAGGATTTCAATGAATTCGTTTACATCGCTTTTTTTACATTCTAAAACGTAGAATATATACCCACTTATCAAAAACAAATATACTTGATTTACCTCTACATTTGGGATGTTGAAATTAAGTAATAAGGGTATCTGATTGATAATGTCTATTTGGATGTTTAATTTGTTCTTTAGTAAATTTCACATCCACTGCCATAGGTTTTCAATATTTTTACACGTTTTTAATCGGTGTACAAGGGAGTCCTTTTGCTTACATTTAATACATAAATCGTCATCGGCCATTTTATGTTTAAATAATTTTTCTCCTGTTGGATATACATTATTTAGTGCCTTATATACTGAGGATTTCCATTTTGTAACTATATAGAAAACCGTAGTAATCCTAGTGAGTGTAGAACAATATTTAGTAAATCACACAGATAAAGCTGTTAAGGAGCAATACCGTGAATCGGCATTTTGTCCAGCGGTGTTTTTCTTTAAACATGTGAATGCAGTCTGCCTCGACCTCGATTCGAACCCCGGCCTTATCTCGAGAATTTGGAGAGTTACGAGAAAAAGTTTCGTACAAACGTAGTTGGTAATCAAGGGAACTTCCTATTTTTTAAGTTTTGGTATATAAAGGGTGTTGCGAAATTAGCGAAAAACACCAAAGTCACGTTTTTTTAACGGATGGTTCTCCTTTTTATACACTATGTTACTCACCAGTCGGTCAGAAGTCGGCAAACTTATTAAACGTATAAAATAATGCCGGTGAATAAAAAGTACAGACAAGTCAAGGAGATATGGAAAAATTACATAACTTCTTAATAAATAAGTTGACGTAACTGTGTTCAATGTTCACTAAGAAATAAAAAATATTTTTTGTTATGTTCTATAAACATATAAGCTCGCATAAAATGTTCAATTTTGGCACATATTATATGTACTTTTTACAAGCAAAAAATAATCTAGATTTAAAATTTCCCACCGAAACACGTCACGAATCCCCATATAATGTACATTTTCATCAAGAGTGTGTTTTTTGTAATCTAGTAATATACTGACACAGACACATAAAACTGACTCAGTATTATCAACGACATGTATTATCAAGTTGAAACTTAAATTCTAGGTCGTGCACAATAGTATAGTGTAATAAACTGTCATACTCGTGGGAAATGAACATTTGTATATTTTTTCTACCACTGTTATTATAAGTGTTCGAGTTAATTTTTTTTTTTAGTTTTTTTATAATTTACTTAATTATTTTGAACACGAACATGAGGTATTAAATGTAAGGCAAATTTTAACAAAATAATGCTCGTCTATACTTAGTTACAATATTAAAATGATATACAGTGTGTCCGCGTTTGCTTGTGATCACTAGAAATCTATGAAGAGCCGAGTACAATTTAGCATTATATATATTTTTTTAGATTCACCTAAAGGAAGATATCTCACAGACACTATTTCGATTGGGTGATTATTCCTTGGCTAACTATGATTTTTTAAATGACCGATTTTAGAATATCATATCAGGCATTCTTTTAAGAATAAAATGTATGATACCATCGAATTGGCCATAGCTCAAAACCTTTTGTACAAAATATCAGTAATCTAAACTATACAGGGCGTTTGTAAATAAGTGCGACAAACTTTAAGGGGTGATTCTACATGAAAAAAAAATGGCAGTTTGCTAGATAAACGTAGGTCCGCAAATGCTTCGTTTCCGATATACAGGGAGTTTAAAAAAAATGATAATTTATTTATTGCCCCGAAACGGATTAAGATATTCAAATGAAATTTGGTGGGTTTTAAGAGGACTAGAAAGCGCATTTTTTGACACCCGATTAAAAATTTTATGTTAATCAGTGGCATGCATAGGGGTAATGGCCTCGATATTTTTAAGAAAATAAATAATACGCCACTGAGATAATTTAAAATAAAAATTAGTTTTAAAATCCTCGTTTAATTAGTGACAAAAAAGCTCTCTTACCTTTTTTTCACAGGGGCCGCCATTTTTATGCAAAAAATAAATAAAACAACATAACGAGTAGGTACCCATTTTTAATTTCTATTACAACAATATCAAAAACCTATCCTATACAGCAACAATAAATCAAAACAATAAATGAAAATAAAAATATCTCGAATAAAACATTTTTAGTTAGGTGCGCATAGCTATAACAATAAATAAATTATCTTTTTTTTAAAACTTTGACTCCCTGTATATCGGAAACGAAGCATTTGCGGACCTACGTTTATATAGCAAACTGTCATTATTTTTTCATGTAGAAAAAATCATTTATTAAAAAAATTATCCAAAGAAAAAATGTATTTTCCATTAGGCCCCTAGGTAACTGTCAGATATGTAGAAGCTATCGTTGTTGTTTTCATATCATTCATGGCACACCTGATTTGATTGATATGTTGATGAATGAAGCATACTTAATTTAAGGATGGAGGATGATGCCTAAAATTGTAAGGAAATGTCAAAATCAAGTAGTTTTCCAAAGGGGACCGACAGAATGCAGTGGAATCCCGAATTTTTTCTTTAAGTACTTTTTTTAAATACATGATTTTTTTCTTTAACTATTTTTTTAAATACATGAATTTTCGTCAAATTTGATATTTCTACGAACACCCTGTATGAGCCAGATTTGCCAAAAAAGCTCACCAACCTGTGCCCTGTGGTTTATACAGAGTACTCTGGAAAATCATTTTTTTAATTTTGGCCCCACTTTGTGTACTTAGAGTACTGATATTTTATACAAAAGGTTTTGAGCTATATGGCCAATTCGATAGCACTATCCATTTTATTCTTAAAAGAAGATCAAATATGATTCTGACAATTGGTCATTTAAAAAAATCATAGTTAGCCAGGGAATAATCACTGAATCGAAATAGTAGTGTTTGTGAAATACCTTCCTTTAGGTGAATCTAAAAAATATATAATACTAAATTTTACTCAGATCTTCATAGATTTCTAGAGTGTTCACAAGCAGACGCGAACACACAGTTATAAAAAAATCTTTCGATACTTAAAAGGTAAATCGCAGTTAAGATTTTAGTTTCTATGTTCGACAATAAAAATATAATCCTGTATCCTGTAGATTTGCCTGCAAAACCCAGAAACCAGACGCTACGAGAATTCCAGCAAGAATCCAATTATTCCCTCCCCATTTTTTGTGGTTATTTTGTAAATACACATAAAATGTTATAAAAGATACTCGGATCGAGCGCAATCTCGACTTTGAGAATACGCTAGTATTTCGATGACAGCCGAGCGTATAGATAACTTCACGGGAACGGGATTCCTTTTTGACGCCACTTCCTCATGTAAAACTCGTATTTTCTTGTATTTCGTTTTCGACGTTTTTAGTCGACTGTTTAAAATGCAATTTATGCTTTTGTGCCGCGCATTCCCATGTAAAAAAGGAAAAATGGGAATCTGGTCCGCTCAAGCGAATACTGTCGCCAACAAGCGAAATTGAGACAGATTTATTTACATTTTCGCTTGAGAAATACCTGCCTTTGTTTGAAGTCGCGGAAGGCCGTCTCATTATAGCGACGTCACTGCCACGATAGGCGCCGTAAAACTGCCGATGATAGCGGCTGTTGCGGTTTTATGATTCATGTTTCTATTATACAATGTGTCCCGGATGAGAATGAACAGCATGGGGATCTTTCAAACGGTGAGAGATAGAACAACGGTTAAATGGGGAAAAAGTTGCGTAATTTTAAGGTCAATAAAATGGTACAAACGGATTTCAAATATCTTTTTTCGTTTTTGAGGTATTTTGAAAAAAGTAAAATTTTGCGTTTTCGATTTTTTTTTCTGAAGTTATTACAGATAGAAAAAAATAAAAACACTTTCTTATGGCACTTTTTAACGGGCTTTAAGATTGCGTTTTTAGATTTGTTCTGCAACATTTCGTTTTTGAGAAACCATCTTCAACTTTATTTTTTTAAATGCGGACCTGTTTTTTTTGCAGATTTTGAAAGCACTTTTCATTGCAAATACCATGATGTATGACACGAAATATTTTTCAAATGTTTTGAGACAATTATACTGAAAATTCCTTTTTTTCCATTCATTTTTTTCTAATGCGAATGCAATGCGGCCCTATATTTAATAATTAGAAGTCTAAATATTAATCAGTATTGTCAACAATTTAACTTACAACTTATATTTCAATCGGAAAACCAAAAAAACGACGGCAAAGACTAACACGTCACATACGATAATAAAAAAATAAATAAAAATCCTCCACCTAGAAGGCTTTGAAACAACGAAACCAACCCCTTGTCATTTGTCATAACTCCCACTGTATCATCTATTTAATAATTTGTATTATTAGAAATGGAGGGTGCTTTTTCCAATTACGACAAATTTAACATGTTAGCATGTTATATCTTGCGTCACAGAAAGAGTGTAGAGGCCGAACGAATGTATCGTTGCAATTAATAAATGGCAAAAGTTATCTGTTTCATTGGCTTAAAGCTTTCTTTTCACAATTAGAAAAAGCGAAGAATTTACTCCAAAACACAATGCGACACTGCTGTACAACAACAGAGGAAAACACTTACCAGACAGGGCCGTATTTAAAAATATTAAGTTTTCGAAGTAAAAATAAACTGTTAAAAGTTAAATTGTTGACAATACTGATTAAGATTTAGACTTCTTATTATTAAATACAGGGCCGTATTAGAAAAAAATGAATGGAAAAAAAGGAATTTTCATTATAATTGTCTCAAAACATTTTAAAAATATTTCGTGTCATACATCATGGTCCGTATTTAAAAAAATTAAGTTGAAGATGGTTTCTCAAAAACGAAATCAAAAAACGCCATTTTAAAGCCCGTCAAAAAGTGCCACAAGAAAGTGTTTTTCTTTTTTATCTGTGATAACAACTTCAGAAAAAATAAAATCGAAAACGCAAAATTTTACTTTTTTCAAAATACGTAACTCAAAAATGAAAAAGATATTAGGAATCTGTTTGTATCATTTTGTTAACCTTAAAATTGCGCAACCTTTTCCCCATTTAACCGTTGTTCTATCTCTCACCGTTTACAAGATCCCCATGCTGTTCATTCTTATCCGGGACACATTGTATACTTGGATGCATCGATTTTGGTTGCAATTATATGTTCAATTAGTGAACATTCCTGTCGTATACGTATGTCCCGTTTTCGACTTTGCCTATCACGCAATCATGTCACGTCAAAGTGAAATGACAGATTAATAAATTTCAGGTTAAAATGTCATGACAACAGAAACAATAGCCTAGCCACCTGCCTGATATTGTACCCTGTGTTCTATCTAATTATCTATACTAATTTCTCTTTGAATAAGTGGCAATAATATTTTACTGAATTCCACTGAACATTCAGCAACACAGTTGTCCGTATTTCCTAGAATAAATGCAGATTCTTTAATTTTTCTTCTATTTCCTACTTCTTCTTTGAGAATTGGTTCGGAACTATCCCACAAAATCCTATGATTGTTATTAAAAGAGTGTCAACATATTTTCGACTTCAAAATTTGATTTTGCCTGATATAATTTTTATGTTCTTTTAAACGAACGTTAAATAGCCTACAAGTCTCCCCAACATAGAACTTTCCACATTCGCAAGGAATTTTATAAATGCAATTTTTTGAACTTTGTACCTCATTAAATGGTTTCGTATTAACTAGCATCGATCTTAATGTATTTTTGGTTTTAAATACTGTTCTGAGATTAAAACGATTGCCTATGCGTTTCAGCTTATCTGATAGTCCAGGAATATAAGGAATAATTAAATTTACTGGTCGGTCCACCAGATTTATTTCTCTAATTCTATTAGCATTGTTATTTTGTTGGCAATCCCGAAAAACTTGCTCAATCAATTCATTCTTCTCAAGAACATGTTTTATATGTTTAATTTCCTCCTCAAATTTTGTGTTATTAGAACAAATCTCTTTAGCCCTGTCATACAAACTTTTAATTACTCCTTTTTTTAATTCTACTTAATTCGTTTATTGTTTAAAATAAATATATATTATTATATATTTCTTAAAAGCTGAAAACAAGCCAACTTCAAATATCTATACTTTTGTTTTGCTTGGGGCATCTTTCATTTCATAAAAAAGTAGCATAGTGTCGCGAAAACCGCGAGTCTCTATCTCTAAAAATAAGGGAGATAGCCTGCAAAAGTCTCGAAAACGGGACACCCTGTACATGTGTAAAAGGCGGTGCCAACGAAATTGTCAAAATTTATGTACAGGGTGTGGTCAAAAAGTCGTTAAAAACGTGTTTTCAAAAATAAAATGGGGCGATGTTTTTCAGCAAAAAATCCTGGACGGAATATTCTGGTCTGTAGTTTTCTCTAATACTTTTCTCGATGTGAACTGGCCCCTGACAGTCATTGCTAGTTTATAGCACTTCGGTTGAAGATAAATATCTAAGGAAATGTCACCGGCAAAATCTTAACCGTTCGATTATTTTCAACAATCGTATCACATAAGAATCCTGTCGTAATATTTCTTCGTAAATACTTAATCTTGAACCGTTTTGATGTTTATTCGGGAAAGATTATTTTGAAGATTACTTTGGTTTCATTTAAGTCCTCAGAATTGTTTTTCCTTTTTTGCTTGTTCGCAATAATATACCCGAGTTTGAAGGCACCTCTACCCTGAACTTTATTTTGTACAGGGTGGTCAGATAAGAATGCAAAGTGCTGTATCTCGGAATCTATTCGTCGTAGAGACTTGCGGTAAAATTTTTTTAGAATAAAGTGGCCAAGAAAAAACACATCAAAAAGTGTTAAACAAAAATTACTCGAATAAAGTTTACCTTTAAAAAGCATATATTATTTTGGTAACATTACTAGGTGGATTTCAGAAAATCACTTTAAAAGTTTAAGATGGCGGTTACGCCCCCTGGTGACTATCTTGGAAATCTGAAAATAATTTCCAGGTTTTTCTCTTGGCCACTTTATTCTAAAAAAATTGTACCGCAAGTCTCTACGACGAATAGTTTCCGAGATACAGCACTTTTCATTCTTATCTGACCACCCTGTACAGGGTGACCCATTCAAGAGTAACGCCGTCCCTAATTTCTTTATATTCACATTATGTTTACTCGAAACAAATGTATTACTACGTCATTTTTCCAAAATTTTCCAAATTTGCTAGCAGAAAAGCAATTGAAATCACAGAAAGGCATCAGGGTTAGGTGCGTTTGGAAGACATGAGCGATTAACTTATTTTTTTCTATTGGTTTCTGCTGGTGTGCATCGAAATTATCACCACCCTGTACAATATATTATTGTAATGAGAAAATAAATGCGTATTCATGGGGACAAACATATACAGGGTGTTATGTAATGAAAATTTTAAAAATCATTTAGTTCTGTTAAATATGAAAATATGTTACTCTTTGAGGGATCACCCTGTACTTAATCTTCAGAATAGGGGTGGGCCATTAATTATTTAAAATGCAGAACAACAAGCGGCTAGAATTTTCGTTGTTCAGCCGACGCGGAGGTGCCGCCTAATGATTTCGAAAATTCAAAACAAACTTTATTATTAACCAAATATTTTATTATTAATTATTCTTGATGAGAATTACGAACAGCGAGGGAATAAAAGCAAATTTGCAGATGTTCGCGCACGCTTTCTGAGAGTTGTTTTAAGAAGTCATATAATATTAATAAGATTCTTTGATACTCCATTTTAAACTTGAATTATGAACGAGCTTATTCATTTTTAATTGTGATTTTCAACTCGCACCTTCCAAAATAAAGTTTTCGGATATTTGATATTCACTATTACACATATTGAACACATAATAAATTGAAAATTAATCCTTATTTCATTTTCAAGACAAAAAATTAAGCATATACCAAAAAAATAAACAAAATTGTGAAGTAATTAAAATAATTAATTTGAGAGGAATACCCTTGTAGGCAATCCTGGTAGGGTGCTACACATTTCAATCAGTGAGTTTTTTATTCAAGAACTTTTATAAATCACATTTTTTGGAATATGTTGGTATTGCTGTTTTGCTTTAATTAATTATTTTAAATGAAAGAGAACATTCTACCGATAGTGCCTATTGGTATTATACACAAGAAAAAAATCCCCTTTTCTTATTCTAGAAAATCAGCAGTATAGTAAAATATTTTCGAATAATATTTTATACAGGGTGAGTTACGTAATACGTGGTGGTCTATATCTTCTATATTGTTAATTCTAGAAAAAAAATTATAGACAAAACTTGTAGAGAAACATGAGTACTATATTATGAAAATATTTTCCAATATACAGGGTGATCCAATAAGTAGTGGCGACCCAAAGTTATATGTTTTTTTTTAATGGAAAACCCCGTATTTTGTTACATTTTTCGAAAGCCCTTAAGGAGTATGTTCTTTTTGGTACAGGGTATTAAGGGTCTATCTTTAAAGGTTAGGGAGTTAATTTAATTTTAAACGAAAAAAGGGGACACATTTAAAAATGTATTGCTCAAAAACCAAATAAGATTTTGGGCTACAGCTTGGACTGGAAATTGCCTGTTACGCCTAGTTAACAATTTTTGACCGATATTGAGATAAAGTCCTGAAGAACATACTGGGCGATTCACTTACGCAAATCCTAAGTTTACTCGCTAAGTCGTGAAAGTGTCCCCTTTTTTCGTTTAAAATTAAAATAACTCCCTAACCTTTAAAGATAGACCCTTAGTAACCTGTACCAAAAAGAAGATTATCTTTAAGGGCTTTCTATTGGATCACCCTGTACATTGGAAAATATTTTCGGAATGTAGTACTCATGTTTCTCTACAAGTTTTGTCTACACTTTTTTTCTAGCATTAACAATGTAGAAGATATTATACCACCCCGGCCTAAGTAACTCACCCTATATTATTTTAATCGAAAATACCTACAAAGGCACTGGTTTTAAATAAAAAAAAAACACAGTTTGAACAATTTGGCTGCCACTAAATTCAGTATTATTGCGTGGATTTATTTTAATTGTTCCCAAAATTTTTTAACGTAAGAGTAATTTTAAGTAATACTGCCCCAAGGACAAAATTGAAAATTGTTATTACTTACTAGCTAGTGGAAATATTTTTAAAATTATATTATATAGTCTATAGCGTTTATTAGATTTTATAGAATTGTTAAATAGTTACTATGATATAATTATCTCGAAATTTTTTCTTGGGGCTCACGTCTTACTAAAATAAAATCGAAATGTACACTAATTGTTGTTAAATGCCATGTAATTACTTAAGTCTTTCATGTAAAGTTTGTACTGTATAAACATGTAAAAAAGGTAGTGTAAGAAAAATATCAAGCTTTAACATTTTTTGGGACGTTACTTTTGAGTGAGAGTGTACAAGGGAGGGCCTTCCAAAGTTATTAGGCCACTTGCACCTAACAGACTGCTGCTCAAAGTATAGAAAAGAGTCTGACGTATGTTTAAAAACTCTCGTTATTAAGCTTTAAATAAAATAATAGATTACTTAAATTTCAGTTAAATGTAACGAAATTTGGCACGATTGCGACATTCGAAGGATATTGCCAAAGGCAGAGATTTCTGGTAGGTAGGTATCTAATTCTGTAAATCTTTCCTTACTTTGATGTCGCAGCTTCATTTTTCCGGAATTGCAGTGAAATAATAGAATTTTTTTGGTATTTTGTCAAAATGTAGTCTAGGTTAAAACCAATATGACTGCAATTCTGTCTGTTTGCAATGTACATACATATACCATATCTTTGTTATGTCCTTAAGAAAGTCAACATGGTTGAACATTAAATAATGAACGAAATAATACACAAAAATAACAAATTCGAAAATACCTACTATACATAATTGGTTTTACTCGGGACAATATTTTTCTTAGAAAGATATCGCCCTGTATATAAAAAATAATGCCTACTCTAATATTTAAAAAATGTATTTTTTCATTTTTGTTCTGTTCTTATTAAAGTAGGTATGACTATAAACTAAATATATACTAAATAATATTTAAAAATGTATTCAAATAACGACCTACCAGTTTCTTGATTTTTTTGTAAATATGTACTTGACGCCATTTTGTACAAACAATGTTTTCGAGATCCATTGTACATAAATTAGAAAAATTATTGTTAAATTGTTCATTTCAAGACATGCCAAAATAGTGTAATATAAAAATAATACATAAAGCGATTGTGCAAGATTTCGATTAATAATTTAATCATAAATTAATAAGTAATAATACTTATAATAATAATAATGTTAATACTAATAATTAATAATAATAAATAATAATAATAGATGGGTTTGATAAAGAAAGGCATAAAAAAGTTTCCATCTATCTCTCTTAACGATGTAACTGTAACAGGTGAGGGTTGAAGAAGTGTCTCTTATTCTAACCACCCTATGTATGTAAAGTAAGAAAGATTATAAAACTTTTTTGACGATTCGAAGATCCTTTCTTCCACTGTTATATAAAGATAAGCACTTTTACATAACTACGGTTTTCGCTAATTGGTATAAAATATATAAAAATTGACAATCCGCATTCCCACATAAACTACTGGATAGTAGGTATGGTTACAGCAAAAATAAAACTCGTATTGTGGTGATCTAGACAGGGCGATTTTTTAAACGACGTGAATACTGTCTAATGCACCTCAAATATCAAAATAATGTAATCAATATGCTGTTGTAAAATTTTACTACTATCATGGATTGTACTTTGTTAAAAGGATTTCAATTAAACTTAAATTTTGAAAATGCTCCCAACTTTGCTCTCACTTGATCTTGCGGATCAAGGGATAGTGGGGGATGGAGTCACTTTTATTTATACTCCAAAATCCCTTTTTCATTTCCAAGAAATTTTCAGGTTTCCAGACAAAAAGTAGCTTGATTCCAGGTATTTCAGCAGAGTTCCAGGTGGAAATATGGTAAGTTGGAATATATTTATTTAAAACATGTCTCAACAGTTGTAAACTAATCTGTAGTCTTCTATTCAATGCACAACGCATACAGAACGTTTGATTTTAATACGGTCTCAAATTCGTAAATTCAATTCCAATTTGAATTCCAAGGTGCTAAAGCATTATTTTTTTATTCCTTTTTTTATTTTATTTCGAGTTTTTTTAATCAAAGACTGTACTGTAAATATGTCGTAGTAGGCCTTGGTTTTTTTAAATAAAATGTGTCGTTTTGCTCTAAACTACAGTTCTTGACGGACAATACATTGTACACTAATTGACTCTTCTTTAAAATAACGTAAACTTACCAGTGCCTGACACCTTAAGGAATGATTTGTCAAATTTTAATCTATAAAAATCAATTTGGCGCGTTTATTGATGATTCTTAATATGGCGTAAGTAGGAGACACATCATTGGGAATAATTACAAACAGCCCAAATCAAATCTGCAATATATTTTTTACAAGCAATAGGTATTTTAAATTTTTTATTTTTTATCCACTAGCTGACTTTTGACCAGACCCTTAGCCTGAATCTGATAAGCCCAAAACCTGGCACTATCACAAGTGATTATTGTATGTAGAAATGTTTATTTTATTCGTACGTACTCATTTCTGGAACATATTATAGTAAGTTATTCTTGAGTAGAAAACTTTGGGTTTCCAATTTTGGAAATGTGTTATTTGTTCATACGTCACTTTAAAAATAATGTTCGCTTTTATTTACCTAGGTATTTCTTTCATTTTTCTATGATAATATTGATTCTCGTAAATGTATTCCCATTTCCAACTGTTTTTTTTTCTCATTTAATATTCTCTAGCTGTTTTCTACTTTTATTGTTCTTCTCTTACCCTCCCTCTTTTATTCTCCCCATCTTTCTCTTTTTTCTAAATATACAGTTTCTTCTATTCTCTTGAAATTACAGACGGCATAAGTTCTCTGTAGAGTCGTTTCTTAACTAAACATCTTTGAACTTATTTCGAATGCCTAATTAAATTTAATTTGACATGATAAACTTGTAAAGATCGTAATAGTAGTTATTGGTCGTATTCAGCACTTTTAAGAAGAAGACATGGCTCAGAATCGTTAAGTGACAAATCTATACATGTTTTGATGCTCTTGAAGACAGAACTCCGAGGTCTACCATAGTCAAATGTGACCAATAGCTGACACATTGTATAGCCAATGACTGACAGGAGTCAGGCATTGGAAATATTTAAGCCATTGACGTGAAATTTGTACACCATTATAAGGGTGACTTTCGAGATCATTTTCCAAGGGACTGATACCTATGTCAGGCATTGGCTTAGCTTAAACATAACTTGTAAGCCATACATTAAAGGTAGGTAACATAAGCCATAAATTAAAGGTACCTAGGTATCTAATTCTGTCACCCCAACCAAAATCTTCAAAAACTGGAAATAGTTCTAAATTATTATCGTACCTTGTTTGCTTAGAAGTATAAGCCACAAAAATTATAAGACAGTTGAAAAATATAGACTATAACACGTAATTACACACTATTTTGTACAACGCTGAACTAAACAATTTCGCAAAGAAACCACAATGAATATAATCTCTATAAATTGACAAGTCTTAAAAATAGAGAAACCCTAAGATAACTATAACTTAGGAACATACATAACTGATAACTGTGACTTCTACCAACATAAATATTTCCATATGGATTTATATCTGATCAATTAAATAAAACATGTGTCAGGTTTAGGCAATGTGTCGGGCACTGGTATGTACGTTTATGTTAAATAGACTATACGGCGTGAGCCTTTACTGTGATAAGTCTGTGGTGCTATTTGAAAATGACAAATCCGATTACATCTACTACTATAGAAATTTGCCGAAAGAGCAGTATCCTCTTTCGCAAGCTAGGTTTCCCGTGGAAATAACAAAGAGAGGAGGCATTTTAAAACGCTTCATTAGTGTTCTATTGTATTACAGCCCGCCTGTTTCACCCTATAGGGAGGAGGGTGTGCGAATGTGGGTCAAGGTTGCAAAAATAGGGGACTGCTCCCCCAATATGGGGGTTTGGATATCTTGATCGCAAGATGAAACATTCCGGATTTCATATCTTTTTTATTTCCGCTCGAGGTTCCATGAAAACACGTTAAAAAAGCGGTCAAATTCATTTATAAGTCCAATATATTACGTTATTCCTTTTAGTTCGGATAAAAATAATGCTGCATGGAAGGAAAAATGCATGGAAAGTCTCCAAAGTATTGGAGGTGGCGTGGGAATTCAAAGGTACACTTGAACCCACTTGAATTGTTGCTATTGATTTTGTTATTCTCGCAGCCAATATTCAGGAGTCTTTCCATATTTCAATTTACATTATTTCAGGAGGTGCTTTCTAGAAAATTCTGTTCTACATATAGGGTGTACAGGTTTTGTTTGCCAAAAACACGTAATAATGTACATTTTAGAAGTTATTGAGCCTTTTTCTCAAAAGTGTTTAGATTTTGACCGTTTTTCAAACATTGTCCCCCAGCTTTTTGCTAATGTACAGGTACGCCTATAAGTTTAAATATTGTGAATTGCTCAAATTAATTTAGGCAAATTACAATATTATTATGTTTAGGAAAAACTCTTACTTAATTAAATTCAATTAAATAAATTATTGTAGAATGCCTAGAGTGAACGTGTTTCCAAATTTCATAGAAAGTTCAATTTTTATCCTTCATTATTACATAATTACCATTGTGATTAATATTAATTAATAAATTTGCCGAGCAATGTGGACACAAGCCAAAACTAATACATTTTGTTCCAAATTAAATCACAAGTACAAACAAAAATGTAGGTGGTTATAGTTTTATCGTGTTCGCTTTTTATTTAAATATTTAAAAAAGTTGCATTTAGCTTACTCACTAAATTAATAACTGCATATACTCTATTGATTCTTTATACAGGGTGAGTTTTTTTTAAGATCAGTATAGGGATCTCGGAAACTAGCGGAGATAGACGGAAAGTTAAATGGGGAAGAATTGCAGTTTTGCGGGCTTAATTTAACGCGCCTTGTGGATTTTTGAAAAAGTCATGGCTTACTAGGTACTTTGAAAAAACCAAATTTTGGCTATTTATTCTAATCCATCTAGCGTCGTTGTTTCTGATTTTAGAAAAGTGTAAATACCAAAGTTATTTCAGTTATTTTTCCGAAAACCCATATCGAGTATTATATCGCTGGAAAGCTCTAAAAATGTCTGATTTTTTGAGACCATGGCCAACTATGGTTGCCATTTTAAAAAACACAAGTTTGTGTCATATCTCGAAAATGGTAGCCGTCACGGAATGTACCAACTTTGGTATTTACACTTTTTATCTAAAATCAGAAACAACGAAGATAGATGGATTAGAATAAATCGCCAAAAATTTCGTTTTTTCAAAATGTCTAGTAAGCTATGACTTAAAAAAAACACAAGGCGCGTTAAATTGGGCTCACAAAACTACAATTCTTTCCCTTTTAACCTTCCTTCTATCTCCGCTACCTACATTAACAATATTTCGTGGTCAAATTCAACTTATCAATTTTTTTGGAAAAGTGTATTTTTTTACGATGTCAATTAAATATTTGGGAAAAAAGGTCAGAGAAAATTTTTAATTTATCACCAACGTTTCGACTTATTTAAAGTCGCCTTCAGGGTTCTAAAAAACAATGTAAATGTTAAAATAAATAAATCCACTTGTTATAAGTTATTATAAGGAAAAAAAGTTCGAGAAACTTAATAAAACTTGAGAAGTGAAAAGACCCTTGTATACTTAGCACAGTTATTTATATTAAAAATCCTGACAGAGCGCTTTCGGTTATACAACCATCATCAGTGTCATTTGTCGGATACAAACCCTACAGATGCGAACAACCACATGTTGGTAAACTTCACGGTTAATTACGAACTAAGTCGTGGTGAAAAACAATATTAAAATATTCCAGTTACAACCTGATACATTATAACTTATATAAAGTTCAGGAACATTCGATTGCAAATTAGAAAACTCATTAAAAACAAATCTTTTTAAACAATGGACAAGACATGGTTAAAATAATTTCGATTTATATTAATATAATAACCTAATCCTTTGTATCTACTCATATGGCAACATTTTTTTTAAGACAGGAAAGTATAATTTGGTAAATTTTATTAAGTTTCTCAATTTTTTTTCCTTATAATAATTTATAGCAAGTGGATTTGTTTATTTTAATATTTACATTGTTTTTTAGAACCCTGAAGGCGACTTTAAATAAGTCGAAACGTTGGTAATAAATTTAAAGAAGTCTTTCTCTGACCCTTTTTCCCAAATATTTAATTGACATCGTAAAAATTTTTTGGGTCACTTAATTAATTTTGTATTTTTTTATATAATCGAATTCCTCGGAAAATTATATACACGTTTAGTTTATGAACCATCAATTATTTATCTTTAAAATTACTCAGATAATGACCTGTCGGACACCCTATAGACTATAAAATGTTTCTATGAATCTAGTGAAAAGAAAATAACTAAATGCATTTTTAATGATTGTTTGTGCACGTAGGTATCTGGGCGTCAGTAGTAGTCATCAATTATTTCATATGGCTTTTATGCGCAGCCAAAATAGGATGCCAACCAAATCGAGACACCCGGTAAATGTGTAAAGATGTGCGCGCGCATGCGCGCCTACGCTAGGTTATGAAAATTTTGACGCAGTCTCTCTTTTTTGCCACAAGGATCGATATCGGCCTTAAAAGCGCGAAACTTTAAACACTGCCATCGGTATTCCGTCTACACCGTTGCCACGTCACCGCCGAGAATTTCCCGTAGAACATAGAATCAATGTAAGCGTCCACGATTTAGTCGACAAGCCGATAGGTACACGTTTATCGGCCATTAAAAAATTACTGCCTATCAAATTAACCCCACTACCGAACGTCATACAAAAGTAATAAAGCCGATAATAATATACAACCCTAGCAAGTTTATGATACACATAAACAGATAATGTAGGTATGCGGCTTGGACATTTGGCAATTCGACTGGATTTGCCGTTTTATTACAAAGAAGATTGCTTTGAAATGCGACCCGCGTTTCGCCATGAATCAAAGAATTAGAAGAGACGAGGCGAAATCCCACCCGCGGCATTGTGTAACGAAACAATTTGTTCAAAAATACCCCTTCAACCTAGTAGTGGCAGAGGGCGTTCCATCGTATTTGCCCCCCTCCTCGCTGACACGAAATATCCCAGGCAATAAGGTCGACGAACTTGCTGCAACCCGCTGGTTGAATTTAAAGTTACCGCCTTCCTGCACCGCTCATGCGCCGTAGAGAAAATCTATGATGGTGTAGGGGTGTTGCCGAGTCGTCGCAATGGTTATAGTTGTTGCCGCATCTCCGGAATTTCCATCAAGTCTAGCTATGAGCGGTAAGTATCAACTGTTCGGCCTGTCACTTTTATGAAGCGTGAATAAGGTGTTGATTTTCAATTTATAATTTTCCGCTGAAATACATAATTCGGCGTGAGATAAAGGGGGGAATCAAACGTGTAAAGGTTGACAGAATTTCGCACCTCCGTTTCATTATTTGTTTCATCAAAGGAACGCCAAATTTATTTATAATTGTAATTCCTTTAAACCCTTGTTCGTTCGCTACACTTTAGGGGTCTCGCTTCGCTTACCAAAAGGCGGCTATGCATAAACAATGAACTTTGGGTAGATAAATATAAAGTGTGAAAGTGTATTTTTATTTTGCGTTACTTCAATCTACCTACTGTATTGTTTTATCATATCCATTCAAATATACTGTGTATTTATTTAACGCGGAATAACAACTGAAACAACCTCGTTGGAAACAAGTAAATAAGTCGTTTTGTACCATTCTGATCTGGATACTCCGGATAATATCTGCAAATCTATTCAATTTCTGTCTATTTAAATAAATAACAACCAGTGAGACCTTAGACAAGGAAAGAGAGAGAACACCACGCTTGCCTACCCTGCCGTGTATAGATTTTGTTACGGCTTTTTGAACGGCGGCCATTTTATATGTGGCAGACAAAACGAGTACCTACGTGGTGAGTTAATTTCGTGAATTTGTGAATTAAAAGTATCGATTAAGGGGAAAATATACTCTTACGATGGTGAATTGTTCAGCGTTTGGTTGCAAAAGCCAAAGTGAAAAGCAAGAGCCCGGGATTTCGTTTCACAGGTAAATATTCAACAAGCTACCTCTGAAAGAAGCCCTAAAACTTTATTTTTTCTCAATATAACTTCTTCAAATTCCTTCTACCTTTTAGTATGATAAAGTGTATTGTTTTGTTTGTAAAAATAGGACCAATATAATTATTTTTTTATTAATTGAAGGGGGACCCCATGTGGGTTATTCATATTTTAGAAAGGAAATAAAGGAAACAGACCTCAGTCCCACAATTTCTTTTTTTTTTTTTTTTTTTTAATTCAAAAAGCTACCGGTTTCGTAACTCCCAAAGTTACATCATCAGGCTAAAGCTATAATAAAAGGAGAATAAAGCTAAAAAAGGTCAGCAGCAATGCTAATCAATGACTGATATTAATTTAACAATTAATGAGTAAAAAATTCGTTCATTTACTTACAAATATCATCAAGAGCTGTACCGTTTTAAGAATGGAGTCTATTATAGTCATTGCACTAACTACTAGCATTTATATAACTAAATTTAAAAGGTAAGACAAACTAAGACAAGGGACATACAGATTAAAAATTCTTGTTAGGTCTATCTACGGCGGCGTAATAGCTGTAGGTGTTTCGAATTGGTTCTAGAACATTTTTTATACATACATTAAAAAAAAAAAAAAAAAAAAAATTTGTATAAAAAATGTTCTAGAACCAATTCGAAACACCTACAGCTATTACGCCGCCGTAGATAGACCTAACAAGAATTTTTAATCTGTATGTCCCTTGTCTTAGTTTGTCTTACCTTTTAAATTTAGTTATATAAATGCTAGTAGTTAGTGCAATGACTATAATAGACTCCATTCTTAAAACGGTACAGCTCTTGATGATATTTGTAAGTAAATGAACGAATTTTTTACTCATTAATTGTTAAATTAATATCAGTCATTGATTAGCATTGCTGCTGACCTTTTTTAGCTTTATTCTCCTTTTATTATAGCTTTAGCCTGATGATGTAACTTTGGGAGTTACGAAACCGGTAGCTTTTTGAATTAAAAAAAAAAAAAAAAAAAAATTGTGGGACTGAGGTCTGTTTCCTTTATTTCCTTTCTAAAATTATTTTTTTACATCGTTTTCATTGAAAATTTCTTAAATTGATTATGATAGTTTCAAAAAATATGGGCTGGTTCCCATGGGCGTGCATTATTTATTTTATTTTGATTGATTCGAAATCGCCGCCAATAAAAATATTTCAGCGCTTGACACTAGCTTTACATTTGGGAATTTATCTGCAATTAAATACCAATATTTCAATTTACATGTAAGTCAAAATGAACTACCTTTTCATTTTTAACATTTTTGTGATATTGGCTAAGAACGCGTTTCATGCTACGCCACTGGCCTGTCGTGCGATGTGGCAGTTGGCAACAGGGCCGCAAGCGCTGTTAGGCGTCCTCTCACTTTCCTTGTCTAAGAGTGAAACTGACCGTCCCAATGAAGGACACAAAAAGGACCTAGATCCAAGATAAAAGATGCCTACTTTATGGCAAAAAGTCTTATTATATAAAAAGTAACTTTAAAAATATTACCCCTAATTACTGCATATTGCAAGATCTTTTAGAGTATCAATGCGGGGATATTAGATTTTCTAGGTTTTTTCGTAGTATCTACTTGAGCGAATGCTATCCTAGTTCTATCGGAAAAGAAGGCGGCCCTAGCCGCAAATGGCAACAAAGACAAAGACAAAATAATAGCAATTGTCACCCTGCCCCGCACAAGCATTTGGTTTCTTCTGGGATACTCCTAGTTTGGAATATTGTGAGGGTGAGAATTATTATTATAATATTGGTCAATTTACGCTATTATAGCCTACGATATTCTGTCACGGAATCCCCAATATCTTGATTCGTTCGTGATCTTTTTTTTTTTAACGTCATATCTTCCCCAATTTAATGAAACTTGGTACCTATACAGGGTGGCCCACCACGAACTGCATCGATCTATATATGGAAAACTAAAATTAGGAAAATTCTGAAAATTTGGAACCTCACCAATGCCGATGGGCGCTGCTCAACTAAAATATTTTGGTGAATCTGGCACTTCCGCTTATACCGGAAGTCAATATCAACTTTCTTATCTCAAATGGAACACCCTGCATATTATTGCATTTTTGGATTCTAGGCATCATTTTGGAACAAAAACATGCAAAAGGTTCTATGTCTAAATCCAACCGTTTTTGAGATATTTGCATTTTTCCGAAAAAAATTACAGGTGCAGACCTAAAGTCAATTAGCAATTTATACAAGGAAATCGCGAAATTTCAAAACGCATTTTTGGCATCGTGTAACAGAAGCCCTGACCTAGTGATCTCTGCTGAGAAATAAATCCGTTCTTATACAGGGTGTTCACAAAATATGAATAAAAATTACGTTCAAAATGTGCTTAAATCTCGAAATTTTCAAATGGAAACCCCCATTTTTTGAATGCGATCTTATTCACCACTAAAAATGATGACAACTTTGTGTAAGGTTTCCTATACCTAAATGCAGTAATTTTCGATTAATTTACGAAAAAACCCACTTTTCGCTCATAAAATGCGGGGTTTGCTTAACGCTTGGAAAATCATATTAGCCGTGGACGTTGAAAAGACAATCGCGGCTGAGGAAATGTCACTTGGTTTATAAATTATTGTCAACAATAATGCCGGCGTGCTAAAATTAAAATTAAAAATGCAATAATATACAGGGTGTTCCATTTGAGATAAGAAAGTTGATATCGACTTCCGGTATAACCGGAAGTGTCACCAAAATATTTTAGTTGAGCAGCGCCCATCGGCATTGGTGAGGTGCCAAATTTTCAGAATTTTCCTACTTTTTGTTTTTCATATATAGATCGATGCAGTTCGTGGTGGGCCACCCTGTATACCAAGGTCATGGCCAGCGCCATTCCCGAAATTTTTTGAACAAAAACCACATCCAACTTACACCACTGGATAGGGCTAAAAATCCTTGTTACCCCTGCAACAGAACAACATTATTCAAAAATAGCACATTTCCAAGCTGTCACATACTGTCACTATCAATTGTTCGTCCAAAGAGTGATATTTTTAAAAATCATTGACATCGGCAGTTTTTCTATGAAACTTGACCTGTTACAGGAGTAAATAGGATTTTTTTGCTCTATTCAGTGACGTAAAAATTCAATACGGCGGCCATAAGAAAGAACGAAGTTGTAGCTGTGGTTGCTTAAAATCTAGGAGGCCTAGGAAGTTTCTGAAAACGGCAACAAATTGGCCATTACCGAAAACCCAAAACTATCAGGTTTCAAAATAATTGAACATAAAATATAATGCAAAATGTTTTCTGTAATTGGACGCTTGCCTCTTGAAAATAAACTACCTGCTTACTTCCTCTCAACAGACCCCTTTTAAGTCCAAAATTGCCTACCACCAAGGCATTTCTTATTAATCTGACGAACCCGCTCAGATATAAAAGTACATTCTAACCAGTTTGGCTTTGGTTATTTCATATCTTAAAACATTCAAGTGTGCCATGGAATCCCCTCAAAACAGTTGAATAGTCAATAGGACCACTCAAGGTGTTGGTGTGCAAAGGTCCAATACAAAATATACAGAGTGTTCTTATCTGTGCGATCTCAAATTCCTGAATTTTTGTAACTTTATACGGATCAAAAATCGAGTATATCAAAACCGCTCCACACACTGTAAATGAACTAAATCTAAAAAATACAGAAGCCTGCCAGACAATAAGTCCATATCAGTAGGTGGCTGGTGTGCCACAACAGGAAACGCACATAAAATGTATCATCTTAGACAGTGACTTTGTTGAGAAAGGTCCAATAATTTAAATTGTTTTTATTTGTTACTTGGCATTTTGTAAAGAAATACATTACTTTTGTGTTTTGTGTTTATCAATATTATTTCAATGATTCCAGACAACTCTTGATCCGTATAAGTTTCATAAAATTTCAGAATGTTGAGATGGCTCGGAGAAAAATACCCTGTACATTTTTGTGGTAAATATTTTCACACCAACATTTTGAGTGGTCCTGTTGACCATTCAACTGTTTTGATGGGATTTCATGGCACACTTGACTCGCCAGATGCCTTTAAAATCCCTATTTTGCTCAACTTTGACATCCTACAGAATGGAACTCCCTGTATATTTTTATTCAAATTTGGTATGTGGGGGTTTTGGGGTGTTCTGATTAACGCTGTGGGGTCAGATTTTAAATAAAAAAATCGCTAAATGGTTTTCGTGAAAATCGGGGATATAAAAAAATCGCAGCCGGCCCTGGATTTGCATTTTCAAAATGGCAGGAAGAAAAAAAGAAGCGGTTTTTGAAGGCCTTTCAAACAAAAAAAAGTTTAGGCGATTATCTCCAAAAATGAAGATTTTTACGGATTTGTATAGTTTTAAAGTTGGACACCCTGTATATAATTTATACATATAATGTATATAGAGGATGTATCTAAATTATGGTGCCAACGTACTATGACAGATAGAAAATGTCATTTTGAACAAAAAGTTTCCTATAAACATGGGTCCTAAAATGCATAATAAGAAAGTTACAGGGTGATAAAAGTACAGTTTAAAGAACATATTTTTGGCAATAACTTCTACAGAAGTTGTACAATTGAAATGAAACTTGGTGCAGTCCTTTAGTAACTGAAGTGCAACAAATTTGTGTAAAAACAATTTATTCCCATCGACCATAGGCAAGGTAGTACAATGGGTTTTATACTCATAACTTGTTTGAGGTTATCTTTTTAGCCTCGCAGGTTCATCATTTTAGTATCTTTCTATTTTGCAACAAAGTGCTACTCTTGTTTCGTAACGATAAAGTCAACCGTTTGCGTTGAAATCGGCAAAATGTGCCCCAAAACACCTTTTAACTCCAAAATTCGAAAAATTAAATTATCGCCTACCGCATTTAAATGTTTTACGATCAAAATTAAGAAAAAATGCCTAATGGATATTGAGTAAAACATCACTGGTTTTCCTGAAATATGGATTTCAAAATTTTGTCGAGTTTAATCCGTTCCATTTTGAAAGCGAAAAATTATTGATACTTAGTTCATAGGGATATTTTTGTCACTTTACATAGTACAATTATTTCGTAAAATTTGAAAGCGGTAGTTGAAAATGTTATTTTTCGAATTTTGAAGTTAACAGATGTTTTGGGACACATTTTGCAGATTTCAACGCAAACGGTTGATTTTATCGATATGAAACAAAAGTTCCCTTTTGTTGCAAAATAAATAGATGCACTAAAGCGATGAACCTGCGTGACCAAAAAGATAACCTCAAACAAGTTATGAGTATAAAACCCATTGTACTACCTTGCCTATGGTCGATGGGAATAAATTGTTTTTACACAAAATTGTTGCACTTCAGTTACTAAAGAACTGCACCAAGTTTCATTTAAATTGCATAACTTCTGTAGAAGTTATTGCGATAAAGATATGTTTTTCAAACTATACATTTATCACCCTGTAACTTTCTTAATATTCATTTTCGGACCCATGTTTATAGGAAACTTTTTGTCCAAAATGACATTTTCTACCTGTCACAATACGTTGGCACCATAATTTAGAAACACCCTGTATATTTTGTTTCCCATTATATTCAGCTTTAGTTTTGTCGCAATATTTTACCAATATCAGTTCGAAATGTAAATGATCATTTATTCAAAAAATTAGTTAGTATTCTGTTTTCAAGGACTTTTCGGAGAATTTCAGATAAAAACTGTCATACCTACTTACCTATCTCGCTCTATGCCTTGTGAGGTGCAAAGCAGCTTTAGCTTTAGATATTTATTTTTCCAACACATACCTACTTATGAGCCTAAACTTCTTTACCTTACTGAGAACAGCATTAAAGGCAAGTAGTGGAAATGGTTGGAAAAATTGTATGTCACAAAATATATATATTTGCCCCGTTGCACATAAATCCTTGGAAGATTACCCAATACACCTTTTAAAATAATAATAATAGTAATAATTTTCTTCGTCACAATACTAGGAGTACCCCCAGAAACAACCAAATGCTTGGAGAATGGGTTCTAGCACAGAATAGCCACCGTAAGTTCTAGCAATGTACGCAGTGTGTCGCGAACGGCAGTGACGTGCCAGTCACCCTAGCCGTTTTACAGCCGCTATCATAAGCAGTTTTACAGGCCTATTGTGGGAACACGGAAAATATAGCCTATTCTGCGATAGTTTCTGCTGTGGTAATATGCACAAAAGACAGCATCTCCCCGCTCCCCCTGACTTAGTGATGGCTATGAGAGCTCTCCGCGATAATGCAAGTACTTACATACTTCTAATTTATTTTTTAGTGGTTTTCATCTCTAAACAACCATACCAGTAGGTGCTCTATATTTGTATTCCCACTGGTCTGTACAGATTTTCTCTCTCGATGCAGTAAGTAAATCATAATTTTCGTAACAGAGAAATTGGTATAGACACGACATCTGCTTTAAGTTTTAAATTTAATTAATTTCAGTACGGAATGAATCTCAAATAAATATAATTTTGACTCAGGCATCCACAATGTGTAATAACGGCCAACAAATTTATAGGCAAGTACACACAAGGAAAGTTACATACTTCAACTCTAAAATACTTCCTCAGAAAACACAGAATAAAAATGAAATTTTGCTATCTTAGGTTATTTTTATTGGTGAAAATTGAATATTAAATATTGTTTATCCATTTCTCCATTGAATTTCACAGGGCTACAGCTTCAGCTTCATAAGTTCATAGGGCTGAATGTTCGGTCGTATCTTCCTTAGCAATAGATTTTATTTTTATGAGTAATACAGTGTGGATAGAAATTCTGGAATATTGCTTATATTTCTTAAAATATTCCTCATATCAAAAACATGTTTTAATAAAAGTGTTAGGGGAAATTATTTCCCGTTTAGTGGTATCAAGCAATCTTTCGGAGCACAAAAAATGTGGTTGCCATGGTAACCGATTTAATTTTTTTAAATGGCACCATATATTTTTTTTTGTGAAAATTGATACATTGGAACTTTCTGAATACGATAAAATACAATTTAACAAATAATTCTTTATTTAATTTATTTATAAAATTCTTCTTTTTCCTGGTCGTGTCATTTTTTTTTTATTTTTTATTATTGGGAGTCGACCAAAAATCTTTTTTTGGTCGACTCCCAGTCGACCCCATCAAAATAATTATTAACATCAAGTTAGCCATGCCAAAATCAAAACAATGCGAAACTGTCACTAGCTGTGTAACTGTGTACATTGTTACACTAAACGTACTTTTTTTACTCAATTTTCTGTATACTTAAGTACTTAGTATGTTAACATGTATTCTTTCCGTTTCACTTAATTCAAGCGCCATTATATAACTTACTAAGTACCTACTTAAGTACACAGAAAATTGAGAAAAAAAGTACGTTTACTGTAACAATGCACACAATTACAAGCAACTGACAGCTAGTGACAGTTTCCCATTGTTCTGATTTTGGCATGGTTAACTTGATGTTAATAATTATTTTGATAAACATTGGCAATAGCATAATAGAAAACTTAATTTTTTTGTATTTTTTCTTATGCGACCCCATTAAAATTGTATTGTATCGTATTCAGAAAGTTCCATTGTATCAATTTTCACCAAAAAACATATATTATGGTGCCATTTAAAAAAATCAAGTCGGTTACCATGGCAACCACATTTTTTGTGCTACGAAAGATTGCTTGATATCACTAAACGGGAAATAATTTCTCCTAACCCTTTTATTAAAACAAGTTTTTCATATGAGGAATATTTTAAGAAATATAAGCAATATTCCACAATTTCTCTCCACACTGTATACCCCCATTTGGAAAAACTCTTCATGTTATCATAATATGATTATGATTATTATTTTTTATTTATATATCTACGTGTTGTTAGGGACTGATAAAAAAATACAGATGGGTTTCGCAAGGTATAATATTTATATGTCAAAGAATGCCATGAGAACGAATCAGCGTTTACAAAAAAAATATATTGTTAATTATATGCGAGTTATGGACAAATATCTGCTTTGTATTTTTCTTTTTCAGTATATGGTGACGATAGCACAAAGGGGACACACATTTGCGTACTCATTTTTGAAATAAACTATTATCTTGTGGTCCTTTTATTTGCCTTATTCCATACCATTATTCCCAACCTATTTGAAAATAGCACAGCAAGTAATAAAAAATCATAATTTCTGTAGTGCCATTATTTTGTGCCCAAATTGTTTATTTTTGCGGAACTTCAAATAGTTTTCGGTACTTTTTTAGCATTTTACCAAATATTTTCTGTGCAGTTTACGCTTTGTTTACATATTTTTGAACAAAAATTATATATTTTCCCTAAATATCTAAGAGAACTTTTTTCCTGAATTAATAGGTTACCTACATGTTTACCCTGCACAAGAAAAAGTAAATTTTCCAGTGGCGTATCTAACATTTCTTTATTAAAAATACATTAGACCACCTATGAATAATAATAAAATTTCTTATTGTACTTAAATTATAGTTATTAGAGGCCTATAGAAATTTGCCAAATTTTATTATCATAAGGAAAACCATTAGGGTCTGGATATACAGTGTGACCTAATTCAAACGGAAATTTGTATTTATCATCGAGTTTTTTTAACGATATGGCATCGAAAACTGTACTTTGGGGCAAAACGGCACATTTTATTTTAAAAAACCAAGGCCTACTACGACATATTTTTTGGGTCAAAATTGGACAATAATTCATATTAGGCATGTTTTTATACAAATTCTGACTACCCCACTGGATTGGGCATTCCTTAAAATAGGCCAGGGAAAATAGAATTTGACCTAGAAAAAAATATTAACTGCAATTTTGTTTTACCATATCAAAGTTATAAGTAAATACGTTGGTAGAAACCAAAAATTAAACATTTTGAAAAAACGGAACCTTGAGTTACCTCAAAAAACACCTATTTTTCGTTAGAAATTTCGAGCAAAAATATTAACTGGATTTTTTTAGACTCTTTAGGAAAAAAACTTCCCTTGCTAACATATATTAAGAAATTAAACATTTTAAGAATATGGAAGTAACTTAGATCGACAAAGAGGGATAAAAATTGGATAATTTTCTATTTCGGCAAAAGCAAAAATATTAACTACGTTTTTATTGCAGATGATCATTCCCTTTTACAAATAGAATGGAACTTATACAAAATTAAACATTTATCTGAGCCGCATGTACGTCAGCTGTCACTTCTCATTGGTATAGACTAGGCAAAAATATTAACTGTTTTTTTGTTTAACTTTTTACAATATAACTATATTGAATCATATATAGCGAAATTAAACATTTATTTACGGCGCATATAGGTCAACTGTCACTTGTCATTTCTTTAGGAAAGCAAAAATATTAACTGTTTTTTTTTTGTTTAACTTTTTACAATATAACCATATTAAATTACATATAGCGAAATTAAACATTTATTTACGGCGCATGTAGGTCAACTGTCATTTGTCATTTCAAAATGCTTCCGTTACCAATTTTTGTTTAATTTCAAAAAATTTAACAAGACTTAGTATCTACTTACAAAGTTTAACAAAAATCAGCCAGTTAATAATTTTGCTCTCAAAGACAGCTTAAAATTTCTTTAAAATGCGATTTCCGGCGAAACAATATGTTTAATTTCAGAACAAACTGTTAATACTTGATTTTTAAGGTAATTATAAATAATAAAAACGCAGTTAATATTTTTGCACAACAAAATATTACGCAAAATGTCATTTTTACATCATTCGGATACTTGCGCAAACGTAATCTGTTTAATTTATCAATCTCCACTTTATATACCTTACTTACTAATAAATGCAGCTTAAAATTCGCAGTTAATATTAATGCCGTCTTTATTACAACAAGAAAATGTATTTTTCTAAAAAACGCCCACACGCGTATATTTATTTTGTATAAAAAATAATTCTGGCTTTCATTTATTACCAATATTTTGTGATGGCATAATAAAAATGCGGTTATGAATTTTGTCTATTAGGTTTCCTTATTTTTTACCGTAATTTCCCTGGCCTAAAAGGGGTTTGAACCAAATTGATGAAAATCTCGAATTAACTACCTATTTTATCTGCCTACTCGCTTAAATTAAGTTGCATGTGGATTAAAAACAATTAAAACTGTAACGTACTTTATTAGAAATACTAGTAATGTACAGAGTGTCACAAACCCGACTCCCCAGGTTTATTATAGGCAAACAAAAACAGCCAATAAAAATTCGAATTGTGGGTTTCTTGTAGGACCACTCAAGCTTGCTTTTGGGCCGAAAAGATCGTTTTTAGGAATTTGGGAAATATAGGTTATGACGTCATCAAATATATTTTTCCCAGGACCATACCTGTTTCTCTTTATATTTTTGGAAAGACCATCACGTTCTTCTGATAAACTTTCGTAAATAATTTTTTTGATATCTTGTTTCAAGTTATATGCGTATTATTTGTAAATATATCAAAAAGATGCCATGGTATTTTTTAATGAAAATCGAGTTAGCCTGACTTCTGAAGGTATATTTTTGACAGAAACAATTGACAGTTGCTCGGACAGATGTATTATGGAGAAAGTATTCAAATTTTATTATTAGTTATAAAAATATAACTGTGTGAAAGCCTTTTTAAGAAAAACTGTTATTGGTGTTATTTTTTCTATTAAATCATCAATATTCCGGGATGGAATTTTGTAAACAAGGTTTTTCAGAAATTTTCATAAATAGAAACCTAATAGAGTTAGGTCTGGCGACTTTTCTGGCCATTTTATCCCAATCCATTTGTTTCCAAACTCATTCTTTAGAAATTCTTTTACAGTGGTGGCTTTGTGTGGAGAAGCTCCGTCGTGTGGAAACCACATGGTTCTTCTTAAATGCAATGGCACTTTTTATATGAGAACTAGCAACTGTTATTCCAAAAATTAGAGATTATATTCGTGTAATACAAAGTATATATATCCTGAATCAAATTGGTCTCCAGCACACAAGGAAAACATTATAAAAGAATTTCTAAATAATGAGTTTGGAAACAAATTAATGGTATGGGATAAATGGCCTCATAAAATGACCAGAAAAGTCGCCAGACCTAACTCTATTAGGTTTCTATTTATAAAAAAAAAATTAAAAACCTTGTTTACAAAATTCGATCCCGGAATATTGATGATTTAATAGAGAAAATAACACGAATAACAGTTTTTCTTTTTTTCTTAAATTAATTTTTATAACTCATATTAAAATTATAATACTTTTTCCATGCTACATCTATCCGAGCATCTGTCAATTGTTTCTGTCAAAAATAAGTCATGGCTAACTCGATTTTCATTAAAAAATACCACGGCATCTTTTTCATATTTTTACAAATAATACGCATATAACTTTTTAATGAAACAAGATATATAAAAAAAATATTGACGAAGGTTTATCAGAAAAACGTGCTCTTTCCAAATATAAAGAGGAAACACGTATGGTCCTGGGAAAAATATATTTGATGACGTCATAACCTATATATGCCAAATTCCTAAAAACTATTTTTTTGGCCCAAATGCAAGCTTGAGTGGTCCTACAAGAAACATACAAGTCAAATTTTAACTGGCTGTTTTTGTTTGCCTATGATAACCCTGGGACGTCGAGTTTGGGACACTCTGTACATAAATACAAAAACGCTAATGTAAAAATTATGAGGTGTGAAAAATTTATTGCAATAAATGGTGGATTAGTAGAAACAAATTGAAATTCCATTTGTACTTTAGCCTTTTGTATTTAGGTAGATAACTATATCGATTTGTAATAAAGCAAGTTATAGTTGCAATTTATTTCAATCCCCTTGCAACTTGATTTAAAGAAGGCAAGTAAAACAGGTAGTTAAATCGCCATTTTAATTCTTCATTGGTTTCTATAATTTTTATTGTTTGGTATTTAAAAAAAAATTGGTACAACCTCGTTCTAAGGGATGCCAAATCCAGTGGCGTAGCCATAATTTTTTATAAAAATATGCCTAATATGATTTGTGTAAAGTACAGTTAAAAAAAACTCGAAATACCAATTTTATGGGTCACACTGTATGTTTATAGGAAAAAAATCGTCTTATTTTGCGTTTCTCCATCGATTGACAGCACGGGCGTAGCCAATGGGGGGTTTCGGGGGTTCAACCCCCCCCCCCCCCCGAAATAAGCAAAATATTACCTAATATTATACCGAAAAAATACGAGAAGTGAAGAGTTAAATTATTATTACGTTTGAATATATGTAGTAATAGTAGCGCCTAGCGCCATCTTTTGACGAGAGGCAGACGCAGTTGCAGCCGAACTATTTTGTATTGTAGGGACACTTTGCGTTGTTTCTCGATTATTCGCCACGCCCCTCGGTCGAAATGAGCGGAACTTTGTGGAAGTTCGTGGAAGTTCGTGGAAGTTTCTGGACGGCTACTGGGCTGCTATATAAGCGGCGCGTGACCGCGCTTACGGCAGTATTGTTCCATGCGAACTCGAAGCGAATAAAAGTGAAAAGTGGTGAACGAATAGTGACGAAAATTAAGTGTACCGTGTAAGTGAGTAATTATTTTAGTGCACTGTTATTCGATGACCTTGTTAAGGATAGATACGTGAATCATAAGGGTGATAAACCTAAAGGTATGGACTACTGGAAAAAGTGGTGTAGTCAAGGTCAAGGGGTTTCTAATAAAGAAACAAATTTGGATTTAGCTATCAAAGCTTCAGCTACCTTGCATGCTGATAAGAAGACTGCCTACCCCGAAATCTAGTTTGGAATGCCTAGATATGTGCGATAAAAACCTTTATCCTAATATTTACACATTACTACAAATCTTCACTACCATTCCTGTATCCACTGCTACCCCAGAAAGGTTTTTCTCGAGCCTAAGGAGACTGAAAAACTATTTACGAAACACTACAAGTGAAAACAGACTTAATGGTTTGGCTCTAATGAACATTCACTATGGAACAGAAATTCATGCAGATGAAGTAGTGGATATATTTAAAAGAAAAAGCCGAAGATTTCTTCTTTAATGGTTTTAGATTTAGCGCAGAGGAACGAAGTTAATTTATCCATTTCATTTAAAGTTAAGAACTTTATAAATATGTCGTAGTTTTTCGGATGAATATATAGATATTAAATTTCATGTAAGTATATTTTTGTTGTTTTATTTACTTCTCAAACCAAACCCCCCCCCAAAACTAAATCCTGGCTACGCCCGTGATTGACAGACAAAATAAGTTGGAATATCCTATACTCATACTTATATTGCCTAATAGCTTTAAACGGAGGAAATACAATTTGTAATATCACTGGCAGCAGTATTATCGTGAATCTAGATGTGATAACGGCAAATGCCTGCTGCACTCATAGGATAAAGGCAAAATTCAGGTCACAAGTGACCGAAGCGTACGCCCTCTGTGGAATATACCGAAACTTACTAAAATAGATAACTTTGCTGCAAAGAACATATATAGCCATAATCGTACGTTTACTAAAATCGAGTGTTGAAAGCGAAAAAAAAAACATTGGCATCGGCGAGAATAGCAACAAAGAAGCCGAACGTTTACAAAAAGTTGTAGTGCTGTGACAAACATCCGAACAACCCGGAATACCTTGACGGACGAAGTCCGAGACCATAGACGTAACTAGGGGGGGCTAAGCCCCCCCTACATTTCTATTAGCCCTCGCTAAAATGTAAAGGATGTGCGAAGATATGCTTCTCGTAAACAGAATAGATCTAACATTCTGACAACGCAACGTTATGTAACACCGCACGCGAGTTTTTTTAAATTCACCAGTTTCGACGAATCGCTTGCTCTTGCGGAATCTTGCTCCTTGTGCCCCCACAAAATCCGACTGAAATTTAAACGCGCAAGCGAGAGCGAACAACCGTGCCTGCTGCCGAGAGAAAGAGAGACGAGACGGTCGTCGGAGAATGTATTTTTGCTGTGCCAGACTCCAGACTTTTATTTTGTTAATAATAATAATAATAAAGCAAAGTAAATCCACGGAAGCAGTAAAAAATAACCGCTTGTTTGCGGCTTAAAATTATTTTCTTTTTTTATAATAAGTCAACTTTAGGTAGGTAAGTGGCAATTTCGGGTTAGAGTGATCACTCCAAGCAAAGACAAAATCCTAGTAAAAACGATAATTCCAGATAAAAATGACAATTCCGGGTAAAAAAGACGAGTCCGGGTAAGAATAGTGGGTTAGACGTAATGACGTCCTAATAGTTATAATGATATGTTCTGTTTTTTTGTATTACGGCAATTCAACTTAATTTATTATTTCATGAAAAATCTCTCTTTTCACGCTATGGATCCATTCCTTAACTTTGAACTTAAACAGTTTTGGTTTGTTAATTATTCTGATATGCTCAGGAAGTAAGGAATATAATTTCGGTGTTAAGTACCGTAAACCGGGGGAACTTCGACATCCGGGTAAACTTCGACACCTACTATAATTTTGCTATAATTTTGCCCTTTTTGTGTGTGTTTTTTATTTTGTATTATTTTTTTCAGTTGATTCACGGTTTCTCTTCTTTTTCAGATTGATCTAGGTAGATAGGTACCTACCTATAGTAAGATGCCGCGCACATATGTAAAGAAGGTGGGGGGTAGGCGTTATCAAAATTATGCTCCAGAAAAGATGGCCAAAGCTGTGGAAGCTGTGAAGCAGGGGATGTCCCAGTTGGCTGCAAGCAAAAAATTCAAGGTCCCGAGGACAACTTTGTTGGAAAAAATGCACCAGAAACATCCCTTAAAGCCAGGTCGTCCTACTGTGCTGACCCAAGAGGAAAAAGCGTTGATAGCAAAATCTCTCCGGACAGTGAGCGACTGGGGTTTCCCGTTGACGCAAGCAGATGTTCGCCAGGTTATTTCAAAATTTGTGACTAAACAGGGTAGAGAGGTTCCAATATGGAAGAATAATCAACCTGGAGAAGACTTTGTACATTGCTTTGCAGCAAGGAACAACTTAAGCACTCGCTTAGCAACCAATATTAAACGCCAGCGCGCTGCGGTTGGTGCACCACAAATAACCGAATTTTTTAATAACATTAAAGATCAATTACAAAACGCTCTACCGCAAAATGTCTACAATTATGATGAGACCAACTTCACAGATAATCCCGGGGCCAAGAAAGTTTTAGTTCCCAGGGGAACTAAGCGAATAGAAAGGGTTCAGGAACACTCGAGAACTTCGATAAGTGTGATGATTTGCGGCACAGCAAAAGGTGACTTGCTACCACCGATGGTTGTCTATAAGGCGCAACATCTTTACGAAAACTGGACGATTGGGGGGCCTAAAGGGACAGTGTATGACTCAACATTAAGCGGCTGGTTTGATATGGTGACCTTCGAAAAATGGTTTTTTGAAATATTGCTTCCTTACACCAAACAAAATAACACCCCAGAGGAATTGAAAATTGTAATAGGGGATAACCTCGCCTCGCACTTTTCACCTCGCGTTGTGGAAGCTGCTATAGAGAACAACATCTACATTACTCCTCTCCCGGCAAATTCTACACACTTAATGCAACCGCTGGATGTCAGTTTTTTTGCTCCGATGAAAAGAAAGTGGAGGGAGGTTTTAGATGGCTGGAGAAAGGAATCGCGTCGAAAAGGGTCCATCCCGAAGGAGCAGTTCCCATCGCTGTTAAACCGGTTATGGGTACACATAAAAGACAATGCAGCGAAGAACCTGAAGTCCGGATTTCGGACAACAGGCATAAGCCCTTTTAACCCTGAAACCGTTTTGGCAAAGTTTCCACAAGACCAGGTGAACAAATGAAAATGAAACCGGCTACGATGGCCCCCAAATCTGCAGTTGCCCAAAAGCTTGATGTTTTACCAGGTGAAGCAGCTACTGAGTTCCCCAATTCTTCAGACACCGAAGAACATGATGTTTTACCACCAAAGTTGCCTAAAAAGACTGTTGCCAAACCCAATTCAAAGAAGAAAAAATCAATGACAACCTGCTTTAACCCTGACGTAAACACCGCGGAGCCAGTACCCTCAACGTCACGTGGTCTAACAGGCAAAAATATTGGTAGCAATACTGGCAGCAATAATGCTGACTCTTACTGCTCACTATGCAATTGCAGTTATAATAATTACACTGGAAAAAATGATTGGATATGTTGCGTCTCCTGCTTAAAGTGGGTCTGTGGCAGTTGTAATCTTGGTTCGAATGACCCCCAATATGAATGTCGTTCCTGTGCCTCGTGCTCAATTTGCTTGATAGATTTTTGTGAGTACTCTAATCGAAAGGCTTGGATTAAGTGCGTAACATGCAACAAATGGGTTTGTGGAAATTGTAATAATGGTTCAAAACGAGCGAATTACGAATGTCCTGTTTGCGATGATGATGACTAAAGCCTTTCTAATAATTAGTATTATTATGTTTTACTTTGTTTACGTTTTTAATCTTTTTGAGAATCTTCCTTTTTTTATTTTTTAAAGAATGTGATTTGTTTTTTAAACCAAATGTGCCTCGAAACCAAAGGTTTTTATTTTAATATTATGTTTAATATGTTCAATATTATGTGTTACTTTGTTTACTTACGTTGTTTACTTTGTTTGTTTACTTTTGTTGAGAATGTTCCTTTTAGTTTTATTTTTTAAAGAATGTGATTTGTTTTTTACCAAATTTGTCTTGAAACCAAAGGTTTTTATTTTTATAAAATCGTTTTATAACATTATGGTCTTTTATTACCTAGGCTTAGCTAATACTTTTAAACTTTAAAATATGACGAAACTATGTAAAATTAATCTGATTTTATTTTTTTGGTGTCGAAGTTACCCAGGAGCTTCTCTAGTTCGACAATTCGCTAAAATACATAAGGTGTCGAAGTTACCCCATATACGGGGTAACTTCGACACAAAAAAGAGACCAAAAAAAAAAGGAGAAGGGGTGGGGGACAAAATTAATTTTTTCATGGTTGAAAGCCAAGACATCAAGTGTTACAATGGCATAAGAGTCAACGGTTTTTAGTTGACACATTTTAGTGGGCGAGGCTAAATATGTCAAAAACCTGTCGAAGTTCCCCCGGTTTACGGTAAGTATTCATCCAGTGTATTGTTGTTTCGTTAATATGTACTATGTAAATAATCTTGCATCACAAAATAGCAGACATTCCCAACATTTTTTCTCTGGTTTCTACTCCTCTACTTTTTCATAATGTTTTTTCTTGAATGAATTAAAGATGATTCAAAATTACCAGTAGATAGACCTATACATTATTTTTTGAAGCCTTAAAATTAACGTTTTTGGGTGTGGCACCTCAAGCGTGGTACAGGGTGATCCAATCAGTAACGTATTTAGAAGGACGGGACCGAACCCATTTCGGAATTTGAAAATATTCACTCCAGCTTGTAAATTTTAAGATATTGGGATTTCCCAAGACTAATTTTATGTAATTTTTCTTCAAATTTTTGAAATATTTCGCCTGCGGCGCATTTTTTAGAATTATTTTAAATGCCCTTGTTTAAAAAAAGGCACAAAAATTGTCCCTCCACCACTCGAAATTAATTCCTATATACGTCACAGAAGTGATCGTAACTCGTAGCCCCGGCCTACCATTTTACAGAATGACATGTAAAAAATATACCTTTGTAAGTAGCGTACCGACTTTCAAAAATTTCTTCTTAATGGATTAAATAATTCCTTGTCGGGGCCCCGCATTTTCATGCGGCACCCGGCCCCGCAAAATCTTGAGCCGGTCCTGATCAGCCCCCCCCCCCTAAAAATACGACCTAGTTCCCAGACAACACAAAATATTTTAAAAATATTTTTAAATGATTCCAAAGATTCAGAAAATATTACAATATTTATATAATATGACGAAAATGTTTTGGTAAAATATTTTTCCTCACATTATATTAATATTCCGACAAAATATTTTATAAATATTTAAAAATAATTCCAAAGTACTTGAAAATTTCGAAACATTTATAAAAACATTATAGTAATATTTCTCAAAATCTGTTTTATAAATATTATAAGAAATATTATTAAAACACTCTCTTAAATGCTACGCCTAAGTGCCGAAGTATCCTACATCTCACCGCTACTAACTAATATCAATTGGAATAAATAGCACCTACCCGATGGAACCCATATATCCATGATACTGTCATAGTTTTATGCCCGTATACGTCCGGTATACTGCCCTGCTTATTAGAAACGCGGTATCTGTAAAAATATCTGAAATCGTCTTTTCTGTATCATTGGGTTCACATTGGACTTATCTCTTTCCATGCTACTTATAAAAGCGGTATCTGCAATATTAACAGTGAAATAATAAATGTTTTATATGCCGTATGTGCTAAATGCAAAGGTTTACTTAATGAAAATGCCGTATATTCATTTTGCTTAGCAAAAAAGCGGTACCTGCATATGAGACACTTGCAATTACCGCATTTTGTCTAAGCATATTGCACGTGCCGCTTTTTGTCTTAGCTTTGCCTGTTAATTCCCGCCCTATATTGTACACTCATTAGTCGTAAATGATTCGTTGGGTGAGGTAGAAAAGGAGTTCAACTAAACGATACGGGGAAGAGCGGGGTGGTGCGAGGGTATGTAGAGGAAGCTGTTGATTTGAGAAGCCGTACTACAGAGTAAAATTTGGCGCAACGTTGCCGCAGGGCGACACAGGGTGTCCAGATTTGGTTGTAAATGCGGGGTATCTCGGTTATTTGTAGAGATAGGGAGTTGCGGTTTTCGCGAATTGTTGCTACTTTTTTGTGAAACCAAAGATACCGTAAACAGATTTTTCATAGGCACCTTCGTTTTTAAGATACAGGGCGAAATTGAAAATTTGCGCTTTTGGGGCATACCTCGTATCTTGGGAACAGTTAATGATATTGAAATGGAAAAAACTGTATCTTATAGACATTTTCATGTAGAATTCAGTGCCGTATTCAGTTTTTTACTAAAATTGATAGTGTTCGATATATGGATCAAACTTAGATTTTTTACATATAACACCCTGTATATTTTCTACTAGTTATATTCAGATTGTCGAAAGCTTTACAAAAATAATAACACTTTGTAGTTATTATCTATATTAGGCTCTAAAAATAACCGAGATAACCCGCATTTACAACCACACCCTGTACATATACAATGATATAAATGTATCCTACTAAGAACAATAGTAATTATCGAAAATGTAACGCATCTCGTTATGTTCAGCGTTAGTAAAAAGAATGAGTACAGAACTTCTTTTCTCGAAGATAAAACAAAAACATTGGATTTTCTTATGAAAAAAGCAATGAAGAAAAGTGACCTACTTAAGAATATTCCATGCCTCAATAGAAAGAATAAAATGGTGTGCTACCGCAAAATCAGCAAATATTTTGGGAAAACCCGCCCCGTACTTTTGATGTATAAATAAAGATTGCAAAGAATACCTTGTTCCTATTATTTGCCTAGATGCCATTCTTGAAAAAATTGATTTAATATAAGATATATTATTGTTATAAATATAGAGGATAAATCACGCCTCTATTACTTGTAATAATGGAAACGTTCGTGACAAGTAGGCCTAAGTATTACGTCATAGTAAATCCTTCGATGGTATTACCTACTCGTATTACACCTACCTTGTGCCTGAAATGCCATGAACGTTTCCATTATTATATATTGTTATGAGTAGGTATGTAGATACTGCATTTTGCTTAAAAAAGGTCGCAACTCAATTGGTATGTTTACGAAGTAAATCCGCGGTATCTGACTTTTTAGCAAAAAAATTAAATATACGTTTCTTACGACGTCTACAGTATAATTCTGATATTAGTTAGTTCACACAAACACAGTTTTTTTTAGCGAAAAAGTATTAGTTTCCAAGATATTAACCAAAAACTTTAACGTCCGATTTCTCATTTTAGCGCGGTACGTAGATACTGCGTTTCTAATAAGCACGGCAGTATAGTTGGTAGTTTAGTTGTTTAATGCCTATAGAGCCTACGGCCACAGCAAAGTTTACAGTTATTCTATAAACTTTGGCCACAGAAAGAAATCCTTCTTTAATTATAATAATGGTAAAAAATTGACTGTTTCAACATTACGACCCTAATCCCTGATTGTATCAACTAACATTTTATTATAATACCTAATATGGCTTGATAATGGTGACAATGGATATTAGCACATAATATTTCAAAAATATTTTGAAAATATTTTATGCAACGTTTTAAAAATATTTTAACAACCTTATAGTTGGTCCACTCTTATAATTTATAAAACATTTAAAAAACATTAATTGGGTAATATAGGAATATTTTATTAATATTTTCATATTTCTCTGAAAATGTGTATAAAATATTCCATTAATATTATTGTGTTATCTGGGTTACGTCTATGTCCGAGACGCCGTTTCGCGTGTCGGCACTTCCTCGCCTGGCGCGCCGCATAACCTCGGCCGGATCCGAACCCCGCGTCCCCCGAATGCGGGTTAGATCCCTGCCGCGGACCCTCGAGCCGGCCCCCCCGGCCGCCCCGCGGCGCCCTCGGCGTCGATAGTTTCGACGGCGCCGGGCGCCGCCGTCCGCCGCCCCACTCGTCGTTCGGCCGTCGCCGCGACCCGCCGCGATCCGGCAACGGCGCCCGACGATGCCGGCGAGGCAGCGGCGGCTGCAGCCGCCCCCGTGACGCGCCGCTCCCGCCGCCGCCAGCTGCGATGAGGCCGCCGCCCGAGGCGGAGGCCCGCCTGGCCTCCATCCTCATCGCCGTCGGCCTGCTCGTCGCGACAGGTGAGGCCGCGCCACCGCCGGCGCCGTCCGCCGACGGCACACCCACCGCGAGTGTAAACATGCCACTCCCACTGGTGCCCGGCCACCGGTCCGACACCGCACACCGCAACACCGAGCCACTCAACACAGTCAAAACAAACCGTTCGGTGGCGACCGAACGATACATTCCGCCGCTCGCCGCATAAAGACGTTGCGATAAGAGGGCGTAACGACCGTCCTACAACGTTCGGATTGCTTAAAAGTCCTAGAGACTAAAAACAGTTAGGAGCGAAAGAAAACAATGCCTACCCCAAAGTCTCTTGACCGTAGCCTACATTCTGACCTAATTCCATTTCGGAGCTATTCTTAAAATGCCCACAAGACTTACTTACTAGTTTCGTGTAACGTTCGAAGGATTTGGAGTGGGTTTGTGTCGTTTCAATATTTTTGTGTCGAATGTAAACAGTGCCCCTCCCCTCTCTTTGATGACAACGTTCTTCTTGGTGTTGGTCTAGCCACTTTAAAAAGCAAACCACTTAGATTGTTTTAATAGTTTAAACCAAACGAAAACTACTTGTTTACTTTGGAAAATAATTCAAGGTGAATTGTGTTTTCATGTTAATTATTACGTACCTTCTTTTTAATTCACTAACTGCATTTATATTTCTTTGTAAGTACTGTTAGTAGTAATGAGTTTCGCATTTTATTCATTACATAGTTTTAAACAAACTTGATATCATAATTTTCCTTTAGCGATTAGTTTGTTTCATATCTTAGCCCAATCACTTATTTAAAAAAGCAGCAATAATTAAGTCCTACCTACTCATTTTGTAGTAACCTTTGTTTACAAAGAGAACTGAATGATTTTTTCTACGAACTTCAACATATTTTATTATTGGTATTCTGTCAATTCTGTAAATCTGCTTTTTAAAGCATACACCACTGTAACAAATAAAAAAATATATAGTGTAAACATGCCACTCCCACTGATGCTCGGCCACCGGTCCGACACCGCACACCGCAACACCGAGCCACTCAACACAGTCAAAACAAACCGTTCGGTGGCGACCGAACGATACATTCCACCGCTCGCCGCATAAAGACGTTGCGATAAGAGGGCGTAACGACCGTCCTACAACGTTCGGATTGCTTAAAAGTCCTAGAGACTAAAAACAGTTAGGAGCGAAAGAAAACAATGCCTACCCCAAAGTCTCTTGACCGTAGCCTACATTCTGACCTAATTCCATTTCGGAGCTATTCTTAAAATGCCCACAAGACTTACTTACTAGTTTCGTGTAACGTTCGAAGGATTTGGAGTGGGTTTGTGTCGTTTCAATATTTTTGTGTCGAATGTAAACAGTGCCCCTCCCCTCTCTTTGATGACAACGTTCTTCTTGGTGTTGGTCTAGCCACTTTAAAAAGCAAACCACTTAGATTGTTTTAATAGTTTAAACCAAACGAAAACTACTTGTTTACTTTGGAAAATAATTCAAGGTGAATTGTGTTTTCATGTTAATTATTACGTACCTTCTTTTTAATTCACTAACTGCATTTATATCTCTTTGTAAGTACTGTTAGTAGTAATGAGTTTCGCATTTTATTCATTACATAGTTTTAAACAAACTTGATATCATAATTTTCCTTTAGCGATTAGTTTGTTTCATATCTTAGCCCAATCACTTATTTAAAAAAGCAGCAATAATTAAGTCCTACCTACTCATTTTGTAGTAACCTTTGTTTACAAAGAGAACTGAATGATTTTTTCTACGAACTTCAACATATTTTATTATTGGTATTCTGTCAATTCTGTAAATCTGCTTTTTAAAGCATACACCACTGTAACAAATAAAAAAATATATAGTGTAAACATGCCACTCCCACTGATGCTCGGCCACCGGTCCGACACCGCACACCGCAACACCGAGCCACTCAACACAGTCAAAACAAACCGTTCGGTGGCGACCGAACGATACATTCCACCGCTCGCCGCATAAAGACGTTGCGATAAGAGGGCGTAACGACCGTCCTACAACGTTCGGATTGCTTAAAAGTCCTAGAGACTAAAAACAGTTAGGAGCGAAAGAAAACAATGCCTACCCCAAAGTCTCTTGACCGTAGCCTACATTCTGACCTAATTCCATTTCGGAGCTATTCTTAAAATGCCCACAAGACTTACTTACTAGTTTCGTGTAACGTTCGAAGGATTTGGAGTGGGTTTGTGTCGTTTCAATATTTTTGTGTCGAATGTAAACAGTGCCCCTCCCCTCTCTTTGATGACAACGTTCTTCTTGGTGTTGGTCTAGCCACTTTAAAAAGCAAACCACTTAGATTGTTTTAATAGTTTAAACCAAACGAAAACTACTTGTTTACTTTGGAAAATAATTCAAGGTGAATTGTGTTTTCATGTTAATTATTACGTACCTTCTTTTTAATTCACTAACTGCATTTATATTTCTTTGTAAGTACTGTTAGTAGTAATGAGTTTCGCATTTTATTCATTACATAGTTTTAAACAAACTTGATATCATAATTTTCCTTTAGCGATTAGTTTGTTTCATATCTTAGCCCAATCAGTTATTTAAAAAAGCAGCAATAATTAAGTCCTACCTACTCATTTTGTAGTAACCTTTGTTTACAAAGAGAACTGAATGATTTTTTCTACGAACTTCAACATATTTTATTATTGGTATTCTGTCAATTCTGTAAATCTGCTTTTTAAAGCATACACCACTGTAACAAATAAAAAAATATATAGTGTAAACATGCCACTCCCACTGATGCTCGGCCACCGGTCCGACACCGCACACCGCAACACCGAGCCACTCAACACAGTCAAAACAAACCGTTCGGTGGCGACCGAACGATACATTCCACCGCTCGCCGCATAAAGACGTTGCGATAAGAGGGCGTAACGACCGTCCTACAACGTTCGGATTGCTTAAAAGTCCTAGAGACTAAAAACAGTTAGGAGCGAAAGAAAACAATGCCTACCCCAAAGTCTCTTGACCGTAGCCTACATTCTGACCTAATTCCATTTCGGAGCTATTCTTAAAATGCCCACAAGACTTACTTACTAGTTTCGTGTAACGTTCAAAGGATTTGGAGTGGGTTTGTGTCGTTTCAATATTTTTGTGTCGAATGTAAACAGTGCCCCTCCCCTCTCTTTGATGACAACGTTCTTCTTGGTGTTGGTCTAGCCACTTTAAAAAGCAAACCACTTAGATTGTTTTAATAGTTTAAACCAAACGAAAACTACTTGTTTACTTTGGAAAATAATTCAAGGTGAATTGTGTTTTCATGTTAATTATTACGTACCTTCTTTTTAATTCACTAACTGCATTTATATCTCTTTGTAAGTACTGTTAGTAATAATGAGTTTAGCATTTTATTCATTACATAGTTTTAAACAAACTTGATATCATAATTTTCCTTTAGCGATTAGTTTGTTTCATATCTTAGCCCAATCAGTTATTTAAAAAAGCAGCAATAATTAAGTCCTACCTACTCATTTTGTAGTAACCTTTGTTTACAAAGAGAACTGAATGATTTTTTCTACGAACTTCAACATATTTTATTATTGGTATTCTGTCAATTCTGTAAATCTGCTTTTTAAAGCATACACCACTGTAACAAATAAAAAAATATATAGTGTAAACATGCCACTCCCACTGATGCTCGGCCACCGGTCCGACACCGCACACCGCAACACCGAGCCACTCGACACAGTCAAAACAAACCGTTCGGTGGCGACCGAACGATACATTCCACCGCTCGCCGCATAAAGACGTTGCGATAAGAGGGCGTAACGACCGTCCTACAACGTTCGGATTGCTTAAAAGTCCTAGAGACTAAAAACAGTTAGGAGCGAAAGAAAACAATGCCTACCCCAAAGTCTCTTGACCGTAGCCTACATTCTGACCTAATTCCATTTCGGAACTATTCTTAAAATGCCCACAAGGCAAATACTTACTAGTTTCGTGTAACGTTCGAAGGATTTGGATCGTTTCAATATTTTTGTGTCGAATGTAAACAGTGCCCCTCCCCTCTCTTTGATGTCGGCTTATAAGATGACAACGTTTTTCTTGGTGTTGGTCTAGCTACTTTAAAAAGCAAACCACTTAGATTGTTTTAATAGTTTAAACCAAATGAAAACTACTTGTTTACTTTGGAAAATAATTCAAGGTGAATCGTGTTTTCATGTTAATTATTACGTACTTTATTTTTAATTCACTAACTGCATTTATATTTCTTTGTAAATACTGCTAGTAGTAATGAGTTTGGCATTTTCTTCACTACGCAGTTTTAAACAAACTCATACCAATTATGATATAATTTTTTTAACGATTAGTTTGTTTCATATCTTAACACAATCACCTATTTAAAAAAGCAGCAATAATTAAGTCCTGCCTACTCATTTTGTAGCAACCTTTGTTTACAAAGAGAACTGAATGATTTGTTCTACTCCAACATATTTTATTACTGGTATTCTGCCAATTCTGTAAATCTGCTTTTTAAAACATGCACCATTGTAACAAATAAAAAAATATGAGTGTAAACATGCCACTCCCACTGGTATGTACTCCACCACTGCTTCGACACCGCACACCACCACACCGAATCTCTCGACACAGTCAAAACAAACCATTCGGTGGCGACCGAACGATACATTCCACCACTCGCCACATAAGGACGTTGCGATAACGGCCGTCCTACAGCGTTGTTTAACACTGTTCGGATTGTTTAAAAGTTCTAGAGACTAAAAACAGTTAGGAGCGAAAGAAAACAATGCCTACCCCAAAGTCTCTTGACGGTAGCCTACATTCTGACCTAATTCCATTTCGGAGCTATTCTTAAAATGCCCACAAGGCAAATACTTACCTACTAGTTTCATGTAACGTTCGAAGGATTGGGATCGTTTCAATATTTTTGTGTCGAATGTAAACAGTGCCCCTCCCCTCTCTTTGATGTCGACCTATAAGATGACAACGTTTTTCTTGGTGTTGGTCTAGCCACTTCAAAAAGCAAACAATTTAGATTGTTTTAATAATTTAAACCAAATGAAAACTACTTGTTTACTTTGGAAAATGGTTCAAGGTGAATCGGGTTTTCACTTCAAATAAAACGTTCTATAACGAGATGAATAAGGAAAATGTCCTAATTGTTACCTCGTTTTTTTCTGTTAATTTCCCATCAACATTAACTACATTTGCATTTCTCTGTAAATCCTCTTCATTAGTAATCAGTTTCGGGTTTCGCCACTACACAGATTTAAAAAGTCGAAATATGGCCACATATGTTGATATCGTCTGAAAAACCTATAACGGATATTTTGGCAAATCTGTACATTTCTTTATAAGTAGTTTAATTCAGTACAATATGTATTAAGTATTGTACATACCTATTGTAGTCATAGTCAAACGTTACCATCCGATATGCCGTATGCAGTTGCAAAAACAAGGTATAGGCATAATTTGTCCGCGAAAGATTAGTTTTAATAACTCTGCATTCGATGTTTATATTTTCCTTTTCAATTCAGCCAAGGTTCATTTACAGCCGTTAAAAATACTCCGCTTTTTATTGCTTACTCCATAGAAATCGAAAGAGCTATAAGTGATCGGACAGCTGAATGAAGCGAATGAATTCACACCTCCGATTTAATTATTTCTTTCATGTTTTTTTTTATTAAAAGAAATCATTCACTTTCCACGCCTTGCCAGAGGCGGATTTTAACACTTTTTTTCGGTAATTCTTCGGTGCTGAATTAATTCTGCTCGAAAACGAATTTAATTAGCGATACACACCGTTTGGTGAACCGAGAGGGTCGCTTCAACGCGCGATGTTGCCAATTTTAAAAGCTTTTATTTAACTTGCAATGTATGTATGTATGTATGTATGTATGTATGTATGTATGTAATTTGTTCGGGTGGAATCTTGCAACTCAATTTTGAAGCAGATATCTTCAACCGATCGAGCTGAAATTTTGTACACACGTTTAATTTGGATGACAATGCATGATTATATGTGTGACGTCATTCTAAATCCAACATGGCGGATCACCCAAGATGGCGGACTAGTTAAATTTCAACCGATCGAGCTGAAATTTTGTACACACGTTTAATTTGGATGACAATGCATGATTATATGTGTGACGTCATTCTAAATCCAACATGGCGGAACACCCAAGATGGTCATTAGAAGGTCTCCTCATTGAAGAGCTAGACTGTTCTAAACTAACCGGCAAACGACCTTGCAACAATGATGCGTTAACTGAGATGAATAGACTCAGACACCTGGCCAAACTAAAAATTACAAAATAAATTAAAAGTAAAAAAATATTTTTAAAAAAAGCTTTTATTTAACTTGCAATGTATGTATGTATGTATGTATGTATGTAATTTGTTCGGGTGGAATCTTGCAACTCAATTTTGAAGCAGATATCTTCAACCGATCGAGCTGAAATTTTGTACACACGTTTAATTTGGATGACAATGCATGATTATATGTGTGACGTCATTCTAAATCCAACATGGCGGATCACCCAAGATGGCGGACTAGTTAAATTTCAACCGATCGAGCTGAAATTTTGTACACACGTTTAATTTGGATGACAATGCATGATTATATGTGTGACGTCATTCTAAATCCAACATGGCGGAACACCCAAGATGGCGGACTAGTTAAATTTCAACCGATCGAGCTGAAATTTTGTACACACGTTTAATTTGGATGACAATGCATGATTATATGTGTGACGTCATTCTAAATCCAACATGGCGGATCACCCAAGATGGCGGACTAGTTAAATTTCAACCGATCGAGCTGAAATTTTGTACACACGTTTAATTTGGATGACAATGCATGATTATATGTGTGACGTCATTCTAAATCCAACATGGCGGATCACCCAAGATGGCGGACTAGTTAAATTTCAACCGATCGAGCTGAAATTTTGTACACACGTTTAATTTGGATGACAATGCATGATTATATGTGTGACGTCATTCTAAATCCAACATGGCGGATCACCCAAGATGGCGGACTAGTTAAATTTCAACCGATCGAGCTGAAATTTTGTACACACGTTTAATTTGGATGACAATGCATGATTATATGTGTGACGTCATTCTAAATCCAACATGGCGGAACACTCAAGATGGCGGACTAGTTAAATTTCAACCGATCGAGCTGAAATTTTGTACACACGTTTAATTTGGATGACAATGCATGATTATATGTGTGACGTCATTCTAAATCCAACATGGCGGATCACCCAAGATGGCGGACTAGTTAAATTTCAACCGATCGAGCTGAAATTTTGTACACACGTTTAATTTGGATGACAATGCATGATTATATGTGTGACGTCATTCTAAATCCAACATGGCGGAACACCCAAGATGGTCATTAGAAGGTCTCCTCATTGAAGAGCTAGACTGTTCTAAACTAACCGGCAAACGACCTTGCAACAATGATGCTTTAACTGAGATGAATAGACTCAGACACCTGGCCAAACTAAAAATTACAAAATAAATTAAAAGTAAAAAAATATTTTTAAAAAAAGCTTTTATTTAAATGCGCTAAAAAGAATAAAATAATCTTTTCTTTTAAAACTTTTACTATCAACTTATAACGTCATTCCACAATTTATATGATATAAAAGCTTGTCGCGAGATTTAAGTTTTCAAACTAAGTAAATACCACTACTTAAATCTCGCGACAAGCTTTTATATCATATAAATTGTGGAATGACGTTATAAGTTGATAGTAAAAGTTTTAAAAGAAAAGATTATTTTATTCTTTTTAGCGCATTTAAATAAAAGCTTTTTTTAAAAATATTTTTTTACTTTTAATTTTTTATTAAAGGAACGGGGTTACAGAATCGAGTAAAATTTGTTATATGAGAATCCAACGCCTGCCAATATGAACCAATGAAATGACATAATTTTTGAAATATTAACCAATCAGGTGATGATTTCAGCGATAATACCACTAGTGGTATTTTGGCTGAAACCCTACTCTCTTAGTTACGCTAAAGCAATATTGTGGCTGCTAAAACTGATAACCCGATAACTTCTTCACATTAAAAATTTAATAAAGGACTAGAAGATATGTTTTCAGTTAACACATTGATCGTTAAATATCTATTAGCACAAAAAAACATATTCAGAACCGAAAGCTCAGCCTAAATGACAGCTGTCAACTGGACTTTTACATTTAAGCATGGTACCTAATTAAATTTATACATATACGGCTAGTTAAGTAAAACATTCATCTGACCTCAATAGGCTACGGGCATGATTCTCGCTTTGCGTGCGAGAGGTCCTGTGTTCAAATCCCGGTTGTGGCTGCTTTTTTTATTTTTATTTTTTAAATTACATTTTCAAAGAGGGGAAATATTTATAACTCTTGTAGTTAATTTCTTCCTAAGAAGTTGGATTGATAAATTATAACTACATACCCACTGAATAATTATTATACTATTTGCAGTTGTTAAATTCTCTTTTTAAATAAATGCAACTCGTGGTATGCCTAATAATAGATAATACCTTTCGTTAATTTATTACTCATTATAATCCCAATGCTAAGAAAAGCTTTGGGATTCTAATTCCTAATATGAACGAAAGATATTATAGGCACACCCATGAGAATATACAATTTAGTAGCATTACTAAGGTTCCCATTCCAATCCATAGGAATGTGTCGCCAATCTCCTCCATGAGCCTAGCTAGTGGTCATGTGTGCTTAGATCAGATTGTAACCAGCATGCCTAAAATCGGGGAACGAGACATGTATTGAGGTGCGAGGGCGTGATGTCTTTAACAGTTTGATTTCTGTAGTGTCAGTTGTGGTGGTAGTGGTAGGGATTATTATATACACAAGATAATAATTGAAAAATTAATTTACCTATTAACACTATACCTACATATGCAATACCTAATTTATATAGAAAATAAAACTCTTTGCTCAAAATAGGGAACTATAGTAATTTATTACTTACCTACCTACTACAATAATTTAAATAATACTAATTTATTTAAAATTTGTATTTTTGTGGACATTAAATTATAAAAAAAATCTGGTGAAATGATGACCTCCAATTTTAAATTATCTAATTGATGAATTTTTAACTTTCAAATTTCTTTTATACCTACACATTATACATAACTTTAGTGTTCATTTTCTAGTTACTTTGAAGGATAAATTTGAATGATAAACATTTTTCTGTCTCACTAATAATGGGACATGCATTAAGGCAGATAGTTGGCGTAATGGCCGATTTTATAAGGCCACAGCCAACTATGATTTACATTTAAAAAAAACACAAGTTTATGTCATATCTCAAAAATCACAAAGAACATAAAAAAATTGGATAAGATTATCTTATTAAGCCCAAAATTATCTACAAATTTTGTCTGTGCAGTTTTTCTGTATAATCAGAAATAACGGAGCTACAGAGATCTGACGAAATAGCAAAAAATCACTCTTTTCAAAATACCTAGTGAGCCATGAACTTTTTTAAAAATCCAGAAGGGGCATTAGATTGAACATTCAAAACTTCAATTCTTTCCCCATTTAACCTTTGTTCTAGCTCTGCTAGTTTCCGAGATCCCCCTAGTTAGCATCGAAAAAAACTCACCCTGTATAATACTCGGCATAGTTATTATAAAAAATAAAAGAGCTATGGCTAATTTCATAATTACGTTCTATTTTATAATTAGACATACCTACTTCAAACTTTCTAATATTTTGTTTTTAGCTGGTAACAAAATGTATCAAAATAAAACAAAAATTAAAAAACTCAAATTCAAATTATTATTATTTTAAAAGGTCACCTTTTAAAATAAAAAAGGTGTTCAAACAATCCACCATTATTATTTATGCAAATATTGCATCTTTTTTAAAACTGAATTTGTCGCCTTTCTTAGAGAGCGCCTGTCAATACTGGCAATTGCTTCTAAAACAGCTGCTCTTAATTCAACAATTGTCGTACTTTATTTTGTACTGTTCCCCACAAAAAGAAATCCAAAACAGACAAATAGAGGGATCGGGGCTGCCACGAAATATGTCTATTTCTCCCTATCCAACTATTTGGAGGTAATTTCTTACGGGCAAATAATTATGTGGTGGAGCTTCATATCATGATTATTTTTGTTTTATTTTGTTACATTTTGTCACCAGTTAAAAATAAAATATTTGAAAGTTTGAAGTATATCTAATTATAAAATAGAGCGTAATTATGAAAATATTCCATGGCTGACTACCTGAAAATTTAAAAAAAATCAGAAAATTAGCCATAGCTCTTTTATTTTTTATAATAACTATGCCGAGTATTATATCTTTGGAAAGCTCAGAAAATGGCCGATTTTATAAGGCCACAGCCAACTATGATTTACATTTAAAATAACCCGAGTTTATGTCATATCTCAAAAATCACAAACAACATAAAAAATTGGATCAGATTATCTTATAAAGCCCAAAATTATCTACAATTTTTGTCTCTACAGTTTTTCTGTATAATCAGAAATAACGGAGCTACAGAGATCTGATGAAATAGCAAAAAATCACTCTTTCCAAAATATCTAGTGAGCCATGAACTTTTTTAAAAATCCAAAAAGGGCATTAGATTGAGCATTCAAAACCGCAATTCTTTCCCCATTTAACCTTCGTTCTAGATCTGCTAGTTTCCGAGATCCCCATAATGGGCATCGAAAAAAACTCACCCTGTATATGATTTAGATTATTTTGTAAATATAAGTATCTCAAAGCATATATACGATATACAAGTCTATCAAAAAACTATTTATTATGCATTGCAAAATAGGAAAGACCGAATTTAAGAAATGAAAATGTGAACAAATTACCCCGTCCTCTTCCCCCCGACCCGCTAATAATGTAGAAGCAAAATAAAACAGATTTATTTGTATTAGAGTGAGTCATATATTCCCTTATATCGTTAATCTGCCGCAATGACGTCAAAACCTATAGACGTGGTGCCCCATTGTTAAAATGCCCTTTATTTTGACTCCAAGATTAAATATATCCATACTACTCTAAAAACATGCTACAAACAAAGACAGAAAATCAACCATCAACCAACTATACACCCGGTGATTCCCGGTTATATTTCCTCCAGAATCACACTTAGATATCGCATGTTTTTTCTTGTTTGGGGGCGCCGGAAGCATCGGAACCTCATACCTGAACACTCGGGGGATGGTCTAACGACGCCAGCCTCCGAGCCCAGAGTGGAAATAAGTTCGCTACGGCTCGACAAAAAGGGGCAATTTCTGACAATCTCGCGACATTTTTGCAATAATTTAATGGAGCGCTTAGATTGTGATTAGTTCTGGGCGTCAAGCGTTTATCAAAACAAACCTGTCTATAGGTTCTGACGTCATTGGTCTGCCGGTATTGAAAAAAAAAACACATTTCCACTGTTTCTAGACAGAAACATAAATAAGCATAGATACTATTTATGGTGCTTGAAGATGAATATATTTTTTGTTGCAGGAAACTGTTCTGAAGACGAAGAACGACTAGTCCGAGACCTGTTTCGTGGATACAACAAGTTGATTCGGCCTGTTCAGAACATGACGGAAAAAGTGGACGTTCGATTTGGTTTGGCATTCGTTCAACTCATCAACGTTGTAAGGAGACACTGTCCTACATTTTTAATTCTCAAGAAAACCTCACGTCAGACAGATATAGTATCTTGAAAACAATCGACCTTTGTATACTAACATTTGGATATTTCGCAAAAATTTTAAATTTGGTTCGAAAAAGGTCTAAAAATGGCTTTTTCCGACATACTTCGACCCCTAGATGTCTGAAACGAAGCTTAAATTCCATTCCGTTTAGCCGTTTACGAGGATTGCGCATTTAAATTTCAAAACTGCCTAAGACCTCCAAAGTCTATGGGTGGAATGATCAAAAACCCTTCTCCAAAATGAAATCCTTTCGGCATATATTGCCGTGCTAAATTCAAAATACATCCTTCGGTGTAGTTCTAGGGCACGTGTCAACGTGTAAATTATAAACTGAATCTGAGTTTGTTCCGGATGGATCTTGTGTTAGCTAAATTTCTCGTTCCAAGCTTTCGTCCTCGATTGCACGGGACATCCTCAGGGCGCGACGATCACACTGAGACTGATTGTTTTATTACCTGTGATGGTATTTATAGGAACATGGAAATGGAGGGAGCAGGAGAAAACGCGGGAAAATTAATGATATGATTAAGGTGATTGGTTTTGCCGTATATTTGAGTAAAACGCGCTCCAACAACTATGTAAAAATAAACCCTGATCGTGATTCAGATTGTTTAAGGAATTCAGTGGATTCGAGGAGTTTTCTTTGGATTGGATGGGCCGATTTTGATAGGATCTTAGTATCACTAAGCAAGACTTGGTGCCCCGGGTCCAGATAATGTTGGGCAAGTGCAGAAAGTCCCGGCTGACGCAACCGTATACAACGTTCATGTTCTTTAACACGCGTTGACATAGTCCTCCTTACGGCAGAATGCGTGCGACGTAAGGGGGAAGAACTCGCAAATATTATAGAATTAGTCACAGTTCAGGGGCGTAGCTCAATTTTGTGTAACTCACTGACTTAATTTTCATATAATTGTTATTTAATTTATTGTTAATATTATTCTTAACGGTGATGCCTTAGACTATGGAGGAAGGCAAACCCTTATAACATTGGCAATTATTTCTCGTGCTTGAGAATACAACGTTCTTCCCTGTTTACTCATTTTGCACACGTTAACTCCGGAACATACGAAACGCCACTGAGCTCTCTGAGCCGGCGGAAAAAACTTGCCAGCGACCTAAAAAATGAGGTCTGTGTGGTAGCCCAAATACGCAGTTAACTTTACGTACTATAGAAATAGGCACAAAACGCGTTGGCTAACTGATTTTGTCAGCCGGCTCCTTGGCAGAACTGCTGTGTTGCCGTATTTCAAAGGCGATGGTAGACGCGACGATGTTGAAAAAAATATAATAGGTGTTTTATCACACCGCGTTAAAAATAAATGATAAACAAAAATGGGTAAGTGGTCCCGTGATGCGAGCATTATTTTTTCGGTATAACAGAGTTCAGAAATTCGGCTTCAATATGATAAAACTTGTATTCGCCAATAAATAACAACTACTCGTATAGGAAATCTCGCAACGCTGTCCGCATTCTTTAGAAACGTTTTCTTTTGTGCTTTGGACTATACAGTACGTCCCGTTTCTCCAATATAAACTTGTCCACATGACCATGGCACACGATACACATCTCTCGTACTCAATGGTATAATATCCTTAATGGAGCTCTAGATTGGTGATGAGAATAATTGTTGGCAAGTAGAACATTAGTAAGATGATCCAGTTCTTTATCAAGATTATCAGAATCGGAGAGCTAGATAAACTAAGGAATTAATAACGGATTGTTTTTGAGATGGGTAGATTGTTTTTGGGATAGGTGTAGTATACAGGGGGAGTTACGTACGCCGCGGTGGTTTATATCTCCCACATTGTTAATGCTAGAAAAAAAGTAGGTACCTATAGATAAAACTTGTAGAGAAACATGAGTACTATATTATGAAAATATTTTCCAATAAACAGGGTGATCCAATAAGTATTCGTGACCCAAAGTTATGTTTTTTTTTAATGGAATACCCCGCATTTTGTTATATTTTTAGAAATGCCTTAAAGATTATGTTCTTTTTGGTACAGAGTATTAAGGGTCTATCTTTAAAGGTTATGGAGTTATTTTAATTTTAAACGAAAAAAGGGCCACTTCTGCAAATGTATTACTCAAAAACCAAATCAGATTTTGGGCTATAACTTTGATTGGAGATTGCCTGTTACGCCTGGTAAACAATTCTGAACCGATATTGAGATAAAGTTCTGAAGAACATACCGGGAGATTCACTTACGCAAATCGCAAATCCTAAGTTTGCTCGCTAATTTTAAATTAAACACTTTATATTTTATTACATTTTTGGAAAGCCCTTAAATAGTATATACTTTTTGGTATAGGGTATTATGGGTCTAACTTTAAAGGTTAGGGAGTTATTTCCATTTTATTCTAAGAAATGGCTTTAAAAGGGCTGATTACATGATTAGGGTGTCAAAATGTAACTTTTAAAGCTGTAAAAATTAAAAAGACATATTCTTGTTAATTTTTGGTGCATTGGAAATATTTGAAAACCTACCTATAACGCCATAAATAAATAGCATAAGACTCAATGTACTTGTACAGCACGTGCGTGGTGATTCAACATTTTGACCCATAAAATGGCTTTTTTCAATCTGTAGCGAGTAACACGCATAATTTTATACTTTTGGTCAATACAAATTTTAATTTAAGTAATTACTCATATTTTGAGACAAAAATTATTTAAAAATATTTATCACAATGGCCGTTATTAGCATTTGCGCAAAAAGCCTAATAACGGCCATTGTGATAAATATTTTTAAATAATTTTTGTCTCAAAATGTGAGTAATTACTTAGATTAAAATAACTCCCTAACCTTTACAGATAGACCCTTAATACCCTGTACCAAAAAGAACATACTCTTTATGGGCTTCCTAAAAATGTAACAAAATATGGGGTGTTCCATTTAAAAAACATAACTTTGGGTCGCCACTACTTATTGCATGACCCTGTATATTGGAAAATATTTTCGGAATGTAGTACTTATGTTTCTCTACAAGTTTTGCCCATGCTTTTTTTTTAGCATTAACAATGCAGAAGATATAGACCACCGCTGCCTACGTAACTCACCTTGTATATCCAGCGCTCTGTTAAGAAAATTACTAACCACAACAATAAAACTAGCAGACGCGTAAACAACTCGCCAACCACTATGGCTTTCCTTCCTTTATATCCATGACAGAACCGATCGCATATCCAAAATTCTAAATCAACATTACATAATAACAAGATTTTTCATTCACACTATATCAGTTTTGTATTTATATTTACGTTTATATCACTTTTGTATTTATATTTACGTTTATATTTGTATTTATATCTGTGTTTGGCATCCATGGTTGCTCTGTTTTAGGCAGATCATGCGGTAAACCAATTTTCTTTTTCTTTTCTTGGTTTTCATCCTTCTGTACTCATGCTAAGATTGTATGAATTGTATGACTTTAATTGTACAATATAAATTGCACTCAATCTAGATCTAAACGCTTGCAAGAATTGTACTATTGTTATTGAAAATTCGTCGAATTCTTATAATTTGTTCTGTAAATGGTCTTTTGTTATGTTGGAAAATAATAGTTATTTATGTACCAAGGCACTGAAGTTCAACTTTTTATTACTCATGTGGAGTTTAATAAACCACATGAGTCATAAAAAGAACTTCAGTGCCGAGGTACATATTATATTTTTTTTGAAATCGGAAAAAAAATGTTTTATTAGGCAAGAAAATAATAATAATAAGGGATCACCCGTCCACGAACCGACTACGCGCGGCATTGTTTGACTTTACCGATCGCTCTACCTAGGACAAGTATAATAACGTACGGCACCTTCTGACAGAAAAACCAAACTGCAGCCTACACAACAAATCTATTGATATTCAAATTTACTAAAATATGTATACTGAAGGATTGCGCTTCTATAGGAAACAATTTCGCAATGTGTACGAAAAGTTAAATGAGCCTTTATCGGCCGGGTTTTGAATATTTGGTCACTTTTGACTGGCTATTTCTCCGCGTCTGACGTTTGATGTTTACATCTCGCCAAGGCCTACTTATTGAAAAAATCGTACAATAATGGGCTACATTATTGTACGATTTCTGTGCTTTTAATGACGATTTTGGGACATTTTAATGCCGATTTCAAGAAAAAGCTTATTATCCCAACATTACCGACCGATTAAGGATATTATACCTACCATTGAGTACGAGTGGTGAGTATCGTGTGCCATGCTCGTGTGGGCAAGAAGTGTATACTGAAGAAACGAGACGTATTGTATCAACGCGTATTAAAGAACATTATCCGAACATTATCTGGACACTAGGCACCAAGTACCTATTGCTTAATGATACTAGGATCCTATCAAAATCCTGTCCAATCCCATCCAAAGAAAAATCCTCTAATCTATTGAAATCTTTAAACACCCGAACAATCTGAACCGTGATCAGGGTTTATTTTTATCTAGGTACATAGTTGTTGGCGCGCATTTTTCTCAAATACACGGCAAAACCAATCACCCTAAATCATATCATTAATTTTCCCGCGTTTTCTCCTGCTCCCTCCATTTCCATGTTCCTATAAATACCATCACAGGTAATAAAACAATCAGTCTCAGTGTGATCGTCGCGCCCTGAGGATGCCCGTGCAATCGAGGACGAAAGCTTGGAACGAGAAGTTTAGCTAACACAGGATCCATCCGGAAGAAACCCACATTCTGCCTGTCGAAGTTTCCAATCAAGATTTTAAACTGTAGACTGTACTGTTTATGCCATTAAAATATTCACATTTTACGATAAAAAAAATCCGGAAACATTTAGGTAGATCCATTGAATTTTAATTGGGTTTTCCGCCACCAAACTGGTTAAAAGACAACTTTTTCAAGTTGCCTGGAAAATTAATAAATTCTTAACAGTAAATGAACTAATTTTGTAACTCAAAAAATATCTTCAACAAATTTATTTCCTGAGCTTTCGGAGAATATATCTTCCTCCTTTCTCAAAGATCATGTCACGTCATAGTGAAATGACAGATTAATAAATTTCAGGTTAAAATGTCATGAAAACAGAAATAATAGCTTAGCCACCTGTCTGATATTGTGTTCTACCTAATTATTTATACTAACTTCTCTTTGAATAAGTGGCAATAATATTTTACTGAATTCCACTGAAGATATAGATATCTATAGATTTGTTCTAATAACACCAAATTTGAGGAGGAAATTAAACATATAAAACATGTTCTTGAGAAGAATAGTTATCCTACTGAATTTATTGAGCAACTTTTTCAGGATTGCCAACAAAATAACAATGCTAATAGAATTAGAGAAATAAATCTGGTGGACCGACCAGTAAATTTAATTATTCCTTATATTCCTGGACTATCAGATAAGCTGAAACGCATAGGCAATCGTTTTAATGTCAGAACATTATTTAAAACCAAAAATGCTAGTTAAAACGAAACCATTTAATGAGGTACAAAGTTTAAAAAATTGCATTTATAAAATTCCTTGCGAATGTGGAAAGTTCTATGTTGAGGAGACTTGTAGGCCATTTAACGTTCGTTTAAAAGAACATAAAAATTATATCAGGCAAAATCAAATTTTGAAGTCGAATATGTTAACACTCTTTTAATAACAATCATAGGATTTTGTGGGATAGTTCCAAACCACTTCTCAAAGAAGAAGTAGGAAATAGACGAAAAATTTAAGAATCAGCATTTATTCTAGGAAATACAGACAACTGTGTTGCTGAATGTTCAGTGGAATTCAGTAAAATATTATTGCCACTTATTCAAAGAGAAGTTAGTATAAATAATTAGGTAGAACACAGGGTACAATATCAGACAGATGGCTAGGCTATTGTTTCTGTTTTCATGATATTTTAACCTGAAATTTATTAATCTGTCATTTCACTTTGACCTTACATGATCTTTGAGAATGGAGGAAGATATATATTCTCCGAAAGCTCAGGAAACTAATTTGTTGAAGATATTTTTTGAGTTACAAGTTCAAAGTTTAGGTCATTTACTGTTAAGAATTTATTAATTTTCCAGGCAACTTGAAAAAGTTGTCTTTTAACCAGTTTGGTGGCGAAAAACCCAATTAAAATTCAATGGATCTGTTTACGCCACAAATAAATTTTAGAAAATATTTAGGTAGATATTTCGTATTTCCATTACATTTCCCAGACTGTATGTGGAATTGCACGAATGTACGATTTGCATTCTGGGATAAAATTTTCATATTTGGCTGCTGGCCGAACGTAAGCGCATAATTTTCAGGCCGATTTAAAAATATTAGGCCGCGTCGTGAGTATTCTTTATCCTTATGTCGACATTGTTTTCTGAAGGACGAAGATTTTGTGTTTTATCACCAGCTGAGGGAATTGTTTATAACTTCGCAGGTATATATATCATTCCCGCATTATGATGTAAGCTACCGGGTGGTATTTAATGCAACTGGCTATATGTATAGTCAGTAGCGGTGAGATGTAAGAGACGGGAGTCTTCTACAACTACTAGAAGGAGTTATAGTGTGTAGGGAACCTATTCATTATTTTTGGTTACGTAAACTTCTTACTTGTTCTTCTACCCACAAAATTTGACATACAGGGCGTATCATCCTACGACGAAGTGCCGCTATCGATTTCCAGGAAAATAACTTTGGAAAATTCATATACAGTGTCCTCCAAAAAGTTCGCACCATAGGGGGGAAATTTTTCATGAATGTTTTTATTTTGAAATTTAATTTTGGGCTTAGCTTTTGCTTGAAAAAGATGAAAAATGATCCACTCAAACGTGGTCATGTCACTTTCGTTAACTGTCAAAATTGACATTTAAAAAAATATATCGCAAAAAATGGCTTTATTTGTTAAAATATCAAACAGTTTTACTTTAAAAAGTTGTTTCTTTTTTTCAATTTTACGTAATTGTACCAAATTTGATTTAGTTTTTTGCCAATTTTTAATATTTCTGAAATTTCTGAAAATTTTAAAAACTTGTAACTTCGTAAAATAGCTATTTATGTACCAAGTCAGTAAAATGATTCCTTATCGAACGAGTCTGAGATTATGAACCGAGCGAGCAAAGCGAGCGAGGCGAGTACAGGCGAGTTCGATATAGACACTTTACTGACGTGGTTCATACAAAACTTTATCGCCGACCGTGATTAAATTGAAAACTTGAGATAGATATGTGTTATTTAACACAGTTTATTATGACAAAATAATTTCAACTAAACAGTGCGGCGACGCGTCGTGAAGCGGCTGTCAGCGGCGAACGATTATCGTCTATTGTCAAACGCGGTCATGGCCAAGTTGATAAAGTAAGTATAAGATTTAAGTTCATAAATCAAGCATTTGATTTCACTGTAAAAATAAAGCGTTTGTTATATGGTAATGTATAGTTTTACAGACGGTCGGCGATAAACTATTTTATATCAGTATCTTTCTCATTCTTTAATTTTTTATTATTAATTACCGATAAGAATAGGCATTTGTCAAAAGGAAATATTATATTAACGCTTTAAAATTCTGTTATGTTTGCTGCAAAGTTGTTGTTGTACCGTCTAGCATTTAGGGTATAAATTAAGTTACATTACGTTTCCCGGTTCTAAATTGATGCCAAAATAATAATAAATTAAAATATTATCAAACTATTTTACGTATCTAAGCAAAATTCTTGACTTTTATGAAACAAGTAATTATTAGCTAATTTCACATTAATCGATATTAATGGAGACAATTGAAGCAATTGTTTTTATTTGACAGTTTAATACTCCTGAAACGGAGAATGGTAAAAGTAAATAAATAAATAAATAAATAAATAGTTTATTGATGCTATTGCACGAATGCTTACACAGGTCAAACAGTTATATTTTTTTAAATTCTTTCTTCTTAAAATTTTTAAAAAGTATTGACTGTACAAGATAACCTGAAATTGTTTTAATATGTAGGGAAAATATGACATATCAAGTTGATAAAATTTTTAATGCACGACATCCGAAAAAAAATGTACCTACATAACTCGATTATAAGTAGAATTTTAGTAAAATTTAAAAGTACAGGTTCAGTTTTAAATATTTTTAAAAAACCTCACAACCCTTGAAAAATAGTGAAGAAATACGACATAACGTTCATTCTTCGGCTAATTTGGAAAATACTGGATTCTTCATATTATGTTGTGTCACGTCTAAACAAACATTAAGTCGCACTTCTTCAGTATTTTTTCCGAACTGAACCTCTATTATTAAATTTTACTAAAATTCTACTCATAGTAGAGTTATGTAAATTTTTTGCAACTTGCCGATATGTCATAGTTTCTCCACATATTAAAACAATTTAAATTTTGTCTTGTACAGTCAACATTCCTACCTTTCTTCGTTTCAAGAGTATTAAACTGTCAAATAAAAACAATTGCTTTAATTTTCTCCATGGCCTACTCACCAATATCGATTAATTTTTTCAAGTAACTCTTTTTGATATTTTAACAAATAAAGCCCTTTTTGGCGATATATTTTTTTAAATGTCATTTTTGACAGATAACGAATGTCACAGGACCACGTGTGAGTGGGTTATTTTTCATATTTTCAAGCAAAAGGTAACCCCAAAATTAAATTTCAAAATAAAACATTAATTAAAAATTTCCCCCCTATGGTGCGAACTTTTTGGAGGACACTGTATATAGGGGTTTGGGGTTTTCTGATTCCATGACACCGTTGACTTGCTAGATGCCTTTAAAATTTCTATTTTGCTCAACTTTGGCACCCTGCAGAATCGAATTTCCTGTATATTTTTCTGATCAGCGCTGTGGTGTCAGATTTTAAATGAAAAAAATCACTAAATGGTTTTCGTGAAAATCGGGTGTATACATATGGAAAATCGTAGCCCTATCCCTGGGTTTACATTTTGAAAATTATAGTAAGGTCAAAAGAAGCGGTTTATAAAGGCCTTTTAAAAAAAAAGTTCGGGCGATTATCTACAAAAATAAAGATTTCATAGATTATGTTTATTATGTATATGTTTAAAAGTAGACACCCTGTATATTCAGTATTTTCAGATTCTACGCAAAATTCTAGAGATGTATAATGTGTTAACATAACTGTCAATTTCTCTTTTAATATTTAATTGGGGTTGGTTTTCTTATAGAAGGGGATCTACTTTAGTGGACTGTGTTGATATTTTGATAATAAATAAATACAGGGTGATCAAAAACTAACATTAAAAATTAAATTAAAGAAATTGTTAAGTCTTTTTTTCAAACCCTGTTTTTATAATTTTATCTTATTTAGCATCAAAAATAAGGGCGACTTTGTATGATAATAATAATAATAATAATCACCCTCACGATACACCAAATAGGAGTACCTCAAAAGCAACTGAATGCTTGTGCTGTGGAGGGTGGCAATTACTATTATTTTGTCTTTTTACCATTTGCGGCTAGGGCCGATGGAACTAAGTCAAAGCGGAAGTCAGAAATGAGAACCGACAATATTTTTCGTTACTCCCCGAATACTCATTACTAATAGCACAAAATAGCTACATTACGTGTGGCTATTCTGTGCTAATAAGTAAATCCAACTTCACAATTTTTGGAAAAATGTATCTTTTAAATAACTTTTTAACAACACCCTGTATATTACGTCTGACATCATATTTCAATTCCTCGGAAAATTCTACATAATTTTGGTTTTTGAACCATCAATTTATCTTTAAAATTACCGAGTTTATCAGGTTAACTGACACCCTGTACCCTCTATAAAGAAAACTGACAAGAAAAGTTCAATTTACAGAAAAATGAGAACTTAGAGTATTGTCAGGGTAAGGATTATTATTATTATTATGGCAAGTCGCAGAGTCCACGGACTGGCACAGGATACCATTTCCGCTATTTTTAGACTCCTTAGGATCCTGAATTAGTAAAAATGGCTTCGGGTAATCGATATCACTTACCGTAATGTTTTATATCCCATTGTCGACACATTTTATAGGTGATGTAGGGTATAGGTCAGTCCATTCACCACAAACCAAAAGAATGCGAATTTTCTTATGCCATTTTTTTTATTTAGACGCCTCTATACGCTTAGATCGGAATAATTTCGTTTACCTTGCAATCTGACGTGAGTTTTCCTTGACACCCCACCCCCTTCCCTGCGGCTGTCACTCAACTAACGAAATCGTTCGCTTTTCAGAATGAGAAAAATCAAATTATGAAATCAAACGTTTGGCTGCGACTGGTAATCGAAAGAGGGTTAGCGATTCAAACGAGTTTCTAATCCGACTCGGTTTCAGGTCTGGAACGATTATCAGCTACAGTGGGACGACGCGGACTACGGAGGTATCGCAGTACTTAGGCTACCGCCCGACAAAGTGTGGAAACCAGACATAGTACTTTTCAATAAGTAAGAAATATTTACTAACAATAATTTAATTTATTTGGGTATGCCACATTTCGCGTTTTACGTCACGTTTCACCGCCAATGACGTCACTTTCGTCACAGAACCCCCATATCCCCACTACTTATTTGCTCTTATGCTACACGAAAGTGTCGCTGTTTTTTAAAAAGACAAGAAATGCAACCAGTTCGTGTTGCCTTTTTTGCCTTTTTATCAATGATTCTTAACATTGTTTTTACTACACATATAAAGTAACATATTTATCAGCTAACTTAGAAATTTTATTTAACAGACCAGCATTCTTGTTTTCTTGTCATTCTAATCTAAAGAACTTATCATAAAACCTCTTTAAATAATATTGTGGGAATACAAAAAATATAGCTTATTTATTCAACGATTGTTAAGTTGCTTCTGTGGTAATATGCACAAAGGAGAATAATATTGTGGGAATACAAAAAAATATAGCTTATTTATTCAACGATTGTTAAGTTGCTTCTGTGGTAATATGCACAAAGGAGAGCAGATCTACTTCTAGCTATTTTTTTCTACAGAAAATATTGTTTTATTTCTACAAAATATTTACACGGTTGAAGAATTGCAGAACGATTTGAACTTCTGTCCATTTCTAAACCTGTTATATTCAATTTCGGCTGAAACACATCATCAGAGAAATTATCCATTATTATATTGCGGATATGCCTTCTACGGTTGGTTAAATGCGTTATTCCATTATTGCATTTAGTAAATGGTAGATTCGTATCAAAATCCGTTTAATTACATAGCGAATGGGAAAATTGATTTAAACAAAAATTTATTATAATAAGAAGTTGAGATAATACATATTATATTTATATTTTTATTCATAATAATATTAATCACTATAATGTTTGCATTGCTAGACAAAAAAGAGATAGGCACTAGGCTATTTATTTCCAGATGAAATTATTGAAAACACAGGTTTTGACAAAATCATAGGTATTTTCAATTATGGCGAATTCTATACAGGGTGGTTCAACTTTTACGGATAAAACTTCAGGAATCTATAGAAAACGTCAAGATAAGTAGACTTTTTTATATAAACATGTATTGAAATCCTAATGGCTTTTGTTATTATCTAACATAACAATTATTTCTGCTACTACCTGGAAAAATAAGTATGGCTTGCTTGATAAAACCTTCTCACCTGAATGAAAAATGCAAAGAAATTTTCTTAAATACTAAATATCTCGAAAACTGGTAGTTTTTGGTATAGAATAATATTTGCGTAAAATGTGGGGCTTGGACGCCGGCATCCAACAAACTATAGAAATATGCTCGGAAATATGGGTCATTCCATTTGAAAAAAATAAGTTATTGCTGTTTTAAATTATCTGTATTTGAGAGCCTGATATGAACACACTGTATATGCAAAAACCAATTTAGACATACCACACCACACACGGTTGTGCTGTCATACTTCGGCTACAATATATATTTGATATCTATTAAAATAAAGATACAGCATTCCGTTTCCATAACCTCCACGAAGTCCCTAAATTCCAAGAAAAAATCGATATCTTGGCAACGCTGCATCCAAAATACAAAACACAAAACGGTTATGTAGCAAATTTCATGGAGAATGCAAATATTCCAAAGGATTAATGCAATTGTCAAAATCTAAATATTTTATTTGTGTCCTGCAAATACGAATCGCCCTGTATATGTGGAAATAAAAGAGAGGTTACGTGCACTGCGAACCTTACAACTTTTGTATTCAAGTTTTTTCGTATCTCTTACGGTTCCTGAGATCCAGGGGGTAGGACAAACTATTTGGGACACGCTGTGCCTACCTATAGCTAAATTCAAATACTGCGATGTCATGTCAGTTTGACTTAAAATATATAAGTATTTGTGAACTGAAAGAATATTTCTCTCTGAAAGCTTAAAGTTTAAATTGAGTTCAAGCTCGATTTCGGTTATTTTATCTTCATCGATCTTCCAAGTTGAATCTAAAACAAGTTGTATCGAGTGATACGGGAGGTTGTTTTGGCATTGAAAATTCAGCATTTCTTTTTAGGAAATTGCCGAATTATTTATTTTGACAAGACATTATCTTCAGGCAGACTTAACGACTTCCGAAATTTTGTGAACATATTCCGTATCCAAACAAGCTTCGACTCAAAGTTAATTTGAGATGGAAATTTACCCGTCGAATAAAATTTTTTACTTAGATTAACTGGCGTTAAAATAAAGGATCTTTTAGGGGAACTTTGCTTTTAAGGCTAATTGAATAATGTTGACTAAAAGCGCTTTCTTGAAAATTTAATCAAAATTGTAGGGAAATACCAAGAAAAAAGTATACAATTAGATGCTATGTTAGACATAACTGCATCATCACTCGAGGGATGACAGTATTCTTCTGCGGCTACCACTGCGAAAATATACAGGGTGATTCAGATTTAAGGCCAAAGTCTTAGACAGGGAAAGAGAGAGGACGACTAACAATATCACAAAAATGTTAAAAATGAAAAGGTAGTTAATTTTTACTTACATGTAATTTGAACGATTGGTATTTATTTGCAGATAATTTCCGAAATAGAATGCTAGTGTCAAGTGCTGAAATATATTTATTTGCGGCGATTTCAAATCAATCAAAATAATATAAATAATGCACGCCCATGGAAACCAGCCCATATTTTATGAGACTATCATAATCAATTAAGAAATTTTCAATAAAAACGATGTTAAAAAATAATTATATCGGTCCTAATTACAAACAAAACAATGCACTCTATCATACTAAAAGGTAGAAGGAATTTGAAGAAGTTATATTGCGAAAGAATAAAGTTTTAGGGCATCTTCAAAGGTAGCTTGTTAATTATTTACCTGTGAAACGGACTCCCGGGCTCTTGCTTTTCACGTTTGTTTTTGCAACCAAACGCTGAACAATTCACCATCGTAAGAGTATATATTTTCCCCTTAATCACTGTTACTTTTAATTCACAAATTCACGAAATTAACTCACAACGTACTCGCTTTGTCTGCCACTGCCACATATAAAATGGCCGCCGTTCAAAACGGCGTAACAAAATCTATACAGGGCAGGGCACGCAAGCGCAGTGTCCTCTCTAGTTCCTTGTCTAAGGTCAAAGCCGAGAGTTTGAAAAATAGATACCTAGTAATACCTACCCCTTATAAAAATTTTCTCAAAATGAGAAATACAAACCCTGTACAAATTAAGTCATTTGTATAGGGTCATTCAAACGAAAAGAGAAAAATTCTTAAATGGGACCAAATAAAGATTAGATCGCAACTTAATTTAAAATTTTTGACAGACGACGTTCGGTATATTTTTTTGTAATCAATATACCTTTATTTAGATAGCCCTGTAGTTGCAACCCATTAATGTAGAAAAAGGATTAAATCTCATTGCGCAGATGGTTATTCGAGAGCAAGGTGATAATAGGATTGTCAAACATATTTTATGGACTGACGAAATAAGTGCGTAAGTAATGGCATCCCAAATAGAAAAAATGAACATCACTGGGGCAATGAAAATCCGCCTAAAGAAGAGCATTTTGATGTTTCGTGTGAAATAATTAATGAAACTTTGATTGTTCCACTCTTACGAGTGAAACATAATTTAAATTGTTTAGAAGTTTTACCAAAAAATATTATGTATCCCCACTTTATGGAAATAATGTGGTTTCAACATAATTTCGTTCGCATTCAATTTTTATTTGGTCCTATTTAATGCCACAGAAGCAGATTTTTTTCACTTTTCGTGGCCTGGGACGCCGAGTTTGAATGACCCTGTACAGGGTTATTCATATAACATTCTACCCCCCTTAACTTTTTTGGTTTTAATTTTGGAAAAAATGTAAATATGAAAATTTTATAAAAATTTCTTTCGATTTCAGTTGTGCATTCACAAAAACAAATGAATGTCGCGTTTTGGAGATATACAGTGTCCTCTAAAAAGTTCACACCATAGAAGGAAATTTTTTATTAATGTTTTATTTTGAAATTTAATCTTGGGGTTACCTTTTGCTTGAAAAAAGATGAATAACGAGCCACTCTAACGTGGTCATGTGACTTTCGTTATCTGTCAAAAATGACATTTAAATTTTACGCAAGTGTACCAAATTTGAACGCTCTAATAAAAGACTTAGTTTTTTGCCAATTGTTATTATTTGTGAACTGAAAATTTTAAAAACTTTTAACTTCGTAAAAACTTTTTTATATCACTAGATTTATCATTCTATTAACTTTTCATTAATAATTACCGATAAGAATAGGTTTTCAAAAGAAAATTATATGAATGCTTTAAAATTATGTTTTGTTTGGTGCAAAGTTGCATTTAGGGTACAAATTTAGTTGCATTACGTTTTCCAGTTCTAAATTGATGCCAAAATAATAATAAATTAAATTATTATCAAACTATTTTACGTATCTAAGCAAAATTCTTGACTTTTATGGAACAAATAATTATTACCTTTAAGTTTAATCTCACATTAATCGATATTGATAAGTAGGCTATGGAGAGAATTGAAGGAAATGTTTTTATTTGACAGTTTAATTAATGCGGAGAATGGTAAAAACAATTGCTTCAATTCTCTCCATGGCTTACTCATCAATATCGATTAATGTGAAATTAAACTTAAAGGTAATAATTATTTGTTCCATAAAAGTCAAGAATTTTGCTTAGATACGTAAATTAATTTGATGACAATTTAATTTATTATTATTTTGGCATCAATTTAGAACTGGAAAACGTAATGTAACTAAATTTATACCCTAAATGCTAGACGGTACATCAACTTTGCACCAAACAAAACATAATTTTAAAGCATTCATATCATTTTCTTTTGAAAAATACCTATTCTTATCGGTAATTATTACTAAAAAGTTAATAGAAAGATAAATCTAGTGATATAAAAAAGTTTTTACGAAGTTACAAGTTTTTAAAATTTTCAGAAAGTTCACAATTATTGAAAATTGACAAAAAACTAAAGCTTTTATTAGAGCGTTCAAATTTGGTACACTTACGTAGAATTGAAAAAAAAAAACAGCAACTTTATCCATTGAATTTTAATTGGGTTTTTCGCCACCAAACTGGTTAAAAGACAACTTTTTCAAGTTGCCTGGAAAATTAATAAATTCTTAACAGTAAATGAACTAAACTTTGAACTTGTAACTCAAAAAATATCTTCAACAAATTTGTTTCCTGAGCTTTCGGAGAATATATCTTCCTCCTTTCTCACAGATCATGTCACGTCAAAGTGAAATGACAGATTAATAAATTTCAGGTTAAAATGTCATGACAACAGAAACAATAGCCTAGCCACCTGTCTGATATTGTACCCTGTGTTCTACCTAACTATTTATACTAACTTCTCAGTTCTCTTTGAATAAGTGGCAATAATATTTTACTGAATTCCACTTAACATTCAGCAACACAGTTGTCTGTATTTCCTAGAATAAATGCGGATTCTTTAATTTTTCGTCTATTTCCTACTTCTTCTTTGAGAATTGGTTTGGAACTATCCAACAAAATCCTATGATTGTTATTAAAAGAGTGTTAGCATATTTTCGACTTCAAAATTTGATTTTGCCTGATATAATTTTTATGTTCTTTTAAACGAACGTTAAATGGCCTACAAGTCTCCCCAACATAGAACTTTCCACATTCGCAAGGAATTTTATAAATGCAATTTTTTGAACTTTGTACCTCATTAAATGGTTTCGTTTTAACTAGCATCGATCTTTATCTATTTTTGGTTTTAAATACTGTTCTAACATTAAAACGATTGCCTATGCGTTTTAGCTTATCTGATAGTCCAGGAATATAAGGAATAATTAAATTTACTGGTCGGTCCATCAGATTTATTTCTCTAATTCTATTAGCATTGTTATTTTGTTGGCAATCCTGAAAAACTTGCTCAATAAATTCAGTAGGATAACTATTCTTCACAAGAACATGTTTTATATGTTTAATTTCCTCCTCAATTTTTTTGTTATTAGAACAAATCTCTTTAGCCCTGTCGTACAAACTTTTAATTACTCCTTTTTTAACACTAATATGATGATTGGAATTAAAATCTATGTAGTATGTGTTGGTTTTCTATGGACACTAGTTTCTATACTATATATCTGATTTCAGTATAGAAACATCTAAGAAAGGTAATTGATTATTATTTTCAATTTCTAAGGTAAACTTAATCTGTTTACGCCACAAATAAATTTTACAAAATATTAAGAAACAACTTTTTCAAGTAAAACTTTTTGATATTTTAACAAATAAACCCATTTTTGGCGATATATTTTTTTAAAAGTCATTTTTGACAGATAACGAAAGTCACATGACCACGTTTGCGTCATTTTAAATCTTTTTTCGAGCAAAAGGTAACCCCCAAATTAAATTTCAAAATAAAACATTAATTAAAAATTTCCCCCTATGATGCGAACTTTTTGGAGGACACTGTATATCTCCGAAACGCGATATTCGTTTGTTTTTCTGAATATATACCTCAAATTAAAAACAAAAAAGTTAAGGGGGTAGAATGTTATGTGAATAACTTTGTATTCAGTAACAACCTAAGTAGATGCAGGTCTTTGAAGTTTAAATTTTAGTGTTAATTACTAACTTTTGTTATTTCTAGCGCGGACGGTAACTATGAAGTTAGGTACAAATCAAATGTGCTGATATACCCAAATGGTGAAGTCTTATGGGTACCACCAGCAATTTACCAGGTACGTTGTAAACTTTATTTTGTAAATACTCAAGTAAAACTACCTAAAATATTTATAAAAAAAGTAATGCGCAAGTAACCTGAAGAAAAATTAAAGTTATATACAGAACTTCGTTATACCCTTTTCCACACAATCTTTGTTTCCGATAACCTCTTTAAGCCTGTCAAGTTCCAGCCGAGCAAATTCCATTTTCCCTTATAAATTCGGACTTGGTGTTAAGTATTTAGAGACCCTTGTCAATAAAATTACCCCTCGATAGACTTATCGCGTTACAAGAAAATATAACGTGGCCTAAATCTGTTCAGGGGCATGATGCATAGCCCCACTTTACTTTTTACTTTCAATGAAATATTTCTCAAGGTTTTTTAGGGGGGGGCGCACCCCTTTAAAATTAAAATATTACCAGCCCATAGGAGAATATGATACGAAGGGTACGATCAGATCCACAAACGTTGGGTGCCAGAAATTTGCTACGTTATTTAAGTTGATTTAAAAATGTACCTACCGAATATACCAAAATGTATTTGTTAGTGAAGATGTGGTAGCTGCCAACTTAGTTTGTTACCACCCCTCACTTCTATACAATGTGTCCCGGATAAGATTGAACAGCAGGGAGATCCTGCAAACGATGAGAGATAGAACAACGGTTAGATGGGGAAAAGTTGCGCAATTTTAGGGTTAATAAAATGGTATAAACAGATTTCTAATGTCTTTTTCGCTTTTGAGTTATTTTGAAAAAAGGAAAATTTTGCGTTGTTATCACAGATAGAAAAAAAGAAAAACACTTTCTTATGGCACTTTTCAGCGGGCTTTAAGATGGCTTTTTTAGATTTGTTCTACAACGTTTCTTTTTTGAGATTTTTACTTGGAAAACTAAATACGCACCTGTCTGTAATTTTCCTCTCTTGTTGTACAGCAAACAGTGTTGCATTATGTTTCGGAGTAGGGGAGAGTGGTACTCAGTGAGACGCTGTACACAGTGAGACACCCTAATTTATTTTTAAATTTCGCGCGTTTGTTTAGTTTCTCTCTTTGTTTCGCTTGCTGTAGCGTTAAAGCACGTGCCAGTGAAACCGTTATACTAAGTTGAAAGTATTTTCTGATTTTGGCGGAAAAAATAGATTCTGCAAGGCAAGAAGTAACAAAATGTACGCAATTGTTAAGCGTGTATCAGTTTCATCTGTAGATATTGAATGATTATTAGTAGTTGAAACGATTCCTTATCATCTTACTTTCTAACTTCAAATTTGTGTGGCCTGCAAAAAATTCTTAAACCAAAAAAATTCTATCTTCCATGAATTTTGGGGAATGGTACACGCTGAAACAAGCCAATAGGTACATACTGAGACACTTATCTCAGTGTGTAAAAAGGTTGATTTTTGAAATTTTATATTGTAGTAGCTTTCCTTTCGTTGTAATCACAGAGTTAAGATATTTATAATCCAAAAATCTCAAAAATGCGTTCCCTTCTCTTATCTTGTACGCAAATGTTAAGGTAAGAAATGCCAATAAGCATATTTCTTAAATCAATGTGTCCCATCCAGTGGTACACAGTGAGACATTTTCAGAAAAAAATAGTTAATTTTTTGTTACCTACATAAGAGATATATTTTAATTTTTATTATGTTAATAGATACGCACAATGTAAGTTCAAAAGACAGTACTAAAATAAAACTTGTTGTTCTGTAAATCGGTGTGTTATGTATAAAAATGTATTTTTTGTCTCACTCGGTACCACCCTCCCCTAAATTCTTCGCTTTTTCTAACTGTGAGAAATGAAACCAAAAACTTTTGCCATTTATTAATTGCAACAATAGTAACAATACATTCGTTCGGCCTCTACACTCTTTCTGTGACGCAAGATATAACATGCTAACATATTAAATTTGTCGTCATTTGAAAAAGCACCCTCCATTTCCAATAGTACAAATTATTAACTAAATGCTACAGTGGGAGTAAAAATGACAAGGGGTTGGTTTCGTTGTTTGAAAGCCTTCTAGGTGGAGGATTTTTATTTATTTTTTATTATCGTATGTGACTGTTATTAGTCTTTGCCGTCCTTTTTTGCTTCTCCGATTGAAAGATAAGTTGTAAGTTAAATTGTTGACAATACTGATTATTATTTAGACTCCTTATTATTAAATATAGGGCCGCATTAGAAAAAAATTAATGGAAAAAAGGAATTTCCAGTATAATTATCTCAAAACATTTTAAAAATATTTCGTGTCATCCATCATGGTATTTGCAATGAGAAGTGCTTTCAAAATCTGCAAAAAATCCAGGTCCGTATTTAAAAAATTAAGTTGAAGATGGTTTCTCAAAAACGAAATGTTGTAGAACAAATCTAAAAACACCATCTTCAAGCCCGTTAAAAAGTGCCATAAGAAAGTGTTTTTCTTTATTTCTATCTGTGATAACAACTTCAGAAAAAATAAAATCGAAAACGCAAAATTTAACGTTTTTCAAAATAACTCAAAAACGAAAAAATATATTAGAAATCTGTTTGTACCATTTTATTGACCTTAAAATTGCTCAACTTTTTCCCCATTTAACCGTTGTTCTATCTCTCATCGTTTGCAAGATCCCCATGCTGTTCAAAACTCTAAATGTAATTAAAATAATAAAAAATAAATTTCCGAAATTATTACTAAAGCACTACTACACTTTCTAGATTCACTAGGTAACAATTAACTTTTATTTTTCTACTACTTCTGAGAATGCGTGTAAAAATAAAACTAATAATAAGTAAAAATTGTGTTAGATCTTACAAGTTGGTTTAACTCCCCGTGCATGTACACGAGCAGTTCACACAACGACCGCTGAGGCTCTAAGTCATACCGTTTGTATCATAAAATATTACCTACCACTCGAACAGTTTTCTTTATGAAGATTAAAATAAGCTGTGCAACGAGTTGGTTGCAGGAAAATATTTAGGAAAAGGGAATTGATTCAAATCTTAATCATTTTACGGTAATCCGGATGTAAAATCAAATTCTACATCTTTGTTTGCGTGAAGACTACGGAGAGTTTCATTTGAATACATTTAAAAAAACGTGTAGAACTCCCATTCTAATTGGCTACGTTTCCAGAGTTCTTGTACGATAGACGTAACCTACTTCCCCTTCGACCAGCAAACCTGCATCATGAAGTTCGGCTCCTGGACTTTCAACGGTGACCAGGTGTCGCTGGCCTTGTACAACAACAAGGAGTCCGTGGACTTGTCGGACTACTGGAAGTCTGGCACGTGGGACATCATCGAAGTACCAGCCTACCTCAACATATACGAAGGAAACCAGCCTACAGAGACCGATATCACGTTCTATATTATCATTCGGAGGAAAACGCTGTTTTATACTGTCAATTTAATATTGCCCACGGTTCTTATTTCGTTCCTCTGCGTGCTAGTCTTCTATTTACCGGCAGAGGCTGGCGAGAAGGTAAGAAAATTCAAAAGCCTGCCATCGTCAACCGCTCAGGAAACTGATCAATCCCGTGCTATTTTGGTTTTAGGTGACATTAGGAATAAGTATTTTACTATCACTAGTTGTATTTCTGTTGCTCGTATCAAAGATCCTGCCACCGACGTCACTAGTGTTGCCTCTGATAGCAAAATACCTACTTTTTACATTTATTATGAACACCGTTAGTATACTCGTTACAGTTGTGATAATAAATTGGAACTTTAGAGGTCCCAGAACACATAGGTGAGTACAACAGCAACATTCTAACCCTTACGATGGGCAGTAGACAGTAAGCAGTTTGTCGATATGACGATTCTGCTAACCGACCCGCCCTAGAAAAACCAGATCGAAAGAAGGCTTTTAATCGAACTTACTTTATAGAAATACATAGCTTGTTTGTGATCTAACAGATGCACCTAACTTTGAAGCGCGTTTCAAATGTAATTGTAAAATTGTGGGATGTGTGTTGCAGGATGCCATCGTGGATCCGATCGGTATTTTTAAATTATCTGCCTACAATGTTATTCATGAAGAGGCCTCGAAAAACAAGGTTAAGGTGGATGATGGAGATGCCTGGCATGGGGGTGCCACCTCATCCGTATGGGTCTCCAGCTGACATCCCAAAACACATAAGGTGAGTCTTATTTAGCATATAAACACTATACTAAAATCGAGCAACTCTTACGCCTGGCGTAAAAAGATCACGTGCATTGCGCCAGAGCCGCACTGAGGCACGACTTTTATTTAATTTTAGTTTTATAATTGTTTACATCAAAATATTTCGGAAAAAAATTATTGGCTTAATTAAAATGAGTCAAAACATCGATAAAATTATTTGTGGCAGTGTCTAAATAGCTGAAAACAACAAGATAAAATCGCATAACTACACTTTTGCGATCGAGTACGTCCCTGTGGCCGAGTCGGGTGAAATTTTATAGCCTACCGAGCAATCGCCGAACGTCATTGAACACGTGGTTTTATTTACGCCAGGCGTAAGGATTGCTCGATTTTAGTATAGTTTAGTTTCTTCTACAACTTACGCATTGCAATATTTAAAGTTCACTGAGTCAGTCCCTGGCCACAGCGATAAACTTCGCTCCCATTGGCCAGGCAGTGGTAAAACGCTACGCGTTGGATACGGAATATTAATGAACGCTTGCTAGATATTTCTAAAAAATTTAAGTTTTGTTATTCCGTCAAATCCCACTAACTCCGTTATTTTTTATTTTACAAAAAAAGTGCAAATACAAACCTTGTAAAGAACTATGTTCATAGTAAGACGGGCCGTCATTTTTGAGATATGATATAATTTTTTTAATGCATTTGTAAGCTTTCTTACGATATAATTAATACTCGATACGATTATTTAGAAAAATGACCGTTTTTTTTTTGTTTTAATCCCCTGTAATTTCGCCATTTAGTTCAACAGCTGTGGAAACTTTTAAGTTCTACAAAAAATATATTTTTCAAACCTGAAAATATCCCATAACAGGTAAAACTGACGTCAAAATATTAATGGGAATTTTGTGTGCTTTTTTAATATTTCTGTGAGCCTTTTCATGAAAAGATTTCGAGGAGAAATCGGAGAAAGATATATTTTATATTAAATTAAAATGTGAAACCTAATCTCTACTTTCTGCTTATTCCTTTCTTCAATACAGACCAGCCAGAAATAATGTATAGTGTGTCCCAAAAGGTTGGAAACAGATGGGAACCATTTTTATTTTTTATTTGTTAGAAAATTTTATTCTTGATATTTTTGATGAAAAATGACCCCAACAAAAGTTGTGTAGGATATATTATGTTTTAGCTACCAACGTCTTTTTTTTATTTCCTCAAGAGTGAACTGACTTATAAGTTATAAGGAAAAGTTGTTTGAAGTTAATAATTATGTGCAAATATTAAATTCGAATAGGATATCTTATTATTTTTTTTATAAATGAAAAATTAAGGTCTTTATACTCACAGCTCAATTTTATTTTTTTTATTAAAAATAGCTAATATATTCAAAGAACACTTTAGAACTTCATTTAAAGCTTCTGGATCGTTACATAATATGTTTGTTAGAAACAAAGACCAAATAAATATATTAGATAAAAGTGGAGTATACCTACAAGTTGCAGTGCGGTAATTGCAATAGTCTTTACGTAGGACTTGTAAAAATTTTAAAACCAGAATAAAAGAACACACCAATTGCTTAAAAACTGGTTTTTGAAAATCTCAATTTATAAACGATCTGATTGATACAGGACATACTTTTAACCAGACGACAGATATCCAAATTTTACGTATAGCTAACAAAGGATTTATTTTGTCAACTAACATTTCTTTTTTATATAATGTCTGCAACTTTTTTCACTTTAACTTTATTTATTTATTTTATGACGTGTAGTTTTGAATGCACAAAGCCATTATGGCTGCGTAAGTATTTGTTTGTATTTTTTATGCGACTGTATTGTTTATTTTTGTGTTTTTCATTTATCAAAATGGACTCACAGGGAGTAGCAGAAATATTATTATTTTTTATTTTGATGTTTTTTTCAAAAATGAGACGACGCAGAATATTTTTTTGTTTATTCACAACGTTTTTAACACAACTTTTGTTGGAGTCATTTTTCATGCAAGAACCAGCACAAACTTTTATCAAGAATAAAATTTTCTAACAAATAAAAAAAATTAAAAAATTTCATATGTTTGCAACTTTTTGGGACTCACTATGTAAATAGAAACCATCGAGATAGTGTCCTTCATATCTGAAGTTGCGTCGTATAGATTATATACCTTATACCTACCCTATATACTGAGCGGATTAAAACCCCTGAAAATTCTATTCAGTAAATTCGAGAAGGATCTATATTATAAGCTCATGGTAAACAACAAAAAGTCCGTTATGTGCATGTCTCGGATTTCGTCAGTTTCTGGTCAATCAGGGACTGGTTTTGCGAACAATTGACACTTACCATTAGTATATCTGGTTGTATAACTTTTATTTTTAACCAGAGGTATGGAGGTGAGAAGAGGGCGCTTATACGAGTGCGCAGCCTAAATTTGCCCGAGTCTATGGGTCCGCCATTTTCGAGTACTAACGTCAAAAGATTCCTCTCGTTCTCCTTGTTTACGATTGGTTGGTTACGGCATTTTTGTGTAATATTTTAAAGATTTGAGGGTTTTTTGTTAAGTGATAGTATAGCTTATTAGTGATATTAAGTGATAGTATAGTTTATTAATTATGGCATGTTGTGCGGTAAAGGACTGTAAAAATAATAGAAAATTTCCATTCATAACTACAGGTAAGAACAGCACAGAAAGGACGAAAGGCAATTAGTATCAACTTAACATACTAGGTATGCTAAAGTACGGTAGTATATCGGAACATTTTCTTAAGCAGTTCGTCAACTTTTAACTTGTTACGTACGACCAATGAAAACATTGGATTATTAGAGTTGACGTGCAGCCAGATAATGTAATCGGGAACTTCTGACGTATACATTCACGAATCTACTTAGGGTTGCGTTTTTACATATACGCTTAACTTTAAGTAACCGAAATGTTTTGAGGTTGACCAAAGCATTCCAAACTCTCACAATGACACAACAAAATCTATATTTTTTAACTTTTAGGATTTATAATATTATATTATTTGTATTGTTCTTGCAGTGTTTTGAAGGTTTCAAACTGTTTGATGTCAGACGTGAACGTTGACATAACATTTCACACTTAAACTCGATTTTGCAGTGCTCCATTAACGTTAAGTTTTATGCGTTTATCTAAAAGTTTATTTTATTTATATTTATTTTATAGGCGACCCTGGTAATATACTAAAGAAATATTAACTATCCCCTGTAAGCTTAACTTAGAAAATGGCGGCCCAGGTGCTTACGAAGTTCGCGCAGCTTGACGCTCATTATCCCCACCTCCTATCTCTGGACAAACCACCACAGCCATCGGAACAAGGGTACACAATAGCCGATTTTAGGCGTTCGTCTGGTTTTAACCGCCGTTATCTTTCTGGTTGTCTTTGATTTTAGCCCTTGAATAACCAACAAATGTCACCATTAAAACTCGCCTAAATGTGTATGGTTAACCCAAAAGTAATTTAGGCGAATAGCCAAGGAGAAATGTCATACTACTACCCGTCTATAACCTCACTTATATTTGTGTATGTTGGGTTTTATTTAAATTTGTTACAAAAAAATGAATAAAAGCATGTAATAAAATTACATTTAACAGAAGACTTGCTATTTCCATATCTCCGACTTCAACCTGGAACCTTCTTCACCTTCAGCCTTCAACGTTTACACAAAAGAGATATTTTTGCTCCTATTCATTTTTTTTTAAATTTATGGATCTAGATGAAAATATGAAATCACTACACTTGCCTATATCAGCAAATATATTTTTAAGTTTTGAAAAATTCAAACTCGCAACAAATTGGCAAATCTAGCAAATGACATTTGTTGTTTTCAATAACCGCGGTAATTACCCTGCTCCTGAGTTGAGTAAATAACGCGGTTATTGTCGGTTATAATGATGACGTATGAAGGGCTTCCGAGGCCAACGATAAAGACAGGCCATGGCGCTAACGCATAATCGCGTAGTCACGTGACCAACTTAGTCCTATATAATAAAAGACATTTTTGGAGAAAACACAAATTTCGTAACAATTTGGCGAGTTTTCTTTCATCTATTACATTATTGGTTTTGTGCGTCCAGGCTTTCTCTAATTGTTTTTTTTCAAAATTTTCAATCTGCCTCAGCTGTTTTGGGCTGAGAGTTAAACGGCACTGCAATCAAATATTTGGTACATTCTCAAAAATTGTTGGGACAGCACCTTCCTTTAGCTTAGGTGATATTCTTTATAGGTATTTTCCTCCCACAACACATTTGTCCACTTTAATTGTTTCACTTTCTTGAAAATGTGTTAGCCACATATCCTGAAGGGTTTTTCGGAAATTAAATCTCAGTTGGAATTTGACGAATCCATTTTTGGCGCAAATTTTCATCCCGAGGCAAAGCAAATATTGTTATGGTGACATTTTCTTCCTGGCTTTTGTAATGTGTATAAATATAATATAAACAGACCCAATAATTGGTATTTAGGTTATTTTTTACGAAATAAAAATAAAAACTAACTTCAGTAGGTATACTATAAATATTGACGAGGTCCCAGTTGATCGGCAGCGTGAAAGGCCGAATAGGAACCGTATCAGGGCATGGGTCGACAACGAAAATCCTCGAGTACGTTACAACACTAATTTATTTCGCACAAGGTGAATGGTGAATACAAAATATCTGTGACCAAGTATACACAAACCCGAACGTGGTCAACTGGAATGGCTTCCAGCTTCCAGCCACCCGGACCGTCTGAACTCGCGGATCTCCCGTAAGCAGTTCACTCGTCTGTGTCTTAGCGTCGATGGACTCAATCAACGGTCTCAGGCTCCACTGTCCATGTCCATTCCGGGTTCGGGGGGAGAATTCGCATTAAAGCGCTCACGCGTCGGTACGAGCGGCACCAATACTCCTGGACGGCACGACTCCCACCCAGAGGCCATAATAACACCTGGGCGGTTCCCCTCCGCCAACACGCGCACTAGACACAAACTTATTTCTAAAATATAAATTAAGACGTTTAAAAACACTTTAAACATTTAAAACTTCTCAGAACCCAAGCTGCCACTTTCAGTTATGTGACAAATGACGTGTAACGTGCGACTAAGATGGTCACGTGATTTTTGTGCGCCATGGCCTGTATTTATCGTAGGCCTCGAAGGGCTTCTTTGTGGCGTCAGAGAGCTATAACCAACAATAACCGAATCGCGTAAACGTGTTTGGTATTTACCGGTTATTAATGGTTATTCGCCTAAAATCGACTAATGTCATTTGTTATTATCGGTCCAGTTATATTTCGTCTGGGGGTTGAACGGGATCGAATCTGTCGGCGGACAGGCGTCTGAACTGATCCACAGTTTGGGTTGCAGCTCGGTTGAGGCGCAGGGCAAGGTCGAGGTGATGGAGCTGTCTGACCTGCACCACCACCCGAACTGCAAGATCAACCGGAAACCGACGGCGGCCGACATGGGCGTCGGGGTCGGCGTCGGCGTCGGCAGCGATCCGTGCCGTCGCGAGAGCGAGAGTTCCGACTCGATCCTGCTCTCGCCGGAGGCTTCCAAAGCCACCGAAGCGGTAGAGTTCATAGCCGAGCACTTGCGCAACGAAGACTTGTATATACAGGTAAGCGACAAACGGTCACTGTCCCATTGCTCAGTAAAATAAAAAACGTAGAACTGGCTTTGTTTTGGCAAGTTTGTTCCCATAATAAAAAAAATAATGTTTACAGTTCCGGTGACAGATCTGGTGCTAACGATTACAAAGCAGTGGCGTACCTCTTATTTTTTAAAATAGTTATAAAAATAGGAAAAAATGCCTCTATATATCAATTTTTTTTTATAAAAATTGAAGTGTAACCCCAGGTACAACTAGTACGCGTCAATTCTAAAATTCAAACTTATGAATGATATTGACACTTACTAGTTAGGGATTGTTCGGCGAACACAATATAAAAAAATAAAAAATAAAAACTTTTTAAAAACAAGCTTTTATTTAAGCCATGAACTAAAACGGATAAAATAAGTTTAGGTTTTCGTTAAGATAATTCAATGCCACACTGCGGCAAGCTTTTTAAATCAAAAAGCTCGTCGCGCGAAATGTTCATAAAAGTAACTACCAATTAAGTTTATCGGACAGTGATTGGTTGATAAGCAAGTACATGCCAAAGAATAATATCTTCTTTACAGTTTGCGCGACAAGCTTTTTGATTTAAAAAAGCTTGTCGCAGTTTGGCATTGAATTATCTTAACGAAAACCTAAACTTATTTTATCCGTTTTAGTATATGACTTACTTAAATAAAAGCTTGTTTTTAAAAAGTTTTTATTATTTATTTTATTTTGTGCTTTTTTAGTACCTACCTATTTGATTCCCATCTCAGAAGGGTGGTAAAGAAATTTAGTCCGCCATCTTGGGGCATCGGGCATCCGCCCTATTGGCCGCCATATTAGATTTATTATGACGTCATTCACCTTATTGTTTTCTACCCGTCGAGCCCTTTCGTTTGATACCCATGTTGAGAATTATTCTCCCTCTGGTATCTTTTACCGTGCCCCGAACTAGGTACGCCTATGTACTTACGCATGATATGTAACCTCCTTTGGCGAGTTGCTTGATTTGCAAACAATACACTCTTTTTGCCCATAACGTATAACTTAATTGTCTATATAAGCATTTTAAACCGACGAATACTTAAGAAACACTTAAAAACGGCGAAAAATTGCTTCTAAAAGACACAGCACCAGTTATCAAACACAAGGTGAGGCACACTCTTGACCGATTTGCGCCTTTGTCAGATTGTGCGATTGGTATTGGTAATTGTAGGTATATTATTGTTTCCTCAGTTGTGTCACAGATTAAGTACTACACGTAGTATATAAATACTGCCTAATAAGTGTCTAGATAATTATAAATACTAGATTCACCTTTTAGTCAGGCAGACCTTATCTCATCAATACATAAATATCATATATTATCTACTATTATTTACTTCAAAGCAAACGTATTTGCAACTGATTGGGTATGTCCCTAGTCCCTACATACAACGGAAACCACTGTTGCAAAACTATTATTGGCAATTTGATCTTGAAGATTATCTTAATTTACCAGAGAAATAAGTTTTTCATTATGAATTATTGGCAACGCTGTTAAACTTTAACTAGTAAATAAATAATAGAGTATAAAAAGTGCTACCCCTTACAAACATTTCAATCTGCAGATGCCATTTCTATGTTTTTTTATTTTTCTGAGGTCCCATTGCGACACTTTTGCAGGTTATTTCTTCTTATTCATATCTTTTTCTGGCCTCTGCCCTTCCGAGCAATTTAGCCACTCGGGGCCTTCGCCTCCTCTACGTTGCGTCGGGTGTGTCCAGCTTTTGCTGTTCCCGCCCAACTTGATACCTTACTTTTTTACTTTTTTCCTAGGTTTTTTCTTCGTGCAGTGTAATGATCTTGTTTTCCCTTGATTCCCTTGTTTCAGCCTTTCCCTCTTCAAATTTGCTCTTCCCTTTTCATATTGTCTCTTCATCTTCCACTTTTCTCTTGGTGGGTCTAAAATGTCGCTGTATCCGTCCAACTTGGTACCAGTCCTATCCCCCAAATATTTTAAAAAATAGTACGACTATGAACAGTTCTAGCAACTGATAATGCAAAACGTATTGATGTTTTGTTACATTAAAAAAACATTGCAGAATTTTTTTAATTTTTTTTTAAACGAAAAACTTTCTTAATTTAATAGGTATTTGTCATTCAGTGCTGGGCAAGTTTGGTTTGATTTTAAACATTTTATGATGCAGAGACATTGAAACGTACTATTACATCCCTCCAACCTTGGTTTTTACACTTTTTATCTAAAATCAGAAGCAACGAAGCTGGACGAATTAGAATAAATCGCCAAAATTTCGTTTTTTCAAAATATCTAATAAACCATGCGCATTAAATTGGGTCCAAAAAACTGCAAGTCTTTCCCCATTTAACATTTCTTCTATCTCCGGTAGTTTCCGAGATGCCCATACTGATCATAAAAAAATCACCCTTTATATATAAAACATTTTTTAGGATAGCCTACAATAAATAATTTGTTTGTAATTGTAGCTATTGTTAATTGTATAAAAAATATTAAAATTGTAGGAGCCTTTTTTAAATTTTTTCTCCCTTTAAATCAGTACTTCACTCTTCACTCCTTATTAGCATTATTAGCAAATGGCAACGAAGACAAAATAATAGTAATTGCCCCCCTCCCCCGCACAAGCATGTGGTTGCTTCTGGGGTACTCCTAGTTTGGAGTATTGTGAGGGTGAGAATTATTATTATTATTATTCCGTGGTAAAATTCGCCATCAACGCTTTCGGAAAAACTTTTAGGGGTGGAAAACAGTTTATCACGATTTCCGGCAAAACTACAACTCCTATCGAAGAAAGTTAAATGGAAAAACTGTAGGTAATAAAAAGATCTACAATTTTTGTATTTACACTTTTTTCGCATAACCTCAAAATATCCGCAAAAAAAATTCACGAAATTTGGTGGAAACTTACCTTCTTATGTCCCAAACACGCTGTAATTTTTTTTTTCGAATCAAAATATTTATTTTTACCCCTTATTTTGATTTTAAACCGAAAAAGTAACCTCATTTTCAATTGAAAATACACACGTAAAAAAAGCTGCTTTTTAAAAAAAGGCGGGCGCTTTTTGTTCGTTGAAGTTGAAACCTCTACTTTCTGATGGTGTAAAAAAATATACATCACTATGGAATTTTTTTTCAGAAAATGCAAAAAAAAACAAAAACTCTGTTACAAGAAATTCCAAATCGATATATATATATTACTATCAACCAGATAAGTTAATAACTTAATAGTTTATAAGATATCTACAATGTTTTGAGAAAGTTGTAAGAACATTCTTAAATTATATGCATAGGTGCCTATTTATTGCCATTCTAAGAAAACGTCGAATCTAACGATGAACGAATGTCATCAGGCAAAAACTAATGGATAATTGATTAGAATTTCAGATAGTGTGATAAATGTTATATCAAAATATTATAATTAATAACTTCATAATTATTTAATTTGAATGGTACAATTTTATAAATTTAATAAATTTCATAAATTTAATGAATTTAATAAATTTAATAAATCAACTTTGTTATCGAAAAAAATTGCAGCAGTCACATTTTTTGATTAAATCCCTTTTAAATTCCATCTTTAATATTTAGGAAACTAACTATTTTCGCTTTTTTGCAAACTCTATGTTTCATGGATTTGCAATATCTTGGTTTATCAATGTAACATGAAATCTTAAATTTTTCAAGTAATTAAAGTGTAAATTTCAGTAAATACCGCAAAATTGTAAACAATGATTAAAAAAAATTCGAAATCGAGTTTTTTCGTTTTTTTTTGCATTTTCTGAGAACATTTTCCATAGTAGCGTATATTTTTTTACACCATCAGAAAGTAAATGTTTCAACGAACAAAAATCGCACAGACTTTTTTAAAAACAGCTTTTTTGACGTGGGTATTTTCGATTGAAAAGTAGGCTACTTATTTTTCGGTTTAAAATCAAAATAAGGGGTAAAAATGAATATTTTGATTCGAAAAAATTACAGCGTATTTGGACCATAAGAAGGTAAGTTTCCATCAAATTTCGTGATAGATAAGGAGTTGTAGTTTTGCCGGAAATCGATATTAACCGTTTTCCACCCCTAAAAGTTCACCCCCTTCTACACCCGTACCTCAAATCGTCCGTAAATTATTTTTCCTGTTATTTTTGCTATATTTTCTTCCTTTTGCAATGGGTGTCTTGCTGTTCTAGATTTTTTGGTCTCAAAACACACAGACAATGGATTTTCTACGTTTTAAAACATTTTAAACCGATTTAGCGATTTTTTTAAGTTTAAGATAAGGTAAAAAATTAGCGAAAATAAAACATTGCTGTAATAGAATCATGTGGATATCCTAGTGGATACTTAGTACCTATATCTACGTGTGTAAAAATACATGAAAAATTGATTTTCTTTCTCAGTGAAAAGACCATTATGCCTCGCTTCGCCCTCCCCCAAACCAAAATCGATATGTATGAACAGCTCTGTCTGCCACTTGGAATATTAAATCCAGAAATCCCATTCGCACGTGGAAAACAATACCCCCCACCTATATGATGTTCAAAGCTCTCCACTCGCATTAACTTAAACCTGCTTTGTGAGGAAAATTGGATTTTTATGCTTAATATATAATATTAGGAGTCGTCCTCAGTTTATTAACCTATGTTGACCCCATGGGGCCGCGGAAGCGATGAGCATTGCTAACTGCATGTTTTTCTGCCTTAGATCGACCTTGGTTCAAATCAAGGTCGAGGCAGACTATATACACATGTCTCACTCTAAAACTATTAAGCTTATTGTGAATAATGTTACCTCCAGATTTAAACTTTCAATTATGTTTCTGCCTCGGAGAAATAACCAGGAATATGAGGTAGCAAAAGCCTCAAAATGCACACGTTTGTAGTCAACCAACATAATAACGGAAATTTACTAAAGTAAACAAACATTACGTTTGTACAACGTTTTTTACCTGTGATAGGTTATGTCCTAAGAAAGATCAATTGGCCACAGGCCACACACTTTTTGCGTCCCATTGTATACAAAATCAATCACTATATCCTAAATAGTTATAAATTAGCAAAAAAAACCACTTGAAAACACGCAAAATACATACGTAGACAATCAGAGAAAATGACACACTGGGCGGTTGACGATTTTAATTAAGTGGTAATTAGCATACTACAATAAGAGCGCAATTAAGTTTTAGTTTAAAATTGTCACATTCACATACAAGGAATTAATAGCTACGTTATTTGTTAATTTAATGTTACACAGTGACCGGCAGAAAGTTGGATATAAACATTTAATATTTTTAAACTCTGATTTCGATCAATTTAAATTTCTAGCTGCTAACCGAACCAAATTAAAGTTTAGTAGCAAATTCATGTGCGTTATCCGATGATAACTTGCGCTTGCTTTGTTTTGTTTTTTTGTAATACACATAGGGTGGTCGAAAAAAAAATACAAAAAGTTAAATTTCTTTTTTTGACTAGGTGGCTGTAAATTTAAATCTGACATCCAGATTTGATTCCAAACAACTTTTGTAAGTAAGATTTTTACTGTATTTTAAAAAATAAGGGTACTTTACTCTTGAATTATTTTGACATTTTTGAATCTACCTCTTGTCCAAAAAGAAATATTTAAATTTTGCTATATGCGTTTTGAGTTTGAAATTATGCACCAACTTTTATCAAGAATAAAATTTTCTGAGAAATTCATAAAAAAAAGTTTTCCATGTATGTCCAACTTTCTGCCGGTCACTGTATGAGATGTGTCTTCATTTAATCCCATTAATTAAACGCATCTATTTTAAAATGAAATCCTGTAAACAATGGAGTACGTGGCATCACTCAGAAAGATGTTGGCTCTTTACTTTTGTCCTTACTCCCTCTATCCTTGGTTATTTCTCTGAGGTTTCTGCTAAAACTTAACCTCTGTTTTCTGTACCTACCTTTAGTATTATCTGGCACTACTAGACTGGTAGGTTCTTTCTGCCATAGACAAGGAAAGAGACAGGTTGTTACAGCGCTCGCGGTCGTGTTACCAACTGCCGCATCGCACGACAGGCCAGTGGCGTAGCATGAAACGCGTTCTTATCCAATATCACAAAAATGTTAAAAATGAAAAAGTAGTTAATTTTGACTTACATGCCCTAATTTTCAATAAAGAAATTTTCAATAAAAACTATGTTAAAGAATAATTATATTGCTCCTATTTACAAACAAAACAATGCACTTTATCGTACTAAAAGGTGGAAGGAATTTGAAGAAGTTATACTGAGAAATAATAAAGTTTTAGGGCTTCTTTCAAAGGTAGCTTGTTAAATATTTTCCTGTGAAACGAAATCCCGGGCTCTTATGCTTTTCACTTTTGCTTTTGCAACCATAACGCTGAACAATTCACCGTCGTAAGAGTATATTTTCCCCTTAATCACTGTTACTTTTAATTCACAAATTCACAAAATTAACTCACAACGTACTCGCTTTGTCTGCCACATATAAAATGGCCGCCGTTCAAAACGACGTAACAAAATCTATACACGGCAGGGTAGGCAAGCGCGGTGATCTCTCTCTTTCCTTGTCTAAGTTTCCGTCCATATTTTCCTGTTGTGTTGTGTTATCTGAGGGAGTACAGTTTGAAGACGAGGGCTTTGCCTGTATCTCCACACTGACACTCTGCGTTGTTCCAGACACGCGAAGACTGGAAATACGTGGCGATGGTGATCGACAGGCTCCAGCTGTACATGTTCTTCATTGTCACGACGGCAGGCACGGTCGGCATCCTGATGGACGCTCCTCACATCTTCGAGTATGTCGACCAGGACAAGATCATCGAGATATACCGAGGAAAGTAGGGGGGCACTTGCCCGATAGTGTCTCTGGTTTGTTCGCGGGACGGCTGGGTCTCTTGGGGAAGCACCTGCGGCCTTGTCAGGGTCTTGGTCGGCGAAACTGATCTCTGTCAAGAAGGAAATTTCTGCACTGAACAGTTAGACGCGCGTTTGATGGTTGGCGCATGCGCACTATGTAGAACGCCGCGTCTTTTCACTACTGCGCGTGCGCAGAGCGTTCCCAAAGGAAGGGTGGAACAAACCTATTGTTGAGTTTTCTTATTTAAACTTTATTGGCAATTTTTTTAGTTTCAGGTTTCTTTTATAAGTGGCTGTGTGTAATAGTGGAAGTGTTCGATATTTATTATCCTGGATCTGTCCTGAGCAAGAAGAATATGAGCGAAATCATTTGGGGGTAGACCTATGAGCTATCCAATTTATTTGAAATCAGTGGTTAAAAATTGACTATCATGAACAACAGAAAAATTAGTATAGAAGATGTAATCAAGTTATTTATTCGATTTTAATTTTAAAAACTATTAGAATTATGATTCTCACTTAAGTTATTAAATTGTGTTTGAAAAATTGACGCAATATCTTTTGACAAGTAGTTATTACATATTCGTAGAGGTGGAAACTATCGATAGCTTTTCCTATCGATTCGTAGCATTTTTTTAAATCATAGAAGACAATAAATACCACAAAAAACATTTACTATTAACTCGTATAACAAAAACTGGCATTCGAAATAGACAAAAAATAAATCTAAAAAAGACATTACCTACATTTCATTTCTTTACAGTCGTAGAAATACATAGTTATTTGTGTACCAATAAGGCACTGAAGTTGAACTTTTTATTACTCATGTGGAATTTAGTTACCGAGGCCTCTGGCCGAGGCAAATAAACCGTACATATTATTTTTTTAAATCGAAAAAAAAAGTTTTATTAGGCAAAAAATAATCATTAGGGATCACCCGTCCATGAACCGACTGCGTACGGCGTTGCTTGACTTTGACGATCGCTTTACCTAGGTCAAGTATGACGAGGCACGGCGCTTTCCAACAGAAACTCCAAACTGCTGCCTCTTGTGTAGCCTCCACGAAAATTGATTGATATTCAAACCTACTAAAATATTTATACTGAAAGGTTGCGCTGCTATGGTAACAATTTCGCAATGTGTTCGAAAAGTTAAATGGGCTTTTATGGCCGGGTTTTGAATATTTGGCCACTTTTGACGGGCGATGGCTCCGCGTCTGCCATTTGATTGCCAACAGAAAAAGTGAGGTTAGATTTCGTTTTTTTAAGTTGTATAGCATAAAATCTAATAACATTTTACCTGGCAAAAATTTAGTACAAACATTTCTGTCTTAATTTGAATCATAAGATCTTATAAGCAGTGTTTTCTTTTATGGGTTATGAAAACCTTGGGAAAAATAATAATCCAGTGCATATGCTTATAAGATGTTATGATTAAAATGAAGACAGAAACGTTTGTACTAAATTTTTGCCAGGTAAAAAATACGAAATCTAACCTCACTTTTTCTGTTGGCAACCCCCCCTTAAATCTTGTAAAGGCCTACTTATTGAAAAAATCGTACAATTATGAGCTACAGCAGTGGCCGATTTATGAGCTTTTCATGACGATTTTGAGACACTTCGCAGCCGATTTCAAGAAAAATATTTTTATGTCAGAACTCTTGTTTTGAAAAGAAAGAACTCCATTCCCATATGCCCAGATTGCACCACTTGTAACGATAGTATCTATGGTTTAGAAAAACTATTGATATTCTCGATAGTAACAAACTATTGATACTATAGATAGCATTACCCATAGTTTTCCACCTCTACATATTCGTATTATAGGTACAATTCAAGTTCAAGCAAAAGTTTTTCAGTAGGTACGAAAATGATCGTGCTTCCATTTTTAGATTTCTGTCTTAATTGGAATCATAAGATCTTATAAGCAGTGTTTTGTTTTATAGGTTATGAAAACCTTGGAAAAAATAATAATCCAGTGCATATGCTTATAAGATGTTATAATTAAAATGAAGACAGAAATGTTTGTATTAAATTTTTGCCAGGTAAAAAAATACGAAATCCAACCTCACTTTTTCTGATGGCAACCCCCCCTTAAATCTCGTAAAGGCCTACTTATTGAAAAAATCGTACAATTATGGGCTACTTCAGTGGCCGATTTCTGAGCTTTTAATGACGATTTTGAAACACTTCACAACCGATTTCAAGAAAAATATTTTTATGTCAGAACTCTTGTTTTGAAAAGAAAGAACTCCATTCCCATATGCCCAGATTGCACCACTTGTAACGATAGTATCTATGGTTTAGAAAAACTATTGATATTCTCGATAGTAACAAACTATCGATACTATCGATAGCATTATCCATAGTTTTCCACCTCTACATATTCGTATTATAGGTACTATACAAGCAAAAGTTTTTCAGTAGGTACGAAAATGATCGTGCTTCCATTGTTTGAAAAACCTTGGAATATACTTATTCTACTTCTTTTGAGCTCTCATAGATGGTTGGTGGACCGAAGCTTCCCCATGCAGAAAGACCCAGTCGCACCCTCGAACACAGGGTGCAAGCGTTGTGGACAACTTTGTTATAAAAATATACGGATTAAATAGCGTGTGTAACGAAAAATAATTATTTTATTTACGTCATCGAATGACAATCGAAGTTCAGTGTGTGAGCGATAGACGATGTCTTTGTTAGAATGTCGGTGCGCATTTCCAAAAAAGACAACGCGCTCGGATATTGTCGGGTAGTCTCGTCGTCACTGGGTAGCAGCTGTCGTGCCAGAGAGAAGAATTACCAGCACGAAGCTACCATCCGGTACCATCGCATCGCGAACATGTACATTGCGATCAAATAATATTAGACTATAGAAGTGCAATGAAAGAGCTCTGCGACTAAAAAACATAAACACTGTCGTACATTTTAGAGTAGATAAAACATAGGACGAATGAGATTAGGCAGTGTTATACTGTAACATCTTGTCGCAAATGGGACGTATTTTGACGGATAATACAGACTGTAAAACGTAAAACTACCCTCGAATCACACTGAAGTGGACGAAGGAATGTCGGAGGGTTTTTGTACACAAACTTTGGCATTTTTTAGAAAAAATTATTTTAGAACAAAAAGTTCGTATAAACCTAAGTGTACAAATCCTTACTTTTCGAGATGTAGAGCGTTTAAGATTTTTTTCGTATTTTATCTTTTATCTCTGCTAGTGCTAGTAGTACCTGTATCCCTTGAAGGGTGTTTCTAAATTATGGTGCCAACGTAATATGACAGATATAGAAAATGTCATTTTGAAGAAAAATTTCCTATAAACATGGGTCCTAAAATGCAAGTAAGAAAGTTACATGGTGATAAAAGTATAGTTTGAAGAACATATTTTTGGTAGTAACTTCTACAGAAGTTGTACAATTGAAATAAAACTTGGTGCAGTCCTTTAGTAACTGAACTGCAACAATTTTGGGTAAAAACGATGTATTCCTATCGACCAGAGGCGGAGGGGTGGGGTAGCACACCGGGTTTTATACTCATAACTTTTTTGAGGTTAGCTTTTTGGTCTCGCAGATTCATCACTTTAGTGCATCTTTTTAGTTTGCAACAAAAGGGTAATCTTGTTTCATATCGATAAAATCAACTGGTTGCGTTGAAATCGGCAAAATGTGCCCCAAAACACCTCCAAAATTCGAAAAATAAAATTATCGCCTACCGCATTTAAATGTTTAGCTGGTCACAGACGGGCGTAATTGTCTTAAAACATCAACGCGCGTTCATGAACGCCCGTTCAACAACGTCCATCTGTGGTGATAATACCGCCACGTACTTGAATGCGCGTTGAAGAAGTACGACGCTCTTTTGAACCTGGTCTCGCTGAAAACATGTGTGTGCATTGATGAATGCAAGTTGATGTTTCACTGTGTGTGTTAACAAACGCGCATCACTGCCGCGGTTTTCTTCAGTGAAGTAGATATATACTATTTTAAAATTCCTTCTGTCACCTCGAGTTTATTAATAATTATTGATTATTCCGGATTTATTACAATAAACACTTCAAATTTTGTTTATTATCGCACTATAATTATATTTTCTCCTCGGATATAATAAATGTAGTTACTACTTACCAGACAGTTTTTTTAAATAGAAGTTTAATTATTACAGAGTAATATAACAATCATGTCAGACTTAAGAAATATAACTCGAGATTTCCTAAGAGAATTTTTTGAGTTATTTCGAGGTCATCCTTGTTTATGGAAAACCAAGTCAAAGAAGTACCTTGACAAAAATTTAAAAAATGCAGCCTATATTTTGCTGGAAAAATTAAAAGTTGTACAGCCAGATGCGACAAAGAGCAAATGGCAACGAAGACAAAATAATAGTAATTGCCCCCCTCCCCTGCACAAGCATGTGGTTGCTTCTGGGGTACTCCTAGTTTGGAGTATTGTGAGGGTGAGAATTATTATTATTATTATACAAAAAATTAACACTGGTGGATTCAGAAGGGAATTTAAAAAGATAGCGCACGCCACTGCAATCAAATGCAACTCCGCCGACATTGTTCTGCGAAGAATATGCGTTCGTGTATGTCCTTTACCGCGAACTGATGTGTTAAAACATCAATCAAGGTGTGTGGATAAACAGAGTTATATGTTGATGCACGTCGTATATGAATGCGCGTTGATGTTTTAAGACAATTACGCCCGTCTGTGACTAGCTTTTTACAGATGAATGATTGTACGTTCAAAATTTAAAAAAAATGCCTAATGGATATTGAGTAAAACCTCACTGGTTTTTCTGAAATATGGATTTCAAAATTTTGTCGAGTCCATTCGGTTCCATTTTGAAAGCGAAAAACTTTTGATATATAATTATATAGGGAATTTTTTCTCACTTTAAATGGTACAATTATTTTGTGAAATTTAAAAGCGGTAGTTGAAAATTTTATTTACGGTTGATTTTATCGTTATGAAACAAGAGTACCCTTTTGTTGCAAAATAAAAAGATGCACTAAAGTAATGAACCTGCGAGACCAAAAAGATAACCTCAAAAAAGTTATGAGTATTAAACCCATTGTGCCCCTGCGCCTCTGGTTGATGGGAATAAATTGTTTTTACACAAAATTGTTGCACTTCAGTTACTAAATAACTGCACCAAGTTTCATTTATATTGCATAACTTCTGTAGAAGTTATTTCGATAAAGATGTTTTTTAAACTATACCTGTAACTTTCTTATCATGCATTTTCGGGCCCATGTTTATAGGAAATTTTTATTAAAAATGACCTTTTCAACCTGTCACAATACGTTGGCACCATAATTTAGAAACACCCTGTTTGAAAACGAATAAAATAAGTTTAGGTTTTCCCAAATTGCGACAAGTTTTTGGGTGGTAAAGAAAGTTACTAGGCCATCTTGAGGCATCCGTCATATTTCATTTAGTATGACGTCACTTACCTTATCATTGCTCGTCAAACCCTTTCATTTGATACTCATGTCAAGTAGGTTGTGAAGAAATATGTATCTTGGGGCGGCCGCCATATTGGATTTAGTATGACGCCATTTAACTTATCGTTATCCACCCTTCAAACCCTTTTATTTGATACCCATGTCGAGGAGGTTGTGAAGAAATAGGTAATCCGCCATCTTTGAAATGTTTCAATTTTATTATTGTTCATAATTTTTTCGCCTTTTATTCTCTCTCTCTCTTACACACTTTGTTCTTTAATCTGAAACATGTTGCAAACTGTTAAATAACTTGCTTTCCTGTCTGTGTGTTTGTTTGTTTGTGATCCTATTACCAGCTTATGGCATAGGCTCATCTGTTCCTCAATTTGCACTAGTCAAATATTTTTATTTAACATTCACATTTTTTTTATAATAACAAATAATATAATAATACGTATACGAGTATAGCCAGTTAATATATTGCTTTTTCATCAAGTTCTAAGCTATGTGTCATCTTCATTTTTTTAAATACGTACCTGGATTTTTTATTTATGACACATACATTTATTTTTTCGTTTTGGTTGCTAAAATGCACATTTACTAAGAAAAAAATTAATACGGTCCTGGACTAGATATGCATTTTCTCTTTTTTTTTCAAAGCAATCATAACAGGTGATAATTATTTTAATACCTACTGTATTAATTAAACTCCATGTTTGTCATATTTTGAAATTATTTTTTATAAATGCTTTAGTTAAATAACAACGATAAATATTAACAATATTGGGATACATTTTACCTAAAGTATAAAAATTTTTTCAAAATATGACAAACATGGAGTTTAATTAATCCAGTAGGTAGTAAAATAAAATCACCTGTTATAATTGGAACAGCTTTGAAAAAAAAAGAGAAAAATGCATAGCCCAGGGCCGTATTAATTTTTTCGTAGTAAATGTGCATTATAGCGGCCAAAACTAGAAAAAATGTGTACGTGTCATACATCGTTGTACTCAGGACAACGATTCATTTCGAAATATAGAATAAGAAATCCAGGTCCGCATTTAAAAAAATTAAGATGATCCCTCTATCTCAAAAACAAAACGTCGCCCCGAAAATCTAAAAATACCATAATGTAGTACAGAAAAAGTTCAAATATTGTCGCAAATAGCACCAGAAAAAATAAAATCTAATTTTAAAAAATTCGGTATTTTTTAAATATCTCAGCAACCCACGAAAATATTTTAACTTTCTCAACGGCATATTGTTAGGCGCCCAAAGGCGCAAGTTCGCCTCCATTTGACCGACTTCGTATCTGTTACGGTTACCGAGATCCCCATGTTGATCACCGGAACTGAATCACTCTGTATAAGCAGTAGTGCCCCTCAGCGATATTCTATTGTTCTCCTTGTGGCCAAATTTCGTTTTTTATGATGGGATCAAAGGATCAAACAAGGCATATGACAGGTGCGCATTCATGTGATCAATGAATTATTTATTCATTCTTTTAGATTTTCGAGGAATTTTATCTAAATTCCCCGGTATAATATCATGTTAAAGCTTTCCTACACATTTCTTCATCCATTTCAAAGTATCTACATAAATATACAACCCAATACATAAAAACCATGTAACAGAATGACGTGTGAATATTACCTAAATATCCTTACCACTACCCACTAATAGAAACTAGAGAATATCTATTTTTCAAAACTTTTGCACAAGAAAAACTTTTTACAGTCACAATTCGAAATTCACCGTCATACTGCTATGGCTGTTATTGGATGTAGGCTATTCAACCACAACATTATATTCGTTCAATATTATTGTAATGTATCTACAAGTGGGAAATAAAAAACTATTTAACAGGCGACTTTCAGTTTCTTACTGATATACTAATCAATTGATTTGAAGGTTTTGTTCGAGATAACATTATTTTCACTTGTGGAACATACGTCCTTATTTTATTTGTTAAGACAATTAATTAATTTGACTTGGTTTGCAAGATTGCTAAATCGACTGAATTTCATTAAACGTCTCAAATTATACCTAAGTGACCTTCGATGAATTCTGTGTTTATAGATCGGAAAATATAGTGAGAAAACAAGAAATAACTTGTACTTTTTGTTATTAGGGTAATACAACAATGAAATTCAGTCTGTACTTTTAGTTATTCATTTTTTTGAGATTCCCCGTACATCTTGCATTAAGCTACTTCTATCCAGATACATAACTGTCTACAAGGTGTTCATATTTAGGACTAAGATTTTGTTAAATTTAATAAATATGATAAAATTATGCAAATCAATTAAAATTGAGCCAATAAAAATGTTTTTGTTTGAAAAACGTTAATATTGCTTTTAACTAGTTGAACTAAATGTGGCCAACCTGTAGGTAACAAAATTACCACGTCTCAATTCAATAATATTACTTGCATATTAATAAAAAAGGTCTGCAAAACAATTTCACAAGTTATGTGTAAATAACATTGAAATCTTTCAAGTTAACATTAAAGTATGCCTTCGCAATATACTTTTAAAAATCCTAAATTAGGATGAAATTTGCTCAAGTCGGATAGAAAATATTATCGATATCCCGTCATTTATACAGTATTATAGTAACCTAAGGCTTGTTTTGGATACAACAGTTTTGCTGCATTTTACTGATAGATAACGAAATAACTTTTGAGTGCAAATGCAAAATGAGCAGAATTGAATGTACTTATGTTCGATTTCAAACTCATTTTATAGCACTGCTGTAGATACGAAACAGAACAAAAACTATACTTAGATATGTTTTGTATTTTTACAAAAATAGCTCCTGTATTTGTAGGATAAGTAGGTATATGGATGTGTTAATTTAGAAAGTGGAAATATTATTTATGTATTTTGCATATCCATGGACGACTTACCTACAAGAAATCAAAGATAATTTTTTTCATGGGTAATATGACACTATTTTTCAATGTATAGGTCTTACAGATTTACTCCAACAAAGGCGTCCGAACATAACCTATAAATCTAAAAATGCAATTTATAATTTCTCTTGTTAAATCGGACAAAAAATGACTGAAACAGTAAAATTTACATTGAGGTGATAGAAATTTCAATGCAAATTTACACTAAACGATTTAATGTTAAACTACAAATGATTAAAAATTTTGCTCAAGGACGTCTTCTCCACATGCACAAAAAGATCTCTCCCTTACTTTGAGTTTCCATAGACAATTATAAAATATTTTTCCTTATGTATATAAAAGAAACTCTCCGGCAGATTCACATGCAGGAAAATGTACAGAAAACTGACTGGTCTTCCACATTTTGTAATTGTCTATCGAAATAGCATTTGAGGTTGCATTTTGCCTTCAGTGCCGGACTGGACAGGTGAGATAGTGAGATAAATCTCACGGGGCCCCCTGTAAAGGCTGCTTGGGGGCCCTGCCCTGAACGGTTTCAGAGAGCGCTAGCGCGCCCGACGATGGCCTCTATTATTACCTACTCAAACAAACGAATCCTTTAATGCGAGTATGTGAGGTAGGTTGTACCCAAGTAGCATGTGAGCGCGTCTTTCCCAAATTAAAAATGATTAAATCACGTCTTTGGTCAAGCTTGTCAGAACACTTACTGGAAAGTTTTATTTTAATGAGCGTGGAAGCAGAAACATTGCATTTAATCGATCCTGAAAAAATTATCTTACGTTTGGCTTCAGAAACTTCTTCATATAAAAAAAATATTAGCTGGTTAGAGTCACAGGAACAGCATAAAAACCTTTGAATTTTATACGTTTGATTTCTGCTGATAAGTCTGGTATTTTTACGAGTAGCAGAGTGTGGTAAATGCTATCAAATAGATGGCACCCCGTATATCACTGTGTTCCAACTGAGTTCATTTATATTTTACTAGGGTAGCTCGAGAACAGGCGCCTCTGTAATAAAATACGAGACAAAACACTTTTTTAACCATATTAAACCACACCTGGTATTAGTAGTGGAAAGAGGTGAAGGAGACAGAGAAAATAGATAGGCTACCATTGTAGTAAAAACAAGTGACTGCATGCTCGCCTAATATAATATCACCAATACTTGCGGCTGGCCACTTGTGCAGCGAAATGCATGCCATAATTTCACATATCTTAGGATATACTTGCGTAAATAGTTATAATCGATATGGCTTTTTAGAGACCTTTTGACAATATTATGAATATGTTGCGTTAATCTTTACGTTGTGTTTGACAACCTTAAAAAAACCTTAAAAGTGAAATATTACGTTGCTTGTAGAATATGTATATTTTTGAAAAGTGCGCGTGACGCTTATGTCCTATATTCTTTTTGTGACACCAATTAGAGTTTCTTATGCTGTTTCAAGTGACTTTAGAATTAATATACTTACCTAACCGCTAGGTACTTACTACTTAGATGTGATTCGATATTGTGCAGAAAATTTAGTTCCAATTTTTTGTGTTTTTTTTTATTTCATTGCTTATAGACTCAAACTTAAAGCATTGACTGAAAATTTGAACGACTTACTACGCAGCAGTTCCTACCACTGCTTTTTAGTGGTCAGTAGAGTCGACAATGCAAAATTCATTGTGTTTGTGCCCCTCGAGACCGCTTAATGATTAAAAAAGTGTCAAATGTCAAGCCGTTGTCGGTCTTCACAATATTTCAGTAAACGCTTAAAGAAAGACTTATATGTACTATATTTACATTTGTATAGGTACCGTAACTGTTTCTAGAGTTTATTTCAATTTTCTTCTTCATTTATTATTTTGTTATACTTTTTATAAATATATTGTGTTTACTTTTCAAAAAGCAATCCGATGTTTCCATGTAGCTACCTATACCTACATACATTGTAGAGTGAGAGATGTAAAAAATTTTGGAGATAAAATGTTTTTGAGCAAAGCCCATTTTCATCATTCATCTAATGTGGGAACCCTTCTTTAAAAAAAATCTCACTGGGCCAAGATGGGCCAGTCCGGCACTGTTTGCCTTTTATAATAATTGCAATAAGTAATTACATAACGGGTTTTAATACTTTATATATTATAGCAGAGTTTCATCTGTAAGCATTATTGGCTTCAGATTTGTAAAATGTGTTATATGGACAAATTACAAAACAATTCCATTTTAGAATCTTAATAATACATTTCATACAAAAGAAGGTGCCACCTTTTTTATATAATTTGTCGTAACCAGATATACAGGGTGAGCGAAATTGGACACTTTTAAAGGGAAACTCCTATTTTTGACGGAGACAGACGAAAACTGATATCGGTGTCTGAGGCTCATTTTTTATGATGAACTTAATGGCGAAAACGGCAAATCGATATCTATGACCGTTCTTGAGTTACAGGAGGTTTTTCGAAAATAGGCGTTTACGAAAAGTGGCGGTAACTTTTTTCGGGTAAAAATTTTGTGTTTCTGTAAAAACATTCCTAAAGCACTTTTTTACGTAGAATCCAATGCTGCTACTACATTTTTTTCAATGGTGTAAGAGTTAGCGGTAAAAAAATATTTTTAATGGAACACCCTGTATATTTTTGCATTTTTTAATAGAGCAATAAATTACCATTTCAAAAATATATAACACCAAATGATTTACTTACATAAGTAGTTATCAATTACTACAATTACTAATAGCTTTTATGATTTCATGTGTCTAATTGGAAGCGCACCCTTTCAACAAGTAGGCTTTGGACGGTGAGACAATGAAACAATCGTGGAAAAATGTTTACTGTTACCTGTCAAATTTTCAGTTAAGCGGTTTAGGCAGTGTAAAGATTTTTCTATTTTTGTGTAATTTATAAACTACAATGAAATTTGAAAGTTATGAAAAATTGGATATGATAGTTCGTTTTATACAATCCGGGGAAAATGCCTATCTCTGTTTAACTCGTACCTTTTCGGCCTATCCTTTTCAAAATGCCCACTATTAATCAAATTGTGTCGCAATCTTGCAAAAATGTCCTTGAAAGGATGTCTTCTCTCTGGATACCGTTCGTAGTATAAATTGCTGGTTGCATCTGCATTTTCCCCGGATTGTTTAAAACAGACTATCATATCCTATTTTTATAACTTTCAAATTTCATCGTATGTTATAAAGTTTATAAATTACACAAAAATAGAAAAATCTTTACACTTCCTAAACAGCTAAACTGAAAATTTGACAGGTAACAGTAAACATTTTTTCGCGGTTGTTTCATTGTCTCACCGTCCAAAGCCTACTTGTTGAAAGGGCACGGTTTCAATAATTATTGTACACATGAAATCATAAAGGCTATTAGTAATTAATAACTACTTAAGTAAATCATTAAGTGTTATATATTTTTGGAATGGTAATTTTTTGCTCTATTAAGAAATGAAAAAATATACAGGGTGTTCCATTTAAAAATAGTTTTTTTACCGATAACTCTTAATTCTACGTAAAAAAGTGCTTTAGGAATGTTTTTACAGAAACACAAAATTTTCAATCCGAAAAATATTACGGCCACTTTTCGAAAACGCACATTTTCGAAAAATGCCCTGTAACTCAAGAGCGGAGACAGATATCGATTTGCGTTTTTCGCCATTAAGTTTATCATAAAAATGAGCCTCAGACACCGATATCAGTTTTCGTCTATCTCCGTCAAAAAAGAAGTTTACCATTAAAAGTATCCAATTTGCCCCACCCTGTACTGTCATCGTTGTAAAAATATTTCTTTTCCATAGCTTCAGTCAGTATATAAAAATTTCGAATTTTATATAACGTAATTTGTTGTTTTATATACAAGGTGTTGTGGATAGGGAGATGTCCAGCCTTCTCCTCATTTTATATTATAAAAAAATGTTTCCTTGCGTTATATTAATTTGTTTATTTTTAAATGAAGCTCTGCTACACTAGTAATCACTGTAAAATATACCTAATGTTGTTAATGATAGTTACTAACATAGGAATTAGTACCGTATAGCACTGCCTGCCGTGTTTCAGCACATAATCGCTTGGAACACCTATTGACTATTAATAAAAATAAATAATACAACAAATAAATCATTTACCTGTTATAATGTTAATGTATAAGACAAATGCATTTACAATAAAATAAGCAAATAATTGTTAATAAACACGTTGTTTCTTTAACCCCTCCCTGGAAAATTACAAGGTTTATCCATATATTTTTGTTGTCTTTAAAAAAAGTTGTCCTACTTTCAGTTTGGCCATATACAGTGTGTCCACGGATAGACTAAACTATACTTGTAAAAAATTTTATTTTAAATTTTTCGAAAAAGTCATTCTTCATAAAAAAAGTTAACATTACTGAGTGACCAGAAAATTGAAGAAGCGTTAATTAGCATAAGAGTAAACTTCCTGTAGGTAGAGATAGTGAAAAAAGTTTTAAAGAAAATTTGTTCAGCGCGGTAAGCTACTTATGTGTACAAAATTTCAAAGCATTAGGCATACTTTGATTTTTTATTTTACTCTTTTTTTTTCAAATAAATGCTTTTCTGTAAATAGTACGACAAGATTGTATTAAAAAAAACTTTTAACGATTCTAGAGGCCTATACTTTGTATTTTGGAAAATATGGGAGACAACTCAAAGCAGGCCCAGGATTGTTAAAAAATTTTTCAACATACAGAGTTACCAACTCTGAGTAACTTTTATTTATACAGTTTTGTCGTACTAGCTACAGAAAATCATTTAATTTAAGAAAAACAAGAAATAAATAAAAAAGCAGAGTAGGCCTTACGCTTTCAAATTTTGTACACCTAAGTAACTTACCATGCTGAACAAATTTTTTTATAACTTTTTCAGTATCTCTACAAATGGAAGCAGTTTACTCTTATGCGAATTAACGTTTCTTCAATTTTCTGGTCACCCAGTATAAGTAATCATAACTTTTTCCATGCCAATCTTATTTTAAGAACAAGAAGACTTTTTTATTAAGAATTACTTTTTTTTGATAAATTGAAAATAAATTTTTTTACAAGTATAGTTAAGTCCATCCGTGGACACACTGTATATAGTGAATTTACTTTGTGATTCTAAGAATGTTGGGAAGTGGTACATCTGAAAGAGTAACCGTCGAATTATTAATATTTGTCATATTTAAGTAACATAAAGGGCTGTAGTTTTTTTAAATGAGTTTTGCAGCAAACAGTGGTTTGACTGAAAGTGGACAGGTTTCTGTTTAAATGGAAAATATTGATACACGAATCCAGAGCCATCTACTAAACTTTATGAGAAATATATCTCCAAATATATACGTATTGTGGGTTGCCAAACTTAAATTCTAGTAATACCAAAATAAAATTTAACATGAATCAAATACGTTACCGTCTATCTTGACCAGGGTGTCGGCTAGTTGAAAAAACTTATTATTGTTGCTGATAGTAATAATAATTTAAACTTTAATTTTCACAGAAATTTTTGAAAAAAAAAACAATACGTTAGGTACATTTAATTTTTAATTGGGTTTTTCGCCACCAAACTGATCGAAAGACAACTTTTTCAAGTTGCCTGGAGAATTCATAAATTCTTAACAGTGAATGAACGAAACTTTAAACGTGTAACTCAAAAAATAACTTCAACAAATTTGTTTTATGAGCTTTCGGAGAATAAATCTTCCTCCTTTCTCAAAGATCTGGCCACGTCAAAGTGAAGTGACAGATTAATAAATTTCAGGTTAAAATGTCATGACAACATAACAATAGCCTAGCCACCTGCCTGATATTGTACCCTGTGTTCTATCTAATTATCTATACTAATTTCTCTTTGAATGAGTGGCAATAATATTTAAATAATAATAATAATATTTTTTTATTTTTGTTATGTTGTCATGACATTTTAACCTGAAATTTATTAATCTGTCACTTCACTTTGACGTGGCAAGATCTTTGAGAAAGGAGGAAGATTTATTCTCCGAAAGCTCATAAAACAAATTTGTTGAAGTTATTTTTTGAGTTACACGTTTAAAGTTTCGTTCATTCACTGTTAAGAATTTATGAATTCTCCAGGCAACTTGAAAAAGTTGTCTTTTGATCAGTTTGGTGGCGAAAAACCCAATCAAAAATTAAATGGATCTATTTGCGCCACAAATAAATTTTAGAAAATATCTAATACGTTAGGTACTGTCTGTCTTAACTACGTATCGCTAGCCAAAAACATATTATTATTGTTGCTGATGACAATAATAATACTGTTCTCATAGGTACCGATGTTGTTTTTATTTTACAGATTGTTCAGGAAATTTCATATTGAAAGAAAACTTATTCAGCTAATTTCTAAATGGAAACACGAAACTTTCGTTTTCACATTTTTTGAAAAAAAAAACAACATGCTACTGATTATCTTGACTAGAGTGTCCGCTAGTTGAAAACAAATATTGTTATTGATGATAACACTATTCTCATACTGATGTTATTCATTTTGAAGATTGTACAGGGTGATATACATAACATTTTAACCCCCCTTAACTTCTTTATTTTTCGAGTTGAAGAAAATATTGTAGAGATAAACGTTTAAAGATTTTTCGTGACCGTTTCAATGGTCTTGTTGAAATTAATAAGGGTAAAAGCGGTACAAACAAAACGTATGTGCTTTTAATGGGACATCCTGTATATTATTGAATTTTCGGAATCTACGCTTCATCCCGATGCAAACGTTATACAGGGTGATCCAACTTTTATGGATAACAATTTCAAGACGTCAAAATAAGTGAATTTATTAAAAAACGGTACATTTATCGAAAAAAGTCGGGAATAGTTTTTTCTTGGAATTGATAAGGAAATTTAGTGAGGGCAAAAAAGATTATTTTTTCAGTGGCGGACCATTTTTTTATTAAAAATATGACTGTTGGAAGTAGACAGGCCAAATTATTTTTAGTTTAGTGTCTAAACTGTATTAAATATGCACCACTGTGTAGTTGTTTTTGTTTGCCGCTGTGTACCTGACCGTTTGTTTTTTTACTGTTCTTCTTTTTTTATGGTTGAACGCAGGTAGTTCTGGCTGCTGAATTCATTATATTTTCAACCACCAGACCAACCTTTTAATATGTTTGTATCGTCATTTTATCATAGCATTGGTTGTTTATAATATGTTATCTATGTTACTAGTTGAGTAAGCATTGCAATTTGTACCTTGTTTTTGTCCTTGTTTTTTATCCTCTTATTCTTATATTTTAATGTTTTTTAACTAACCTTCTGAACATTATGTAATATCTTTGTAGAGCCCTGATGATGGTTGTAAAATATACCGAAACGTCGGCAATGAACTAATATAATTTCCTTTTTGTTATAACCCTAAATCCTACCAATTCTCAACATATGTATCAAATATGTTTGCCTTAACTTTCTTCCTTTAGAAAAAATTAAAGAAAACTCTAAAAAAATGAATGAAGAAAAATTGTTATGATTTCGATACTTGTTTATATGAAAAATTCCACTGACGTTTTCTATAGATTCTTGAAGCTTTATCCGTAAAAGTTGGACGACTCTATATATCGTTGGAATCGGAATGAAGCGTAGATTCCAATAATATATACAGAATGTCCCATAAAAAGAAACATAAGTTTTGTTTGCACCATTTTTACGGAATATCCTGTATCAATTTCAACAACACCACGGAAACGGTTACCATAGATCCTGACACTTTTATCTCTAAAATATTTGTTTAACTAGAAAAATAAAGAAATTAAGGGGGGTAAAATCTTATGTGGATCACCCAATAAACATTTTTCGTTACCACAAGTGATACCTAGTTATATAAATGTCATATAAAGGTTGCGGAGTTTTATATGAAAGGAACCGGTTATCACCTCCAGTAATTGGAGTTTATAAGGGTTATATATAATATCCTTGTCTATAATATCAATATAGGTACTAGGGTTATAATTAAGTGGTGTAAATGTTTCCAACACCATTTTATAGCAGTTGGAGTGACCGTTACTACAAGATATATAACATATAAGAGTTTCCAATTATAAAACTATGATATCCCGAGTTATATAACAGCATTCCTAATTACTTCTATAAAACCCTGGAGCTAATTGTGTTTTACTGAACACATTATATACAATTTGGTTGTCAATTTCGTACCAAAATAACCTTCTTAGGCTTTTACAACTTTTAGTGATATAAATTACTCTTATACAAATATGTTTTCATTTTAAAGATGGCTGATTAAGCACTTATTATTGTAGAGCATTATACAGGGTGATTCAGGAGGAAATGTCAATATTTTAGGTACGTATTCGGGGACCCAAAATAAACATAAAAGTTCCTATAAACATGGGTCCTATTCCCGGCCGTTACCGAAATACAGGGGTAAACAACATTCAATTTAAGGTTTTTATTACATTATTTATAACAGGTAGGCTAGGTTTTGGGTGTTTCATGCGGAAATTCCTGTTGCCTAGCAATAGTAGACCTTAATCCTCTGGATTATTGTCTTTGGGGGTGGTTTAAATCATTGGTATATTCAAGTAAAGTAAACACTAGAGATGCATTACTCGATCGAATAATAAATGCAGCAGCAACTATAAGAAACAGGCCCGTATCCATTCATAGAGCGACCCGAGCTATTCACCAGAGAGCTGACTTATGTTTAGAAGTAAACGGTGGCATTTTTGAAAACTATAAAACCTAGCCTACCTGTTATAAATAATGTAATAAAAACCTTAAATTGAATGTTGTTTACCCCTGTATTTCGGTAACGGCCGGGAATAGGACCCATGTTTATAGGAACTTTTATGTTTATTTTGGGTCCCCGAATACGTACCTAAAATATTGACATTTCCTCCTGAATCACCCTGTATTAAAAAACGAATGAAAAATGTATAACAGGAGGAGAGCAAAAATAAGTGAAGTATGTGTTGTTAATGAGAAGAAATTGTTTGAAACTGTAAAAGTGAAACGGGTTAAAATAAATTGAAAATCATTGTCGATCTATCCACCGGTATAAATGAACCCCAGGCGCTAGTGACACATATCTATGTTAAAAACAAAAACAAACACAAATTTAGTTCATAACGTGAAAATTAGTGTTTAACGGGTTATCTACCGAAGGTTATGAAATTATTGCAGCCCTACATCTTCGAGAGGTCTATAAAATAGCTTTGGTTTTATAGTAACACTACTGGTAGCGTTATATTACCTTTGGTTTTATAGTAACACTATTGGTAGCATTATATTACCTTTGTTTTTTTAGTAACGCTACTGGTAGCATTATATTACCTTTGGTTTTATAGTAACACTACTGGTAGCGTTATATGACATTTAATTTTATAGTAACACTATTGGTAGCGTAATATTACCTAAGGATATATAGGAGACTTATAGTTTTATAAAAAAAAGTACTACAGAAGGTTTATAGCATTGTTTCAATTTATGTAACGTTACTCTAAGTGATGTTATTGTCGCCAAAGCTTTTAAGGGTAATCTACTAAGAGACGCCATGATGCAAACATATAGAACAGAATCGACACGACCCTTGGTTACGAAATTTATTAGCATATTTCATTTTATTCGGCGGAAATTTTAACAAAATATACTTTTTTGTGACACGGGCATATTTTTTAAAGTTTTTTCTCGTAATTTTTGCAAATAAAAAAAAATATTTTTTTAATGCAAACAACCTTGCTTATTTAGGAGTATTTCGAAGGCCCGTGAATTTTTTGAAGGTATCTTGTTCATATTTGCGGAAAAATTTTCTTGCCACACACAATTTCAAGTATGCTTAGCGAAACATCTATTATTATACTTAGCAAAAATATTCACATGCCCTGTGACATGCCCAACCATAACATTTTGAAGTGAGTGGAAAGGATAGGCGCTCAACAATAGTTAAACAGAGAGGAAGTAGGCGTCCGATATCTAAATCCCATAATATTACACCATTATAGGCAGAGTTTATAAGGGTAACTGCAAACCTTATAGAACCAAATTTAACACTGAAAGTAGCCGGGTTGTATAAGTATAGGTTATATAAAGGTGATGGAAACATTTACTCTGCTATTGGTTATATACTTTAAAGTCGTATAACGGTACTAAAATAGGCGCTGGTGACCTTTATAAATTGCTCCATTTAAGTGTTTTAATGGGTTTATAAAGGTAACCGAAATATTTCCGCAACTATATTAAATAACTAACAGTGGTTTAAGTTAGGTAATCTAATAGTTGTGGTTACTCTAATAAAACCAAAAATGTTTATTGGGCACCCTGTACAGGACATTTAACATTCAAAGAAAATTTATTCTGATAGTTTCTAAATGGAAACGTTCATGGAACTGTGAAAGTTTCAGCTTCATCGATTTTTTTTTTGCAAAAAAATTCGCTACTGTCTATCTTGACTAGGATCTAGTTGAAAAAAATATTATTGTCACTAATGATAATAATTTAATAACGATTCTATTTTCGGACAATGTTATTCATTTTGCTATACAAGGTTATTCATATAACATTATACCCCCCTTAATTTATTGTTTTTTTTTTTAAATTATATGAAAATTGTATGTGAAAATTGTATAAAATTTTCTTGCGATTTCAGTTGTGTATGAATGTCGCGTTTTGGAGAATAGCCAAACTTATGTTTTTTTTAGAAGTAACACCCTGTAATTGCCATGGAAAATTCAAAACAACTATTACGAGAATCAAAACTTGACTTTGACAGTTTGTATCAGGTGTTAATTGTTGTATTACCACATCGTGCTGTGAGAATGGTATATTATTGTTATAATATTAGTGAAAAAAAACGACATTGTTGAATGTTATGTTCTTGCGAAAAGAATAAGAAGCGTGCAAGGCGTGAATATACACGAATATACCCAGGAAGAGTCCTACCTCATCACACGTATTTCAAAAATATATTCATAACAAATTGAGAATTACTGGAAGTTTAAAAAATAAAGAAAGAGAAATAAACCACGACATGTTTTAACTGCGAATATGCAGGAAGCAGTCTTATTATATTTCGTGGAAAATCCGAAACATTCTATTAAAGATGCATCGAGATATTTGCAAATATCATGGAACTCAGTCCAGAGAGTGTTGAAAATACATATGTTTAGACCATATTGTTATCGAACAGTTCAAAAACTGTATGAAAATGATAATTATAGAAGGCGAGAATATTGCCATTTAGTTAGTGTTGGAGAGGCAAGCGGAAAATGATCAGTTTTCTAGGTGCATATTTTTATGACTTGTAAATTATCACTATAAAGATTACACTATACTACTATTAACTAACTACTACTAGACATTACTATTGTATTACTACTCCTACGGTTATTACTATTACAGATTCTTTATTGTGGACTGATGAAGCCACTTTTCCAACATGTGGCGTTTTTAATAGAAGAAACACTCACTGTAAATGTTTGGTGTGGTATTTTTCGTAATCACATAATTGGTACAGTATTATATGAAGAGGGTTTACCTGGACTAAAATATTTACAGCTCTGAAGAGGCGAAATTTCTGATCTATCGAATCAAGTTTATGAGCCGAATATTGTTTGGCTAGGAGACGGTGCTTATAAATGAAATGCTGTCAAGAGGCATTTAGATGACACTTTTGTAGAGGGGATTGGTCCAAATTGAACTATTTTATGACCTGCCAGAAGCCCAGACTTGACCCCACTCGATTTCTTTCTGTGGGGCACTTTGAAGGACCTTGTATATGCGGAGAGGTCAAATAATATCGACCAAGTTAAAGAAAAAATATCTCAGGAGATCAGAGAGATGAACTAGGCAACTACAAGAGAAGGTTATTAAGAAGGTACCTATGCTCTCTGTGTTGCACAAAATGGAAGCATCAAACAACTTCTATAGGTAATTTAGTTTAATTCATAATAAAGTATCATGTTTCATCCATAAATATGCCTTTTATTAAAACTAAAATGACAGAAGAAATAAAATATAACTTATGGAAAATTTCAACAACAGTATTGTCTTTGTTAAATTTTCAATATATTATTGTATGTAGGTAATTCTGGTAATACAAGCATTAATGTAAACTGACAAATCTCCATTTATATTATTCTCGTAATAACGGTTTTGAATTTTCCATGGCAATTTGATTTTGTACGAGATTCAATAATTTAAAGGACGATTTTGTGCAAATTACTGGAGCAAACATAATTATAACATATCATTGAAACCAGAAAAATGCATAGATTTCGAAAATCGATAAATATATGTGTTCCATCTAAAAAAAACATAAGTTTGGTCTCCAAAACGCGACATTCATTTGTTTTTCTGAATACATAACTCAAATGGCCAGAAAATTTTATACAATTTTCATATTTATATTTTTTCCAAAATTAAAAACAAAAAAGTTAGGAGGGGAGAATGTTATATGAATAACCCTGTACAGTAAATTTTAGATTCAATGAAAATTTATTCAGCTAAATTCCATACGAGCTAAAGTGTTAAACACAGGAATTTTTCCAAAAATATACGTTATTGTCTATCTTAACTACGGTGTCCGCTAGTTAAAAAAATATTGTTCTTGCTGATGATAACAATAATATTAGTCTCATCACGATGCTATCCATTTTGCACCTTGCACAGGAAATTTAAGATTCAAAGAAAATTTATTTAGCTAATTTACAAATGGAAACATGAATGGAATTGTAAAATTTTGATTTTCAATTCAAAAAATAAGTTCTACTACTAATACTATTGTTTTCATACATATTCTATTCATTTTACAGATTGTACAAGAAATTTAAAATTCAAAGAAACTGTTTTCAACTAATTTACAAATGGAAACTTGAATGGAACAATAAAACTTTCACTTTCATGTTAAAGTATGTTTATAAACATTTGCGATAATGATAGACTTTACGATGGCCAGTTTTATTTCACCGTGAAAAGCTTCCATGGTCATAAACTCCCATAATTGTACCATTATATAGAATTCTTTTTATTTCGATAATAAATTACTTCCATATTAACTGAAAGTGGGTAATCACTATATTAATACTTTCAGAATTGAATCTTATTTTAGTTCTCTTATATAGAAAAACAATATATAAACAATTACAAAATAAATATTTAATTTTCGACTTACCTACTGCTACTTAAATTACTTTTAAAAGAAGGTATTGGTGTACCTACTATTTTCTTATTGAGGCAAAGTTGGAATTTATGTAATTGCTTACAGCACATTACCTACGTCTCACTAGGGAATGGCAAAATTCGGTTTAAACTATTTCAACTTACTTTTAAAAGGCAGATAAAGAATCTTTTTACATGAAAATTGTTTTCGGATGTTCATAGAAAATAAATTTTAAAAAATCAAACATTATTTCGATGAAAGGATGAATTTAAAACTGTTACAATCTTGCCATTATGAGATTTTTGCCATTTTTGTAGGTTTTACGAAAAAATGTTATTAGGAGATTTGTTCAGAATGAAAAACTGAGAAGGCTTGCGAAATTTCGAAAGTCTAGATCTACTTTCATTTTTTGGCATTTTCCCACTTTTTTTTAGAAAAGTGCACTTTGTGTAGCTTTCACATCAAAATGTTATTAAGAAAACTTGTTCATAATGAAAAACGGCATAGGTGTGAAAAATTTCGAAAGCGTGTGCGTTTTAATTCTTTAGCAGAAAAAAATCAAAGTCGACCTAGGCTTTCAAAATTTTTCACACCTATACATTTCATTATACACAAGTTTTCTGAATAACATTTTGCCTTAAAGCCAACAAAAATTGCAGTTTTTTAAAAGAAAGTGGGAAAATGACAAAAAATCACTATCACTACTAGAGCAAAGATATACGTATTTACATTTTTTTCAAAATTAAAAATACAAAAGTAAAGGGGGTAGAATGTTATATGAATAACCCTGTACACTGCTCAAATGATTATCAATGACAGAACATAGGTATGTTCGTAGAATGTGCAGGTGCACATAGAAAGTGTTTAGATCCGTTATAAATAGTTTGATTGGATTGGATAGGTTTGTATATAACCACATTACGTATTAGGACGAACCACTTAAAGAAGTTTCAACCCCCATGAAACTTTGAAGTAAATATAAGACTCGTACTTATCGAATTAGAACGGATTGCCAAAGGTAAGGATAAAGTAATGAAACAGGTACGTAAGTAGAATTATTTGTTTTAATGCCAGATTCGCATTATATTTACCCAGAGCAAGCAACAAGCATATACACAATACAACCGGGTTGGTTCTGTTAAAATCTTTACCTTATGAAATTGAAACGTGGCTGGAATGTTAAGGAAAACGCAGGAAAGAGTAGTATTGGGAAAACTGTTGGTTCTGTAAAGATTTGCCTGGATGGGTCAGTATTTTTCCTTCGAAAACTACATTTGTTTACATTTAATACCATATATTTTATACCAATGATTTTAGTTTACTAAATACAAAAATTATTTTGTTGTATCATTATAATACATAAATACAGGGTGGTCTAACTTTTAGTGACAAAACATTAGGAACCTATAGAAAACGTCAAAGTAAGTATTGTTTTTCATATAAACATGTATCGAATTCCTGACGGTTTTTGTTATGCAGGGTGTCAAAGTTCATTTTTTTTCTTTAATTTTTGCTAACGGAAGACAGTTAACTCAAACATATTTGGCACAGTTTAGTCACTCATTAAATACTATAAATTAACAATAATTCAGTCCATCTACTTACACCAGTGGCGGAGAGACGGGGGTCAACCATAATATTTTTTAATACGAAAATGGCACGCCACTGTAGAAGTAATATTTTTTGGCTTCACTGATTTGACCAACCAATTCTAAGAAAAAACTATTCTTGAGTTGTCGTCGAAACATGTACCGTTTTCTAAAAATTCCCTTTTTTGCACACCTACTCAGTTTTTAATTCTGAACAACTTTCCTTAATAACATTTTCCCCGAAAACCTACATAAAGGCCACTTTTACTGGTGCGAAAAATTAGTTTGTCGCTAGAGACCTTTTTGTAGGTTTTAGGACCAAATGTTAATAAGAAAAGTTGTTCGGAAGTAAAAACTCAGTAAATGTACAAAGTGTCGAAAGCCTAGATCTACTTTGTTTTTCGTCTGCTAAAAAAATTAAAACGCACGAAAGTGATTTTTTTTTCGAAAGAACGTCAAGAATAGTTTTTTCTTAGAATTTATTGGGAAATTTAGTGAAAGTATTTTTCTATATAATGGTGCACCATTTTTTATTCAAAAATATGATGATTTACCCCTGTTTCAGAAGCAGAAGTTGATGGGCTGAATTATTTTTAATTTATAGCATTTAATGAGTGTCTAAACTGTACCAAATATGTTTGCCTTAACTGTCGTCCTTTCGGAAAAATAAAAGAAACTTGAAAACAAATTGAAATTTGACGCCCTGTATTGTCACAAAAAGTTGAACTATTCCGTATGACATAAAACATTAATTTCTGTATTTTTATCTACTAAATAATAAACTAAAACATTTCTAAAAATTAATTTTGTTTTAAACTTATAGGTATCTCTTTTTTTAATGTGCCCTGGTGGTTCTTTCAATAATTAAAAACCTTTAAAAATTACTTGATGACCAATAAATGTTGTATTAAAGTTCTCTAAATTAAAATGTTCTAAATTTTATGTACTTATAATGACTATGAATTTCTTTAATAATATACAGTGAGCACGTAAAGGTTGAAATTCATTCGGTAAAATGTTGTACTGTACGATTAAAAAAAAACGCTTCGACACGTCCAACATAGTTTTGAAAGGCGCATATTTTGACATATATTTGTCGTTCTTGTGACGTCATTACTAACTAACGTAAAGCTATGCAGTCATCTATATATTTTTTCAAATGGCAACCACTACTTTTGATAGTGTGATTTAAAAGAACGCACTTTTCTTGTATCAGTACGCAAATAATAATAATAATATATTACAAAAAAAGTTTTTCCTAAATTTTAAATTTAACATAAATTATTAAGTTTTAAACATTTCTTTATTAGACGACTCTACCATCATTGTACTGCTTATTTTTTGCTCAGTTCCATTTTTAAGCAGGCTTAATTTTTAATCAAATAGTGCAACATTTTACCGAATTTATTCCAACATTTATGTGCTCTCTGTATGTGTCTTTTAAAATATTTGGAACCATTAGCCTGCCATAATTTACCAGCGCGTTCTGCGACCCAACAAAATTATAAAAGTTCCTAAACATGGCCTCAAAAATGCCCCTAAAATGGACACTGGTAAACGGTCTTTTCTAAATATTTCCAGAGTGAACAAAGATAAAATTCTGAAATTTGGTAAGTGATATACCTGTGAGATTTGACATTTCAAGAAGTTAAAAATACCCAAAAATTTTTGTGTGTGCCCTTTTCCCAGATTTTTGCGAAATTATCCAATTTTAGGGTTTTCTACGAAAAAAGGTACTCTTGTCGAACTTCGATAACATGCACCGTTTTCAAGTAAAACCGTTTTGAAATTGAAATGTCAAATATCACAGGTATATCACATACCAAATTTCAGAATTTTATCTTTGTTCGTTCTGGAAATATTTAGAAAAAACCGTTTGCCACAATGTCCATTTTGAGGGCTATAGCCCCATAAGAGGCATTTTTGAGGCCATGTTTATGGAACTTTTTTCGTTTTTTTGGGTCGCAGAACGCGCTGGTAAATTATGGCACGCTAATTTCAGGACACTCCACAACTCCATATCTAGTTTCGTGATTGTGAATTTTCTATGCTGCACTCAAATTTTCATAAATGTTAAATTGACACATACCTAGTGAATATTATGGTAAGGAGTATGAATGAAGAAATACGAATTTGATTTGGATTTATTTATTTAAAATTACATTATTGCAGTGTATAAAGTAGGTATATTATGAACTTTCCCATGCGGAATTAAGAAAATAACCTATATATTCCTTACACACTCACAAAAATACGTGGGAGCTTCTACCTACACACAACACACCATTCAGAAAATGGTCCCATTATTTGTAAATTTCGGACTGCTACATTTCTTTTTATTGCTAAATCACTATTTCATATTTCCCAACATCCCAGCAAATTGTATCTTTTATATAATCGTCATTATCTTACACAATGTATCGCAGTTAGAATGACCTATATCTGGGGACACATTATATCGTCTATAGTATTCTTTGGAAAAGTTCCAAAAAACATTCCACTAAATCTGGACAATGGATCTAACATCTCGCCTAATAAAATTTTAATATTAAAGGAATAATTGCATTTGAGTCGTAATGACTAAATGATGTCAATAATAATACTCAGTCTGGAAATAAATTTTTGAGGTACTTAGCCTCTCTAACTCCAATAGAGAACAATATACTGACCAGAGTAATCAACTTGTTTTCATCCCAAGCCGTTTCAAATCATTAGTCAAAGGCCAAGTGATGCGAAAAATATGTGTACATTTTCCCTAAAACGCCTACTAAATATTTTAACGAAATATAAACATTCGTCTTTGATCTGAAAAGCACATATTCGGCAAATTCATTCAGCTGTGGTTTGTCATTTTAATTTTGCTTGCGCAGTGTCAATATAATAATTATCAAAGCTACAAACAACCTATACCTAATGCCAGATGTGATTAAAGATCTTAATGATGCATCTATATCTAATAAATGAGTAGTATAATCCTCCTTACGGCAGAATGCGTGCGACTTAAGGCGGAAGAACTAGCAAATATTATAGAATTAGTCACAGTTCAGGGGCGTAGCTCAATTTTGTGTAACTCACTGACTTTTCATATAATTGTTATTTAATTTATTGTTAATATTATTCTTAACGGTGATGCCTTAGACTATGGAGGAAGGCAAACCCTTATAACATTGGCAATTATTTCTCGTGCTTGAGAATGCAACGTTCTTCCCTGTTTACAGTGTTTACTCATATTTTGCACACGTTAACTCCCGAACATACGAAACGCCACTGAGCTCTCTGAGCCGGCATAAAAAACTTGCCAGCGGCCTAAAAAAATGAGGTCTTTGTGGTAGACCAAATACGCAATTAACTTTACGTACTATAAAAACAGGCACAAAACGCGTTGGCTAACTGCTTTTGTCAGCCGACTGCTTGGTAGAAGTGCTGTGTTGCCGTATTTCAAAGGCGATGGTAGACGCGACGATGTTGAAAAAATATAATAGGTGTTTTATCACACCGGGTTAAAAATAAATGATAAACAAAAATGAGTAAGTGGTCCCGTGATGCGAGCTTTATTTTTTCGGTATAACAGAGTTCAGAAATTCGGCTTCAATATTATAAAACTTGTATTCGCCAATTAATAACGACTACTCGTATAGGAAATCTCGCAACGCTGCCCGCATTCTTTAGAAACGTTTTCTTTCGTGCTTTGGACTATAGCAGTGATCACGGTATATTTATACTACTTTATTATAATATTATCATTGGTAGTAGGTAGGTACCACAATATATAGATAAATATAAGCAGTAGAGACACACTGTGGAGCTGAGCGGCACTATAGCTTATTTATTTATTTATTGTGTGTAGTGTGTAGGTATGGTATAAATGAAGTCACTTGGAACAGCATAAAAGCGCTTGGGTGGCGTTTGCTTTGTAAAACAAAACCGAGTCTTAGGGGACATAAAAATTTTATTTTCTTGAAATCGGCAGTAAAGTGTCCCAAAATCGTCATTAAAAGCTCAGAAATCGGCACTGAAGTAACCCATTATTGTACGATTTTTTCAATAAGTAGGCCTAGGCGACATGTAAACATCAAACGTCAGACGCGGAGCCATCACCCGTCAAAAGTGACCAAATATTCAAAACCGGGCCAATAAAGGCCCATTTAACTATTCGTACACATTGCGAAATTGTTACCTATAGCAGCGCAATCTATCAGTATACATATTTTAGTCGGTTTGAATATCAATAGATATATTATGGAGGCTGCACAACAAGCACGAAGCAGCAGTTTGGTTTTTCTGTTCGAAGCAACGCCGCGCGTAGTCGGTTCGTGGACGGGTGATACCTTATTATTATTTTCTTGCCTAATAAAACATTTTTTTTCCGATTTAAAACAAAATATAATATGTACCTCGGCACTGAAGTTCTTTTTATGACTCACGTGGTTTATTTGCCTCGGCCAGAGGCCTCAGCAACTAAACTCCACATGAGTCATAAAAAGTTGGACTTCAGTGCCTTGGTACATAAATAAGTATTAAATGCTTTAAAAAAGAATAAAATAAACTTTGAAATAATTCAAACCAAAACAACACCACACGAAAATCTATACAAAAAAACAAAATCCGTAAAATAAAGCGCAATCCTTATTTCCGTGCACGGCACTGGTTATACTGACGTAACTGGCCCACGTCGACACCTGCTCCGTGGATCTCCGAAACGCCGACCAATCAAATCGCTACGCTCGCTTTCTTATTGGTTGCCTCCTTGACTAGGTCGACGTCGACTTCATAAAAACACTTAAATTTTATACGGGTGATTTCTGCTGATAAGTCTGGTATTTTTACCAGTAGCAGAGCGTGGCAAATGCTATGAAATAGATCGTAGTAGTACAGGGTTATTCAAACTCGGTGTCCTAGGGCTATTATTGTGGATACCTAAAAACTAATGGACACTGTCGGATTTTATTTAGTTTAAAAAATATAGAAAATAAATTATTCAAAAAGTTGATTCTAAATTCCCTGTGAAACCGCTTAATTTTTGCATACATGGCAAATTATAAGTTTCTCAATGTGAAAAATTAGAAATCACCTTTCTTAAATTATGATTCAAACATGAAACATGCATTTTTGGTAAGGAACGTACCTTTTTTAGATATTAGGTAGCCCTATTATTTCTAAGTATAACCTTTGTCTTGAAAGTTTTGTTGTTTTTTTTTCGTTTACAATTTACAGGAAACAAAATACCTAATACAGAAAATTTAAAAAAGTGACTTGACTCGTAAATTTTTTTCTACATTTAGTTTTTTTTTAATTATCACTGCATTCTACCTCACTGATCATTTTTAGGAATAATTGGACAATGGTTATTATGAAGATTATAACTCACAATAATCTACTCCATAGTGTATTTAAATTCAAAGTACTTACCTACCTAATATGAAATTGTCAGTTGCAGGAAAAATGTAAAATATTCCTCGATGCGTAAGCTCTTTTTGGGTTCGGAGAGAGTTTTAAGGCCCGAGGCAACACGGGCGTTAAACAACCTCCTCGGCCAAAAAAAATGGGCTTACGCATCTCGCAATGTAAATAACTATTTAATACAGAACACTCTGTTCAAACTTATCAACAATATTAAGACTGAGATAGACTATAATAAGACGGATAGACAAGGATAGGGCTTTCTCGTTGCTCTTTTTAAACAAAGCGTGCGTGATGCTGTAGTTTTTAAACATGTGTCGCCCATATTAGTTTATACATGGTGCCGCCGCCCACCAGAGGAGCCACCACCAACGAGATAGGTACTTGGAGGGTGCGTTACAAGAATGATATGAATTATGCAGATTTTAATTGCTTATATTTATTACATAAAAATAAAAAATATTTTTTTGTGAACTGTGGTTCATTAATTGGCAATAAATTACGTTTGAAAGCAATCTTTTTCAAATTTAATTTTTGTTATTTTTTACAACGCTGAACTAAACAATTTCGCTAAGAAACCACAATGGATATACTTAACCTCTATAAATTGACAAGTCAGTAAAAATAGAGAATAGATAACTACCTTAGGAACGTACATAACTCATAACTGTGACTTCTGCCAACATAAATATTTCAATAGAATGGATTTATTATACAGTGTGTCCCACTTAAGGAATGACCACCCCTGTAAAATTTTTATTTTTAGCTCGATTTTTAAAAAACTTTTTTTTGTTGGATAGAGCTTCAAAAATGGCATTAAACACATAATTCAGGTGCCTCGTGCGTTAAAGTCATAGCCCACTGAGACGGTGTTTTTGTGCTGAAATTTCTAGAAGTAGATTTTTTTAGAGGAAAATGAATGCCGGATTTTTATTCAGCATTGTTCGAAACCCAAACGTACCAATTTGTATTGCCGTAGCTCTACAGGGAGTTTCAAAATTTTTATTGCCACACTTAAGGCCTTGACCACCCCCGTAAAATTTTTATTTATAGCTTGATTTTCATAAATTTTTTTTGTTGGGTAGAGCTTTAAAAATGGTATTAAATGTATAATTCAGGTGCCACGTGCGTTAGATTCATGGCCCACTGAGACGGTGTTTTAGTGCTGAAATTTCGAGAAGTACTATTAGGGATTTTTTTAGAGGAAAATTAATGCTAGATTTTTATTCAATGTTGTTGGAAACCCAAACGTACCAATTTGCATTACAAAATGGAGAACTAGTTAATAGAAATGACTAAAATTTGTGTTTATGTTATGTTGTGTTGTTTGTTCATGTATTTGTTGATATTAAATTAAATAAAAATTTCGTTGGCTAATAAATTTTTGAAAGAATACGAGTTCCTCATGAATATTTTAGTGTAAAACTTACCAGAAATTAAGAAAATTAATTACAAATTGGTACGATTTTGTGAGGAACATCTCACTCCGTATAAGAATCCGGCCTTACTTTTCCTTTTAATTTTTTTTGAACACCCTGTAGAGCTACGGTAATGCAAATTGGTACGTTTGGGTTTCCAACAACGCTGAATAAGAAACCGGCATTAATTTTCCTCTGAAAAATCCTTAATAGTACTTCTCGAAATTTCAGCACTAAAACACCGTCTCAGTGGCCATGAATTTAACGCACGAGGCACCTGAATTATGTGTTTAATGCCATTTTTGGAGCTCTATCCAACAAAAAAAAGTTTATGAAAATCGTGCTAAAAATAAAAATTTTACGGGGGTGGTCACTAATTAAGTGGGGGCACTAAAAATTTTTAAACACCCTGTAGAGCCATGGTAATGCAAATTGGTACGTTTGGGTTTCGAACAACGCTGAATAAGAATCCGGCATTAATTTTCCTCTAAAAAAATCCCTAATAGTACTTTTCGAAATTTCAGCACTAAAACACCGTCTCAGTGAGCCATGATTTAACGTACGAGGTACCTGAATTATGCATTTAATACCATTTTTGAAGCTCTATCCAACAAAAAAAAGTTTATGGAAATCGAGCTATAAATAAAAATTTTACAGGGGTGGTCAGTCCTTAAGTGGAACACACTGTATATTTAACTTTTATTTATCAATTAAATAAAACATGTGTCAGGTTTAGGCAATGTGTCATTGGTACCCTTTACGTTAGATAGCTACTGGTATATGCAAGCCGCCACTCTTTTTATTATCCAGATATGACAACTTATTTTGCTATTTCAAATAAACTCTACTTCAAATTCGCACTATTGACACATCAATCACCCATGTGGGACAGCATCATTCAGTCATTCCCCATTATTTACAGCCGCCGAAAACGCAAACAAATGGCAACGTTTAAGGGCTTCTGCCGTGATTGTCGGAAATTCTAGTGTTTCCCCGCGGAAATGGTCAATCCTAAAGTTTACAGCCCGCTTCAAAACCAATATTGTTGCTATATTTACCCAAGGGTTTCTTTAATTAATCTGATTGGCGGGGGCGGAGGCTGGACCGGCCAGCCCCCTATAAAAGACGCGGGAGCAAAAGTGGCAGCCACACTTCGCAGGAAGAACGGACCGCAGGAACTTCAGAATGCACCGAGCGATCGTCCTGGTTGCCCTCCTGGCCGTGGCAGGGATATGTGTGGCCCAAGTGAACTTCTCGCCGAACTGGGGCAAGAGAGCGGTGGCGGCGGCCACCGAGAACGGCAACTGCAGGGAGTCCGTGGATACCATCATGCTCATATACAAAATCATACAGGTAGGTTTGATATTTCCGGTTAGTTTAAACGGGCTTTAAAACGTGCATGGTGTGTGTTACCGAGACAGTTTCGAAACTATGTTCGGATTGCAGAAGATTATTCTCCATCTTAAGTCCAAATAGTTGTATTAGGGTTATAAAATTGTCGCTTAGGGTAGACAAAATAACTATAGGTCTTATAGTAGTTGTTAGGATGTTATTTACTCGAATCGTGAAAGTAATTGTTCTATAAAAGTCTTATAACAGGCATAACATGGTTACTTTAACGTCAACATTATATAGTCTTTCAAAGGTTATTATAAGGTTTTAAAGAGGTCTCCGTCGTTGAGAATACAACAAATTTTACGACTTTAGAAATATACACTGTGTCCCGGATAAGAATGAACAGCATGGGGATATTGCAAACGGTGAGAGATAGGGCAACGGTTAAATGGGGAAAAAGTTGCGAAATTTTGAGGTCAATAAAATGGCACAAACAGATTTTTAATATCTTTTTTCGTTTTTGAGTTATTTTGAAAAAAGTAAAATTTTGCGTTTTCGATTTTATTTTTTTCTGAAGTTGTTATCACAGATAGAGAAAAAAGAAAAACACTTTTTTATGGCACTTTTTAACGGGCCTTAAGATGGCGTTTTTAGATTTGTTCTACAACGTTTCGTTTTTGAGAAACCATTTTCAACTTTATTTTTTTAAATACGGACCTGGATTTTTTTTGTAGATTTTGAAAGCACTTTTCATTGCAAATACCATGATGGATGACACGAAATATTTTTAAAATGTTTTGAGACAATTATACTGAAAATTCCTTTTTTTTTTCATTCATTTTTGTCTAATGCGGCCCTGTATTTAATAATAAGGAGTCTAAATATTAATCAGTATTGACAACAATTTAACTTAACAGTTTATTTTTACTTCGAAAACTTAATATTTTTAAATTGTACGGCCCTGCGCCTGGTAAAGTGTTTTCTTCTGTTGTTGTACAGCAAACAGTGTCGCATTGTGTTTTGGAGTAAATTCTTCGCTTTTCCTAATTGCGAGAAGAAAGCTTTAAGCCAACGTAATCAATAACTTTTGCCATTTATTAATTGCAAAAATTCATTCGTTCGGCCTCTACACTATATCTGTGACACAAGATATAACATGCTGACATGTTAAATTTGTCGTCATTTGAAAAAGCACCCTCCATTTGTAATGAAATAAATTGTTAACTAAATGATACAGTGGGAGACAAGGTATTGGTTTCGTTGTTTCAAAGTCTTCTAGGTGGAGGATTTTTATTTATTTTTTATTATCGTATGTGCCGTCCTTTTTTAGTTCTCCAATTGAAAGATAAGTTGTAAGTTAAATTGTTGACAATACTGATTAATATTTAGACTTCTTATTATTAAATACAGGGCCGCATTAGAAAAAAATAATGGAAAAAAGGAATTTTCAGTATAATTGTCTCAAAAGATTTTAAAAATATTTCTTTACATCATGGTATTTGCAATGGAAAGTGCTTTCAAAATCTGAAAAAAAAATCCAGGTCCGTATTTAAAAAATTAAGTTGAAGATGGTTTCTCAAAAACGAAACGTTGTAGAACAAATATAAAAACGCCATCTTAAGGCCCGTTAAAAAGTGCCTTAAGAAAGTGCTTTTCTTTTTTCTCTATCTGTGATAGCAACTTCAGAAAAAAAAATCGAAAACGCAAAATTTTACAAAATTTTACTTTTTTTAACTCAAAAACGAAAAGAGATATTAGAAATCTGTTTGTGCCATTTTATTGACCTCGAAATTGCGCAACTTTTTCCCCATTTAACCGTTGCCCTATCTCTCACCGTTTGCAATATCCCCATGCTGTTCATTCTTATCCGGGACACAGTGTACCTATAGTTGTACGACACGACGGTTGTAAAGAAAATAATTTGACAATATTTATAATATAAATAATTAATTATTTAATTATTTAATTAATTACTAACAAAAAGTCATTTGTTTCTTCCAAGCTTGACGTGTGCACAAGACCAATAAACAAAAAAGTTTGTTGAAGTTTATAATATGGGAGTCAACACAAATATTGTGATGGAATCCACCAATGCAATGTGATTGGCCGGTTCAAAAATTTCTGCATTTGTGATTGGCTTGCATCACATATTTTTGTAGACTTTAAAAACGCCCAATAACATGGCCAGTTTCTCTGGTTCAAAAAAATGCTTGCAGAAACATGGTTGAAATTGAGTTAATATTTTTTCTGTTTCAGAACGAGGCCCAGAAGCTAGTGGAATGCGAAAAATTTTCGAATTAACCGACGGTGTGATTTGTTAAGATTTTTATGATTTTGTGCCCATGATTATATATTTATTTGTTCAAAACAAAAGAATAAAATATGTGATTGGTTAAGCCGCAGGAATTTTTATTTTAATTTCTCCCGCATCTCCGCAAATGGTCACAGGGAAGCTAGCAAAAAAAGCTCTGTGTCAATCTTTAGCATTTTTATTTTTACTCTGTTTTGAACACAACTCGATGGAAAAAATACAACTAGCAACAATATAAACTAATATATTTGTTGCTAATGAAAAGAAACAAAATCAGATGGAATTCTTTAATAAATATTTTGGAAGAATTGGTAATATGAAGGTATTAATAGAGATCTTCACAACTTTAGAGCTACTTCTTTATGACGTTAAGGTATCTTTGAATTTATACGACCTAATAGACTTATAAAAGTCATATCCAATCAAGTCAGATAAAGGTTGTATGAAAAGTCATGAAAACCCGTTTCCAACCGTCCATATTCAGTCATAAAGAAGTTGTAAAAAGGACGATACGTCTATAGACAAGTTGTATTATTGGTCGCAACAACGTTTTCACGTGTTTTATGCAACTTTAAATGTTACTTGGGATGGCAAGTTTCGCGTTACATTAATATGTCTGCTGTCCTTTGTGCATACTACCGCAGTATAAACTTCGCGGAATAAATAGGCTACATTTTCTGGCAGTGACGTGTCACTTGCCCTTGCCGTTTTATGTCTGAGCCAAATTCGCAAAGTTTCAATTTATTATTTTTTAAAATTTCTGACTACCTTCCAACTAAAAAGTTTAGCTTTTTGGGCAAAAGTAAAAAATTGAGAGGAAAAACCCAGCTAACTAACAACCGTTTTTTTTACGTCAAAATACCGTTATAGTTATAACTCTATAACGTCAGGAAAATCACGTTAAACTAACGTTATAATTATGACAAAAAGTCCGGTAGAGTGACGTTAATATCCTGACGTATAAATAACCTCATAAATTTAACGTAGATATAACCCCATAAAAAATAAAATTCGCAAACCAACACCAGGGTTCGAACCTACGAACATCGGAATTAATGTCGATGCTCTTACCAACTAAGCTATCGAAGCACTTGAAAAATATTGCCTAAAACAGTGTAAGCTAGAATCTCGATGACGTCACAGAAATAAATAGAAATAAAATAAAGGGCCTAAAAATTCATGTAACGGAGGGGACAAAGCCAAAAGGATCTTAATGGTCTCAGGAAAGGACTCTATTGTGATTTCCCAAAAATATTGGTCCAAGTTTTATTATTCGGGAGTATCTGTACCGTAGTAATAACGTAATATTGGCGCTAGTTTTATTACTTATTTTTATTATGTCATTTTTGATGTATTTATAAAGTTATATTTCCGTAAATTGAGCTACGTATTTGTTACGTTACCTACTAAAATAACGCGTTATAGGTAATTCGTGGTTAGCTGGGTATCGTAGTAATGCCGTGTAATATTATTAACGCTACGTATTTTTTATGTTATAAAAATACGTTAAATTGACGTTATACATCAAATGTGGTTAACGAAGCCGAAATAATGACGTTATTTTAACGCACTCTAGAAACGTAATTTCTTTACGTATTTTTTATGTTATAAAAATACGTTAAATTGACGTTATACGTCAAATGTGGTTAACTGGGAATAACGCGTTTTTTAGTCAAGCTAAAACCGGCGCTGGGAAACATATAAATTCTTCTTTATATGTACAGGGTGAGCTAAACTCGACGTACTAAGGTCCAATTATGACGGAAAATTAACTTTTTTAAGTTTGGGAAAATGGCCGCTGTGACGTCATCGATATTTTTTTCCCAGAGACATACCATTTTTTCCCTATATATTGAAAGTCCTTATCGTTCTCAACAACTTTTGTAGGAAAAGATTTTCTGTATATTTTATTGTTCAAAATATACAGAGTCAAATATGTATAAAAAAAATTAATTTTTTCTAATCATTTTTCTAAATTTAGCTAGTAATGGAAACAATTGGATAGTCAAATTTATCCAACTGGAATATTTTTTAAATTTTTGAATTGTGCTTACTTATTTGCTATTATTGTTTGTTACAAAAAAAAAAAATATTCCAGTTGAATAAATTTAAGGGTGCGTAATTCACCCTAACACACTCTTTAACAATTTCTGACTATCAATTGTTTCCATGGCTAGCTAGATTTCGGAAAATGATTAGAGAAAATTCAATATTTTTTTTATATATATTTGACCCTGTAGATTTTTAACAATAAGAGGTACAGAAAATCTTTTCCTACAAAAATTGTTGAGAATGATAAGGACTTTCAATATAGCTGTATGGAATAAATGGTAGGTACGTTTCGGGGAAAATAATATCGATGACGTCACAGCGTCCATTTTCAAAAAAAAGCTAATTTTCGGTCATAATTGGATCTTAGTATGTCCAATTTAAGAACCCCTTTTCGAAATTTTATTTTGAGTTTTCGTGTTCGCGCTGTTAGGCCTGGGACGTCGAGTTTCGCTCACCCTGTACAGTCAACTGGGGAAGAAAAACTAAAATTTCATTTTCATTAAATTTTAATATTTTAAAAACTGCGAGATAAGTATAATGATATTGTAAGTACATCATTTTAATCAAAACTTATAAAGGTCATACTTACATAGGTACACTTTAAAAACGTATAACCATTAAAAACGTAAGTCTTTAGTCTTGTTTTCCGCACATTTTGTTTTTAAATATTCTTTTTGTTTTAATCAATATCTAATACATAATCTTATGATCAAACTATACCTAGGGAGTCGCTTATTGGAAAAATCATTTTATTTAATTTTATTAATGGAATTCAATTTATTTCTACACGCGCGAACGGGATAGGTACACAATTTTTTTTTTCTCAAAAAAAAAAACAAGATAAGACAAAAATGCAAGAAATAAAAACAATTATTGTTTTTAATTATTTCATCTTAAAATAATAATATCAAACTTACAAAAAAGCTAAAACGTTTTCTTAAAATATAAACTTGGATTCCTCAGCGCCTTCTTGTAACCAACAAATTAAATCTAATTACATCAAATTAAGCTCCTCATTACTAAAAACATGCAAAATTTATCAAAATCGGCCAAGTGGTTTTGAAGATTTTTGCAAAAATATTTTTTTTATTAACTTTATCGCGAAAACAAAGCTTTAAAACATACAAGTTCATTAGAACTTTTCTGTTTATTTTTACGACTTCTATAGTTTATTAAATTTTTCCGATTAAAGCCTGGGACATCCTGTATATTAGGTATAAATGAATAATCATAGACGAATGACCCTGTACAACGTCGAGAGGTGTAGAATGATGATATAAGCGTTGATTGTTCCTTCCTCCATTGACGATATAAGGCAATCGGAGACCACATACCCAAGAATAGTAGACAGGTCTACTATTCTTGCCACATACCTATAATTATAATAGGTATGTGTCGGAGACTAGCATACAACCCAACATACACGAACTTGTATAAACAGTTGCGGGAATATTTATAAATTCCTATTGGGTTCTGATTACAATCTTTGAATTTTTAATTTTTTGGTAAAAATTTTCATGTTTTCCTGACTAGGCAAGTAAACTGACATTTGAATACTTGCCCTATAGTTGCAACTATAATTTAAAATAATTTAAAAATTGTTATTTTATTTATGAAATAACTAAGGTTAAGTAATGAATTAAAGTTAATTAAAATTAATATTATCATTTTCCAAATCAATAAAAATTTGCCAGAAAGTGCGGAAAATTTTTCCGTTGTCCTGGTTCCGACGATTTTTCAGGTATGTTTAAGATAAAAAGTTCGTATAAACATGGGTCCGCAAGGCTTTCATTCTTGAGATACAGGGTGTTAAAGATTTATTTTTGTTAAAAAAAATTCTAAAAAATTGGTACACCGCCTTAAGTTCCGGTGACAATACAATATGGAATACTCAATATTGTAATACTTTCAAAATGGCCGCCGCTCCAAGATGGCGGATGATGTATTTTTTGTCAACCCCCTTAATATGGGTATTAAATGAAAGGGCTTAAAAAGTAGAAAAGGATAAAGTTAGTGACATCACACTAAATTCAATATGGCCGCCGCTCCAAGATGGCGGATGATGTATTTTTTGTCAACCTCCCTTAATATGGGTATCAAATGAAAGGGCTTGAAGAGTAGAAAACGAAAAAGTTAGTGACATCACACTAAATTCAATATGGCCGCCGCGCCAAGATGGCGGGATTACATATTTGATACCCACGTGGCTATTAAATGAAAGGGCTCAACGGGTAGAAAACAATAAGGTGAATGACTTCATACGAAATCCAATATGGCGGCCGCCACAAGATGGCGGACTAAATTTCTTTACCACTCTCCTGACATGGGAATCAAATAGGTATACTAAAAAGCACCAAATAAAATTGAAAATAAAAAACCTTTTTAAAAACAAGCTTTTATTTAAGCCATGTACTAAAACAAATAAAATAAGTTTAGGTTTTCGTTAAGATAATTCAATTCCAAATTGCGACAAGTTTTTGCAAATTGAAAAGCTTATCGCGCGAATTGTAAAGAAAAAATGCATACTTTGGCAAATAGGTACTTGCTTATCAACCAATCACTGTCCAATAAAATTAATTGGTACCTAATACCAGAGTTTTATATGCTCTACAAGGGCTCTGCTAATGCTTTCATCAACATTCGCGCGACAAGCTTTTCAATTTGCAAAAACTTGTCGCAATTTGGAATTGGATTATCTTAACGAAAACCTAAACTTGTTTTATTCGTTTTGGTACATGGCTTATTTATTTATTTATTTTGTTTATTTTCTCTGGAAACTCAAACAAAAAAGTTTGTTGAAGTTTATAATATGGGAGTCAACACAAATATTGTGATGGAATCCACCAATGCAATGTGATTGGCCGGTTCAAAAATTTCTGCATTTGTGATTGGCTTGCATCACATATTTTTGTAGACTTTAAAAACGCCCAATAACATGGCCAGTTTCTCTGGTTCAAAAAAATGCTTGCAGAAACATGGTTGAAATTGAGTTAATATTTTTTCTGTTTCAGAACGAGGCCCAGAAGCTAGTGGAATGCGAAAAATTTTCGAATTAACCGACGGTGTGATTTGTTAAGATTTTTATGATTTTGTGCCCATGATTATATATTTATTTGTTCAAAACAAAAGAATAAAATATGTGATTGGTTAAGCCGCAGGAATTTTTATTTTAATTTCTCCCGCATCTCCGCAAATGGTCACAGGGAAGCTAGCAAAAAAAGCTCTGTGTCAATCTTTAGCATTTTTATTTTTACTCTGTTTTGAACACAACTCGATGGAAAAAATACAACTAGCAACAATATAAACTAATATATTTGTTGCTAATGAAAAGAAACAAAATCAGATGGAATTCTTTAATAAAATTTACAATATAAATAAATAAATTAAACATTACTTCAGGTTTTATAGTCAGTCAGTATACTACAATAGTGATGTTGGCATATAATAAGCCCACCTATTTAAGGAGGGGAACGATAATTTTAATATTTACGACTTTACACGGGATTTTTAAATATACACTCACAAACATTCGATTGATTCTGCTATTATCATACAGGCTACATTGCAATAAAAGTCATAAATAAGAACTAAAAATACGAAATAACAAAATATCACTTATATAACGAAGTACAAGTACATGACGAGCGATATTTTGAAGTAGACCCTTACATGTATTTTACCTACTTAAAAATATTGATCACACTGTACAACGAAGCTAAGACTATTGCGCTACAGCCAATATAGCTGGAAATATCAATAAAATCAAATCACAAAGGCAAGTTTTCTTCGCGACGCCCCAAACATTCTTCCCTAACGTTAAATTTACTCCTGAGATATGCTACAAATATCGAACAATAAAACTGACTAATGTAATAAAAATTAAATAAAAATCCTATGTACAAAAACAAAACGTAAAACGCTCCTTATTATTCGATATTTATAGGTTAAGAGTTTGTTTAAAAATGCGTGCTCAGTATATGAAGAAAGCTATACTGGCCGCATCCGATAAAAATAGAAACCGATGATTCTTCGCAGTGGATTTTAAAATAAATAACCGACATTTAAATATAAAAATATATAAATAATTTACTCTTGGCTTCTATGGCAATTTCGTGTGGACATGAATTCAACTCTGATATTTTATTTGACAATCACCGCCTTTTTAAAGTTTTAGAGGTTCCTGTCGAAACAATAAAGTCATAGCCTACTTTCCGAACATTTTTTTTACATTTGAATTTAAACCATTGGCATTATTTAAACACAAGGTGACATAACCTTGAAAATTTTTTATCAGGAACTTTTGTCAAAATTCGGGATACTATGTCAATTTGCGAGAAATTAAATATTAAGAAACAATTTGTTTTAACTATCGACAGACTACAGAGTGATTTTGTTGATTTAAATTTCCAAATGGTTACAGAATGTAGGAAATTCAGAAATCGCCATGACAGCCAAGACAAAGATTATAAATGGGGATAAGTAGCACAACGATAATGAAGACGAAGTTCTTGTTACTAGAAATGATATGATTCCGAAGGAAACGAAACAGAAATACTTACATCAAGTTATCCAGCGACACTTAGACAACAGGTAGATAACTACGTACTTAGCAACATTTATAAAATGATCTCAATTTCGTTGTTTAAACAAACTTTCAATGTCAGTCAAAAGCAAGCAAAATATATACATATAGGTGTGTCCGGATAAGCTAACTAACTAAAAATAAATTGGTATCTTCAAATTACCCCGATCAGGGTTAAATACTACGAATGATCTTTGCTGTCACTTTTGTCAGTTTGCAGCACATTTTTGTTTATTTTTAAAATTGTCAATAATACATTATGTATTTGTTTCAGAAGTGCGGTTAAGTAAATAGGTTAGGTTAGATGACTCATCTTTGAGATTAGACTAGAGTTGAGTTTTAACTGGTTAATTGTGTCATTATTGTCCATTAACCGGCTAATTAACAGGTTAATTAACTTACAATTTTAACCACTGGTTAAATAAGTTTTTATTGAATATATAGACTGATCTTGCAAATAACAATACTCCCAAATATCAAAAGGATATTGAGGTTATTTTACCAATAATCTTCCAAAATAAAATACAGCATAAAATTAATTAATACTAATAATATTAATTCATGAATTGTTTACATTAGATTTAGATTATGATAATCAGCTCAAAGAAATTCTAAAACTCATCAATAATATTGATAATTACTAGTTCGGAATTGGTTCGGATTGCTCCGCGAATGTTATTGATTAAAAATTTGTGGAAATGAAAACCAGAAAATTACTATTTGCCTTATTTTGTACTTTCACTCCTTCAAGCAAAAATAATGTGTATACAGTGAATTAAGAAACAACAAATGAAATAACTCAAAATTTGAAAGTTGCAACATAACCTCCCTTTCATTTTAACTGGTTAATTTTGAACCTTTTTAACCTGTGGTTAATGTTGGTAAAAAAATGCTAATTAACCTGCGTGGTTAAATAACCCGACCCAACGCTCCGTTTGACAGATTACGATTATATTCTGCTCTGAACGGTAATGATTTTATTACATTCTCTAAATTAACCATAAAGGAATTTTAAAAAATGCAGTAAAAACGCATAGGAATGACAGCGGTAAGTTCGACAGGACAATTTTCTCATAAATATTTATTATGCCATGGTTAATTGTTAATTTTTTAAGAATGTGATAATTTTAGTTGTCTTTAAATTCAAGAATAGTCAGTCCCCAAGTTTTTTTTGCATATGAAGTTTACATACCAGGGGTATAGATTTTTCTATAACTGCCACTTGTTTACGTCAAGTATCGATAACTGTCACTGCCAAAGTGACATTTTTTCTGTCAATTATGACCAATACCTTATGCAAAATGTATAACTGACGACAAAAATGTGCCCATTATAAAAAACTAAATGGTCCTTTTAAATATAAACTCTTAGAAGCTTTATTAATTTGCATAAACATTTTTTATACAGTCTGATTTGGATAAAACTCCTTGGTATTTTGATAATTGAAAGATTCTTTTGTTTATGTAAACAACAGTTTTTGACAGAATTCACAGATGACTTGATTTTGATGAACAATTTTTGAAAATGAACATATTCCCACAAAAATTGCCTCCTTTTTATTTTTCGTCCTAAAATAATGTTTACTTTTATATTATATTGTTTGTTTGACTGTGCTTTGATATATTTAAAAAAGCAGAAAATTAAAACCAAAAACAATACTGTTTTATTTCCATTTTTTTATTACAATAAATCCGAGTTACCTATCAACTTCTAGTGGGCCATGAAACAAAAAACTATTAAACTGTCAATGAGCTTGTGTCAATCAGGTCTAATATTACAGTTTTAATAAAAGAAATACAATAAAAATGAAGAGATATGAAGATTCTCCTAAAGAATGCATTATGGACACACCGAGAAATGTCAAGATTTGAAGAAAAAGTATTTTATATGAAAGTTGAAGGAAATTTTCAATGCAGGGAAACATTCTTTTGAGGAATATCTACACCAAATAGGTAAGTAGTAATAAAATATTTAGAAAATATATACAGGGTGACCGTATTTCGAGTCTATGCATGGGGTTTGGTTATCTTAAGAGATACAAGGTCGGTTAAATTGGGGCAAAGTTGCGGAATTTGATGCTGAGTAACATGGCAAAAAAAATTTTGGCTGGCCCCTCTCGTTTTGAAAATAATGGGAAAAAACTGAAAATCGACGTTTTCGTTTTTATTTTTTTAAACGAAAACGAATGAGGGTGGACATTTTCTAAGTTAAACATTATTAAGGCACTTTTTTATAAGGAATTTAAATATGACCTCTCATTTTTTTGTGGCCTCCCTGGACAAAGATATGACGATCAACTTTTATTTTTCTTATGATAGGATTTTTGCATTTTTGAAAAGAGGATTTTTTTCTGGTTAAAATGATATGTCACACATTATGCTTTACTTTGTTTTTCTTGCTGTAATATCAAATTAATTGTTTTTGCATAGAGTGCCTTGGAAACATAAGCCCCATAATGTTTGACGTTTTTGCATAGAGTGCCTTAGAAACATAAGCCCCATAATGTTTGACATTTTTCTGCATAGAATGCCTTGGAAACAAAGGCCCCATAACGTTTGATAGTTTAGTACAATTTGAAGTGTCACGGATACTTTATTTTACTGGCAAAAAAGTCATTTTCGCATGAAGAAAAGCGTGACAGGATTCAAATTTATTATTCCAGAAATATAAATGACGACGAAGGGATATTGGATGAGCCATAAACAATTTAAGGAAACGTGCTGCATTGTGCCTTGAGGAACAAGGAGGGCAAATTCAACATTTATTGTAAAATATTATTGTCTACTCATCTAGGTTTTTGTTGTTCTTACCTTTCCAGTTTGACTTTTTAGTATTAATGTGTTATATGGCAAATGACGAATAAATAAGGTCTCAGATCATACTCTCGTGGTATGTTTATGATTTATTTAATCAATAAATTTAACATTAACGGAATTTTTACTGAACCGATAAACAATATTCCAAAGCACAATTCGCAACAACGGGTAACTATACATCAGTCTGGATAAAATAGAAAGTAGGTCAGTCATGCGCAGTATAGAATTCGCCGATTATTTCTATGAAAGCCACCATGGGCGTCCCCATATTGTTTAAAATTCCCTAAATGGCCTAAATGAAGGTGTTTCCTGCATTTTTAACGTATAATTATTACAATAAACACTCCGAAATAAGGTGGCACAATCTACAGCACTCGCCCCCTGCCGTAATGCAAAACCGCGGTTTTCAGTATGCACGGGAGAAGGTATTCGCGACGTGATGCGCCCATGAATTGCGGACCTTCTAAAAATAGATATTTGGCGTGCTGGGCCTTTAAGCCAATCAGAGGCACTAGAGCTGACAGAAGGAGAACCTGGAATTCGAGGTTACCATATCAACGAGGCAAGTGATCAGAAATCGCGGGTTATGGATTATATTTCGACGTGGAAAGAAAGCTTTATATGCCACGTTTGGCAACTCTGTTTTTAATCATCGATCCAAATGCCGCATTGCGCAAGACTGACCTACTTTCTATTTTATTCAGACTGGAGTAGACTCTAGGCTTATGTTTCCAAGGCACTCTATGCAAAAACGATTAATTTAATATTACGGCAAGAAAACAAAGCAAAGCATAATGTGTGACATATCATTTAAACCAGAAAAAAAGCCTCTTTCCAAAAATGCAAAAATCCAATATGGCGCCAATAAGAAAAATAAAATTTGATTGTCATATCTCTGTCCAGGGAGGCGAGAGAAAAATGTGAAGTCATATTTAGATTCCTTGTAAAAAAGTGCCGTTTAACTTATAAATGTTTTTTTCCCATTGTTTTCAAAACGAGAAGGGCCAGCCAAAAAATTTTTTTTTATCATACTGGGCATCAAATTCCGCAACTTTGCCCCAATTTAACCGACCTCGTATCTCTTAAGATAACCAAGATCCCCATGCATAGACTCGAAATACGGTCACCCTGTAGATACAGGAATAATCAAGTAAATCATCAACTGTTCTGCCAAAACCAGAATCAAATGTTTGTGCAAATTAATGAAAAACAAAAAACGTAACTTGATGGCTTTTGACCGAAACCGTCACATCCCCACCTCAGAAGCGCCTCCCCACGAGAACAGCGGAAAACAACAGAACGAATTGAACGAAGAACAGCAAAGATCATTTCATGTTCAGCAACGCGATCTTCTCCTGAATGCAATGATTGCGCGGCGTTTCCGGCGCGTCGCTGACGTCCGCGTGCAAAATGAACCCGTTCACGTCCGAAATCAGCCTCATCTGTTTACTCTCGGTGGCGGCCGGCCGATCGCTGGCGTGCCGCTTGTTAATACTTTTGCTCTTCAGTATGTTCGGGCGGTGCGGCGAGTGGCTCAACGTCCGGCTGTTGTTGACCGCCTTGCGCTTGGCGTTGAGGAGTTCGAGGATCTCGCTGCGCTGGCGCTCGATGTGCGGGTTGCGCATCATGATCGCGCCGCCGATCTTGCCCATGCCGAACGTCGGCATCACGACGGGCTTCGGGTGCGACTTGTAGATTTGGATGTTCGAGTGGTTCGAGGGGATCGGCAGGAAGAAGGGCTTCGGTTTTAGGAGGGAGGCCTGCGGCACGTCCAGGCGCAGCACGTTGCTGTTCAGTTTCGGGTACTGTAACGGATGCGAGGGTGAAAATCAAGCCTGTCGATGACACTGCAGATTATAAGAGTTTTTCAATACAACGAGGAGTTTTCCTTTGGCCTATCTCCAAAATTCGACAGAAGACGGCAGTTTCATTTTAACTTTAGAAGCAAAAGTAAAACAAGATACTGTTTGTAACTTCTTTCACTTAATAGTATAAAAATGCAAATACATTTTGAACTTATTTTTTGTGTTTTCAAACTAATTTATAGCTGCTGAATACAATTGACGACCCTGTACCTAAACTTCATTTTAACAAAATATAAACTAAAATCAACAACATTATCATTACTTATTGCCTCGCTTATAACACACACAATAAAAAAAAATAAGGCACTATACAGACTGAGTTTTTTTCGATGACCCCTATGGGGATCTCAGAAGCTAGCAGAGCTAGAACAAAAGTTAAATGGGGAAAGAATTGCAGTTTTGAATGCTTAATCTAATGCCCCTTTTGGATTTTTGAAAAACTTCATGGCTCACTAGATATTTTGAAAACGGTGATTTTTTGCTATTTCATCAGATCTCTGTAGCTCCGTTATTTCTGATTATACAGAAAAACTGTAGAGACAAAAATTGTAGATAATTTTGGGCTTGATAAGATAATCTAATCCAATTTTTTATGTTGTTTGTGATATTTGAGATATAACATAAACTTGTGTTTTTTTTAACTGTAAATCATAGTTGGCTGTGGCCTTATCAAATCGTTCATTTTTTCAGCTTTCCAAAGACATAATACTCGGCATAGTTATTATAAAAAGTAAAAGATCTATGGCTAATTTTCTGTTTTTTTTTTAATTTTCACATAGTCACCCATGGAATATTTTCATAATTACGTTCTATTTTATAATAAGACAGACTTTAAACTTTCAAATATTTTATTTTTAGCTGGTAACAAAATGTAACAAAATAAAACAAAAATTATCATGATGGAGCTCCTCCACATAATTAATTGCCCTTAGGAAATTACCTAGATCAGCTCTATCCAAATAGCTGAATAGGGAGAAATAGACTTATTTCCTGGCCGCCCCGATCCCCCGATTTGTCTGTTTTGGATTTCTTTTTGTGGGGAACAGTACAAAATAAAGTACGAGACAATTGTTGAATTAAGAGCAGCTGTTTTAGAAGCAATTGCCAGTATTGACAGGCGCTCTCTAAGAAAGGCAACAAATTCAGTTTTAAAAAGATGCAATATTTGCATAAATAATAATGGTGCATTGTTTAACACCTTTTTATTTTAAAAGTGACCTTTTAAAATAATAATAATTTGAATTTGAGTTTTTTAATTTTTGTTTTATTTTGTTACCAGCTAAAAACAAAATATTAGAATGTTTGAAGTATGTCTAATTATAAAATAGAACGTAATTATGAAAATATTCCATGGCTGACTATGTGAAAATTAAAAAAAAACGAAAATTAGCCATTATAATAACTATGCCAAGTATTATATCTTTGGAAAGCTCAAAATATGGCCGATTTGATAAGGCCACAGCCAACTATGATTTACATTTAAAAAACACAAGTTTATGTCATATCTCAAAAATTACAAACAACATAAAAAATTGGATTAGATTATCTTATTAAGCCCAAAATTATCTACAATTTTTGTCTCTGCAGTTTTTCTGTATAATCAGAAATAACGGAGCTACAGAGATCTGATGAAATAGCAAAAAATCACTCTTTTCAAAATATCTAGTGAGCCATGAACTTTTTTAAAAATCCAAAAGGGGCATTAGATTGAGCATTCAAAACCGCAATTCTTTCCCCATTTAACCTTTGTTTTAGCTCTGCTAGCTTCCGAGATCCCCATAGTGGTCATTGAAAAAAACTCACCCTGTATATCTTGGGTAGTGTATTTCAAGGTTTCGTACAATTTTTTTTCAATTGCAAACTTACGCAAGAAACATTGTATCGAAAAACTCTCTTAACGTAGAAACACTTTCCCCCCCCCCCCGTGACTTACCTGTGTCGTTGGATTAACTATAGAGATTGGACTCATCGGCATAAAAACTATCGGGACATTAACGCACGAGTGATCCTGAGTACTATCTAAATTCTGCGTTATAAAGCCATTCTTCGGCGTCTCGGATTCCATCACATTAGATTTCTACAAAAAAAACGAGCATATCGCTGAAATACACGGAAACCCGTCGCATTTTACCTTTGAAGCAAGAACTGAGGTAGGTATTTGTCTAGAATGTGTTGTCGCCTTAGGCATTATGTAGGTTGTTATCAACGGCGGCGTTGTCTCAATGGTGCTGACAATTTTTGGGGCAATAGGTACGTAAGAAGTATTTTGGCAAAAAATTTCCTTCTCGTCCTTTCGCGCCTCCGCCTCGGTCGGGCGAGGAACTATTTTCCTGAAATGCGGTACCTAAAAAAGAAGGAAACACCGCTCGGAGTCATCCTCAATCTCAGATCCCTAAACTCTATTCAAACTAAACACAAGTTGTTGCATGGCTAGAGCGTGATACGCATGTGATCGGCTTGCTATTGGCCAGCCGGCAATAAAGTCTGGCCCGGCGGGCGAGTGCAGCGAGTCGGTGTTTCTTACAGAGGTGTATTGAGTTGCAAGTGGACCTTTATTTTTTCCGATATAATTCTTTCGCTGTTTATTAATTGTTGGAGCTACGATTTCTGTTAATAGTAGAAATTTGCAGGTAAGTGAATGACTAGGTGTGCCATAAAAGTTTGTTTTTAAGGATCTTAATACTGGGGCATATTATTTTAATACTTTATATTATAAAATTCATAGAGATCGTCCTTAATGCGGCCCTGCCTCGTATTAGCCCTCAGAATTGTTCACGTGCTTCCATCGTGTAAATGTTTACGCGCCACTTGCATTTAGTTTGAATACGGTGTAATTCTTAAAACGCACTTATTACCACAATTTCCTAGCAACTGTAATATTACACGCCAAATATTTCAAATAACAATTTCAATCTACAGAATGCACACTTAACAATTTGACAGTTGACCTGTTGTATATTTTTCTGCTCCAGGGGCCATGATGTTTACAGAGAGCAAAGCTCTGATTGGGCAGTTCAAAAAGTGGGTTCTCAGTTGGACCTATCAAAATGTGGTCAAATTCAATATGGCGGCTGTGAACCGAAAGGTGGATTTTGAGGTTAGGAATCTAAGATGTTTATTGTTTATTTTTGAACTTTTACTCAGTTGGGATATTTTAGTTGTTGCTGAGAGTTTGAAAAACACAAAAGCACTTTATTTTCTAACATTACTTTTTGATTTTGATGACGATTTTTTAAGAATAAATAAGGTTTGAGGGTAAAATCAAACTTTTTTGGATTTAAATATTCGTATTTTATTTTCCGTTTTGCTGCCTAGGCAAGGAAAAAAGGATTCCAATTTTAATTTTTATATGTGATTTTTTTTGTTCTAGTCTGATTTGTCGACTTTATATTTCAAGTGTCAATTTTGGTGTTTTTCAAAAATCCAAGACGGTGGACGATATCAGATTTTTGAAAATCTTAAAAGCCGTTTAATGACTTTAGACCTTGACGAAAAAGTGTTAAAATTTAATAAATAATTAAACCACAGAATCTTTTGAACTGTAGCGAGAAAAACAAATTCGAAGCGATTTTGATGTTCATCTGAAAAAAACTATACCTAGCTCATTTACTTAGCACATTTTTGAAAAAGCTTTGTTCAGAGTTGTCATTTATGCAGATATCTGCATGTAATTATACAGGGTGAGTTTTTTTCGATGCCCACTATGGGGATCTCGGAAACTAGCAGAGCTAGAACAAAGGTTAAATGGGGAAAGAATCGCAGTTTTGAATGCTCAATCTAATGCCCCTTTTGGATTTTTAAAAAATTTCATGGCTCACTAGATATTTTGAAAAGAGTGATTTTTTGCTAATTCATCAGATCTCTGTAGCTCCGTTATTTCTGATTATACAGAAAAACTGTAGAGACAAAAATTGTAGATAATTTTGGGCTTAATAAGAAGATCTTATCCAATTTTTTATGTTGTTTGTGATTTTTGAGATATGACATAAACTTGTGTTTTTTAAATGTAAATCATATGATTTACATTAAAAATCACAAGTTTATGTCATATCTCAAAAATCACAAACAACATAAAAAAATTGGATTAGATTATCTTATTAAGCCCAAAATTATCTACAATTTTTGTCTCTTCAGTTTTTCTGTATAATCAGAAATGACGGAGCTACAGAGATCTGATGAAATAGCAAAAAATCACTCTTTTCAAAATATCTAGTGAGCCATGAACTTTTTTAAAAATCCAAAAGGGGCATTAGATTGAGCATTCAAAACTGCGATTCTTTCCCCATTTAACCTTTGTTCTAGCTCTGCTAGTTTCCGAGATCCCCATAGTGGGCACCGAAAAAACTCAAACTGTATGTGGTCAAAACTTGAAATTTCAAGAGAAAAACGATCGAGCGTCTGTGATCACTCACCCGATGCGTGGAGCTGCTCACCACCGACGGTGGCCTTGCCGCCTTGCTTCCGTCTGCCATGCACGGCACCTTTGGGCTGTAGTCTTCCAAGTTTAAACCCGCCGTACTCGAGGTTGTGCTCGGCGTCGTACTTGTCGCTTTGCTCGCGGCGCTCGCGGGCGTGCTTTTCCTCGACTTCTTGTGCCTGTACTTGCTCGAGCTCGGCGAGTGGCCTGCGGCCGCCTCGGTCGAACTTTTCGCCGAGCTCCTCGACGAGTGGCCGTGGTGCGACGAGTGGCCGTGGCTGCCGTGGCTCCCGTGGCTGTGGCGGGACGACGACGACGAAGACTCGTGGTGGTGCGAGCTCTTCGGGTAGTGGCTGTGCCCGGAGGACTTGGGGTTGTGGTGGGAGCTGCTCGATTTCGAGGGGGAGTGCGAGGAATGTGATTTCGAGTTGCTGCTCGACGAGGATTTGACGGTTTCGGAGGTTCTGGACGTGGTCGTACATGTGGGGGCAGTCGAGGAGGACACGGTCGTCAGTTTGGGGATTTTCGGGAGGATCACTTTCGTTACGGACACCTTGAGTTCCGGGAGAACTATGGAGGACGTAGGTGTAGTCGCGGGCGTGTTGCTCGGTGCCGAGATGGGTGGAGATGGTGGTTCCTGTGGGAAAAATTTTACTAAATATCTGGACCAAGACATGTTATATAACTAACCCACTAAACATGAAATATAACCATAACATTGCGTACTTTTTTTATTGACCATAAGTAATTTTGTAAATGTTTCCTTTCATATATTATATGTAACATAGATGCAAGTTTAATGTTACAATTTGTCTCGAAATTGTTCCACATTGCAAGAGTTATATAACATCATATATATATATGGCTGCAAAACTCGTTATTTTACCTACTAAGTAAAACTACACAGCCGTAAATTAGCTATTTAAATATATATATACACGGTTAGTTTTTTCGATGCCCACAATGGGGATCTCGGAAACTAGCAGAGCTAGAACAAAGATTAAATGGGGAAAGAATTGCAGTTTTGAATGCTCAATCTAATGCCCCTTTTGGATTTTTAAAAAAGTTCATGGCTCACTAGATATTTTAAAAAGAGTGATTTTTTGCTATTTCATCAGATCTGTGCAGCTCCGTTATTTCTGATTATACAGAAAAGACAAAAATTGTAGATAATTTTGGGCTTAATAAGATAATCTAATCCAATTTTTTATGTTGTTTGTGATTTTTGAAATATTACATAAACTTGTGTTTTTTTTAATGTAAATCATAGCTGGCTGTGGCCTTATAAAATCGGCCATATTTTGAACTTTACAAAGATTTAATACTCGGCATAGTTATTATAAAAAATAAAAAAACTATGGCTAATTTTCTGATTTTTTTTTAAATTTTCACATAGTCAGCAATGGAATATTTTCATAATTACGTTCTATTTTATAATTAGACATACTTAAAACTTTCTAATATTTTGTTTTTAGCTGGTAACAAAATTAAAATTAAAAAAATCATATTAGAAAAATCAATTTCTATTTCTCCCTATCCAAGTATTTGGATAGAGCTGATCTAGGTAATTTCTTACGGGCAAATAATTATGTGGTGGAGCTCCATATCATGATAATTTTTGTTTTATTTTGTTACATTTTGTCACCAGCTAAAAATAAAATGTTTTAAAGTTTGAAGTATGCCTTATTATACAATAGAACGTAATTATGAAAATATTCCATGGCTGACTATGCCAAAATTTAAACAAAAAATCAGAAAATTAGCCATAGCTCTTTTATTTTTTATAATAACTATGCCGAGTATTATATCTTTGGAAAGCTAAAAAAAAACACCGATTTTATAAGGCCAGAGCCAACTATGATTTGCATTTAAAAAACACAAGTTTATGTCATATCTCAAAAATCACAAACAACATAAAAAAATGGATTAGATTATCTTATTAAGTCCAAAATGACCTACAATTTTTGCCTCTACAGTTTTTCTATATAATCAGAAATAACAGAGCTACAGAGATCTGATGAAATAGCAAAAAATCACTCTTTTCAAAATATCTAGTGAGCCACGAACTTTTTAAAAAATCCAAAATGAGCATTAGATTGAGGATTCAAAACCGCAATTCTTTCCCCATTTAACCTTTGTTCTAGCTCTGCTAGTTTCCGAGATCCCCATAGTGGGTATCGAAAAAAAAACTCACCCTGCATACAGGGTGATTCAGTTCCGGTGCTCAACATGGGGATCTCGGAAACCGTAACAGATACGAAGTCGGTCAAATGGGGGCAAACTTGCGCCTTTGGGCGCCTAACAATATGCCGTTGAGAAAGTTAAAATATTTTCATGGGTTGCTGAGATACTTAAGAAAAACCGAATTTTTGAAAATTAGATTTTATTTTTTCTGGCGCCATTTGCAATAATATTAAAAAATAAATTATACTTTTTCATTGCAACTTTTTCTGGACTACGTCATGGTATTTTTAGATTTTCGGGGCGACGTTTCGTTTTTGAGATAGAGGGATCATCTTCATTTTTTTAAATATGGACCTGGATTCTATTCCTATTCCAATTATAACAGGTGATCTTTATTTTAATACCTACTGGATTAATTATACTCCATGTTTTTCTTATTTTGAAATTCTTTTCTATACTTTAGGAAAATGACAACAATAATTATTGACAATAATGCATTTTACCTAAAGTATAAAAGAGAATTTCAAAATATGACAAACATAGAGTTTAAGTAATCCAGTAGGTATAAAAAATGATCACCTGTTATAATAATTGGAATAGCTTTGAAAAAAAAGAGAAAAATGCATAGTCCAGGACCGTACTAATTTTGTTCGTAGTAAATGTGCATTTTGGCGGCCAAAACGAGAAAAAATATGTATGTGTGATACATCGTTGTACTCAGGACAACGATTTATTTCGACATATGGAATAAAAAATCCAGGTCCGTATTTAAAAAAAAGAAGATGATCCCTCTATCTCAAAAACGAAACGTCGCCCCGAAAATCTAAAAATACCATGACGTAGTTCAGAAAAAGTTGCAATGAAAAAGTATAATATATTTTTCAATATTATCGCAAATAGCGCCAGAAAAAAATAAAATCTAATTTTCAAAAATTTGGTTTTTCTTAAATATCTCAGCAACCCAAGAAAATATTTTAACTTTCTCAACGGCATATTGTTGGGCGCCCAAGGGCGCAAGTTTGCCTCCATTTGACCGACGTCGTATCTGTTACGGTTTCCGAGATCCCCATGTTGAGCATCGGAACTAAATCACCCTGTATATATATATACTTTTTTGTAACAATTGTAATGTTTTGTCGTAATAAAATAACAATAAAAATGCAATATGCAGAAAAAATTTGCTTCTTGGGAATTATTTTCTTACAGTTGAAATTTTATTGTTAAAAATATACATTGTAAAGAATTTCCTGGAATTGTGATTGTAAAAATGATTTTGTTATAATTTATTGAAGTACTTTACTTTTAGAAATAAATGTATGCAGAGAAGAAAATATTTTTATTGCAACCATATTACATCAAAACATAATATGTACATTTCTTTGCAAACATAACAGAGATGTTGTAATTAGATATTTATGTACTGTTACAATGTAACTTTTATGCAATAATCTGAGTTGCGTATTTCAAAATGTAACATCGTAATGTTTATGAGAGGGACATAATCTGTAACATCAACATTACATACATGATACATGTAAATGCAAATAATAAGACAATGTATAACAATGTTATATTAAGACAATGTATAACAATGTTATATTATTATAACTGTTTTATTACTGCAATGATTTAATGTTTAGTGGGAAGGTATTCAAATTCAAGACCTACTATACAAAGAAGAATGTCTTCTTTTTAAAGTTTCACACCTACATTTTGTAATCACTTGATATACAGGGTGAGTCACATCTAAAGGCAGAGCCGAAAACACAAGGTAGAACTCGCTAAAATAAGCACATATGCTTAATAAACATTAGCCCAAAAAAGCTTGGTTCTCCATATACAGCCTGTTGAAAATTTTCCAAAAATAACATATTTTTTTAATTTCTTTCTATCCCATTTAGGAATTCCAACCAAATTTGGTACACATTATACACTGGACGGTTGCCATTTTGTGGAATAATTTGACCCCGTTCCGATCACCAGCGGCGTAGGTACAAATAGTTACTGTAAATAATTGTAGAAAAAAAGTAGTACGGCCCTGTGCAAAACAAAAATTTTGCCTTTTTTGGATAGCCCATTTAATTTGGAACAAAAAGTGCCTCTTGGCATTTTTTTTATTTCTGGTACAGTTTCTTCGTAATTTCGGATTTTTTAAACTAGTGTCAAGGTGATTATGCTGGCATTTAAAATACAATTATTTGTATCTACGCCGCTGCTCATCTGAACAGGTCCAAATTATTGCACGAAATGACAACCCATAATATGTATAAAATAATTCCTAAACGGGCTAGAAAAAAATTAAAAAATATTTGGAAAAGTTTCAACACTCTGTATATGGAGAACCAAGCGTTTTTGAGCTAATGTTTATTAAGCATATGTGCTTATTTTAGCGAATTCTACCTTGTGTTTTCGGCTCTGCCTTTAGATGTGACTCAGCCTGTATAATTTATTGATACAGATTTTTCATCATTATACAAATTTATAACCAATAGAAATGTGGTTAGCCAATACTCGGTCAATATCATATAGATTGCCATGACATCACAGATTTAAAATGTATCAATTCTGACAGTTCACAGTTAATGTTTACTTAGTAATGTTCCTAAAATTTATGTTTTTGCTCAGCAATCATCTATAATCATTTGTTTTTTCTACTTCCTTACTCTAACTCTAACTGATTTACTATGATACAAAATTTTCATTATGACACAAATTTATAAGCAACAGAAATAGGGTTAGCTAATATTCGGTCAATATATCATAGATTACCATGACAATGACAGGTTTAAAATGTATCAGTTTTGACAGTTCACAGTTACTGCTACTAGTAAATTCCGATAATTTATGATTTTGCAGTGAAAATATGCAATAGTGAAAGTGAAATTAAGAATTGAACTCGACCAGAAATTGCGAAAAAGGTGACAACACAAACAATGTACTTATGTCCCGTAAAATCGGCAAAAACATACAACAATTTTATTTTCAGATTATCGATTATTAGAGAGACAAAAATATGAAAACAGTCTTTCAAAAATGATCTTAATAATAACACAAAAACAATTATTGTTTATTTTGTGTTGTCTAAAAAATTTAAATCCACAAGTTTATGGACACAAATCTTTTAATAATATTGCAAACAAATATTATGTCTGTCAATAAAAAGAACCATGTTTAAACTGAACACCTTAAGCTGGTATTACACTTGTCAATTTCTTGGCCAATAAATTGCACAATAAATTGGCCAAGAAATTGGAGATAACATGGAAAGTTTTACACCATCAATAAATTGATCGATTTATTGTGCAATTTCAATACTACCAACATGAAAGCACTAATATGCAAACATTAATAAAGTAAATAACTCCGTGAATCGCTCAAATAACATGCAAAAATGTAATAAACAATAGTTATAAATTAGTAAATGTGAATACTGAGTGAACTGGAGCATAATCTCATTTCCCGTAAAAAAATTTAAAAGTCACTAAAATTGGTATTGAGGTCGGAACACAGAAAATCCCTAGAAATACCCAAACTTGCCACAATGTTTTCGAACTTGCGTCAATTTCTCGGCAATAAATTGACCAAAAAATTGAAGGTAAATTGACGACAATTTCTGTTTTACAACTACAATTTAACTTGCACAATTTATTGATGAATAAATTGACAAGTGTAATACCGGCTTTAGTTATAATAATAATATCTCTGCCTAAGAAACCAATAATTTACCTTAAACAATGGTGGCGGAGGGAGACTACTACTGTGAGGCTTCTTGCTGCTGCTACCTTTGCTTTTCACCTTCTTCTTCAGCAGGCTCTGTTGGGCGGTACTGGATTTTCCCGAACAATAATTCGTATGTGCCAGGACATCTCTCGGATTGAAAACTAGCCTGCACTCTTTGCATTTGACATAAACTTTCTGTTCCATTTTTGGCATCCTCCCGTACAACATGACATCCTGCCTCGGCAACAGCTGCACGCCCGGGTTCGATTGTTTGGGTTCATCAGTGTTAATGTCATCTAGAAAATGGTCCGTCACTTAGCGATTGGGCAATATGAAAATGGCATTGCTATGGGTAATGGGTATGGGAACAACTAAATATCCCAAGAATACTAGACAATATACAGAAACAAATTTCAAATAAAAGTTGCGGTATTCAGTAGAATCTTCTTTTTAAAAATGTACCTAATAGGTACAATTTTTTTTTGTTGATAAAAAGCAGGAAACAAATTAAAACAAACTTTTGTTCTTAAAAAATATGAGTTTAAATAAATACTGGAGATGTGATAATTTATTTAACAGTTTGTTTTCTCTTTATTAGTATAATATATGATAAATTTAAACTTATTTATAATAGAATTGTAAAAGCTTTCATAATTTTTATTAGGTATATAGGTATGATAATACCTATAGTTCTTGTAATAAAGGCATCTCATCAAATATCTAAACATTTCCATCATTTTTAGTAGATTTATAAATGGACTTCAATGGTAAATTCTAGAAAAAGGCCCTTATTTGACGATTTTCTGAATTTCTTTAAAATGAGACTATATTAAAAATGTCGAAATATTTACTTATATCTACTCATTTGCCTAATAGGTAACATAACAATAGTTTCTTATTAAACTTATGTTTGGTAAAATTCTCGGTAAAATTAAAATTAGTTCCAATCTGGAGGTAGATACCTAAAGACTAGGTACATACTAGGTATACAAAATACAAATAATAGTAGGTATAGGTATGTTGGTACCTATGTAAATGAATCTGAAAGTTATTATTGCAACAAAAAGTTTAATGTTAAGTTAATATAGGTACAGAGATTGAGTGGAAACAGGACTATCAGTAATAAATAAATGATAATGTAATTATAACAACTAATGATGTGACTCGTAATGCAGGTGCTTATTTAGATATTATGTTGAATGGTTCTTTTTTAATCGAATCACTTTGAAAATACCAAAATCACTCATTAGGCATCACTTAATATTATAATATCAAATGCTAGGTCAATAAATTAATGTCTCCTGAAAATATAAAAATAAGAGAAATTTCTCGAAGGAATCACATTATTTTTAATTTTTTAATAAGTAAGTATTATTGGATGCAATAATCAATAAAAGCATGTTATAACTCTGAATAAAAAAGTAATAATAAACTAGAGCAAATTCAAGAACAACCATACATTGTTTTGTTTATGCAAAAGTCACTGCCACTTACCGATGTCCAGATCTACTAAATCCCTTATTATATCCCATTTAGTAATTGATTCAGAGAACCCTTCGAAAAAGTCTTCCATATTAAAAATCTGCCAAAGAAATAAACATTTGTTAGCTAACGAAAAAAAGATGTATTTCACTAGTGAAAACAAAAAGTAAACTAACCTTAAATAGGTATCTATTATAAATGTATTATTTACAAATCACAATAATTTAAAGCTTTTCCTCCATGTACCACCACTTAAATAAGTTATGTGTAGGTTCATTTAAATAAACGAAAACCCGATTTATTGATATACTTCAGCACTGCAACATTTTTAGGGGCATATGTTGAATTATTGCAAGTTATTTATTAGTAGGATTAACAACTGCCTTTTTTGATTCTCTATCATATCTACGAACGTTTGTTTAATTCAGTCAGTCGAATTATTATTTTGTCATGTTTAGTAAAGGATACCTACTACCTCTTATTCTAAAACTGTACATATAATGAACTGACTTTAACTCTAACCTAAGCGCAGGACATACCAGAAAATAATAGACTTGTGAAGAAATCGCGAAGAAATCGAAAAGGAAAGTCGGTATAGGGACTGTAAAAATCTTTCATTTATCAATTAATCAAGACTGAACAGAAAATTAACGCAAAAACAGGTCCTATTATTTACAGTAATCTAATTTTGGGTAAATATTCTGCGTATTCTGCCGAACTATTGTAAAGGAAATTGAATGAACAGCTTACAAAAATGAACCACTTGCAGGATTTTGTTATTGTATCTATTTTATTTGCTAGGATCAAATTTTATTTGCAAAACTCGAGCCATTCTACTCTAGTTTACATCTGTTATTAATCCCCTCAAATCCCATCAAATCCCTTCCCTGCAAATGAAATGGAAGGTAAGTGGTAAATAGCCAGAGATTGCTCAATGAAACGGTTATCAGCCAATGAAAATCGTGGCGGCTAATGACGTCAGGATCAATTTAAATTTTGAGTTACATATTCGTAAATCTTAAATTCGTTAATTACTATTAAATTCTTTACTCATTCATTTATATTTTTTCTTATTTTCATTATCATTTAGTTGATGATTACTAATACTAATTACTAATTACCAAAGCCTTTAATTCTATATATAGTTTTTCCGAAGTTCTAGTTTCTAATTTTAAAATTGTTGTGGAAATTCAAAGATACAAGAATACAAATAAAAATTTACAATTTTGGAGTACAAATAATCCCATCTCTATTTGTCCATCTTCCATCTATCCATCAATAATATTGACTTTGTAAATCGGGCTCTAGTAGAAACCAGCAGCAACGATTCACCACTGACGTCGATCAGCCGGCAAAGGACACCGGTTACGAATAGATTAACTTCCCAAATGATAATCTAACTTATTTTGCGCTTGCGCAAATGATATTTTTTGCTGCTAACTGGCCTCGGACTCGGAAACGTGACACTGCTGAATGTATTACAATTACCGCCAACTTTTAGTTGCCGGTAATGATGGAACCGAGGGATCGGGACGATGGCTTCAACCACAAAATATATAGGTTAAGCTCAACTATGAACTCACCTTACACTCTCTGTGTAATCTTGAAATTTTCTGCCAGTGTAGAGATGGGCGAGTTTCGTCGATTTTCGGTTTTCGATATCGATATTTCTAGTTGAGAGGTACTCACAGAAATAGAGGGGGAGAAGGAAAATGACGAGGATTTACGAGGACGTCTTTCGGCGTCACGGCCCTCGTAAAATAACCTGGACTGCTTTTCCAATATACTATATTGGGCGGGCAAGTCTATATTGGCTGTCAACTGTCAAATGCACGAAGGCCGTGGTCGGCCGTTGTCAAATGTCATTTTGTGTTGCCACCACAAATTTCGCTTTTCCCCTGGAATGCACTCTAAATCCCCTAAAATGCACTCAGTATGGCGGCTAGCCAGCGCCCTCTACCTGATGGCCAAAAAATGGTGTTAAAGCAAAGGATATATTATATGCGCGTCTCATTACATTGTGCGAAGTGTCGTTTCGTGTGAAAAATCGTATTATTTTGCAAAATGCCAACCTCTTATGTGATTTGAAAATGAACGAATAAGAATCATAGATCCGGAGTTAATCTTTCAGGTGTACGTTAGCCTTTAGCCTTTACCCCTTTACTTGCCGGATCAACTGTTGTTTATGATTCCGTCATTTTGCACAGGGAGGGACGAACTCAAATGAATATTGTATAAATTATCTGTTTATATGCCCTTGGACGAAATATTAAAGAAGATACTTATATTAACAAATAAGAATGGATTGTTGTACACCTGTGAAATATAAATCAAGAGGGATATTTTTGTCGCATAGCAGGTAAGGGATAATCAGTTGAAAAAATGAACTCCAACTGGGACTCTACCCTGGACTCTACTAATTACTAATAATCAGTTGAATTAAGTACCACCAGTGATTATAGTATTGTATAATCTCTGGTACCACCTAGCCGATGGAACCCATATGCCGTATGGAGTACACGGGTAGCTTAGTTGGTTCAAAGCGCCTACGGCCTCAGTAGGAGTCCCGGTTGGAGTGCATTTTTTTCAACTGATTATCCTTTACCTGCTATTCCACTAAAACATCTCTCTTGATTTATATTATTAACATATAATAGAGTTTTGGTCGTTTTATTTGTAAATAATTTGAGTGTTTATATGGTAAAAGTGTTTCATTTGTAAATAATTTGAAAGTCTCTATATGGTAAAATGGTAAAAATTTACTCAGTACTGTCCTGCATTTCGCATAGTGCGCAGGTCGGTCCACCTTTGCCTTGAAAGATAACTTTAGAAACGCCCTTAGACAAACAAATAAATCGTTTGTCGACGCAGAGAAATGGAGTGGGGAGAATACGCTATAAGCTGCGCGAACCAAGGTTAGTACTAACCTTGGCGCGAACTGTCTAATAAAAGTGTGGCGGCCATATTAATCCAACTTCATCCATGGGCGTATCATTGTTAACAGACTTGGCACTGCAGACTGCTTTAGAGGTCTTCGTCCTCGTTCGCCACGATGCACAGTAAAGGCATCAGCAGCAAAATGTTTTGAACAAACAAATTTATTTGAACTCAAAGTCCAATCAGTCCCCAAGTTAAGAATTTTTAACCACATATTCAATCATTAAAATTATACAGATAAGCGCCTATGGTGCCCAATTTTCGGCGATTGTTTTTACTAAACTTACCGAAAACATGATACTCCAGGAGGTCTCCTAGACTTATAATTCTTACAGCTTGGTACTGCACACGACATTTTCCAAAAACACTGACCGTTTCTCTGCTGAAAATACAACTACCGCTGAGAACAAACTGCAAACGTCAAAGTGAGGACAATATGGCGGCCATTAAATTTCCCTGGAAATAGGATGCGCAATGGGTCACGGAGCGTTCTCCCTACTCCATTTATCTGGGGGTACATAGTTCAACTTCATAACCTAATATTGATGTAATTTTTGTTTTTACTAACTCCAACCTGCATGGGGGGGGGAGATACAAGAATTTGAAGTTGTATAGTAGTATCAAGTGGTAAAGTTGGGCGGAGACTGAGGCTAGACATAACCGACCCAACGAGGAGGGGGCGAAGGCCCCGAAAGGCTAAGTTGCCCGGAAGGGCAGAGGCCATGAAAAGCTATGAAGAAGACGAAGAATAGCCTAATCTTGAAGTTTTGTTGATTTCAACAACCTATATATTTTGTGATTTCAACGAAGTTCAAAATTTCAATACATACCTATTTTTAATTTGAATTGTAAAATATGCGTCCCGTGAACCGCGGTGGGATGGTGGGAACATTTTGTGAATATGTAGGTAGGTACTTTTCGTTAGATTTTTTTTCACTTCTCTTGTATAATTATTGTTTCCTAGTACATTGAAATATTCAGGAAAAAAGGGATTTGAAAATAAAATGTCTTCATTAAAAATATCTTTACTCTCTGGTGTACAAAATAGGTCATATTGCACAAAATTGATAACTAGGTATTTATTTAGTAATCTCTACAATTTTAAATAATCTACAGGCATTCTTAAAATCACTGCTTTATATTTAAAATAGTATTCACCACTTTTGGTGTTTTAGTTTTCAAAAAGTAAAAATTACACATAATTTTAACAACTGCCAGCTATGAGTTCACTTAGTGAAAATAAACAGCTGGCTTTGATGAAACTAATGGCTGGTTCATGCAGCAACTTTATCTTTTAATTTTACTTTATTTTTAAGAAATAAGCAATGGCATTTGTCCCTTGATTTGAACTGACCAGTGACATTTAATATTTCTTAAAGATAAGGTAAAAGTAAAAGATAAAGTTGCTGCATGAACCAGGCTTAATATAACCGTATAAATATAGCATATTGCAGTGACCTATTCAATTTTATGTCCGATTTTTAAGAAATAAAATTTTAACCCTAACAAATATTGCGAGATTTACTAACATCAAATAACTCGAAGATTTGATGTTGGTATTTATAAACTCAAATTCCGTTGCCGTTTCACGGGATAACCATAACTATCTTTTTCCGTTTGCCGTTGCATCTCCGGCCAATGAAGTGCCTTTTTAAGGGTCACATATGGGAGGTCACATGGTTTCCCAGTTTATGAGCTCTATTGATTTTGTGTAATATTTTTAATATTCGTTATCCAAAATAATGTTACATGGAAAGTAGACAGATTTGATTCAGAAAATGATCGTTGTTTTATGGGTTTGTCTTGCTGGCATTGGATAACAAGCATGCGCACAGAAAATTCTAAACCGAAAGGAAAAAGTTTATAAACGACTTGGAAACAGCAGCTGCGTCAACGTCAAACGGAAACTTTAAATGGCAATGTTAAAAGTTTATAAATCCAGCTTAAATGTTAAATTTCTTCGAAAAAGATATATAGCATTTTCAGAATTAAAATATCTGTTTTTGTGACAGATATATTGGTCATGGGAGTTTTTATTGAGATATCCTGTTTATCATCAAATTGTATGGCCCCCGTCACAGGTAACTCAGCCTAAACTGTCGGAAATGTGTATTTTAGGTTGCCCCCTTAAGCTCAAACAACTCCGAAGTTTACCACTTTGAAATATTTCGAGTGTATCAGAGTTACATGTAGTATTTAAAAATGTTGCCATAGCAACAACAGTCAAGAGACTGGCCATGATTGAGCAATAGAGTGGTATGCGTGGCTATGCTTTCATAATATTTTGCATTGCCAATTTAGGTTGGGTTATCTGTGGCTCTGCCATTCACGGACAAGTTTTGTTGCAATTTAAGGGGAAGATAAAATTTACTTAAATCTAAAAGTCGATTAATAAAACGTATAAAGTTCTTGACAAGGACCTCAGAGACTTTCGTAGATTACTTAAAACTGGTTAACACTTACATAGGTAGATAAAATATATCAAAATTTGTCCATCGAAGACCAACCATCATATATATATAGGTATATAGAATAATAAAAATATAAACTTACAGGCAATTTTTTGGGCCTTATAGAAATCCTAAAAGCCTTGTATTAACATTAAGGCATAATCTGTTAAATTTCTAAAATACCTTAAAATACCCTGTATAAAAATAGATTCTTTAAAAATTTTATAAAGTTTGATATGGCTAATCAGCACCAATATAATGTATACTTATATATTTTTGTGAAAATAGAATAGCATGATTTTAAAGTAGGAAAAAACTGCCTGATTTTTTAGTATCTCTTTTGACACATTAATCTTTTTGTATGAGTAAAAGGCACATTTTATCTAGTTAAAATCGGGAATGTAGATATGACACTGAGTATGCACAAGTGCAACATAACCCTAAAATGCTATCTTTGACAAAACTTTTATACCTATCTTACAAAAAATATACAGTGTAGCAACTGCACGAAGCCTATTCAGCAAAAATTCAACAAATCGATTTCGCAAAAATTTTTTTAGAATTTTTATCGAATTTTTTCCATACTTTTGCTACTATATAACCTAACTGCCAGCGGCATACGAATTTGGCACGAAACAATCAGGCAAGGTTAGTTTCCGGCAACATCTCCCTGATATTTGTATATTCCCAATCTGATGTGAAAAACACCACTAGTTCACTAAAAGTAGGTCGTTTCTTCGGGAGAAAATCCCAACAGTTCATCATCATCTTGTAGGTATGATCGGGGCAGGCTTCTGGTTGTTCCAACCGCTGTCCCTCGTCTATCAGTTTGATGGCCTCGACACCTTTTATGGTGCCGTAGGGGGTTTCGCCGAAACTGTACATTTCCCATATGGTTACGCCAAAGCTCCACACGTCGCTTTTGTGGGAGAACTGGCCGAAGTTGTACGATTCCGGGGCGTACCATTTTAACGGCCATTTGCCACCTTTCATTGCCCTACAACGTTGTCGTTCAATGATGGATAAAATTGAGTAAAACAGGTTAAGTTGACCAGCCAATAAAAATATTAGGGTTATTTTTTACTACTCCTTTTGCTCTCAAAAGATGGCATTGAATACAAGTAATGTGACAAAATGAGGTTGAAATCCATGAAAAAATTTGAAGAAGAAGAATTCAAAACAAACCTTCCTTTCGCGGTGACAGTTTAACCTTCAAATTAAATGTTTACACCATAGAGATCATATATATAGGTAGAGTGCTGGACGATGTTTTTTATACATAGGATGCGCGGAAAATCTGTGACGAATTTAAAATCATAAAATAGTAATAAATAGGCCCAGTGGACATGTGCACTTGCAATTTGAGGTAGTGTTTTGTGAAACTTGACACTCTTTGACGGCCATTTGACAGCGACAAACTAAGTATAACCTACCGTTGTTTGCATCATAGACGCTTTGTGGCATAATTTTTTCGATTTTCAGCTAATTATTAATAGTTTCTTCGCGTTTTAGTTGTTTGAGTGTTTTACCTAATTAAGTGATGATCTCGATTATGTTCTGCTCATTTTACACCAGTGTTTAAAAACGAAACGAGTCAAAACGCAGCTAATTGAAAATGCGGTACCAACTCTTCTATTAAAACCACCTAAACCATCATTTAAGTAAGTATATTAACATGATTGTGGTGTAAGAAACTATTAGTAGCTTATTTGTTTTAGTGTTAAAGTTATAAAGGTAGATGAAAACAAGTCTAGTTCTAGCATCAGTGAAGCAAATTCTAGTAGTTTGGACGAAACTAGTTTTACAAGTATAAACGAACCTAGATGTAGTTATCGAAGTCTTGACCAGTTCACGTTGAGGTGAGGTTAATTTATTATCAATATACAAGTTGGTAGGGAGATAGTAATTCAGAAAAACAACCATTGTTTTGAATTGCGCGGTCTGAAGGTCTACTGCGCATGTTCCATAGAACCATGCGGAGATCCACAATTTGCCATAAAAAGGGACTTGTTCAGCACTCTACCTATATACATATATACATATGATCTCTATGGTTTACACAGGCAATGTTGTTAATAAACTGTGTTATTAATAAACTGTGTGAACTACATTACACAAAACTTTCACTGTGTGAACTACAGGGATATTTAGGAATGAATTATTCAACTTCCTAATAATTATTAAAATGATAAAATGCAAAAAGTATAAACTAGAATAATTAAGGTTATGTCGAATCACAAAGTATAAAAGTTAGATATTTTCAAGCAAAACAATTGTTTTGACCATTTCAGAGACTTCTTATCATAATGAATGTTGTAAATATATTCCCTTCATGTTTTCTTTATTGTTGCATAATTCGTTGATATGACTGGTAAACGAAATCTGGGATGAAAAAAACTCAACAGAAATTTACCTATAATATTCTCTACCGACTCCCAAAGCTCTCGACAGGCCAAAGTCGCTTATTTTGGCTTGCACTTGACTAGCTAATAAAATATTCCTCGCTGCTAGGTCCCTATGAACAAACCTATTATCCTCTAGATATTGCATACCTAAAATTGGGAGATCAAAATGTGTAGAAAAGTTTCGCAAATGAACAGCAAATTTCCGTTCAGACCTGTGACTTACCACATGCAATTTGAGCGGCCCATATTTTAAACTCAAAGTTAGCATTGATTTTGTCCTTATTGATTTCTATATACTGCAATATGGAACCCAGCGGGACCAATTCTTGTACCATCCTTAGCGACGGTCCCAAACTCAAACCGATTAATTTAACCACACAATGGTGGTCCAGCTTTATCATAACTTGTGCCTCAGTCAGAAACGCGTCTTTGCTATTTTCCATTTGATCGCTTCGAAGTATTTTTATTGCAACGTTTTGTATCTCTCCGTCTTTGTTTTTGTAAGTACCTTTGAATACGGAGGCGAATTCACCTTCGCCTATGATATCTTCCAGAAATAAGTGCTCCGGGAGAATGTAAGTGTCGGCGTCTTGCACGTAGTTGTTATTGTTGTTCGGGGTAAAATCCGATTTGAAGGAAATCGTTTGAAACACGCTCTGACTGTTTGGATTTTCCAAATTGGGTTGAGGGGTATCCTCGATAGGGAATATTGACATTTTCTTTTTCTTTTTTAGAGTCGATAAAGTTGATATCTAGAAAGGAATTTGGATTGTGCATTGTGTCCCTGAACAATACTTATAAGTTAATGTTTTATAAATAGTTGACAGACAAGTTAGTTATTTGTTTTTAATCAACAAAATTTGACCAAATTGTCCGGCATTCGATACTTTTGAGTACTCTTTGATGTTATAAATAACTTTTTCTTGAAATCGGCATTAAAATGTCCCAAAATCGTCATTAAAAGCACAGAAATCGTACGATTTTTTCAATAAGTAGGCCTTGGCGAAATGTAAACATCAAACGTCAGACGCGGAGAAATCGCCCGTCAAAAGTGACCTAATATTCAAAACCCGGCCGATAAAGGCCCATTTAACTTTTCGTACACATTGTGAAATTGTTTCCTATAGAAGCGCAATCCTTCAGTATACATATTTTAGTAAATTTGAATATCAATGGATTTGTTGTGTAGGCTGCACAAGAAGCAGTTTGGTTTTCCTGTCAGAAGGTGCCGTACGTCATTATACTTGTCCTAGGTAGAGCGATCGGTGAAGTCAAGCAACGCCCCGCATAGTCAGTTCGTGGACGGGTGATCCCTTATTATTATTTTCTTGCCTAATAAAACTTTTTTTTTCCGATTTCAAAAAAAATATAATATGTACCTCGGCACTGAAGTTCTTTTTATGACTCATGTGGTTTATTTGCCTCGGCCAGAGGCCTCAGCAACTAAACTCCACATGAGTCATAAAAAGTTGAACTTCAGTGCCTTGGTACATAATAGTTATTTATGCCTTGGTACATAATAGTTATTTATGTACCAAGGCACTGAAGTTCAACTTTTTATGACTCATGTGGAGTTTAGTTGCTGAGGCCTCTGGCCGAGGCAAATAAACCACATGAGTCATAAAAAGAACTTCAGTGCCGAGGTACATATTATATTTTTCTTGAAATCGGAAAACAAATGTTTTATTAGGCAAGAAAATAATAATAAGGGATCACCCGTCCACGAACCGACTACGCGCGGCGTTGCTTGACTTTACCGATCGCTCTACCTAGGACAAGTATAATGATGTACGGCACCTTCTGACAGAAAAACCAAACTGCTGCTTCTTGTCCAGCCTACACAACAAATCCATTGATTTTCAAATTTACTAAAATATGTATACTGAAGGATTGCGCTTCTATAGGAAACAATTTCACAATGTGTACGAAAAGTTAAATGAGCCTTTATCGGCCGGGTTTTGAATATTTGGTCACTTTTGACGGGCGATTTCTCCGCGTCTGACGTTTGATGTTTACATCTCGCCAAGGCCTACTTATTGAAAAAATCGTACAATAATGGGCTACATTATTGTACAATTTCTGTGCTTTTAATGACGATTTTGGGACATTTTAATGCCAATTTCAAGAAAATAGCTATTATTAATAATATTAATATTTTCATAAAATAAGGGCACTTTTTTAATTGGAAAATAGTGAGTGCTTTGTAGTTTTCTGTTTTGGTTATGAGAGGATGAAAGTCCAAGCAAATGGCATTATGTCAATTTCTATATTTCGATTGTGTGAAATATTATAACAAAAGGTAGTATTGCATTGACAGCATTTTTTTTATTAGTTGCTAAATAAAGAAGATAAAATAACAAACACTGACTCACAATTCCTGTTATGTTGTAGTGACTCATATTTAGTTACAACATATCACAAAGTATGAAGATAAACGCATAAGAAACAATTTGCAAACAAGCGCCAAAATAAGGTAATAATTTCTTTATATTTCTAAAGTTTCTAAACAGTTCAAAAATTTATATTGAATAAAATGAATAGTCAACTTATGTTTTGGCACAAGAAAACGCAAGTGTTCATTATACTCTAGAATGACTAGTATTTTCCTAGCAATATTTAAGTGAGAATTCAACGCCTGTTAGTATGATCCAATGCAATGTCATAATTTTTTAAATACTAACCAATTAGGTGATTTCAGAGATAATACCACTAAGTAGTGGTATTTGCCTTATGCCCTACTGATGCTAAACCAATATTGTAGTAGCTAAAACTGATATAAACCGATATCTTCTTCACATTACCAAATTTAATATAGAACTAGCTTTTGCGATTTTATTCGTGACTTTATAAACTTAACTTTTGAAGTTTGGCTGTTAAATTATGGCTACCTACACACCGAATAATTAAATTATTTGCTGTCGTTAAATTCTCTTCCTAAATACAACTCATGCCCAATAATCAAATAATACCTTTCGTTAATTTATTAAATCATTATAATTCCAATGTTAAGAAAATACTACTCATGCTGCGCAGCTTTGGGATCATAATTCGTAAAATTAACGAAAGGTATTATCGGCAATAGGCACACCTCTTGTTATATTACCCCCGAAAATAAAGCAACCATTACTCTGGACAAAATTTGTAACTACCTAAACAAATTCATTATGAAAAAAATGTAAGTTATAAAGTGCTGAAAAAATATCGTTTCTTACGTCTGGTACTTCTGGCTTAGGTTTCGGCGGCACAGGGTGTTGTAATACTGTTGGTAATCCGTCCGATAAAAAACTATAATATTCAATGACATGTTCCAAAGAGCTCAGATACGGGCCGCTGTCGATAAACATATGCCCATCCTTCTTCTTGATTATATAGTTAAAAATAGTGTTGTCGTTCAATAACGTCAAAATGTCGGCTTTGTTTCTGTCGCTAAACCGCACCAAATAGGTCCCGTTGCCCGTATTATATTGTTTCACAAGCGATTCAGCTTCTTTTCGATCCAAAGTCCCGTGGTACCACATGGTTCTGCTTGTTTTTAGTTCTGGGCCTTTGTAGGTATCTAAAAATGTAGTTGGCTATGGAGGATTTACGAACAACAGCAGATCGTTTTAAAAATTCAAGGTTATGAGTTATTTAGGAAAATGCAATCAATAAATTGAATTTTACTTTTTATTGCATTTTGATTGGAGTGTTTTAGGCCAATCTCAATATAATGCCAACTAAGCTCCTTCTTATTGAAGTTCTATTGGTATTTTTTTTCATTTTCTAGGAAATTAGGACAAAACGGTACAGTTTGAAGCCAATATTGTTTTAATTTACTTAATTAGGTTTGAGCTTTGTTCTCAGTAGTTCTGAACCAGTTCTAGTGATCAGAATACAAAAAAGTAATTCCGGAACTGTTTTCACCAATTAGATCCGCCTCATAACTGTTGTTGGAACAAACCCAATGATTACGTTTTTGGCCAATGCAAACATTTTGGCGACTAACTTTATTGTTACTAAAATTCTATTGGCGATTTTCCAGGGTTGCTGATTTTTCTTTATTTTTTTAGAAAAAATAATCAGATTTTTTTTATTTATACAGTGTGACCCATTTGTTTTGGGGTCAGTCTGTAAAAAGTGTATCAATCGTGCGATTTGGCTGATTTTTTTTTTTAATTGTAGAGCTCGATGAACTGCACATTTTGAACAAAAATTGCCTGGTTCGCATAAAATCCAAAGCCTACTATGACCGTTTTTATGAGCAAAATTTTAAGAAACCATATTAGCGTTTTTTTTTTGAAAAAATCTGTGTGCGCCAATGGATTAAGCACCCCTCGAAATGGGTATGTACAAAATTTCATCAAAATATTTCAAGTAATAACGATTTTGTAGAAAAATTAAAAATGCAGCCAAGGTACGTCTTTATTTTCAAAAATTCAAAGTTGGCCATGGAAAATAATTGAATTGTAATAATACAACCTTATGCTTATAAACACAAAACATAAAAACAATTAAAATTATAAAATTTTTGTAACTTCTACTTCTACCAAGCCTCCTTGCGTACATTCAAAATTACATTTCGTATTTGCTGTGGAGTAATTTCCTCACAACTACGGTTTATCCTAGCTTGCAGTTCTTGTAAATTATGGGGTCTTGACTTATAAACATTTTGCTTAAGTGTACCCCAAAGAAAAAAATCTAAAGGAGTTAAGTCCGGAGATCTCGGTGGCCACTCACAGAAAGGACTATTTCGCCCTATCCAACAGTTTTCAAAATTATTATCTAGCCAGTTTCTGATTAAACGAGCATTATGAATAGGACTGCCATCTAACTGTAACTTTAAATTTAAACGGTATCTTAATGGTAACTCATCTAAAGCATTTCTAAATTCAATTTCTAGAAAATTCAAGAAGCCAGCCGCATTCAAATTCCCTTCAAAGAAAAATGGGCCAATTATTCTGTCGCGTAGTATTCCACACCAAACGTTAATTTTTTGTGAATATTGTCTCCTTGCATTTATTATAAACTCTGGATTTTCAGCTGACCAGTGACGGTAGTTTTGACTTGATACTACACCATTTGTAGTAAACGTGGCTTCGTCGGTGAATAAAATTTCATTTAAAAAGTTGCCATTATGGAGATATTCACCTTGCAGCCAATAGCAAAATTCTAATCTTCTCTCCTCATCTCCTGGTTCCAGGGTGTGCAAAAATTTTGGCTTAAACGGTTTTATTTTGTTTTGTCTCAAACATCTCCTTATACTTACTCTCTCTGGGTATATGAAGGTCTAAACTAGCCGTTCGAACACTATTTCGAGGATTGTCACTAAAGTATTGCAGAATTTGATTGTTATTTTCAACAAGTCCACGGCGTCCATTTTGCCTAGTTTTTAATAAATTTTTAGAAATCGATCCAGTTTCATCAAAAATATTGTTTATACGTTGTACAGTACTTCGACTCACTGATCTACCTGGGTGTCTATTGTTAAATTCGGCCGCAGCTTCTGCTGCCGAGCGCTCGTTGTCGCCCACGAGTCGAACAATTTCTATTTTGTCTCTTATGCTTAAATATTCCATAATTATGATAATTAATTGTATTGAGCACAAACAATTTCTGAACTCAATTTAGACAGTTTGACACTTAATAAAAGTAAACAATTCAATTATTTTCCATGGCCAACTTTGAATTTTTGAAAATAAAGACGTACCTTGGCTGCATTTTTAATTTTTCTACAAAATCGTTATTACTTGAAATATTTTGATGAAATTTTGTACATACCCATTTCGAGGAGTGCTCAATCCATTGGCGCACACAGATTTTTTCAAAAAAAAACGCTAATATGGTTTCTTAAAATTTTGCTCATAAAAACGGTCATAGTAGGCTTTGGATTTTATGCGAACCAGGCAATTTTTGTTCAAAATGTGCAGTTCATCGAGCTCTACAATTTAAAAAAAAAATCAGCCAAATCGCACGATTGATACACTTTTTACAGACTGACCCCAAAACAAATGGGTCACACTGTATATGGAATTTTTTGTTTAAAGTGGTTTTCTTTTTATTATTTTATTAGGAAATTATATTTGATTTTTTTAACGTATAAATAGATAATGAAAACGTTTTACTTATGTTTTTTTTATTTAAGGATTTCAGCAGAAAGACAAGTTTTGCAGACTTCTCGGTACCTAGCTTATTTCTTAATTTACTATGAAAAAGATACGCTCTACTCCTGCTGCAGATGCTACTGCAATATGCAGTTGCTTATGTATGCTCATTTCCTCTTCAGTTACACAGCCAGTGGCGTGGTTTTTTACAAAATGTAATTACATTTAAATTTTGATTTAAATAAAATGATTTTTTTATTTTAATCAAACGATTAAAATTGCGATTTAAATCATTGATTTTAATCAAAGCAACCCTGCTATTTTCTTCAACCAGTCAAATAGCCAAATATTTAGCAATCAAGGAACCAACATGGTTTATAAAAAAATTACCGCACTTTTAACAATTTTTTTTCTTCTTCCATACTTTAATTATTGATTTATTTGATATTTACTACCTGCACTTTGTATTAAAATACAACTTTCTATACAACATCACAGTAATGTTCGGCCAATATCATAAACTCCTGGACAAAATTAAGGCAACATCATAAATTTGCCACTTATTTGATGCTATTTTTTTTCTCTGAAATTATGATCCGATTTGAATGATTTTTTTTGCATTGTAGGTTGGTTCCTTGACAATGTCATAGTTTTCGCTGTTTATGATAAAAAGTTCATTTTCGATTTATACCGGGTGTAACAAAAATGTTATGTTTTTTTTCCGAAAATTCGTATCACTCTGTGGAGTATACTAGCAACCGAAACATATAGCAGTTGACATTAGACGGTAGGTCCATCTTTCTTCAACATTTTCTTTTTTGGTTTACTTCATTATCTCTGTAATTAAAGGAGATACACTGTTTTATATCGTAACATGTTTTTATAGACTTTATTATTCAACACAGTCATTGTTAAATGTTTTCAAGTAGGCTATGGAACTTTTCTGACATTTCAAGCAATGTGTCAACAGATGTTGTGTTTTAAAGTTACAAGGGTCAAATAAAATTCGCCATACCGATAAAAACTGTTCGGAAACTGCTTATTAAACGTTCGTTTCATATGCCCAGTTGCCCGACGAGTATTTTAAAATTGAAAAATGAAGCAGAAGAAGCAGTAAGAGCTTTTACTTTGGTGGATGAAGGCTATTCGATGTGTCATGTTGCTAATGTGATAGGAAGACATCGTTCGACTATAATTCGTATGGTTGAACGATTTAACGAGACAGGATCTTACTCTCGAAGGTCAGGCCAAGGGCGAAACCGATGTACCGATCCAAGGGATGAGCGTTTTATTAGGCAAACTGCTCTAAGAAATAGGAATATCACTAGTACTAGGCTAAAAAGTGAGCTTAGAACTGCTCGCCATCATACAATATTGTCTCGAACAATCAGAAGACGTTTAAACGACAGAATAGTCGGGCAACTGGGCATATGAAACGAAAGTTTAATAAGCAGTTTCCGAACAGTTTTTATCGGTATGGCGAATTTTATTTGACCTTTGTAACTTTAAAACACAACATCTGTTGACACATCGCTTGAAATGTCAGAAAAGTTCCATAGCCTACTTGAAAACATTCAACAATGACTGTCTTGAATAATAAAGTCTATAAAAACATGTTACGATATAAAACAGAGATAATTAAGTAAACCAAAAAAGAAAATTTTGAAGAAAGATGGACCTACCGTCTAATGTCAACTGCTATATGTTTCGGTTGCTAGTATACTCCACAGGGTGATACGAATTTTCGGAAAAAACATAACATTTTTGTTACACCCGGTATAAATCGAAAATGAACTTTTTATCATAAACAGCGAAAACTATGACATTGTCAAGGAACCAACCTACAATGCAAAAAAAATCATTCAAATCGGATCATAAATTCTGAAAAAAAATAGCATCAAATAAGTGGCACATTTATGATGTTGCGTTAGTTTTGTCCAGAAGTTTATATTGCCTTTGACAATAAAAAACTGTAAAATGTATAAATTTTGACAGTTCACAGTTACTGTTTAATTGATAAATTAGTAAAATTTGTGTATTTTGCAAAGAAAATCGGTAAATATGTACAAACTTACCTAAAATGTCAGCACACTCTACATGCCCACTCATCCTAGCTAGCATGGAAGGTGTCAAATCGTTTTTGGTACGTGGAAAAACTGGAGCGTTCAAATCCAACAACTCCTTTATAACCTCTTTATAACCGCGGCTAGCTGCTTCGTGCAAGGGGACTCCTTCGTTATATTTATTTCTAGCCTGGATATTCGCCCCACCCGTTTCAACTAGTAATCTCACGGTTTCTGGGAGGTTATTTTGACATGCATACTGAAATGACAATTGGCAAAATATACATACACGAACAGAGTATATTTTTATAATTTGATGTAGAGCTGTTTAAACGAAAAATACATTACACCTGTACCTACTACAAAATACAACTATGGCTGCAAGTATAACAACTTACGTGCAAAGGAGTGTATCCGGCAGTATCTTTCAAATTCACATTGGCACCATATTCGATGAGCTTCCTTAGAACGTCATTCATGCCGGTCATACTTGCCAAATGAACCGCGGTTTGGCCATGTTCGTTTCTAGCTTCGTGCTGATACCCGGTTTTCAACATTTCGGAAACTACTATATAGTTTCCTTCACGTGTGGCTCTATGCAATAGATTAGTACGCCCGTGCGTTCTCGAATTATGAGGGGGACAAGTTCCTTTTATATAATCGGTTAAAATTAAATCTTCAGATAATTCCCCGGGCGTTTGTAGGTAGTTTTGTATTAGCCGTTCGAGACCGTGGAATTTCTGACTTTCGCCTATAAGTAATCCAAAGGTAAAATTAGTGGCTAGTTAGTCAGCTATTACTAGTTCATACCTATTGAAAAAAATGCATCTTCACCGTGTCTACGAATCTGAAAGTGATTTACTTCATCGTTGTATAAGACAGACAGAACATAGTCGCCGAGAGACGAATTGCTTTCTCGCACTAGGAATAAACCGTCAGTCTTTCTTTGATCTAAAACAATGTTTTATTTTTAGAGGAAGGTGTTCGCATTATTTAATGTATGAAAGAAAGCCTGACAAAGAAGAAAATGTCGATCAACTTAAGATCATGCCATGAATAAACCAAATAAAAGAATACTAGCTTCACCTGAAAATAATTACCTGACAATAACATTTGTTCAGCATCTTCTCTTCGTAGCTTTGCATGATACCAACAGTTTTCTTTATCATATTTGTTCATTGTTCAATTTATAATTATTAATAATAATAATACTTTCAAGGCACATATTTATTTTGTTGTTTGATTTTGGTAGTTTGCGCAGGATATAAACGCAAAAAGTTATTTTATAACTAAGAGGAAAACAACTAAGCAAATCAACTTATTCTAAATTAACAGTTTTGTTTAATTACAAAAAATAAAACAAAATAAAAATAAACAAACTCACAAATCTATCACTAACACTTGTGCTTGTGACGTTCCATGACGATTCGATATATATCGACTCTCGACTCAGAATTCTGTGACTCAGACAATATATCGATATCAACATGGATGAATCCGAGTATCCACGAACCAAGAACGGTAGGTGCGTCTACCACAGACAAAAGAGTTGCTTTTGGCGTCCACGAACTACAAAAATTAGGTTAAGTTAGGAAAAACGGGCAGAACACTATAGATCAGCCGGATTTTTTTTTGTAATTCATACATTCTTCGTTATTTCTCTATAGAACTGCAAATAATTTTAAGTCAAGACCGCAAAAGGCATAAAATATAAATCAGCTTACCCCTCAGAAAAATAAAAAAACATTTATTTTTCTGAGGTTTACCCCATGTCTATAAATTGTTCAGAACTGTAAAGACAGGTAGAGACATCTCTAGGCCAGGAAGTTAAATTTAAAGTATTATAGGTTGCCTTACCACAGAGGGGTCTGAGGTCTAGCGTTGACTATTTCAGTCAACGGGTCTAGTCAGTCCACAGGCAACCAAATATACTATTGTCTTGTAATAAAAATAGTATGAATATAGTATCTGTCGATCCCAGTTTGGCGTTTTTTTATTTAATTAATTTTCCGTAGTAATTTTTTCTTTTCTTTGGGGTGGCTTTGATGTTTTGGATGGTAAATTACAAAAATAATACAAATCGAAATGTTTATTTCTTGAAATCCTTTATTGCGACTAAATAATTAAATACAATAATAACAAACAAAAAAATCACAAATGTAATTGTTCCATTCTATGGTTCCATGGTCGTTTAAAAAAGTAGATAGGTAGGTGTATTGGTAGGTGTATATACCCTGTCTTGTAAAGTTCTGCATAAAAATGAATCACTTCGTTATCGAGCTAAACTTAGATTTTATATTTGGGAAATACCTCATTATTCATTAGCATAAAAAAACTAACAGTAAAATGACTAAGTTGGTATATTATACAGAACCTTTGGCAACAATCTGCTTGTAGGTATATATACTTATACAGTGTGTTTGAAAGATTATACACTTAATTTAAATACAAAGGGCATCTTATTCAGCCATGTATATTGTACAAAAATAGTTATTGGGTAATTAAAAAGACACATACGAAGATCATCGTATCTCAAAAAATTCTAGAAAAACAACTTTATTTTGTCAATAACCATTTTTATAAAGAGGATTCATATCCAGCACCTAATTATCTAATTATAGGGAATTTTTTAATATATTTATGTTACTAAAAATAGTGTGATTGGTTGCCATATTTCACAACCTATACAAAGCCTGTCCAAATCTTAAATAAATATTCTGTGATTCACAAATTATTTGATCTATAGTATTGAAATTTAGTCAGGCATTTGATACACCCTATAGCTAAGTCTTGCTGGATAATCTGTACATATATTTGTTAAATATCTAGAATAAACGCAAAACTAAAAACTGTAGATCTAGGAAATTTTTAAAAATTCTGCAAAAGATGATTATTAAAATAAATTAAATAGCACATAATTGTAGGTAGAAAAGTGATTGTAACGGAACATATATCTCAATGAAAATAAAAAATTCAAATATTCGGTTATTATGATTCGCATCCAACATGATTTTAAATTTTTATTTCAAAATTTTTCGTTGATCACAGTTTTATTTACAGTCTCTTTATATATACGTAAAACTAAATATACCATTTTAAACTACTAGAACTAATACAAAAAAAAACATATTTTGTTGGATGCCTCTGCCTCAAAAATTCTGAGAATTATTATTTTTTTGTTTATTTTTCATTGAGAAATATTCTTTTTATACATTTGCTCGTCTTTGCGACTTTTTGGCAAAAGCAACACTAAAAAAACGTTCACAGATAAGTTAATTTATAGTGAGTTTCTCAGCTACCGCCACCAAATTTTGATATACTCAACCACAAACATTTAATTAAATAAATTGTTAATAAATTGCCAAGTGGTTCTCAAAATTTGTAACTTTTTTTGTGGGGGAAAAATCTGGTCCAGTTGCAGAGAAATTTCCTAATTATTATCACATTGGTATTAAGTTCATAGCATACATTTTGCAAAGTGCCTATTAATGAGTTTTTAAACAATATCATCGTCTTTACAGGAAAGGAATCGCATTTCTGAAGTTATTAGCAAAATTAGATAGGTACTTATAATGACATCGAATAGATAGCAAGCGACAATCATTTCAAATATGACTCGAATGTTTAAAAAATGCAAATTCCTGAAGTCCTTCGACACAGGCGGGCATTTATTACAACTGTTAATTAGTTATGTTAATTTATCAAAATGGCAAATATTTGCCGATAATGTAGTGTTTTGAAGTGTTAAAAATGTTGTGTACACAGCGCAATTCGAAAAAACCCAAAAATTTGTTTTTTTTATCTTAAATTTTTTGTTTGTTAACAGTTATATTTGTTTTATGCAATAGAAAATATTTAAAACCTTTCACCATAAGTATAGGGTGATCCATCGAAGAGTAATATCCCCCTAATTTCTTTATATTTTCATTTTTTTGTCACAAAAAAACGTATTCCTATGTAATTTTTCCTGAATTTCTTAAATATGCACTCAGAAAAAAAGTTACAGGTGCTATGTGTGCTTCAGAGGCGTAGCTATGGTAGGGCAAACCGGGGCAGTGCCCGGGGCCTCGGATCAACCAGGGGCCCCGCGGCGGCCGCGATATTAAGGAAATATAAATAATCCCACAAAATAATCCCTCAAAAACCATTAGAACGAGATTAAGTATAGCAGGAAGGGAAATGTATATTTCTTAAATTAGATTTACATATTTATTATTTTTCTACTGCTACTCTTTCTAAATTTGGCCCAATTTGACAACAGTGGCAACAATGTGGTGCTTCCCGAGTCCCTGCAACCCGCCAGCGCGGTGATGCGTCGGTATCCGTCGTCAGCTATATACAGTGTCCTCCAAAAAGTTCGAACCATAGTAGAGAAATTTTTAATTGTTTTAATTTGAAATTTAATTTTTGGAATTACCTTTTGCTTGAAATAAGATGAAAAACTACTCACTCAAACGTAGTTATGTGACTTTCGTTATCTGTCAAAAATGACATTTAAAAAAATATATCGCCAAAAATGGGTTTATTTGTTAAAATATCAAAAAGTTTTACTTGAAAAAGTTGTTTCTTTTTCAAATTTACGTAAGTGTACCAAATTTGAACTCTCTAATAAAAGATTTAGTTTTTTTGCCAATTTTTAATATTTATGAAATTTGTGAAAATTTTAAAAACTTGTAACTTGTATCATTAGCTTTATCATTCTATTAATTTTTTATTACTATTTACCAATAAGAATAAGTGTTTTTTAAAAGAAAATGATATCAACGCTTTAAAATTCTGTTATGTTTGTGATTGTGAGGTTTTTAAAATTATTTAGATTTTACTAAAATTCTACTCATAGTCGAGATATGTGCATTTTTTTCCGGATGTCGTGCATTAAAAATTTCAGCAACTTGTCGATAGGTCATATTTTCTACACACATGAAAACAATTTTAATTTTGTCTTGTATAGTCAACATTTTTTACCTTTTTCCGTTTCAAGAGTATTAAACTGTCAAATAAAAACAATTGCTTCAATTCTCTCCATGAATATCGATTAATGTGAAATTAAACTGAAAGTTAATAATTATTTGTTCCATAAAACTCAAGAATTTTGCTTAGATACGTAAAATAGTTTGATGTTATTTTAATTTATTATTATTTTGGCGTCAATTTAGAACGTAATGTAACTAAATTTATACCCTAAATGCTAAATGAAAAATACCTATTCTTATTGGTAATTAGTAATAAAAAATTAATAGAATGATAAAGCTAATGATATAAAATAGTTGTTACGAAGTTACAAATTTTTTAAATTTTCACAAATTTCATACCTAAATATTAAAAATTGACAAAAAACAAAACCTTTTACTAGAGCGTTCAAATTTGGTACACTTATGTAGATTTGACAAAGAAACAACTTTTTCAAGTAAAACTTTTTGATATTTTAACAAATAAACTAAAGTCACATGACTACGTTTGAGTGAGTCATTTTTAATTTTATTTCAAGCAAAAGGTAACCTCAAAATTAAATTTCAAAACAAAACAATAATTAAAAAATTTCCCCCCTACGGTGCGAACTTTTTGGAGGACACTGTATATACAATAATTAGTTGAGGTATAGGGGGCCCCAAAAATTTTTTGCCCCGGGGTCCCATGACTTCTAGCTACGCCACTGGTGTGCTTCTATTGCAATAATACACTGTTTACTTTTGCTTTTTGAAATCTGAGCTTCTTTCTGAGCGCAACGATATCAACATTCCCAACGAATCAACCCGCGGGAAGAAGCGCAGATTTCAAAAAGGGTGTTACCGTCGAATGGATCACCAAAAAAATACCAAAGAAATCGATTCTCGACGATGATTCCATCGGCTCTTCGCAAACCGCACGCTATATAACTCGAAACAATAATTAAATACTGTACTATTCAAGCAATCCCGCTTAGGAAGAGACCACCGGGGTCGTAACAATGTTGCCATCGCTGTTCTTCTGTCTATGGACCAACACCGGCGTCTTCGGCAACGAGTCGGGTATCTCTGAAGCTCGTATTGTAACCCTCTCGCGTCGCGGAGTCAGTAGTTCCGGCGCAGCTCGCTTCCTTATTTCCGGCACCTCTTCGTTCACGTTTTCGTGATCGGGAGCGAACGTCTTCAACACGGGAATATCGTCGTGAGCCTTACCGTTGCCGTTGATCAACGGCGCGCTCTCGGCCGGCGAAGTTTTCTCGTTCACCGTCTCGACCACCGGCTTGTTCATCGGCTTCATTTCTTCTCCGTAAGCGTCGGGAGCTTCGAGCCTGTTCTGCTTCGTACCTGCCCTGCTCCTGCGCTTCTTCACGAAGAGCGCGACGAAGATAACGGCGAGGAGGACACACACGCCCACGATGACGTAAACTGTAGGTGAATTTTCGGCGGTCGGCGCCAGGGATGCCCTTTCTAATTCGCCCTTCAGCGTGTGGTTGTCGATCACTTCGACGAAAACTTCCGTGGCTGGTACCGGCGCGATGTTCGTCGGAGGTGATTTCGTAGTAGTCGTAGTGGGGGTTGGGCGGGTTTCAAGTATGTTGAGGTCCTCCAAGATGATCCTTGCTTGATCTATCGGATGTGGGAGGGGGGACGCGTTGCTGTCGGATTCTAGAGGTCCAGGTGTTGAACAATTGACGTGGAAAACGACGTCTGGGAGTATTATGGGGAAGCAACCGCTTCCTTCGTCGCCACTGCCTTCTTTTTCGTCTTCGGAAGGTTCCTCTGCCCGTACCGATGGTAGTAGATAGTCTTGGTCGTTTATGAAGGTGTTGATTTCAGTAGCGTCGTCTTCGGTTTCGTGAAGGTGACTAATGCCAGTTAAATTTGGCGCGTCTGATTCGGCAACGTCTCCATTTCCAGAACCTTCGTCGTTTAACATGATGTCTTCTATCGAGCAGTTTACGGTTTGTATGTCTTTGCCTTTGTATGACTTAGGAGAATGGCATAGGACGCCGTCGCTTACAACTATATTATTCTGTAGTAAGTCTTTAAATTTCAACACGTTAAAGCACTCGCAATTCATTTGGTTTTTATTAATATACAGCCTTTTTAGATTCTTCAGATATTTCCAGTCTTCGGGAATTTGAGCAAGTAGATTATCAGACAAATCTAGTTCTTCCAAATTCTTCGGAAGTTGCTTAAAATGTATCTGCTTCAGGTTGTTACCTCTAAGCTTCAACACTCTTAAATTCGGCAGTGGGGGTATGGAATGTATTTGTATGTTATTGAAGGAGAGGTCCAAGTGTTTCAAGTTTTTCAGGTATTTTAATTTGGGGTTAATCTTTTCGATTGAGGCGTTTGTCATTTTTAAGTTGACAACGTTTTGGATTTGTTTTACGGTCAGCTTGTGCAAAAATTCGAAGGAGGTCTCTTCTAAGTTGATATCGCAGAAGGCATCTCCTGGGCAGCTGACAAAACTTGCAGCCAGAGCTAGGCTTGGTACAGTAAGCAGCCACAAGGCCCACATGATCGTTTCTGAAAAAAAAAAACAACGTAATAATGTAGTTATAGAGTACGATTTCGTAGTTTACGTTGTTTACATCATAAGACGCAAGTTTTTGTTTCCAAAATCATTAATTCAATGTTACTAATTAATTTACTTTACCATGTTTACGTCATATGGGTGGCATTGAACGTAAAATATAAAGAACCTTTTCTATTTTCAAAACATAAGGCACTTTACTATTGACGTAAGTTTAAAAAATACTATTAAAAATTTTTGTTTAAAAAAACTTTTAGTAACGTTTGATATTACTTACATAACTGCAAATATTATATTAACAAACACAAATTACAAAATATAATGCAAAATATTCAGCTTAAATGAAAAATTGCCAGCACAAGAATAATAAATTACTTAGAATTCAAGTTCATACTAATTAATACACGTTGTACCTGTACATTATGTTAACATTGTTGAGCATATCTGGCTATATATATATATATATATATATATATATATATATATATATATATATATATATATATATATATACATACAGGGTGAGTTTTTTCGATGACCACTATGGGGATCTCGGAAACTAGCAGAGCTAGGAGAAAGGTTAAATGGGGAAAGAATTGCGGTTTTGAATGCTCAATCTAATGCCCCTTTCTGATTTTTTAAAAAGTTCATGGCTCACTAGATATTTTGAAAAGAGTGATTTTTTGCTATTTCATCAGATCTCTGTAGCTCTGTAACTTTGAATATACAGGGTGAGTTTTTCTCGATGACCACTATGGGGGTCTCGGAAACTAGCAGAGCTAGGAGAAAGGTTAAACGGGGAAAGAATTGCGGTTTTGAATGCTCAATCTAATGCCCCTTTTGGATTTTTAAAAAAGTTTTGAAAAGAGTGATTTTGCTATTTTATCAGATCTCTGTAGCTCCGTTATTTCTGGTTATACAGAAAAACTGTAGAGACAAAAATTGTAGATAATTTTGGGCTTAATAAGATTATCTTATCCAATTTTTTATGTTGTTTGTGATTTTTGAGATATGACATAAATTTGTGTTTTTTGTAATGTAAATCATACTTGGCTGTGGCCTTATCAAATCGGCCATTTTTTGAGCTTTCTAAAGATATAATACTCGGCATAGTTATTATAAAAAATAAAAAGAGCTATTTCTAATTTTATTAAATTACGGTTCTATTTTATAATAAGACATACTTCAAAGTTTCAAATATTTTATTTTTAGCTGTTAACAAAATGTAACAGGCCAGGAAATAGGTCTATTTCTCCCTATCCATCTATTTGGATAGAGCTGATCTAGGTAAAGTAAGCTCCATCATGATAATTTTTGTTTTATTTTGTTACATTTTGTTACCAGCTAAAAACAAAATATTAGAAAGTTTGAAGTATGTCTAATAATTATAAAATAGAACGTAATTATGAAAATATTCCATGGCTGACTATGTGAAAAAAAAAAACATAAAATTAGCCATAGCTCTTTTATTTTTTATAATAACTATGCCGAGTATTATATCTTTGGAAAGCTCAAAAAATGACCGATTTGATAAGGCCACAGCCAACTATGATTTATATTAAAAAAAAACACACAAGTTTATGTCATATCTCAAAAATCACAAACAACATAAAAAATTGGATAAGATTATCTTATTAAGCCCAAAATTATCTACAATTTTTGTCTCCACAGTTTTTCTGTATAATCAGAAATAACGGAGCTACAGAGATCTGATGGAATAGCAAAAATCACTCTTTTCAAAATATCTATACTAAAATCGAGCAACTCGTACGCCTGGCGTAAACAAGAGCACGTGCGTTGAAATATCCGCCATAGCCGACCTTTATTCAATTTTAGTCTTACAATGAGGAAGTTGCACCTATTTTTGTTATTATAAAAATGAAATCAATGAACAAAAATATCGGACCCGTATTTTTGGATTTTTCGTTTTGAGTTTATTTAAGCCCAGAAATAATTATTTTCAGTTTATGCGACGTCATCAAGCGGCTTTCTGAAAAATTAGTTATTTTTAGTTCAAAATGTTGGTGCTTCTTTCAGCAACAATGGTTATCTGGTTCCGTTGACAAAAAACTTATGATTTTTGTGGAAAAAATCAAATTATAACCTTTATTTTTTTGTTTCACCTGTCGATCAGTTCCGTCATTGTGAAACATTTCATGAGATTTTTGGGAATTCTTGAAAAATACGAACCAAAAAACATACATACAAGCTGACAACTGTCCTGAATGACGTTTTACTGACTGCAACTACCAATTTGTCGACGAAACAATACTAAAATACCTAGAAAGCCGCTTAATGACGTCACTGTTGGAAACTTATATTTTAAAATGCAATAGCAGCTTTGTTACAAATTGTATTTGAATAAAACTTGAATACAGGAAGAAAAAATAGTTTTCTCGCTTAGAAAAGAGAAGTTTACACTTTTATTTTAACTTAGTGCAACAACCCCATTGTATACATCAAAATATTTCAGACAAGAATTATTGGCTTAATTAAAATGGTTCAAAACATTGATAAAATTATTTGTGGCAGTGTCTAAATAGCTGAAAACAACAAGAAAACAACAAGATAAAACCGAAAATCTACACTTTTGCGATTGAGCACGTCCCTGTTGCCGAGGCGGGTGAAATTTTATAGCCTACCGACCAATCGCGGATCGTCATTGAACGCGTGGTTTTATTTACGCCAGGCGTACGGATTGCTCGATTTTACTATAGTGAGCCATGAACTTTTTTATCCAAAAGAGGCATTAGATTGAGCATTCAAAACCGCAATTCCTTCCCCATTTAACCTTTGTTCTAGCTCTGCTAGTTGCCGAGATCCCCATAGTGGTCATCGAAAAAAAGTCACTCTGTATAATATATATTCAGATTTGGCAGCACTATTCCTCGGCTTGCTATGATTTTATTCGATTAGTTTTTTTGGAAAATGCTATTACCCAGACAACACAATAATATTATTGGAATATTGTATACACATTTTCAGAGAAACATGAAAATATTAATAAAATATTCCTATATTACCCAGTTAATGTTTTTTAAATGTTTTATAAATTATAAGAGTGGACCAACTATAAGGTTGTTAAAATATTTTTAAAACGTTGCATAAAATATTTTCAAAAATATTTTTAAAATATTATCAACCTAGATATAATACCTAGTAGTTGCTGCAATCAGAGATCAGGGTGGTAATAATTGTTTACTATTATTATGTAATATGTAAGGACTCCTTACTGTGGCCGTAGGTCCTATGGGCACTAAACAGCGAAGCTACCGGATATACGGATACGGGCATAAAACTACATTATAGTATTATGGATATGGGTTCCATCGGGTACGGGTAGGTGGTATTTATCCTAGTTGATATTAGTCAATAGCGGTGAGATGTAGGAGACTTCGGCACTTCGGAGTAACATTGAAATGAGTGTTTTAATAATATTTCTTATAATATTTATAAAATATTATAAAACAGGTTTTGAGAAATATTAATATAATGTTTTATAAATGTTGGAAAATTTTCAAGTACTTTGGAATTATTTTTAAATATTTATAAAATATTTTGTCCGAATATTTATAAAATGTAAATAAAAATATTTTAGCAAAACATTTTCGCCATCTTATAAATATTGTAATATTTTCTGAATCTTTGGAATCATTTAAAAATATTTTTAAAATATTTTGTATTGTCTGGGTAGGATTTTTTTATCGCAAATCTGACAACGTAGCTTTATTCAGCGCCCCCTGAAACTCTGATATCCCAAGATTTATTAATTTACTTTGCCAAATAGTGCAGCGCATTACAATTGTACGGGGGTGTCCCGGATCAAATCTGGACACCTTGTAGGTATCAAGTGTTTTTTTATAACAGATGATTAGGTAGGTATTACTTTAACCACAAGGTGACAATGTGTACAAGGTCATAAAAAATTGTAAATATTTTTCTTTTCTAGTCTTGTTTTCGAATAGGAAAAAGTCAATTTAGAAAAATTGAATCGAGTCCGCTATAGATCTATTTTGGGCATTATTTGTTTTATCCCATTAGAGAATACAATTTTGAGATGAAAATTATAGGTAACGACAGAACAATTTTGCAATTGACAAGAGTCTAATATTATGCTTCCGTCGAGTCTGTATAAACATTTATTATGAATTCAGCACACAAATAATAGCGACCCAGCTATTGCAAATCATTATTTAAAGATGTTGTGGCTAGCTGAGGAGAGGAAGATTAATTGAGGTTTAATATTCCTTTCCGAAAACGATTGTTTTTAATTTTGTTTCCGGTTTCTACTGCTCACTAGTTTAAAATTATCCGAAATTCCTGTCGTTATGTTCATAAACTTGACAACTGAAGTTCATGACACAATTCGGGGCCCACGGAAAGTTCCCGTGGGCCCCGCACAATTGCAAAAATAAAGAGATAACACGAAGACACTGGTTGACAAGCCTATATAATGACCCATGTCGATTTGAGTCACAAAAATGGGTGGACAGTTCTGTCAACACGGGCGTAGCCAAGGGGGGGGTTTCGGTTACCTCATATTATACCGAAAAAATACGAGGAGTGAAGAGTTACATTATTATTACGTTTGAATATATGTAGTAATAGTAGCGCCTAGCGCCATCTTTTGACGAGAGGCAGACGCAGTTGCAGCCGAACTATTTTGTATTGTAGGGACACTTTGCGTTGTTTCTCGAGTATTCGCCACGCCCCTCGGTCGAAATGAGCGGAACTTTGTGGAAGTTCGTGGAAGTTTCTGGACGGCTACTGGGCTGCTATATAAGCGGCGCCGCGGCGCGTGACCGCGCTTACGGCAGTATTGTTCCATGCGAACTCGAAGCGAATAAAAGTGAAAAGTGGTGAACGAATAGTGAAGAGAATTAAGTGTACCGTGTAAGTGAGTAATTTTAGTGCGCTGTTATTCGATGACCTTGTTAAGGATAGATACGGGAATCATTATAACTGTCGAAAAATGGAGGGGAAAAAAGGAAGGGTGATAAACTTAAAGATATGGACTACTGGAAAAAGTGGTATAGTCAAGGTCAAGGGGTTTCTAATAAAGAAACAAATTTGGATTTAGCTATCAAAGCTTCAGCTACCTTGCATGCTGATAAGAAGACTGCTTACCCCGAAATCTAGTTTGGAATGCCTAGATATGTGCGATAAAAACCTTTATCCTAATATTTACACATTACTACAAATCTTGGCTACCATTCCTGTATCCACTGCTACCCCAGAAAGGTCTTTCTCGAGCCTAAGGAGACTGAAAAACTATTTACGAAACACTACAAGTGAAAACAGACTTAATGGTTTGGCTCTAATGAACATTCACTATGGAACAGAAATTCATGCAGATGAAGTAGTGGATATATTTAAAAGAAAAAGCCGAGGATTTCTTCTTTAATGGTTTTAGATTTAGCGCAGAGGAACGAAATTAATTTATCCATTTCATTTAAAGTTAAGAACTTTATAAATATGTCGTAGTTTTTCGGATGAATATATAGATATTAAATTTCATGTAAGTATATTTTTGTTGTTTTATTTACTTCTCAAACTAAACCCCCCCCCCCAAAACTAAATCCTGGCTACGCCCGTGTCTGTCAACCTTTGTTAAAAATAATGTTATCATCATAGACCGTCAGATAGTGACAGATTTAGGTGCCCCATTTTCGCATGCTGAGTAGAATGAAGGGAAATTTACCATTGGCCCCTGGGGAGAACATATGGAAAATTCGATTTTTTTCCTATATACAACTTTAAAACTGTACAAAACGTAAAATATTCATTTTTGGAGATAATCGCCTAAACTTTTTTGTATGAAAGGCCTTCAAAACCGATTCTTTTGACCTTCCTGCCATTTTCAAAATGCCAATCCAGGGCCGGCTGCAATTTTTTTATACTCCCGATTTTCACGAAAACCATTTAGCGATTTTTTTATTTAAAATCTGACCCCACAGCGTTAATCAGAACACCCCAAACCCCTATATACAAAATTTGAATAAAAAATATACAGGGAGTTTCATTCTGCAGGGTGTCAAAGTTGAGCAAAATAGGAATTTTAAAGACATCTGCCAAGCCAAGCGTGCCATGGAATCCCCTCAAAACAGTTGAATGGTCAATAGGACCACGTGTTGGTGTGCAAAGGTCCAATACAAAATATACAGAGTGTTCTTATCTGTGCCATCTCAAAATGCTGAATTTTTATGAAACTTTACACGGGTCATGAGTGCTGTGGAATCATTGAAAAATATTGATAAACACAAAAGTAATGTATTTCTTTACAAAATGCCAACTAACAAATAAAAACAATTTAATTTATTGGACCTTACTCAACAAAGTCACTGTCTAAGATGTGCGTTTCCTCTTGTGGCACACCAGCCACCTTAACTGATATGGACTTATTGTCTGGCAGGCTTCTGTATTTTTTAGATTTAGTTCGTTTATAGTGTGTGGAGCGGTTTTGATATAGGTACTCGATTTTTGACTCGTATAAAGTTCCACAAATTCAGGAATTTGAGATCGCACAGATAAGAACACTCTGTATATTTTGTATTGGACCTTTGCACACCAACACCTTGAGTGGTCCTATTGACTATTCAACTGTTTTGAGGGGATTCCATGGCACACTTGACTCGACAGATGCCCTTAAAATTCCTATTTTGCTCAAATTTGACACCCTGCAGAATGGAACTCCCTGTATATTTTTAGTTCAAATTTGGTATATGGGGGTTTTGGGGTGTTCTCATTAGCGCTGTGGGGTCAGATTTTAAATAAAAAAATCGCTAAATAGTTTTTGTGAAAATCGGGGGTATAAAAAAATCGCAGCCGGCCCTGGATTTGCATTTTGAAAATGGCAGGAAAGTCAAAAGAAGCGGTTTTTGAAAGCCTTTCAAACAAAAAAAAGTTTAGGTGATTATATCCAAAAATGTAGATCTTACGGATTTGTACACTTTTAAAGTTGGACACCCTGTATATACAGAGTGAGTTTTTTTCGATGACCACTATGGGGATCTCGGAAACTAGCAGAGCTAGAACAAAAGTTAAATGGGGAAAGAATTGCAGTTTGAATGCTCAATCTAATGCCCCTTTTGGATTTTTAAAAAAGTTCATGGCTCACTAGATATTTTGAAAAGAGTGATTTTTTGCTATTTCATCAGATCTTTGTAGCTCCGTTATTTCTGATTATACAGAAAGACCGCAGAGACAAAAATTATAGATAATTTTTGGCTTAATAAGATAATCTAATCCAATTTTTGATGTCGTTTGAGATTTTTGAGATATGGCATAAACTTGTGTTTTTTTAAATGTAAATCATAGTTGGCTGTGGCCTTATCAAATCGGACATTTTTTGGGCTTTCCAAAGATATAATACTCGGCATAGTTATTATAAAAAATAAAAGAGCTATGGCTAATTTTCTGATTTTTTTTTTAATTTTCACATAGTCAGCCATGGAATATTTTCATAATTACGTTCTATTTTATAATAAGACATACTTCGAACTATTTTATTTTTAGGTGGTAACAAAATGTAACAAAATAAAACAAAAATTATCATGCTCCACCCGTAAGAAATTACCTAGATTAGCTCTATCCAAATAGTTGGATAGGGAGAAATAGACCTATTTCCTGGCAGCCCCGATCCCCCGATTTGTCTGTTTTGGATTTCTTTTTGTGGGGAACAGTACAAAATAAAGTATGAGACAATTGTTGAATTAAGAGCAGCTGTTTTAGAAGCAATTGCCAGTATTGACAGGCGCTCTCTAAGAAAGGCGACAAATTCAGTTTTAAGAAGATGCAATATTTGCATAAATAATAATGGTGGATTGTTTGAACACCTTTTAAAATAATAATAATTTGAATTTGAGTTTTTGAGTTTTTTAATTTTTGTTTTATTTTGTTACATTTTGTTACCAGCTAAAAACAAAATATTAGAAAGTTTGAAGTATGTCTAGTTATAAAATAGAACGTAATTATGAAAATATTCCATGGCTGATTATGTGAAAATTAAAAAACTATGCCGAGTATTATATCTTTGGACAGCTCAAAAAATGGCCGATTTTATAAAGCCACAGCCAACTATGATTTACATTTAAAAAAACACAAGTTTATGTCATATCTCAAAAATCACAAACAACATAAAAATTGGATTAGATTATCTTATTAAGCCCAAAATTATCTACAATTTTTGTCTCCCTAGTTTTTCTGTATAATCAGATATAACGGAGCTACAGAAATCTGATGGAATGGCAAAAGTAACTCTTCAAAATATCTAGTGAGCCATGAACTTTTTTAAAAATCCAAAAGGGGCATTAGATTGAGCATTCAAAACCGCAATTCTTTCCCCATTTAACCTTTGTTCTAGCTCTGCTAGTTTCCGAGATCCCCATAGTGGTCATCGAAAAAAACTCACCCTGTATACAGGGTGACCGTATTTCGAGTCTATGCATGGGGATCCTGGTTATCTTAAGAGATACGAGGTCGGTTAAATTGGGGCAAAGTTGCGGAATTTGATGCCGAGTAACACGGTAAAAAAATTTTTGGCTGGCCCTTCTCGTTTTGAAGATAATGCGAAAAAACTGAAAATCGTCGTTTTCGTTTTTATTTTTTTAAACGAAAATGAGGGGGGCTGAACATGACCTCGCCTCCCTGGACAAAAATATGACGATCAACTTTTATTTTTCTTATTGGCGCCACATTGTATTTTTGCATTTTTGAAAAGAGTATTTTTTTTCTGGTTAAAATGATATGTCACACATTATGCTTTACTTTGTTTTTCTTGCAGTAATATCAAATTAATCGTTTTTGCATAGAGTGCCTTGAAGACAAGAGCCCCATAATGTTTGACATTTTTGCATAGAGTGCCTTGGAAACAACCTGTATATTATATAATATGGTAATAATTATGTATAATGTTTTTTTATGTTTTTCGGGCTAGTGACGATGTACAGGGTGTCCCATTTTGGGTGTTTTTGAGGGTTTTTCTCAAAAATCTCGGTTATTATTAAAGCTAGAGGGTTGCGGTTTTCACGTCACTGTACTACTTTTTTGAGAGGAATGTGGTGGACCAATCAGATTTTAGATAAGTTTAATAGTTTCCGCGCATTGGCGCAGGAATGGAAATTTTTGATTTTTGGAAACCTCTCTCCTGGCTACAACTTATATATATATCGACAAATTTAATCAACTATTTTTATAGATTTTTTGGCGTGGAATCGAATGGAATATTTTTTTTTTTGGTAGCGTTAATAGTTTTTGAGATATGAACCAAAGTTATATATTTTTTTAAATGGAAACCATAGTTCACCCAAAAACACTCAAAATGGGACACCCTGTACATTTTCATACTTCCGATGGGCATGTGTGGAAGAATCGGTCAAAATTTAGATTTTTCCGTACAAGATTACACCCTTATTTCAACCCTTTAGTCACCTGCCCGCAACACTTCATTTAGTGAACACGGCTTGCGTGAAAATATGGGCAACAGACACTTTATTTTTGTTAAGGAAAATCAAATTTTCAACATGTTATCCCCAGGGGCCACTCGTAAATTTCCCTTCATTCTACTCAACATCGATGTACAGGGTGTTCCCGTATATTTTGACCTTTATTTTTCAAGTTAGAAAAAAATTACTTAAATGAAAGTTGTAGGGTACCAACGTGTATTGTCCCAAAAATAATGGATTGACAGGAATGCTCTTGCCTAAGTTGAAATGTTTTTCCATGGCAACCTTGATTAAAAAATATAAAGATCGTAGTTAACTGCAATTTGGAATATCATGCGAGTGATTAGAGCAAACATATAACATATTTATATTGTTGAAATCGGAAAAATGCCTGCAATTCAAAAATCCACAAATACACAGGGTGTTCCATTAAAAAAAGTAAGTTTATATTTTTTCATAAATTTGCGACGCTCATTTGTTATATCTAGTAACAGATCCTAGCGGTTCAGAAAAAACCCTACAACTTTCATTTAAGGAAAAATAAAGGCTCTAGGGGTGGGTCAAAATATACGGGAACACCCTGTACTTTTCAACCCTCTTCGAGGCTTGTATGCGAAAATAGGGCACTTAAATCTGTCCCTATCTGACAGTCTATCAGATCGAACAGCTAGGACCAAATGCACATTACTCAACTTGTTTTGGTTCTTTAATTAACATTTTTATCTCATGAGAAATTGGATTGGAACAATGCTCCTTCTTCAGCTAAATAAATAAAAACATATTTTAATTAAAAAAATATAACTGATAAAGACGATAAACACATATTAGTAGGTAGATGATACCTACACCTACCTATTTATTGCCAAATACGTGCTACACGCAATATTTGATGAACTTGGACAAAAAGCAAATAAAATAAAGATAAGGCCACTGTTTTATCTGTGTTGAATGGATAAATATGTCACATTAGAATATACTTTGAACCATAACATCTGGATCAGGTTGAAGCATAATAATATATCTGGATTCAGCAACTTCGCACAGCTTACATAAGATAGTCAAGTAAGAAATGTCGTCAACAAGAACATGAAATTTGTAAGAAAAACTTTTCTCTCTGCGAAGACGAATATAGGGAGGTACAATGTAAAGCTCGTTACATGTAAAAATGAAGAAATAAAATAAAAATGTCAAAAGATAGGTAGGTTTTATTAGGTTTAATAGAGAAAGTAAATGGAAACCATAGTTTCATCTTACAATAATAAATATCTAGGTATCCCGAAGCTTGCCTTTTCCAACGTACTTCGACCATATCCCGCATTTAAAATTGCCCAAAAATCAATGTGTCAAATATCAAAAAACACTTCGCTCTCAAAATTAATTTATTTCGGAACATAGGTACTGCCGTTGTCAGGGGCGTACATAAGGGCTCCCATTGAAGAAAAAATAGAGGAAACAATACAATACATGATTCATTTGTAATTTCCTATATGCTTTAAACTATTTGCTTTTAAAATTTCGCCTGAGCCGCATTTTAATAAGCAAACACCTGTACAGGGTCATTCATATAACATTCTGCCCCCTTAACTTTTTGTTTTTAATTTTGGAAAAAATGTAAATAAAAAAATTGTATAAAATTTTCTTGCGATTTCAGTTGTGTATTCAGACAAACAAATATGAAGATCGCGTTTTGGAGATATAGACCAAACTTATGCTTTTTTAGATGGAACACCCTGTATATTATTATTTTCGAAATCTACGTATTTTTCTGGTTTCAGCGATATACAGGGTGAGTTTTTTCGATGCCCACTATGGGGATCTCGGAAACTAGCAGAGCTATAACAAAGCTTAAATGGGGAAAGAATTGCAGTTTTGAATGCTCAATCTAATGCCCCTTCGATTTTTAAAAAAGTTCACGGCTCACTAGATATTTTGAAAAAAGTGATTTTTGCTATTTCTTCAGATCTCTGTAGCTCCGCTATTTCTGATTATACAGAAAAACTGTAGAATCAAAAATTGTAAATAATTTTGGGCTTAATAAGATAATCTCATCCAATTTTTTATGTTGTTTGTAATTTTTGAGATATGACATAAACTTGTGTTTTTTAAATATAAATCATAGTTGGCTGTGGCCTTATCAAATCGGCCATTTTTTGAGCTTTCCAAAGATATAATACCTACTATCGGCATAGTTATTACAAAAAATAAAAGAGCTATGGCTAATTTTCTGATTTTTTTTTTAAATTTTCACATACAGTGTGACCCATTTGTTTTGGGGTCAGTCTGTAAAAAGTGTATCAATCGTGCGATTTGGCTGATTTTTTTTTAAATTGTAGAGCTCGATGAACTGCACATTTTGAACAAAAATTGCCTGGTTCGCATAAAATCCAAAGCCTACTATGACCGTTTTTATGAGCAAAATTTTAAGAAACCATATTAGCGTTTTTTTTTGAAAAAATCTGTGTGCGCCAATGGATTGAGCACCCCTCGAAATGGGTATGTACAAAATTTCATCAAAATATTTCAAGTAATAACGATTTTGTAGAAAAATTAAAAATGCAGCCAAGGTACGTCTTTATTTTCAAAAATTCAAAGTTGGCCATGGAAAATAATTGAATTGTTTACTTTTATTAAGTGTCAAACTGTCTAAATTGAGTTCAGAAATTGTTTGTGCTCAATACAATTAATTATCATAATTATGGAATATTTAAGCATAAGAGACAAAATAGAAATTGTTCGACTCGTGGGCGACAACGAGCGCTCGGCAGCAGAAGCTGCGGCCGAATTTAACAATAGACACCCAGGTAGATCAGTGAGTCGAAGTACTGTACAACGTATAAACAATATTTTTGATGAAACTGGATCGATTTCTAAAAATTTATTAAAAACTAGGCAAAATGGACGCCGTGGACTTGTTGAAAATAACAATCAAATTCTGCAATACTTTAGTGACAATCCTCGAAATAGTGTTCGAACGGCTAGTTTAGACCTTCATATACCCAGAGAGAGTATAAGGAGATGTTTGAGACAAAACAAAATAAAACCGTTTAAGCCAAAATTTTTGCACACCCTGGAACCAGGAGATGAGGAGAGAAGATTAGAATTTTGCTATTGGCTGCAAGGTGAATATCTCCATAATGGCAACTTTTTAAATGAAATTTTATTCACCGACGAAGCCACGTTTACTACAAATGGTGTAGTATCAAGTCAAAACTGCCGTCACTGGTCAGCTGAAAATCCAGAGTTTATAATAAATGCAAGGAGACAATATTCACAAAAAATTAACGTTTGGTGTGGAATACTACGCGACAGAATAATTGGCCCATTTTTCTTTGAAGGGAATTTGAATGCGGCTGGCTTCTTGAATTTTCTAGAAATTGAATTTAGAAATGCTTTAGATGAGTTACCATTAAGATACCGTTTAAATTTAAAGTTACAGTTAGATGGCAGTCCTATTCATAATGCTCGTTTAATCAGAAACTGGCTAGATAATAATTTTGAAAACTGTTGGATAGGGCGAAATAGTCCTTTCTGTGAGTGGCCACCGAGATCTCCGGACTTAACTCCTTTAGATTTTTTTCTTTGGGGTACACTTAAGCAAAATGTTTATAAGTCAAGACCCCATAATTTACAAGAACTGCAAGCTAGGATAAACCGTAGTTGTTAGGAAATTACTCCACAGCAAATACGAAATGTAATTTTGAATGTACGCAAGAGGAACGACAAATGCATTGTAGAAAATGGAGGCTTGGTAGAAGTTACAAAAATTTTATAATTTTAATTGTTTTTATGTTTTGTGTTTATAAGCATAAGGTTGTATTATTACAATTCAATTATTTTCCATGGCCAACTTTGAATTTTTGAAAATAAAGACGTACCTTGGCTGCATTTTTAATTTTTCTACAAAATCGTTATTACTTGAAATATTTTGATGAAATTTTGTACATACCCATTTCGAGGGGTGCTCAATCCATTGGCGCACACAGATTTTTTCAAAAAAAAACGCTAATATGGTTTCTTAAAATTTTGCTCATAAAAACGGTCATAGTAGGCTTTGGATTTTATGCGAACCAGGCAATTTTTGTTCAAAATGTGCAGTTCATCGAGCTCTACAATTTAAAAAAAAAATCAGCCAAATCGCACGATTGATACACTTTTTACAGACTGACCCCAAAACAAATGGGTCACACTGTATAGTCAGCCATGGAATATTTTCATAATTACGTTCTATTTTATAATTAGACATACTTAAAACTTTCTAATATTTTGTTTTTAGCTGGTAACAAAATGTAAGAAAATAAAACAAAAATTAAAAAACTCAAATTCTAATTATTATTATTTAAAAGGTCACCTTTTAAAATAAAAAAGGTGTTCAAACAATCCACCAAAATCAAAGTAGGCCTAGCCTTTTGAAATTTTGTGAATCTGCTCAGTTTTTCATTCTGAACAAGTTTTCTTAATAACATTTTGTCGTAAAAATCCCTAATTGGGGTTCTTGAAAATTTGCTATTATAAAAAATCATAACAGGCCATGAAATAATTACCCCATCCAAATACCACCGCCTATGAGATACTCTCCCTTGGTACTACCACAGACATATATAGCAGCTATATATGTCTGTGGTACTACCAATAAAAAAATAAAGACCATTTGTTTTCCTTGCCCTTCATATTATTTCTGAGGTGTCCAGTATCAAATTGGGACACACTGTATGTATTACATGTTTGCTCTAGTAGTTTGCACAAAATTGTCCTTTAAATTATTGAATGTCTGACAAAATCAAAATTGACATGGAAAATTCAAAACAACTATTACGAGAATCAGAGCTTGACTTTGACAGTTTGTATCAGGTGTTAATTGTCGTGTTACCACATCAGCCTGTGAAAATAGTATATTATTTTTATTAATTAATATTAGTGAAAAAACGACATTAACAAATTGAGAATTATTGGAAGTTTAAAAAATAAAGACAAGAGAAATAAACCACGGCATGTTTTAACTGAGACTGAGAATATGCATGAAGCAGTCTTATTATACTTTGTGGAAAATCCGAGACATTCTATTAAAGAAAGATGCATCGAGATATTTGCAAATATCATGGAGCTCAGTCCAGAGAGTGTTGAAAATGCATAAGTTTAGACCATTTTGTTACCGCACAGTTCAAAAACTGTATGAAAATGATAATTATAGAAGGCGAGAATATTACCGTTTAGTGTTGGAGAGGCAAGCGGAAAATGATCAGTTTTAGGTACGTATTTTTATCACTTTTGTAAATTATTACTATAAAAATTACACTATACTACATACTATTAATTAACTAACACTAGACATTATTACTATTCTATTACTACTCCTACGGTTATTACTATTACAGATTCTATATTGTAGACTGATGAAGCCACTTTTACAACACTCACTATTGGTCATCAGAAAATACACGACAGTTTTTTTTTTCAATTCAACGACAAGGTCGAACTTCAATAACTGTTTGGTGTGGTATTTTTCTGAATCACATAATTGGTCCAGTATTTTTGAAGGTTGTTTAACTGGATTAAAATATTTATAGTTCTTAAGAAGAGAAATGTCTGATCTATTGAATCAAGTAATGAGCAGGTATCGTGGCTAACTACAAGAGAAGTTCATATTAAGAAGGTATGCTCTCTGAGGTGTTGCACAAAATGGAAGCATTATAGAACACCTTCGATAATTTAATAATTCGTAATAAAGTATCACGTTCCATCCATAAATGTGCCTTTTATTAAGACTAAAATGACAGAAAAAAGAAATATAATTGATTGGAAAATTTCCACAGCAGTATTGGCTTTGTTGAATTTTCAACATATTATTGTACCTATGTAATTGTGGAAATACAACAATTGAAGCCCCTGGCTTAAAAAGGGTGTAAGCCACAAGTACACTAATATTGAGATTTCCGATTTAACTTAATATTTAATAAGGGTAGAAGCCACACAATTAATTTTTCAACTATTAGTTAACAGATGGCGCCACCGTATCAAAATGACCTTATTCTTTTTTCTTTATTAAAAAAGAAATATAATTGATTGGAAAATTTCCACAGCAGTATTGGCTTTGTTGAATTTTCAATATATTATTGTACCTATGTAATTGTGGGAATACAACAATTGAAGCCTCTGGCTTAAAAAGGGTGTAAGCCACAAGTACATTAATATTGAGATTTCTGATTTAACTTCATATTTAATAAGGGTAGAAGCCACACAATTAATTTTTCAACTATTAGTTAACAGGTGGCGCCACCGTATCAAAATGACCTTATTCATATTACTATTTTACCGGCAAAAATTTCAGAATAAAGCTATAAGCCACCGACATGGATGCTCAACATGCTAGACCGTCTCGCGAAAATTATTATTTTTCTAGTTGCTTGGAGGATGATAATGATAATCTGTGGGATTCGGATGATAGTATAAAGGACAGTGCATTCTTTTACTATTGGACTTTACATAAAGCACAATAGGTGCTAATTCCTGTGTTCCTAGAACTTTAAAAATAAATTATTTTTTAAATTGGATTTGACATATTTAAATATATAATAATAATAATATTTTTTCAACGATTCCACAGCACTCATGACCCGTATAAAGTTTCATAAAAATTCAGTAATTTGAGATGGCACAGACAAGAACACTCTGTATATTTTGTATTGGAACTTTGCACACCAACACCTATTGACCATTCAACTGCTTTGAGGGGATTCCATGGCACTCTTGACTTCATTCTTCATTCTTCATCTTCATTTATAATATTCGCGTAATAACTGTTTTGATTTTGTCAGAGATTCAATAATTCAAATTACGATTTTGCGCAAACTTATATGTATATCGTTGAAACCAGAAAAATGCGTAGATTTCGAAAATCAAGAGAAATACAGGGTGTTCTATCTAAAACACATAAGTTTGGTTTATATCTCCGAAACGCGACATTCATTTGTTTTTCTGAATACACAACTAAATTCGCAAGAAAATTTTGTACAATTTTCATATTAACATTTTTTTTCCAAAATTAAAAACAAAACAGTTAAGGGGGTAGAGTATTATGCGAATAACCCTGTACTTTCTTGAGTACTCCCTTTAAAAAAGAATAACCTTAATCTTATTTGCCCACCCCAAAACAAATACCTCAGGTATATTAGATTTTTACTTATCACTTAGGCTAATGGGTCTTGTTATCGATAATTATTATTGTTGAACAAAACAGGTTTTAACGCATTTATCTTTTCTATAAAAGAAAAAAAGAGTAAGTATATTTCTTATGGTTATTGCACAAATGATTGTGGGCCCACAGTTAACAAAGAAATTTTTTTATAAGTTTAGTAAGTAATTATTTTGCTCATATTATGTTGTTCCTGATCAAAGATGAACACTCTGTATAGGTACGCGGGTGTCCCAGATAAAAATTTTCACCCAATTAAGTACCTTATTGTGCTGAAATTTAGGGACATACATAATGGGACCACTCTATACTTACTCTACTCTGGAGAGTGGACACTTATTTGGTAACACCCTGTAAATGCAAACGTACGTCTCCCGAGTATGGCCTGATGATGTTTTTATTCGGTTTGAACATATGGCATCAATGAGAGAGTCGGTGCAAGCAGAAATTGCAAAAGAAAAACGTAAGTATGTACTGACAAAGCCGCTATATTTTTTGACCTTTCAGATACTGCAATGCCAAAAGTCATTTACCTTACCGCGCTTTTGAAAATATGTTTTTTTACTACTAACCTGAGAAATCACCATTATTTACCTCAGTCCTCCAATGAGAAATAATATTTCTCTACCTAGGTAAATAATGATAATAAAAAAATACCTAGGTAAATAATGAAAAATTTTCTATGTGACATTTAAAAATTAGTGTCATTTTATCAGCTTGACAACTGAACTCCCAGGCTACTTGATATTTTGAAGTATTTGAAAAAAGCGAGAAATGACTAAAATATGGCAATATATTATATCCTTCGGCGTTACGCGCCTCAGGATATAAAAATGCTCGATAAATAATGGCTCACTTCTCAACCTAGGTGTATAATATACTATTTTTTGATGATAGAAAATGAATTAAATGACTTGATATCATTATGATTGTGTAACGTGACTCACAAACTTTCCGAGTTGTTTATTTAACCTCCGGTCCTCTCGCCATGTTGAATTGTACAGGGCTGTTGACAAACTTGAATTATACCTAAGCTTTATGCTTTCACTTTTTATAGAAAAGAAAATATACGTGGTATTTATAAATATGCAGTTTTATTTTGTGGATTTAATTTTCAGAATAAAACTGAATTACAGCTATAGTGGCACTCCTGAAATGTTCACGATAATATCAAAGTCTAGAGATCTCTATACTTTGATTAGGTATATGGTCGAATGTACGTATTTTGAATTTGTGTTGAATGTAAATTTTGAGAAATAGTACAATTTTCTAATAATAAAAAGAATCCCATATGATTAGGACTTTATGTGTGACATTGTATTCTATTTTGGAATCAATTATGTTCAGGGAAATTTAATGTAAATAAATTTACCTCTTAAATTCTTGACTTTGCATCAAACATAAGAGAGTTTTAAAGCGTTGACATTATCTTCTTTTGAAAAAAATATATTCTTATCGATATTTATCAGTAAAAAGTGAATACAATGATAAAGCTAGTTATATAAAACAGTTTTTATGCAGTTACTAATTTTAAAAATATCCAGAAAGTTCAAATTTATTCAAAAGTGTCAAAAAAGAAAATTTAATTTTAATTTTAGAATGGATGGCGACATCCAATTGCCAATATCTCAAAACCTTTTGTACAAAATATCAATAATCTAAGTTATAAAAATAAAAACAAATGATTTTCCAGAGTACCCTGTATAAACCACAGGGTACAGCTTGGTGATCTTTTGTTGTAAAACGATTAAGCTTTGTCTGAGGTATTATAGTATAACCAGTCTAGCTCATACAGGGTGTTTGTAAAAAAATCAAATTTGACGAAGTTCATGTATTTGAAAAAATATTTGAACAAAAAATCAGGTATTTAAAAAACTAGGTATTTACAGAAAAAATTCGGGATTCCTCTACATTCTGTCGGCCCTCTTGGAAAACATACTTGATTTTAACATTTATTTACAATTGGAGGCACCATCCTCCATCCTTAATTATACTTTATTCGTCAACATATCAATCAAATCAGGTGTGCCATGAATGCCATAAAAACAAAAACGATAGCTTCTATATATATTTGACAGTTACCTAGGGACCTAATGTAAAATCCATTTTTTCTTTGGATTTATTTCTTTAATAAATTATTTTTTCGTCAAATTTAATTATTTTACGAACACCCTGTATGAGCTAGACTGGCTATACTCAGACCTCAAGCAAAGCTTAATCGATTTGCAAAAAAAGATCAGCAACCTGTGCCCTGTGGTTTATTATACAGGGTACTCTGGAAATTCATTTTTTTTTTAATTTTGGCCCACTTTGCATATAATTAAAGTAAAGGCAATTTGGACAAAAGGTTTTGTGCTAATTCGATAGCACCATCCATTTTATTCTTAAAAGAATCCCTAAAATGATATTGTAAAAATTGGTCATCTAAAAAAATCATAGTTAGCCATGGAATAATCAACCAATTGAAATAGTGTCTGAGATATCTTCTCTTACGTGAAACTAAAAATATATACAGGGTGAATCAGTTTTTTGTAGCAGGACTTTAACAGGTCATAGATCTTCAAAAAATAACCGCACTTTCTTCTATAAACTATATCATTTTAGCGCCTTATAAAAAAGTTACAGGGTGTTAAAATTGTAAGAAATATGTGAACTTTATTGAATATTTACCAAACTAGTTGAGATATTTAAGTCATATTTGGTATACGCTTTAACGGCACGGGTTAGCATAAAACCTGTTAATATCGAACATCTTGCACAACCAGTGGCGGAGAAATGGGTAAAGTAAAATATTATTTTTAGAAAAAAAAAATGAATAATCTTGTATTGTAATAAAAGGTATGAATTTTTTGTGTTGATTTTAATTGCATACAAAAATGTCCTCTTGGTATATGTTCGCATGTGTTCTAGTTTAACGGCAAATTAATTTTTTTGTATTATTTCGGGGTATTTCTGAAAATTATCTAAAAAAATTGCTCCATAAGTAACACTTAAAGTAGAAATAATGTGTTTGCTACTTTAAATAAAGTAACTTTTTCCAATAAACTTACCTATTTAAGGCTATACTTTTAAAGTTACAGGGTCTAAAACATTTAAGGAAGATACAATTAAGGTTACGCTCTGTATCTTGAAAAGTAAAGCCTTGAATGGGTTAGTTTATTGGAAAAAGTTACTTTATTTAAAGTAAGAAACACGTTTTAAATAAATACCCAGAAATAATGCAAAAAAAAATGAAATTTGCCATTAAACTAGAACACATGCAAATAAATACCAAGAGGACATTTTTGTCTACAATTAATTCAATACCTTTTGTTATGTTATGTTTTGTTTTTTTTTCTAGAAATAATTTTACCAATTACCCACTTCTCCGCTACTGGTTGTGCAAGATGTTCAATATTAACAGGTTTTATGCTAACCCATGCCGTTTTAACGTATACCAAATATGACCTAAATATCTCCACTAGTTTGGCAAATATTCAATAAAGTCCGCATATTTTTTCCAACTTTAACACCCTGTAACTTTTTTCTAAGGCCTTAAAAATATATAGTTTATACGAAAAAGTGCCGATATTTTTTGAAAATCTATAAGCTGGTAAAGTCCTGCTACAAAAAACTGATTCACCCTGTATAATGCTAAATTTTACTCGGCTCTTCATAGATTTTTATAGTGTTCACAAGCAAACGCGGACACACTGTATATGTTTTCTAGGCGGGCAAAATAGGTGTTACACCAAAAAATACATTCAGCGATATTATCATGAACGTACCAGGAGTGCCACTAACTGTAACGCGTTTTGCTTTAAACGCACTAATAATTTCCTATTAGTATATGGAAATCTATGGAGGACTAGGAACGTTTCAACATCATAATTCAATTATTTTCAAATAGAATTGCACGGAAGTGGCGTGTAATTTTAAAAGATGAGTCAATAGTAAATAGAAAAACCATATTGCTTTTTTTACATATTGACAATATCTTTCATTTTGACCCCTTTTCGTGGAGCGATTTCGCTCAAAAGCAATTCGAATCGCCCTAGTCTACTAAAAGGTAAAAGTATATCGTCTTTCACAAGATTTAAGGTAATTTCATGGTACAACACATATTACTTACTTTCTGTATGATTTTTGGGTCAATATGCATTAGGTATTTAATTGCATGTCAATTAATTGGTTTACAAAATAAAATTGGGCACGAAAAAGTTAAGACAAATGTTTCCTTTAGTTAGTGTTAAATTAAAAAATAACCAAGAAAAACGTAATTTTGTGTCAAGTACAGCGAACAATATTTTTAATGAAATGAGATCTTTTAGTTTCGTAAAAAAAGGCTGTCGAAGACTTTATTCGTTGGCTCAAATTGAAAAATTTCTTTCGACCGCTGCGCCATCTACAATTTGCAATAGAAAAATTCAATTTGAGCCTACGAATAAAGTGTGAATCACCCTGTATATAAAAAATTGGCACCAGGCTCCAACCTTTTTTAGCGATATGTTATATACTGGAAAATAATGTTAGGTACTAATTATCTTATTAATTATAAGTATACCTACTTAGATTAATAAATTTACTAATTAACAGTGACATAGATAATAATTAAGAACAATTCATTGGATTTGCAGTGAAAGGTACCTACTTAAACGGTATGTAAGTACCTATAGTGGATTCAAAAATCCGAGCAAAGAAATGTACTGATTAAAAGAGTACAAATGTTTCGTCATTTACTTGACAAATGAACTTACTGATTGGAGCATTGATTTATTTTTAAGCCATCGTTTCTAGGTTATCCCAGAGGCGTCCGAAGAGATTTTTCCTAACAGGGACCATAATAATTTGTCCTTTTTTTTCCTTTTTGGAATACTGTTTACATATCTTCATCTTCAGTTGTCGCTGTATACCAAAATATAATATGCATATGTTACAGCCCGTATATGAAAACAGACCGTATGTATACGGTCTAGGTTGTATCTATACGGCCTAAATGGCGCAGACCGTATGTAAATGACATGGCATTTCATATACGGACTAGACCGTTAACATACGGACTATTGACATTCAGACTGTATGTGCAATCGTAGTGAATTACCCTTATTTTTTTATATAGGCCCATTAAAGAAGAATATGCCTTCTTTTTAGTATGTATTTTGCAGAAAAAATCTAGGGTACCTATACATTATACTAAATAATTATCTTTTTTCCTTCAAAATACTACGTACCAGCAAGAAGTAAGATCCTTCTTTGATGGGCCTATATAAAAAAGAAGGGGTAATTCAGAAATGGCGGACGTCGAAACCGCCCGGAAAACATTGCACTTACATTCTGTCTTTGTTTAAATCTCTCTGTGATATACGGTCTAGTTGCAGATAGACCGTATATATAGTCCTCCTTACGGCAGAATGCGTGCGACGTAAGGGGGAAGAACTCGCAAATATTATAGAATTAGTCACAGTTCAGGGGCGTATTCAATTTTGTGTAACTCACTGACTTAATTTTCATACAATTGTTATTTAATTTATTGTTAATATTATTCTTAACGGTGATGCCTTAGACTATGGAGGAAGGCAAACCCTTATAACATTGGCAATTATTTCTCGTGCTTGAGAATGCAACGTTCTTCCCTGTTAACTCATTTTGAACACGTTAACTCCCGAACATACGAAACGCCACTGAGCTCTCTGAGCTGGCGGAAAAAACTTGCCAGCGGCCTAAAAAATGAGGTCTGTATGGTAGCCCAAACACGCAGTTAACTTAACGTACCATATAAACAGGCACAAAACGCGTTGGCTAATTGCTTTTGTCAGCAGACTCCTTCGCAGAAGTGCTGTGTTGCCGTATTTCAAAGGCGATTGTAGACGCGACGATGATGAAAAAAATATATTAGGTGTTTTATCACACCGCGTTAAAAATAAATGATAAACAAAAATGGGTAAATGGTCCCGTGATGCGAGATTTATTTTTTCGGTATAACAGAGTTCAGAAATTCGGCTTCAATATGATAAAACTTGTATTCGACAATAAATAACGACTAGGTACTCGTATAGGAAATCTCGCAACGCTGCCCGCATTCTTTAGAAACGTTTTCTTTCGTGCTTTGGACTATAATAGGACTAGTCCTTTTGCAAACCTGACTATATCGTTTGTTGACGGACAAGCTTCTTATACATCATATGGACTAATACCTTCAGTCCGTTTACATATGGACTAGTCCTTTTGTATACGGCCTGTTTTACATATACGGTCTGTAACACATATAAACAGAAAGAATTACATTTGTTTTATCATAAATCTTTTTTTATTACCTGTAATTATAAATAATAAAGGATGTTTTAGTGGCATATCCTGTAAAGGATATAAATTGAAAAAGAGTCCCGGCTGGAGTGAATTTTTTCAATTTTGTTTTGTTTACATCTCTCCAAGGCCAACTGATAGACTGGTTAAGATTTCCCATTAAAGAAATGTTTTCTTGAAATCGGCGGTGAAATGTTTCAAAATCGTCATTAAACGTTCAGAAATCGGCACTGAAGTAACCCATTATTGTACGATTTTTTCAATAAGTAGGCCTTGGCGAGATGTAAACATCAAACGTCAGACGCGGAGCCATCGCTCGTCAAAAGTGACCAAATATTCAAAACCCGGCCAATAAAGGTCCATTTAACTGTTCGTACACATTGCGAAATTGTTACCTATAGCAGCGCAATCTATCAGTATAAATATTTTAGTAGGTTTGAATATCAATAGATTTATTATGGAGGCTGCACAATAAGCGGCAGTTTGCTTTTTCTGTTCGAAGCGGCCGTCTCTTTGTCATACTTGACCTAGGTAGAGCGATCGTCAAAGTCAAGCAACACCGCGCGTAGTCGGTTCATGGACGGGTGATCGATTACGATTATTTTTTTGCCTAATAAAACATTTTTTTCCGATTTCAAAAAAATATATAATATAACCTCGGCATTGAAGTTCTTTTTATGACTCATGTGATTTATTGAGTCATAAAAAGTTGAACTTCAGAGCCTTGGTACATAAATAACTATTTTGTTATAATTCGAAAACGGAAACCTTTAGAAACTTTCTGTCTACATCTATAAATTTATTTATTTACATTACAAATTACTAATTACACATAAAAAAGCTACATTTTGAGTCTTTAGTAACACAATAGAAGCATCTATGGTAACACCCTGTATCTCCTAAACTAATGAAGATATCGAGATGCGATTTGTGGCATTTGGCAATTAGCTAAAGCAATGAGTTTTTCTACATAAATTTGCTTCTAAAAGAAATAGGATGTTTCGATGTTTGAGCAAATAAAAAATATTTTGTGTAGGCTCATAGAAACCGTGAAAATAAACCTAAATCCATTAGAAATTCGTTTAGGTGTAACAAATGTTTGCCGTGGCGTGTGTTCATCTTTTAGCAAGTCAGTATCACACTATTGACACAATGACGTTAGTGAAGACGAAATTTGAATTTGCTCACATTCTAAAATACGCGATTAGCGAAAAAATGTTTGGAAATCTGATATGCTGTTGTATTGAAAACCATAAAAAACATTTAAATATTTTTAACGACTGGTCCGGACGGTGATTGCTCATTAATTTTTTAGGTAAGTAGAAATTAAAAATGAGTTATTTCGTTGTTCCTTCTCGTTTCGACGAATCGCATGAGATTTCTAAGCCAATGGCATCTTAGAAAGTAACAGGCGTCAGAGGTACTTGCCGGTTAAAAATTTCTTCCGCGTTCTTACTGATATTCAGACAAATTGGGCTGCCAAATAATGGGAAAAACAACGCAAGGTAGGTAGAATAACACAGTAGCCAAACCCCAGGGCAAAACAATCACATAAATGACTTTTTCTTGAAATCGGCAGTAAAGTTTCCCAAAATCGTCATTAAAAGCACAGAAGTCGTACAATAATTGGCCACATTATTGTACGATTTTTTCAATAAGTAGGCCTTGGCGAGATGTAAACATCGAACGTCAGACGCGGAGAAATCGCCCGTCAAAAGTGACCAAATATTCAAAACCCAGCCGATAAAGGCCCATTTAACTTTTCGTACACATTGCGAAATTGTTTCTTATAGAAGCGCAATCCTTCAGTATACATATTTTAGTAAATTTGAATATCAATAGATTTGTTGTGTAGGCTGGACAAGAAGCAACAGTTTGGTTTTTCTGTACGAAGATGCCGTGTCTCGTCTTACTTGACCTAGGTAGAGCGATCGTCAAAGTCAAGCAACGCCGCGCGTAGTCGGTTCATGGACGGGTGATCCCTTATTATTATTTTCTTGCCTAATAAAACATTTTTTTCCGATTTCAAAAAAAAATATAATATGTACCTCGGCACTGAAGTTATTTTTATGACTCGTGTGGTATATTTGCCTCGGCAACTAAATTCCACATAAGTCATAAAAAGTTGAACTTCAGTGCCTTGGTACCTACATAAATAACAATTTTACATCATGGTACTAGGTTCGTTTCAATCACTAATCACTATTCAGTTTGCTAAACAAGCTTTTAATCGCAATAATTTGTTCTAATTCCGCCTGTCAATTTATTTAACAAAACCAAATTATGACAAATTCAAATTAACTGTTTAACATAGCAACCGAACTAGTATTGATCTAGATTGGCGTAATTGGAGTAATTATTGAAATCCAACTTGATTACTGCCTCTTCTAGAGACGTAAAATTAGAAAAACAAATGCGCTCGAGTTGTATCGTTCGGGTCCTCTGGATAGGGAAGTCCACGTCTATTTTAGTTCGTCAGTTGTCTCTGACGTGTAGAGTATAATTTTAAAATAATAAAGGTACAACTGTGAACGAAGAACGGGACGAACGCAGATGGGGAACTAAATCCCCAGTACATCGAAATGTATGATTTCACAGGCTAAACTTTTACTTTCTATATTGCCAGGATGTAGTTGCCTACTGAAAACCGTATACTGCAAATAATGAGACAGATTCGGTACAAGACATTTTTTCTTAAATTTTGTCTTTCTAAATTTGAACAACAAATACAGGGGGATTTAATTTCAGTGCTCAACATGGGCATCTCGGAAACCGTAACAGACACGAAGTTGGTCAAATGAAGGCGAACTTGCGCCTTTGGGCGCCTAACAATATGCGGTTGAGAAAGTTAAAATAGGTTCATGGGTTGAACAGAATTTTTGAAAATTAGATTTTATTTTTTTCTGGCGCCATTTGAGATAATATTGAAAAATAAATTGTACTTTTCCATTGCAACTTCTTCTGTACTACGTCACGGTATTTTTAGATTTTCGGGGCGAAATTTCGTTTTTGAGATAGATAGAGGGATCATCTTAATTTTTTTAAATGCGGACCTGGATTTTTTATTCCATATTTCGAAATGAATCGTGGTCCTGAGTACAACGTTGTATAACACATGCATATTTTTTCTCGTTTTGGCGGCTAAAATGCACATTTACTACGAAAAAAATTAATACGGTCCTGGACCGTAAATGCTCTAAAAAATAAATAATAAATAATAATAATAAAAATAAATTTTGAAATAATTCATATCAAAGCAAACCAATAATTTTGTTTAAATAAAGCGCAATCCATATTTCCGTGCACGGCACTGGTTATACTGGCCTAACTGGCCTACGTCGACACCTGCTCCGTGGATCTCCGAAACGCCGACCAATCAAATCGCTACGCTCGCTTTCTTATTGGCTGCCTCCTTGACTAGGTCGACGTCGATCGCATAAAAACCCTTGAATTTTATACGGGTGATTTCTGCTGATAAGTCTTGTATTTTTACCAGTAGCAGAGCGTGGTAAATGCTATGCAATAGATCGCGCCCCGTATATCACTGTGTTCGAAGTGAGTTCATTTATATTTTACCGCAGAATAGCTCGAGAACAGGCGCCTCGGCAATAAAATACGAGACAAAACACTTTTTTAACCATATTAAACCGAACCTGGTATTAGTAGTAAAAAGAGGTGAAGGAGACAGAGAAGATAGATATTGTAGTAAAAACATGTGACTGCATGCTCGCCTAATATAATATCACCAATACTTGCATGCGTTACACTGTTCGACGGCTGGCCACTTGTGCAGCGAAATGTGGTGGCTAGCCGTGTCATAATTTCACAGATCTTAGGATATACTTGCGTAAAGTGTTATAATCGATACGGCTTTTTAGAGACCTTTTTAAAAGTGAAATATTATGTTGCTTGCTTGTAGAATATGTACCTATATATTTGAAAACTGCGTGACGCTTATGTCCTATATTCTTTTTGTAACGCCAATTAGAGTTTTTATGCTGTTTCAAGTGACTTTAGCAATACTATACCTTCTTTTTTTGGTTATTAGTAAGTACCTACTAAAAAAATTCAATACCTGTTGATAAAACTTCATTCTAAACCATTGATTTTTGTTGAAGAATAAACTTGTTCAAATTATATTTTGCTCACGTATAGATAACAAACATAGGTAATTTGTGTTCATAATTGCGCATAAATGTATATTTACAAGAAAGTTATTTATATATACCCCTATTGTAATGCCATTGCTACGTCCTTGAAAAAGAAAACAAATGTGTTCGAAAGCTTGGCAAAGTATGCAAAACGTTATGCTGTAAATTGAGGTTTTTTATTGTTCTAACAGACTGTGGATATCGCTTCAAAATTAGTGGTTGAGGGTATGTTTGCTTGCGGCATGAGTTATCTACAATCTAGAAAGATAACGAACATATCTAAAAATAAACTTACTTCTCATTAGAGAAGACTTGAAATTAAATGATTTAAAAAATCATCTGGGTTAGAATTGGGTAGCTAGGTAATTTGTTTTTGATATTGTTCAGACAAGAAACTCAATTCTGCACTATGTGCATGTTATTTGTAACGGTTTATAGCAAATAACATCAGAAAGCAATTAACAATAGACATTAGTAGCATGTGTAGACTTCTATGCTTCTGAAGGAGGTACCGTATCGTATAATAGCGATTCTTGAAATTATTTTTTTACTTTCGGAAAAATACTTTCTTTAACGATTAGTACCGATCTCGATAATCCTTATTCAGTTATTATTATCTTATTCAGTCACGGATTAATGTATAGATAATTATTAATTATTTTTTAAATCAGTTTCGGAGATAGAATATAACTTTTTATTTATTTTGTTTATGCATGACCTCTCAAAGTGTAGTTCTTTGTTAATGTCATTCATGGACACCCTACATTTGAAATGTCGGAGACAACATTACACATTTAGAACCTTCACAGCAATGAATGTTTTTGTGGTTGGTTGGAAAAGGCCACGATATTATTTATACGCTAAATGTTTTCAAGAATAGGCATGTTTTAATGTCTCTGTAGATATATGTATAAAAGTGTTTTTTTGTACAAATTCCATAAAATAAAAATATGCGGTTTATCTCTTTCATCTTCTTATTGTGCCTCATAGCACTTAAAAGTTCATAAATATGTGCCAGGTAAACTATGAATCATTTCTAATGTCCACTCTCCGTAAGTTATCTTAACAAATTTATGGCCTCCATTGTCGAAAATGAATGTAATACAAGGATCGAAAGTCGTTCAGAGTAATTGGAGAGAGATAAAGTGCAATAAACGGAATATTTTTATTCTTTTGTGGAAAGTCAATGCCCATGAATATGTCAACTATAAAAATATCAATTCATTGTTAGCATTATGTTAAACGTTCCGATAATGATATATATGACGTATGCATAATAAATTTTTTCGACGAAGACATATTAATTTCTTTAATTTGAATTCAAAGAATTCTTTGGTTCGAAACATAATAATGGATACCATCCATTGATATGGCCGATATGAGTTTACGACAATGTTGGTTTCCTGTTGCCTATATGTTTGTTTGTTCGTGACTTCCATTTGAATTTGAAATGTATGAGCACTATTGCATTTACTTGTTCCGTTAAAGAAATACATTTTTAGTTTTAATGATGATGACGAGGAAAGCAAACTTATTTGTATAACATAGGAATTCTTAAAAAGTTATTTGTTGATATTCTTTCTCTTCTTAGGTTTCGATTGATAAACATTTGCTGGAATTATGTAAACAATAATTAATTTTATTTGTTTTTGCACGAATAACCATTTATTTAGCGAAAATAATGCATTTAGACGGTCCGATAGTGACAGATTTAGGTGCCCCATTTTCGCATACATGCCTCTAAGAGGATTGAAAAGTACATCGATGTTGAGTAGAATCATAGATATCATAGATGAAGGGAAATTTGCGAGTATCCCCTGGGGTAACATATTATGGAAACTTCACACATAGTTGGAGGCTGTTTACTACCTTGGTTTATAAACACGAAATTTTGAAATTATCATTATTATTGCACGTCGTATAAACATTAAAAAATTGTCTTATTTTTGAGAAAGTTTGTATAATGTTATACTGAAGACCAGGAACATATTTAGAATAGCTCTTTTTTGTTGTGAAACTGAGATTATTGAAATTAATAATAATTGAAGTTTTTTGGGGTAAATTTTAATAAAGAAAAGTGAATTTCGTTGATTACTTTTTTAATATCCAGAAGTAAATTAGGTGGTACATATATTTATTTTCAAAATATGACAGTATTTTAAAATGAAACAAAACACGCTATACAGTGAGGTCATTTATAAGACTCCATTGGACTTTACTAAAAAAGAGCTTACCCATCGTTAAATGTATTACATTTTTCCTGCTACCGACAATTTCATATTATAGGTACTTTGCATTAAACTAAAAATGATAATCAGTGACAAATACAGTGTCCGCTACAAATATTGCCACAAATGGAAAAAAATTGCATTTTCAATTTCGGAAAAAAAAATTATTCTTGATATAAGTTTCTGCTTTTTCTAAAACTCAAAATGTACTTATAAAAAATTAAAAATCTGCTTGCGTATACGAGGGAGGTTAAAAATATAAAACTTTTTCAAGAGTAAAGTGCCCTCATTTTTCAAAATAGGGACAAAAGTTATTAATAAAGTTGATAAAATTAAATAGTGATTTATGTACCAAGGCACTGATGTTCAACTTTTTATGACTCATGTGGAATTCAGTTGTCGAGGCCTCTGGCCGAGGTAGATACAGTTTGTTCAGCGAATGTTCGGTCCTACGTCACAACTCCCGTCCTTGTCTGGCTCGTGAATATACGACCTATATCCATCGTATAGTCATGAGTAAGACAAGGACGGGAGTTGTGACGTAGGGCCGAACATTCGCTGAACAAACTGTATTATATATTAATTTTTGAAATCGGAAAAAACGTTTTGATGGGCAAAAAAATAATAATAAGGGATCACCCGACTTTGACGATCGCATTACCTAGGTCAAGTATGACGAGGTACGGCGCTTCCTAACAGAAAATCTACACTGCTGCCTGTTGTGCAGCCTCCATGAAAAATAGATTGATATTATTAAAACCTACTAAAATATTTATACTGAAAGATTGCTCTGCTATAGGTAACAATTTTGCAATGTGTGCGAAAAGTTAAATGGGCGTTTATTGGCCGGGTTTTAAATATATGGTCACTTTTGACGGGCGATGGCTCCGCGTCTGACGTTTACATCTCGTCAAAGCCTACTTATAGAAAAAATCAGTCACCCCCGCCTACCGCTTATTTTATTTTGTTACATTTTGTTGCCAGCTAAAAATAATAATTATTAGACATACTTCAAACTTTCTAATATTTTGTTTTTAGCTGGTAACAAAATGTAACAAAATAAAACAAAAATTATCATGATGGAGCTTACTTTACCTAGATCAGCTCTATCCAAATAGTTGGATAGGGAGAAATAGACCTATTTCCTGGCCTGTTACATTTTGTTACCAGCTAAAAATAAAATATTTGAAAGTTTGAAGTATGTCTTATTACAACATAGAACGTAATTATGAAAATATTCCATGGCTGACTATGTGAAAATTTAAAAAAATCAGAAAATTAGCCATAGCTATTTTATTTTTTATAATAACTATGCCGAGTATTATATTTTTGGAAAGCTCAAAAAATGGCCAATTTGATAAGGCCATTAAAAAAAACATAAGTTTATGTTATATCTCAAAAATCACAAACAACATAAAAAAATGGATAAGATTATCTTATTAAGCCCAAAATTATCTACAATTTTTGTCTCTACAGTTTTTCTGTATAATCAGAAATAATGGAGCTACAGAGATCTCATGAAATAGCAAAAATCACTTTTTTTCAAAATATCTAGTGAGCCATGAACTTTTTTAAAAATCCAAAAGTGGCATTAGATTGAGCATTCAATACCGCAATTCTTTCCCCATTTAACCTTTGTTCTAGCTCTGCTAGTTTCCGAGATCCCTATAGTGGGCATCAAAAAAAACTCACCCTGTATATACAGTGTGGTCAAGTGTGCAACATATGGGAACAATTGCAGAACAAAATTATAGATATTGCCGAAAGTTGATGCATGTTCAATAATCATATATTATTATTAGGTGCACTTAGAATGGTTGCAAGTTAAACAGCATACAGGGTACCACCTAGGTCAAAATATAAAAATTGTACAAGAATAAAGTACCCTTATTTAAAAAAATTCAGCAAAAGGTTATTAAGAAAAGTTGTGGAGAATTAAAAGCTATGCCTAAATACCAAAACATAGCCTCCCAAGAAAAGAAATTTTTTCGTCAATTTATTTCCACAGTTTCTTAATAAACATTTGAAATAAAAGTTTTGCACCTTAAATGGTAGTTCTTTAATATACACAATATCATTGTTCGGAAGAATTTTTGCGAAATTTTAAAGTTTTGTTTAATATCGTTGCAACAAACATGAAGTTTATAATTCCCTAAAAAAATAAAAGTCTAAGTTAATTTTACAAATATGCTTGAATTTGAACAAAGTTATGCGGAATTGATTTAATTTTGATTGATTTATGAAATTGTTTAGGGTGATTATTAAAACAAACTTTTTTGAGGAAATTATTAATGTTTCTCAAAAAATACATTTTTTTTCTTAGGAGACCATGCTTTGGTATTTAGGCATAACTTTTCTTAATAACATTTTGCTGAATTTTCTAAAATAAGGGTACTTTAAATTTTTTGACCTACCCTGTATGCTGTTTGACTTGCAACCATTCTAAGTGCGCCTAATATGATTATCGAACATGCACCAACTTTCGGAAATATTTGTATTTTCGTTGTGCAATTATTAAAAAAAATCCATATGTTGCACACTTCAATGACCACGCTGTATACAGGGTGTTTAAAAAATCATGGTAGTCGGCTGCGAATTGATATTTAAAATAATATTTTAATTCTAAACAACTTTCTTAAATAACTTTTGCCCCTATTTTGAAAAATAAGGGCACTTTACTCTTGAGCAAGTTTTATATTTTTGAACTTTACAGAAAAGTAGGTTTTCGAATTTCCATAAGTGCATTTTGAGTTTTAGAAGAAACGGAAACTTATATCAAGAATAATTTTTTTCCATTTGTGTAGGTACCTACCTACTTAGTGTTGAAATTATTATGTTATTTTTTGTAAATAACATTTACCTACACTTATTTCTAACTTAATTAGTGGATACCTACTGGATACCCTGGATGTTATGTTTTGGGACAAAAAAATGATCCAAATTTATCTACCTGCACCTCCTAAAGCATAACATATTTTTCTCACTTTTTGTTTTCAAATAAGCAACCCAGAGCGGGAAACTTTGATCACCCTGTATCTACGTAGTTTCTGAATAAACATAAAACTTGCATTTTCGCGCAGTGGTTGCCAGAGCGAAAATGTTAAATAAAAAAATGAAGTAAAATCCTCGTTTTCAATATTTATTCTATTTTTGTTTTTTAAAGTTTTTATTTATTTGTTTGTCTTTCGTACCTACGTGATTTATATTTGCAGTCGCTCTTGACCGATTTTGCCGCGATTGGGATCACTGATATTTATCCTAAAAAATGGGTATATTTTACCTTTTTTTGGACACTCACTTATTAACTCGTCGTTTCCAAATTCTTGAAATCGTCACAAGGGTAATATCGCGTATAAATTTGTTACAAAGTCCAATGAAAACCGGCCCGTGTGTATTTCAATTTATTCGTACGCTGTCGCGATGACGTCCATTATCAGATAAGTACCTAAGGTACCTGAGGTGGAATAATTTAAGGGTAAAAGAGTAATTCCGGTACCTAAAATAGATAACCCGAGGGGTCGAATGATAATGAAGCCACTTACTTTGCTGATAAAAACTATGCAGGTAGCAGATTCTGGTACTCCCTCAGGCACTGGCTGATACTGCTGAGTGTCCAAGTTACACTATTTCCGGTTTTATGTAAAACGTTCAGTTACATTTTAAAAGCACCCGACAAACGAAATCAGGCGATCGGCGAATTTGAATGGAACCCAGCGCGCGTAGATCGGACTGCGGTACCGCGGTACGCCCTGTACGTTTGAGACGCGTTACGCAACTCGACAGTCTCGATGCAGTCTCGTCCCAGGACACCGCGGCTCGTTTACAAAATGCAGAGGTGGGAGAAATTTTCAAATGTGACTCAAGGATCATACTTTGGCTTCAGCCTAGTTTGTCATTTGGAATTGTGTCGGCCTGCCGTGCTAGCTATCGACATTTGCATGAGGTGTATCCTACATGATCTCCTTGCGAAATGTGCACGTCTAGGCATAGGCGCCCGCCGATTTTTTTTATAAAGAAAGTGGTGATTTTTTCCCTCACTTTTAAATAATTTACGACACGTTTGTGGTTTGTCCACATATCGTCGTTTTTGCACTTTGACTCAATATACAGCACGTAGATGGTGATTCAACACTCATAATATTAAACTTTTGATCAATACAAATTTTAATCTAAGTAATTACTCACATTTTGAGGCAAAAATTATTTAAAAATATTTATCACAATGGCCGTCATTAGCATTTGCCCAAAAAGCCTAATGACGGTCATTGTGATAAATATTTTTAAATAATTTTTGTCTCAAAATGTGAGTAATTACTTAGAGTAAAATTTGTATTGATCAAAAGTTTAAAATTATGCGCGTTGCTCTCTATACAGGGTGATTCAGTTTTATTCTGCGACACTTCAACAGGTGATAGAAAATCAAAAAATAACCACACTTTCTTTTGTAAACTATATCATTTTAAGGCCTTATTAAAAAGTTACAGGGGGTTAAAGTTTTAAGAAACATGTGGTCTTTATTGAATATTTACCAAACTAGTTGAGATATTTAAGTCATATTTGTTACACGTTATAACGGCATAGGTTAGCATAAAACCTGTTAATATCAAACACCTTGGAACACCAGTGGCGTAGAAGTAGGTAATTAGTAAAATTAAAAAAAAAGAACCACCTTGTATAGCAATAAAATGTATTCAAAAATGCCCTCTTGTTAATTTTTTGTATGTGTCATGGTTTCGTGGCAAATTTGATTTTTTATATTATTTCGGGGTATTTCTGAAAATTATCTAAAAAATTTGTTCCATACGTATCACGTAAAGTGGAAATAATGTGTTTGCTACTTGAAATAAAGTAACTTTTTCCAATAAACTTACCTATTTAAGGCTATAATTTTGAAGATACAGGATACATTTAAGGAAGATAGAATTAATGTTACGCTCTGTATCTTGAAAAGTAAAACCTTGAATGGGTAAGTTTATTGCGAAAAGTTACTGTATTTAAAGAAAGAAACACATTTTTTCTGCTTTGAGTGTTACTTATGGAGCGAAGTTTTAAGTTAATTTTTCAGAAGTACCCCGAAATAATACGAAAAAATCAAATTTGCTATGAAACCATGACATATATGAGAACGTTTTTGTTTACAATTAAAATTTACATAAGAAATTTAATACATTTTATTGGGATACAAGGTGGTTCATTTTTTTTTCTAAAACAATTATACTAATTACCCACTTCTACGCTACTGGTTGCTCGAGGTGTTTGATATTTACAGGTTTTATGCTAACCCATGCCGTTATAACGTGTACCAAATATGACTTAAATATCTCAACTAGTTTGGTAAATATTCAATAAATTCCACATATTTCTTACAACTTTAACACCCTGTAATTTTTTCATAAGGCCTTAAAATGATATAGTTTATAGAAGAAGGTGCGGTTAGTTTTTGGTTTTCTATCACCTGTTGAAGTGTCGCAGAATAAAACTGAATCACCCTGTACAAAATATTGAATCACCACGTAGGTACTTTGAGTCTTAAAAGTGTAGCTAGCCAACTTATTTTTTTTGGTATTGCCAGTATGACCCTACTATTAATAGATATTCTAATATCTGTGACATTTTTATTTCACAAATTTTTACTTACAAGGTGTTATCTTCAAGATTTCACAAGATGTCTCCAATAACGATAAATGTTATTTTAAGACTAAGACAGTAATGAAGTTACGAGATAACATGTGTTTAAAAGAATTACATTTTGATTAAATTTCGTCGCCCCTCAAATCTCAAAATAGTGTTTATTGTTTAACATACATGCATGACAATTAAATTTTAGTATCTTGAGAACTATAAACAGGTCATATATACAGGGTGTTCAGATTTGATCGGGAACAATCCTATAAAATTTTGATGCTCTGCATGATTTTGACGATTTTTTTGTGTATGTGTGGTGTAGGAAGTGTCATTACTTACATGTGGTACATACCGTCATGGTGGCATCACTATTCCACGACCTGCTGCTGCTATGATTTTTTTCTATGCTATTTTTTGGAAAAATCCTATTAAGTTTTTTTTTATCAAAAATCTGGCAACGTTGCTTTATTCAGCACACCCTGAAATCCAAATGTCCCAAGTTTGATTAATTCACTTCGCCGACTAACATTTTTACAGGGCCTCAAATTAGGGAAAACTGATTTTTTATTTTCAATTAAAAATCAGGTATGCTTTGGAAATCTCTCTTTTTTACATTTGAGATGAATTAAAAAAAGTTTCTATCTCTACCAATAAAAGAGCTATTCACCCCCATATTTTCACTTTGTGAGACAAACCTCAACTTTCTATATTAAACGACAACAAAGTTATGCCTGTTTTGGTAGAATCAAGAGTGCCATCGTCATGGAAAAATAATGCGATAATTTTTCCTTTTATATTAGCATTAGCAGATAAACCTGTAAAGTTGTTTATTTTTGTTTTTTTGCCTATTTTTCGTAAATGGTTAGGAAAAGTAGGGAACTTTGACACTTAACGTCGATTTGAAAAGCGACACTTTAAATTAATAATTTTCTATTTATTTATTATTTTGTTCACTATATGGGCAAATTGTTATATGAATCAGGCTTTACGAAACTGGCCTGCCGCAAAGAGAACTTGAAATCCACCGTGAAAATTTTCAAGGTATTACTTTCACTCAATAAACATTTTGCTCTCTCTCTGTAACTTTTAATGTCTACAATTTCTGATAAAAAAAAACGCCTAGAATGTTGTCTGGCACGTATTTCTTTATTTACTTACCATTTAATTGACTCTTGCACAGGCTATTAGTAATGAGTAGGTATGTTTTATTTATTGTATAGGTATACATCATACATAATAGAGAGTAAGCTTGAAATAAATAATACCTATCACTTTGAGACATTGGTTTGATTTGGTAGCTAAAATTTTTAATAAATAGATACTAACTTTTTGACACCATTTTTTAAAATCACTTCAAGTTAGGAAGAAAAAATTGAAAAAAAAACCTTTTTAAAAAACAAGCTTTTATTTAAACCATGTACTAAAACGAATAAAATAAGTTTAGGTTTTCGTTAAGATAATTCAATTCCAAACTGCGACAAGTTTTTGCAAATTGCGCGAAATGTTGATGAAAGTAGGTACCAATTAATTTTATTGGACAGTGATTGGTTGATAAGCAAGTACCTACCTATTTGCCAAAGTATGAATTTTTTACTTTACAATTCGCGGGACAAGCTTTTCAATTTGCAAAAACTTGTCGCAATTTGGAATTGAATTATCGTAACGAAAACCTAAACTTATTTTATTCGTTTTAGTACAGGGCTTAAATAAAAGCTTGTTTTTAAAAAGGTCAGGAGGGTGGTAAAGAAATTTAGTCCGCCATCTTGGGGCGACCGCCATATTGGATTTCGTATGAAGTCATTCACCTTATTGTTTTCTACCCGTCGAGCCCTTTCATTTGATACCCATGTTGGGTATCAAATAGTTAATACGCCATCTTGGAGCGGCGGCCATATTGAATTTAGTGTGATGTCACTAACTTTATCGTTTAAGGGGGGTTAATATTAAGGGGGTTGACAAAAAATACATCATCCTCCATCTTGGAGCGGCGGCCATTTTGACGGTATTACAATATTGAGTTGCATATTGTATTGTCACGGGAACTAAAGGTGTATGAAATTTTCAGCTCAATCGGATGTCAGAAAGTGATTCTAATTCAGCTTGCAAGATTTGACCCACACATAGATACTAACAGGGCAAGTTAAATATAAGCTTGTAAAAATGTAAAATTACTATTTTTTTGTAATAAATTAAAAAAAATTGACAAATAAAGATAATAATTTAAAATATAACGCAACCAAAGCAAAAAAATGGGTATACCATATGTATATGTATATTATATAGGTACGAGTTTGAATTATTTCGTGATATACACATTTTACAAAATTAATATTAACTAAAATAGGTAATTCTACGAATAGTTTTGAGGATACAAAATATAAGATAAATAAGAATTAGTTATAGAAAAATATCAAATCGGGAATCCACAAGATTGGCCATGGCCATGAACTACTTTTTCAAATAAAGAATGGGGAATTCTGTAGAATGGATTTCCAAAATGCTAATGACGTGTATAAACCAGAACAGGTTGATCTGTTGCCGTAGTTACATATAAAAAGTTGCAAAATGTTTTACAAAAATATCCAATCCATCGAGAAAATCTTGACAATTTTCATTTATATACAATCTGGCATTTGTATTTTATGTCCACACTAATTTTCTTGTAGAAAGTTTGTAATATCTACAACTTGGTATTAGATTAACATTGGTAGGTATTAAAACTTAGTCTCTGCATGCGATTATATCATAAAATAAGCTTCTTATCAACACTTGCCATATACAATTTCCTGTTGATTAGAACCGATAAGTGTTCTCTAAGTCAGCGGTATTTTCATGAACAGCATTGCGAGCAACAGCATTTTTCAAAGTGCGTTGTTATTTTCGGTTAAAATTCAGCCCATGTACGTTTTTGCGATAACTTATGAATGATAGAACATTTTCTCATATTAGTCTTGTTTACATATTTAGATACTAAAACCTATAAATATAAGTCCAATGAATGAAAATAAAATATATTGGTGTGCCTAAAAGAGTAATAATAAATGAAGGTTGACTACAGGTCAAAATTATTTCCAGCTGTTTTTTTACTTCATGCAATAAATCCATAAATGGCTAGGAATGACTTATTTATTTTATGAAGGTTTTTTATTTTAAGTTCAAACCATTTTTGTTAATTTCTTTCGAATAATCGGCGAGGAAATTATATAAAATAACAATAATAACATATTTGGGGATTTTTATCTTTAAAACCGGTAACCAATGTTTAAGAGACGCGGAAAAATTAAAAACGTTCTGTATGCGATTTACTAAAAATCGTATTTGAAGAACCTTATTATAATACGTCATCTAGTCTGAGATTCAGAGAGTATCCCAGCTCCTCCGCCATATATATAAAAAATATTTTTTTAAAAACAAGCTTTACCTACTAAAAGGAATAAAATAAATTTACGTTTTCATTATGATAATTCAATGCCAAATTTCGACAAGTTTTTGTATATCAAAGAGCTTGTCGCGCGAATTATAAAGAAAATACGCATACTTTGGCAAGTTTTTTGATTTACAAAAACTTGTCACAATTTGGTCCTGAATTATCTTAACGAAAACCTAAACTTAATTTATTCGTTTTCGTACCTACATGGATTAAATAAAGGCTTATTTTTATTTATTTTGTACTTTTTAGTACCTATTTGATTCCAATGTTAGGAGGATGGTAAAGAAAGTTAGGCGCCATCTTGGAGCACCGTCATATTGGATTTAGTATGGCGTCACACGTCACTTACCTTATCATTTTATACTCGTCAAACCCTTTCCATTTGATACCCATGTCAAGTAGGTTGCGAAGAAATAGGTAATCCGCCATCTTGGAGTGGCGGCCATTTTGAAAAATAAACACAATACTGTGTAGGTATACTAGAGATTGCATTGTCACCAGAACCCAGAACCAAAAGGGTGTGCAAAATTTCAGCTCAATAGGATGGGTGGAAGTGGTTTAAAATCCAGTTGCAAAATTTCTAGATTTCAGTATAAACAACACACACACTCTATTTACAGAGCAAGTTAAATATGTAAATGCTTGTAAAAAACCGTCAACGTGAATTTTATGACTTCAAAACTGGATATAATAATTATCAATGTACAATTTTTCTAATGTGGCAGCGTCTATACTGTTTAATAAAGTGTTTTTTGATAGATGTTTGATATTTGAAAGGTTCTTATTGCCAAAACGTCAAATGGCGACCTGAAGATTGTGATATGGCTTCGTTTTCCAGCAGGATAATGCTCCTGTGCAGAAAGAAATACTGTTTAAACAAAAGTAAAAATCAATGGTGTACAATTACTTCACCAACTTGTTAATACATCAAATATATACATATGTGAATGGTCAGGCTACCAGGCCCCTTCTGAATGCTTTGGTTACTTTACGGAAAATGTCTTTTTTTACCTTCGCAATTTATTGTAATTTGAATTTACTATAGCATGTCGTGAAACATAACAAAAAACAAACAAAGTCAACATATTACTATAATTATATATATTGGCTGAAAAACATACATAGGTAATTAAGTCACTTAGTTACTTATTAGGCACTTATGTTTTCCAAACAAGCACACACGTGATTCAGATTTAAGATTTGTTGCATATCTAATTAGGATTAAACTGACGAAACCTATTACATACTTTAAATCTCATTAAAGTATGTGTTTTTAATAAATAAGTGCAGCAAACAGATATATAAGTCGTACAGTGTATCGCTCAAGTCAATAAATAACATAGTTATATACAGTGTCCGCCAAAAAGTCTGCACCATATGGGAACAATTTTTAGTAAATAACTTACGGAGAATTTGTTTGCGGCATCAGGTTTTGCTTGCTCTAGAACCAAAATTGACATAATAAAATGTCAAATTTGACATTAATGAAAAAATGTCCGAAAAATGGGCTTATTTAACCTAATTTCGAAAAAAGTCATAAGAAAAATATGTTTCTTTCGCAACTTTATACCCCTGTGCAAAATGTCAAGAGCCTACTACGATTTTCATATTTTGCCCTTTGTTGCCCTTTTCCGTATTTGTTAATCCATAAAAGTCGATCCTATGTAATTTAAAACACTTATTGACTGAATAAATACTGCACAATACTTAGTTTACGGTCTAAATATCCTTCTTTTCTTTTTTTTGCAAAAAAATAAATTAAAATGAGGGCTTGTTGAAGAAGCACGCTTGGTGCAAAACTGATCTCATTTTTACAGATAAACACATAAATTCGATTTACAAACGTATTTCCATAGTAAATAGTTTTAAAAACATACAAATATTTCTGTCATGCTGATCTGATCAGAAATATTTAGGAAATTTAAAATATTGTGTCCAATAATATCCAGGTTGTCATAGGTGCTATGCAATAAGAAGCAGGCTTTGGAAACAAACGCTGTACTGGTGAAAATAACAATCGTAAACGTCAAAACGTCAGATACGTATTTGGCGAGTATTTGGCTTTCTTCCAAAATATGCTTACTAAACAAGAAAACATTGAAATTGTCTTAATACATGGTGAATTCCGCACAAATAGAGAAACAGCCGTCATATTTTTAATGAAAGACCCCCTGAGCGTCAGGTGAGCTATACAATTGTGGGGCGTATTTTGGAAAAATTTCGGCAAACAGATTCTGTCGAAAATACTTTTAAAAAACCTCATGATAAATGGAAAGTAGAAGAATACGCAGAAGATGTCATGCTAGATGTAGTTGAACACAAGCAGACTTCCATTCGCGATATATCGAATAGAATCGGTGCGACTGAAACAACAGTGAGAAGAATTTTAAAAATGAACCATTTTCGGCCTTATAAACCGAAAATGATCAACACACTTAAAGAGCGGGATTTGGACGCCAGGCTAGATTTCTGCTTCTGGATTCAAGGAGATTTAGAAGACAACCAGTAGATTATATAATATAAATATAAGTAGGTATTGGCACAGATTTATCTGTGGTATTGGTATTATTATTCTTATGCTGAACGTACTGCAGGAGTAGACGCGAATTCGCAGCGATTTATTTTCGGTGCTTTGGGACCCGACAAATCTTCAGACAGTATACAGAACCCTTGTGCTTCTTGGACGCTTACCTGTGCTCCCAAGTTGGGATCTTGTTACGGTGACTGAAATGGTCAACACGACAATCGCCGTGCGAGAACAAATAGCTACGAATGATATCGACAGGATATAAGGATTGCCATTTTTGAAACTCTATATAACTGTTGCTGTCTACCTTGATGTCGTCGTATTCGTATTCTTCGTCGCTAGTTTTCGAATCAGAACTTTCGTCGTCGTCTTCGTCGTCATCTAACGATTCTTCTATTTCGATCTTGTCAAGTTCGTTCATGACCTGTTAGTTGCATTTTTCTCTGTGGAGCGAGCTCCAGGTGTCGACTCCTTCGAGACCATGCATGTCGTTTTTAATCGACTCTTCCAAATTTGCCAGCGCTTCGGTGTATTCGACAGGGAATATAGACAGTCTCTCCAGGTATTTGAAAACTTTGCACATGCCTTCGTCAATCCTCAGGGGATTATTGTGCAAATCTATAGCTTGAAAGTTCGGCACCACTTTGAAATCATCTGCAGTAAGAGTGGTGAGTTGATTGTTGGAAACTCTAAGAGTTGACAACGACTTTCTCAAAGCTTGTAGAGTTTACACTTGCTTACGTCGATTCTCTTGATGGCTTCCGCGTGAACCAAAGTTCTCGGGTTAATAGTTAAAGAAGCGGACTTTCTTCGAAATCGATTCCTTCCAAATTCACGTTGTTGGTGAAGCTGTCAGGTTCCGAAGAAGCAATATCGTTGTAAGGAAGAGAACTTTGTTGTAATTAAATCCAATATCCTGTTGACTTGTTGGGATGTTCAGAATATAATTATGAAGATTAGGTTTCATTTGACTCCTTTTGTTTCTCATATAAAACGCCTTTTTTCGTTGCAAATGTAATGCAATTTATTCAAATTGCTTAGAACGCAAAATAAACAAACGCGATATATTACTTATAATTATTTATTGGCTGAAAAACATACATAATTAAGTCACTTAGTTATTTATTAGGCACTTATGTTTTAGAAACAAACACAAACGTGGTCCAAATTTAAGATTTGTTACATCGCTACTTATTAAACTGACAAAACCTATTACATATTTTAAATCTCACTAAAGTATGTGTTTTTGATAAATAAGTGCAGCAAACAGATATATAAGTCGTACAGTGTATCGCTTAAGTCAATTACATAGTTATATATTACAATTACAAAGAATTACGGCAGCTTTAGATTACTCGAAATACTTCCACTGCGTCTTTTGGTGAGAAATTTTGGAATGATTCTTCTGCGTACAAAATGGCGCTTACTTCGACATCTAACTAACATCAAATATATCATTCTTATGCGGAATGTACTCCAGGAGTAGACGCGAATTCGTAGCGATTCATTTTCGGTGTCTTGGGACCCGACAAATCTTCAGACAACGGCCTGTATGCAGAGCCGCTGTGCTTCTTGGACGCTAACCTGTGCTCCCAAGTTGGGATCTTGAATCTCGGAAGATTGGCCTTCTGCATGTTGAAGGTGTTCCTGCGTTTCATCACGAGCAGTATTACGGTGACTGAAATGGTCAGCACGATAATGGCCGTGAGAACAAATACGAATGATATCGACAGGATGTATGGATTGCCATTTTTGAAACTCTTTATATAACTGTTGCTGTCTACGTTGATGTCGTCGTATTCGTATTCTTCGTCGCTAGTTTTCGAATCGGAAAGCGGGTATTCGTCTTGATCGTCTTCAGAACTTTCGTCGTCGTCTTCGTCGTCATCTAACGATTCTTCTATTTCGATCTTGTCAAGTTCGTTCATGACCTGTTGGTTGCATTTTTCTCTGTGGAGCGAGCTCCAGGTGTCGACGCCATCGAGACCATGCATGTCGTTTTTAATCGACTCTTCCAAATTTGCCAGCGCTTCGGTGTATTCGACAGGGAATATAGACAGTCTCTCCAGGTATTTGAAAACTTTGCACATGCCTTCGTCAATCCTCAGGGGATTATTGTGCAAATCTATAGCTTGAAAGTTCGGCACCACTTTGAAATCATCTGCAGTAAGAGTGGTGAGTTGATTGTTGGAAACGCTAAGAGTTGACAACGACTTTCTCAAAGCTTGTAGAGTTTACACTTGCTTACGTCGATTCTCTTGATGGCTTCCGCGTGAACCAAAGTTCTCGGGTTAATAGTTAAAGAAGCGGACTTTCTTCGAAATCGATTCCTTCCAAATTCACGTTGTTGGTGAAGCTGTCAGGTTCCGAAGAAGCAATATCGTTGTAAGGAAGAGAACTTTGTTGTAATTAAATCCAATATCCTGTTGACTTGTTGGGATGTTCAGAATATAATTATGAAGATTAGGTTTCATTTGACTCCTTTTGTTTCTCATATAAAACGCCTTTTTTCGTTGCAAATGTAATGCAATTTATTCAAATTGCTTAGAACGCAAAATAAACAAACGCGATATATTACTTATAATTATTTATTGGCTGAAAAACATACATAATTAAGTCACTTAGTTATTTATTAGGCACTTATGTTTTAGAAACAAACACAAACGTGGTCCAAATTTAAGATTTGTTACATCGCTACTTATTAAACTGACAAAACCTATTACATATTTTAAATCTCACTAAAGTATGTGTTTTTGATAAATAAGTGCAGCAAACAGATATATAAGTCGTACAGTGTATCGCTTAAGTCAATTACATAGTTATATATTACAATTACAAAGAATTACGGCAGCTTTAGATTACTCGAAATACTTCCACTGCGTCTTTTGGTGAGAAATTTTGGAATGATTCTTCTGCGTACAAAATGGCGCTTACTTCGACATCTAACTAACATCAAATATATCATTCTTATGCGGAATGTACTCCAGGAGTAGACGCGAATTCGTAGCGATTCATTTTCGGTGTCTTGGGACCCGACAAATCTTCAGACAACGGCCTGTATACAGAGCCGCTGTGCTTCTTGGACGCTAACCTGTGCTCCCAAGTTGGGATCTTGAATCTCGGAAGATTGGCCTTCTGCATGTTGAAGGTGTTCCTGCGTTTCATCACGAGCAGTATTACGGTGACTGAAATGGTCAGCACGATAATGGCCGTGAGAACAAATACGAATGATATCGACAGGATGTATGGATTGCCATTTTTGAAACTCTTTATATAACTGTTGCTGTCTACCTTGATGTCGTCGTATTCGTATTCTTCGTCGCTAGTTTTCGAATCGGAAAGCGGGTATTCGTCTTGATCGTCTTCAGAACTTTCGTCGTCGTCTTCGTCGTCATCTAACGATTCTTCTATTTCGATCTTGTCAAGTTCGTTCATGACCTGTTGGTTGCATTTTTCTCTGTGGAGCGAGCTCCAGGTGTCGACGCCATCGAGACCATGCATGTCGTTTTTAATCGACTCTTCCAAATTTGCCAGCGCTTCGGTGTATTCGACAGGGAATATAGACAGTCTCTCCAGGTATCTGAAAACTTTGCACATGCCTTCGTCAATTCTAAGTGGATTATTGTGCAAATCTATAGCTTGAAGGTTCGGCACCACTTTGAAATCATCTGCAGTAAGAGTGGTGAGTTGATTGTTGGAAACGATAAGAGTTGACAACGACTTTAGAACGGTTTTGTTGTTTACCCAAAGCTTGTAGAGTTTACAGTTGCTTACGTCGATTCTCTTTATGGCTTTTGTGCGAGCGAAAGTTGTCGGGTTAATAGTCAAAAGCGGATTTCCTGCTAAATTGATTCCTTCCAAATTCACGTTGTTGGTGAAGCTGTCAGGTCCCAGATAAGCAATCTCGTTGTAAGAAAGATCTAGGATTTTTACACTAGTAATTAAATCGAACATTTTGTCGACTTGAGTAAACTTATTCTTCGCAAGGTCCAAGTAAACTATCGCAGGCATGTTGTAGAAGGTGTCTAACCTCAATCTTTGTAATCCGCAGTTACGACAAGCGAACATGTGAGTCTTGAAATATCCACCAGAGTTTAATATGAAACTAGGCAGAATTCCCAAATCGTTGTCGTTCAATTCGATTTTTTGCAGATCTGGATTGCCTCTGAAAAGATCGTTCTCCAACACTGTCAAGCTGTTGTTAGACAGGTCTATAACAGAAAGTTCACTCATATACTCGAAGTCATCTCCAGCTACTCGCGATATTTTGTTGTTGGCTAAATTTAATTCGCTCAGGCTAGTCAACTTGTGAGTAGCTCTGCTGTCGAACGTTGTCAACATACAGTTTCTCAGAGACAGAGTTTCCAGTGAATTTGATACGTTCAGATAAAAGTGTTTCAGTGGGTTGTTGTCTAGAACCAAGAGGTTCAGATCTGCGTTGTTCATAAATAAAGTGGAGGGTAGTTTGACGATTTGATTGCTGGACAAAATCAACTCTTCCAAATCAAGCGACTGGGCAAGTACGGTCACGTCGATATCCTTGATGTAGTTGCCAGATAAATTCAAGTATTCCAAAACGAATAGGTTATTTAAGTTTGGCACCTCCTCTAAACCGCTGCTGGCAATTGTAAGTTCGTCCACCTTTTCTGCGAATAAATCAATTTCATCTTCAAACCTGCAGTTGACAAATTTGACTTTCCTCGGATTGTCCAAGGCTTTCTGTTCGATGGTGCCGATGTGGCAACCCTTAAAGATGAGATTGTTGAGCAGGGGGAAATCGTCGAAAGCATGCTCTCTCAATTCGTCGATGATAACATTTTCGAAACTAATAATCTCGATCACCTGCCTATTGAGGGCCTCGAAGGTAGTGTTCGTGATAGTTAGAGGCTTGTCGCATCGCGTCACCTTGACTATACCGGGTAGATATTTTTCGGTGCATTCGCAGTTATCGACGCAGATTTTGAGGTGCTTGCTCGTGGTCGACACCAAGTCCAGGGATGAGGGTGTTGGTTTCGTGTCGGCGACAGGCGTCTTGGTTTCGGCAACTGTCGATGGCTTAGGTGGCGTTGTCGTCGCCGCTGTCAGTACGCCGCTGGCAACGACGGCCAGCAGGAAGAAGGCCGACTTCATCTGGATTTTACTGACACCAGTAACGCCTGAGAAGAAAGAAAAGAAATCGGTTATTTTGGAATAAAGTAGATCCATAACACAGGGTGTCCCAATAAGGACTCCCGTCGATGATATCTCGGGAACAAAATGATATATTTTAATTCTGCAAACGCCGTTCGATGTGAAGAAAGCTTCATTTCCAACTGCTAAGCGTTCATTTTCGTAAAATCTTCATTTTTGGAGATAATCGCCTAAACTTTTTTTTGTTTGAAAGGCCTTCAAAAACCGCTTCTTTTGATTTTCCAGCCATTTTCAAAATGCAAATACAGGGCCGGCTGCGATTTTTTATACCCCCGATTTTTACGAAAACCATTTAGCGATTTTTTTTTAATTTAATATCTGACCCCACAGCGTTAATCAGAACACCCCAAAACCCTTATATACCAAATTTGAATAAAAAATATACAGGGAGTTCCATTCTGAAGGGTGTCAAAGTTGAGCAAAATAGGAATTTTAAAGGCATCTGCCAAGTCAAGTGTGCCATGGAATCCCTTCAAAACAGTTGAATGGTCAATAGGACCACTCAAGGTGATGGTGTGAAAAGATTTACTATTTACTGTCTTTAAAATTAAATTACTATTTACTGTCTTTAAAATTTGTATTTTGCTCAACTTTGACAGACACCATACAGAATGGAACTCCCTGTATATTTTTTGTTCAAATTTGGTATATGGGAGTTTTGGGAGGTTCTGATTAACGTTGTGGGGTCAGATTTTAAATAAAAAAATCCCTAAACGGTTTTCGTGAAAATCGGGTGTATAAAAAAAACGCAGCCGGCCCTGGATTTGCATTTTGAAAATGGCAGGAAGGTCAGAAGAAGCGGTTTCTGAAGGCCTTTTAAACAAAAAAAAGTTTATGCAATTATCTCCAAAAATGAAGATTTGACGGATTTGTACAGTTTTAAAGTTGGACACCGTGTAGATGGCGTTACGGTGCAAATAAACTTTTCGATCCTAGGAACGTTGGAATGTAGCGCATCTGAAAGACTGGGTAATTTGGAGAAACTTTTGTTCTATGGATGATTTTCCTATTGTTACCAGTTTCTGAGATAACCGCTCTACAATGTCATTTGCCAAAAATGAGCTAACTCGCTTAAAATTAACTTTTGGGAGAAAGCTATTAAAAATATCTTTGTACTTCACTAGGACGAAGAAAATAGCGGCACGTATCAAATTATTACACATCCGATTTGACCGGAAGTGACCCATTTTTCAGTTCAGAATGAAGATATTTGTACAATTTTCCCTCAAAATTGGGAAAAAGTATACTTAATAACCATAACACCATGTAGTAGGTACATGTAGACAACGACAAATTGGCTGAATTTATTTTTATTAGGTACTATGATTAACAATTATTACAAAAATTAATAAACTAATTAGACAAGAAACATATTGACAACGATAGAAAATTATGTGGGCGTTTTAAGTTAAATGTCATATTGAAACAATGGACACAGCCACCTTCGGTCAATAAAAATAAATTCAGCCAAATTGTCCTTGTTTAGATGTATGTACATTGTACATACATGCATGGTGTTATTGTTATTATATGGAAATTACCTTTTTTAAAATTTGAGGGATAAATTATACAGTATGTTCGTTTTCTATTGAAAAATGGGTCACTTCCGGTACTTCCGGTCAAACCGGATGTGTAATAATTTGACACGTGCCGCTACTTTCTTCGTCATAGTAAACTACAAAAATATTTTTAATAACTTTTTCCTCTAAAGTTAATTTTAAGCGAGTTGGCTCATTTTTTGTAAATGACATTGTATAGAGCGGTTATCTCAGAAACTAGCAACAATAGGAAAATCGTCCATAGAATAAAAGTTTCTCCAAATAACCCAATCTTCCAGATGCGCTACGTTCCAACGTTCCTAGGATCGAAAAGTTAATTTGCACCGCAGCGCCATGTATACGCCAATATCAAAATGAACGCTTAGCAGTTGCAAATAAAGCTTTCTTCACGTCCTAGCGAACGGCGTTTGCAGAATGAAAATATCTTTTTTGTTGCCGAGATATAGGCGGGAGTCCTTATTGGGACACCCTGTATACAGTCATTAAAAGCTCAAAAGGCGGCACTAAAGTATCAGTTGGCCTTGGCGAGATGTAAACAAACCAAACGTCAGACGCGTTCATCGCCCATAAAACGTGGCGGGATATTCAAAAACCGGGAATTTAACGGTTCAGCCTCATTGCGGAATTGTTATCTATAACAACCCAATATTTCAGTGAAGTTCCTTTTTAGAGGCCTCGGCAACTAAATTCCACATGAGTAATAAAAAGTTGAAATTCAATGGCTTTTTATATAGGAGCAACTCATTATTTGACACCTTAGTACGGGATATTTTTTATTTTTTTTGTTTATTTGCGTTAAAGAAATAGTTATTTGGAATTGATTTAGTAGTGGATATAGTGTAATAACAGGTTATTATGGTAAAATAGAGGTTGGTTGTGGACATGAAAATAAACTTTGACATTTGACTTTTTAAGCTCAAGATTAAAATACTTTCGTATTGTCGAATTATTGTCCTAATTCAAGTTATTAAGTACTACGGCTTTCTACGGTTTCCATAGAACCGTAAAATTTGTCTAAACAAAACTGTAGAGCTGGGTATAAACTTTCAAAATATGTATTGCAAAATGTTTAAATTTTCGAAAAAAAAAAAATCCTGTACACTTTTTGATAACTACTTGAATAGAACTTGGTGATTACATAGGTATATAACAGGTAGTATCTTATCTTCAATAACAACCTAGCTAAGTATTTAATTTATAATTTAAACGTGTAATTTTTTCACATTTCTTCATAAAACGCTTTTGTAATTTCTCAAAAGCGATGTTCAATCATTGTTTTTCACTAGACGGATTCTTCAGGTTTAAATCTATTGGCCAATTTTAGAAGGAATACATTTTAAGGAATCTTCAGGTCAACTTTTTTCTACATAGTTACTAAAGAATTATCAGAAAAAAATATATGGTTATGGATTTGTGGCTATATTCACTTCAGAAATATTACGATAATTTTTTAGCGCTAATTAGCATAATAATTTGGTATCTATTTGCTAATGGAAGTATGAGTATAGACAGGCAAACACGTTTACCTACTATTTTGCAATCAAATACTTAGAAATATATCAATAAAAATGTTGATAAAAAGTGAGTCAAAGGTTACGTTGACATAATTTTCTTATAATACCCACACCTTTTATTTATACAGGGTGAGTTTTTTTTATGATCAGTATTTGGATCTCGGAAACTAGCGGAGATAGAAGAAAGGTTAAATGGGGAAAGAATTATTGCAGTTTTGTGGGCCCAATTTAACGCGCGTTGTGGTTTTTTGAAAAAAGTCATGGCTTACTAGATATTTAGAAAAAAAAAAGGAATTTTGGCGATTTATTCTAATCCATCCAGCTTGGTTGTTTCTGATTTTATATAAAAAGTGTAAATTGGAGGGAATTGTGTCCCCAATGCGGTTATCATGTCCTACTTTTCCTGACAGCTGTCATTTTCGAGATATGACACAAACTTGTGTTTTTTAAATGGAAACCATATTTGACTATGGTTTCCTTTTAAAAAAACACACAAGTTTGTATCATATCTCGAAAATGACAGCTGTCACGGAGAGGGAGATATGATAATCGCATTGGGGACATTACACTTTTTTCTAAAATCAGAAACAACGAAGCTAGATGGATTATAAGAAATCGCCAAAATTTCGTTTTTTTTTTCTAAATATCTAGTAAGATCTGTTTTTTTTTTTTCAAAAATCCACAAGGCGCGTTAAATTGAAAAGAATTGCATTTTTGAGGGCCCAATTTAACGACAAATATTATTATTATTATTTTGGTGACAATCTTGTCTACTTCTCACAATAGCAATGAATCCGAAATAATGGTAATTGTCACCCCTCCCCTATACAAACAAGTGGTTGCTTCTGGGGTACTCCTAGTTGGGAACATTGTGAAGGTGAGAATTTTTAATTATTGACCATTTTATTGATTGTATCTAATCCATAAGCGTAGGTACAAAACTAGCAAGATTTAAAATAGGGTGTAGATAAATTATTACTGACGAACATTATTTTCAACAGCATTTTACAACCTTATAAAAATATAAGGTCATTGTAATAGGAAATATGATCCAAATATAACCACATCCTTGGATTAGTTCCTTGGAATACAATTACCTCAAATAAAAAAAACTAATCTAATCTTAAACAGCACTACGATTTGCGACGAAGGATTATAGAATGGTCTCTTCTGCTGCAGTCAAAATACCCAGTTTTCTCAGGTGCACTACTAAATATTATTTTCTTTAACACATCACTTTGTTTATTGTTATAATGTAGGTTTGTTGATTTGCGTTCATGCTTATAATACAACAATATACTTAGGAACAATAAATAAATCACCTACCTCTGGTGACTAACAATAATATCTAGGGTTTTTTGGTGTTTTCAAGTCACTTTGAAATCGCTGATATGTAAAAGGATGTGACGATCCCAGAATATGCTTTGGTTTATCCAGAAATGATTGTATATCGAGAAAAATATACGGGAAGGAACGAATGATTTAAATGGTTGACCAAAAGTAGGCTATATTATTGATTCGATAAACCAATAAATAATTGCATGTCTACTATAATAATACAACCGTTTCTATTAAAAAAAAAAACAGTTAGAAAAATGCATATCCAAAATTTACTTTTTGGTAGGTACCCAGTAGGTATACGAAAATAATGTCAGTAATAACTACTTTTTTTACAATATGGATATAACTTTTGTTTTATTTTGAGCGAAATTGTTTAGTACCTACTAAAATTAAAATAAAAAATTCATTCCAAAATCACTTTAAAACACACATACAGTGGGTAATAATATATCGCCTGCTTGTGTCAAACAGACATTTATTATCAGTCAAATCAGGGTTTACCTACTAAGAGGTTATGTAAACTACTAGTAGGTAGGCTTATTAGGATTTCTAAATACAATTTTATATATCTTTGAAAACAGGAGGTTGATAATTATTTTGGAAACTAAGGCCAAAAATGTAGGTAGGTACATATTTTCGACATAGAATTTTTTTTGTCATATTCTGACACACTAATATATTTATATAAACAATGTAATATTGTGTTCCTGGTGTTTCCAGATTTTTTTTGTTATTGCATCGTTGAAGCTTGCTCTTATCTATAGTAAAGTGAATAATAGCTGATTTCACAAACAAAGACAACGTTCTTAAAATTAATAAAATAAAAATTTGTTCCAAATTGTACTCACGTTCGTATCAAATCTGAGACTAATTATATTTTCTATAATAGACTAGGTATTTGGATTTTGTTTAATGGAATGGAATATTGCTGGTATTTTAATCGAATACACCTTGAGTGCGCATTTATTACCTTTAAACAATGTCGTTTGGGTTGAGAGATAACACTGATTATTTATCTGGACATGAATTTTGTACGCATCTGATAATTATTAATATCAATTCAATTTTAATGTGAAGGAACGGCCTTATTTCCTAAAATTTACTACAAATAGTCGTAAGCAGTCCATGAGAACGTAGAACAAGGAATATGATCGAAATGACTTTCGATGCACATGACTTCCATGTTCAATAGTGCGATATTATCGATATTGCACAGTTATGAGGTCAATACTCACCAAAAAATGTTACAATTCGGCCGTATATCAAAAATCTTCTCTCCGAAATGTGGCACTTCTATATTTTTCACCCAATGCAATCAAGAACACTTTGTTAAGGAATTACAAATGGATTTGCCTACCTGTTCAGGTACTTCATTCCCCACTACCGGCTGACGTCAGGTACTAATGCCCAGCTTGTTTCGTAACATTGTCCATAGATGGTACTAGCGGTACCGAATGCATAATAATGTGTGATTTATAAAAAACTGTATTTTTGGGGGAAATTTAAAAGGTAGCATTGCCAAAAACAACATGAACTATTAAATACGGGAAATAATTTAGTATGGATATGGGTAATTTTTTAGTCAAAAATTACTTGGAAACCTTCAAAATAAAGTATGATTTCGGAAATTTTGTTTTTGAAGCAAAGGGCCTTTGTCCATTAGTGACTGCTCAAAATGAAATTTAGAGGAAAATATAGGTAGGTACACCGTGTTCAAATAAAATTACCACCGCTTGCAGACTCCTTCAATGCGGACTTTCAGATTTCAAAATCGATTCATAAGTGAAATTTTGTTAATTTGTTTTTTGTGTTCAACATTGTTTATTTGTAAAAAAATCGGCGACAATTTTTTTGCGGAGAAAGCAAAAGTATAGGACGGTTTATATGTTGAAATGTCGTTTATTTTTACTACGGCAGCATAAATAATATAATCAAATTGCTTGGCTTCCTGTGACCTCTATTTTTTCCGACTTTGACTAATGTAGGTAATGTAGGTAATGAAATAAAATCAATAATGCATTTTGCTAGCTACAATTTATATTTACTACTGTGAGACTGGCTTTTGGCGGACCGTGCTTGTACTCTTTATTGATTCGGCGAAGTATACTGCCTAAAGAAAGTTAGGACCGCATTTATTTTAAAGACCATTTTTGTTTTATTTGAATTTTAAGTAATGTTTGCTGTTTTCATATATTGATAATATTTCCTAGGTGCCTACATAATGTTTTGCAAATAAAACACATATTTTTTGTGTACATTTTATACTTTGAGTGTTCCTAATTCTATTCCCCTAGTTTTAGAAATAAATAACGCTTTGTAAACCCGCCTTTTCTAGACAGCCAAACAAGAAACACATGTGAGACTTGTTTTTTAAAAGTGCAAGTCCTGGTACGTTTTCCAATTCAAATCAAGGGTCACAGAATGTATTAAAACGCTACATAACCTAATCATTACCTGGAAAAATTCACAACAATCCAAGCCCATAAATTTTGGTCGTCACTATACTTAAACCGGTCAAAACGACAAGGTTCCTGTAAAGGTAGGTACCTGCCTTAAAAAGCCGTTAGCTACTAAGTACCTGTCTCTCTCATTCATTGGTTGGACCGTCTCATGTCCAGAAGTCCAAGGAGAAACCGCGAAACCGTTACACGTCGACGAATTTGACAGACCGCAGACCGGCACCAGTAGCCACAGCCAACTTGTTGATTCTTTTAATTTGTAGCGAGCTGTAAGTACAAGTACCAATCAGCTGGAAAAAATGGCAGACTACCACAAACCGGAATCAAAAGTTGTGCAAGAATTAAAAGATATCGCCAACAGAATAAGAATTCATTCTATTAATTCTACGCAAACCGCAAAGTCAGGGTAAGTGCCTTTATTAGTAGGTATATTTGTGAATAAGATTATTTAATAAAGTAAATTATACTAAATAATAATTATGCAATGTATGCCTGCTGCTAGGTATTTTTGAGGTACTTATTATTGAAACAAAAACGTTTTTGTCTTTTAATGATTTGAAAGGCATATTTCTTTCAATTTACAAGGCTGGGGGAAATGACATGGTAATTTAGATATAGTACGGGAATTAAAGTAATTATTGATATTATAGGTTTACATTATAAACTTTTTAAGTAATAAAGTTTCTAAATACAATGCAAACCAAAAGATTATTTTTAAAATAACATTACCTACAATGATATGGACCCAAATGGAAATTTTTAAATGAATTATTAAATAATGATAATAAGTCATGCCACTGGTGATAACATATTTTACATATCCCCAACTGAAGTAGAATTTTTTTACCCAATTAAAATACAATAGAAAAATGTCTAGCACCAATTTTTTATACACAATTTGTACGCCAATGAATGTCTTTTGAAAAGTTTAACGTTTTATCAAATGTCTGTCTACAAGTGTGCCCGCACTTTGTCCAACCATTGAGTAGGTACGTAAAGGAATAATTATTTTATCCTTTATTCAATGGTCTAAAAGGGTCTAAACGGTATCAGAATTATTGCAATATCAAGAAAAATACTTGAAAGCCTGTTCATGAAATAAGAAGGGAAATAATATAGCATTAATGGAGTGTCATGGAAAATGTCCACAATATATGGCTCATACCTGACCAGAAAATATATGAAACATATATACACCCTATCATTTTTGTCCTATTAGGTACAAATTCAACTATTCTTTCAAGGTCAAATGCATAAGCCTGTTGTTTTATATAGCATATAGCATACCTATTATGAAACATACAATTTAGTATACAATTAGATAATTCACTTGAAAGCCATTGCTATATACATAGAGATAGGTACTTGAAATATTATCAATATAGTTTCATCTCACTCCGATGAACCGACAAATTTTTTTACTGTGTAATGTGTGACGTTAATTTTATAAGTAAACCTGCTTGTATACAAGGAAAGTCTAAATATCGATAAACACTCCTTAAATTTACGTTATCAGGTCAGATAGCAACTAAGTCTTTATTTGTACAACTAAGCAATTACTTGTATATTACTTATTTCCAAATATTACTAATGGGTGAATAACAACATTTCGAAATGAATTACACATTTTAACACAAACTTTGTATTTTTAAACACCCTGTATTATAAAAATTTTTCGATTCTGCACATTTTTCATACTACAAATCAAATCGTTTCTCATAGCTGTCATTTACTATGATATTATTTTATTTCGTGTTTTTATTTTGTATTTTTGTATTTCATTTTGTTTATTATTTATTTAATTTTGTATTTTTGTATTTTATTTTGTTTATTATTTATTTAATTTTGTATTCAAATATAAATTTATTTTGTGTTCAAAATAAAATTTAGAAAAATGCAATTTTTTCTTTTTTTACCACACTTCTTATTTGTTCATTTTCATGACCATTCTCTTTTAGCGTGAAATTCTTGTCATAAATTTTTATGGTATTGTATGGATAATAAATTTTTATTTAAAAATAGTATAGTTTTAACAAGGACAGTTACAGAAAGTGTAGGTACATATACATGCCACTAAATTTTATCAGCCTTGATATTACATGAAAAATTATTGATCTATAGTACCTATCACAAAAAAAGAGGTAATGTTCACTCTGGTTATTTGCATTTGCTTATCTTCAACGATGTTTTCTAATAGGCTTGGCTTATACTATAATAAAATAGGTTGGTAACAATTTTCGCAAATGAACGTTATATTGATCAATTCTGATTAGATGTAGAGCCCTTACAGTCATTTGACAGAGAAAGTCGATATGTTCCTGTATCAAGAGAAATTATTGTACTTTTACATCAAAAATTGTACATTCGGAATTTTTCCCAATATCTCAATAAATCTTAGTAATAGTTATTGAGTCATAAAAAGAACTTCAGTGCCGAGGTACAAATTATATTTATTTTTTAAAACGGAAAAAAATGTTTTATTAGGCATAAAATAATCATAAGGGAACCGACTACGCGCGGCGTTGCTTGACTTTGACGATCGCTCTCCCTAGGTCAAGTATGACGAGGCACGGCGCTTTCCAAAAGAAACTCCAAACTGCTGCCTGTTGTGCAGCCTCCATGAAAAATAGATTAATATTCAAACCTACTAAAATATTTATACTGAAAGATTGCACTGCTATAGGTAACAATTTCGCAATGTGTACGAAAAGTTAAATGGGCCTTTATTGGCCTTGTTTTGAATGTTTGGTCACTTTTGATGGGCGACGGCGTGTGACGTTTGATGTTTACATCTGGTCAAGGCCTACATATTGAAAAAATCGTACAATAATGGGTTACTTCAGTGCCGATTTCTGAGCTTTTAATGACGATTTTGAGACACTTCACTGCCGATGTGTTGTGGACACCATTAAATATATCAAAGCAGAGGTTGAATTACAATATTTAGACAAGCCGAAACTTTTTTCGTAACTCTAACAATAAAAAGTGACGGCTTGTCGAACCACCACAAATGACTTGTTATAAACACTCGTCCGAGACGTAGCCGAGTGTAGCAATTCCGACGAGAAAACAAACCCTGAACCTATTGTTACAGACATCCGACGTCATGTTCCTCCATCGCCGAAATTTTGTCTGTCCTATTCTTCAATACCATGCGCTACAAGGTGTCCGCACCAAAGGACGCCGCAAATGACAGATTCGTGCTGTCCAAGGGCCACGCCGCGCCTGCGCTGTACGCCGCATGGGCAGAGGCGGGCTTGTTCCCAATTGCCGATTTGCAGAATCTTAGGAAGGTCGATTCGGATCTTGAGGGACACCCGACGCCACGTCTGAACTTCATCGATGTTGGTACCGGCTCTCTGGGACAGGGTCTTGCCATTGCCGGTGGAATGGCGTACGTCGGAAAGCATTTTGACAAGGCCAACTACAGGTAAGCGACACATTTCGATTGTTGACCCCAAGACGTCTGGTCAGATCTTTAAAACTAATTAATGTTGTTGTAAAGTAAGGGCAAAATGTAAAGGCGAAGTCGGCAATGAATCATCAAAGAGAGGGCGCTATATCTATTGCTTTACTTGCACTCGCACAATTACACTCATGTCTCCTCCAATTTGTATTCGACGTACGTCTTAAAGTTCGCTAAGCACCTTTCATGAAAGGAAGAGAGATAGGAAACCTAGTACTTCTTGTCTTGTATTACTAGTTGATTGTTTAAGGCAGGCAGGGTCGGCCTACAATAAATTATTGCTTTACTACCTGTTGAGAACGGATCGATTAAAAATTTGTACTTAGGTACCTGTTTTAATTTCATTTGTAATTTTTGAAGATTAATTCAGTAAATTTAGACTGGCAATTAAAAGATAATGATCCTGAAATTCAAAGTAGGTCTATAATTATTGTAATGGTTAGGCAAAAAATATACATATTTATATCTTTAGTTACAAATAATATCAACATAAAATAAATTTTACATAGTCAGAAGTCAGTATATACATAATAAATAAATAATAGGTTTAGTTAATTATTTCTTATTTTTTGTGGCTGTATTGGGCACATTTTCACACAGCCTGGAATGGTATTTCGCATTGTCCATTATAATTAAAGAAGGGTTTTCGAGTTTCGGCAATAGTTTCTCCTCCAACCATTTTTCAAACATTTCGGCGTTCATATTATCGTGGTAGTCTGCACTTTTATTTTTAGTTGAAAATATAAGCGCAGCGCCATCAATAAATCCGTCCTTATTACCGGCATGAACAATTATAAACCTTTTGCCATCATTCGCTTTTTTGTTGTACACACATTTTGGATTTTTGTCGTGCCAAGTTCTCATATTCGCCCCGTTTTGAAAAATCCAGGTCTCGTCTAAAAACACTACGTCTAGAGGGCAGCTTGAAAATAAATTGGATGTATATTGTCGTAGAAATTGAACTCTTTTTGATGCTATATCTGGCTTTTCCATTAAGTATTGTCTTCCATCGTTTATTTTGTACTTAAATCCGAGATTCCTTAAAATTACACTTAACGTTGATTTGCTGCAGCTCAAAAGTCCCTTTTTTTCCAGTTTTTCGCATATTTTTCCCTAGTTAAGTGTTGCTTGTTAGTTGTCATGTCATAAATCAAACTTCTTATTTCTCCTTTATCCGATTCTGTCAAATCGTTAGTTTTCGGGGCTGCTTTACTTTTAGTGTGTACCATTTTAATATGTTTAATGCCTTCTTGCCTAATTCGTGAAATGGTCCTTGTACTAATCTGTAACGCCTCCGATGCACATTGAAGGACCGATAAATTTTCACGTGTGTTCTCTTTTTTTTCTTGGAAATATTTCACCACATTTAATATTAATTTTCTACTTTGGGCACTGAATACTTCACGCTGCTTTGTTATTGCAGGAAGTCTATCACCAAAATATTCATTACCGCCCTGTTTTATAGGCGCTCTCCCTCATTTGAATATATTATCTTTATTAACATAATGTATCAGACAAGGACAGAGCAATAAAAATAAGTCTTGCGGTTCTTTAAGCCGAACCCCTCGCTCCAAAACATAAGGGAGAGCAGGTAGGAAAATCATAGCCCATCTCTCTCGATTTTATGGCCGACTTCGCCTTTACATTCTGCCCTTACTATAGATAGGTTATGACAGTACGAATACAGTTTCTCCGTGTTAATCTCCATAAGCTAGAAACGTGGTACCGGATGTTTTGACGTTTATGTGACGTTTTGACGCACTGTTCCTGAAACGTCACAACGTGCATCAAAAAACATCACCTACCTACCTACCTACCATGTTTCTAGCTCATGGAGATTAACATGGGGAAAGTATGCTCGTACCGACATAGCTTCTCACTTTGTAGGGTATATTGTTTGGTCGGTGATGGTGAGAGTGCCGAAGGTTCCATCTGGGAATCAGTTCACTTCGCTAGCTACTACAAGCTGGACAACCTTTGCGTCATTTTTGACGTAAACCGTCTTGGTCAGTCACAAGAAACATCGATGGGTCACGATGTCGATTCCTACCGTAAACGTCTCGAAGCGTTCGGAATGCACGCGATAATTGTAGATGGCCACGACATCGACGAACTCTGCAAAGCCTTCTATTCGGCGTCTAAAACCCACGGAAAACCCACCGCGATCGTCGCTAAAACGTTCAAGGGCAAGAACTTCCCGAACGTCGAGAATTTGGACAACTGGCACGGAAAGCCTCTGGGAGACCATTCGGAGAAAGTCATCCAACACTTGAAGACTCTTCTGAAGAATCCCGGACCGGCCAAAATCCACCCGCAGAAGCCTCTGAAGGAAGTTCCTTCAGTTGATATATCGAACATCAAGCTTTCGTCGCCGCCTAGTTACAAGCTTGGCGAAGCGATTGCTACAAGAGTTGCGTATGGAACAGCCCTTGTAAAAATCGCGCAATCGAACCCAAGGGTCATCGCCTTAGATGGCGACATGAAGAATTCGACGTACTCAGAGAAACTGAAGAACTTTGATGCCAATAGATATGTGGAGTGTTTCATCGCCGAGCAAAGTTTGGTTGGGACGGCTATTGGGGCGGCTTGCAGAGGTAGGACCGTTCCGTTTGTGTCGACTTTCGCGACGTTCTTCACCAGAGCATTTGACCAGGTAATAATTACAAAAACTTTACTGGGACATTTCTAACCTTAAATTTTAGCAATGAACTACTATAACGGGTATTTCAGCCAAAATTATATCTTATTTTTATTCTTTACAATGAACCAAGCTTTCGGCCATATTTTTGGCCTTCGTCAGGGCTAAAATAGTGTTAGGTAAAATATATTATTGAGTAAGAATTATATATAATTTTAGGGCAAAATTAACTAATATTATTACTAATTTCTTACAAAAAAGTAAATATGAGAACAACGTACTTGATTATTTCTTTAATAAAACGAAAAAAATCCTGAAAATAATCCTAACTTATTTGTAACTAGATCAGATAAAGGAAATGTAACAGTTATTATCAGTAAAGAACAATATCACTCATTAAGCAATGATCTTTTAGATGATACTAATTTTTACACCAACAAAAACAGTCCAAAATAATTCAAACAAAATAATATTTAACTTACAAAATAAAAATATTATAAGTTAAAAATATTAAAAAAAAACTTAAAATCTATAACTCTATTTGTCCAAAATTTTATGGTCTACCAAAAATTCATAAACCAATTTTATCTTTAAGACCTATTGTATCACGTATAGAGGCTCCAAATAGTAAAGTTACTAGTTTTATCTGTGAGATTTTACAAAAATCATATAACATTGATAATGACTATTATATTAAAGACTCTTTTGATTTCTCAAATGTTATCAACAACAAAGTTATACCTGATAATCATATTCTTATTAGTCTTGACGTAAAATCTCTTTTTACAAACATCCCGATTGAATTTTACCAAAGACAAATTTTTTGAAACAGTAAAATTTATTTTAACTCCAATTATTTTTGTTATAATAACACATACTATAAACAAATTTTTAGTACACCAATGGGTAGCTCTATATCTGCAATAATATCTCAATACATAATGGATGATTTAATAGATACTTGCATTTCCAAATTACCTTTTCAGGTGTTTTTTCTAAAAAAAATTGGGGATGATATATAATCTGTTGTATCCCAAATGAAAAATGTGAATAAATTTTAACAGTTTTTAACAACTACAACCAACAAATTTATCTTTTACTATTGAAAAAGAAAATAATCATTCTATTCCATTTTTAGATACTAAAATCATAAATCTAGGTAATAATACTTTAATCACTGATTGGTACATTAAACCCACCAATACTGGAAGGTATTTAAATTTCCACTCATATCAAAGTATTAGAATGAAAACTAACTTAGTTTTAACACTAAAAAATAGAATTGAAAAATTAGTACATCCAACAGTTTTACAAAAAAATTTGATCAAATTAAAAAGTATCTTAATTGATAATTCATACCCTATAAAATTTTTAATACTAGCATGCAACAAAATATTCCTACCACAAACAATAATTCTGGACTAAATCAACAAAACAATGAAATAATCAATAATTTTTTCTATGGTTCCCTATCTTATATTGAAGAATTGACACCAAAAATTATTAAAACTTTTAAAGATGAAAATAATATTAGAATAGCCTTTAAAAATGTTAAACAAATTGGAAAATTATACACTAAATTAAAAAATAAAACTCTACTAATGTGTGAATCTAATGTTGTCTATTCGATCTCTCGTTATAATTGCAATAAAAAATAGATTGTCCAAACTTCCCAAAATTTATATAATCGAATTTCAGGTCACAAAAGTGATGTTAAATTAAATAAAATTTCTTCTGCTCTTTCTGAACATATAAATATCACAGGCCATCATGCAAATTTTAACAATGTTAAAATTTTACACAGAGAAAAGAATCTAACTAAGAGGTTATTCCTTGAGATGTTTGAAATTAATAAAGAAAATTATCCAATGAACAAAAGAACTGATATAGAAGATCTAAGTTGTATTTACTCTTATATTTTACTTTTAGATGAAAAACAATCAAAATAACTCACATAACCCTAGATTTATATAAAAATTTGTCTGTAAAATCATTGTATACTACCCTATATCTATATTTCCCAAGTTTTCGGTTTTCAAACTAAACATTTTTATTGGCAAATATTTTCTAACCTTTTTGACAAATAACCTAAAATTTAGATTTCTTTTGTTTATTGTCAAACTTTTTGGTAACCTAAAAATTTTTATAACCTTAAAACAATATTACTGTCTGCTATCATTTGTTTTTCTATATAAATATAATATAAATATTTATTACAAAATTTTCAGTAGACAACAACAAAAATATTTACATAACACTTTATTCCATTTTTGGAAGTTTATATCCATTAGAACCATAACTTTTTAATATTCATCTCAATAGTGAGTATATAAATAATTCTTACTCAATAATATATTTTACCTAACCTATTTTAGCCCTGACGAAGGCCAAAAATATGGCCGAAAGCTTGGTTCATTGTAAAGAATAAATAATATATAATTTTGGCTGAAATACCCGTTATTGTACTTCATTGATATATAAATACAGCCGTTATTAAAGAAGATCTATTCTTAAATTTTAGATCCGCATGGGTGCCATCTCCCAGACGAACGTGAACTTCGTTGGTTCGCATTGTGGTGTGAGCATCGGGGAAGATGGTCCCTCCCAGATGGGTTTGGAGGACTTGGCAATGTTCCGTACAATACCGGGTAGCACTATTTTCTATCCAGCCGATGCGGTTTCGACGGAAAGGGCTGTGGAGTTGGCGGCAAATACCAAGGGTATCTGTTTTATTCGATTGAACAGGCCGAATACGAATGTCATATATGCGAACGATCACTTGTTTGAGGTAAGTGACGTGGATTTTATGGCGATGTATACAAGGTTTTTTAATCGTTGGTACATTAACCTATGCGTTCGTATTAACATATCTGTTGAGACATATCCTTATTCTGCGGTGAAAGTTGCAAGGAAAGTATAAATTTCAAAATTATAATCTCGGACCCCCAGACTTAGGATGCCCCGTGAAACTACATTTAGTCAAGAAGTGTTTTTTCGTAAATATTCGGTCGCGTTTTTCTGCAATTTTGTTAGAAGGGTTGGGTCTATACTAAAATCGGAGCAATCCATACGCCTGGCGTAAATAAATCCACGTGTTCAATGTTCAATGACGTTCCGAGATTGGTCGGTAGGCTATAAAATTTCACCCGACTCGGCAACAGGGACGTACTGGATCGCAAAAGTGTAGTTATGCGGTTTTATCTTGTTGTTTTCAGCTATTTAGACCCTGCCACAAATAATTTTATCGATGTTTGGAACCATTTTAATTAAGCCAATAATTCTTTTCCGAAATATTTTGATGTAAACAATTGTAAACCTAAAATTAAATAAAGGTTGTGCCTCAGTGCGGCCCTGGCGAATATCTCAACGCAGGTGCTCTTCTTTACGCCAGGCGTAAGAGTTGCTCGATTTTAGTATAGGTAAGGAATTCGGGCTCAGTACTTCTAGGTACTATGACGCCTTCAAGATGGTCCCTAGCCCCAAGTTCTCCGTTTATTAATAACTCGTAATACTTTACTATTTCTACATGATACAAACATTTGCAGTTTTGTCCCACGAATTTCGGTAGACGTGAACATCGGATTATTAGATCTATGAAAGCATCCAATTTCTGCAAATTATTGGATTGCTCTTTCACGTAATCCTTGTCTATGATAATTTACATACAGTACACAACTAACAACACGATAACTACACAAACAATATAATAATAAATAAGAATAACACTATAATAAATCGCAGATATCTACTAATGTTTGATTGAGCGGCATACGGAATGACGCGGGTGACGTTGCCACATACGCGAAATTTCCGCATTATTGAAGTCTGAATATTTTTCGTATATCTTCCATATACACATAATTTAACCAGTGTCACGTGACAGAGATGAAGGATATAGTTTCCAGCGTGTGCCGCATAAACAGACACCATTTTGCTATAGAGGAGTCAATACACGGATCACATTCGTATTGTGTGCAGTTGCATTAGTTAAAGCTCAAGGCAAGCTGGAGACATTTGATGAGAAAAGTAAAAAAAATGCCTTTGTTTCACGAATTATTGCAATCAGGCACCGGCAACATTGCAATGCCGTCTCTCCTGACAGGCACAGAGGTTGCTACGTTTGGCCTTCTAGACAATAAAACGACTATACTGTAGATTTCGGCCTGAAGAAAAGTGCGCAACTTCGTATTTAATTATCATAACTAAATAAGGGTTAAAAACCTATCATGTGACTTAAAGTAACTCAATTTTTTTCTTGGATATCCAAAAAATGCGCTTTTTTAAATTGTTTTGCTAATTTAGAATATTTTTCAGAATAAAAATCTATTCTACCAAATTGAGACTATTTATTTTTGAAAAACTCTTGGCTCCAATATCTAAAAATTTAGCTGCATAATAACTGCGTACAGGGTGTCCCAATTTAAATGGACTCATGTTATTATTTCCGTTATTTTTGGACTTTAAATATTCCAAAATGATCTTATATAGAATTTTTCGGGAAATCTGTGTATCAGAGTGTCAGAGTGTTAATATTAGTATTGCGAAAAAAACACTTTCACTTGAATGTTTGAAGTGAAAATTTTAACACGGGATATTTCTAATAGCTATTTATACAGGGGGTAACATAAAATGGCCAGTTCCCATTTCTGACTTCCGGCTTGACCTTTTTAATCATGCCTAGTTTTTGAGTTACTAGAAACATTTTTTAATTTGTCTCTATGTTATACCCCAATCTTATTTATCGCAAAATAATGTGTATTTGCGCGTTTTGATGAATTATAGCAAGAACAGCAAAAAACAGAATGTGAAGGTTTTGCTATTGCTCGCTTTTACCTCGCTAGTTAGTAACTATTTTCGTTTTATTAAAAGCATACATGTAATAAATCTATTTGTATTTTTTAACTGTTTAACACTGTAAATTATTAAAAATAATGTATATTAGTATCTGTTGAGGCAAAAATACAACAATGCGAGAAAATGTTTTTTTAAATAACCAAAGAAACTTACCTTGCTACAATAATTTGATCTACTTCTTCACAATCACTCTACTAATACGACGATCACAATATTATAATTCTGCAAGCTTCAAAATTCTTCTTATTATTAAACGGACTATTCTCCGCCTGTTTTACTGAAGTACTAGCGCGGACTATAATATATAATATAAACATCAGCTGATAAGTGTCACCAAAAAACTGAAGTGTAGTTTTCCCTCAATCACAAATCAGGAATTTGTTTCTAATAGTCTATTTAATTTAGCAAACACCATTATATCTAGTTACAAGTCAAAGATGGAGATTAATCATTATCATAGTTTCCAAGAAAATGTACAGTTAGTAAGTACGAACCTCAGAGGAATAACCAAGGATAGAGGGAGTAACAACAAAAAGTAAACAGAGTCAATATCTTTTTGAGTGATGCCGCATACTCCATTTTTGTTTACAGCATGTCATGTGTGTCATGTTCTCCAATTGTTTACGTGTTTTTAAAGTGTTTTTTTTTTGTTAGTTTATAGCCTATTTATTAGTATTTAGGATATAGTAACTGATTTAGTATACAATGGGACACAAAAAATGTGTGTTGAGTGGCCAAAGTGATATTTTATCAATACATAACCTATTACTGGTAATGTTTGTTTACTTTTGTAAATTTCCGTTAGATGTGTGTTGACTACAAACATGTACCTTTTGATGCTTTTGCTCCTTCTATCCTTGGTTATTTCTCAGAGGTAAGAACAAATTCGACAAAATCGCATATTCTTGATAGTGTAATGAAGTACTCGTCACAAGACTAACAATTTAATTGTAGAACTATTTAAAATTTTACTTTTCTTGTACAAGGCAAAAATGATACACATTCTTTGAGAAAATACAGTAAATAATAAAATAAGGCATATTTGCACGCTTTCTTGGATTAGGTAATAGCACAGAATAAATAGCTTTGCAACAGAAGCCTCCTTACGGACATGTGTCAAAAATAAGCGAGTCTCCATTTCAATTTATAGAAAGACAGACCGTATTTTAAGCATAAATTTGGTTCTAATACAATCTCTTTGTTATGTAGATTAACGTAAAATCGAATTAAATGCATATTATTCATGTCTTTAGAAGATATTTCGCTAAAAAGCGAGTCTCCTTTTGACACATGTCGCTAAGGAATTGTCTGTATTACTCGTTAGTCTGTGGTAATAGTTATTTGTCTATCAAGTGAGTTTTCATGTTGGCATATTTGATGTTTATTATTAGTTGTAAAGATTAGGTTAATATAAAAGTGTAGGTAATTATTATTTTTCTTATTTAATTATTATTTTTCTTATTTAAAACGGAGCAAAGGTATCAATTTACGGGGAGCAAGTGTCAGTTTAGCGTTAAAGTGCCACTTAAATGCCCGCAAAATTTAATCATAAAGTGATCTTTATGTCCTGGCAATGAATAAAATTAATTACATCTTAATTTAATTGCATTTTGCAATGTTATTATATTACCGCATTAAATGCTAAAATACATTTTAAATTAGGAATGTAAATGACGATAATCTATTTAATATGAAGGAACCCCACATTATCGTTATGTTGGTTAATTTTACCGAAGCAAACAAACAAACATTATGCCCATGTGTAACATGGTTATTCACATAATATTCTACCCCCTTAACTTGTTTGTTTTAATTTTGGAAAAAAATGTTAATATGAAATTGTATAAAATTTTCTTGCGATTTCAGGTAGAAAAACAAATGAATGTCGCGTTTCGGAGATATAGACCAAACTTATGTTTTTATTTCTCAATTTTCGTAATCTACGCATTTTTCTGGTTTCAAGGATGTATAAGTTTCACAAAATCGTCCTTTGAATTATTGACTCTCGGACAAAATCAAAATTGCCATGGAAAATTCAAAACAATTACGAGAATATTATAAATGAAGATTTGACAGTTTACATTAATTGTTGTATTCCCACAATTACATACAATAATATATTGAAAATTCAACAAAGATAATACTGCTGTGGAAATTTTCCATAAGTTATATTTCATTTTTCTGTCATTTTAGTCTTAATAAAAGGCATATTTATGGATGGAACGTGATACTTTATCATGAATTAATTTAAATTAAAGAAGGTGTTTTATAATGCTTCCATTTTGTGCAATACATGCCTTCTTAATAAACTCCTCTCGCTCTCTGTATATACCAGGTCCTTCAAAGTGCTCCACAGAAAGGAATCGGGTTAAGTCCGGGCTTCTGGCAGGCCATACAATAGTTCCATTTGAACCAATCCCCTCTACAAAAGTGTCATCTAAATTCCTCTTGAGAGCATTTGATTTATGTGCTGGAGCACCGTCTTGTTGCCAAACAATATTCGGCTCATTAACTTGATTCAATAGATCAGAAATTTGAGTTGTAAATATTTTAGTCTAGTTAAACCACCTTCAAAAAATACTGGACCAATTATGTGATTTCGAAAAGTACTACACCAAACATTTATTGTCGTTGAATTGAAATAAACTGTCCTATATTTTCTGATGACCAATAGTGAGTCTCTTCTATTAAAAACGCCACATGTTGTACAAGTGGCTTCATCAGTCCACAATATAAAATCTGTAATAGTAATAACCGTAGGAGTGTAGTAATAGAATAGTAATGTCTAGTAGTTGTCAGTTAATAGTAGTTTTATAGTGATAATTTACAAGGCAAGTGATAGAAATACGCACCTATAAACTGATCATTTTTCGCTTGCCTAAACGACAATATTGTCTCCTTGTATAATTACCATTGTCATAGAGTTTTCGAACTGGGCGATAACAATATGGCCCAATCTTATGCATTTTCAACACTTTCTGGACTGAGCTCCATGATATTTGCAAATATCTCGATGCATCTTTAATAGAATGTCTCGGATTTTCCACGAAGTTTAATAAGATATCGTGGTTTATTTATCTTTTTTTATTTTTTAAACTTCCAGTAATTCTCAATTTGTTTTTGAAATACGTGTGTTGAGGTAGGACTCTCCTTGTGTATATTAGTGCGTATTCACGCCTTGCACGCTTCGCAATATTTTCGCAAGAAACATAACATTCAACAATGTCGTTTTTCTCACTAATATTATAACAATAATATACGTACAATTTTCACAGCACGATGTGGTAACACAACAATTAACACCTGATACAAACTGTCAAAGTCAACCTATGATTCTCGTAATACTTGGTTGTTTTGAATTTTCCATGGCAATTTTGATTTTGTCGATTTTGTGCAAAATACAAAATCGGTCACTATATCCTAAATAAGTACCTACTATTTAATAGTTATAGATGAAAAAACAACACATTTAAACATGAAAACTACACAAGTAAACAATCAGAGAAAATGACACACTAGGGTAAAATTACAGCGCAATTTAGCTTTATATAGTTTGAAATTGTCACATAAAAAGGAATTAATAGCTGTTATGAGAGGTGTGGCATCATTCAAAAAGATGTGGGCTCTGTACACTTTTTGTCCTTACTCCCGCTATCTTTGGTTATTTCTCCGAGGTTAATTTATTTTGTTTTATGACCTTGAAAGACTGCTAACATAACCTGTACGGTTTTGTCTCAGAAAAATAAAAAACCTAGAACGGGTTTTGTTTTGGCAAGTTTGTTCCCATAATAAAAAAAAATATGTTTACATTTCGGGTGACAGATCTGGTGCTAACGATTACAAAGCAGTGGCGTACCTCTTATTTTTTTAAAATAGTTATAAAAATAGGAAAAAATATATTTGCCCTTACTTATATCTCAATTTTGTTATAAAAATTGAATTGTAACCCCAGGTACAACTAGTACGCGTCAATTCTAAAATTCAAACTTATCAATGTTATTGACAGTTACTAGTTGGGGATTGTTCGGCGAACACAATATAAAAAAATAAAAAATAAAAACTTAAAAAAAAGTTTTTGATTAAGCCATGAACTAAAACGGATAAAATAAGTTTAGGCTTTCGTTAAGATAATTCAATGCCACACTTCGGCAAGCTTTTTAAATCAAAAAGCTCGTCGCGCGAAATGTTCATAAAGTAAGTACCAATTAAGTTTATTGGACAGTGATTGGTTGATAAGCAAGTACATGCCAAAGAATATATTTTCCTTTCAGTTTGCGCGACAAGCTTTTTGATTTAAAAAAGCTTGTCGCAGTTTGGCATTGAATTATGTTAACGAAAACCTAAATTTATTTTATCCGTTTTAGTAAATGGCTTACTTAAATAAAAGCTTGTTTTTAAAAAGGTTTTTTTTTGTTTATTTTATTTTGTGCTTTTTTAGTACCTATTTGATTCCCATCTCAGAAGGGTGGTAAAGAAATTTAGTCCGCCATCTTGGATTTAGTATGACGTCAGTCACCTTATCGTTTTCTACTCTTCAAATCCTTTCATTTGATACCCATGTCGAGGATGTTGTGAAGAATTAGGCAATCCGCCGTCTTGGGGAGGCCGCCATATTAGATTTATTATGACGTCATTCACCTTATTGTTTTCTACCCGTCGAGCCCTTTCGTTTGATACCCATGTTGAGAATTATTTTCCCTCTGGTATCTTTTACCGTGCCCCGAACTAGGTACGCCTAGTTCATACTTACGCATGATATGTAACCTCTTTTGGCGAGTTGCTTGATTTGCAAACAATACACTTTTTTTGCCCATAACGTATAACTTAATTGTCTATATAAGCATTTTAAACCGACGAATACTTAAGAAACACTTAAAAACAGCGAAAAATTGCTTCTAAAAGACACAGCACCAGTTATGTCAAACACAAGGTAAGGCACACTCTTGAACGATTTGCGCGTTTGTCAGATTGTGCGATTGGTATTGGTAATTGTAGGTATATTATTGTTTCCTCAGTGGTGTCACAGATTTAGTACTACACGTAGTATATAAATACTGCCTAATAAGTGTCTAGATAATTATAAATACTAGATTCACCTTTTAGTCAGGCAGACCTTATCTCATCAATACATAAATATCATATATTATCTACCATTATTTACTTCAAAGCAAACGTATTTGCAACTGATTGGGTATGTCCCTAGTCCCTACACACAACGGAAACCACTGTTGCAAAACTATTATTTGCAATTTGATCTTGAAGATTATCTTAATTTACCAGAGAAATAAGTTTTTCATTATGAATTATTGGCAACGCTGTTAAACTTTAACTAGTAAATAAATAATGAGTATAAAAAGTGCTACCCCTTACAAACATTTCAATCTACAGATGCCATTTCTATGTTTTTTATTTTTCTGAGGGTTTTGTTTATCCCCCGAGATCCGCCAGACGTCGTGCAGTCTAAATATGTTTCCATCGCAGGTTGGCAAAGCCCAGGTGGTCAAGAAATCCAACAGCGACAAGATCGTGCTGATCGGTGGCGGCGTCACCCTTCAAGAAGCACTAACGGCCGCCAAGGACCTCGAAAAGGCGGGGATCAGCGCGAGGGTCATCGACCCCTTCACCGTCAAGCCGCTCGACAAAGAGACGATCCTGAAGAACATCGTAGAGGTCGGCGGCAGGGCCATCGTGGTAGAAGACCACTACCCCGAAGGCGGGCTCGGCGAGGCGGTGATATCGGCCGCCTCCCTCGAGCGTGACGTCATCATAAAACATCTGGCCATTTCCGAGGTGCCGCGGTCGGGACCGCCGACCGTCCTCTTGAATTTGTACGGCATCTCCGCCAAGCATATCGTCAATGCCGCTAAAGAGGTGCTGAAGCTGTGAGCGCCGGTACAAAAGAAATTCATTCCACGAAGTTTGTTTTATAATTTTAGCATGTTTTATTAAAAATTGAAGAGTTATTTGCGTGAATACTTTCTTATTCCTAGTAGAATAATTATTCTGGTCGGGAGAATTTCGAATTTCTGCCTATAGGGGCCCTCCAGGTTTTTTATTGATCTGGCCATAATGAAGTTCTTTATTGGAAGTTTATTGCAAGGTTTGGAATTTATGTTTTTTTTAAGTAAAAAATACAGGGTCAAAATTCAAAATAAGTACTTCGCCTACTTTAATATTTTCACATTTTCAAATTTTCTTTCAGTAAAAAAGATAAAAATAAATGTTATTAATTTTTAAATTTTTCGCAGTGTGTGTTCCAAAAAGTTCGAAACATATGGGAAACTTTTTAATTTTTTAGTTGTCAGAAAATTGTATTCAAACTAAATGCAAGTGGCGCGTAAACATTTACACGATGGAAGCACGTGAACAATTCTGAGCGCTAATACGAGGCAGGGCCGCATTAAGGACGATCTCTATGAATTTTATAATATAAAATAATAAAATAATATGCCCCAGTATTAAGAACTTTAAAAACAAACTTTTATGGCACACCTAGTCATTCACTTACCTGCAAATTTCTACTATTAACACAAATCGTAGCTCCAACAATTAATAAACAGCGAAAGAATTATATCGGAAAAAATAAAGGTCCACTTGCAACTCAATACACCTCTGTAAGAAACACCGACTCGCTGCACTCGCCCGCCGGGCCAGACTTTATTGCCGGCTGGCCAATAGCAAGCCGATCACGTGTATAGCACGCCCTAGCCATGCAATAACTTGTGTTTATGTTTCACTTGCGTTTAGTTTGAATAGAGTTTAGGTAAAAGTTGCTGATTGTCCTTGAATGGCAAATGACCACAACAAAAGTTGTGTAGGATAGATGTTTTAGCTGTCAATGTATTTTTTTTATTTCCTCAACAGTAAACTACCTTAATTTTTAAAGTCATATTAAATTTTCAGAAACTATTGCCTGGATTTAAACATGGTTCCGAGTTAAAAAGGGTGTGACTAAATACTTCAAAGAAGAAAATCTTCTCGTCTCGTTTTTGAAAAAAACAAAAAATAAAATTTGAGCTATCCGTTTCGAATTTAATATTTTTTCTTTAAACTTTTTTCGTATCTTTAAAAATTAAGCTAGTTTACTTGAGGAAATTTAAAAAAATGACATTGACAGCTAAAACATCTCTCCTACACAACTTTTGTTGGGGTCATAAGCACCAACTTTCATCAAGATTAAAATTAAACATTTTCTGACAAATAAAAAAGTTTCCCATATGTTTCAAACTTTTTGGGACACAATGTATATATGTATTTTTTCGAGAGAAAAACAAATAGAAGACTTAAAATTTTCCACCGAAATGACGTCACAAATAAGAAAATAAGGCATATTTGCATTCCTTCTTGAATTAAAATTAATTACATCTCAATTTAATAATTTTACTATGTTGTTACAGTGTTTCTAAAGTCACTTGAAGCAGCATAAAAAACTCTAATTGGCGTCGCCAAAAGAATATAAGACATAAGCGTCACACAGTTTTCAAAAGTGTACATATTCTACAAGCAACATAATATTTCACTTTTAAGGATTTTTAACGTTGTCATCAAACACAACGTAAAGGTTTAATGCACCCTATAATATTGTCAAGAGGTCTCCAAAAAGCTATATCGATTGTAGCTATTTACGCAATTATATCCTAAGATCTGTGAAATTATGGCACAGCTATCCACCGCATTTCGCTGCACAAGTGGCCAGCCGTCGAACAGTGTAACCCATGCAATATTGGTGATATTATATTATGCGAGCATGCAGTCACTTGTTTTTACTACAATATATATCTTCCCTGTCTCCTTCCTACCTTTTCACTACTAATACCAGGTTCGGTTTAATATGGTTAAAAAAGTGTCTTGTCTCGTGTTTTATTGCCGAGGCGCCTGTTCTCGAGGGACCCTGGTAAAATATAAGTAAACTCGCTTGGAACACAGTGATACACGGAGCGCGATCTATTTCATAGCATTTACCACGCTCTGCTACTGGTAAAAATACCAGACTTGTCAGCAGAAATCACCCGTATAATATTCAAAGGGTTTATGCGGTCGACGTCGACCTAGTCAAGGAGGCAGCCAATAAGAAAGCGAGCGTAGCGATTTGATTGGTCGGCGTTTCGGAGATCCACGGAGCAGGTGTCGATGTGGGCCATTTAGGCAAGTATAACCAGTGCCGTGCACGGAAATAAGGATTGCGCTTTATTTTACGCGGATTTTAGTTTTGTGTATAGATTTTTGTGTGGTGTTGTTTTGTGCGAAACAAAATTATTGGTTTGCTTTGGTTTGAATTATTTCAAAGTTTATTTTATTCTTTTTTAGAGCATTTAAATAAAATTTTCATATTATTACGGGCCGCTCGCCGCCTAAGACTCGGTCCTGTTTTACAAAGCCCAAGCGTTTTTATGCTGTTCCAAGTGACTTCATTTATACCATACCCGCTTCAATGCTAAAATATACTCTAAATTGGGAGGAAATGACCATCATCGATTTTTAATTTGAATGAATATCATTAGGCTGGTAAAGAATTTTTTTTGTGGCTTGTAAAGATGCCCTCCTTCTCTCCTTTTATAACATAACCTATTATATCTAACAACAATAAATTAACAAATAAATATAATAACTTGCCAGTTTAACAATTTAAATTTGTCATTTTAATTGAAAAAAAGACGAAAGTTCCGTCCTAGCCATACCCTTTAGCAGTGTAGCCAAAATTATATTTACATTTGCTTTATTGAATTGTCACCGATTTCATTAAACTCTCCAACATGGCTATATTCACAAAAAAATATCGATGATGTTTTGTGGTAACAATCTGCTACTAATCGCCGAAAATTCCACGGTTAGGTTAGGCGGTAATATCAAAGTCTAGAGAACTAGACTTTGGTAATATCTCTTCTTCGTATTTATATGAAACCACAAAACAGTGAATTATTCAATGCCAACATACATATTACTTTGGCGGCGCTCACAAACAAGGATAGCTGATAGCTCTAGTGCGGAACCTTTGACAAGGAAAGAAAGAGGACACCGCGTTTCCTATCCTGCCATTACGTCGTTTTAAACGGCGGCCATTTTATATGTGGCAGACAAAGCTAGTACTTACGACGGTTTCCCTTACGTGGTATACGTGGTATCCTTTAAAAAGATTATACAGGGTCCTCCACAATTAGATTATGTTTGAAATAACGTAATTTGGCAGCGAAATTATTATCTATTTAAAAAAAGTTATATAAAGGCAATATAAAACAGAAAAAGGTTGTTTACACAATATTTTCCACGCTATTATACACAATTTTTATGGGTTCTTCGCTGTGTAAGTAGTAACTTTTCCGTTATCGTTCACTGTAGTCGTGGCTTGTCTGAACGTTTGAGGCTGCCCGTTCACGTTTGTTGTTCCGCTCTGACTGGAAGTGAAAACACTCTTGAATCCACCACCGTCGCCACCGCCGCCGCCTGCGAATCTCGTGTTTATGTTTGGAGCATTCTGAAAAAGATACGGATAGTCAGTGGTACAGCTAGAGGGAAGTTCTGAACTTGCTCATGGTTATAACTACACTCTATTCAAACTAAATGCAAGTGGCTCGAGAACATTTACAGGATGGAAGCACGTGAACAATTCTGAGGGCTAATACGAGGCAGGGCCGCATTAAGGACGATCTCTGTGAATTTTTATAACATAAAATATTAAAATAATATGCCCCAGTATTAAGAATTTTAAAAACAAACTATTATGGCACACCTAGTCATTCACTTATCTGAAAATGTCTACTATTAACACAAATCGTAGCTCCAACAATTAATAAACAGCGAAACAATTATATCGGAAAAAATAAATGTCCACTTGCAACTCAATACACCTCTGTAAGAAATACCGATTCGCTGCACTCGCCCGCAGGGACAGACTTTGTTGCCGACTAGCCAATAGCAAGCCGATCACGTACGTATCATGCTCTAGTCATGCAACAACTTGTGTTTATGTTTCACTTGCGTTTAGTTTGACTGACTGTGGGATTCGAACCCGGGACTCATACTCGGGTCGTAGGCATTACGTTCTACCATAGGTGGTAGTTGTTCCAAGTGACATTAGTGAATAGCGGGGAAATATACAAGGTGTTTCACTTTTAATGCCGAAAATTTTAACAGTCAAAAGCACTCGTCAAAATAATGATATTTTGTAGTATAAACTTTTTCTCGTTTCGAAATACAAGGCGTTGTAGTTCTCTTTTTGATATTGAATTATGGCAATATCTCCCAAAACAATCATGCCGCTGAACTGAAATTTAGCACTGCTATGTTTTTGGGATGGAGAATAAGCTGAAAATGTCAATTTCCACGTATCTCACAGAGGGCGCCACTTGGGCTATTTTTGATTGGTGATTTTATTCGTAACTTTTTTGAGGTTGGGTACCTTTTTGGTCTTGCAGATGCATGGTTTTAGTACATATTTTTATTTGTAACAAAGGTGTACTCTTGTTTCAAAATGATATAGGCAACCGTTTGGGTTGAAATTGCCAAAATGTGCCCCAAATTACCTGGTAACTCAAACATTCGTAACATAAAATTTTCACCTACCACTTTCAAATGTTTCAGATAAAATCAAAATGGTCAAAACCCCATTCGTTTTCTTTAAATAGGGTGTCCGAATTTTGTCAAATTTTGTCAAAGTCAAATTTTTGCTTTATTGTTCATGGGGATTTTCTAAGTTGATCTGTAACATTTGAAGGCGGTTGGTGAAAATTTTAGGTTTCGAGTAATTGGAGTTAACAGGTATTTTGGGGCAAGTTTTGGCAATTTCAACGCACACAATTGATTTTATCGTTGTGAAACAAGAGTACGCTTTTATTGAAAATGAAAAGATGCACTAAAACCACACACCTGCAAGACCAAAAAGGTACCATGAAAAAAGTTACGAATAAAAGTAAGACGCAAAAATAGCACAAGTGGCGCCCTCTGTGAGATACGTAGAAATTGACATTTTCAGCTTATTCTCCAACCCAAAAACATAGCAGTGCTAAATTTTAGTTCAGCATCGTGATTGTTTTGGGAGATATTGCCATAATTCAATATCAAAAAGAGAATTACAAACAAAGTATAAGCAAAATATCATTATTGTGCAGAGAGCTATTGATTGTTAAAACTTTTGGCATTAAAAGTGAAACACCGTGTATAGGAGAATCCGCGGCGTCTTCTAAACTACTAGAAGGGTAACCAAACCATCCATTATTGTTGGTTGTGTGAACTTCATATTTGTTCTTCTCCCTATAATATTTGGCATAAAATAGCGACTTAACACAGATACAGATACTGTCTGGCAGATGTATCTAGATACTTCCAGATACATTCAGATACTATCAGTTAATTAAGAAAATTTCAGACCTCATAAGGCAATCACTTAGATATTTATGAAACAAGTGTGTGTGTAGGTAAAGTAGAACTATTTAGATGAATGTGAAGTTTAGATTGTCACTAATTGAAACAAGTTATGGGTTAGTAGTTTACCGTATACGTCACTCCAAAAGTGACCACTGAGTAGGTGCTTTATGTACGGTATTTTTAAAAATCACTAAATCACTCCCCATTTTATTATTTGTATTGTTAATTTTTTTAACGTTAGCAACATTTCGAAGTTTTCATCGCTGAGCCTGTTACGCCTTGGCCTTAAAATTTGCCCTCCTGTACTAAAGAGGCGCTCGACAGGCGCAGATGATGGTAAAACCGTGTTATATTTTTTGCCTCATCGATTGCACAAAGCATGTAATCCTATTTGAATTATAATAAACCTAAAATTAATTTTTGCTGATAGGAACGGTTTAAAAATTAAATATAGGTACGTGGCACGCCTTGGCATCGTGGCTAAAAAAATGTATCTAGTATCTGAGTATCTGAGTATCTAGATACTTTCAAAAGGATCTAGATACTAAAGCAGATTTTTGTAAGTATCTAGATATGTATGTAGGTACATAAAAAGTATCTAGATACAGTATCTACAGGGTGTTTCATCTTAAGTGCGAACACCCCCGTAAAATTTTTATTCCCCATCCGATTTTAGCCGCGTTTTTTTCTAAAAATAGGCCACAAAAAACTCTACGTTGGTGAAAAATTTCAGGTCAATGTCAATTTTCAAGGCCTACTACAATTTTTTTTCTAGTAAAAAATGACGAAAACCATTTAGCGATTTTTTTATTTAAAATCTGACACCACAGCGTTAATCAGAACAACCTAAAACCCCCGTTTACCAAATTTGAACAAAAAATATACAGGGAGTTCCATTCTGCAGGCTGTGAAAGTTGAGCAAAATAGAAATTTTAAACTCATCTGGCGAGTCAAGTGTGCCATGGAATTACTTCGAAACAGTTGGATGATGAACAGGACCACTCACAGTGTCGATGTGCAAAGATCCAATAAAAAATATACAAGGTGTTCTTTTCTGTAGCAACTCGAAATGCTGAATTTTTTAAACTTTATACAGGTCAAAAATCGAGTATATCAAAACCACCGCAGACATTACAAACGAACCAAGTCTAAAATATACGAAGCCTGCCAGTCAGTAAGTCCATATGAGTTAAGGTGGCTGGTGTGCCACAACAGGAAACGCACAGAAAATGTATCATCTTAGACAGTGACTTTATTGATAAAGGTCCAACAATTTGAATTGTTTTTATTTGTTGGTTGGATGATGTAAAGAAATAAATTGCTTTTGTATTCATTAATATTTATTCAATGATTCCAGAGCACTCCTGACCAATATATAGTTTAATAAAAATTCAGCATTTTGACATCGCCCAGAGAAAAAGACCCTGTACATTTTTGTATTGAATCTTTGCACACCAATACTTTGAGTAGTCCTGTTGATCATTCATCTGTTTTGACGGGTTTCCATGGCACACTTGCCTTTAAAATTCATATTTTGCTCAATTTTGACACCCTACAGAATGGAACTCCCTGTATATTTTTTGTTCAAATTTGGTATACGGGGGTTTAGGTTGTTCTGATTAACGCTGTGGTGTCGGATTTTAAATAAAAAAATCGCTAAATGGTTTTCGTCATTTTTTACTAGACAAAAAATTGTAGTAGGCCTTGAAAATTGACATTAAGACCTGAAATTTTGCACCAACGTAGAGTTTTTTGTGGCCTATTTTTAGAAAAAAACGCGGCTAAAATCGGATGGAGAATACAAATTTTACGGGGGTGTTGGCACTTAAGATGAAACACCCTGTAGATACATGTATCTCGATACATTACATCACTGCTTAACGCAAGTATCGACCATGGAAATTGTAACCTACAATGATTGATTTATATTTACAGGTACAGAACACCATCCTTATTTGTTAATATTCTTAGCTTGACATTGTAGTTTAGAATTTTCGCGTTCGATTCGTGCATTAACTATATATATTATGTCGAATTTTGTGAAAGTTCACATAACCAACAATAACGAATGGTTACCCTCCACTCTCTAACCCCTTCTAGTAGTTGTAGAGGACGCAGAAGTCTCCTACATCTCACCGCTACTCGCTATACAGATCAACAATCAAAAAGCCGTTTTTACTGGATTTAGCGCCTGCTTACCGGGTTTTGCGGAAACACCGACGCAGTCTGATGCACGCCATCGGGACCGATGGCAGCGCTAGCAGCCGCTCCATCACCAATTGGTCCGGAGAATGTGAAAGAAGTTCCGTCTCCGGAGGAAAATCCACCTCCGAATCCTCCTCTAGTGCCTACGCCGAAGCCTCCAGCTCCATAAGAACCAGCACCTCCACTAGCTCCATAAGAACCACCGCCTCCACCAGCTCCATAAGAACCACCGCCTCCAGCACCACCTTGGCCCGCAGATGCAGCCCCTTGTTGCTGGAGTCTAGATTTAAAATAAAGAGGGAATTAGACATGAGCAGAAAATAGTAGAATGTTGGAAGTTCTGCATCGCAATACAGGGTGGCCCATCACGAACTGCATCGATCTATATATGGAAAACTAAAAGTAGGAAAATTCTGAAAAATTTTCACCTCACCAGTGCCGATGGGCGCTGCTCAACTAAAATATTTTGGTGAATCTGGCACTTCCGGTTATACCGGAAGTCGATATCAACTTTCTTATCTCAAACGGAACACCCTGTATATTATGGATGCTAGGCGTCATTTTGGAACAAAAAGATTCAACATGCCCTATGTCTAAATCCAACCGTTTTTGAGATATTTGCATTTTTCCGAAAAAAAAATACAGATGCAGACCTAAAGTTAATTAGCAATTTATACGAGGAAACCGCGAAATTTCAAAACGAATTTTTGGTATCGTGTAACAGAAGCCCTGACCTAGTGATCTCTGCTGAGAAATAAATCCGTTCTTATACAGGGTGTTCACAAAATATGAATAAAAATTACATTCAAAATGTGCTTAAATCTCGAAATTTTCAAATGGAAACCCCCATTTTTTTTAATGCAACCTTATTCACCACAAAAAATGATGACAACTTTGTGTAAGGTTTCCTATACCTAAATGCAGTAATTTTCGATTAATTTACGAAAAACCCACTCTTCGCCCATAAAATGCGAGGTTTGCTTGGAAACTCATATTAGCCGTGGACGTTGAAAAGACAATCGCGGCTGAGGAAATGTCACTTGGTTTATAAATTATTGTCAACAATAATGCCGGCGCGCTTAAATTACACAAATGAAGATGATGTATTCTCCGTAGATAATAAACAAATTTAAATAATCTTCGTTTGTGTAATTTAAGCGTGCCTGACAATAATTTATAAACAAAGTGACATTTCCTCAGCCGCGATAGTCTTTTCAACGTCCACGGCTAATATGATTTTCCAAGCGTTAAGCAAACCCCGCATTTTATGGGCGAAAAGTGGGTTTTTCGTAAATTAATCGAAAATTACTGCATTTAGGTATAGGAAACCTTACACAAAGTTGTCATCATTTTTAGTGGTGAATAAGATCGCATTAAAAAAATGGGGGTTTCCATTTGAAAATTTCGAGATTTAAGCACATTTTGAATGTAATTTTTATTCATATTTTGTGAACAACCTGTATAAGAACGGATTTATTTCTCAGCAGAGATCACTAGGTCAGGGCTTCTGTTACACGATGCCAAAAATTCGTTTTGAAATTTCGTGGTTTCCTCGTATAAATTGCTAATTGACTTTAGGTCTGCACCTGTAATTTTTTTCGAAAAAATGCAAATATCTCAAAAACGGTTGAATTTAGACATAGTACAAGTTGCATGTTTTTGTTCCAAAATGATGCCTAGAATCCAAAAATGCAATAATATAGAGGGTATTCCATTTGAGATAAGAAAGTTGATATCGACTTCCGGTATAACCGGAAGTGCCAGATTCACCAAAATATTTTAGTTGAGCAGCGCCCATCGGCATTGGTGAGGTGCCAAATTTTCAGAATTTTCCTACTTTTAGTTTTCCATATATAGATCGATGCAGTTCGCGGTGGGCCACCCTGTATAAATAACGGATTTATAAACATAAAGGGTTGTAAATATGTCAAATAAATCTGATGGTAGAAAATCTCATTTTCAAATCAAAAGCGTTTTATAATAATTGCAAAAAACTATACAGGGTGAGTTTTTCTATGATCAGTATGAGGGTCTCGGAAACTGGCGGAGCTAGAAGGAAAGTTAAATGGGGACAAAATTCCAGTTTTGTCCATCTAGCTTCGTTGTTTCTGAAATGTAAATACCAAAATTTGAGGGAATTGTATCCTAAATGCGTTTATCATGTCCTACTTTCTGTGACAGCTGCCATTTTCGAGATATGACACAAACTTGAGACCATAGTTGGCCACATGGTCTCAAACAAAAATCAGGCATTTTTAGAGCTTTCCAACGATATAATACTCGATATGGTTCCATTGAATTTTAATTGGGTTTTTCACCACCAAACTGGTTAAAAGACAACTTTTTCAAGTTGCCTGGAAAATTAATAAATTCTTAACAGTAAATGAACTAAACGTTGAATTTGTAACTCAAAAAATATCTTCAACAAATTTGTTTCCTGATTTTTCGGAGAATAAATCTTCCTCCTTTCTCAAAGATCATGTCATGTCAAAGTGAAATGCCTGTTTTTTTTTTGAGACCATGGCCAACTATGAAAAAGTTTGTTATATCTCGAAAATGGCAGCTGTCGCGGAAAATAGGACATAATATCCGCATTGGGGACACAATTCCCTCCAACTTTGGTATTTACACTTTTTATCTCAAATTAGAAACAACGAAGTTAGACGGATTAGAATAAATCGCCAAAATTTCGTTTTTTTCAAAATATCTAGTAAAAATCTACGATTCGCGTTAAATTGGGCCCACAAATCTGCAATTCTTTCCCCATTTAACCCTCCTTCTATCTACGCTAGTTTCCCCATGCTGCTCATAAAAAACTCACCCTGTATATAACTTTATGAAAAAATGTACGTGTTATATTTATATCTAGAAAATGATCAAATGCCGACTCAAAAATTGTTTGTTTTTCACACAATATCTTGTTTCATTTATCTTGGGACATTTCTTATTTCGTATGTTCTTTTCCTTTTTGCAATTGTTCAAGGTTTACTCAAAAATTTTCATGACTCATCAAGTCTTTGTTAGTGGTAACCAAGTGAAACCTCATTATTAAAGTAAACAGAAGTAGAGTTTGATGTTTTGTGAAAATGTTACATGGACATACATATATAAATGCGATATCCATTGAATTTTAATTTAATTTTTCGCCATCAAACTGGTTAAAAGACAACTTTTTCAAGTTGCCTGGAAAATTAATAAATTCTTATCAGTAAATGAACGAAACTTTGAACTTGTAACTCAAAAAATATTTTCAACAAATTTGTTTTCTGAGCTTTCGGAAAATAAATCTTCCTCCTTTCTCTAAGATCATTTCACGTCAAAGTGAAATGACAGATTAATAATATAGAAAACCAACACATGATCTCTATTTTAATTCCAATCATCATATTAGTGTTAAAAAAGGAGTAATTAAAAGTTTGTATGACAGGGCTAAAGAGATTTGTACTAATAACACAAAATTAGAGGAGGAAATTATAGGTACATATAAAACATGTTCTTGAGAAGAATATAGTTATCCTATTGAATTTATTGAGCAAGTTTTTCAGGATTGCCAACAAAATAACAATGCTAATAGAATTAGAGAAATAAATCTGGTGGACCGACCAGCTAAAACGCATAGGCAATCGTTTTAATGTCAGAACAGTATTTAAAACCAAAAATACATTAAGATCGATGCTATAGTTAAAACGAAACCATTTAATGCGGTCAAAAGTTCAAAAAATTACATTTATAAAATTCCTTGTGAATGTGGAAAGTTCTATGTTGGGGAGACTTGTAGGCCATTTAACGTTCGTTTAAAAGAACATAAAAATTATATCAGGCAAAATCAAATTTCGAAGTCGAAAATATGTGAACACTCTTTTAATAACAATCATAAGATTTTGTGGGATAGGTTCAAACCAATTCTCAAAGAAGAAGTAGGAAATAGACGAAAAATTAAAGAAACAGCATTTATTCTAGGAAATACACACAACTTTGTTGCTGAATGTTCTGTGGAATTCAGTAAAATATTATTGCCACTTATATTCAAAGAGAAGTTAGTATAAATAATTAGATAGAACACAGGGTACAATATCAGACAGGTGGCTAGGCTATTTTATCTGTTGTCATGACATTTTAACCTTAAATTTATTAATGTGTCATTTCACGTTGACTGATCTTTGAGAAAGGAGGAAGATTTATTTTCCGAAAGCTGAGAAAACAAATTTGATGAAAATATTTTTTGAGTTACAAGTTCAAAGTTTAGTTCATTTACTGTTAAGAATTTACTAATTTTCCAGGCAACTTGAAAAAGTTGTCTGATGGAGAAAAACCCAATTAAAATTCAATGGATCTGTTTACGCCACAAATATATTTTAGAAAATATAAATGCGACATGTGTAGAGAAAACAACGATCGCTTATTGTTTAATAAGCCCTTAACTTCAACTCATTCCGTGAATCTACACCTATACTTAAATTTATTTGAGTCATGTTAACAATACCTATATGTATATGTCTACCATAATATCACGAGAAAGTAATAAGAGATCTGGGCTTGCCCACGATATGTGTTAAAAGAAAGCCAACTTCTGACTATATTTACATAAAATGTTTATTATTTTATTAAACAGTGGCTTACAAACAAACCAGTTGGTTTCCTTTTCACACGTTTCTGATTAGCACTCTGGTTCCCTGCTACTACACCTACTTACCCAAAATTACCTGACGTGAAAGAAGACTTAGCAGAAGTACGCGCGTTAGGGCTAGACGAAGCATAGGAATAGGAAATAACTTTATTACCGCCACCACCATTACTACAAATAAACAACTAAAAATAATTAGCTATTCATATAACAGAACACGGTAAGGACAAACATAAGGAGAACTCACGATTTTATGAAATCCTCGTGGTACTTTTGCAGGTTCTGCAAGTAACTGGTGAGTGCTCCAAAATCGAAAGCAGGAAACGGGAACTGCTGGAAACCACCAGGAGGGCCACCAGTTCCTGAAAAACTTCCAGAGTATCCATAAGCTCCACCTCCTGCCCCAGCTGCTCCACCGCCTATGTCGTTTTCGGTGTTTTGGGAGGAATCTGGGAAAAAGTGCAAATAAAATTAATAGATATATCAAGTAAAAAAAATTGTAATTTCAGTTTATCTTTGGTTAACTAGGTACCTCAAATTACAACGGTCCAAAATTACATTCTAAACAACTTTCTCTGATAACTTTTTGTGATACCTCGTCATTTAACCTCACTTTTCTTAACTTAATGGTAGCTTTTTGAAATTGCAGCCAAGTTTGGTGGTGATTTGACATATGTCAAAATCGATTCTTAAGTTATTGGACATGGAGAGTAGATTCCACAAAATACCTTTTTAATACCTCAACAATAAAAAAATCCCATTTGTTGCGAACTCTTTGGACCACACTGTATATCCCGAGGCTATAAATTTATTGTACAGGGTTACTCATAAAACATTCTACCGCCCCCTTAACTATTTGGTTTTTAATTTTGGAAAAAAAATATATACAGGGTGTAACTAAACTGATGGTCAAAAATGAAACCACGTATTCTTGGAGTCAAAATAAGGGCACTTCTTCATATATTTTTTTCTCCTACGGGCCATAGTTTTTTTTTATACAGGGCGTAGAAGTTTGGAGAAAAATACACACATTTCTTAGTATTTCTAGAAGTATACGAGATATTTTCTTCAAACTTGGCGTGTCACATGAGCAGATGCGCCGTCAAACTTAAGGTTGACATGAAGCTTCTGAGGCTCCCAGTTGCGGAGATACAGGGTGTTAGTAAAATTAATTAGTTCAGAAAAATATGAATACCCTGTATAATCGCATTTTTTTAATTTGTTTTGGGTGGTGAATAGAATGGTTAACAAAAAGTATCTCTTAGTATTTTTTCATATTCGCAGCCGTTTCTTAATTATTTTTAAAGAACGGCAACGCTGCAATGAACAATAGTCACTTTAAGAATAAATCTAGCAATCTGTGGTTGTCAATTAAACTTTATTTAACAAAATACAAAAGCAAAAACGATAATAAAAGAAACGTATTGCTATTAGAAAATTAAATTATTAAATGTTCGAAATGACCGCCGTCTCTTTCAATACACGCAACTACGCGTTTCCGCATGTTTATTATTGCCATTGGCAAGTCCATAGCAAAAGTGCATATCAGTCAATTCTTCAAATAAAAATATAATTTTTCAAAATATTGATACTAAAGTGCAAAGTTGGCAGCCAAATTCAAATAATGCCAAGTTTAATTGACATCCACAGATTTTTAGATTTATTCTTAAAATGACTTGTTTATTGCAGCATTGCCGTTCTTTGAAAATAATTAAAAAACAGCTGAGAATATGAAAAAATACTAAGAGATACTTTTTGTTAACCATTGAATTTACCGTTCAAAACAAATTCAAAAAATGCGATTATACAGGGTATTCATATTTTTCTGAACTAATTAATTTTAATTACACCCTGTATCTCCGCAACTGGGGGCCTCACAAGCTTCATATTAACCTTAAATTTGACAACTCATCCGCTCATGTGACACGCCTAGTTTGAAGAAAATATCTCTTATACTTCTAGAGATACTAAGAAATATGTGTATTTTTCTCTAAATTTCTGCGCCCTGTATAAAAAAAACTATGGCCCGTAGGAGAAAAAAATATATGAAGAAGTGCCCTTATTTTGACTCCAAGAATACGTGGTTTCATTTTTTTTAACCTTTGTTCTAGCTCTGCTAGTTTCCGAGATCCCCATAGTGGGCATCGAAAAAACTCACCCTGTATATAGGGTGATTCAGTTCCGGTGCTCAACATGGGGATCTCGCAAACCGTAACAGATACGAAGTCGGTCAAATGGAGGCAAACTTGCGCCTTTGGGCGCCTAACAATATTCCGTTGAGAAAGTTAAAATATTTTGATGGGTTGCTGAGATATTTAAGAAAAACAGAAATTTTAAAAATTATATTTTATTTGCAGTAATATTGAGAAATATATTATACTTTTCTATTACAATTTTTTCTGAAGTACGTCATGGTATTTTATTTTTTATTTTCGGGGCGACGTTTCGTTTTCGAGATGGAGGTATCATCTTATTTTTTTTAAATACGAACCTAGAGTTTTTATTGCCATATTTCGAAATGAATCGTTGTCCTGAGTACAACGATGTATGACATACATATTTTTTCTCGCTTTGGCCGCTAAAATGCACAAAGCTATTCCACTTATAACAGGTGATCATTATTTTAATACCTAATGGATTAATTAAACTCCACGTTTGTCATATTTTCAAATTCTTTTTAATACTTTAGGTAAATAACAACAATAATTATTGGCAATAGTGGGATACATTAATTTTACCTAAGGTATAAAAAAGAATTCCAAAATGTGACAAACATGGAGTTTAATTATTAATACAGTAGGTATAAAAATAATGATTATCTGTTACAATAAATGGAATAGCTTTGAAAAAAAAAAGATAAAGTATACAGTGTGTCCACGGATGGACTTAACTATACTTGTAAAATTTTTTATTTTCAATTTTTTTCGAAAAAAGTCATTCTTCATAAAAAAAAGTCTGCTTGTTCTTAAAATAAAATTGGCATGGAAAAAGTTGACATTACTTACACTGGGTGACCAGAAAATTAAAGAAACGTTAATTAGCATAATAGTAAACTACCTCTATTTGTAGAGATAATGAAAAAAGTTATAAAGAAAATTTGCTCAGCGTGGGAAGCTACTTAAGTGTACAAAATTTCAAAGCGTTAGGCCTACTTTGATTTTTTTATTGTATTCTCTTTTTTTGGCAAATAAATGGTTTTCTGCAAATAGTACGACAAAACTGTATTAAGGAAACTTCCCCAGAATGGAAAACTGCGCATGATGACAAAATTTTACGATTCTAGGCCTACTTTGTATTTTGGAAAATATTGGAGGAAACGCAAAGGCCTAGGATTGTCAAAAAAATTTCCATCATACACAGTTTCCTATTCTGAGTAACTTTTATTTATAAGTTTTGTCTTACTACCTACAGAAAATTATTTAATCGAAGAAAAACAAGAAAAAATAAAAAAAATCGAAGTAGGCCTAACGCTTTGAAATTTTGTACACTTAAGTAGTTTACCACGCTGAGCAAATTTTCTTTATAACTTTTTTCATTAGGTATCTCTACAAATAGAGGTAGTTTACTCTTATGCTAATTAATGTTTCTTTAATTTTCTGGTCACCCAGTATAAGTAATGTCATCCTTTTCCATGTCAATTTTATTTTAAGAACAAGTAGACTTTTTTTTATGAAGAATGACTTTTTCGAAGAATTGAAAGTAAAAAATTTTACAAGTATAGTTAAGTCCATCCGTGGACACACTGTATAAATATAGAATATCCCTGTACGTACAGGGTGATCCACGTAACATTTTACGCTCCTAACTTCTTTATTTTTCGAGTTGAAGTAAAAATTGCAGAGAAACTTTTTTCAACCTATACATTTTGGGTTATAATTTTTTGAAATAGTCTTATTCCACAGCCTACTGTTATTAAAAGAAGACCCTCAAAAAGCACAAAACCATATTAGGCATTTTTTAAGAATAAAATGGATAGTGCCATCGAATTGACCATAGTTCAAAACCCTTGGTATAACAATGTTTCAATACTCTAAGTTATACAGTTATACACCAAATGGGGCCAAAATTCCAATAAAATTGGATTTTCCTAGTTACCTGCCTTTTATAAACCGGGCATATATTTTTTTTAAACCTTTATTTCAATAAATTTTTTACAATAATATAAATCTTTTACATACATTCTCTAAGCTAAAAATATACAAGTTATATATCAGTGTGTGGTTATTTTGACAATTGTTTTTTGTTTTGGTGATAGCTTTTCCCAAGATATTATTTTACATAGTATAGCCAGCCTGCTTCGTAAAAAATTAAAATTTGATGATAACAATAATTTATTTAAAAATATATATTTAAATAAAAAAGTTGGGATTTCACTGTATTCCATTAGTCTCCCTTCGAAAAATATGGGGGCTTTGTGAATGATTTACTTATATACGTCTGCAGAATGTGCTTAGTATGGTATTTTAAATTAAATCAGTCACTTAGAGCCACTTTTTTAGTCTTTAACTGCAACTAAAAAAGAATTAAAAATTCTTTTTATTGTCATGATTTTGTATTTATGCATACTTTTCATTGCAAACAACTTTCTCTTATACTTACCATTTTTTCTACGACGCAAAATAATTCTAATTTACTCTTATGTGCTGCATTTAAGTTTTTGACTCCCCCTCGTATAAGGGATATCTGGCCGAAGTTTTTCGAGTCCTATTTTGGTTTCAGGACATCCCTAATGTAGTCCCATAGTCAGTTTTTTTTTTGTTGCGGCGCAAAATAAAAAAACCCGGCCTGTACACCGCACCATTTTAAATAGGAATTTATATGTATAGGTATATACATAGATATGCATAAACAATTACATATTTAATTTCTTTTCAATTTTTGATACGTTTTGAATTTTCGCTGAATTAATATTTTCGCATCTAGCACGCAGGCAATTCAATAAATCATATAGTTTATGAAATTTACTAGAATAGCTCATAATTTACCTATAGACATTTACAGAAAGCATTTATCATTAGTTTAACTTGTTTTGGAAGGTCTTTTGCGGTTATAACTTACTATAGTTACTATCTAAAAAATAATTTCTGCTATTCATTATGTCGTAGTATGCACTATTAATTCAAACAATGGGATCATAAATAAACAAAAATATATTCCTTCAATGATTTTCATTTATGGACGTTTTGCAAGGTTTTTTTAAAAATAATTTTGTCTTTTTAGTGTTACATACCTTTATGTCGTTGACAAACAGGAATAGACTAATCTCACAGTGGATTATTTAAATACCTGTCTATTTTCTAACGTATCAATGCTAATTTATTCATTTATTGTAATTAATGTATATTAATGTGGTACCTTATGATAGGTTCATTGCATCAAAGTAATTTATAAAAAAATTATTTACCTGCATATCCAGCCAACGCGCCACTAACACAGCACAGCACAGCAATCGTTAAAAAACTCATGGCTCACTATTCGTTAACACTGTTTACAGAGAAATATTCAAGACAACTATATACCAAGAAGGTAGGTACCTAATTTTGCATCTCCGAGCGTCAGCGAAGAGCCACGACCGTTTGGAAAACTAGTTATTTTTCCGAGATTCGATTTAAATAAAACCGGTATAGGTACCCAAAAATTATTTAAAAACTGTCGAAAAGAGCGCAACGCAGAAAGTGAAATTGCACCGAGATAATAATTGCATGGGTCAGAAGATTCAAGTTCTCATCAGTTCCCAGACGATCATTTTGTTTACACAGCATGTTAAAAAATAAAAATATCGCTAAGTATTTACGTATCTGTTGCATATTATTAAGTTATGAATTGTGCAATTATTGTAGTCGCTTTGAATACGATTTTTACCAAAATAAAAATGTAAAATAGAAACAGGCGAAAATAATTTTTTTAAATTAGAAGGTACCCAACGATATATTAATAAATGACTCAGGCTAATACAAACAACATGGATTTTGTTTTGCTTCTACATTAGCGGGTCGGGGAGAAGAATACGAGGTAATTTGTTTACATTAGCATTTCTTAAATTCGGTCTTTCCTACGCATAATGCATAATAAATAGTTTTTTTATAGAGATAAATCGTATATATGTTTTGAGATACTTATATTTACAAAATAACCTAAATTGTATATAAAAAATGAAAACATTGAATGTGCCAACAATAACATCTTTTTAAAATCATGAAACAAAACAAGTTGCCTTTGGTAATGTACAGGCTGTCCCATTTTGGGTGTTTTTGGGTGTTTTTCTCAAAAATCTCGGTTATTATTAAAGCTAGAGGGTTGCGGTTTTCACGTCACTGTACTACTTTTTTGAGAGGAATTTGGTGGACCAATCAGATTTTAGATAAGTTTTATAGTTTCCGCGCATTGGCGAAGGACTGAAATTTTCGATTTTTTGGAAACCTCTCTTCTAGCTACAACTTATATATATCGACAAATTTAATCAACTATTTTTATGATTTTTTGGCGTAGAATCGAATGGAATAATTAGTTTTTTGGTAGCGTTAATAGTTTTTGAGATACGAACTATGGTTTCCATTTTAAAAAAATATAACTTTGGTTCATATCTCAAAAACTATTAACGCTACCAAAAAAACTAATTATTCCATTCGATTCTACGGCAAAAAATCTATAAAAGTAGTTGATTAAATTTGTCGATATAGGTATATAAGTTGTAGCCAGGAGAGAGGTTTCCAAAAAATCGAAAATTTCAGTCCTGAGCCAATGCGCGGAAACTCTAAAACTTATCTAAAATCTGATTGGTCCACCAAATTCCTCTCAAAAAAGTAGTACAGTGACGTGAAAACCGCAACCATCTAGCTTTAATAATAACCGAGATTTTTGAGAAAAACACCCAAAAACACCCAAAATGGGACACCCTGTATATATTCCTATATATCGTTGAAGGTGTCAGTTCGCTATTCAAGATAATTATTTAAGAAATGGGAAAAGGTAGTTCAATACAGGGTACCTAGCTACTTGACCATATTAACAATTATTTCAAGCTATTTTTAAAAAATTGTCAGATAATCTATTGTTTTTCCTGAATTAGCTTGGATAACAATAAAAAATGGTCAGAATTCGAAAAATTCTCAGAAAACTAGTGTTAAGTGGAACAAATCATGAAAAAGTTGTTGATAAAACAGAATTGACGGATGAATAAATTTTTAACATTTCGCTTATTTTCTAGGTACCCCATACATAAAAACATTTATTACTTACTCAAAGAAGCATCTTGATTAATTATAATTACCAAGGACATTGGTACAGAATAATTAGTTGGAGAAAGGTAAGCGATAGCAATAATGGTAAATAATCGTTTATTTTTAGATTAAGGAAGTGCAATTATACAGGGTGTTGATGATTATAGAAATGGTTTCGTGAAAAATAAAATCTTCTCTCATAAATTACAGGTTACCAAATAATTTTAATTATTTAACTATGTAATTTAAAATTTAAGATACATACCAATTGGAATTTCCCAAAATTATCAAAACAACAAATTTAGACTAAATGGAAAACTACGGCTTAGGTAGATACTAAGTGGTACTAAAAATAGGCTCCAATAATAGTTGTAGGCACTAATTTTGTAATATATTTTTTGATTAAAAACATATTTTCTACGCGAAATTTAAATACATAAATCATACATCTTAGGTGAAATTTTTTTTATTTCTAAACCTATTTGCTTTATTAAATGAAGCGGACGAAAACATTATTTTGGATTTATTTGTAACATTAACTTTTTATTATACTTATACTCTTGCTTTATAATACGTTTGCAACTTTTTTCAATTTACACATTTATGTAGTTAAATTAAATAAAAATGCGAAAAACCGGCTCAACTGGTAAGTATCTATTGTGAAAGAAACCAAATATTCGCTTAAACACCTCATTTTGCAAATTTTATGGTAATAATAGGATAGGATTTCCTGCGCTATGCAAATGTGATGGCCGACAGACTCATATACAGGGTGTTCCAGGTTCAGAGTAAGCTAGTTTCTTCAAAACGTCGATACTTGAACTATATATTAATATACGTGATACATATAGTTCTATTACCTTAGTAAACTCTCGCTGAACAACACCCTGTATGGCATAGATTAAATAAACCATATCCTGCTACACTAATTTTCAAACTTTAATTTTGATGTCAAATAGAAAAATTGTAATGTCTTGGAATTCTTAGCACTCCATACTAAGTTGGGGTAGGTATTGGTAGTTTAATTTAGTTATTAGTTTTTATATAAAATTGTATGCAAAATATTTGGTGCAGCGGGAGGAAATTCAACAATGGTTCTGACAATCTTTGTGTAGCTTTGTCTATGTGTACCTATAGTAAAACGTTTTGAGCGGCATTTTCAAAATGCATACCTAGGTACCTGTAGCGCAGCAGCTAATTTTTTTCACACATAAAAAGTTGTTCCGCAATAAAATCGATACTTGAACTTGAACTATATATTAATATACGTGATACATATAGTTCTATTACCTTAGTAAACTCTCGCTGAACAACACCCTGTATGGCATAGATTAAATAAACCATATCCTGCTACACTAATTTTCAAACTTTAATTTTGATGTCAAATAGAAAAATTGTAATGTCTTGGAATTCTTAGCACTCCATACTAAGTTGGGGTAGGTATTGGTAGTTTAATTTAGTTATTAGTTTTTATATAAAATTGTATGCAAAATATTTGGTGCAGCGGGAGGAAATTCAACAATGGTTCTGACAATCTTTGTGTAGCTTTGTCTATGTGTACCTATAGTAAAACGTTTTCAGCGGCATTTTCAAAATGGATACCTACCTACCTGTAGCGCAGCAGCTAATTTTTTTCACACATAAAAAGTTGTTCCGCAATAAAATCGATACTTGAACTTGAACTATATATTAATATACGTGATACATATAGTTCTATTACCTTAGTAAACTCTCGCTGAACAACACCCTGTATGCCATAGATTAAATAAACCATATCCTGCTACACTAATTTTCAAACTTTAATTTTGATGTCAAATAGAAAAATTGTAATGTCTTGGAACTCTTAGCACTCCATACTAAGTTGGGGTAGGTATTGGTAGTTTAATTTAGTTATTAGTTTTTATATAAAATTGTATGCAAAATATTTGGTGCAGCGGGAGGAAATTCAACAATGGTTCTGACAATCTTTGTGTAGCTTTGTCTATGTGTACCTATAGTAAAACGTTTTGAGCGGCATTTTCAAAACGGATACCTACCTACCTGTAGCGCAGCAGCTAATTTTTTTCACACATAAAAAGTTGTTCCGCAATAAAATAATTCTATACAATCATCCTATTTCGTGTATTTATTAAAAAAATAATGAAACAATAGGATGGTTATATACTGCTAGGACGAGTAGAGAAGACATCAAGGTAAAATGATGTCATGGTATTTCCCATATATAATGGGTTTTATATTTAAAATCTCAGTTGGGCATGATGCTCATCTCAAAACTACAGGGTTACCTACATAGACTTGCTGGCAGCGAGCTGTGGAAAACTATTATACAATGTGTCCCGGATAAGAATGAACAGCATGGGGTTATTGCAAACGGTGAGAGATAGAACAACGGTTAAATGGGGAAAAAGTTGCGCAATTTTGAGGTCAATAAAATGGTACAAACAGGTTTCTAATATCTTTTTCGTTTTTGAGTTATTTTGAAAAAAGTGAAATTTTGCGTTTTCGATTTTATTTTTTCTGAAGTTGTTATCACAGATAGGAAAAAAGAAAAACACTTTCTTGTGGCACTTGTTAGCTTTAAGATGGTATTTTCAGATTTGTTCTACAACATTTCGTTTTTGAGAAACCATCTTCAACTTAATTTTTTTAAAGACGGACCTGGAATTTTTTTGCAGATTTTGGAAGCACTTTTCATTGCAAATACCATGATGTATGGCACGAAATATTTTTAAAATGTTTTGAGACAATTATTATACTAAAAATTCCTTTTTTTCAATTCATTTTTCTATTGCGGCCCTGTATTTAATAATAAGAAGTCTACATATTAATCAGAATTGTCAACAATTTAACTTACAACTTATCTTTCAATCGAAGAACCAAAAAAAGGACGGAAAAGACTAATAACAGTCACATACGATAATAAAAAATAAATAAATATCCTATACCTAGAAGGTTTTGAAACAACGAAACCAACCCCTTGTCATTTGTCATAACTCACACTGTATCATTTAGTTAATAATTTGTATTATTAGAAATGGAGGGTGCTTTTTCAAACTAAGACAAATCTAACATGTTAGCATGTTATATCTTGTGTCACAGAAATAGTGCAGAAGCCGAACGAATGTAATGTTGCAAGTTATTGGTTTCATTGGCTTAAAAATTAATTAGAAAAATTAATTAGAAAAAGCGAAGAATTTAAGTACTCCAAAACACAATGCGACACTATTTGCTGTACAACAACAGAGGGAAGCACTAACCAGACAGGGCCGTATTTAAAAATATTAAGTTTTCAAAGCAAAAATAAACTGTAAATTAAATTCTTGACAAAACTGATTAATATTATTAAATACAGGGCCACAATAGAAAAAACGAATGAAAAAAAAAAAGGAATTCTCAATATAATTGTGTGAAAACATTTAAAAAATATTTCATGTCATACATCATGGTATTTGCAATAAAAAGTGCTTTCAAAATCTGCAAAAAAATCCAGGTCCGTATTTAAAAAAATAAAGTTAAAGGTTTCTCAAAAACTAAATATTGCAGAACAAATCTAAAAACGCCATCTTTAAGCCCGTTAAAAAGTGCTATAAGAAAGTGTTTTTCTTTTTTCCTACCTGTGATAACAACTTCAGAAAAAAGAAAATCGAAAACGCAAAATTTCACTTTTTTCAAAATAACTCAAAAACCAAAAAATATATTAGAAATCTGTTTATAGCGTTTTATTGACCTCAAAATTGCGCAACTTTTTCCACATTTAACCGTTGTTCTGTCTCTCACCGTTTGCAAGATCCCCATGCTGTTCATTCTTATCCGGGACACATTTTATACAATGTAGTAGCGACTCAGTTAACAAGTTTTTGTGAGATGGCCCAGAGAAAAACACCCTATATATTTTGATATTGGATCTTTGCACACCAACACTTTGAGTGGTCCTGTTGACTATTCTACTGTTTGAGGGGATTTCATGGCACACATGACTTAAAACACAAATTCTAAATTCCTACTTTGCTCAACTATGACAACCTGCGGCATGGAACTCCCTGTATATTTTTTGTTCAAATTTGGTATATGGGGGTTTTGGGGTGTCCTGATTAATGCTGTAGTTTCAGAAAAAAAAAATCACTTAATGGTTCTCGTGAAAATTCGAATAAAAAATCGTAACCAGCCCTGGATTTGCATTTTAAAAGTGGTATGAAGGTAAAAAAAACGTTTTTGATGTAAAAATAACGCATGTAATTATTAATACATATTTTATAACACAAATTATAAATTATATTTTTAGAAGTTTCTTACAGTTTTAAACATATTTTAATCCACAAGCCACAGTTCTAAATATCTTTAAATGTCAGTAATAACGAAAAGACGTTTTTATATTTTTAGCTGGTACACTCTGTGTGTATGTAGAACCACCAAAATATCCCAAAGTTCATAATCACTGGCCATTTTATCTTGGTCTGTTATAAATAATTGGACCCGGTGCTTTCGCCATATTTTCAACTCTGATCGTTTGCCACCACCCAGATATTTCTCAAATAAAACGCCATGGACGTACTTCTGGGTGATACATCCTACATTTACTGCCTGTTAAAATACTTCAGCAAGTCGAAGAACCACATTGTATAGAATGAAGAAAATAATTTGTTGTGTTAAAAATGTATTTTTGTATTATAATGATACATTCATCGACGTATGTCGTTTTCTGACAGCGTAACAACAGGAACACCATTAATGTACTCAACATGACTAGCGTCATCTACTTTCTGATCATTTCCATTATTGTTATGATCGCCATTTTCATAATAAGTTCCTCCACCTCCATTATTGTTCAACTCCAACGGTCTATTTTGACCACTTGAAGAAGGCGGAAACTGTTCTCCATTACCACTTGGAACCTGCCCATCATATTGACTTGGAGGACCTGATGGCTGTCCACCATTTTGTTGAGGATACGACTGACTATTTCCACCAGTTGGAACTTGCTCTTGATACTGAGGTCCAGAGGGCTGGTATTCACCTTGAGGTTGGAAATTTTGTTGCGGTTGTCCTTGATACTTTTGTTGGTCTCCTTGATATGTTTGTTGGTATCCTTGGTAATTCTGTTGGTCTCCTTGATAATTTGGTTGCCCCCCTTGATAATTTTGTTGGCCTTCATAATTTTGTTGTGGTCTAGATGAAGGGTTATAGAATTGCTCATAACCAGTAGGCCCTTGTGAGTTCTGTTGAGGGTTAACATTAAGCTCAGCGCTAAATTGGAAACCACCTGGGTTTGTTAGCCTGTCTACAAGCCTTTCTCCGGCACCGTGTAGAAGTTTGTGAACTGATCCTGCGATGTTTCCTATTAAACTCCCACCAACCCCTGTGTTAGATTGGTGACCCAACAGTAGACCAGCAAGGTGCGATCTTTTAAAAAGCCTCCTTGGAATGTCGTGGGAGTTGTCTTGAGTTTTTTCCCAAGAAATGTGGTTGTCTGTCGAGCTTCCAACAGTCACTAAAAAGAGAAAAAGTAAGTGTGACAGCAACAACATAGGCAAAAATATGAAAATTTCCTAAATGGCTTTTTAAAAGATTTTGCATCAACATGAGTATCAGTCGACATGACTTTTAAAATAATTTTATTATAGTATCTAAGCATATTTACAAGCTTTTATTTAAAATACCCCAAAATGGCCGCCGCTCCAAGATGGCGGATTACCTTTTTCTTTACAACCCCCTGGATATGGATATCAAATGAAAGAGTTTGACGAGTACAGTAGGCACCGAATTATGTAAATCTTCAGGGGGGGCTCACCACATTTTGAATTTACCGTATCTACAGGGTGGCCCACTTGAAATGGAAGCAACCGCGTAAAATTTTTATTTTTCGTCCGATTTTAGCAGTTTTTTTCTAAAGATAGGTCACAAAAGCTCTTTTTCCTTTTTTTACATACTACAATTTTTTTCTAGTAAAAAAATGACGAAAACCATTTAGCTATTTTTTTTATTTAAAATCTGAGACCTCAGTGTTAATCAGGACACCCTAAAGCCCACACATACCAAATTTGAACAAACATATATAGGGAGTTCCTTTCTGCGGGTTGTCAAAGTTGAGCAAAATCCCCTTAAAACAGTTGAATGGTCAACAGGACCACTCAAAGTGTTGGAGTGTAAAGATCCAAAAGAAAATAGGCCTGAAAGTCAATAAGTCCATATGAGTTAAGGTGGCTGGTGTGCCACAACAGAAAATGCACAGAAAATGTATCATTTTACACAGTGACTTTATCGAGAAAGGTCTAATAATTTAAATTGCTTTTTATTTGTTGGTTGGCATTTTGTAAAGGAATAAATTACTTTTGTGTTTATTAATATTTTTTCAATGATTCCAGAGCACTCAACACTTTGAGTAGCCCTGTTGATCATTCAACTGTTTGCGCATATTTGGGACCCTTCATAAGAGAACTCCCTGTATATTTTTTGTTCAAATTTATTATGTGGGAGTTTTGGGGTGTCCTGATTAACGCTGTGGTATCAGATTTTAAATAAAAAAATCGCCAAATGGTTTTCGTCACTTTTTACTAGAAAAAAATCGTAGTAGGCCTTAAAAATTGAGATTAAGACCTGAAATTTTGCACCAAAGTAAAAAAAGGTTTTTTGCGACCTATCTTCAGAAAAAAAACCGCTAAAATCGGATGAAAAATAAAAAATAATCTATTTCAAATGGGCCACCCTGTAAATACAAGTAGGTATTTGCGAAATAAAGATATTAAAAGGATTTTATTAAAAAAATTGCCACAGCTTGTAAAAAATAAAAAAATATATATTGTATATTTCTTCTAACAAATTTACAAACATAAGAATCACATTCTATCACAGCATGTATATACGCATACCAGTTTTACAAAATAACAAAATTAAAGTTTGTGCGGAATACGATGACAGAAATAAGATATGAAAATGCATACGAAGTAATGAGTCAATTCTGCATAGATCTGTGGCTTGTGGCTTACAAGAAGTTCTAAAATTCCTTAGTTAAAAACCTATTTATGAATGAATGGCCGGGTCTCCCCTTCACCTTCCTTATTAATTTTGTTAATTAGCGATTATCATTCATCAACGATTATCAACGATAAGGTAAGTGACGTCATACTAAATCCATCGTGGCGGCGGCCCCAAGATGGCGAATTACCTGTTATGTTTTGCATATATTTTTACTTTTTATGGTTAGTCCTAGGTAAATCCACCAAGAGAGTTCTTTAAAAACCAAAATCGTTTTACTCGAAAATAATTATTATTTACTGGCAACTTTCTTTTAGATTTACACACCGTAATGGAAAAGTCAGAAAAAATGCAAATAGGTTTTCACTCAACACGCACTTCATAATGTACACCAAACTATTTTGATAGAAGTTTTGTTTGTGATGCAATTAACACACTAAGTACAACAAATTTACTAAGACTTGAAGTAAACTTTTTTCAATGCACCGTGACTAATTTTCCTTCAAAATATTGCTGTACACAGGGTGAGTTTTTTTCGATGCCCACTATGGGGATCTCGGAAACTAGCAGAGCTAGAACAAAGGTTAAATGGGGAAAGAATTGCAGTTTTGAATGCTCAATCTAATGCCCCTTTCGGATTTTTAAAAAAGTTCATGGCTTACTAGATATTTTGAAAATAGTGATTTTTTGCTATTTCATCAGATCTCTGTAGCTCCGTTATTTCTGATTATACAGAAAAACTGTACAGACAAAAATTTTAGATAATTTTGGGCTTAATAAGATAATCTGATTCAATTTTTATGTTGTTTGTGCTTTTTGAGATATGACATAAACTTGTGTTTCTTTAAATGTAAATCATAGTTGGCTGTGGCGTTATAAAATCGGCCATTTTTTGAGCTTTCCAAAGATATAATACTCGGCATTATAATAAAAGGGCTATGGCTAATTTTCTGATTTTTTTAAATTTTCACATGGAATATTTTCATAACTACGTTCTATTTTATATTTAAACATACTTCCAACTTTCTAATATTTTGTTTTTAGCTGGAAACAAAATGTAAAAAAATTAAAATAAAAATTAAAAAACTCAAATTCAAATTTTAAAACTAAAAAAATCACTCTTTTCAAAATATATAGTGAGCCATGAACTTTTTTAAAAATCCAAAAGTGGCATTAGATTTAGCATTCAAAACTGCAATTCTTTCCCCATTTAACCTTTGTTCTAGCTCTGCTAGTTTCCGAGATCGCCATGTTGGGCATCGAAAAAAACTCACCCTGTATATATAAATTATTTTCAACTGCCACTTTTTAATAAAAATAAACGATATATCTACGTCCAAATTAGTAGGAACTAATGTTAAGGTCAAGAATGACAACCAAAGAACTAAATAAAAGGCGAAGCTTTTGTTTGTCACGCTCTTACTTATTTATTTATCCCCAATCAATTTACTTTGATCCCTCCAAAGGCTACTACAATTGTTTACAAGGCGCCGCATTTAAGTACAAACGTGTTAATTATCATAAATCAAGTTTCAGTTACACCGTTTTGTTAAATATTTCAGTAAGTAAATCTAGATAGGGGTGGACTGGTCGTTATGCTACAAAAATAAATTGCGCCCTTGTAAATACAACAACCGAGTCAACCCCTGAACTCGCTACCTCGTTATTTCGAAAACGTGATTTTATTATTAGAAGAATGTGGGGCAGTGATGTTGTTAGTGCCGTAACTCCAGTGTGGTTTCTTTGCATAGCTTTCGGATTGGGATGTGCTTCACTTAATGGAAATAAACCCTCAAAATTGCGAAGATATTCATACAACGTCATTGTGTGTGCGGTAACAATATATCTCATTTACATCAATTCAACACTGAAGTGGAATTCAAAAATAAACATAATAATACAATTCGCTGATCAAGTAAACGCTTATGGATATGTCGTTGCGATGACAGCGTCAGTTGCATTTAGCTTGATTTATCAAGATAATGTTCAAGTCATTATTAACAGCTTACACGACGCTGACAAGAAACTAAAGTTGCTACCAAAATACAAATCTTCTAAAAGTATCAAACTTTTTATTATACTCAACGCCACGATGTTGATAGGTTGTTGGACAGGGTTTCTCCTCTACTACACAGTTTTTCTATGCCCAAAAACGGCAATGAGATGTCTGAGAAACTGGGTATTGATGTACGTTCCGTCAAAAATATCAGAAGTGCTTTTTATGTTGTTGACAATCTTGCTTTACATCGTTGCGTGTTGTTTGGACACTATAAACGACATGTTGGAAGTCATTTCTGAAGACAGCTGCGAGATGAAGAAAGACAGAGTATTGTGCTCGATGCAAAAATCCTACGACGAAGTTTTAAAAATATCTAAGACAATGAACAAGATATATTCCTTTCCTGTCTTAGTGAAAATCGCCAACCAATTCATAGTGATCTTCTCAGGAGTATACTACTGTGTATTTGGTTACACTCTGAATGGAGAATACGTTCTACCGAAGAGTTTTAGTCAGTATATGCTGCCTTTAACTGTTATTCTGTTGCCGGCATATCAGCTCATAACATTTTTGGTAATTTGTGAGCTAGCGGCAATTCGGACAAAGCACACCGGAAAAATTTTGTACCGAATACCATTTTCGCAAAACAGCTTGTTAAGGGATAAGGTATGCATTGAAATCAGATCACAATTGTACCAATTGTCTCTTCATGTTTGAATTTTGGAAACAATTTTAGCATTTTTTCCATTCGTTTATTTAATTTATTTTCAATAAGAATAAAATCTAAATATTTTCGAATCAGCACTTATTCTGAATTGTCCATAACTTACTGCAGTCTTATACAGGGTAGTCCAAATTTTATGGACAAAACTTCAGAAATCTATAGGAAACGTCAAAATACGTAGTAAATACGTTTTCCTACAAACATGTACAGATTAGACACACATTAAATGCTATAAATTAAAAATAATTCAGTCTCTCTACTTCCACCAGTACCGGAGAAGGGCGTCAACCATCATATTTTTACAAGCTTTTATCAAACTTGAAATGTATGTTTGTTTAGGTGAAATGTTGCAAGCTGAATTAGAACCACTTTTTGACATCTGATTGAGCTGAAATTTTGCATGCACCTTTAGTTCTGGTGACAATACAATATTTATGCAATACTCAATATTGTAATACTTTGAAAATGGTCGTCGCTCTAAGACGGCGGATGATGTATTTTTTGTCAACTCCCTGAATATGATTTTGAATTTGATTTGAAGAGTAGAAAACGATAAAGTTAGTGATATCACACTAAATTGAATATGGCCGCCGCTCCAAGATGGATGATTACATTTTCTTTTCAACCCCCTTTATATGGGTTTCAAGAAAGGGTTTGAAGAGTTGAAAATGATGAAGTTAGTCACATCTCACTAAATTCAATATGGCCACAGCTCCAAGATGGCGGATGAATTTTCTTGAACTAAAAAAATTATAAATTAATTAATAGTAAAAATATTTTTAAAAGAAGCAGTTATTTAAATGCTCAGAAAGGAAGAAAATAAACTTTGAAATAAATCAAACCAAAGCAAACCCATAATTTTGTTACATTATACAATTGTATAATATATGATATAAAAGCATATCGCGAGATTTTCGTGTGTAAATTTCTTTTATAGAAAAAATTTTCTACTTATAATTACTTTCGAGATGTATAATATACAATGTGTCCCAGATAATAATTGGCAGCATGGGGATCTTGCAAACGGTGAGAGATAGAACAACGGTTAAATGGGGGAAAAGTTGCGCAATTTTGAGGTCAATAAAACAATAAATAACACATTTTAAAAATATTTCGTATCACACATCATGGTATTTTCAATGAAAAGTGCTTTCAAAATCTGCAAAAAAAAATCCAGGTCCGTATTTAAAAAAAATTAAGTTGAAGATGGTTTCTCAAAAACGAAATGTTGTAGAACAAATCTAAAAACGCCATCTTAAAGCTCGTTAAAAAATGCCATAAGAAAGTGTTTTTCTTTTTTCCTATCTGTGGTAACAACTTCAGAAAAAAATAAAATCGAAAACGCAAAATTTCACATTTTTCAAAATAAAAAAAAAACGAAAAAAGATATTAGAAATCTGTTTATACCATTTTGTTGACCCCAAAATTGGGCAACTTTTTCCCCATTTAACCGTTGTTCTATCTCACACCGTTTGCAAAATGGCCATGCTGTTCATTCTTATCCGGGACACATTGTATATTCTCGCGACAAGCTTTTATGTTATGAACAATTGTATAATGTAACAAAATTATGAGTTTGCTTTGGTTTGATTTATTTCAAAGTTTATTTTCTTCTTTTCAGAGCATTTAAATAAAAGCTTGTTTATAAAAATATTTGTTACTATTAATTTATTTAATAAAAAATAGTACGCCACTGGAAAAGTAAAATTTTTTGCAAAGTAGATTTAGGCTTTTTAAATTTTGCACACCTTCTCAGTTTTTAATTGTAAACAGCTTTCCTTAATAACATTTTGTCGTAAAACCTACAAAAAGGATTTCTAGTTTCGGAAAATCATATTGTCTTGGAAATTTTGAAAAAATTAATCTTTCGCACCGGTAAAGTGCCCTTCACGAATGTTGTTAAGGAAAATTGTTTTGGATTAAAAACTGGAATATATGTGTAAAATATGAAAAGCTTACACCTATTTCGATTTTAATCTGCTAAAAAATAATGTAAAACACACAAAAATGAATTTTTCAAAAACTGTGCATTTTAGAAAAAAGTTTTTCTTAAAATTGATTCGAAAATTTAGAAAATTACTTTCCACTGACGAACCATGTGTGTTTGTCTAAACTGTAACAAATATAAGTCTCCTGAAAATTCTACATAAGATCAGTTCTTAAATTTATTTCTACTCCAGAAATAACTAAATATATTGGCAAGAGTACATTAAAATTGGGATATCCGTACAAATATATTTTTCTATTTACAGATCAACCAATTTTCTTTGAATATAATCCACAACCAATTTAAATTTACAGCTTGTGGATTCTTTCAAGTCAGATGCTCCCTCTTTCAAACGGTAAGAAGATATAAGATCGAAATAGCCAACCTATGCTAATATTTTTTTATTTCCAGCTTACTGGAGCAGCAACTATGTATCTAGTAATGTTCATCCAGTTTGATATAGCTACATCAATTATTAACGAGAAACAGTGAACGATTAAAATGTCAACATTGAAGCAAGCTGTGCTAATTAATTAATCATTTATTGCTATTAATCAAATTACTGAAATGATCATGCAATAGGAACTAATCAAATTTTGTGGGAAACAATGAGACGATAAATGTTAAAAAATAATTTGGTCTTACCGTCCACAAAATACCATAAAATCATCACTGACATAAATACTAACACCTTCATTTTATTACGTTATTATGTGTACAAAACCGCCAAAACATTATCAGTGGTTATTAAAATACCTACCTTTTTTGTCGTGATGAGCGTGCGAACAAAACCTGTTTCTGGCTATTTCAACCGTTCATTTAACAATAACCTGTGCGAGTATTGTTTTCAGTATGCAAGAATTTATTAAATTAATTTTAAATGGTATGTCTGTAGAACAGGATGTAATAACGCCATAATAGACATCGTTCTATAAAAAACGCAAAATTTGCAATAAACGCGGAAATAGTATTCAGCAGGTCTTCATCTTCCGACTGCCGTTTAGCAGCATGTAATTTTTAACTGAATTAAGCTTATTAAAGGACAACTTTTTCAAGTTGCCAGGAAGATTAATAAATATCTAACATTAAAAGAACACTTTAAGCCTTAATAACTTCAACAACTTTGTTTTTTGAGCTTTCGGAGAATAAATCTTCCTTCTTTCTCAAAGATAGGTAATATCACGTCACGTAAATATCCTAGCCACCTGTCTGATATTGTACCCTGTGTTCTATCTAATTATCTGTACTAACTTATCTTCCTTAATTTTTCGCCTATTTCCTACTTCTTTGAGAATTGTTTGGGACCTATCCCACAAAATTCTAGGATTATTATTAAGAGTGTTCACATATATTTGAATTTGCCTGATATAATTTTTATGTTCTTTTAAACGAACGTTAAATGGCCTACAAGTCTCCCCAACATAGAACTTTCCACATTCACAAGGGATTTTATAAATGCATTTTTTTGTAGTCATTGAATGGTTTCGTTTTAACTATAACTAAATTCGAGCAATTCGTACGCCTGGCGTAAATAAAAGCACGTGTTCGATGACGTTCCGCGAAACAAGGCCATAAAATATCAGCGCGCCTGGCAACAGGGACGTACTCGATTGCAAAAGTATATTTACGCGGTATTATTTTGTTGTTTTCAGCTATTTAGACACTTCCACAAATAATTTTATCGATGTTTTGAATCATTTTAATTAAGCCAATAATTTTTTCCCAAATATTTTTATGTAAACAATTGTAAAACTAAAATTAAATAAAGGTCGTGCCTCAGTGCGGCTCTGGCCAATATCTTAACGCACGTGCTCTTGTCAGGCGTAAGAGTTGGTCGATTTTAGTATAGCATCATTTCTAAAGGCATAACAGCATAAAAAACTCTAATTGGCGTTACAAAAAGAATATAGGACATAAGCATCATAAGCAGTTTTCAAAAATATACATATTCTCCAAGCAACATAATATTTCACTTTTAAGGTTTTTTAAGGTTGTTGTCAGACACAATGTAAAGGTTAATGCACCATATAATATTGTCAAAAAGTCTTTAAAAAGCCATATCGATTATAACTATTTACGCGTATATCCTAATATCTGTGAAATTATGGCACGGCTATGCACCGCATTTCGCTGCACAAGTGGCCAGCCGTCGAACAGTGTAACCCATGCAAGTATTGGTGATATTATATTAGGCACGCATGCAGCCACTTGTTTTTGCTACAATATCTATCTTCTCTGTCTCCTTCATTTCTTTTTACTACTAATACCAGGTATGGTTAAAAAAGTGTTTCGCCTCATTTTATTGCCGAGACGCCTGTTCTCGAGCCTGGTAAAATATAAATGAACTCACTTGGAACACAGTGATATATCACTGCATTTACTATGCTCTGGTAAAAATACCAGACTTATCAGCAGAAATCACCCGTATAAAATTCAAAGATTTTTATGCAGTTCCAAGTAACTTTATTTATACCATACTTCTGGTTTTAAATACTGTTCATATTACATATTTGTTAAACCAACAATATCCAGTAACTATCAGTTTTTAGATTTCCTCATTCTTAATGAATCAGTGTGGTTTTTAAAAACTTTCGTCTTTTGCTAACTGACTTGGGTTATTCTAAAACGCATTGAAATTGCTGTAATCCCAGTCATTTTATATTGTTGATATTACTGTATTGAAAGCTTGAACAAATCTCTACACAAAAAATAATTTGTGTTTAAACAACATGAAAGGTCGTTAATATAGCTTCCAAATTAAATCTGCGAACTACAAAAAAATCGAACAATACTTTCTATATAGAAAATAAACATTCGCTTGAATTCGCGGAACGCTATCTCAATAGCTTGATGTCATTGCCTGAAATTCGCTGTTTCTATTGTGGAAAGGTACGTAAAGAGAAGAAAAAATCTTCAAAGAAATTTTTCGGAATTATTTATTTAAAAAACGGTCATTGATTTTTCGAACAACAACGTTAAGTCTTCTTTCGATTGTTCCCTCGGTGCCATTTTCGTTATTCGACGCTGAAAAACAAAAGGTTAGTACTCCTGCTCGCTTTCTACTTCTAACTTACTTGCGGCAATGTTCCTTTAACCAACTCCGGAATGTCGTCTTTCATGAAACCCAGAGCGCTCAGTCCATTCTCGATTTTCAACGCGTTCATGTACTTTCTCATGGTGTCTGATAATATGGAGCCTGCGTCAGCCTTCTTGGCATTGCTGACGTCTGCTCCTAATATACCAGCTGCTTCCAAATGCTTTTCTGGACACGCTGGTGCTGTGAACTCGAACACGGCTGGGGAACTCATTACCACCGAGAGGCCGTGAGGAATAATCGGGTGATCTTTGCTGGAATGAGAGCAAAATACGAGTCTATACCCACAAAGAATTTCAGTGTCAAAACCTATATCCTTCAGGCTTAAAGCTTCTGACATTTCCAGATATTGGATATGACAAACCATGACACAAGTGAACACCTGCATTTCCAAAACCAACTCCGGCCATAGTAGAGGCCAAATGCATTTCTGCTCTCGCTTCGATATCGTCTGGTCTGTACACGGCTCTTAAAATAAAGTTTTTGTACAACTCTCAAGTCTTTTATTTTCAAACCAACCTTTCAAAATACTTTCTAATCACTCGTAAGGCATACCTAGCCCACACATCAGAAATAGGATTGCTGCCTTGGTAAGGTGGTCTCGAAGCTGGGTTTTCTGGGCAAGGAGTCCGCTCGTTGAATGGTATCGCTGTGAAGGATTCTAGAGCGTGGCAGAATACGTCAAATCCGCAATAAGCGGTTACTTTCTCTGGCAAAGACAGTGTGTGTAATGGATCCACTATGCCCAGTATAGGTCTAAGAGCCCGATTTGAAATGCCGGTTTTCGCGTGAAGTGGTCTGTAATCAAAAATACTGACGCCAGTTGTTTCACTGCCCGTTCCTGATGTTGTAGGAACTAGGAGGAGTTGTAATCAAAAATCTGTGAATTAATACATTATTAAAACTTACTGGCAACCAGAGGTTTAAGAGTTACTGTGATCACTTTTCCTTTCCCTATCGGAGCATTCACATAATCCAAGAAGTCGGCTTCTGGATCACAAGAGTACAAGTTAGCAGCTTTGCACGTATCTATGACAGATCCCCCACCGACAGCTATGAACGCGTCGAAAGGTTTGGATCTGGCGAATCTGGTAGCGTCCATCATGCTGAAGTTGTTTTAAACTGTTAGTTTGTGCTGCCGTTTTTTCGCTGAATGTTACCTTTCTTCGGTTGGCTCTACTCTGACTTGATCGTAAACGGCGAAATCAACTCCACTTCTGGTTAGCGAGTCTACCGTGGCTTGTACGGGTGGTAGTTTTGCTAAGTTAGGATCTGTCATTACGCAAACGTATTTTGCTTTTAAGTTCGCCATGTCCATGCCGACTTCTCTGGTTACTCCTTTTCCGTACCTAACGGTTGAAGAAGCCATCTAACAACAAAAGGAAACAGATTAAAAAGTAAAAGAAGCAGTGGTTTCAAATTTTTTCCACTAGAAACACTGAGTGAAGAATAAAAATGATATACAGGGTGTCCAAATAAGAATTCCTGTCGCCGATATCTGCGGAACAAAAAAAGATATTTTAGTTCTAGGCCAGGGAAATTACTGTAAAAAATAACGAAACCTAGACAAAATTCATAACCGCATTTTTATAATGCCCTCACAAAATATTGGTAATAAATGAACGCCAGAATTGTTTTTTATACAAAATAAATACACGCGTGTGGGCGTTTTTTAGAAAAATACATTTTCTTGTTGTAATAAGGACGGCATAAATATTAACTGAGAATTTTAAGCTGCATTTATTAGTAAGTAAGGTTGTCCAACTTTAAAACTGTACAAATCCGTAAAAATCTTCATTTTTGTAGATAATCGGCTAAACTTTTTTTGTGTGAAAGGCCTTCAAAAACCGCTTCTTTTGACCTTCTCGCCATTTTCAAAATGCAAGTACAGGGCCGGCTGCGATTTTTTTATACCCCCGATTTTCACGAAAACCATTTAGCGATTTTTTTATTTAAAATCTGACCCCACAGCGTTAATCAGAACACCCCAAAGCCCCTGTATACCAAATTTGAATAAAAAATATACAGGGAGTTCTATTCTGCAGGGTGTCGAAGTTGAGCAAAATAGGGTTTTTAAAGGCATCTACCGAGTCAAGTGTGCCATGGAATCACTTCAAAACAGTTGAATGGTCAATAGGACCACTCAAGGTGTTGGTGTGCAAAGGTCCAATAGAAAATATACAGAGTGTTCTTATCTGTGAAGACTCAAATTACAGGATTTTTGGAACTTTATACGGGTCAAAAATTGAGTGTATAAGAACCGCCCCACACACTATAAACGAACTAAATCTAAAAAATACAGAAGCCTGTCAGTCAGTAAGTCCATATCAGTTAAGGTGGCTGGTGTTCCACAACAGGAAAGGCACAGAAAATGTATTATCTTAGACAGTGATTTTGGAGAAGGGTCCAATAATTTAAATTGTTTTTATTTGCTGGTTGGCATTTTATAAAGAAATAAATTACTTTTGTGTTTATTGATATTTTTTCAATGATTCCAGAGCACTCCTGACCAGTATAAAGTTTAATAAAAATTCAGAATTTTGAGATGGCTCAGAGTAAAATACCCTGTATATTTTTGTAGTAAATCTTTTCACACCAACATTTTGAGTGGACCTGCTGAGCATTCAACTGTTTTGAAGGGATTCCATGGCACACTTGACTCGTTAGATGTTTTAAAATTCCTATTTTGCTCAACTATGACACCCTACAGAATGGAACTCCCTGTATACTTTTTTGTTCAAATTTGGTATATGGGGGGTTTGGGGTGTTCTGATTAACGCTGTGTGGTCAGATTTTAAATAAAAAAAATCGCTAAATGGTTTTCGTGAAAATCAGTGGTAAAAAAAATCGCAGCCGGCCCTGGATTTGCATTTTGAAAATGGCAGGAAGGTCAAAAGAAGCGGTTTTTGGAGGCCTTTCAAACAAAGTGGTGATTATCTACAAAAATGAAGATTTTACGGATTTGTACAGTTTTAAAGTTGGACACCCTGTATATGCGCCGTAAATAAATGTATAATTTCGCTATATATGATTCCATATAGTTATATTGTAAAAAGTTAAACAAACAAAAAACAGTTAATATTTTTGCCTATACTATACATACCAATGAGAAGTGACAGCTGACGTACATGTGGCTCAGTTAAATGTTTAATTTTGTATAAGTTACATTCTATTTGCAAAAGGGAATGATCATCTGCAATAAAAACGTAGTCTTTGTCGATCTAAGTTACTTCCATATTCTTAAAATGTTTAATTTCTTAATATATGTTAGCAAGGGAAGTTTTTTTTACCTAAAGAGTCTAAAACAATCCAGTTAACATTTTTGCTCGAAATTTCTAACGAAAAATAGTTGTTTTTTGAGGTAACTCAAGGTTTCGTTTTTTCAAAATGTTTAATTTTTGGTTTCTACCAACGTATTATAACTTAGATATGGTAAAACAAAATTGCAGTTAATATTTTTGTCTAGGTTAAATTATATTTTCCCTGGCCTATTCTGCAAACGCCGTTCGCTAGGACGTGAAGAAGGCCTTATTCGCAACTGCTAAGCGTTCATTTTGATATTGGCGTATAGATGGCGCTGCGGTGCAAAAACATTTTTCGATCCTAGCAACGTTGGAGTGTAGCGCATCTGAAAGGCTGTGTAATTTGGAGAAACTTTTGTTCTATGGACTATTGACTATTGTCCTGCTGTTAGTAGTTTCTGAGATAACCACCCTACAATGTCATTTACAAAAAATGAGCTAACTCGTTTAAAATTAACTTTAAAGGAAAAGTTATTAAACATATCTTTGTAGTTCACTAGGACGAAGAAAATAACGGTACCTTCGTGTCAATTTATTACATATCCGGTTTAACCGGAAGTGCCGGATGTGACCAATTTTTCAGTTTAAAATGAACATAATTTATTACTCAAAAGTGAAAAAAATAATTTCCAGGGTGATATAATAACAATAACACCATGTATATACAACGGAAGGCGGCTCTGTCCATTGTATCAATATGATATTTAGCATCAAACGCCCAGATAATTCTCTAACGTTGTCAATTTGTTTTTTGCCCAATTAGTTTATTAATTTTTGTAATAATGGTTAATCACGGTAATGAGGATAAATTAAATAAGGTATTAATTTACGGAGAATGCGGTAAAAACAGTGCTGTAGCCGCTCGTATTTAGGTATGGAAATAATTTTGAGCATTTATTGTAAACATACATTTTTAATTTCTATAATGTCTCCTTCGGTTAATAAAAAGTTGCTATTGCTATTAGGTATATTTTTTTTCCAATTTTGAGGGAAAATTGTACAGTATGTTCATTTTGAACTGAAAAATGGGTCACTTCCGGTACTTCCGGTCAAACCCGATGTGTAATAATTTGACACGTGCAGATATTTTCTTCGCCCTAGTGCACTAAAAAAATATTTTTAATAACTTTTTCATCTGAAGTTAATTTTAAGCGAGTTAGCTCATTTTTTGTAAATGACATTGTATAGCGGTTATCTCTGAAACTAGTAACAATAGAAAAATCGTCCATAGAACAAAAGTTTTTCCAAATTACCCAGTCTTTCAGATGCGCTACGCTCCAACGTTCCTAGGATGGAAAACTTTCTTTGCACTGCAGCGCCATCTATACGCCAATATCAAAATGAACGCTTACAGTTGCGAATAAAGCCCTCTTCACGTCCTAGCGAACAGCGTTTGCAGAATTATAATATCTATTTTTGTTCCGGAGATATACCGGTGACGGGAGTCCTTATTGGTACTGAAAAATAATCATACAAATACCATTAGTCTGAATTTTTCTTATTTGGCATCATTATGGAAACAACACAAACAGGTTGTTTGATAAGAGTATAATTTATTAGCATGCGCAGTTTCGTTTTTAGAAATTTTTGAAGTTCTACCGAAACAGCCCTGTTATTAACGTCGTCAGTGCCAGAGTCCAAACATTATTGTACAGGGTTATTCATATAACATTCTACCCCCTTGACTCGATATACAGTGTGACCCATTTGTTTTGGGGTCAGTCTGTAAAAAGTGTATCAATCGTGCGATTTGGCTGATTTTTTTTTTAAATTGTAGAGCTCGATGAACTGCACATTTTGAACAAAAATTGCCTGGTTCGCATAAAATCCAAAGCCTACTATGACCGTTTTTATGAGCAACATTTTAAGAAACCATATTAGCGTTTTTTTTTGAAAAAATCTGTGTGCGCCAATGGATTGAGCACCCCTCGAAATGGGTATGTACAAAATTTCATCAAAATATTTCAAGTAATAACGATTTTGTAGAAAAATTAAAAATGCAGCCAAGGTACGTCTTTATTTTCAAAAATTCAAAGTTGGCCATGGAAAATAATTGAATTGTTTACTTTTATTAAGTGTCAAACTGTCTAAATTGAGTTCAGAAATTGTTTGTGCTCAATACAATTAATTATCATAATTATGGAATATTTAAGCATAAGAGACAAAATAGAAATTGTTCGACTCGTGGGCGACAACGAGCGCTCGGCAGCAGAAGCTGCGGCCGAATTTAACAATAGACACCCAGGTAGATCAGTGAGTCGAAGTACTGTACAACGTATAAACAATATTTTTGATGAAACTGGATCGATTTCTAAAAATTTATTAAAAACTAGGCAAAATGGACGCCGTGGACTTGTTGAAAATAACAATCAAATTCTGCAATACTTTAGTGACAATCCTCGAAATAGTGTTCGAACGGCTAGTTTAGACCTTCATATACCCAGAGAGAGTATAAGGAGATGTTTGAGACAAAACAAAATAAAACCGTTTAAGCCAAAATTTTTGCACACCCTGGAACCAGGAGATGAGGAGAGAAGATTAGAATTTTGCTATTGGCTGCAAGGTGAATATCTCCATAATGGCAACTTTTTAAATGAAATTTTATTCACCGACGAAGCCACGTTTACTACAAATGGTGTAGTATCAAGTCAAAACTGCCGTCACTGGTCAGCTGAAAATCCAGAGTTTATAATAAATGCAAGGAGACAATATTCACAAAAAATTAACGTTTGGTGTGGAATACTACGCGACAGAATAATTGGCCCATTTTTCTTTGAAGGGAATTTGAATGCGGCTGGCTTCTTGAATTTTCTAGAAATTGAATTTAGAAATGCTTCAGATGAGTTACCATTAAGATACCGTTTAAATTTAAAGTTACAGTTAGATGGCAGTCCTATTCATAATGCTCGTTTAATCAGAAACTGGCTAGATAATAATTTTGAAAACTGTTGGATAGGGCGAAATAGTCCTTTCTGTGAGTGGCCACCGAGATCTCCGGACTTAACTCCTTTAGATTTTTTTCTTTGGGGTACACTTAAGCAAAATGTTTATAAGTCAAGACCCCATAATTTACAAGAACTACAAGCTAGGATAAACCGTAGTTGTGAGGAAATTACTCCACAGCAAATACGAAATTTAATTTTGAATGTACGCAAGAGGAACGACAAATGCATTGTAGAAAATGGAGGCTTGGTAGAAGTTACAAAAATTTTATAATTTTAATTGTTTTTATGTTTTGTGTTTATAAGCATAAGGTTGTATTATTACAATTCAATTATTTTCCATGGCCAACTTTGAATTTTTGAAAATAAAGACGTACCTTGGCTGCATTTTTAATTTTTCTACAAAATCGTTATTACTTGAAATATTTTGATGAAATTTTGTACATACCCATTTCGAGGGGTGCTCAATCCATTGGCGCACACAGATTTTTTCAAAAAAAAACGCTAATATGGTTTCTTAAAATTTTGCTCATAAAAACGGTCCTAGTAGGCTTTGGATTTTATGCGAACCAGGCAATTTTTGTTCAAAATGTGCAGTTCATCGAGCTCTACAATTTAAAAAAAAAATCAGCCAAATCGCACGATTGATACACTTTTTACAGACTGACCCCAAAACAAATGGGTCACACTGTATATACTCGTATATGTTATAATGTTTGCTCTAGTAGTTTGCACAAAATCGTTCTTTGAATTACTGAATGGCAGACAAAATCCAAATTCCCATGGAAAATTCAAAACAACTATTACCAGAATCAGAGCTTGCCTTTGACAGTTTGTATTGTGTTATAGTCCAAAGCACGAAAAAAAAACGTTTCTAAAGAATGCGGGCAGCGTTGCGAGATTTCCTATGCGAGTAGTCGTTATTTATTGGCGAATACAAGTTTTATCATATTGAAGCCGAATTTCTGAACTCTGTTATACCGAAAAAATAAACCTCGCATCACGGGACCACTTACCCATTTTTGTTTATCATTTATTTTTAAAGGCGGTGTGACAAAACACCTATTATATTTTTTTTCAACATCGTCGCGTCTACCATCGCCTTTGAAATACGGCAACACAGCACTTCTGCGAAGGAGTCGGCTGACAAAACCAGTGCCTGTTTTTATAGTACGTAAAGTTAACTGCGTATTTGGGCTACCATACAGACCTCATTTTTTAGGCCGCTGGCAAGTTTTTTCCGCCGGCTCAGAGAGCTCAGTGGCGTTTCGTATGTTCGGGAGTTAACATGTGCAAAATGAGTAAACAGGGAAGAACGTTGCATTCTCAAGCACGAGAAATAATTGCCAATGTTATAAGGGTTTGCCTTCCTCCATAATCTAAGGCATCACCGTTAAGAATAATATTAACAATAAATTAAATAACAATTATATGAAAATTAAGTCAGTGCGTTACACAAAATTGAGCTACCCCCCTGAACTGTGACTAATTCTACAATAGGCAAAAAATATGCTACATTAAAATTGTTTGATGGTTTTGCTTCTTTCTTTTTGCTTTTCTTATAAAAAAAATCTCATTGGTCGATAAATTTAATCAATAGGTATTTTATGTCCTGCAAGTTAAAATGGTACATTTAACTGAATTCGAATTCGAACAATTTTAATGTAGCATATTTTTTTGCCTCCATCGAGTTTACTGATAACGTCCACTATTAAATCGGAAAAAATAAAAATAATTTATTTCTCAAAATTTTCCTTATGTAACCTATAGATTTTTTTATGCTGTTGTATGCAAAATAAGTAGCTGATTCCAAAAATCGATTAAAAAAGATATGATCCCATTTGAAAAAAAAAAGTTCGTTGCCATAGCAACCACGTTATGAGAGGTAAAACAAAATCGACTTGATAGGATTATGCAGAATAGGTCACACTGTTAGTTTTATTTAAACCATTTTTTTCTAAATATATTTTTTAAGAAGATTATTCCATACATATGGGGCACCCTGTATTAAGAAGGTACCTATGCTCTATGTGTTGCACAAAATGGAAGCATTATAGAACATCTATAATTTAATTTAATTCATAATAAAGTATCACGTTCCATCCATAAATATGCTTTTTATTAAGACTAAAATGACAGAAAAAATCAAATATAACGTATGGAAAATTTTCACAGCAGTATTGGCTTTGTTGAATTTTCAATATATTTTTGTATGTAATTGTGGGAATACAACAATTATTAATGTAAACTGTCAAATCTCCATTTATAATATTCTCGTAATAACCGTTTTGAATTTTCCATGGAAAATCGCAAGAAAATTTTATACAATTTCATATTTACATTTTTCCCAAAATTAAAAAAAAGGTAAGGGGGTAGAATGTTATGTGAATGACCTGTACGCAAATTCCCAAAATAAAACTTTTAGTTCATAGGCCCACTATGTCTTCTGGCAACTATAAAATACATAGGTAAGGTATTATACCGAATAAAAATGAAATAAAAACTAAATAACATTTTCTAACTTACCTCAAAAGCATATTCTTTCGATGGTATGGCATTAGAACTTGAATACCCTAATCCTTGTGTGGAGTGAGATGGGCACTTGCAACTACGTTTGAAAACGGTAAATATTGATCCGAAATATTGCACCACGCTTACTTACGCATTTTTAGTAATCACGGTAAACAAATCTAACACTCTCTGCCTGCTAGCCATCTCGAAATTTTAAATATTTTGTACCTACTGACCGCAAGTAAAAATAGACTAAACTATGCGGTGTACGGCAACCTGTTTCTCTGCCTTATCATTTATATCAAGCGTTCGGTCTAATGTAAATGTAAAAGTCATTGCTCATTGCTATTATCAAATTGGAAGGTTATCTTTAGTCATTTTTAAATAACATCTGACATTATGCTGGTACCTACTTGAGTTATACAAAACAACGTTCTTTATTTCGTTTTTTGGAGTACCTAAATATAATCCATGCAGTGAGTAACTTTTGTGAATGTCACCAAGTACGGCCTTTAGCTCTGTCAAAAATCGAAAGGTAGATGGAATGAACCGTGTTGCATACACAGAGATCATATATATAGGTAGAGTGCTGGACGATATTTTTTATACATAGGATGCGCGGAAAATCTTTGACGAATTTAAAATCATAAAATAGTAATAAATAGGCCCAGTGGACATGCGCATTTGCAATTTGAAGTAGTGTTTTGTGAAACTTGACACTCTTTGACAGCCATTTGACAGCGACAAACTAAGTATAACCTACCGTTGTTTGCATCATAGCCGTTTTGTGGCATAATTTTTTCGATTTTCATCTAATTATTAATAGTTTCTTCGCGTTTTAGTTGTTTGACTGTTTTACCTAATTAAGTGATCATCTCGAATATGTTCTGCTCATTTTACACCAGAGTGTTTTAAAACGAAACGAGTCAAAACGCAGCTAATTGAAAATGCGGTACCAACTCTTCTATTAAAACCACCTAAACCATCATTTAATATTAACATGATTGTGGTGTAAGAAACTATTAGTATCTTATTTGTTTTAGTGTTAAAGTTATAAAGGTAGATGAAAACAAGTCAAGTTCTAGCATCAGTGAAGCAAATTTTAGTAGTTTGGACGAAACTAGTTTTACAAGTATAAACGAACCTAGTTGTAGTTATCGAAGTCTTGACCAGTCCGCGTTGAGGTGAGCTTAATTTATTATCAATATATACAAGTTTGTAGGGAGATAGTAATTCAGAAAAACAACCACTGTTTTGAATTGCGCGGTCTGAAGGTCTAATGCGCATGTTCCATAGGCCCATGCGCAAATCCACAATTTGCCATAAAAAGGGACTCTACCTATAAAGGGTGTTAGTAAATAAGTGCGACAAACTTTAAGGGGTGATTCTAAATGCTTCGTTTCCGATATACAGTGAGTCAAATTTAAAAAAAAAAGATAATTTATTTATTGCGCTGAAACGGATTAAGATATTCAAATGAAATTTGGTGGGTTTTAAGAGGACTAGAAAGCGCATTTTTTGACACCCGATTAAAAATTTTATGTTAATCAGTGGCGTGCATAGGGGTAATGGCCTCGATATTTTTAAGAAAATAAATGATACGCCACTGAGATAATTTAAAATAAAAATTATTTTTAAAATCCTCGTTTAATTAGTGACAAAAAAGCTCTCTTACCTTTTTTTCACAGGGGCCGCCATTTTTATGCAAAAAAATAAAACAACATAACGCGTATTTTTAATTTCTATTACAATATCAAAAACCTATCCTATACAGCAACAATAAATCAAAACAACAAATGAAAATAAAAATATCTCGAATAAAACATTTTTAGTTAGGTGCGCATAACTAGAACAATATATAAATTATCTTTTTTTTTAAACTTTGACTCCCTGTATATCGGAAACGAAGCATTTGCGGACCTACGTTTATATAGCAAACTGTCATTATTTTTTCATGTAGAATCACCCCTTAAAGTTTGTCGCACTTATTTACTAACACCCTGTATATATATATGATCTCTATGGTTGCATAGCCAGAGCATTTTGTGATGTCAGGACAAGTCTTGCTTGTTGCGTTTCGACATCAAGTGCAAGTGGCCTAGTGGCCAGAGTGGCCTGCAAATATTTACATTTATTTCATGTTATCTAACCTAACCTAACCTATATATTTTGTACTACTACGATAATTTTATAAAAATGTGTGAGTGGTCTTTTTGTGGCTATATTCACAACAAAATATTGATGATGTTTTGTGGTAACAATAGGCTTTAGAACATCGAAACACTTTCCAAAACTGAAGATACCCGATCGGATCTCGATCAGAAAACGGATCGGCTGCTGATGACAGAAAATTCCACACTTAGGGAAGATGGTAATATCATCTCTTCTTCATATTTCTATGGTACCACAAAACAGCAAATAGTGACACTAAATAGTGAATTATTCGCTGAAAACATAAATATTACTTTGGCGGCGCTGACAAACAAGGATAGCTCTAGCTAGAGATGGGTGCGGCAATTATCGATCTTGGTATCGATCGTTACTAGGGTTCAGTTCATAAAAGTTACCTACTCTCTGGGTGTATCCAGTTTGACAGAAATCTTTCAAGGGTGGTAGAGATGGGTGCGCAGTAGTGCGCACCAGCCATCGATCGATGTATCGATCAATCTTGATATCTTGGGTTGCGTTCACAAAAGTTCGGGAAGACAAAAAAGGTAACTCGGAATAGAATAGTAATATATTTTTCACTCACTTCGACATAAAAAATTAGATTTCTCAGTAAATAAAAAGCGCAAATTTTACATAAACACATCCACATATGCTATATTTCTGAAATACATAAATAATTGATATTCATAGTCAAAAGCTAAATAAGTAAACAAAGCCATTTACTTCACATCACCACGTGAGTGGATTTGCGTGCGGACAATTTTGGAACACCGAATATCACTCAGCAATAATTTCCTCAAGGACAATTAATATTTAATAATTCAATTGAAATCATAATACCTAGTCATTAAATGCATTTTTCTAGTTTGTAATCTTATGCGTAGGCTCCAAATTTATGTACAATAATTTTTAAATTTATTGTGTTGCTTTTAAAAACTACTCATGAGATCTATGTACAGGGTGGTGCAATTTAAATGCGCCCTCGCTGGTATTTTCGTTATTTTTGAGCTAACAATAAAATTCAAAGACTAGAATTCGTATGTAGATCTCTCTGAGGAATATGAATATGCAGTGAAAGTTAGTAGGTAGGTATAGTATTTCTAAAGTCACTCGAAACAGCATAAAAAACTATAATTGGCGCCACAAAAAAGGATATAGGACATAAGCGTCACGCAGTTTTAAAAAATATACATATTCTACAATAATAATAATACTTCACTTTTACGATTTTTTTAAGGTTGTCCTCAAACACAACGTAAAGGTTATTGGACCATATAATATTGTCAAAAGATCTCTAAAAAGCCATATCGATTACAACTATTTACGCAAGTATATCCTAAAATCTGTGAAATTATCGCACGCCCATCCACCGCATTTCGCTGTACAAGTGGCCAGCAGCCGTCGAACAGTGTAAGCCAAACAAATATTGGTGATATTTAATATTATATTAGGCGAGCATGCAGTCACTTGTTTTTACTACAATATCTATCGTCTCTGTCTCCTTCATCTCCTTTTACTTCTACTACCAGGTGTGGTTTAATATGGTTAAAAAAGTGTTTTGTCTCGTATTTTATTGCCGGAAGCGCCTGTTCTCGAGCTACCCTGGTAAAATATAAAAAAACTCACTTGGAACACAGTGATATACGAGCGCGATCTATTTCATAGCATTTACCACGCTCTGCTATTTAATTCAAAGGTTTTTATGCTGTTCCAAGTGACTTTAGAAACACTATATAGGTACTGGGTATTTTTAAAAAGGTAACAAACTAACTTTTATGTATTTTTTATGTTTATAACTTTAGATAGAGAGCAAACAAAAGATATTATATACCTTGAGATATTCATTAGACAATTATTATGAAAAAAAAACTAATATTCAAATAATTCCGAATTTTTAGTTTTAAATGTCAACTTTGGCAGGCGTGGGCTGGGGCGTCAAGACTCTCGTTACGCGTAATATGCTCCAACATATCCGGAAATCGTGTTTAAAAAATCGTATAATACAATTTTTTCCCATTTGGTGCAAACTTTATGAATAGCACTATATATTATTTATTAGAAAATAATGCCTATTCAAAAAAGGCATGTTATTCTTTGGTATAAAATAAAAGCATTGAATAAGTCCGAATACCTTAATCAATGATAAAAGTAACACCTAACATGTTTAAAAAAATTAAATATACTTTTTAATATAACACGTTTTTAAAAAACGGACTAAAGAAACGTGGTTCGCATGCAATAGATAATAATAATTATTGATGCATGCGCACTTAAGCCACTAACAATGGGGAACTTGCACAAAAATTATCTAAATTTGTAAAATATTACTTTAAAACGTAAGCATAGTTCACAAAAAAAAACTCATTTTTTTTATTTCTATGTAATGAATATAAGCAATTAAAAACTGCATAATTCAAATCATTCTTGTAACGCGCCCTCCTTGGTTCTGACGTCAAGTAGCTCGTTGGTGGTGGCGCCTCTGGTGGGCGGCGGCACCATGTATAAACTAATATCGGCACATGTATAAAAACTACAGAAACTAACAGAATGCAGTAGCTTAGATCCATTTAATTTTTAATTGGGTTTAATAAGCAATAGCTTAGTTTCTGATAAAATGTATGATACGTACTGATTACCCGCATCGATGTCACTGATTAATGGGGAACTTGCACAAAAATTAAATTTGAAAAATATTACTTCAAACGTAATTTATTGCCATTAAATGAACCACATTTCACAAAAAACTCATTTTTTATTTTTATGTAATAAATATAAGCATTTAAAAACTGCATAATTCAAATCATTCTTGTAACGCGCCCTCCGCGGTTGTGAACGTCAAGTAGCTCGTTGGTGGTGGTGCCTCTGGTGGGCGGCGGCACCATGTATAAACTAATATGGGCGGCACATGTATCAAAACTACAGCACCACGCAAGATTTGTTTAGAAAGGTCAACGAGAACGTCCCATCCTTGTCTATCCGTCTTATTATAGTCTATCTCAGTCTTGATATTGTTGATAACGTTTGAAAGTTTGTGCTGTATTAAATAGTTATTTATATTGCGATTGCGTAAGCGCACTTTTTTGACCGAGAAGGTTGTTTAACGCCCCTGTTGCCTCGGGAGAGCTTAGGCATCGAGCAATGTATTACATTTTTCCTGGTACTGACAATTTCATATTAGGTAGGTAAGTACTTTATTTTTTATTTATTTTTTTATTTAACTACACTATGGAGTAGATTGTGAGTAATAATCTTCATAATAACCATTGTCCAATTATTACTAGAAATGATAATCAGTGATAAATATAAGAGGTAGAATGCAGTGATAATTTTAAAAAAATTCTTGGGCGATTGAACCCTGGATCTATGACTTACTAGTCCCGTAGCCTCACCATTCAGTTAAACAAGTGCTTGTTAAATTTGAACTATTAGGCGTTTTTTATTTTAACGTTCAATTGCCATTCTCCCTGTCACTCCTGTCACTGCCTTTCGATCGATCGAGCGGTGTGACGTCATAACCATTCCCGCGCTTTTCGTGTCTTTAAATTTTAATTTTTTCTACCATTCCACCATTTATTTAGATAAATTGTTCATACCGCATAATTTTTACATTAGGATTTTTGTGTTTAGGTATACCTATTGATAATTGCTATTACTTGTAATAAAGTAAGTTACTACAGTTTTAATTGTTTTAAATCAAGATGCATCTTGATTTAAGCGAGTAGGCAGGTAAAATAGTAGTTAAATCGTGATTTTTATTGGCTTATAGAATTTTTATTGTTCAATATTTTTAACAAAATTTAGTACAAACCCATTGCAGAGGCGTAGTCATAATTTTTATAAAAAATCGCTAATATCTCTAATTGTATAGCGCCAAAAATATATCACAATAGGCCTTGTTTTTTTTTAAATAAATTATGACGTTTTTCCCAAAGCACAGTTTTTGGTGCCCTATCCAAATCGGACACAATTACAAATGTGGTTTTAAGTGGATCACACTGTAATATCTGATTTAGGCAAGAATGTTATTCAAACTGGTTTTATGATTGATATCGATTAATCGATTTCTTCATTATGTTTTTCCTAGGAAATGTGCTTTATATTTACCAAAAAGCTATGAGTCCTCCACTATCGAATTAAATCTAGCTTCAAATAGATTTATTTTCTTTCACTTCAGCACATCGCGTGACATTTTTTGAGTTGACAAATTAATTTTTCCACCTAACTCTTCCCAAAATTTAAATAACAAAGAAAATTTGAAAAGAAATATATTTTTAGATAGTCTTTTTACGCTGGTAGATCTTCTTGACCTTTCCCGTTTATTGTTATTTAAAAAATAGTTCGCACATATAAACTGAAACACCATATTCTTTATGATCTTTTTAAGAAAGTGAGCGATGATATGTGTGCTACGTCATTTAACCATGTGTTTTTTGTTAATACAAGTAGGCTCGCTTGTGCTAGTCAATGGATAGTTTTAGAAGAAACATACAACCACATTGACACTACCACTGAATATAACATTTTAAGGTAAAAAAGTGAAATAAGGAAATAACTAGGTAATAATTGCGATATTCTTGTAGGGGTACAAAAATTAGCACTGATAACATTATTATTTTAGTGATGTTGACAGCACTGATTTTGAAAAGTTTATTTTTTGGATTTGTGGAGAGTTTAAAGGAACAACTGGAGTCTATGTCAAATGCTGACAATCGTTGGGGCGAACAATTAAAAAGAAAGTTACTAATGTTTTTCTTTAATCATTCTTTAGTCTTCGGTTCAAAAATACAACCAACCTGCATAGATGGTAATGTTTATTTTCTTTTTTTTTTAAGTTCACGTGTAACAGTCCAGCAATTTTAGAAGAACAACCCACCGAAAACCAAGTCTCAATTATTTGCCAAAAAAACCAAAACTCTTCAAACGATGAGGGATTCTGTAGAAATATTGAAGAGTGTTTGCAAATTTACAATGACACCGACATGGGAGCTACGGCACTATCGGACGAAGAGATAATTCTTCTTGTAAGACACCAACATATCGCTGCTTATCAAATCGAAAAGGCTGTGGAAGATTCCCACAGAGGAGTAAAAATTAGAAGAAAAATTTTAAGTAGAGAAATTGACGCTGGTTATGTGCTAGAAGATTTGCCATACGCCAACTATGATTATGACAAGGTAAGATGACTTTATTTCTTTTTGTTAAGAAATTAAAATTCATCTAATCATATTTTCTAAAATTTCGAAAAATAGTTGAGGAAAAGCATAGTGAGGAATAGACAATGATTTTGTCAACAGAACAGTAATTAATTTATCTAACAAAGAACTTACAATTTCAGAAAAGTTAGTTTTGGCAAAAGGGTTAAATTTTTCTTTTGCTGACAACAAGATTTCTAAGCTTGACATAGTAGCATCGGTAGAGGAAACAGCTCAAGCATTACCTGAGGAATTAGGTCAAGAATTTAGAGTCAGGTCAAAAATAATCTTAGAAAAAGATTTTAAACCAAAGTCAAATATTTCAAACGATGAAAAAGCAGCAATTAGATCACTTAAAGCAGATAGGATAATTAAAATATTACCAGCAGATAAGGGAAATGCAACTGTTATTTTAGAAAAAACTGTGTATGATAATAAATTAAATGATTTATTAAATGAAGGAACTTACAAGAGGATAAACAAAGAATCTACAACTTCGATAGAAACTAAAATATACAAAACACTATATAAATACCGTGAACAAATCACACAGAGGCAAAGGACACTCTTAATTCCGCATCATTCAAAACCTCCACACTTGAATGGTTTACCAAAAATACACAAAACTAACATTCCAATTGTTAATCCGTTAGTAGGAAACTCAAATTCATTTATCAGAAACAGTAATCATTTTTTGGAAACAATTAGGGAACATCAATTTCCGGATCATTATTTATTAGCTAGCTTTGATGTGGTTAGTCTTTTTACTAATGTCCCTGTTGACAAATCATTGAACATTTTACGCAGAAAGTTAGAAAATGGTCAGACTTTAGTGGAAAGGACGAATTTGAATATAGATGCAATATTAGAACTAACAACACTCTGTGTTAAAACCACTTATTTTCAACTAGGAAATGAATTTTACCAGCATGAATTTGGAATGGCTATGGGGTCTCCTTTACCACCATTCATAAGCAATTTATTTATGGAAGATTTTGAACAAAATTAGTTGACTAGATATGTTCATCAACCTAATGTTTGGTGGAGATATGTAGATGACATATTTGTTATATGGGAACATGGAGTAGATGATTTAAATTCATTATTAAATTTTATAAACTCGCAAGAACCTTCTATTAAGTTTACCTTAGAAATTGAAAATAATACACAATTACCTTTCTTAGATGTTTCTATACTGAAATCAGATAGTATAGAAACTAGTATCTATAGAAAACCAACACATACTAATAGATATCTCCATTTTAATTCCAATCATCATATTAGGGTTAAAAAAGGAGTAATTAAAAGTTTGTATGACAGGGCTAAAGAGATTTGTTCTAATAACACAAAATTTGAGGAGGAAATTAAACATATAAAACTTGTTCTTGAGAAGAATAGTTATCCTACTGAATTTATTGGGCAAGTTTTTCAGGATTGCCAACAAAATAACAATGCTAATAGAATTAGAGAAATAAATCTGGTGGACCGACCAGTAAATTTAATTATTCCTTATATTCCTGGACTATCAGATAAGCTAAAACGCGTAGGCAATCGTTTTAATGTCAGAACAGTATTTAAAACCAAAAATACATTAAGATCGATGCTAGTTAAAACGAAACCATTTAATGAGGTACAAAGTTCAAAACATTGCATTTATAAAATTCCTTGTGAATGTGGAAAGTTCTATGTTGGGGAAACTTGTAGGCCATTGAACGTTCGTTTAAAAGAACATAAAAATTATATCAGGCAAAATTAAATTTCGAAGTCGAAAATATGCGAACACTCTTTTAATAACAATCATAGGATTTTGTGGGATAGTTCCAAACCAATTCTCAAAGAAGAAGTAGGAAATAGACGAAAAATTAAAGAATCAGCATTTATTCTAGGAAATACAGAAAACTGTGTTGCTGAATGTTCAGTGGAACTTCAAAGAGAAGTTAGTATAAATAATTAGGTAGAACCGTTGACTGAATATTTCAGTCAACGGTAGAACACAGGGACAATATCAGACAGGTGGCTAGGCTATTGTTTCTGTTGTCATGACATTCTAACCTGAAATTTATTAATCTGTCATTTCACTTTGACATGACACGATCTTTGAGAAAGGAGGAAGATTTATTCTCCGAAAGCTCAGAAAACAAATTTGTTGAAGATATTTTTGAGTTACATGTTCAAAGTTTAGTTCATTTACAGTTAAGAATTTATTAATTTTCCAGGCAACTTGAAAAAGTTTGTCTTTTAACCAGTTTGGTGGCGAAAAACCCAATTAAAATTCAATTCATCTAATCATCTTTAAGGTTATGGGAGCATGTTGCGAAAATGTGATTGGATACGTACCTATACCAGTAGGATATGTGGGGCCCCTTCTACTTGATGGTAGAGAAATTCACGTTCCCATGGCAACAACAGAAGGATGTTTAGTTGCAAGCACCAACAGGGGATGCCGCGCCCTCAAAACTTGTGGAGTTACGAGCAGAATCACCGCAGATGGGATGACCAGAGGACCTGTTGTTAGATTTCCTTCTATTGTTAGAGCCAGGTAAGGTCCTACCATACAGAGTAAATCACAGTATATCTAATCTTTTAATTCGAAGTGAGGTCATGGAGTGGATACAGAACGAAGAAAATTTCGTCCTCATCAAAAATCATTTCGATGCCAGCAGCAGATTCGCAAGGTTGACAAGAATCTTGACGAAGATAGCTGGAAAATACGTTTACATTAGATTTGTTGCCAAAACTGGAGACGCGATGGGAATGAACATGCTGTCAAAAGGAACCGAGTATTCACTTAAGTTTGTACAGAAACATTTTCCTGACATGGAAATATTGAGCCTCAGCGGAAATTTTTGTTCAGATAAAAAACCCGCTGCAATAAACTGGTAAGAGTTTTATTTCATTTAAGATTTTCTAATTGAAATGATCTTGTAGGATCGAAGGCAGAGGTAAATCAGTGGTATGCGAAGCGGTGGTACCAAGCGAGGTAGTGTCAAAAATCCTAAAAACTACAGTACGTTCCCTGGTTGAAGTCAGCTATGCTAAGAACATGGTGGGATCTGCTGTATCTGGAAGTATAGGTGGCTTCAACGCTCACGCTGCTAACATTGTAACAGCTATTTTTATAGCTACTGGACAGGACCCTGCTCAGAACGTTAGCAGTAGCAACTGCATGACGCTTATGGAATTCAACGACGAAAAGGGGGAAGACTTGAACATTTCTTGTACCATGCCTTCCGTCGAAATAGGTAACACCATTCTTCCTATAGTCGGACCAAGACCATCATGAACCTATCATACATTTCATTCCCATTGTTTGGGTCACTTTCATCAGTATAGGCACCTTTCCAGGGACCATTGGAGGAGGTACAGTTCTGCCTGCTCAAAGTGCTTGTTTGGAGATGTTAGGAGTGAAAGGCTCGCACAGTCAAAATCCTGGAAAGAACGCGTGCGAACTTGCTAGGATCGTGTGCGGGACGGTCCTAGCTGGCGAATTGTCGCTCATGTCAGCATTGACAGCTGGACACTTAGTCAAGAGTCATCTTAGACACAACAGATCGACCACGCAGATGCCTCAGGATTTTATGGAGAAATTGATAATACCACCCAGGGTGGAAAATATTTGTAAACGTGATGGATATTAGACAGAATTTTTCATGTTTAAGTTACAAAGACATTTTGTTATTGTAAGAGTACAACGTTAAAAACCGAACTGCAAAGGTAAATGTTTATTATTTCCACCCTTAGCGTCTACCAAATTTCAGCCAGATACCTCCACGGGTTTTGCCACGGCTATAAAAATTGCATTTTTTGTAAAATTTTAATACCTTGCATCATGTAAACCTACTAGACTACAGAGTTCTTTCTCGAAAGGATAAAATACAAACATTTTGTAAACGTTTTAGTAAACCTGCGCGTTTTTAATATATTCTCGTCTAAGTACTATAAAAGGAAATGACGGTCTGGCAGCTGTTGTGGGTGATTTTGAGAGCAACAGACTCTCGAACTGCACAAAAACATATCAATTACATAAGAGTATTAAGGCAATTTTCTTTGTTTAACATCTGGGTTGATTGTTAGCTTTGTATAACTCGCTACTACTGTACAATTTAAATAAACCGACCGAATCCGTTAAGAAGGCCAAAGGTCAGTTTAAGGGGATCAGTATAGTGGAAACAATGCTAAACATGAAGTTTCTGTATTCCTCTACAAATATAATCTCGACAACGCTTTAGTATTCCAGAAACCGCGGCTGTGGTATCGACTCAAAAGTAGAGGCTAGCCTTTAAGCCCGCAGCTTCGGAGGGAACAGCTTCAAAAGCTTATCATGTTCGTTAATAGAATCGATCAACAAGTCGAAACAAAAAGTAGGAATTCCAGGTCTTAGGATTTTTCTATTTATGAAAGAAAGTTACAAATGAGAAATATGTACTGATGAGAAGTGTATCGTAACATTTTAGGCTTGAGAAACGTATAGGCTGTCTAAAGTTTTGACGGCAATAGCAAAAGTTGATATGTACAACAGAGTTTCTTAAGAACTTCCTTTTTTGAGATACAGGATGTTGCAATTTCCAGAAAAATATCGAAAATTTTGAATAGCTTTTCTGTAAATCATAAATAAATCGAAGTCAAACTTAAAAGACAATAATAGGTTGTCCTAGTTTGTTGCAATAATTGCGTTATTTTTTTAAGCTTTCCTACAGCTGGTTGCAACTGTGTTATTTAGCAGTAGTAAAATAACTTTAATAATTCCATCACAAAACTCGTGTTTGACTTGAAACCCTGACAGATAGGGGGAAAAGTCAAAAGATGACTTTTGTAGAGAATTTTATGGTCTCTCCAAAACTGTAATGAAATGTTGTATTAGCAGGACTATACTTTGTTGCAAATTAAGTAATGTTGATCCTTCGTAACTACGCCACTGGCAGCCGCAGAAGGCTAGTATACGAGGGTCGATCAATAAGTGTTTTGTTTTTTGTTTTTTCATTGGTTTATTAAAAAAATATTTGTATATTTCGCCTTATTTGCCGCAAAGGTGGGAAGAAACCTAAAAACATATCCCAAAAATCGTCAGGGTGAAAAACGCAAGAAATATTTTGTGGATTGTGGATATGATGTTTTTAGGTTAATTACAATAAAAAATAAATATCTGCGTCAAATAATCTTAGGTAGGAATTTTTGTAAAGGAATGTAGAGAATTTTGAACAGGTTTATTTCGGCTACAAAGATTTTTACACAACTGTGTAAAAATTCAAAAGTAGTTTTCAGGCTAATTTTCCACGTCGCACGCGGCAATTCTCAATCAAAGTAAATTTCAGTTCAGGGCACGCAGACGCGCATGTCGAAGCGCGATTATAATAATTATTGCATATGGTGCGCTAACCCCTTAGGGATCGAAGATGAAGGTCTCGCATCCGTTTCCTACACGACTAGCGCACTCGAGTGCGCTAGCCGTATAGGAGACGAAAAAATAATATCGGGCCTTGGAGAAGGGGTAAAAATCCCTAAAAAAGCTGGAGGCCTGCAGACCAGAGGCTGATGGCAGTGGAGGGCAGACACACATGTCCGATATGATTGTAGAATCAGATTGTTAGTGATTCGAAGCTGAGTCGCTTCTTTTGTGTGTATAAGTCTATAACAGAACTTATCTTCAATAAAGAGGTCTAAAATAAAATATGTATCTATCCCACAAAAATAAGGTTGATCGTGTTACGATGATATTTGCTTTTGAAATATATATGAACTTTATATGTATTGAAAATATTTGTTGTTTATTAGGTTGATTATGCCCAGTTTTTACAAGTTTAATAGTTTCCGAAGTCGCGCTGTTTCAATGACTCGTTCCGAAGACAAAATAATCCAACGGAGGGTCTCAATTCTTCGTAATTCACGCGCAGCTGAGCCGCCTCTTTCCAGCTCTACTTCCGCTATCTTCGAGTCTCTTAAAAGTGGCGTGGTTTCGAACCTGGCCGGCTGTAAACCGCATCTCTAACGATCGTCGCCAACAGCCCAAATGGTCCGCGGAGACGAGAGCGCGAACGATGGCCAGGCGGCGAGCCTTCCGTTTGTAAAGAAAACAGGTTATTATTGACCATTATCGGGCCTTGGAGCCGGGGTAAAAATCCGAAGCTGGAGGCCTGCGAACCAGAGGCTGATGGCAGTGGAGGGCAGACACACATGTCCGATATGATTGTAGAATCAGATTGTTAGTGATTCGAAGCAGAGTCGCCTCTTTTGTTTGTATAAGTATATCTCAAATAACTGAGTCTAAAATAAAATAAGCACCCCACAAAAAGAAGGTTGAACGTGTTAAGATGATATTTGGTTTTGAGATATTTATGAAGTTTATATGTAATGAAAATATTTGTTGTTTATTGGGATAGTTATGCGAAGTTTTTACAAGTTTTATAATTAACGAAGTCGCGCTGTTTCAATGACTCGTTCCGAAGACAAAATAATCCAACGGAGGGTCTCAATTCTTCGTAATTCACGCGCAGCTGAGCCGCCTCTTTCCAGCTCTACTTCCACTATCTTCGAGTCTCTTAAAAGTGGCGTGGTTTCGAACCTGGCCGGCTGTAAACCGCATCTCTAACGATCGTCGCCAACAGCCCAAATGGTCCGCGGAGACGAGAGCGCGAACGATGGCCAGGCGGCGAGCCTTCCGTTTGCAAAGAAAACAGGTTATTATTGGCCATTATCGGGCCTTGGAGCCGGGGTAAAAATCCGAAGCTGGAGGCCTGCGAACCAGAGGCTGATGGCAGTGGAGGGCAGACACACATGTCCGATATGATTGTAGAATCAGATTGTTAGTGATTCGAAGCAGAGTCGCCTCTTTTGTTTGTATAAGTCTATAACAGAACCTATCTTCAACAAAGAGGTCTAAAATAAAATATATATCTATCCCACAAAAATAAGGTTGATCGTGTTAAGATGATATTTGCTTTTGAAATATATATGAACTTTATATGTATTGAACATATTTGTTGTTTATTAGGTTGATTATGCCCAGTTTTTACAAGTTTAATAGTTTCCGAAGTCGCGCTGTTTCAATGACTCGTTCCGAAGACAAAATAATCCAACGGAGAGTCTCAATTCTTCGTAATTCACGCGCAGCTGAGCCGCCTCTTCCCAGCTCTACTTCCACAATCTTCGTGTCTTTTAAAAGTGGCGTGGTTTCGAACCTGGCCGGCTGTAAACCGCATCTCTAACGATCGTCGCCAACAGCCCAAATGGTCCGCGGAGACGAGAGCGCGAACGATGGCCAGGCGGCGAGCCTTCCGTTTGCAAAGAAAACAGGTTATTATTGACCATTATCGGGCCTTGGAGCCGGGGTAAAAATCCGAAGCTGGAAGCCTGCGAACCAGAAGGCTGATGGCAGTGGAGGGCAGACACACATGTCCGATATGATTGTAGAATCGGATTGTTAGTGGTTCGAAGCTGAGTCGCCTCTTTTGTATGTATAAGTCTATAACAGAACCTATCTTCAACAAAGAGGTCTAAAATAAAATATATATCTATCCCACAAAAGTAAGGTTGATCGTGTTAAGATGATATTTGCTTTTGAAATATATATGAACTTTATATGTATTGAACATATTTGTTGTTTATTAGGTTGATTATGCCCAGTTTTTACAAGTTTAATAGTTTCCGAAGTCGCGCTGTTTCAATGACTCGTTCCGAAGACAAAATAATCCAACGGAGAGTCTCAATTCTTCGTAATTCACGCGCAGCTGAGCCGCCTCTTCCCAGCTCTACTTCCACAATCTTCGTGTCTTTTAAAAGTGGCGTGGTTTCGAACCTGGCCGGCTGTAAACCGCATCTCTAACGATCGTCGCCAACAGCCCAAATGGTCCGCGGAGACGAGAGCGCGAACGATGGCCAGGCGGCGAGCCTTCCGTTTGCAAAGAAAACAGGTTATTATTGACCATTATCGGGCCTTGGAGCCGGGGTAAAAATCCGAAGCTGGAGGCCTGCGAACCAGAAGGCTGATGGCAGTGGAGGGCAGACACACATGTCCGATATGATTGTAGAATCAGATTGTTAGTGATTCGAAGCAGAGTCGCCTCTTTTGTTTGTATAAGTATATCTCAAATAACTGAGTCTAAAATAAAATAAGCACCCCACAAAAAGAAGGTTGAACGTGTTAAGATGATATTTGGTTTTGAGATATTTATGAAGTTTATATGTAATGAAAATATTTGTTGTTTATTAGGATAGTTATGCGAAGTTTTTTCAAGTTTTATAATTAACGAAGTCGCGCTGTTTCAATGACTCGTTCCGAAGACAAAATAATCCAACGGAGAGTCTCAATTCTTCGTAATTCACGCGCAGCTGAGCCGCCTCTTCCCAGCTCTACTTCCACAATCTTCGTGTCTTTTAAAAGTGACGTGGTTTCGAACCTGGCCGGCTGTAAACCGCATCTCTAACGATCGTCGCCAACAGCCCAAATGGTCCGCGGAGACGAGAGCGCGAACGATGGCCAGGCGGCGAGCCTTCCGTTTGCAAAGAAAACAGGTTATTATTGACCATTATCGGGCCTTGGAGCCGGGGAAAAATCCGAAGCTGGAAGCCTGCGAACCAGAAGGCTGATGGCAGTGGAGGGCAGACACACATGTCCGATATGATTGTAGAATCGGATTGTTAGTGGTTCGAAGCTGAGTCGCCTCTTTTGTATGTATAAGTCTATAACAGAACCTATCTTCAACAAAGAGGTCTAAAATAAAATATATATCTATCCCACAAAAATAAGGTTGATCGTGTTAAGATGATATTTGCTTTTGAAATATATATGAACTTTATATGTATTGAACATATTTGTTGTTTATTAGGTTGATTATGCCCAGTTTTTACAAGTTTAATAGTTTCCGAAGTCGCGCTGTTTCAATGACTCGTTCCGAAGACAAAATAATCCAACGGAGAGTCTCAATTCTTCGTAATTCACGCGCAGCTGAGCCGCCTCTTCCCAGCTCTACTTCCACAATCTTCGTGTCTTTTAAAAGTGGCGTGGTTTCGAACCTGGCCGGCTGTAAACCGCATCTCTAACGATCGTCGCCAACAGCCCAAATGGTCCGCGGAGACGAGAGCGCGAACGATGGCCAGGCGGCGAGCCTTCCGTTTGCAAAGAAAACAGGTTATTATTGACCATTATCGGGCCTTGGAGCCGGGGTAAAAATCCGAAGCTGGAGGCCTGCGAACCAGAAGGCTGATGGCAGTGGAGGGCAGACACACATGTCCGATATGATTGTAGAATCAGATTGTTAGTGATTCGAAGCAGAGTCGCCTCTTTTGTTTGTATAAGTATATCTCAAATAACTGAGTCTAAAATAAAATAAGCACCCCACAAAAAGAAGGTTGAACGTGTTAAGATGATATTTGGTTTTGAGATATTTATGAAGTTTATATGTAATGAAAATATTTGTTGTTTATTAGGATAGTTATGCGAAGTTTTTACAAGTTTTATAATTAACGAAGTCGCGCTGTTTCAATGACTCGTTCCGAAGACAAAATAATCCAACGGAGAGTCTCAATTCTTCGTAATTCACGCGCAGCTGAGCCGCCTCTTCCCAGCTCTACTTCCACAATCTTCGTGTCTTTTAAAAGTGGCGTGGTTTCGAACCTGGCCGGCTGTAAACCGCATCTCTAACGATCGTCGCCAACAGCCCAAATGGTCCGCGGAGACGAGAGCGCGAACGATGGCCAGGCGGCGAGCCTTCCGTTTGCAAAGAAAACAGGTTATTATTGACCATTATCGGGCCTTGGAGCCGGGGTAAAAATCCGAAGCTGGAGGCCTGCGAACCAGAAGGCTGATGGCAGAGGAGGGCAGACACACATGTCCGATATGATTGTAGAATCAGATTGTTAGTGATTCGAAGCAGAGTCGCCTCTTTTGTTTGTATAAGTATATCTCAAATAACTGAGTCTAAAATAAAATAAGCACCCCACAAAAAGAAGGTTGAACGTGTTAAGATGATATTTGGTTTTGAGATATTTATGAAGTTTATATGTAATGAAAATATTTGTTGTTTATTAGGATAGTTATGCGAAGTTTTTTCAAGTTTTATAATTAACGAAGTCGCGCTGTTTCAATGACTCGTTCCGAAGACAAAATAATCCAACGGAGAGTCTCAATTCTTCGTAATTCACGCGCAGCTGAGCCGCCTCTTCCCAGCTCTACTTCCACAATCTTCGTGTCTTTTAAAAGTGGCGTGGTTTCGAACCTGGCCGGCTGTAAACCGCATCTCTAACGATCGTCGCCAACAGCCCAAATGGTCCGCGGAGACGAGAGCGCGAACGATGGCCAGGCGGCGAGCCTTCCGTTTGCAAAGAAAACAGGTTATTATTGACCATTATCGGGCCTTGGAGCCGGGGTAAAAATCCGAAGCGGGGGGCCTGCAGGCCAGAGGCTGATGGCAGCGCAGGCCCAGCGGCAGCGGCTGCCTCGGCGGCCTGGCCGCCCGGCGCCCGCCGCACATGTGCCCGCGCCGCCGGCCCGGTCGCCACGCACCCGCCTGCATTCTGGCGCCACGCCGTCACGCACCAGGTGAGTCGTAGCTGCGATAGCTGCCGTCCGCTCACGCGTTGAGCGGGTCAGTGACCGGACTGATCGGCCGGAGGCAGGCCTAGCTGCGCCTCCGGCAGGTACACTTGGTTTTGCGTGGGGCCGAATCGCGCGTCCCGCGTGCTGTTGCACGGGGCGTGCGGACGGTAGTCGGGGGAGGTGCATGCGAAGTTTTTAAGGCGCGAAAGAATAAAAGGAGTTGGCGACACGAAAAAAGTTTCGCTTTTAGGTTATTGCACTGGTAGTTTATTCCGGCTTAAATTCGCCACCAAATTGGGAAAGTTTTCGTACACTTTATGTCTGGGTCTGGTAGAATTCAAGTTATTCCCAACTTTAGACGAAAATTTAATTTTTCTCCGCTAGTTTTCCAATACTTCAAAGTTAGTAACTTTCTTTTGCGCCCTTAATAACAGACGGCTGCAGGTATATGAGTCGCGAGGTAAAACTTTATTCCGTTAGAATTATTGTCGAAATGAAAAGTTTTGTTATTTTATAATTATTAGTTTATTTGCAGTATTAGTATGGTTGAAATCGACATAGAAAAAGTACAGAAAAGTTTCGCTATCTTCGACATTGAAAATCTATTAAGAACGCTTAAAACTCATAGATAGATATACTTTTAAATTTTTCTTTTAGAGGTAAGTCTGAACATAGATAAAATAGCTACTATTATTTGTATATTGAAGTTTCCTATAACTAAATTTCGAAATAATATATAAAATTATTCTACGTCACAATAGTTTCCAAAATAATTGTACAGGGTGTCCCAAACTCGACGCCCCAGGGTTATCATAGGCAAACAAAAACAGCCAGTAAAAATTTGACTTGTGGGATTCTTGTAGGACCACTCAAGCTTGCTTTTGGGCCGAAAAGATCGTTTTTAGGACTTTGGGAAATATAGGTTATGACGTCATCAAATATATTTTTCCCAGGACTACGTTTTTCTGATATCTTGTTTTGTTATAAAGTTATATGCGTATTATTTGTAAAAATATGAAAAAGATGCCATGGTATTTTTTTAATGAAAATCGAGTTACTCATGACTTCTGAAGGTATATTTTTTACAGATGCTCGGACATACAGGGTGTCTACTTTTAAGTGTATACAAATCGATAAAAAATGTATTTTGTGAGATATTTTCAAAAACCTTTTTTTGTTCGAAAGGCCTTCAAAAACCGCTTCACAGTGTTAATCAGAACACCCCGAAGCCCCTATATACCAAGTTTGAATAAAAAATATACAGGGAGTTCCATTCTGCAGGGTGTCAAAGTTGAGCAAAATAGGAATTTTAAAGGCATCTGCCAAGTCAAGAGTGCCATGGAATCCCCTCAAAATAGTTGAATGGTCACTAGGACCACCCAAGGTGTTGGTGTGCAAAGATCCAATGCAAAATATACAGAGTGTTCTTATCTGTGCCATCTCAAATTACTGAATTTTTGGAACTTTATACTGGTCAAAAATCGAGTATATCAAAACCGCTACACAATAAACGAACTAAATCTAAAAAATACAGAAGTCTGCCAGTCAGTAAGTAAGTCCATATCAGTTAAGGTGGCTGGTGTGCCACAACAGGAAACGCACAGAAAATGTATCATCTTAGACAGTGACTTTGTTGAGTAAGGTCCAATAATTTAAATTGTTTTTATTTCTTAGTTGGAATTTTGTAAAGAAATACATTACTTTTGTGTTTATCAATATTTTTTCAATGATTCCACAGCACTCATGACCCGTATAAAGTTTCATAACAATTCAGCATTTTGAGATGGCACAGATAAGAACATTCTGTATATTTTGAATTTGACCTTCGCACACCAACACCTTGAGTGGTCCTATTAACCATTTAACTGTTTTGAGGGGATTCCATGGCACACTTGACTTTGCAGGTGCCTTTAAAATTCCTATTTTTCTCAACTTTGACACCCTGCAGAATGGAACTCCCTGTATATTTTTTATTCAAATTTGGTATATGGGGGTTTTTGGGTGTTCTGATGGGGAATAAAAAAAATCGTAGCCGTCCCTGGATTTGCATTTTGACAAAAGTAAAAACGTCAAAAGAAGCGTTTTTTGAAGACCTTTCGAACAAAAAAAGGGTTTTGAAAATATCTCACAAAATACATTTTTTATCGATTGGTATACACTTAAAAGTAGACACCCTGTAGGTATGTATTATGGAAAAAGTATTAAATTTTATTTTAGTCGTAAAAATATAACAAAAGCAAAACGACTTTCGTCTGTCCAAAGTAGGTGTATATGTCTGAAAATAAGCTTGTCAACAATCTCGGGCACTAACATGATTTCAGCAATATAGCCTTTTTTCTTTATCTGCCTCTCCCAAATATTTTAGATAATGTAATTTAAAGTAATGATATTTGTTTTTTTTTTCATAATTATTCGTTGTATGGACGACTTTTTCAAATTTAAATCTCTACTAGCTTTTCGAGTTTGGGACACCCTGTACAATGTAAAATATGTAAAGTATCCCATCACTTGACAGGATAACCCAAAATGCCAAAACTCTTATTAAAGTTAGTTAACTTAGTTGTCAGATTTAACCAGAACATAACTTTATTGCAAACATTTTACAAGTTTTTATTTCCACCAGTTCTAACTTTACTTGTATGTAAAAAACGAATCAAATAACCTAAATCTGCAATTAGTACCTATTTATTATTAACAAGTATATTTTATACTTCATATAAAATCTCCTGAAGTGTACAATTAACAAGTATATTTTATACTTCGCTTCATATAAAATCTCCTGAAGTGTACAACGCGGATTAGAAACCTAGCCTTTATAGTTTGTGGATTTAGCCGCTATTAGAAAATGCACGGGCTTACATAAACCAAAAATAATGAACACTATTGTGACGTAATTCTTTTAAGTGCTCAAATTAACATGAAAATAAAAAACTATAAAATAGCATATTATTTGAAAACCTTCAACTTACCTCTAACACAAAATGTCTTTATGTACTATAATGTTTACAACAGAACTGATTGTGTCTTAAGTCCAGAGCGCACTAATCCCGAAATACTTTTTTAATCCTAAAGAACTTCCCATCTTTAAAATCAGGGGCAGTTTACTCTTCTGCTTATTTTACGCTTGGGAAGCTCCCCGTACACTTTCAAAGTAATTTAACAACTTTTCTCGGCGCCGAATTTCCGGTAAACCAGATAACACAAAAAATCTTATTTGCTAACGTTTTTGCCACTCTGTACAAAGGCAACTCCTTAAGGCGGGGTTACACGGCGCGTGGTTTGGCGAACCACGAACGTAGTGCGTGGTTCGCATTGGCTTGCCACTTTGCGAACTGGGTGTGTCAAAACGGTACGTGGTTCGTACAGGCTTGTGACGCATTTGGTTCGTCCTCACAACACGGAACCAAAATCAGTGCTGCAACAACTGCCATGGATGCTAGACAACAAACGACCCCCCCCCCCCCGTAAAATTTTGCCAGGATGCATACATGTGGTAATAAAATATGGAAATACCCAAATTTTGTCTAAGATGCTAAATTATAAAAAAGCTCGGATATATAAATTTTATTTTAAGTTGTTCTATACCTACCTGGGAAATGTTCTGTATTAAGCGTAGCTTAACAAAAACTGGGCATGCCTAATGTCTCACGTTTTATCTTATAAATGGGACATGATTTAATAGTATCTACATAATATTATGTTTATCTTGATATTTATATTACAAAATATTTTCCAAAGAAAAATATTTATTAAGTATAATAAAAGGGGCTCCGCCACTCCGAGTAATACAAATACCCTTATCTATTAATTGACAAATATAAAATCTTACCATTGATAAAATCTGTATGGTGCTTCGTATAAAAACATCACGTGACGTCGCAGAATTGATGTATATTGGTTGTATAAAAATTGAAAATTCCGCTATTTTTCCTAATAATACGCCAATTTTTAAAGGAGCTACCAGAAAAATTGATCTAAATTCAATTATTGACGCTATCTGCTACAAACACACAACCGGCCGGCAAAAGCCGTTAATTCGCAGTAACAGAGTGTACAAAAGTACTCAACAATACACCCAGAGAAATATCTATTAACCATTAATAAAAATCTATTAATCCCAGCAAAATATCTGCTTTGAATAGGCCTCAATTAGATCACCTATCTATGATTAATAAAAACACTTTGCTAAAAAGGGCTTATTTGCAATTAATAGACAAATTACATTGTGACTACTAATAAGTTACTTATTTGTCGTTAATATATCCTTTATTTCTGGCTAATACATTGACTTATTATTTTATTCAGAGCAAATAGAAAACCATGCTACGGTTAATAGAATCTTTTATTAAACTTGTTGCGGAGAATAGAAAAATATATTAAATTTGCTGTAGCTGCTGGAGGAACCTGTTATAGTTACTTAATAGACTTATCTACCTTATGTACCTAACGTACAATATTTTTTTAACAGCCGACACTCTTTAGTTTGACACTTTTCCCAACAATCAACACAAGTTTGTTTCCATAGCACCGAGAAAGCAAAGCCGTCTATATACCATAAATCGGGACAGGAGAAGAGAATAATAGGGATCGGGAAAGATTTTTACCTTTTTTCGGCCTAGGCCGGGAAACGTTAATTTATTAGGGAAAATTCTCTAGAAAGGGTGTATTTTCTGGCCGGTCGGTTGAAAAAAATGTATTGTAGTATCGGTACATAAATCGATCGACAACATTACTCGCGGAACGACAACTATCACTAGTTGTTGACTCGCAACTGAAAACTAAATGGTAACCCTGGGAACCAATGCATAAGAAATACGTAAAACCACAAAACGCATGCGCAAAACCAAGAAGTAAATAAACTACCTATTTGTATCAGAAAGGTTCATATTTGTGGTTAATAGGGTTTGTTTTGTTACAAATAGTTTCCCTATTTGCGGCAAGTAGAATATCTTAGCAAAGTTTACCTTTTTGTAATAAATAAAAATTTTACAATAGTAAATAGGTTTATTTATTTTTTTATTTGCCACAAATAGATATCTGATTGTGACAACAAAATGATCTTAGCAAGATAGTTTTTGCTGGCACAAAATACTTTATTTGGTCCATTTTCCTCAGTGTAGAAGTGAATATTTTTCGTAATAATTATTACCTCTATACGAGTTTAAATAGAAACTAAAGGCACTTCAAATAAACGCACAAAATTTGACAAAAATTGCATTTTTCCGTGTTTTCGGGGTGTTTTAATAATTTCCTGGCAATCTGCTAATTGTTTACTGAAATAAAAATTTTCTAAGTAGTTTGGTCGACACCGATTTTCAGCCTAATAGCGTTAATATTTTGCAAAAATTAATATTAGTGGATATATCAGTTTTTCGGGACCCCTTCCGGAGCTGCCCCCCCGCACGTTGGGCTCTGCGGGTGCCTTATCGCCGCCAGTGGTTGGAATGTATTAGATCTATTCTGTTTACGGTAAGCATATCATGGCTAATAGAAATGTAGGGGGGGCTAAGCCCCCCTAGCCTAGCTAGTTACGTCTATGTGTGTATTTTATAAAATATTATTATACTCATTTCTTTAAGATATTGCAGATACAGTTGGTCCCACATGTTATCAGAGTTTTTAAAGGAGCCTTCAGGATATTTTGAAAATTTCTGCAGAATGGCAGCATCCGACTTCGACTGATAATAACTCGCCCTATTAGTAAGAGGTTCGTAATATAGCAAACCTACACGAACCTATACGAACCTTGCACGAACCGGCGAACCAAACTCCTTTGATCTGTGCACATTTACCGACCGCCGATGGATCCTACGAACCACGCACCAAGAACCGCGATCCAATAGCGAACCGGTTATGGCAGACGGCTCGTGGATCGCGGTTCGTTAAGCCAGGCTCGCCGAACCACGCGCCGTGTAACCCCGCCTTTAGACTGTTCCGAGGCTTCACAAATAAAACTTTGGCGGACATAGAGCTGATGGCTGTTTGCCTTCCGTAAAATTATATTGTCACAACTTATACTGATATAAGCTGGCAAGGAAGGGGAATAAAAAATGGCGCGTTTAATTTTTAATAGGACGGACAAGCTGAAGTTATAAAAACCCTCGGTGCAAAGAAAATTCAAGAAGCCCAGTTTCTAGTTAAATCTGCAAAATATAAAGGTTAAAGCAATCAAAAGGGACTCATGTTTCATGCTTCAAACAGTTTATGCTAATAGACCGGGAGATAGTGACAGATTTTTGGACGTGATTTAACTCAGTATGCCTTTCAAAGGGCATTATATTGCCTTTACAATAATAAGGTGTATGAATCAGAGAGTCATCCTGAGTTCTTCATATGAAAAACTGAGTTTTCATTTATTCGAAAAATTTGCGTTTTGATATGATTTTAGTCAGGCCGTCATGGAGTTTCATACTGAAATTCAAAACAGAAAATTCCTCGGAAAACCATAGGCATACCGTTAGCCTGGACCCAAAGGGCTATTATTGTCACGTCAACTTGTATTTTAATAATTAATTTTTCCACGTTTCTGTACAGGCTGCCAATAAGAAGTATGCAAGTTCTTGTTATGAAACTGCTGAAAAAATGATGGCATACCGTTTGCGCATGTCCAAGTACAGTTTAAATTGAATGCTATTTAATCGTTTATACGATTTATTCGATGTAAAGTGTACTTGGACATGCGCAAACGGTACGCCATCTTTTCCTCAGCAGTTTTATGACAAGAACTTACATATTTATTATTGGCAGCCTGTTCAAAACGTTGGTAAAATTAAGTATTAAAATTCAAGTTCACGTGAGAATAGTAGCCCTTTGGGTCCACGCTAACGGTATGCCTACGGTTTTCCAAGGAATTTTCTATTTTTAACTTCATTATAAAACACATGGCAGTCTCACCAAAATCATATCAAAACGCTTATTTTTGGAAAAAATGAAAACTCACTTTTCCATATGAAGAACCCAGGATGACTCTCTCGCATTCATACCTTATTATTGTGAGAATATAAGCAACATAATGCCCTTTGAAAGGCATACTGAGTAAAATCACGTCCAAAAATCTGTCACTATCTTCCTGTCTACAGTGTGGTCATTTAAGTGTGCAACATATGGGACTTTTTTAATTAATTGCACAACGAAAATACAAATATTTCCGAAAGTTGGTGCATGTTCGATAATCATATTAGGCGCACTTAGAATGGTTGCAAGTCAAACAGCACACAGGGTAGGTCAAAAAGTATAAAAATTGTACAAGAGTAAAGTACCCTTATTTTAGAAAATTCAGCAAAAGGTTATTAAGGAAAGTTGTTTAGAATTAAAGGCTATGCCTAAATACCAAAACATAGCCTCCTAAGAAAAAAATGTTTTTTCATCAATTAATTTCCACAGTTTCTTAATAAACATTTAAAATAAAAATTTTGCACCTTAAATGAGAGTTTTTTATACACACATTATCATTACTAATGTTTTACCTTGTTCTGAGGAATTTTTGCGAAATTTTAAAGTTTTGTTTAATATCGTTGCAACAAACATGAAGTTTGTGATTCCCCAAAAATTTAATATCTAAGTTAATTTTACAAATATGCTTGAATTTGAACAAAGTTATGCGGAATAGATTTAATTTTGATTGATTTATGAAATTGTTTAGGGTGAATATTAAAACAAACTTTTTTGAGGAAATTATAAATGTTTTTCAAAAAAAAAATTTTTATTAGGAGGCCATGTTTGGTATTTAGGCATAACTTTTAATTCTAGACTACTTTTCTTAATAACATTTTGCTCAATTTTCTAAAATAAGGGTAATTTACTCTTGTACAATTTTTATATTTTTTTACCTACCATGTATGCTGTTTGACTTGAAATCATTCTAAGTGCGCCTAATATGATTATCGAACATGCACCAACTTTCGGAAATATTTGTATTTTCGTTGTGCAATTAATAAAGAAATCCCATATGTTGCACACTGAAACGACCACACTGTATAATGAGTTTTGATTTAGTAAGAGAAAATAAAGGATTAAATTCTATGTTTATGGTATGATGCTTATGACACCTAATTTGAAGCTCACCCTATATGGTTAATTCCCAGTCACCATTTCATTAACGTTAATGACAGCGGACGAAATACAACAAGGGCGAAATTAATTACGTTTAAAATTTTGTCACATGGTTTAATAATAATTACTGACATACCAACCGCACGATCCGATATGTAACGTTCCCTTATTTCACAATTTATGAAATAATTATCTCAAATTTGCCAGCGCTTTAGAAGCAATTATCGCTGTCCCCATGGTATGCGGGGCTTTGTTTTGGGTTGGGAGCAATAAAGGACCAAACTCTGTACCTAAGACTCCAGATTTTCTATTTTGTACCTAAATCACTTTTTTTCCACAAGCGTGCCTACAATTTCGTTTAGTGACATGCCTGGCGCTAAAAAACAAATTAGTACAAATGGGCAAATCTGGTACATTTCTGCATTCCTTATATAAAAACACATTTTTTATAATTCTAGTACGCAGACCCTTGTAAGCAGTAAAGTTCAAGGTTATACTTCTTCTTCTTCTTATCCTTTTATGGCCTCTGCTCTTGCTAACAATTTAACCAACACCAATGGGGCTTACGCCACCTCTTCGTTTGGGCGGATATGCCCAGCTTTTGCTGTGTCCGCCCAACTTGGAAACTTCAATTGTGATACCCTGAAAACATAAATAAATAAATAAATAAATAAATAATAATAATTCTCACCCTCACAATACTCCAAACTAGGAGTACCCCAGAAGCAACCACATGCTTGTGCGGGGGAGGGGGGCAATTACTATTATTTTGTCTTCGCAAAATGTCATTTTTACATCATTCGGATACTTGCGCAAACGTAATCTGTTTAATTTATCAATCTCAACTTTATATACCTTACTTACTAGTTAATATTTATGCCGTCTTTATTACAACAAGAAAATGTATTTTTCTAAAAAACGCCCACACGCGTATGTTTATTTTGTATAAAACACAATTCTGGCGATCATTTATTATCAAGACTTTGTGGTGGCATAATAAAAATGCGGTTATGAATTTTGTCTAGGTTTCGTTATTTTTTACCGTAATTTCCCTGGCCTAATAGGCTAACTAGGGATTCCATAAACAAGGATATTAGGTATGCTCAAGTATGCTATATCGTAACATTTTCGTAAGCAGTTTGTCAACTTTTAACTTGTTACGTTCGACCAATGAAAACAATGGATTATTAGAGTTGAAGTGCAGCCAGATAATGTAAACGTGAACTTCTGACGTATACATTCCCGAATCTACTTAGGGTTGTGTGCTTTTACAAATATGCTTAACGTTAAGTAACCGAAATGTTTTGAGGTTGACTAAAACATTCCAAACTCTCACAATGACACGACAAAATCTATATTTTTTAACTTTTAGGATTTATATTATTATATTATTTGTATTGTTCTTGCAGGGTTTTGAAGGTTTGAAACTGTTTGACGTCAGAGGTGAACGTTGACATAACATTTCACACTTCAACTCGATTTTGTAGTGCTCCGTTAACGTTAATTTTTAGGTGTTTATCTTAAAGTTTATTTTATAAGCGACCCTGGTAATATACTAAAAAAATATTAACTATCCCCTGTAAGCTTAACTTAGAAAATGGCGGCCCAGGTGATTACGAAGTTCGCGCAACTTGACGCTCATTCTCCCCACCTCCATATCTCTGGGGACAAGATGTTTTCCTCAGAAAAATATTCTTGAGTTGACAAACCCTGGAGGAAATTCAAAAGCTTTCTCAGAAATTAAGGAAATAAACACTTAGTATACCAAAACCTGAACAATAGTGCATCAGTATAGGTATATTATGGTTGAATGAGTATGAGAATATCTTTGAACTATATTTAAGTGAGTGGCAGTGGCAAAATAACATTCTACAAAACAATATACTGCCGCATTCGAACAATATCAGATTTCTGTAAACCAGTCTCGCGGAAATAAACCTATTGCAAGCTATCGGCAAATCAGCTTAACAAGCAATTATTGTATGAAATAAAATGATTAAATGGGTACTATGGGTAGGTAGGTATTCTTTTATTGAATTGTTTGTAGAATTGTTGCAATCAATTCTGACATTTCTTAGCTTTGCACTACTTACGAAGGTACTTAATTCCTTCGAGTAAAATTGTTGTTTATGTTGGCGTTGGCTGTATTAAATCTATGTAGCACAGCCTACTAACATAATTTCTATTCTATATGTTAAAATGTATACAACTAAAAGAAAAAGTATAGTTTAGTTTTATTCAGTTTATTTTGCCCGTATATTATTTATTTTTAACTTTTTTTTCATTTTTTGTTTAATCTTTTCCGCCAAAGATAAAAAAATATATAAAAAATGAAAATTCGTTTTTTGTATAACACCTTATACAGGGTGCGCCATTTTTTAGTTCCTTTATTTGATTAAAATGGCTTAAAAGTTAGGTTAGGTGTTGTAAGTATTTATTCCTGTACTTTAATATTTTATAGAGTACTGTAAGTGTGAAAAAAATATTATTTTCGGTTATTTCTTTGTGGGGAAAAGAGATCCATTTAATTTTTAATTGGGTTTTTCGCCACAGAAACGTGAACCAAACTGATTAAAGACAACTTGTTCAAGTTGCCAGGAAAATTCATAATTTTTTAGCAGCAGAAATTTGAAAGGACTTTGGGGGTCTCCTTTATCACATTCATAAGCAATTTATTGATGGAAGATTTTGAACAAAATGAGTTGACTAGATATGTTCACCAACCTAATGTCTGGTGAATATAGTAGATGACTTAGGGAACATAGAGTAGATGATTTAAATTTTATAAACTTTTAGAATCTTATTTTAAATGTATCCTAGAAATAGAAAATAATAAGTTATTACCTTTCTTAGATGTTTCTATTCTTAAACCAGATAGTATCGAAACTAGTGTCTATAGAAAACCAAGACATATCTCAATTTTAATTGCAAACATCATATTATTGTTAAAAAAGGAGTAACTAAAACTTTGTATGATAGGGCTAGAAGGATTTGTTCTAAAAACACAAAATTTGAGGAGGAAATTAAAGATATAAAACATGTTCTTAAGAAGATTAGTTATTCAAATAACAATGCTAATAGAATTAGAGAAAGAAATCTCGTATACCGACCAGCAAATTTAATTATTCCTTATATTTCTGGACTATCAGATAAGCTAAAACGCATAGGCAATTTTTTTAGTGTGAGAACAGTATTTAAAACCGAAAATATATTAAGATCATGATGCTAGTTAAAACGAAACCATTTAATGAGGAACAAAATTTAAAAATTCTTGGGAATCTGGACATTTTGACACCTCAATCAGGTAATTGGCCCTTTGGAGACCCTTTCTTAGAATAAAACTAAAATAAATTCCTAACCTTTAAAACTTGACCCTATACCAAAAAGTATCTATTCTTTAAGGTCTTTTTAAACATTTAAAAAAATAAATAGGGTGTTCCATTTAAAATTAGCGAATAAACTTAGGATGTGCGTAAGTGAATCGACCGGTATATGTTCTTCAGAAATTTATCTCAGTATCAGTCCAGAATTATTGACTAGGCGTAACAGGCAATCTCCAGTTCAAGTTATAGCCCAAAATATTATTTGGTTTTTGAGTAATACAGGGTGATTCAGTTTTAATCTGCAACACTTCAACAGGTGATAGAAAACCAAAAAATAACCACACTTTCTTTTATAAACTATATCATTTTAAGGCCTTATAAAAAAGTTACAGGGTGTTAAAGTTGCAAGAAATAGGTGGAATTTATTGAATATTTTACAAACTAGTTGAGATATTTAAGTCATATTTGGTACCCGTTATAACGGCATGGGTTAGCATAAAACCTGTTAATATCACACATCTTGAACAACCAGTGGCGTAGAAATGGGTAATTAGTATAATTTATTTTAGAAAAAAAATAGAACCCCCTTGTATAGCAATAACATGTATTCAATTTCTTATGTAAATTTTAATTGTAAACAAAAACGTTTTCTTAGCATTTTTTCATATGTGTCATGGTTTCATAGCAAATTTGATTTTTTCGTATTATTTTGGGGTACATCTGAAAAATTAACTTAAAACTTTTCTCCATAAGTAACATTCAAAGTGAAAAAATGTGTTTCTTACTTTAAATACAGTAACTTTTTCCAATAAACTTACCCTTTCATGGTTTTACTTTTCAAGATACAGAGCGTAACATTAATTGTATCTTCCTTAAATGTTTTAGACCCTGTATCTTCAAAAGTATAGCCTTAAATAGGTGAGTTTATTGGAAAAAGTTACTTTATTTCAGGTAGCAAACACATTATTTCTACTTTAAGTGTTACTTACGGAGCAAATTTGTTAGATAATTTTTCAGAAATACCCCGAGATAATACAAAAAATCAAATTTGCCACGAAACCATGACACATACAAAAAATTACCAAGAGGGCATTTTATTTTATTTTTGTTTAAAATTACAATCTACATAAGAAATTGAATACATTTTATTGCTATACAAGGTGGTTCTATTTTTTTTTTCTAAAATAAATTATACTAATTACCCACTTCTACGCCACTGGTTGTTCAAGATGTTTGATATTAACAGGTTTTATGCTAACCCATGCCGTTATAACCTGTACCAAATATGACTTAAATATCTCAACTAGTTTGTAAAATATTCAATAAATTCCACATATTTCTTGCAATTTTAACACCCTGTAACTTTTTTATAAGGCCTTAAAATGATATAGTTTATAGAAGAAAGTGCGGTTATTTTTTGGTTTTCTATCACCTGTTGAAGTGTTGCAGATTAAAACTGAATCACCCTGTACATTTCCAAAAGTGACCCCCTTTTTCGTTTAAAATTAAAATAACACCCTAATCTTCCAAGATAGACCCTTAATACCCTGTACCAAAAAGAACATACTCGTTAAGGACTTTCTACGACTTATTGGATCACCCTGTATATTGGATAATATTTTCGGAATGTAGTATCTACTCATGTTTCTCTACAAGTTTTGTCTATACTTTTTTCTAGCATTAACAATGTAGAAGATATATAGACCACCGCGGCCATGTCACTCACCCTGTATATTGGAGAGACCAATTCTCAAAGAAGAAGTAGAAAATAGGCGAAAAATTAAGGAATCAGCATTTATTCTAGGAAATACGGACAACTGTGTAGCTGAATGTTCAATGGAATTCCGTAAAATAATATTGCCAGTTATTGAATGAGAAGATAGTAGATAATTAGATAGAACACAGGGGACAATATCAGACAGGTGGCTAGGCTATTTTGTTCTGTTGTAATGACACTTTCACTTGACATATTATATTACTACGTCATCTCACTTTGACTTGACATTATCTTTGAGAAAGAAGGAAGATTTATTCTCCGAAAGCTCAGAGAAAAGTTGTTGAAGTTATTTTTGAGTTAAACGTTAAAAGTTTCGTTTAGGGTTTCACGAGACGAGAAATCTCGTCTCGAAAGGAATTTTTCGTGTCGTCTCGATCATCGAGACGAGAAATTAACATACTCTTGTCTCGATGTCTTTCTCGAAAAAAATTCTCGATCTCGATTCGAGCCTCTCGAACTTTTCGAGAGTCTTGAAACTGTGTTCATAATTTTTCGAGTAATTTTTATTTACTTAGGCCCGATTGTACATACGGTTTAAGCTCGAGTTTTATTAAGGTCGTTGACAACAATTGTCGGAATAATGGTTGTTAAAAAGTTGGGGCCTTACCAACGGTTACTGCAACATCGTTGTCAACAAGCTTAACAAAACTCAAACTTAAACCTTGATTGCACTACCATCGGGCCTTAGACATAAATTGTAGTAGCTGTGAAGTATAAATAACTACATGCATTTTCAAGAAAAATAGTAGGTAGGTACCACAGGCCGCCCTTCCGCTGCGAAAAAATATTTTTTTCAGAAAAAGTAGTAAGTCTCGTCTTTACCTTACTTGCATTCGCCCTCAAAAAGAATATAGTCAACAATGCACCATTTTTGCTGTCATGTCTATTGTCATTCATGATTTGCCTTCAAAACTTCCATGGCACACTTTTCTAAACGCAGAAAATTATTAAATTGTTATTTTTGGACTTATTTTTTTTATTTCGACAAAATTTTGGATTTAAGGTTCTGGAGCGATTCTGAACAATTTTTTTCAGTAAATTTGTTTGAAAAATAAATGCCTAATATGAGTTTTACTGCTCAATTATAAGTTGTTAGTTGCAGCTTGCAGCATCTACGTTTGGACTGTTTTTGTATATCCAAGACTCAAAAATATTTTTTTCTCAATAACTTTACTATTTTCGGGATCTAAAAAAATAGGTATTAATTTATTTTTTGTAAAAGCGCTCTTTCTAGAAGTGTATAGGTACCTAATTCTAGAAAACAGTATTAAACATTAATAATTTTTTTTTCATAAATTAGGTATTTTCAAAGAAATATCTCTTTAAATAATAGAATAATGCATACACCAAAATTGAATTTATTGGATAAATTGGTTAGATAAAACATTTTTTTCATTTCGAGATCGAGATACCTCGAAAAAATTTCTCGATCTTGAAAAGTCTCGAAACCTTTTTCTCGATCTTGTCTTGACAAAAAAATGCAGTTTTGTCTCGATCTTGTCTCGAAATCGAGACGAGACAAGACGAGAAATCTCGAATTTCGAGAGTCTCGTGAAACCGTAGTTTCGTTCATTTAGTAGGTATTACGAATTTATGAATTTTTCTGGAAACTTGAAAAAGTTGTATTTTAATCAGTTTGGTTCAGGTTTCTATTAATTAGAGTTGACCTCTTGATAAAAAAGCATTGTTGTGCATGCCCATTGTTTTTCAGCTGACCTGCCACATCACCTTACTTGATTGAGTTTTAATCAATGTCTACCGTTGTTTATCCCCGGTCTTCCCTCTTCAAGCCTGCTTGACATTTTAATGATATTACCACGTCCTTTATACCTCCATTATGCTCGTGTGACAAAAACTGCCATGCCACTCTTTAAAGCGGATGTAAAATGGACATTCGGTCGAACTCTAAAGCTTAGTAAGTGTGTTCCAGTTTATGTCTTGGCGCTCTACACTTTCACGGTCGAATTTTTAATTTATCAAGGGTTGCACAAAGACGAGAATTTGTTTCCAATTTGTTTGGTCTGCACCGCTTTTACGGAACACCCTGTACTAATTGCAATAATACCAACGTCCAAAAATACAAAACTTTGGAGAGTAACATTTTTTTTCAACTCTAAAAATAAAAAAATATATAGGGTGGTCCATTCTCGCGTAAACATAACCTCAAAGCATATAACAGGGAGATGACTAACAGCGATTCTGTTAAATACATTTTTGTCATTGTCGGCTTTTTGAAATTCCTGTTCATTTGTTTTTCCACTCAAAGCAAATTCATCAATAATCCAAACAAAGCATCTCCCGATTGTACAGTTTGCCTCAATTCATGTTGTCGAATTTAAAGTACTTATTAACTTTTATATCTGGCGCTTGACAAAAATATACGTGTGTGTGTATATTATATATACGTATATATATATATATATATATATATATATATATATATATATATATATATATACGTATATATATATATATATGTATATACGTATATATATATATATATACGTATATATATACGTATATATATATATATATATATGTATATACGTATATATATATATATATACGTATATATAAATATATATATATATATATATATGACCACTATGGGGATCTCGGAAACTAGCAGAGCTAGAACAAAGGTTAAATGGGGAAAGAATTGCAGTTTTGAATGCTCAATCTAATGCCCCTTTTGGATTTTTAAAAAAGTTCATGGCTCACTAGATATTTTGAAAAGAGTGATTTTGCTATTTCATCAGATCTCTGTAGCTTCGTTATTTCTGATTATACAGAAAAATTGTAGAGACAAAAATTGTAGATAATTTTGGGCTTAATAAGATAATCCTATCCAATTTTTTATGTTGTTTGTGATTTTTGAGATAGGCCACGGAATATTTTCATAATTATGTTCTACCTATTTTATAATAATAAGACATGCTTAAAACTTTCAAATATTTTATTTTTAGATGGTAACAAAATGTAACAAAATAAAACAAAAATTATCATGATGGAGCTCCACCACATTATTATTTGCCCGTAAGAAATTACCTAGATCAGCTCTATCCAAATAGTTGGATAGGGAGAAATACTTATACCTATTTCCTGGCCGCTCGGATCCCCCGATTTGTCTGTTTTGGATTTCTTTTTGTGGGGAACAGTACAAAATAAAGTATGAGACAATTAATTGTTGAATTAAGAGCAGCTGTTTTAGAAGCAATTGCCAGTATTGACAGGCGCTCTCTAAGAGAGGCGACACATTCAGTTTTAAAAAGATGCAATATTTGCATAAAAAATAATGGTAGATTGTTTGAACACCTTTGAAAATAATAATAATTTTAATTTGATTTTTTTATTTTTGTTTTATTTTGTTACATTTTGTTACCAGCTAAAAACAAAATATTAGAAAGTTTGAAGTATGTCTAATTATAAAATAGAACGTAATTATGAAAATATTCCATGGCTGGCTATGTAAAAATTTAAAAAAATCAGAAAATTAGCCATAGCTCTTTTATTTTTTTATAATAACTATGTCGAGTATTATATTCTTGGAAAGCTCAAAAAATGGCCGATTTGATAAGGCCACAGCCAACTATGATTTGCATTTAAAAAAACAATAGTTTATGGCATATCTCAAAAATCACAAACAACATAAAAAAATTGGAAAGGATTATCTTATTACGCCCAAAATTATCTACAATTTTTGTCTCTACAGTTTTTCTGTATAATCAGAAATAATGGAGCTACAGAGATCTGATGAAATAGCAAAAAATCACTATTTTCAAAATATCTAGTGAGCCATGAACTTTTTTAAAAATCCAAAAGGGGCATTAGACTGAGCATTCAAAACCGCAATTCTTTCCTCATTTAACCTTTGTCCTCCAAAAAGTTCGCACCATAGGGGGGAAAATTTTAAATAATGTTTTATTTTGAAATTTAATTCTGGGGTTACCTTTTGCTTCAAAAGAGATTAAAAATTGGGGTTTACCTTTTGCTTGAAAAAAAGATTTAAAATGACCCACTCAAACGTGGTCATGTGACTTTCGTTATCCGTCAAAACTGACATTTAAAAAATATATATCGCCAAAAATGGGTTTATTTGTTGAAATATCAAAAAGTTTTACTTGAAAAAGTTGTTTCCTTTTCAATGTTACGTAAGTGTACCAAATTTGAACGCTCTAGTAAAAGATTTAGTTTTTTGCCAATTTTTTATAGTTTGTGAACTTTCTGGAAATTTTAAAAACTTGCAACTTCGTAAAAACTTTTTTATATCACTACAGGTATCATTCTATTAACTTTTTATTAATAATTACCGATAAGAATAGGTATTTTTCAAAATGCTTTAAAATTCTGTTATGTTTGCTGCAAAGTTGATGTACCGTCTAGCATTTAGGGTATAAATTTAGTTACATTACGTTTTCCAGTCCTAAATCGATGCCAAAATAATAATAAATTAAATTATCATCAAACTATTTTACGTATCTATAAGCTAAATTCTTGACTTTCATGGAAAAGCAAAAGAAATCGGCATCCATGGCCAACTTGTCGCGCAATATTAAAAAAAAACTCAAATTGAGCAAAACTATTAATAGCCGTGGAATGTTTATTTTAAGAGACAGAGGAAAACTTTTGTATTGAAAATTGATGGCACTGAGAAGCTTTATCCATCCACGTAGTCAGATAGTTTCAGCAAATTACATAGGGTCTTCGGCTCTCTTGAGACCATGCAAATTTTTGTCGATTCTATGTTTTCTTAGTACAGTGCGAAAAGTTGGGCATGGAGGCCCATTCCTTTTTTAAAGTCGCCTCGCTGACCAAAATTGTCATATTTTGTTTTCTTACTTATTTTCTGTGCGGCCTAAAATAAGCGAGAAAATCGCTTAATAAGAAATAAACAAAAAAAATTTCATAGCCAGAGCCGAAGACCCTGCGTAATTTGCTGAAACTATCTGAATACGTGGATGAATGAAACTTCTCAGTGCCATCAATTTTCAATATAAAAGTTTTCCTCTGTCTCTTAAAATAAACATTCCACGGCTATTAGTAGTTTTGCTCAATTTGAGGTTTTTTTAATATTGCGCGACAAGTTGGCCATGGATGCCGATTTCTTTTGCAGCACCACTTAGCTGTCCAAAATTGCAACATTTTTGTTTCTTACGATTTTTTTGTAGGGCGTAAAATAAGCGAGAATATGGCGATGGTAGACCTAAAAAAATCATCATTTTCATTTTGGCTCAACGTACACAATTTATTACAGCTATCGAAAAAAAAACGAAACAAATACCGTTCTCATTATTTTCCTAACGAAGTTTTAAAGATAATACAATTGAAAAATTGGCAATAGGCCGATTAGAGCCATCGGAAATTTACGAGAAAGCCTGTTAAAAGTTTCCCAAGGCACGTTTGGAAAAATACCAACTAAAGAAGTAAATCAATTTTGGGGAATTTAATACCTGTTGTAAAACAAACATCGAACTTCCTGGAAAAAGTTCTCCTTAATTGGACGGGCAATTAGACAGGGAGTTAAAAACCGGGAAGTTAAAGGAAAAGAGAACCTTGTGGTAATCTCAAAAGATTTTCGTTGCCTTTTTAATTAATAAACGATAACGATTTTCGACTTTGGCATCGAACAACATGTTTTTGAAGAAAATTAGTAGGTAAAGTTCATTCAAAGGTATAAAAACTACTTCATCCTATTAGGGGAAGTTCCTTTAATAGGGATGTTTTTTTAGAAGGCGCGCATTAAAAATTTTTTTAAACCCACTTTTTACCTTTTGCAACACAATCAATAATAACTAATATAACATAGTTCCTTTCCATTTTGTAGTTGTCTTGAAAGAATAAAAATAATTCGAATCCTAGACAGTGGCGGCGATAAGGATTCGCCTCCCCCCGCGCCATATTTTGCCAGGATGCATGTGGTAATAAAATATGAAAATACCGAAATTTTTTATAAGATGCTAAATTATTAGAAAAAAGCTGGGATATATAAATTTTATTTTAATTTTTTCTACCTACCTGGAAAATGTTCTGTATTATATAGCGAGTATTATAGCGAAGCTTTACAAAAAGTGGCCATGTCTAATATCTCACATTTTATTTTATAAATGGGACATGATTTAATATTATATAATAATATATTTATCTTGACATTTATATTACAAAATATTTTCCAGAGAAAAATATTTATTAAGTAGATATAATAAAAGGAACTCCGCCACTCTGAATAATACACACACCCCACGGGCGTAGCCAGGATTTAGTTTTGGGGGGGGGTTTAGTTTGAGAAGTAAATAAAACAACAAAAATATACTTACATGAAATTTAATATCTATATATTCATCCGAAAAACTACGACATATTTATAAAGTTCTTAACTTTAAATGAAATGGATAAATTAATTTCGTTCCTCTGCGCTAAATCTAAAACCATTAAAGAAGAAATCTTCGGCTTTTTCTTTTAAATATATCCACTACTTCATCTGCATGAATTTCTGTTCCATAGTGAATGTTCATTAACCATTAAGTCTGTTTTCACTTGTAGTGTTTCGTAAATAGTTTTTCAATCTCCTTAGGCTCGAGAAAGACCTTTCTGGGGTAGCAGTGAATACAGGAATGGTAGCCAAGATTTGTAGTAATGTGTAAATATTAGGATAAAGGTTTTTATCGCACATATCTAGGCATTCCAAACTAGATTTCGGGGTAGGCAGTCTTCTTATCAGCATGCAAGGTAGCTGAAGCTTTGATAGCTAAATCCAAATTTGTTTCTTTATTAGAAACCCCTTGACCTTGACTACACCACTTTTTCCAGTAGTCCATTCCTTTAAGTTTATCACCCTTCCTTTTTTTCCCTTCCATTTTTCGACAGTAATAATGATTCACGTATCTATCCTTAACAAGGTCATCGAATAACAGCGCACTAAAATTACTCACTTACACGGTACACTTAATTCTCTTCACTATTCGTTCACCACTTTTCACTTTTATTCGCTTCGAGATCGCATGGAACAATACTGCCGTAAGCGCGGTCACGCGCCGCGGCGCCGCTTATATAGCAGCCCAGTAGCCGTCCAGAAACTTCCACGAACTTCCACAAAGTTCCGCTCATTTCGACCGAGGGGCGTGGCGAATAATCGAGAAACAACGCAAAGTGTCCCTACAATACAAAATATACTACTATATATTCAAACGTAATAATAATTTAACTCTTCACTCCTCGTATTTTTTCGGTATAATATTAGGTAATATTTTGCTTATTTCGGGGGGGGTTTGAACCCCCGAAACCCCCCCCCCCTTGGCTACGCCCGTGTCGCACATAATAGGTTATAATACAAAACATCACAAATCTTAATTAGCAGTAAGAGTGTACAAAAGTACTCAACAATAGAAGTGGATATTTTTCGTAATAATTTCCTCTATACGAGTTTAAAAGAGAAACTAAAGGCACTTCAAATAAACGCACAAAATTTGACAAAAAAAATGCTTTTTTTCGTGTTTTTGGGGTGTTTTAATAACTTCCTCACAATCTGCTAATTGTTTCCTGAAATAAAAATCTTCTAAGTCGACACCGATTTTCAGCCTTATCGCCGCCAGTGATCCTAGATCTGATTTGTTCACCTGCGGATTTTTTCTTTCACCCATTTTGCCCAGTGGCTCTTGTAGGCCCTGTAGAAATAGAAATTAGCACAATGAAAAAAGATTTTCGCAGATATCATCGTAACTTTACAAATCGAATTCATTTATTCGCCAGAAAGTTTCGGGCCAACGAAATAATGTAACAACTCGATTATTGAAAATCTGGTGGGTTTACACGTAGAATCCTGTTTTACTCGGGCGCAGTAACAATGCTGTAATAATATAATTTAATTTCTTTTCAATATTTGTGTAATTACGGTGTTCCCCCTTTGGCATAATTAGAATAATTATTATTATCTAAATATAAATACAATTCACAATCCCCATTTTGTAAATTTAGTTGGCGAAAGACAGCGGCGACTCGTGGGTTTAACGCACAGGGGGGGGGGGGGGGGGCTACGTTTGTTATGTGCTTGCGAAAAGAATGCAAGGCGTGAATACGCACGAATATACCCAAGGAAAGTCCTACCCCATCACACGTATTTCAAATATATTTATAACAAACTGAGAATTACTGGAAGTTTAAAAAGAAAAGAGAAACAATCCACTACATGGTTTAGCTGAGAATATACAGGACTTCGTGGAAAATCCGAGACATTCTATCAAAGATACAGAGAGATATTTGCAAATATCATGGAGCTCAGTCCAGAGAGTGTTGAAAATGCATAAGTTTAGAGCATATTGTTATCGCCCAGTTCAAAAACTGTATAAAAATGATAATAATAGAAGGCGAGAATATTGCCGTTTAGTGTTGGAGGGGCAAGCGGAAAATGATCAGCTATAGGTACGTATTTTTATCACTTGTAAATAATTATCACTATAGAGATTACACTACCTATAGTCCTCCTTACGGCAGAATGCGTGCGACGTAAGGGGGAAGAACTCGCAAATATTATATAATTAGTCACAGTTCAGGGGCGTAGCTCAATTTTGTGTAACTCACTGACTTAATTTTCATATAATTTTGTTATTTAATTTATAGTTAATATTATTCTTAACGGTGATGCCTTAGACTATGGAGGAAGGCAAACCCTTATAACATTGGCAATTATTTCTCGTGCTTGAGAATGCAACGTTCTTCCCTGCTTACTCATTTTGCACACGTTAACTCCCGAACATACGAAACGCCACTGAGCTCTCTGAGCCGGCGGAAAAAACTTGCCAGCGGCCTAAAAAATGAGGTCTGTATGGTAGCCCAAATACGCAGTTAACTATACGTACTATAGAAACAGGCATAAAACGCGTTGGCTAACTGATTTTATCAGCCGACTCCTTCGCAGAAGTGCTGTGTTGCCGTATTTCAAAGGCGATGGTAGACGCGACGATGTTGAAAAAAAATATAATAGGTGTTTTATCACACCGCGTTAAAAATAAATGATAAACAAAAATGGGTAAGTGGTCCCGTGATGCAAGCTTTATTTTTTCGGCATAACAGAGTTCAGAAATTCGGCTCTCTTGAGGGCATGAAAATTTTTGTCGATTTGATGGAGCAGCAAAAATACGTATTTTGCGTAATAACGAAGCAACCGCTTTATTTAGACATATAGTGTGTTATATCTTTTTGGACTGTCTTTTCACAAGCATTTCAATGGTGCAATAAAAAAAACATGGGTTCCATTTGAAAAAAATGAGATTTTTCAATTTTTCGATATTGATATTGGGAATTTTTTCCCGAACACCCTGTACAATATTTTTAAATGGCATACACACCATTTAATAAAGTTGACTTTCGCCTACGACAGTCCAAAATTTCAGTTTTCCAGATTCATAAATTTCAAAGTTATCATCACTATGGTCGATGGCTGCAACACTCAAAAAAATCTAAAATTTGCGAATATCTCGAAAAGGGATAGGAATAGGGTACACATTTTATTCAGAAAAAAGATTTGGAATTTGATAGGGAACCAAATGGTGTAATAAAATATAGGGTGTTCTATTTGAAATAACAAAGTTGCTATCGACTTCCGGTACAACCGGAAGTGATCGGAAGTTGAAAATATTTTATAAATAAAGTTTACAACCTGTTATATAAGTAACCAAAATTTCAAATTAAAATTCGCACTCCTTCCCCGCAAACTTCTAATGAACCACTTACGTGAATCACCCTATATAAAGCTTCTTAGTACCATCAATTTACAATATTAAAGTTTTCCTCTATCTCTTAAAATAAACATGCTACGGCTATTAATTATTGTTTTGCTCAATTTGAGTTTTTTTATATTGATCAAGTCCAAAATTGCCACATTTTTGTTGCTTAGGTTTTTTTTGCAGAGCGCAAAATAAGCGAGAAAATTGTGGTAGTAGTTCTAAAAAACTATTCTGAATATACCGTTGAAAAATGCGCAGATTCGAAAGTCGAGAAATATTCAGGGTGTTCCATCTAAAAACCATCACTTTGGTCTATATTTCCGAAACGCGCGATATTAACATTTTTTTCCCAAAATTAAAAACGAAAAAGTTAAGTAGAATGTTAGTGAATAACCCTGTACATATATCTATAAAAGTGTCGCGTTAAATTGCGAGTTGCAACTTTATCCGGTTGAGAGGATTACCCAATCTGAAGTTGGTCTCCCAACTTGTCAAAAGTTTATGGGACTGGGGCTCGAGAACCGAGAGCCCTCTCGTATGCTACAATCGCGTATAGCGGAAGCGGCCGACTTTTATTAATTAATTTAATCAAGATTATAAGGGCCAGATATCTCCTTTAATACGGACATGTACGGTCTGCGTATCCCATAATTTTTTAAGTACTCAAACAAACTATGTCTGGATTAATTCATTTCCTCACTTTGTTTCTGTGTCTTTCTCTGGTACAAACAGGGATATATGTTAAATTCTCTGTCAAATACTTCCGAATACATTATGATAATTCCCCTGCCTGCCTGCCTGCCTCCTTCCTCTCTCACAATGTAACTTGTAATCTCTATGTAAATCAGCTATAGTCTTCACACCCTCCCCAATTCCTTATGTCTGTAGAGTCTATTCTCGGAATTGACCTTATGCGTGGCTTGATTGAATTCGAAGATGTTCCCCAAATGAAAATACACACCCTACAATTTTTTTACACAAAATTTAGTTTAGTTTAGATTTTCATTTCTGCAACCAAAGATTGACATGGCCCACCAAGGGTTCAAGGTCGTATTATATTGAATCGATTACCAAAATTCGACTCCAGCTTCTTTGTCGCCCGTATTGAATACCAATTCTTGTCGGTAATTCATCAATGTTGTTTGGGCTATTAACTTTTGCTCCACTTTTTTTGTTACACCTCAAAATAATATTTTATGAAAATCCATTTGCGACAGCCTTGGACGGCTATTACACTACATTCATGTATTATCCATAAGGTCACTTATCTAAATCTTTAGGTAGGTATAGATTTCCATAATACAAATTCTCATTCCGAATGAAGCTAACGGAGTTCGGAACTAAATAGTTTTATCTATTTTGACCTCGTTATTGATTCTATTAACAAAGTTAATGAGCTTCTGGAAATTCGGTGTGAAGATCACTTTAGGGGGTACTTAATAAAATGATTAGGATGTGCTTTAAACGAACGACGAATGTTTTATGACGGACCTCATCTGCAAAATTTGTTTTTCTCCGAAAGCCAAGGCAGCCCGAATTTAGTTATATATCAAAATCACAGAGAAAGGTATGCAAATGATTTACCTGTTCTCGCAAACATTCTGATATCCGTCGTATATTTCCCCTTTCTATATAATTTACGCAACAGGTACATATTCCTGTGTCTGTATGTTATGCACATAACATAATGGGGACGCGAGGCTCCTGGCACTTTTAACTTTTTTGGTCCTGCCTGGAAAAACATTTATTTATTATTTTCTTTTTCGACGTGGGGCAAAATTTATGTGTTAACGTATTTTTTCCCTAATAAACCTTTTTTCGATTAAAAAAATAATATGCACCTCGGCACTGAAGTTATTTTTATGACTCGTGTGGTTTATTTGCCTCGGCCAGGGACCTAGGCATCTATATTCCACATGAGTCATAAAAAGTTAAACTTCAGTGCCTTGATACATAAATAACTATTTACTTTTAATATTGTTTTTTTTATTATATTATACTTTTAGCCCTTTTTAAAAACGCGGTATATTTAAGAAAATTATTTAAATTTTATTATTTTCTGCTTTTTAGTCTTGGTTTTGAAATTTTGCAATCGATTTTAAACATCTTGATGAGATTATGACTGAGACAAATTGTGTGTAAAGTGGCAAATTTCACATTTATTTCAATTTCTCTGCACCTGATCATATTTGAAATAGAAAATTGTTATAAGTACCCACCAATAATATATCAATCTGTTTAATTGTTATTTTCCTGAAAAATAAAACAAAGAAGGAATTAAAGTTAATGTCAAGGTTTTTATTTCAATATTAAAACAAATTAATTCCAGAGCCTTCTCAGTTACCAACTCCGTCATCATTTTTTTAACGCTTTTTTAACACATTATTTTTATTTATTACTAGCTTATGGCATTTGCTTATCTGTGCATAAATTTCCACCAGCCAAATATTGTTATTTATTATTATATATTCATAATTTTTTATTTAACAAATAACATAATAATAATATGTATATTGCGAGAGGGTTCTAAAAGTAAACTTTTTGAATATTTTATTATCTACATACAGAGTTATTTTTGATTAGTACACAAATTTTTAACTAGAAGAAAAGATGACGTTTTTATTTAAAAAACTCAAAAATATTAGGGTGGTGCCAAAACTTTTGAAATAAAGGTGAATCTATTTCCAAACCTGACTCTCCATTTTCCTTTTATTTATAACCCAATTGTAATTGAAAGTCAGATTGAACAACATTGGAAAATCGACGCATACAAATTGAAATCTGTTATTACATTTTGTAATGAGCATTTCCAGTTTCTACAAAAAATTGTGTTTCCAATATTGTACGTAAACGTGTGTTTGTAAAGCTAAAAACTTTCGACATTCACCAGCACACAATTTTAAATTTCGAATCCAGGCAGCCTGATTTTATATAGCTGTACTCTAAAGAAGGCTTTATAAAGAATGTCGTTGGATATTAAATTATTGACTATGTAGTTCTACGTAGAACGATATTTTATCTTGTTTTCAAGTTCATTTGGCGTTACTATTGCACTTTTTTCGTGTTCTGATGTTGAGAAATAATAGTCATTTGCCCAGACAAAATATAATTCGACCAATAATAATAAATGGCAACGTAATCATTGAACACAATCAAAACAAATATTTTAGTGTGGGTATGGTGATAAATGAACTAACTTGGAACAGTATAAAAACGCTTGGGCGGCGTTTGCTTTCTAAAACAAGACCGAGTCTTAGGCGGAGCGCGGCCCTTAATAATATTATAAAAATTTTATTTAAATGCTCAAAAAATAATAAAAAAACTTTGAAATAATTCAAACCAAAGCAAACCAATAATTCTGTATCGCACAAAACAACAATCAACCAATCGGCCAATCAAATCGCTACGCTCGCTTTCCTATTGGTTGCCTCCTTGACTAGACCGATGTCGACCGCATAAAAACCTTTGAATTTTATACGGGAGATTTCTGCTAATAAGTCTGGTATTTTTACCAGTATTAGCAGAGCGTCGTAAAGGCTATGAAATAGATCGCGCCCCGTATATCACTGTGTTCCAAATTTTACCAGGGCAGCTCGAGAGCAGGCGCCTCGGCAATGAAATACGATACAAAACACTTTTTTACCATATTAAACCGAACCTGGTATTAGTAGTGGAAAGAGGTGAAGGAGACAGAGAAAATAGATAGGCTACCATTGTAATAAAAACAAGTGACTGCATGCTCGCCTAATATAATATCACCAATACTTGCATGGGTTATACTGTTCGGCGGCTGGCCACTTGTGCAGCGAAATGCTGTGGATAGGCGTGCCATAATTTCACAGATCTTAGGATATACTTGCGTAAATAGTTATAATCGATATGCTTTTTAGAGACCTTTTGACAATATTATATGGGGCATTAACCTTTACGTTGTGTTTGAGGACAACCTTAAAAAAACCTTAAAGTGAAATATTATGTTGCTTGTAGAATATGTATATTTTTGAAAACTGCGTGACGCTTATGTCCTATATATTTTCTAAAATTTATTTGTGGCGTAAACATATCCATTGAATTTTAATTGGGTTTTTCGCCACCAAACTGGTTAAAAGACAACTTTTTCAAGTTGCCTGGAAAATTAATAAATTCTTAACAGTAAATGAACTAAACTTTGAACTTGTAACTCAAAAAATATCTTCAACAAATTTGTTTCCTGAGCTTCCGGAGAATAAATCTTCCTCCTTTCTCTAAGATCATGCCACGTCAAAGTGAAGTGACAGATTAGTAAATTTGAGGTTAAAATGTCATGACAACAGAAACAATAGCCTAGCCACCTGCCTGATATTGTACCCTGTGTTCTACCTAATTATTTATACTAACTTCTCTTTGAATAAGTGGCAATAATATTTTACTGAATTCCACTGAACATTCAGCAACACAGTTGTCTGTATTTCCTAGAATAAATGCCGATTCTTTAATTTTTCGTCTATTTCCTACTTCTCTTTGAGAATTGGTTTGGAACTATCCCACAAAATCCTATGATTGTTATTAAAAGAGTGTTCACATATTTTCGACTTCGAAATTTGATTTTGCCTGATATAATTTTTACGAACGTTAAATGGCCTATACATTATACATGTCTCCCCAACATAGAACTTTCCACATTCGCAAGGAATTTTATAAATGCAATGTTTTGAACTTTGTACCTCATTAAATGGTTTCGTTTTAACTAGCATCGATCTTAATGTATTTTTGGTTTTAAATACTGTTCTGACATTAAAACGATTGCCTATGCGTTTTAGCTTATCTGATAGTCCAGGAATATAAGGAATAATTAAATTTACTGGTCGGTCCACCAGATTTATTTCTCTAATTCTATTAGCATTGTTATTTTGTTGGCAATCCTGAAAAACTTGCTCAATAAATTCAGTAGGATAACTATTCTTCTCAAGAACATGTTTTATATTTGTTTTATGCTGTTTCAAGTGACTTTCGCAATACTACACCTAATGTCGTCATGGGCTTTTTTATTTTTTATTTTTAGTAGTAAGTACGTAAATACGTTATTAATATAAAAAGTCCATATAACAGTAAATTTACAGAAGTTAATAACGCAAAACAGTGTATTTATATGTCGCATCCACATATCCACAGGCGGATTAATAACAAAATAGCCCTCGAACAAAACAACTACTTTCTCGCATCATTCTTTAACCGCATTGTTGGAAATCGAATTCGCCAAATTTATAATAAAAGGGGACTTCTAAGAACCTGCAACAACAGAACACATTTTCTTTTTTTCCATATATAAAAGGCGCCTCCGAAGCCATAGGAAAAGTGCTTTCAGAACACAATACGGCGTGAGGGTACGGCACAAAGCTTCGATGACTAAAAAGTTCCTTGCAGCAATATTCACAGCGTATAGCCAGTATACCAAACCATTAGCCGGAACATGCGCAATAGTGTGCCAATTGTAAATAAACAAAAATTTGAAAGTATACCCCAGAAGCAAGAAGGGACACACTGTATTAGAGGCAGGAGTTGTTAGAACGAACGGGCAGCCGATAGAGGATGTCTGACCCTCATTTGTATTTTCTCAATAAACAAGTCAAGATACAGTCTGCGTTTTCCTGCCGAGCAACGTAGAGGTCACAGCGTAACGTTTGAGATACGGCGTCAGCGCGTCTCTTAAATTATACGAGAATGTGAAACGAGCTCAATAATAAACTGTTATCAGGGACCCTCACGTAACATTTTACTGCCTCCACCTTCATTTTTTGATGTAGAAACTGCGTAAAAAACGCGTGGAGAGGGCAAGAAGTAAGAAGTAATTTGAAAACATTATGTCATGATGTTTATTTAACACGTAAGGTATTTTTCATGGAACACCTTCCCGAGGTTATAGAATAAATTTATTTTGTGCATATTATATTACCACAGTAAAACTTAACTATGGCAGCATACCAGTATTATTTTATATTTCGGCCAGGTTTCTTTAAAGCGGTTTTACGATTGATATATAAATACAAGGTGTCTGTCTACTATTCAACCTGTCAGTGGCGTATCCAGGATTAACGTCTGGGGGGGGGGGGGGCAATCAGTTATAAATAACAAAACTCTGTAGATAACTTTAATGAATAAAAACAGAACAAAAACATATTTTCTAAAATAAATAAATACAGGGTGTCCAAGCACCAACTTGAAAAATTAAAAAGAAAAATGGAAAATATGACGAAAAGTTCATAAGAATATGGGTCCGCGGATGTTTGGTTTCCGAGATGCAGGGTGTTGAAATTGAAATTTTATTTTCGATTTTTTTAAGTAACTTTTTGAGACGACAAAATTTTCTTGCAAAATTTAGTATTATTTTCGGTGCAATCCGTAGAGGGCGCTGCGTACGCTATCATTATTTAATTTAATTTGCCCTAACTTTTTTGACAGTAAACTTTTACGACATTTTGCATGTGAATGTATACTTTTCCCAAACGTTTTCTAAGCAAAAAAAGGTATACTTGGGGAATAACGCCAAAGGTGACCGTTTTCGAGAAATTTTCAAATTTCTGCATCGATGCAGGAGCATATCGACACTTGTATGAAATTAAATTCAAAATAAAATTTAAATAAACAAGCACATTTATTTTTGACAGTCTAATAAACATGCTGTTTGTTTGCAAGAAAATTTTGTCGTCTCAAAAAGTTACTTAAAAAAATCGAAAAAAAAAATTCAATTTCAACACCCTGCATCTCGAAAACCAAACATCTGCGGACGGACCTATGTTCATATGAACTTTTCGTCATATTTTCCATTTTTATTTTTAATTTTTTAAGTTATTGCCGGACACCCTGTATAACATAAAAATAATTCTTCTTCGTACCAGTAAATCTATATCACAAAATCAAGTATTCTTTTTTTGGCCTTGAGCTCAAATATCTCCTCTGGAGATATGGGTATTTCAGGGTACACATAAAGGAGTGTTATCCCATTCCGTCGGTTTTCCCTAATATTGTTTCTAATATAAATTTTTAAAATTTTCAGTTTTGAAAATGTTCTTTCTGGCACACTGTAATTGTGCAAAATATGTTTAGTAGGTTGTTTTGCCTAATTTACGGTTACGCGCTGCGACCGACGGAGTATGTGCATAATATACGGCGGCGCTTTCTCAAATCTACTACAGGTTTTAATTTCGAGAAGACAAGAGGAAACAAATAACGAATTGTAGATGTTTGATGTTCACTGCATTTTCAGATTAGGCCAGGAGTATATAATTTTTGGTATTATTAATTTTGATATTACAAATCTCGTTTATTTCGACAGCTCTAGGGGGGGGGGGCAATTGCCCCCTTTGCCCCCCTCTGGATACGCCACTGCACACTGTATTTATCACTGATTATTATTTGTAGTAATTAAGCAATGGTTATTTTGAAGATTATTACTCACAATCTACTCCATACCGTATTTAAAGGTTAATTCAAAGTATCTATACGAAATTGGCGGTAGCAGGAAAAATGTAATACACTGCACGACGCGTAAGCTGCCAGTTTTGTTGTTAGGATGTTAATTAAGAATAGCCTTTAAAATAATTTCTTTTAACTGTCAAAGAAAGTAAATACCTAATCATTTCCGCGGTCACTGTATAGATAATTTTAGACAGTCACAGTTACCTTAGATGTTATTTATATAATACGGGTTAATTTCCTTGCAAACAGAATCTAATATTGTCGCCGCCAAAATTAATTTCTCAACACACGTATTTTTGTTTGCACGGGATATTTGTTCTTAGTCTGTTGAAAATCAAAATCGATCGATCTAAGTCTATATAAACATGTATCGATCATCAGTCTTAAAACCGCTTTCAATGAAATTCTTACCAAAATAAATGCGAAACTTATGAGAAGCTATTTATGCTGCTATAGTCAAGTTGCTACCGTGGTAATATGCACAAAGGACAGAAGCTAGAGGGACGCGCGCGCGATCAGTTTTTATTCGTTCAATTTTGGTCTTATTTTATTACGAATAAATACTGCTCGACTACGCCACTGCGTGCGCTGTTCTTCAAAGCATTCTGACCATTTTTTGTATGGCTGCTTCTCTCTTGTGTTGCAACTGAGGACACTCCGAATGGACTTCAGATATTTACGTCATTTACGAGCGTGAAAAGTGTTACTTTTCCTTTTTGTTGTGACACGTGTTGGAATTCTACAAGTCGGTACAGTATTTTTCTTTATACAGTGTGACCCATTTGTTTTTAGGTCACCCGGTAAAAAGTTTATTAATTGTAGAGTTTGATAAACTGCATTTTAAGAGCAAAAACGACCCCTTTCATACAAAATTCAAGGCCTACTATGTCAGTCTCTAGGATTAATCGCCATTTTCATTGGTTTATAGAATTTTTATTGTTCGATATTTTTTTTTAACAAAATTTTGTATAAATAATTTCTAGATGAAAAAATGTACCTATCATCTAATCGAATTATATCGATGCAATGAATGTCTATGGGCCATTTAAAGTCACCTCAATATATTTTTCGTATGGGAGACGTGTAAAATTTTGGAAAACGTAAAGGCGGTTTTCACCCAATACCTTTTCTTCTTATACAGGGTGTCCCGTTAATAATGGCCCATAGCGCAACTGCACATAATATTCGGGGCCACAATATGACGATTGAGGCCAGTATGCCTTGTAGAAATGTTGTTTGTTTAAGAGATACAGGGCGTTGAAGTTCATTTTTTGAAATTGAATTATGGCTACATCTCCCAAAATAATGAAGCTGCTGAACTGAAATTTGGCACTGCTGTGTTTTGGGGATGGAGAATAAGCCAAAAATATCAATTTTCCTGTATCTCACAGAGGGCACCACTTGCGCTGTTTTTGGATCGTGTTTTTACTCCTAACTTTTTTGAGGTTATCTTTTTGATGTTGCAGGTCCATCATTTTAAGGCATCTTTTCATTATGCAACAAAAAGGTACTCTTGTTTCATAACGATCAAATCAACCGTTTGCCTTGAAATTGCCAAAACGTGCCCCAAAACACCCGTTGACTTCAATATTCGAAACATAAAATTTTCACCTACCGCTTTCCAATGTTACAAATCGGCTGTACATTAAAAATGAAGAAAAAAATGCCAGATGGGCATTGGTCGAAACACCATTCGTTTTCTTGAAATAGAGTGTCCAAGTTTCAATCCGTTCCATTTTGAAAACCAAACATTTTTGGTACATTGTTCATAGCAATTTTTTACATTCCTATAAGGCAAATATGTGCAGTTGCTCTATGGACCATTATTAACGGGACACCCTGTATTTACGTCTAATATTTAGCATTAACTTTTTTTTATTCAAAAGGCACAAACACACTTTTGCAACTATTGTGAAACACCACATAAAAGTTCTGCTATAGCAGTAAAAGAATCCCCCACCGAGAAAAGAATTTATTATTAATCTCTTACCAACAAGTTTTATTTTTTTTTTCTGAAAAATCTATCAAGCTTAGGACAAAAAGACAAGAGTTGAAATTTTTTTTAAACGCATTTGCCATTACAAACCATTTTTTTGCTTTGAAATTTTTCCGCGTTAAAAAATTCTGGCGAAAAATAATTTCGGGGTGGGTTTTTTCATCCCATCCCCTACTAGGGTTGAAAAAATGTCACAAAATGTCATTCCGCAACTGGTCCACCAAATTTCAACTTTCTGCCTCTTTCCATAGTGGAGAAAATAAATAAAAACGATTTTTTACCCTCATATTTGGAGGGGTGTAACTCGGAGGGGGAGGAGTTTTGAGGAAAAATTTATATGAAATACCCCCCTTAATTTTAACGGGAGAATCGCCCTGTAAAATAATTTGGTGCAATTTGTATAGTAGTCGCGAAATTAAATTATTTTTACCCATTTTCCACTGTTGGGATTTAGCCCCAGAGCTTCTATTGACGAGCCGCCACTGGCTTAATCTTTATGAGGTGACCTTAGAATATGGCGAACCCTGTACGTCACACCTAAAACGTAGAATTAAATTTTACCGAGTTCTCGACACAACAGAGTTGTCGTCCCTTTATAACAAACACACCGTGAAAAACAACAGAGGATAATAGTCCTACATGTGCTTTGATAGTACCCTTTGACTTTCCTTTTTGCAGGACGCACAAAAAAAGGTCTTCGCACAAACTAAAAACCATTCAGGTCCGGTTATAATGTAACTTTCGACAGGCCCGTACGAAAAAAAACTAAAGAGGATTTGCCTCGAAAGGTTACCAAATAGGATTACTTTGTTATTTCCTTTGCCGAAATGTTGCTTAGGGAAGTTAGCGTACTATGGCCTAAACGGGGAAGTAGGTTTCTAAAGTGACAATAGTTTCCGAACTCTTGGCCAACAAGAAGAATTTACATTGTACGTAAAATATCCTTCAGCCGACAGCATAACCAGGGCATCACTTATAGCAAACATTCTGAGACTTGTAGGCCATTTAACGTTCGTTTAAAAGAACATACAAGTTATATCGGGCAAAATCAAATTTCAAAGTCAAAAATATGTGAACACTCTTTGCATCATATCTCGAAAATGACAGCTGTTAGGGAATGATAACCGCATTGGGGACACAAATCCCTCCAACTTTGGGTTTTTACACTTTTTTTTCTAAAATCAGAAACAACGAAGCTAGACGGATTAGAATAAATCGCCAAAATTTCGTTTATCAAGTAAGCCATGCCTTTTTCTAAAATCTATAGCGCGCGTTAAATTATGCCCACAAAAAACAATTCTTTTCCCAATTAACCTTCTATCTCCGCTAGTTTCCGAGATCCCCATACTGATCATCAAAAAAAATCAGATAATTAGATCGAACATAGGGTACAATGTACAAAATCAGATAGGTGACTAGGCTATTGTTTTTGTTGTCATGACAACTTAACATTTATTATTCTGTCATTTCACTTTGACGTAATAGACCATGAGATAGTGACAGATTTTTGGACGTGATTTTACTCAGTATGCCTTTCAAAGGGCATTTTGTTGCGAATATTAACAAGGTATGAATCGGAGAGTCATCCTGGGTTCTTCATATGGAATAGTAAGTTTTCATTTATTCAAAAAATATTCGTTTTGATATGATTTTAGTCAAGCTGCCATGTGTTTTCTTATAAGCTTTTTATAATAAAGTTCAAAATGGAAAATTCCTTGGAAAACCATAGGCAAACCATTAACGTTTCTGAACAGGCTGCCAATGATATGTAATGTTTGTAAGTTCTTGTCATAAAACTGCTGAAGAAAAGATGGCATACCGTTTGCACATGTCCAAGTACACTTTACATGGAATAAATCGTATAAAATGATTAAATAACATTCAAACATTCAATTTAAACTGTACTTGGATATGCGCAAACGGTATGCCATCCTTTTTTGCAGCAGTTTCAGAGCAAGAACTTGCATATTTCTCATTGCCAGCCTGTTCAGAAAGGTGGAAAAATAAAATACAAGTTTACGTGACAATAATAGCCCTTTGGGCTTTGGCAGCTTGTTCAGAAACGTTAACATGCCTATGGTTTTCCGAGGAATTTTCTATTTTGAACTTCTTTATAAAACCCACGGCGGCCTGACTAAAATCATATCAAAACGTATATTTTTCGTATAATGAAAACTCAGTTTTTCATATGAAAAACCAGGATGACTTATTGTGAGAAAATAAGCAACTTTTAAAATTTTCCTGGTCGTTCTTGCTATTGTAAATAAAATCCTGGGGTTCGACCAAAAGTTATATATTATTTTTTTGTGTTGCTTATACAACGCGTTTCGGCATGTTTGCCATCATCAGGTATACAAAAATATATATATATAAATGTCCTGAAAAAACAATAGTTTATTACATTCTGTTCAATGTCGCTAACAATTTTTTGTATTATAATGTCGCCAAATTTTTTTTTGAATTACTTACTATTTTGTAGGACGAGATTTACAAAAAGTGACATTTAAAAAACATTATTTTAACTTAAAACGATGTACATCAATAAACATTTAAAAAAAAACTAGTGAATTCTTTGAACCTATAATTAAAAAACGAATACATCACATTTACAATAAAACCCAAACTAATAATTAAAATAAACAAAAATACTTTTCTATGCCATATATACAGGGTACTTCGGAATCCATTGCAAAAATATTTTCAAAACATAATATAAATATTGGACATAAAACTATTTATAATACCAAAAATTTTTTTACAAATTTAAAACCAACTATTAATAAAGATCTGCAATCAAATCTAGTTTATAAAATTAATTGTAACAATTGCCCATCTGTATACAGGGTGATTCAGTTCCGGTGCTCAACATGGGGATCTCGGAAACCGTAACAGATACGAAGTCGGTCAAATGGAGGCAAACTTGCGCCTTTGGGCGCCTAACAATATGCCGTTGAGAAAGTTAAAATATTTTCTTGGGTTGCTGAGATATTTAAGGAAAACCGAATTTTTGAAAATTAGATTTTTTTTTTCTGGCGCCATTTGCGATAATATTGAAAAATAAATTACACTTTCTCGTTGCAACTTTTTCTGGACTACGTCGTGGTATTTTTAGATTTTCGGGGCGACGTTTCGTTTTTGACAGAGAGGGACCATCTTCATTTTTTTAAATACCGACCTGGATTTTTTATTTCATATTTCGAAATAAATCGTTGTCCTGAGTACAACGATGTATGACACATACATATTTTTCTAGTTTTGGACGCCAAAATGCACATTTACTACGAAAAAAATTAATACGGTCCTGGACTATGCATTTTCTCTTTTTTTTTTTCAAAAATTATAACAAGTGATCATTTTTTATACCTACTGGATTAATTAAACTCTATGTTTGTCATATTTTGAAATTCTTTTTTATACTTTAGGTAAAATGTATCTCACTATTGTTAGTAATAATAATTATTGTGGTTATTTACCTAAAGTGTAACAAAAATTCTAAATATGACAAACATGGAGTATAATAATTAATCCAGTAGGTATTAAAATAATGATCACCTGTTATAATTGGAATAGCTTTGAAAAAAAAAATGCATAGTCCAGGACCGTATTAATTTTTTTCTTAGTAAATGTGCATTTTAGCAGCTAAAACGAAAAAAAATATTTATATGTCATACATCGTTGTACTGAGGACAACGATTCATTTCGAAATATGCAATAAAAATTCCAGGTCCGTATTTAAAAAAATGAAGATGATCCTTCTATCTCAAAAACGAAACGTCTCCCCGAAAATCTAAAAATACTATGACGTAGTCCAGAAAAAGTTGCAATGAAAAAGTACAATTTATTTTTCAATATTGTCGCAAATGGCGCCAGAAAAAAATAAAATCTAAATTTCAAAAATTCGGTTTTTCTTAAATATCTCAGCAACCCATGAAAATATTTTAACTTTCTCAACGGCATATTATTAGGCGCCCAAAGGCGCAAGTTTGCCTCCATTTGTCCGACTTCGTATCTGTTACGGTTTCCGAGATCCCCATGTTGAGCACCGGAACTGAATCACCCTCTATATAGGCCAAACCAAACAATACCTACATAAAAGATTATACAAACACAGATATGATGTTAGGACTGGAAACAACAATTCTACTGCCCTGAGTTTTCGAAAATGCACATAATTTTGATTTTAATGGTACTGAGGTTCGTTGCAATGAGAAAGATTATACAAAAAGAAACTTTTTAGAAATGATTCATATTAAAAAACAACAAAATAGTGTTAATTACAGAACAGATGTTGACAACTTGGCCCATATATACTATGATTTAATAAAATAGAACAATTAATAATAATTCTACTCCTTACTAAATTTTACTACATATGCACCTGATATACAATATTTCTTATAGTAAATAAAAAGAATCCCATAAAAACTATAACTGTTTTTTACTTTTGATAACTATCTATTTGCTTCGCCGTATTTTTAAAAATTCTCACTGCTTCGCTACCACCTACACAATGCACATATATTGTTAACAATATTTATCATACAACAATCGTGTTTTTCAAAAACATCCAACAAGTTTTTTTTAAATGTTTATTGACGTACATCGTTTTAAGTTAAAATAATGTTTTTTAAATGTCACTTTTTGTAAATCTCGTCCTACAAAATAAATGTAAGTAATTTAAAAAAAAAATTAGGGACATTATAATAAAAAAAATACTAGCGACAACAGAATGTAATAAACTATTGTTTTTTCAGGACATTTATATATATATTTGTATACCTGATGATGGCAAACATGCCTAAACGCGTTGTATAAGCAACACAATATATATATAACTTTTGGTCGAACCCCAGGATTTTATTTAAAATATAAACAACATAATGCCCTTTGAAAGGCACACTGAGTAAAATCACGTCCAAAAATCTGTCACTATCTCCCGATCTAGGACATTATCTTTGAGAAAGCGGGAAGATTTGTTCTCCGAAAGCTCAGAAAACAAAGTTGTTGAAGTTATTTTTTGAGTTAAACGTTTCATTTACTGTTAAGCATTTATGAATTTTCTTGGTAACTTGAAAACCTTTTAATCATAAATTTCCGACAATATTGTAAGTTTTCATTTTTACTAGTCCTTACTAATTTTCATGTACCTAGCTAACAAAATAATCAAATAACCTAAATCTGCAATTGACAGCATATTTTATAAAAAGTATAAAGATATAAAACATAATAGGTACCCAGTTATAATTAGGTAAATCTCCTCTAAAGCGTTCAGTCAGACAACGTTGCGTAGAAACATAACCTTTATATTTTGTGGTTATAGTTGCATTATTAGCATATGATTATTATCATTTAAGGATAAATGCTCGTTAAAAAAGTTATGGCAATCGACGATACTGAATACCTTATGACCTTACGGTCATATTACTCCAACCTTTTTAATATAGATATTTGTCAAAAACGCAATCTAAAATACTTGTCATTTGTTGCAGATAGCAAAGGGCGAGCGAAAATATGTTATAATCAAGCTCCAGGGCCATGGTGGACAGGCATCGTAGCAGTTTAAGCCACATAGACCACAACCCGTGTTCAAGGTAAGCAGATAACGACAAACCCCCCGTCGCGTCGTTTAAAGCACAATTCAGACGAAATTATCAACCTGTCTATTATTGTATCTGGTCCCAACTCAATTATTGCATACCTAATTATCGTATCACGTGCCATAGATGGCAGTATTCAGAGATTTCCAGTCGGCAGTGAGATTGTTTTGCTTGAACTTGATAACTTAATACCGTCGCGCTTTTATTACTGAAATAAATGCAGAAAATATTATTTGCTTTTTTTTTAATATTTAGGACCTTTTCCATTTAATTTTTAATTGGGTTTTTCTTCACAGAAAGAACAAAATTAGTTGACTATACTAAACGTTCCGCGAAATAAGGCGATTGGTCGATTGGCCATAAAATATCAGCGCGTCTGGCAACAGGCTTGTGCTCGACCGCAAAAGCGTATTTATGTGGTTTTATCTTGTTGTTTTCAGCTATTTAGACACTGCCACAAATAATTTTCTCGATGTTTCGACTCATCTTAATTAAGCAAATAAATTTTTTCCGAAGTATTTTGCCGTAAGCAATTGTAAAAGTAAAATTAAATAAAGGTCGTGCCTCAGTGCGGCTCTAGCGAAAATCTCAACGCACACGTTCTTGTTTGCATCAGGCGTAAGAGTTATTTGATTTTAGTACAGATATGTTCACCAACCTAATCCTTGGTGGAGATATGTATACAGGGTGGGCCAATGGAAACTTTCCACCCCGATTTTTTTGGTTTAAAATAAAAATCTGCGAATACGCTCGGACACGTCGATTTTTGATTTGAGGGGGAGCTATTTTTCAGTTTTTTTCATCCCCGTAGCTTTAACCCCCTAGCTGGGGGGAGATCAACCCCCAAACTTGAATAGGGATAGGGGTCGTGCCACACATCTTTTTAAAGGTCTAATAGAGTTCTTTATGACCCTACAATTTCGCCTCATTATTTTTATCCGTAACGAAATGACAGCTTGTCAAAATAAAAATACTTACTAATTAAAGTTGTATTATTTAGGTGTACACATGAACTTTATCTAATTTTTGATTTGAGGGGAAACTATTTTCCCTTTTTTTCATCCCCGTAGCTTTAACCCCATAGCTGGGGGGAGAACAACCCCCCAAATTTGAATAGGGTATAGGGGTCGTGCCATACCTCTTTTTAAAGGTCTCATCGAGTTCTTTATGACCCTGCAATTTTGCCTCATTATTTTTATCCGTAACGAAATGACAGCTTATCGAAATAAAAATAAATAAAAATACTTAGGAACTAATCAAAGTTATATTGTTTAGGTGTACACGTGAACTTTATCTAACAAACTGTTGTTCACAAAATGTTCACCCCGGATTGTTTAGGAGCTTCGTTAGAAATAACCTCAGAGGCAGGAATTATCGATTTATTTATTTTTGTTTTGGCACGCTGTCATTTCGCTTCGAATAAAAATAATGAGGCGAAATTGTAGGGTCATAAAGAACTCTATGAGACCTTTAAAAAGATGTGTGGCACGACCCCTATCCCTATTCAAGTTTGGGGGTTGATCTCCCCCCAGCTAGGGGGTTAAAGCTACGGGGATGAAAAAAACAAAAAAATAGTTCCCCAATTTTTATTTTAATCCAAAAAAATCGGGGTGGAAAGTTTCCATTGACCCACCCTGTATATGGCATATTTATTATATGGGAACATGGAGTAGATGATTTAATTCATTATTAAAGTCACAGGTGTCTATGCTATTGTTTTTGTTGTCATGACAATTTAATTTGACATTTATGATTCTGTCATTTCACTTTGACTTGAGATTATCTTTGAGAAAGGAGGAAGATTTACTCTCCGAAAGCTCAGAAAACAAAGTTGTTGAAGTTATTTTTTGAGTTATCGTCCAAACTTTCGTTCTATTAATACACACATCAAAAGAATCTAAGGCACAAACACAAAAATGTGCATATTTTCATAATTATTTTCTATTTAAATATTAAAAAAATAGTACGACTATGAGCAGTTCTAGCAACTACTGATAATGCAAACGTATTAATGTTTTTTACATTAAAAAACCATTGCAGATTTTTTTTAAAATTCAAACGATATCATTTGGAACGTGAAACGATGTTACGTACCTACTGTTGGCATGTTGGAGGCTATAATTTCACAAAGGGATGTCGCAGAAACTCTTAACATATCCAAGAGTGTTATTAATCGTTAATGTTAATTGTTAAGGTTGTTAGCCTTGCGAGAGCGCAGTATCACTGCGTCGCAATTGGTTATTCAGCTGCATAATACACACAATGTACGGGTTAGTGACCAAACTGTCCGAAAGAGGCTCCACGAAGATCACATTAATGGCGGCCGGCCTGTAAGAGTTCTAGCATTATCACGAGGAAATCGCACAACCAGTTTACAGTGGGTGCAAGAACATTTAAATTAGCACCAGCAGGAATGGACTTCAATTGTCTTTTCTGATGAGCCCCGATTTGGACTTCGGTCAGATTCAAGGAGGAATCGCGTGCCTGTGGAGTTGTCCTGGAAACGCAGAACGCTTTGCAGCTGTTCGAGCGGTTCACACTTTACGAGGAGGTACGATCATGGTATGGGGCGGTATCAACATCGGCGGAAGAACTAATCTCATTTGGTTTGAGCGGTATCTGAATTCCAATGATTATCAAAACATTATTCTTCGGCTTGTTATTGTTCCACATGCTGAGAGAATTGGACCAAAATTTTAACTAATGCACGACAATGCGCGTCCACATAGAGCAAGTGTGCGCGAATTTCTGCAGGACAATGAAATTAGTGTTTTGCCTTCTCAGTCCCTTTTTGAGATCTGCTCGGACGAAGACTTTTGGTGCAAAATATTTTGTTTTAAAGTGACCAACAAGTGTCTTTCAAATGAATGGAACGCCATCGAACAACATGACATTGACAACCTAATTTTGAGTATGCCTCGTAGATGTAGAGCGGTTGTTATTAACAGTCGTGGCGGTAATCCTCTGTGTTAACTATTATTTATTGTTGTTAATTATGTGTTGCAAAAACATGCATATATTTTTTTCTGGAAACTATGTAAGTTTGAAGAATTTCTTAATTCTTTTGTGAATTTTGACACATTTAAGTCTATTTAGAGTACAGCTATAATATAAAAGAAATATGTCAGGAAACTGTGTTTTATTTCATAATTTTTATCCTTCACCCTTAGATTCTTTTGATGTGTGTATTAACCATTTATGACTTTTTCTATCTTGAAATCCAAATTAAAAGTTAAAAAGAAAGAAATTTCCGACATTATTTAGGGCCTATTTTCAAAATTGTATAAAGGTTTTAATTTTATTGACACAGTATTTAGTGTTTCATTCACTTTTTCACATTCTGTATCTCGGAGGCAAAACATTATGAATTCTGAATTATACAAAATTCGGTTTGTGAAATATGCACGTGAAACATCTTAATAAAGTTGTTCCTGCTATTTCCTTCACCATTTAGACCTCAAATAACACTCTAAATATTCAAATAAACTAGCTTTATTAATTAAAGTTCACAAAGAGCATTTTAGAGCTCAATTTATTACGAAACAAGGCGTAATCTAGGAATATGCGTGCCTGTATTATCTTTTGTGTCTAATTTAGCCCAAAGGATTTATATTAAGTTGGAGGAGGGATGTACTATTCTGAGTTTCCGCTACACAGGGTGTCCCATAAGTAACACACGTGTAATCTAAATTATACTATTCACACGATAAATTTTATCTCACATTTTTTTGGTGTTGCATAATATGTTGAATGATTAAAATGCCATTTGTTGTTATTGGTCTAGCTATATTTTTTTGTTTGTAATAAATCATACAGTCCTATACAGTATACTACTTAATATAACACTTTTGACCGTTCGATATTCCTTGGAAATCGAAAAAAAACTAGTAACATAACCAATGGACTTAATTAAGCTGAAGCGCGGGAATGTGAATATATTATAGGCCAGGGAAATTACGGTAAAAAATAACGACACCTAGACAAAATTCATAACCGCATTTTTATAATGCCATCACAAAATATTGGTAATAAATGAACGCCAGAATTGTTTTTTTATACAAAATATATATACGCGTGTGGGCGTTTTTTAGAAAAATACATTTTCTTGTTGTAATAAAGACCGCATAAATATTAACTGCGAATTTTAAGCTGCATTTATTAGTCAGTAAGGTATATAAAGTTGAGATTGATAAATTAAACAGATTACGTTTGCGCAAGTATCCCAATGATGTAAAAATGACATTTTGCGTAATATTTTGTTGGGCAAAAATATTAACTGCGTTTTTATTGTTTATAATTACCTTAAAAATAAAGTATTAACAGTTTGTTCTGAAATCAAACATACTGCTTCGCCGGAAATCACATTTTAAAGAAATTTGAAGCTGTCTTTGAGAGCAAAATTATTAACTGGCTGATTTTTGTTAAACTTTGTAAGTGGATACTAAGTCTTGTTAAATTTTTTGAAATAAAACAAAAATTGGTAACGGAAGTATTTTGAAATGACAAATGACAGTTGACCTACATGCGCCGTAAATAAATGTTTAATTTCGCTATATGTGATTTAATATAGTTGTATTGTAAAAAGTTAAAAAAAAAAACAGTTAATATTTTTGCTTTCCTAAAGAAATGACAAGTGACAGTTGACCTATATGCGCCGTAAATAAATGTTTAATTTCGCTATATATGATTCAATATAGTTATATTGTAAAAAGTTAAACAAAAAAAAACAGTTAATATTTTTGCCTAGTCTATACCAATGAGAAGTGACAGCTGGCTCAGATAAATGTTTAATTTTGTATAAGTTACATTCTATTTGTAAAAGGGAATCATCATCTGCAATAAAAACGTAGTTAATATTTTTGCTTTTGCCGAAATAGAAAATTATCCGATTTTTATCCCTCTTTGTCGATCTAAGTTACTTCCATATTCTTAAAATGTTTAATTTCTTAATATATGTTAGCAAGGGAAGTTTTTTTACCTAAAGAGTCTAAAAAAATCCAGTCAACATTTTTGCTCGAAATTTCTAACGAAAAATAGGTGTTTTTTGAGGTAACTCAAGGTTCCGTTTTTTCAAAATGTTTAATTTTTGGTTTATACCAACGTATTTACTTATAACTTTGATATGGTAAAACAAAATTGCAGTTAATATTTTTTTCTAGGTCAAATTCTATTTTCCCTGGCCTATTAGAAAAAGTGCGAGGTGCGGCCAATGGTGATATACAGGGTGATGCAATCATGATGTAAAAATTCTTAACTATAGGTGGGAAACAATAGCTTAATATGAATTCTAAATAAAAAAAAAATAAAAAGTCAAGCAAACATTTTTTTCAGAAGCGTATTAAAACCCCTTGTTAACGGCGTTCGCAATATCAGCTGTTATAAGCTCGCGCATCGAGGCAACCGACCCCTGGGCGCCGAGTTGCCAGTTGCACAACAACATATTGTAAATTTACTTTTTTTGTACCTTTTCCCAGATATTTCAAAAAATGTATGCATAGACTAAGTGAATTTATTACCTTTTTCAATGTCAGTCAACAGTAATTAGTGGGTGCATGTTTAGGAGTGTAGGGAGCTCCTAGTTTCCCACAACGGATGCACGTTGTTTGCAGAGGCTGCAGACTGCAGGCAAAACATAAAACTAAGCACAAAATGTGCAAAAATGCATCAAAATTAAGACAATCTATCACTGTTTACTTTCAACTTCAATAGGTACAAGTTCATGGGTTCGCGAATTGCGGAACTTTCTACACGCCACGGTCCACACACCTGTCCTCAAGATATTGACAAGACTGAGTCGCCTAGTCGCCACAGTCGCTAGAGCGCTACAGTCGGTACTGTTCTTTCCTACCGCATGCTACCGCCACCACCCGAGTATTGCTTTTGTTCCGCATTTAGTTCACATCAACGAAACTTTAACGTAGGACTAAAAAGAATTGTGACTACTTTTTAAGAATACCTTGGAATTATGAATTAGCTGCGGTTAAATAACTATTCACAAAAACAATCCTCCTACTTTCCGAGATGAGTGGAGCCACCGCCATCTATCCGGCCCTGCCTGAACTTGCCGTCCCGTATAAATAATCTGTAATAATTAAATTACTGGCGTATCTGATGCGCCAGTCACTGACAACCAGTGGCGGCGTCAGTAAACTAAACAATCATGTCATATTAACCACTGTCAGGCTGTTTTGTTGCTTAGAAAAAAAAACACGTCGTCGTTACGCCTTAAATTCTGATACAAATGTGTGTGCGGTTACTTGGGTATTAAGGTTCATTTGCCCAACGTTTTTTACATCGTGACTGAATCACCCTGTATACTTTCTACATAAAAAGAAGTGTTGGTGTTGGAGCTTTGCAAAAGGATTGTTTCACTTCTAAACTACGTGATTTAAGTCCCCAAAGTCAAGCCATCCTTAAAGCGTTTCCAGAAATAAAACAACATAGTTTGGGTTTACTACTTGCACACTTGAACAGTACATTCCTGGAATCATTCAGCTTTCCAGTGACACAGACTTCTAGGATATGTTCCGAGTTTTTATTGATTGACTTTTCGTTTGTAACGAGCCAAATTTGTATATAGTGTGCTCCAAAGAGTTCGTAGCAAATGACAATTTTTTTATTTGCCACAATTGTGCCAATAAAAAAAAAGAAAAATAAGTAAAATGTGAACATTTTCGTCAAGTAGACCTATGACCTGCATACGAGAAAGTTTTGGAAATGATTATAAAATAACAATTGCAGTGAAGCTGCAAAGATGTTAGGTGTACACGTGTATGTTAAGTTGAGGTTTACAAGTCATGTGGCTCAGCTGGCACAAAAAACTTATTTAAAAGTCCATACTTACTAAGTTCAGGAAAAAATTATGTGAATCTCTAGTCATAGTCCTCCTTATGGCAGAATGCGTGCGACGTAAAGGGGGAGAACTCGCAAATATTATAGAATTAGTCACAGTTCAGGGGCGTAGCTCAATTTTGTGTAACTCACTGACTTAATTTTCATATAATTGTTATTTAATTTATTGTTAATATTATTCTTAACGGTGATGCCTTAGACTAGAGAGGAAGGCAAACCCTTATAACATTGGCAATTATTTCTCGTGCTTGAGAATGCAACGTTCTTCCCTGTTTACTCATTTTGCACACGTTCTGGTCTGTGTGGTAGCCCAATACGCAGTTCACTTTACGTACTATATAAACAGGCACAAAACGCGTTGGCTAATTGATTTTGTCAGCCGACTCCTTGGCAGAAATGCTGTGTTGCCGTATTTCAAAGGCGATGGTAGACGCGACGATGTTGAAAAAAATATAATAGGTGTTTTATCACAGCGCGTTAAAAATAAATGATAAACAAAAATGGGTAAGTGGTTCCGTGATGCGAGCTTTATTTTTTCGGTATTACAGAGTTCAGAAATTCGGCTTCAATATGATAAAACTTGTATTCGCCAATAAATAACGACCTCTCGTATAGGAAATCTCGCAACGCTGCCCGCATTCTTTAGAAACGTTTTCTTTCGTGCTTTGGACTATATTAGTTATTGTGATATATTGTATTTGGAGGAAGGCAAACCCTTATAACATTGGCAATTATTTCTCGTGCTTGAGAATGCAACGTTCTTCCCTGTTTACTCATTTTGCACACGTTCTGGTCTGTGTGGTAGCCCAATACGCAGTTCACTTTACGTACTATATAAACAGGCACAAAACGCGTTGGCTAATTGATTTTGTCAGCCGACTCCTTGGCAGAAATGCTGTGTTGCCGTATTTCAAAGGCGATGGTAGACGCGACGATGTTGAAAAAAATATAATAGGTGTTTTATCACAGCGCGTTAAAAATAAATGATAAACAAAAATGGGTAAGTGGTTCCGTGATGCGAGCTTTATTTTTTCGGTATTACAGAGTTCAGAAATTCGGCTTCAATATGATAAAACTTGTATTCGCCAATAAATAACGACCTCTCGTATAGGAAATCTCGCAACGCTGCCCGCATTCTTTAGAAACGTTTTCTTTCGTGCTTTGGACTATATTAGTTATTGTGATATATTGTATTTGGAGGAAGGCAAACCCTTATAACATTGGCAATTATTTCTCGTGCTTGAGAATGCAACGTTCTTCCCTGTTTACTCATTTTGCACACGTTCTGGTCTGTGTGGTAGCCCAATACGCAGTTCACTTTACGTACTATATAAACAGGCACAAAACGCGTTGGCTAATTGATTTTGTCAGCCGACTCCTTGGCAGAAATGCTGTGTTGCCGTATTTCAAAGGCGATGGTAGACGCGACGATGTTGAAAAAAATATAATAGGTGTTTTATCACAGCGCGTTAAAAATAAATGATAAACAAAAATGGGTAAGTGGTTCCGTGATGCGAGCTTTATTTTTTCGGTATTACAGAGTTCAGAAATTCGGCTTCAATATGATAAAACTTGTATTCGCCAATAAATAACGACCTCTCGTATAGGAAATCTCGCAACGCTGCCCGCATTCTTTAGAAACGTTTTCTTTCGTGCTTTGGACTATATTAGTTATTGTGATATATTGTATTTGGAGGAAGGCAAACCCTTATAACATTGGCAATTATTTCTCGTGCTTGAGAATGCAACGTTCTTCCCTGTTTACTCATTTTGCACACGTTCTGGTCTGTGTGGTAGCCCAATACGCAGTTCACTTTACGTACTATATAAACAGGCACAAAACGCGTTGGCTAATTGATTTTGTCAGCCGACTCCTTGGCAGAAATGCTGTGTTGCCGTATTTCAAAGGCGATGGTAGACGCGACGATGTTGAAAAAAATATAATAGGTGTTTTATCACAGCGCGTTAAAAATAAATGATAAACAAAAATGGGTAAGTGGTCCCGTGATGCGAGCTTTATTTTTTCGGTATTACAGAGTTCAGAAATTCGGCTTCAATATGATAAAACTTGTATTCGCCAATAAATAACGACCTCTCGTATAGGAAATCTCGCAACGCTGCCCGCATTCTTTAGAAACGTTTTCTTTCGTGCTTTGGACTATATTAGTTATTGTGATATATTGTATTTCCCATGTCTAGACCAGCAAGCCAAAAATAGACTACGCTTGGTGTGTGGCCTAAAAAAAATTTGATCATGTTTCAGAGAGATATGCAATGATGAACAGATAAACAGTCTAGTAAAATATCATTTTTTGTATTTTTACGCAGGTGATTACTTGCTTCAAAACCCGACTATCTGAAGGAAACACTCATATTCAATGGTACTATTCATGATATAGCAATTAGGGACCGAAACATTATGAGAGTTCCGCAGCACAGTATGACTTTGTTCCAGCCAAATTTTTCATATAATGCGGCAATTTTGTATAATTCATTTAACAATAGATACAAAGACATGTCCTCATCACGTTTTCCAGACACTTTTGCTTGCTGATCTAAATATTTAACTGCCTATAATTATTGTATCGTTATTAATAATTTGTGCGTAGAATTGGAACATCAAAATGCAAATGAACCAAATGGTTGAGTGTAAGAGTAACCAATGCTAAACTTCGCCATTTTGGTTTCTTACTTTGTTTAAGAGATTTGAAACAGTCGTCAGAAAAATTTTAAATTTAAGTTTTAAAAGAAATAAATGAATATATAGCTAAACTTTTTTTGGCCATTCATTTTATAGGAAGTCACACAAAAGCATAAATTTCTATAGAGCCAATAATAATCTCTCTAGATATTATTTTGAGTATTATAACTGTTTTTATTATACAGGATGATTCAGTCGTGATGTAAAAAAATTAAAAACAGGTGAAAAATCTATTTTTTTAAGGTTTTTAAGGTCATCGTCAAACACAACGTAAAGGTTAATGCACCATATAATATTGTCAAAAGGTCTCTAAAACGCCATATCGATTATAATTATTTACGCAAGTATATCCTAAGATCTGCGAAATTATGGCACGGCTATCCACCACATTTCGCTGCACAAGTGGCCAGCCGTCGAACAGTGTAACCCATGCAGTGGCGTAACTACAGGGTTTTCAGAGTGTGCGGTGAACACGGGCCCAGAGCTGCTAGGGGCCCACCGCCACCAAGATTCACGCAGGGCGCATAAATTTCGGTTTTTCCGATGCGAGCCGATTGATGTGGTGCTGCGTAATAACCGACGAGTCAGACTCTCTAAAATAAAAATGCAAGGGTAGTACAAAAAATGTATAATAACTTAAGAGTAAATGTACCTACAGGATGATCCAAACTCGACGCCCCAAGCCTACTGCGGGAACACGAAAATTGGAAATAAAACTTGGAACAGGGGTTCTACTATAAGGCCCAATTATGACCGAAAATTTGCTTTTTTGTTGTTTGGGGCTTTCCCTCAGAAACATACCATTTTTTTCCTAAATATTGAAAGTCCTTATCATTCTCACAACTTTTATAGGAAAATATTTTCTGTATCTCTTATTGTTCAAAATTTACAATTGATAGTCAGAAATTATTTAAGATAATGTTAGGTTGCCTTGTCAACAATTAAATTTTTTCAACTGGAATATTAAAAAACATTTTTTTGTAACAAACTATAATAGCAAACAAGTCAGTAACAAGCACAATTCAAAAATTTAAAAAATTCTCCAGTCGAACAAATTTAATAGTGCACAAGGCCCTCTAACATATTATCTACTATTAAATAATTTCTGACTATCCCAATTGTTTTCATGGCTAGCTAGATTTCGGAAAACCGATCCTAGTGAATAGAAAAAATTCCATGTTTTTCATTCCATTCCATTTAAGAAATTTTATTTTTAGTTTTCGTGTTCCCGCAGTAGGCCTGAGGCGTCGAGTTTGGATCATCCTGTACAGAACGTACATGGTGATTCAACATTTTGACCTATAAAGTGTCGTTTTTCGACCTGTAGTGAGCAATGTGCATTAGGTATTTTTAACTGTTGGTCAATACAAAGTTTAAGTTGGATTATTCTCTATGCACCTACAGGGTGTCCCATTTGCGATACTTTACGAGGTATCTGGGTTATTTTTAGAAATAGGGAGTTGCGGTTTTCGGGACACTGACCTACTTTTTCATAAAAAGAAAGGCTCATATACAGAATTTTCATGCGGCCTCCTTAGTTTTTTTAAACACAAGGTGATTTTCAAAATTTGCTATTTTCAGGCATATCCGTTATACGCTAACTGGTTGAAATGGTAAAAATCGACCGTTATAGATTTTTTCGTGTAGAATTCAGTGGCGTACACGGGTTTTTCTAGGAGGTAAGAATTTCCAAATATAAATATAACTTGCAAAAGTATCGAAAATGGGACATCCTGTACAATGTTTGTCATTGTTACACCGCACTTTCAAACATACAATAAAACACAGGGGCTCACTTGAAATTTTGAACACGGGCCTACTCTTCCGTAGTTACGCCAATGAACCCATGCAAGTATTGGTGATATTATATTAGGCGAGCATGCAGTCACTTGTTTTTACTACAATATCTATCGTCTCTGTCTCCTTCATCTCTTTTTACTGCTAGTACCAGGTGTTATTTAATAGGGGTAAAAAAGTGTTTTGTATTTTATTGCCTGTTCTAGAGCTACCCTGGTAAAATATAAATGAACTCACTTGGAACAGAGGGATATACGCGATCTATATCATAGCATTTGCCATGCTCTGCTACTGGTAAAAATACCAGACTCATCAGCAGAAATCACCCGTATAAAATTCAAAGGTTTTTATGCTGTTCTAAGTAACTTTTAATATTTAAACCAGGGTTGCTTTGATTAAAATCAGTTGATTTAAATCACGATTTTAATCGTTTGATTAAAATAAAAAAATCATTTGATTTAAATCAAAATTTAAATGTAGTTACATTATGTAAAAAACCACGCCACTGCCTGTGTAACTGAAGAGGAAATGAGCATACATAAGCAACTGCATACTGCAGTAGTATCTTCAGCAGGAGTAGAGCGTATCATTTCATCTTTTAATTTGGTTCATAGGAAATTGGGAAATAAGCTAGGTACCGAGAAGTCTGCAAAACTTGTCTTTCTGCTGAAATCCTTAAATAAAAAACATAAGTAAAACGTTTTCATTATCTATTTATACGTTAAAAAAATCAAATATAATTTCCTAATAAAATAATAAAAAGAAAACCACTTTAAACAAAACATTCTATAGCTCTATAAATAAAAAAAATCCGATTTTTTCGATTTAAATCCGACTTAAATAAAAAAAATCTGATTAATTTGATTTTTTCTAAAAAAATAAAAAAATCAGCAACCCTGATTTAAACCATACTAAGGTTGATTCGCCCCATGTAGAAAAGATAAACAATCATTTACTTTCAAGAATAGGAAAGTATTTTAAATTATTGAGAAAAGTAACTTTAAAGGCCTTGCATTTCATGAATAAAAATGGAAAATTAAGTTTGACCAGAGAGCTCCCTTTTAAGGAAAACACAAAGAAGGGCTTATTACCGCACAATTTAATGTTTGACGGCGAGGTGACTGAGACTGATTGTCTTTATCACTTGAGCGGGTATTTATAAGAAGGAAAAGGATTATTAATGAAGGCGGGGAAGATAACTGCCGGGAGAAGGATTGTAGCGTTGGGTGAAGATTTAAATTCAGTCAACGATTGTAGGTTTAGGCATTTCGTGCCACCTCTGACTGATCTTCGTGACGTGGAAAATAACCGTCAACAGTTATGCAAATCGTAAATAATGCTCCGGTGGAGATTTTACCCAGTTTTCAGTTAAAATTTATTTTAAAATACTCGTGACATTTTAATGGTTTGTCTACGTCGCGAAAAAAAAAACAGCCAATCCAAATGCTTTACTACAAAAGGTTTTCTTAATAATATATAAATTTTTTAAATCGGTAATAAAGGAGATTATTATTTTATTAATACAATAATTGATAACAATAATAATATAATTTAATTATTGCATTATTTACTAAATAATTATTTTATTATTTAATAAAAAATCAACTTCGTTATTTTAACAAAGTAATACTTTAGTATGAGCAATTCGGTCCGTCTGAATTCTGAAATAAATTTTACCATATCATTTATCATGTCATTATACCAATATTTTAAGACCAAATATAGGTACATATTTTCTATTATAACCCATCTTTTAGATTAGATTTGATATTTTTTAGGAAGTTATATACTATTTTATATTTTGACAGTATAATAATTTTTTTTATCGCATACCTAATTAAAAAATATCATTCGGTTGTAAGTTTGATAAACTCCTGGACAAAATTAACGCAACATCATAAATTTGCCACTTATTTGATGCTATTTTTTTCTGAAATTATGATCCGATTTGAATGATTTTTTTTTGCATTGTAGGTTGGTTTCTTGACAATGTCATAGTTTTCGCTGTTTATGATAAAAAGTTCATTTTCGATTTATACCGGGTGTAACAAAAATTTTATGTTTTTTTCCGAAAATTCGTATCACCCTGTGGAGTATACTAGCAACCGAAACATATAGCAGTTGACATTAGACGGTAGGTCCATCTTTCTTCAACATTTCCTTTTTTGGTTTACTTCATTATCTCTGTTATTAAAGGAGATACACTGTTTTATATCGTAACATGTTTTTATAGACTTTATTATTCAACACAGTCATTGTTGAATGTTTTCAAGTAGGCTCTGGAACTTTTCTGACATTTCAAGCGATGTGTCAACAGATGTTGTGTTTTAAAGTTACAAAGGTCAAATAAAATTCGCCATACCGATAAAAACTGTTCGGAAACTGCTTATTAAACGTTCGTTTCATATGCCCAGTTGCCCGACGAGTATTTTAAAATTGAAAAACGAATCGACCAAAAAATTTATCGGCAGAAGAAGCAGTAAGAGCTTTAACTTTGGTGGATGAAGGCTATTCGATGTGTCATGTTGCTAATGTGATAGGAAGACATCGTTCGACTATAAGTCGTATGGTTGAACGATTTAACGAGACAGGATCTTACTCTCGAATGTCAGGCCAAGGGCTAAACCGATGTACCGATCCAAGGGATGAGCGTTTTATTAGGCAAACTGCTCTAAGAAACAGGAATATCACTAGTACTAGGCTAAAAAGTTAGCTTAGAACTGCTCGCCATCATACAATATCGTCTCGAACAATCAGAAGACGTTTAAATGAGGCTGGTTTAAACGACAGAATAGTCGGGCAACTGGGCATATGAAACGAACTTTTAATAAGCAGTTTCTGAACAATTTTTATCGGTATGGCGACACATCGCTTGAAATGTCAGAAAAGTTCCATAGCCTACTTGAAAAGATTCAACAATGACTGTGTTGAATAATAAAGTCTATAAAAACATGTTACGATATAAAACAGTGTATCTCCTTTAATAACAGAGATAATGAAGTAAACCAAAAAAGAAAATGTTGAAGAAAGATGGACCTACCGTCTAATGTCAACTGCTATATGTTTCGGTTGCTAGTATATTCCACAGGGTGATACGAATTTTCGGAAAAAACATATCATTTTTGTTACACCCGGTATAAATCGAAAATGAACTTTTTATCATAAACAGCGAAAACTATGACATTGTCAAGAAACCAACCTACAATACAAAAAAAAATCATTCAAATCGGATCATAAATTCAGAAAAAAATAGCATCAAATAAGTGGCACATTTATGATGTTGCGTTAATTTTGTCCAGGAGTTTATTTGTACAATGTAAGTTTGATATTTGTACAATTATCTATGAAAAATACCATCGGCATGAGCATAATATTTATTATACAGGGTGTAATTATGATTAGTACATAAATTATGAAAAATAATACCTAATCCTAATGTTGAGATAATTCCGAGGATAATTATTCACCTTCTAAAAATTCAGTAATTATTTCCAGTGGTGTAATCTATCCCCGATTTTCTTGAAATTTTGGTTACCTCACCTATTTTCGAAGTCCCTGAATACGAATCCGGCCTTGGTTTTTCCCGGTGGGACGTAGTTTTCGAGAAAATGAATTTTCTAATTTCCTTTCGACATCCCGGATTTCACGACGATATTATTTGTGGTTGTAATCGGATGAATTTTTACTGTACGCAGCTCAAGCTAATCACCACACTATTTTGCACCTTTTGTAACATCGAAACTTCGCGAAAACCCGCGAAAAAACCGAAATTTTGAAAGATTTTTGCCGTGTTTACGTACGCTATTTTGGCCCACGAACGACATTCGGGAGCGCCGACGTACTCTCTCTACTCTACTTTATTACTCTCTACTCTACTCACGCCAATGGAGGCGGTTTCACATAGCACTCGACTGAGATCGCAGTGACTGTTTGGTGGGCGTGGTTCCGCTGCCAAGCCAATATCGATGTGATCGGAGTACACTGTTCCATTTAATTTTTAATTGGGTTTTTCGCCACCAAACTGATCGAAAGACAACTTTTTCAAGTTGCCTGGAAAATTCATAAATTATTAACAGTGAATGAACGAAACTTTAAACGTGTAACTCAAAAAATAACTTCAACAAATTTGTTTTCTGAGAATAAATCTTCCTCCTTTCTCAAAGATCATGCCACGTCAAAGTGAAGTGACAGATTAATAAATTTCGGGTTAAAATGTCATGACAACAGAAACAATAGCCTAGCCACCTGCCTGATATTGTACCCGGTGTTCTATCTAATTATCTATACTAACTTCTCTTTGAATAAGTGGCAATAATATTTTACTGAATTCCACTGAACATTCAGCAACACAGTTGTCCGTATTTCCTAGAATAAATGCAGATTCTTTAATTTTTCGTCTATTTCCTACTTCTTCTTTGAGAATTGGTTTGGACCTATCTCACAATATCCTATGATTGTTATTAAAAGAATGTTCACATATTTTTGACTTAGAAATTTGATTTTGCCTGATATAATTTTTATGTTCGAACGTTAAATGGCCTACAAGTCTCCCCAACATAGAACTTTCCACATTCACCTTCAGAGCGGGCGCGTATGCTGTTGTCTCTGTCTCACTTGCAAGGTATTTATCCTTGTGGATTGCCATAATAACCCGTGAGGTCAATTTAAAAAACGGCCAGGCGGCAATACATAGGAATGAATTATTATTAGGCATTAGGGCTCCATTAGTAATAATTGGAGAGTTTTTGCATTAAAATGTAATTGCATTTTTTATAGATAGTTTATTATTAAACATTTTAAAAATTTTATAAATTAGGTAGGTCATTGAACAAATTATAACTTTGTTATAATCACCTTTATCACTTCACACAGCTCATCACTTCTTAACTTAAGTTGTAATGCAAGCTTCAACTCTTCGCTGTATAGATAAATTAAAAAATGGATATATTTAGCTGTAGTCTGTTCTCTTTAGCCGCATTTCATTAGATTATTTGCCAAAAGGGAAAACTGAAGCTTCATTGCCTTGGTACACAAATAACTATTGTTCCATTTCAAGATCGTAGTGGTTTAAATTTTATTGACAATATTGTTGCGAATTAAAAATTATAATAACACGCAGACTTTTAACTCATTTGCTCTACTATTTATTATGTCTCTACAAATACCAGAAGTGAAAAGTAAACTGCAATGAACTTTTTCTCCTATATTCAAGATCGTCTTGAGCAGAATTCTTTACAAACATCGGGAACAACCTTCACAAAGAGAGGGGAAGGAGCGAGTCTTAAGCTTCATTATTCCAAACCCCCTCATTTATATGGATTGCGAAGATTCACGAGGAAAATAATATTATTCCATTGGGACCAATAGTTAGCTTCATTAATTTTCCATGCCACAAAATAAAATTGAAATTCCATTCGTAAAAGTTCAAAATCGATTCTAGTATACATTCGCATTTTTTGTCCGCATTCTTTCAGTGGCAGCTTACGCATCGTGCAATGCATTACATTTTTCCTTCTACCGACATTTTCATATTATACAGTGTGACCCATTTGTTTTGGGGTCAGTCTGTAAAAAGTGTATCAATCGTGCGATTTGGCTGATTTTTTTTTTAAATTGTAGAGCTCGATGAACTGCACATTTTGAACAAAAATTGCCTGGTTCGCATAAAATCCAAAGCCTACTATGACCGTTTTTATGAGCAAAATTTTAAGAAACCATATTAGCGTTTTTTTTTTGAAAAAATCTGTGTGCGCCAATGGATTGAGCACCCCTCGAAATGGGTATGTACAAAATTTCATCAAAATATTTCGAGTAATAACGATTTTGTAGAAAAATTAAAAATGCAGCCAAGGTACGTCTTTATTTTCAAAAATTCAAAGTTGGCCATGGAAAATAATTGAATTGTAATAATACAACCTTATGCTTATAAACACAAAACATAAAAACAATTAAAATTATAAAATTTTTGTAACTTCTACCAAGCCTCCATTTTCTACAATGCATTTGTCGTTCCTCTTGCGTACATTCAAAATTACATTTCGTATTTGCTGTGGAGTAATTTCCTCACAACTACGGTTTATCCTAGCTTGCAGTTCTTGTAAATTATGGGGTCTTGACTTATAAACATTTTGCTTAAGTGTACCCCAAAGAAAAAAATCTAAAGGAGTTAAGTCCGGAGATCTCGGTGGCCACTCACAGAAAGGACTATTTCGCCCTATCCAACAGTTTTCAAAATTATTATCTAGCCAGTTTCTGATTAAACGAGCATTATGAATAGGACTGCCATCTAACTGTAACTTTAAATTTAAACGGTATCTTAATGGTAACTCATCTAAAGCATTCCTAAATTCAATTTCTAGAAAATTCAAGAAGCCAGCCGCATTCAAATTCCCTTCAAAGAAAAATGGGCCAATTATTCTGTCGCGTAGTATTCCACACCAAACGTTATTTTTTTGTGAATATTGTCTCCTTGCATTTATTATAAACTCTGGATTTTCAGCTGACCAGTGACGGCAGTTTTGACTTGATACTACACCATTTGTAGTAAACGTGGCTTCGTCGGTGAATAAAATTTCATTTAAAAAGTTGCCATTATGGAGATATTCACCTTGCAGCCAATAGCAAAATTCTAATCTTCTCTCCTCATCTCCTGGTTCCAGGGTGTGCAAAAATTTTGGCTTAAACGGTTTTATTTTGTTTTGTCTCAAACATCTCCTTATACTCTCTCTGGGTATATGAAGGTCTAAACTAGCCGTTCGAACACTATTTCGAGGATTGTCACTAAAGTATTGCAGAATTTGATTGTTATTTTCAACAAGTCCACGGCGTCCATTTTGCCTAGTTTTTAATAAATTTTTAGAAATCGATCTAGTTTCATCAAAAATATTGTTTATACGTTGTACCATTGAGTAAACCCTATTTATTCCTTTACTCAATGGTTGTACAGTACTTCGACTCACTGATCTACCTGGGTGTCTATTGTTAAATTCGGCCGCAGCTTCTGCTGCCGAGCGCTCGTTGTCGCCCACGAGTCGAACAATTTCTATTTTAAAAGCTTTTTTGTCTCTTATGCTTAAATATTCCATAATTATGATAATTAATTGTATTGAGCACAAACAATTTCTGAACTCAATTTAGACAGTTTGACACTTAATAAAAGTAAACAATTCAATTATTTTCCATGGCCAACTTTGAATTTTTGAAAATAAAGACGTACCTTGGCTGCATGGCACAAAATCGTTATTACTTGAAATATTTTGATGAAATTTTGTACATACCCATTTCGAGGGGTGCTCAATCCATTGGCGCACACAGATTTTTTCAAAAAAAAAACGCTAATATGGTTTCTTTAAATTTTGCTCATAAAAACGGTCATAGTAGGCTTTGGATTTTATGCGAACCAGGCAATTTTTGTTCAAAATGTGCAGTTCATCGAGCTCTACAATTTAAAAAAAAAAATCAGCCAAATCGCACGATTGATACACTTTTTACAGACTGACCCCAAAACAAATGGGTCACACTGTAGATACTTGGAATTTAACTTTATATACGCTATGGAGTAGATTGTGGGTAATGATCTTCAAAATAACCATTGATCGATTACTGAAAATGATAAATCAGTGAGAAATATGAGACACAATGCACCGATAATAAAAAAGCTGGGGCTTTGTGTGGGACTCGAACCCGGGACGTACGATTTACTAGACGGGTACTCTAACCTTGCGCTACGCTACAGTTGCTGCTTATCGAATTTAGTCTATTAAAGTCTATTAAAGTGTATCTATGGGGGAGGGAGCAGAAATAGTATATTACATGTCGAGATGAAAATACTTTCATTAAAGTCAAGGTCAGCTAACAGCACGAGGCAGGAGTGAAATTTCCATCGAGGCATGTATACTATTTTATTCACAACCATATTCATATTAACTCTTTTTTTTTAATTTGGCGAATGCACTGGGATAGGGATTTGCCTATGTATTTACTAACAATAAGATGGCTTTGAAAGAAACAATTGACATATGAGGGCATTTAGTTGTCAGAATTAGTAATTATTTTAAAAATTTGTTTGTTGTTTGATTAAAATAAAATAATGGAAATCGAAGTGGAAGGTGATACAGATGTTGAATTCGATTTCGACTGCACTCCTCCAGAATTAAGACAAACAGGAGAGTTAGTCTACAAGTTCATTACCGGAAAAAAGCCGAATTCGTTATGAAGCCTAGTGATCATAATATAAGGATTGGGGCACATCAAAAAAAGCTCAGAATACTTCGGAAAATGTCGTCTTGGCATATTTTAGTGAAATTTCACTTAATAAAAATAAATCCATTTTATGCGCAACTTACTTTACGTTGCGTGCAATATTAAATCCAAAGAAAATGTGGACATATCCAAGCATATGAAAAAGGGCTTTTGAAAAAAATAAAGCATAAAATCGAATGTATTTTCAATGGAAAATATAGAAGAATTTTTAAGAAGCGGACCACCAGATCTTTTGCCACAGACGGTAAAAAAATTATAGAAATTTTGTAGTTTTATTATTACTTTATTTATTTATGTATTTTAATTTTTTAAAGGTTGCCTTAACAATTGGGCTATCCGGTGCATGTCGCACTGATGAACTAGTGAAATTAAAATACATTGATGTTGATTTTCTCGAAAAAAAAAAGGTTGCAGTTACCATTCATAATACAAAGGCATACAACTCAAGAGCTTTTGTGGTTACCAATCTAGAATGGATAAAAATATTAAATAATTATAACAATATTCGCAAATATGTTAATCATGAACGATTCTTTCTACAAATAAGGTTGGGAAAAATAACCAAACGGCCAATTAGACACAATTCTATAGCTCAGTTTCCCAAAAAAATAGCAACATGTTTAAACTTAAATAATGTCGATTCGTTCTCTGGACATTTTTTTAGAAGAACTGCGACAACAATATTAGCTAACAATGGAGGTGATGTTTTACAGCTAAAGCTTTTAGGTGGCTGGAAATCAAGTGCCGGGGCCGAAGGTTATGTCGAATCGTCTTTAGACGGTCAAGTAAAGAATGGCACATACTTTCGACAGACACGTCAAAAATTCCTAGAACTTATCCCAATAAAAAATAATCAAATTCCTGGGATTCGACCAACGTTTATTATGATAAAATTATTTTTGGTATTTGTTTTTGTTCTTGAAGTCTGAATTATTATTAATTTTTATAATTATTTTTAATTTCGACACGTGTTTCGGCCTTTTTTTAAAGCCATCATCAGGTACATATAATTGGACAGTTCTTATTATATAATTTTTGCTTTTGTTGTCAATAATTATTATTCTCTAAGAAAAGTAAATATATGAATATAATAGGAATTATAAAGATTGTTTTGGTGTTGATATAATACAAATATTATTTATATAAAATAAGGTGACTTATATTGTTACTTACATTTTTGAAATTTTGTTCATAAATTATAAATAATTATTCCAATAGCATGGTATGGATCTTCCTCCCTCTACAAATTACTTATATTTGTTGTGCATGTTACTTTCTTTAATTTTTACGTACTGTATTATTTGTTTATGTGTTTTGGAGGTAGGGTGTACGTTGTATTTTCTTATAAGAGGGTATTTTTTAATTTTTACATCGAGGCAGGTAAAATAGGAAGAAAGAAAATATTAAATGCAGGACAGTCGGCGTTTCGACCGTTTGGAGAGAATAAAAAAGGTATGTTTTTCTCATTATAAAAAGTAAACACGGAGGAAGGTATGGTAAATTAATAATTAATTAATTAATAATAATTTAGACTTCAAGAACAAAAACAAATACCAAAAATAATTTTATCATAATAAACGTTGGTCGAATCCCAGGAATTTTATTATTTTTTATCGAATAACGACCAGGAAAAACAAAACAATTACTTATCCCAATAAGCAGGAGATTTCCACTTCTTGCCCAATTAATTTTTCTACAGAAAATTTTAGTAGATTTTCTGTAATAATTAAGTACCATCAATCAAATGTTGTTATTAATTGCCCTAAATAAGTTTCTTTGCAAAGTGATAATATTAGGTTATGTTCATGTTATTGTTCGATAGGTAGGTACCTACCTAAAAATAATTAGTAATTAATATTCTGAAAACAACAGGACCTATCTATACCTATACAAGTTCAAAGTTTAGTTCTGTTAAGAATTTATTAATTTTCCAGGCAACTTGCAAAAGTTGTCTTTTAACCAGTTTGGTGGCGAAAAACCCAATTAAAATTCAATGGATCTGTTTACGCCACAAATAAATTTTAGAAAATAGTGTATCTGTTTATGATTTTAATTACATATCAAATTGTATCAGCATAAGCCATAATAGGCATTTTGATAGAGTCAAACTTAGGCAGGTTAACAAATTTCGAAGATTAGTTGAGGAAAAGCATAGTGAGGAATTGAATCAAATAGACAATGATTTTGTCAACAGAACAGTAATTAATTTATCTAACAGAGAACTTACAATTTCAGAAAAGTTAGTTTTGGCAAAAGGGTTAAATTTTTCTGTTGCTGACAACAAGATTTTTTAGAAAAAACTGTGTATGATAATAAATTAAATGATTTATTAAATGAAGGAACTTACAAGAGGATAAACAAAGACCCTACAACTTCAATAGAAACTAAAATATACAAAACACTATATAAATACCGTGAACAAATGACACAAAGACAAAGGACACTCTCAACTCCGCATCATTCGAAACCTCCATACTTATATGGTTTACCAAAAATACACAAAACTAACATTCCTCTTCGCCCCATTGTCAGTTCAATAAATTCACCATGTCATTCGTTGGCAAAATATTTACTTAAAATTGTTAATCCGTTAGTATGAAAACTCAAATTCATTTATCAGAAACAGTAATCATTTTTTGGAAAAAATTAGGGAACATCAATTTCCGGATCATTATATATTAGCTAGCTTTGATGTGGTTAGTCTTTTTACAAATGACCCTGTTGACAAATCATTGAACATTTGACGCAGAAAATTAGAAAGCGATCAGACTTTAGTAGAAAGGACAAATTTGAATATACCTAGATGCAATATTAGAACTAACAACACTGTGTTAAAAACACTTATTTTCAACTAGGAAATGAATTTTACCAGCAGGAATTTGGAATGGCTATGGGGTCTCCTTTATCACCATTCATAAGCAATTTATTTATGGAAGATTTTGAGCAAAATGAGTTGACTAGATATGTTCACCAACCTAATGTTTGGTGGAGATATGTAGATGACATATTTGTTATATGGGAACATGGAGTAGATGATTTAAATTCATTATTAAATTTTATAAACTCGCAAGAACCTTCTATTAAGTTTACCTTAGAAATTGAAAATAATAATCAATTACCTTTCTTAGATGTTTCTATACTGAAATCAGATAGTATAGAAACTAGTGTCCATAGAAAACCAACACATACTAATAGATATCTCCATTTTAATTCCAATCATCATATTAGTGTTAAAAAAGGAGTAATTAAAAGTTTGTATGACAGGGCTAAAGAGATTTGTTCTAATAACACAAAATTTGAGGAGGAAATTAAACATATAAAACATGTTCTTGAGAAGAATAGTTATCCTACTGAATTTATTGAGCAAGTTTTTCAGGATTGCCAACAAAATAACAATGCTAATAGAGTTAGAGAAATAAACCTGGTGGACCGACCCGTAAATTTCATTATTCCTTATATTCCTGGACTATCAGATAAGCAAAAACGCATAGGCAATCGTTTTAATGTCAGAACAGTATTTAAAACCAAAAATACATTAAGATCGGTGCTATAGTTAAAACGAAACCATTTAATGAGGTCCAAAGTTCAAAAAATTGCATTTATAAAATTCCTTGCGAATGCGGAAAGTTTATGTTGGGGAGACTTGTAGGCCATTTAACGTTCGTTTAAAAGAACATAAAAATTATATCAGGCAAAATCAAATTTCGAAGTCGAAAATACACTGGCGGCAAAAATTAGAGGATATTATAATATCTTAAAATAGAATACCCAATAGAAGCGAGATTTTGTCTTTTTGTATTTATTGTAACTACATAACAATAATTTAACTCCTACAGATTCAAAAAATTTACACTAAAATATTTTTTTTATAAATACAGTGATTTGCCTTTTGTTCTAATAATGAGTATGGGCTCCATTTACATACAAAACCTCAATTATTCGTCGCGGCATACTTAAAATTAAATTATCTATTTCATTTTGATCAATATTCTCCCACAACTGAGGTAAAACATTTATCAAGTCATTCTTGGTCTGAGGAGGGGGGTTGTGGTCATCTAGGGCGCGTTGAAGGATATCCCACACATGTTCTATTGGATTAAGGTCGGGCGATCTTGCCGGAAGCCGTAAATGGTGTATTCCAAGTTCCCTGATGGCCCTCCGCGAAGAAGCAGTCCTATGTGGAGGAGCGTTGTCGTCAACAAACACGAATTCTTCGCCAATGTCTTGAGCAATTTCAGAGACATGCCCACGAATAATGTTCTGCTCATAGAGGATGCCTGTCAGTTCCCCCCCAAATCATAATTGAACCTCCTCTGTATGGGTAAACTTCTTGTACGTAGCTGCGGTGTCTTGGCGTATCTCGACTCTTCCACACCCGCAGACGTCGTGAATCGCTATGTAAACCGAATCTTGACTCATCGGTGAACAAAACTGACCGCCACTCACGTTCCCAATTTTGCCTCAATCGTGCCCAAGCAACTCTCTCTTGTTTGTGCCTCCTAGACAGAGGTACCCCTCTAAATGCTCTTCGGGCATGTAACCCAACCTCATGCAAACGATTACGCACCGTTCTAATTGAAATTCTTGTACCAGTAGCAGCTTGAAACTGTTGCCAGAGTCAGGTTGCAGGTAGGGTAGGCTGTCGTCTGGAACTTATCGTAAGATATCGGTCTTGTTGGCGTGTTGTACTTCTTCTACGACCTTGACCGCGTCTTCGGTTAACACTCCCCGTTTCCCTGAACCTATTCCAAAGTCTGCTTACAACACTTTGCGATGTTCCAAGCTCTCGAGCAACGTCAATTTGCCTCAGACCACCCTGAAGCATACCTATTGCTCTATTTGCGTCAGCAGGTGTTAAATGTCGTAGCGGCATATTTGGAAACAAAAATATGCGCTTTAGACGCTTCGAAACTTAAAACTGCTATACATCGATTAAATGGATATTGTGGGTTTGCAACAAAAAATAAAATTTTCATTGAAGACAAAAAATATATTGGACTTTTTTTTCTTAGCGCCTGTAGAAAAGTACGTATACTATGCCTACACTGCTCAAAATAAATTTTGAACTCGTTCCTAATATTTATAGCAATATCCTCTAATTTTTGCCGCCAGATGTGAACACTCTTTTAATAACAATCATAGGATTTTGTGGGATAGTTCCAAACCAATTCTCAAAGAAGAAGTAGGAAATAGACGAAAAATTAAAGAATCAGCATTTATTCTAGGAAATACAGACAACTGTGTTGCTGAATGTTCAGTGGAATTCAGTAAAATATTATTGCCACCCACTTATTCAAAGAGAAGTTAGTATAAATAATTAGGTAGAACACAGGGTACAATCAGACAGGTGGCTAGGCTATTGTTTCTTTTGTCATGACATTTTAACCTGAAATTTATTAATCTGTCATTTCAATTTGACGTGACATGATCTTTGAGAAAGGAGGAAGATATATTCTCCGAAAGCTTAGGAAACAAATTTGTTGAAGATATTTTTTGAGTTACTAGTTCAAAGTTTAGTTCATTTACTCTTAAGAATTTATGAATTTTCCAGGCAACTTGAAAAAGTTGTCTTTCGATCAGTTTGGTGGCGAAAAACCCAATTAAAAATTTAATGGATCTGTTTGCGCCACAAATAAATTTTAGAGAATACATATACCTGTATGTATTAACTCATGGCCTGCAATATTTACTTTCAAGTATAGAGGGGAAATGTTCAACTTTCCGATCGTATTTTTAAAGTAATCTGAATACAACAGGTATGGTTGTGAATAAAAGTATTTACATGGAGCGATGGAACACGTGAAACGAAAGTCTACTGCGTGGTGTCCTACAATTAACATTTTTAAGCTTTGCTTAACTCGAACCCGTCGAAAGGCGAAATTAAAAACCAGACTAAGGCAATTGTAAGCCCCGCCTCATTGGATCTTGAGTGTCATCGCAGCGGCCAGCTTTTCGTAAACATTTCCCTCTTTTGCGGCGAATGTTTCTTCTACTTCGACGGGCAAAATTTGTTTCCGTTCGGGAATCGCTATGGGAACTTTTTGTTATCGAGAAACACGAATAGTCTCTCAAAAGTTATACGAATCGATTAATAGTGATTCATTTATACACCACGGACTTTTATAGACGTAGACCGTGTAGATAGGTACTCATCTGCTGTCTGGTATACGGTGTATGCCTGCCCATAGAATATGCCATTATTTATGAGAGATTTCAGGAAAGCGTTTGTTCAGACTGCTGTTTAAAATACGTCAGTTTGGTGGAACGACCCGTCTGCTGAATCTATTGGAGTCTTATTTAATTAAGCGCCAACAGTTGGTTGAATACGAAAGGTTCAAATCGGCAATATTTGTTCCATCATCCGGTGTGCCACAAGGTTTAAATCTTGGGCCACTTTTGTGCTGACCTGTAATAGATTTTCATATGCTGATTATGTTAAAATATTTCTAGATATTGCATCTCCAAGTGAGTACCTGTATCTTCCTGCAAAATAACATCGATATAATTGTAAACTGGTGTAAAGAAAGTAAGTTGTACCTTAACGTTGATAAATGCAATATTATGAGGATATCCGATGCTATAGTTTTTGATTACACCATAGGATGATGGTACTCCTCTGAACAGAGTAAACTGCTTCAGTGATCTGGGCATTTATTTTGATAGTAAATTTACTTTTGTTTATCATGTTGGGAAGCTTGTGGCTAGTGATTCCAAAATTCTTGGTTTTATAGGGAACAGTAACAATTTCGAAGACTTAAATACGATCAAGCTGCTCTATTGTTTGGTCGCTCCAAGTTGGATTTTGGTGCCATTATTTGGGATCCTATATACAACTGCCATGCCATTAATATTGAATCTGTACAGAGGAGATACTTAAAATATGTTATATTTCGAAATGAAAGTGTTTACCCACTTATGGGTCATGATATGCTTTTGCATAAATGCGGTGAGATTTCCTTAGGTAATAGAAGCAAGATAATTTTTGTTAAATTCTTATTTAATCTGTTAAACGGTAATATTGACTGTCCTTTTATTTTGTCTAGAATTAATTTTTTGGTTCCGCGGTTAAGTGCTAGACAAAGTTCAATATTTTATAATATCTGCACTAGATTCCTACGTTTCAGATGTATAAGTACGACATAAATGTTGACTCCATACATACAATAGTTAGATTTTTCTTTATTGTCATTATTTAGGTATATATTTGTTATTATTGTTTCCTGAAATTGGGTGTCTCTACCTGTTGGAAATAAATGTTTTGTTTGTTTGTTATAAAACGGTGAAATTTACTAAATAATATCACTCATTTACTCTTTACAACTACCCCATACGGATTCTTGCACTTTCATTTTTTTAAATGGAACTCCCTGTATTTTATTGCACTACGTAAACACACTTAAAAAAAGAGTCTTAAATATATACATTTCTATATTTATATTTAATTGTTTTAATAATATTCACATTTTTATTGTGATTTTAGGATATTTATTAAATTTCAAAAAGCGAGCAGTGCGCCATAGAAATGATATACAGTGACCGGCAGAAAGTTGGACACAAATGGAAAACTTTTTTATTATTAATTTCTCAGAAAATTTTATTCTAGATAAAAGTTGGTGCATCATTTCAAACTCAAAACTCACATATCAAAATTTGAATATCTCTTTTTGGATACGAGGTAGATTCAAAAATGTCAAAATAACTCAAGAGTAAAGTACCCTTATTTTTTAAAATACGGTAAAAAGTTACTTACAAAAGTTGTTTGGAATCAAAGGTGGATGGCAGATTTAAAGTCACAGCCACCTAGTCAAAAAAGAGAAATTTAATTTCTTTTTGTATATTTTTCGACCACCCTGTGTATTACAAAAAAACAAAATACCGCAAGCGCAACTTATCATCGGATAACACATGAATTTGCTACTAAACTTTAATTATGCTCGATTAGCAGCTAGAAATTAATTGAAATCAGAGTTGAAAAATATTAAATTTTTGTGTCCAACTTTCTGCCGGTCACTGTATAAGTATAGCGTAATTTTTGTTTTTATAAAGAACTCATAAATCTTAAATCTTAGATAAGGAAAGAGAGAGGACACCGCGCTTGCCTACCCTGCCGTGTATAGATTTTGTTACGTCGTTTTGAACGGCGGCCATTTTATATGTGGCAGACAAAGCGAGTACGTTGTGAGTTAATTTCGTGAATTTGTGAATTAAAACTAACAGTGATTAAGGGGAAAATATGCTCTTACGATGGTGATATCTTCAGCGTTTGGTTGCGAAAGCAGAAGTGAAAAGAGCCCGTTTCACAAGTAATTTATCAAGCTACCTTTGAAAGACGTCTAAAACTTTATTTTTTTTCAATATAACTTCTTCAAATTTCTTCTACCTTTTAGTATGATAAAGTGCATTGTTTTGTTTGTAAATAGGACCAATATAATTATTTTTTAACATCGTTTTTTTTGAAAATTTCTTAATTGATGATAGTTTCATAAAATATGGGCTGGTTTCAATGAGCGTGCATTATTTATTTTATTTCGATTGATTCGAAATCGCCGCAAATAAATATATTTCAGCACTTGACAATAGCTTTACATTTGGGAAATTATCTGCAAATAAATACCAATATTTCAAATTACATGTAAGTCTAAATTAACTACCTTTTCATTTTTAACATTTCTGTGACATTGGCTAAGACCGCGTTTCATGCTACGCCACTGGCCTGTCGTGCGATGTGGCAGTCGGTAACACGGCCACGAGCTCTGTTAGGCGTCCTCTCTATTTCCTTGTCTAAGTTATAAACAAACATACAACTTCTGAATTGTCATCTCTGTCTTAAAAAAATTTAAAACTACTACAAAAACTGTTCGAATGATTCCCCACTTCGTTTTATGCAAAGGTTTATTTTTTTTTAAATTACTCCATAATTTGGCAAATATATCGGGTATATTATATAGGTAGTTTATTTATTCCTTTATATATTCTCACTTTTAACGTCTCCAGATTCCTTGACTTATTCTTGTAGAAAAAGTAAAGTGTGATAAGTTTGGCCAATAAGTCCACCATTGAGCAATATTGGCCCAATTATTTTATTATTTAAAATGCCACACCAGACACCAATGGATATTTTTCTTTAAATACTCTGAATCTGTTCTTAAATAAGTACCCTATCATAACATTGCAAACATGAAGCCTTTTTCATAGTCGTAATTGTAAATTTCTTGAACTTTTCTTAATTTGAACGATTTATATTTATGTATGATTGTGAGTGTAAATGTAAATACAAGAAAAACTAATAATGGGCATGAGCACTCAAAATTAGAAAACAAAAAAACTAGTAACCGCATACACGCGTTTCATGCTCTTTGGCAATCATCAGTACAGTGTAACATCAACCAAATCAAAAAGATAGGAATGATTTGGGAAGCAACAAATGAAGTCCAGGCAGGAGCCAACAGCACATTTGCAGCTTCAGTTAGCACATCCCCAATTCGGGACTTGTACTAACATCGCCACGGAGGCTGCTAAAGCGACCTGCGTGGAAATCTTCATAACCCAAGATACAATGACAATAAGGATGTAAGATTAGCGAGTGTAAATGTAACAATTACAAGAAAAGGTGATAATGGGCAAACACTCAAAGTTAACAAAAAGAAAAAACTAGTAACCGCATACACGTGTTTCATGCTATTTGGCAATCATCAGTACGGTGTAACATTAATCAAATCAAAAAGATAGGAATGATTTGGGAAGCAACAAATGAAGTCCAGGCAGGAGCCAACAGCACATTTGCAGCTTCAGTTAGCACATCCCCAATTCGGGACTTGTACTAACATCGCCACGGAGGCTGCTAAAGCGACCTGCGTGGAAATCTTCATAACCCAAGATACAATGACAATAAGGATGTAAGATTAGCGAGTGTAAATGTAACAATTACAAGAAAAGGTGATAATGGGCAAACACTCAAAGTTAACAAAAAGAAAAAACTAGTAACCGCATACACGTGTTTCATGCTATTTGGCAATCATCAGTACGGTGTAACATTAATCAAATCAAAAAGATAGGAATGATTTGGGAAGCAACAAATGAAGTCCAGGCAGGAGCCAACAGCACATTTGCAGCTTCAGTTAGCACATCCCCAATTCGGGACTTGTACTAACATCGCCACGGAGGCTGCTAAAGCGACCTGCGTGGAAATCTTCATAACCCAAGATACAATGACAATAAGGATGTAAGATTAGCGAGTGTAAATGTAACAATTACAAGAAAAGGTGATAATGGGCAAACACTCAAAGTTAACAAAAAGAAAAAACTAGTAACCGCATACACGTGTTTCATGCTATTTGGCAATCATCAGTACGGTGTAACATTAATCAAATCAAAAAGATAGGAATGATTTGGGAAGCAACAAATGAAGTCCAGGCAGGAGCCAACAGCACATTTGCAGCTTCAGTTAGCACATCCCCAATTCGGGACTTGTACTAACATCGCCACGGAGGCTGCTAAAGCGACCTGCGTGGAAATCTTCATAACCCAAGATACAATGACAATAAGGATGTAAGATTAGCGAGTGTAAATGTAACAATTACAAGAAAAGGTGATAATGGGCAAACACTCAAAGTTAACAAAAAGAAAAAACTAGTAACCGCATACACGTGTTTCATGCTATTTGGCAATCATCAGTACGGTGTAACATTAATCAAATCAAAAAGATAGGAATGATTTGGGAAGCAACAAATGAAGTCCAGGCAGGAGCCAACAGCACATTTGCAGCTTCAGTTAGCACATCCCCAATTCGGGACTTGTACTAACATCGCCACGGAGGCTGCTAAAGCGACCTGCGTGGAAATCTTCATAACCCAAGATACAATGACAATAAGGATGTAAGATTAGCGAGTGTAAATGTAACAATTACAAGAAAAGGTGATAATGGGCAAACACTCAAAGTTAACAAAAAGAAAAAACTAGTAACCGCATACACGTGTTTCATGCTATTTGGCAATCATCAGTACGGTGTAACATTAATCAAATCAAAAAGATAGGAATGATTTGGGAAGCAACAAATGAAGTCCAGGCAGGAGCCAACAGCACATTTGCAGCTTCAGTTAGCACATCCCCAATTCGGGACTTGTACTAACATCGCCACGGAGGCTGCTAAAGCGACCTGCGTGGAAATCTTCATAACCCAAGATACAATGACAATAAGGATGTAAGATTAGCGAGTGTAAATGTAACAATTACAAGAAAAGGTGATAATGGGCAAACACTCAAAGTTAACAAAAAGAAAAAACTAGTAACCGCATACACGTGTTTCATGCTATTTGGCAATCATCAGTACGGTGTAACATTAATCAAATCAAAAAGATAGGAATGATTTGGGAAGCAACAAATGAAGTCCAGGCAGGAGCCAACAGCACATTTGCAGCTTCAGTTAGCACATCCCCAATTCGGGACTTGTACTAACATCGCCACGGAGGCTGCTAAAGCGACCTGCGTGGAAATCTTCATAACCCAAGATACAATGACAATAAGGATGTAAGATTAGCGAGTGTAAATGTAACAATTACAAGAAAAGGTGATAATGGGCAAACACTCAAAGTTAACAAAAAGAAAAAACTAGTAACCGCATACACGTGTTTCATGCTATTTGGCAATCATCAGTACGGTGTAACATTAATCAAATCAAAAAGATAGGAATGATTTGGGAAGCAACAAATGAAGTCCAGGCAGGAGCCAACAGCACATTTGCAGCTTCAGTTAGCACATCCCCAATTCGGGACTTGTACTAACATCGCCACGGAGGCTGCTAAAGCGACCTGCGTGGAAATCTTCATAACCCAAGATACAATGACAATAAGGATGTAAGATTAGCGAGTGTAAATGTAACAATTACAAGAAAAGGTGATAATGGGCAAACACTCAAAGTTAACAAAAAGAAAAAACTAGTAACCGCATACACGTGTTTCATGCTATTTGGCAATCATCAGTACGGTGTAACATTAATCAAATCAAAAAGATAGGAATGATTTGGGAAGCAACAAATGAAGTCCAGGCAGGAGCCAACAGCACATTTGCAGCTTCAGTTAGCACATCCCCAATTCGGGACTTGTACTAACATCGCCACGGAGGCTGCTAAAGCGACCTGCGTGGAAATCTTCATAGCCCAAGATACAATGAAAACAAATGATGTAAGATTGTGTAAGAAAAAGTGATAATGGGAATGAGCACTCATAACATTTTCTTTTCAACCCCATTAATATGGGTATCAAATGAACGGGCTCGACGGACGGAAAACAATAAGGTGAATGACGTCATACTAAATTCAATATGGCGGCCAGTAGCAAACTAAATTTTGTGACACTAATATGATCATTACAATATTTACGAAAGTGACAGGCAGACCTATTTTGTGACCGATTTTTGAAATTTAATAAATATCCTAAAGGCGCAATAAAAAAGGGAATGTTATTAAAAACATAAATAGATATAGACATGTATATATATTTGAGAATATCTGCTTTTACGTAGTGCAATAAAATACATTGTGTTCCATGGACAAAATGGAAGTTTGTAATACACTCTGTATAGGCGCCATAAAAAAAAATGGGAAAATTTCGAAATTTTTTAAAACGATCCTTTACATATTATATTTTTCTGAAATCGAAATAAGAAATAAGTTTATTGGGTAAAATATTTCCGAAAACTGCAAGTTAGCAATTTTCAAAATTTAAATATTAGTAGGTCAGAAAAATGTAGAGAAGAAGTAAATTACTAAAGTCACACAAAGTTTTTGAAACCCCTTTGGGGAAATGAGGGGATTATAATATTCAATTTATAGGCCATAGATGATTCCCCGTTGACTGTGGACGCGTCCTCTGACGTTTTATAACAAGGTCCTGTTTCTTTTTTCCAGGTGGAACAGTGTGGCGACCGAGCATGCATTGCTGGACCTTCTGGATCGTGATAGTTCTTGCACGCAAGCGTCTCTCACTCTAGCGCCCATCAACTCAAGTCACATATATGCACGAAGACACTCAGCTCACACTTGTCAACGGATCGAAGTTCCCAAGCAGCCAAATCAAGTAAGTGGTTCGTCCAATCTATACCATTTCAGGGGACTTAATTTGTAATAAAGGATAACGGATGTTTTTAGTGGCATATCAGGTAAAGGATATCAGTTGAAAAAATGCACTCCAGCCGGGACTCGAACCCGGGACTCCTATTGTGACCGTAGGCAATTAACCAACTAAGCTACCGGAGATACGGGTTGGTAGTAGTAGTAGTATGGTTTCGTTCCCCAGGTCAGCGCACTTGCGCTTTTTGCCTGCATTCTTAGTTTGTAGTAGCAAAGTGTAGAGAATACTATAAGTCGGATCACTTCTTTGAAGTCGTCGAAAAGCCGTCGATTTTTTGCGACCGGTCGTAAATTAATCCTTTATTTACGAGGGTGGACTATCCAAAACACCGTAAAGCTGGTTGCACCAAGTTATACGCGGGCACCCCTATATTGACTTTCCATTATGCACAATAGGAGTAATAGGTATAGCAGAAAAATACTTTTAATAGGTATAGCAGATAAATACTTTTTTCCGTTTAAATAACGCAAGATATTCCTAACCAAACGTACGGTAAGTAAAAATATATATAAGTGTGTACCTAGGAGCAAACAAAATTATTTACATAGTCTACAAGTTTTGCAAAATTGTAAGTTTTGGATTTGACACGGGCGTAGCCAGGATTTAGTTTTGGGGGGGGGGTTTAGTTTGAGAAGTAAATAAAACAACAAAAATATACTTACATGAAATTTAATATCTATATATTCATCCGAAAAACTACGACATATTTATAAAGTTCTTAACTTTAAATGAAATGGATAAATTAATTTCGTTCCTCTTCGCTAAATCTAAAACCATTAAAGAAGAAATCTTCGGCTTTTTCTTTTAAATATATCCACTACTTCATCTGCATGAATTTCTGTTCCATAGTGAATGTTCATTAGAGCCAAACCATTAAGTCTGTTTTCACTTGTAGTGTTTCGTAAATAGTTTTTCAGTCTCCTTAGGCTCGAGAAAGACCTTTCTGGGGTAGCAGTGGATACAGGAATGGTAGCCAAGATTTGTAGTAATGTGTAAATATTAGGATAAAGGTATTTATCGCACATATCTAGGCATTCCAAACTAGATTTCGGGGTAGGCAGTCTTCTTATCAGCATGCAAGGTAGCTGAATCTTTGATAGCTAAATCCAAATTAGTTTCTTTATTAGAAACCCCTTGACCTTGACTACACCACTTTTTCCAGTAGTCTAGTTTATCACCCTTCCTTTTTTTCCCCTCCATTTTTCGACAGTAATAATGATTCACGTATCTATCCTTAACAAGGTCATCGAATAACAGTGCACTAAAATAATTACTCACTTACACGGTACACTTAATTTTCTTCACTATTCGTTCACCACTTTTCACTTTTATTCGCTTCGAGTTCGCATGGAACAATACTGCCGTAAGCGCGGTCACGCGCCGCTTATATAGCAGCCCAGTAGCCGTCCAGAAACTTCCACGAACTTCCACAAAGTTCCGCTCATTTCGACCGAGGGGCGTGGCGAATAATCGAGAAACAACGCAAAGTGTCCCTACAATACAAAATAGTTCGGCTGCAACTGCGTCTGCCTCTCGTCAAAAGATGGCGCTAGGCGCTACTATTACTACATATATTCAAACGTAATAATAATTTAACTCTTCACTCCTCGTATTTTTTGGGTATAATATTAGGTCATATTTTGCTTATTTCGGGGGGGGGGGGGGTTTGAACCCCCGAAACCCCCCCCTTGGCTACGCCCGTGGGATTTGATGTATTTTGTCTTTAAATTTTTAATGCCCTATTCGCAAATTTAAGTGTGTATAGTAAATACGAACTCGCGTATAGGTATAATGAAACCAAATAGTCGTGGGGAAAATTTGCAAACGGATATATGCATTTTACTGATCGGAATTCCTTTAGTAGGTTGGAACCTAAGCCATCCTGATGCGATTAAGTCATTAAATTTTGATAAGAAAATATTTTCTAAATTGATTATATATTCACTAAATTCTCGTGGAGGTATTGCCAAACTGCCAAACGGTCCTGAACTGCCTTCATAGGCTTCTAGTTCACAAAATATTGTTGACTTGTCCCTGCCTGCCAGATTACGCATACGAATATGCCTCTAACCATAAGCTTCTGGTAATAATCTTAATGGAACAGAAGTTGTTAATAAACTTTCTCCGGACGAAGTGAAGGATTGGTCATCAAAATGTGTCTTACAAATTTTTATACGTTTATGTGCCTCTTCAGGTGCAATATTCACAAATTTATGGTCTTTGACGAACCCTAAGGCCTTCTTCCATTGCTGACATCTGCAAATATCAATATTTTTATTTACAACAAAGAAAGAAACAGACCTGTGACATATTGGCTTTATATTATTTAACATATACAATGTATGTCATATAATATTATGCATAATACGAGTATTACGTAATAATAAGACTAATAAGAATAATAAGACATTTTTCTTCAAACTACTCGTAAATTTTACCTTTCAGGGTCTTTAGGAATTCGAAAAAAGGACACACAGATTTTGAATTGCTTTTACAGTCGTCCGCACTGCAATAAGAACCGTGATAAACCATATCACTACTCAAAATTGGCAACGGTATTGGATATAATTCACGCGCACCCGGTACAATACGAAGCACACCGTTCCGAGAGACACTGTGTAACAAAGTGACGCTCGGAATCGCCCGCTCAGCGGGATATCGATCGAGGGCTAAGGCGAAGGGAGCGGGATCGGGCAGGAGAGAAATATTTGTTTACACAGGCCAAGTGAGCGGACTATTATTCTCTAGACTTTGGTAGTAGTTTTTCTTGTGTAGGGTATCGAGATACGGGTTCCATCGGCTAGGTGTTATTTATTACCTACAATTTGATATTAGTTAGTAGCGATGAGATGTAATAGACTTCGGCGTCTTCTACAGCTACTGAATTGGGTTAGAGGGTGTAAGGTAACCATTCATGATTGTTGGTTATGTGAACTTCCTATTTGTTCATCAATTCACAAAATTCGACATTTAGCTATTTGATGCAAGTATCGAACGTGGAAATTGTAACCTACAATGTCAAGCCAAGAATATTAACAAAGAACAATTTTTTTAGTACCTGTAAACATAAATAATAAATGATGTTTTTAGTTGAGTGCATTTTTTCAATTTATATCCTTTACCTGATGCCACTAAGAACATCCTTTCTTATTCATGATCACAGGTACTAAAACAATCTTTCTTTGTTAATATTGTACCGAATCTCAACAAGCACAGTCCAAACTCGTTGCCTTGGTTACCACCTTTATTGTTTGGCCTTCACAATTATACTTGTCATATACTGTCACTGATCAAGAATATTCTTTCAGCTCCAAACATCGCACTAAAATCGCGTTATAACAAATCATAAAGTTCTAGCATATTTCTAGAAACTTATGGAAGGCAATGAAAACTGAAAGAAAATGGGACCCTGAGGCCTAAGGTCAACAAACATGTGACAGAAAATGCCTCTAAACTAATCAGAAAAATTATAAAACTGTTATAAGTAGAATACCGAGATTTAAAATTGATCTGCTAAATCTTTGAGTAGGTTAGAAAACAGTGCACACATGTTCATTGAAAGCTGATATAACAACTTTAGAGGCATTTTTCGTTACAATATTCTTGGATTGACATTGTAGGTTAGAATTTCCACGTTCGATACTTGCATTAAGTAACTAAATGTCGAATTTTGTAGGTTGACACACACGAATGGTTACCCTACATTCTCTAACCCCTTCTAGCAGTGTAGTAGTGTGGTGCTTATGGCTACAGTAGGAGTCCCGGGTTCGAGTCCCACTTGGAGTGCATTTTTGTCAATTGATATCCATTACCTGATACGCCACTAAAAACATACTATTATTTATTGTTACAGGTACTAAAGAAATCATTCTTTCTTAATTTATAAGTACTAACTCTCTTTGGTTAAGGTCTAAATGATGTTGAGGGTATACTATAAATGAACTCACTTGGAACAGCATAAAAACGCTTGGGCGGTGTTTGTATTTGAATGCTCTAAAAAAGAATAAAATAGACTTTGAAATAATTCAAACCAAAGCAAACCAATAATTTTGTTTCACACAAAACGACACTACACAAAAATCTATACACAAGACCAAAATCCGTAAAATAAAGCACAATCCTTATTTCCGTGCACGGCACTGGTTGTACTGGCCTAACTGACCCACGTCGACACCTGATTGATGGATCCCCGAAACGCCGACCAATCAAATCGCTACGCTCGCTTTCTTATTGGCTGCCTCCTTGACTAGGTCGACGTCGACCGCATAAAAACACTTGAATTTTATACGGGTGATTACTGCTGATAAGTCTGGTATTTTTACCAGTAGCAGAGCGTAGTATGAAATAGATCGCGCCTCGTTTATCACTGTGTTTAAAGTGAGCTCGTCTATACTATAACAAAAAATTGAAATTTCATAAAAAATAACATTGACAGCTAAAACATCTATCCTACACAACTTTTGTTGGGTCAAGCACCAACTTTTATCAAGAATACAATTTTTGGACAAAGAAAAAATAAAAGTTTCCTATAATGGTTCCAACTTTTTTGGACACACTGTATACAGAGTGTTCCAAAGCAATAGTTCAATGCCTTCACCACAAATTATTTGGGCTAAAATAAGGATATTTTTCTTATGCCATTTTTCATTTAGGCGCTTCTTTACTTCAAAATACAGGGTGATAAAATTGAATTTAAAAATTTTATTTTTAATTTTTATTTTTAACTTTATTAATGATTCCTTTATTTTTAAGATATTTAGTTGAAATTTGGGACAGATTTATTTGTTATAGAAGCATATTTTTCGTGTAATTTGAGTAAAAAAATTCAAAGAACAAACGTAACAAAAAGGAGGCGTGGCACACACTTCAAAAGAAAAAATACCTATATTCTACGTCGTTTAGTTTTTGAAAAAACACAAAAAATAACTATCCGTTTCGAATTTCATATTTGCACATAATTATTAATTTCGAATAACTTTTTCAGTGTCTTAAAAAATTAAGGTAGTTTACTGTTGAGGAAATTTCAAAAAATGACATTGACAACTAAAACATCTATAGTACACAACTTATGTTGGGGTCATTGTTCATTCAAAGACAAACACCAACTTTTATCAAGAATAAAATTTTCTACCAAATAAAAAATAAGAAAATCTCATAATATGTTTTCAACTTTTTGGGACACACTGTATATACTTATACAGGGGCTCTACTTTTTCGTAGCAGGACTTTAACAATCAATAGAAAAAATTATTTGAAGATGGACAGAAACCCTTTGTTTTAAAAATAATACAAGCTGTTGAAAGTTTCAAAAAATAACGATTATCTATTTTTTATATTGCCTCAACCAATATTATAGGTTGGCAGATTTGGTGATAATATGAAGGCCCACAAAAATCAGTGGTGGAGTTGTGTGGTTTCCCTTCTACTAATTTAAAAAAAATACTATTGCGGCCCTGTCTAAAATCAAATTATCTGCCAGGGTTGCATACCAAATTTTTAATTTTGTGGCCTAAAGGGTGAGTTTTTGTTTATTAGTATGGGGATCTCGGAAACTAGAAGGTCATCCCAAGACGGCAAATTGCGCTTAAAAAAATGATGACTCGGCATATTTTAGCAACTCCCCCGTTGAAAATCGCGGCAACGTATAACAATCCGTGGGATGATCTTTGAGAAAGGAGGAAGATTTATTCTCCGAAAGCTCAGAAAACAAATTTGTTGAAGTTATTTTTTGAGTTACACGTTTAAAGTTTCGTTCATTGACTGTTAAGAATTTATGAATTTTCCAGGCAACTTGAAAAAGTTGTCTTTCGATCAGTTTGGTGGCGAAAAACCCAATTAAAAATTAAATGGATCTGTTTGCGCCACAAATAAATTTTAGAAAATATCTAGAACAAAGGTATGGGCTTAATGTTTGCAATAATTTCAGATTATTAGAGAAGAAGTTCTTCAAATTATCCAAGGCGAGAAATGGATTAACATATTTATGTAAATGTAGACAAGCTGATATTATACCAAAAGGATTACGCCTAAAAGAACCTTTTACTAGTAGGAAATGTAGCAAAATATTGTTCAGATGTAGTATGATGCTGATAAGAGAAATAATCCAGAACCAAAGAAGTAACATAAACAAATTATGGGGGGATATAAATGAAATACGGGAAAATGTGTATCTTTCTATGATTTTAATTACATATCAAATTGTATCAGTATAAGCTATAATAGGCAATTTGATTGAGTCAAACTTAGACAGATTAACAAATTCCGAAGATGAGTTGAGGAAAAACATAGTGAGGAATTCAATCAAATAGACAATGATTTTGTCAACAGAACAGTAATTAATTTATCTAACAGAGAACTTACCATTTCAGAAAAGTTAGTTTTGGCAAAAGGGTTAAATTTTTCTGTTGTTGACAACAAAATTTCTAAGCTTGACATAGTAGCATCGATAGAGGAAACAGCTCAAGCATTACCCGAGGAATTAGGTCAAGCATTTAGAGTCAGGTCAAAAATAATCTTAGAAAAAGATTTTAAACCAAAGCCAAATATTTCAAAGGAAGAAAAAGTAGCAATTAGATCACTTAAATCAGATAGGATAATTAAAATATCACCAGTAGATAAGGGAAATGCAACTGTTATTTTAGAAAAACTGTGTATGATAATAAATTAAATGATTTATTAAATGAAGGAACTTACAAGAGGATAAACAAAGACCCTACAACTTCAATAGAAACTACAATATACAAAACACTGTATAAATACCGTGAATAAATGACACAGAGACAAAGGACACTCTTAACTCCGCATCATTCAAAACCTCCACACTTATACCGATTACCAAAAATACACAAAACTAACATTCCTCTTCGCCCCATTGTAAGTTCAATAAATTCGCCATGTCATTCGTTAGCAAAATATTTACTTAAAATTGTTAATCCATTAGTGGGAAATTCAAATTCCTTTATCAGAAACAGTTATCATTTTCTAGAAAAAATTAGAGAACATCAATTTCCGGATAATTATATATTAGCACAGACCTATATAGGTCTGTGATATTAGCTAGCTTTGATTTGGTTAGTCTTTTTACAAATGTCCCTGTTGACAAATCATTGAATATTTTACGCAGAAAGTTAGAAAATGATCAGACTTTAGTGGAAAGGACAAATTTGAATATAGATGCAATATTAGAACTAACAACACTCTGTGTTAAAACCACTTATTTTCAACTAGGAAATTAATTTTATCAGCAGGAATTTGGAATGGCTATGGGGTCTCCTTTATCACCATTCATAAGCAATATATTCATGTAAGATTTTGAACAAAATGAATTGACTAGATATGTTCACCAACCTAATGTTTGGTGGAGATATATGTAGATGACATATTTGTTATATGGGAACATGGAGTAGATGATTTAAATTCATTATTAAATTTTATAAACTCACAAGAACCTTCTACTAAGTTTACCTTAGAAATTGAAAATAAAATCAATTACCTTTCTTAGATGTTTCTATACTGAAATCAGATAGTATAGAAACTAGTGTCTATAGAAAACCAACACATACTAATAGATACCTCCATTTCAACTCCAATCATCACACTAGTGTTAAAAAAGGAGTAATTAAAAGTTTGTATGACAGGGCTAGAACGATTTGTTCTAATAACACAAACTATGAGAAGAATAGTTATCCTATGGAATTTGTTGAGCAAGTTTTTCAGGATTGCCAACAAAATAACAATGCTAATAGAATTAGAGAAATAAATCTGGTGGACCGACCAGTAAATTTAATTATTCCTTATATTCCTGGACCATCAGATAAGCTAAAACGCATAGGCAATCGTTTTAATGTCTGAACAGTATTTAAAACCAAAAATACACTAAGATCGATGCTAGTTGAAACGAAACCATTTAATGAGGTACAAAGTTCAAAAAATTACATTTATAAAATTCCTTCTAAATGTGGAAAGTTCTATGTTGGGGAGACTTGTAGGCCATTTAACGTTCGTTTAAAAGAACATAAAAATTATATCAGGCAAAATCAAATTTCTAAGTCAAAAATATGTGAACATTCTTTTAATAACAATCATAGGATATTGTGGGTAGGTCCAAACCAATTCTCAAAGAAGAAGTAGGAAATAGACGAAAAAATTAAAGAATCTGCATTTATTCTAGGAAATACGGACAACTGTGTTGCTGAATGTTCAGTGGAATTCAGGAAAATATTATTGCCACTTATTCAAAGAGAAATTAGTATAGATAATTAGATAGAACACAGGGTACAATATCAGGCAGGTGGCTAGGTTATTGTTTCTGTTGTCATGACATTTTAACCTGAAATTTATTAATCTGTCACTTCACTTTGACGTGGCATGATCTTTGAGAAAGGAGGAAGATTTATTCTCCGAAAGCAAATTTGTTGAAGTTATTTTTTGAGTTACACGTTTAAAGTTTCGTTCATTCACTGTTAAGGATTTATGAATTTTCCAGGCAACTTGAAAAAGTTTTCTTTCGATCAGTTTGGTGGCGAAAAACCCAATTAAAAATTAAATGGATGTAGATGACATATTTGTTATATGGGAACATGGAGTAGATGATTTAAATTCATTATTAAATTTTATAAACTCACAAGAACCATTGATTAAGGTATTCCTTATTCAATGCAAGAACCTTCTATTAAGTTTACCTTAGAAATTGAAAATAATAATCAATTACCTTTCTTAGATGTTTCTATACTGAAATCAGATAGTATAGAAACTAGTGTCTATAGAAAACCAACACATATACTAATAGATATCTCGATTTCAACTCCAATCATCATATTAGTGCTAAAAAAGGAGTAATTAAAAGTATGTATGACAGGACTAGAACGATTTGTTCTAATAACACAAAATTTGAGGAGGAAATTAAACATATAAAATATGTTCTTGAGATGAATAGTTATCCTATTGAAATTGTTGAGCAAGTTTTTCGGGATTGCCGACAAAATAACAATGCTAATAGAATTAGAGAAATAAATCTGGTGGACCGACCAGTAAATTTAATTATTCCTTATATTCCTGGACCATCAAAAATATGTGAACATTCTTTTAATAACAATCATAGGATATTGTGGGATAGGTCCAAACCAATTCTCAAAGAAGAAGTAGGAAATAGACGAAAAAATTAAAGAATCTGCATTTATTCTAGGAAATACGGACAACTGTGTTGCTGAATGTTCAGTGGAATTCAGGAAAATATTATTGCCACTTATTCAAAGAGAAGTTAGTATAGATAATTAGATAGAACACAGGGTACAATATCAGACAGGTTGTCATGACATTTTGACCTGAAATTTATTAATCTGTCACTTCACTTTGACGTGGCATGATCTTTGAGAAAGGAGGAAGATTTATTCTCCGAAAGCTCGGAAAACAAATTTGTTGAAGTTATTTTATGAGTTACACGTTAAAGTTTCGATCATTCACTGTTAAGGATTTATGAATTTTCCAGGCAACTTGAAAAAGTTGCCTTTCGATCAGTTTGGTGGCGAAAAACCCAATTAAAAATTAAATGGTATAACAATCCCGTTGCAACCGACTCAACTCCGACACAAAACCACCGCAAACATTTTAATTGTGGTCACGGTGTCGCGGTCCATATTACCCCGGTCTCCAGATATGCCCAGGCACCGGCCGAATTCCGGATCCGCTCCGGGCATTGTCTGGGCGTTCCGGAAATCTGGAGACCGATGTCGGCCGGGCCCGACACGGAAGCAGAAGTGGAATTCGGCCGTGCACCGCCGGTTTGGGGAGCGGGATTTGCATGCGCCCTAGAGAAACAATAACGTCCGAAATGGGGTTCCAATTGAATGTGTCCGATATCGAAATTATACGGTGATGCATCCGGTGCTTGTTTTGGGTCTTGAGAATCCCGTTGCGGTCCTCTATACAATCCAAGAGGTGTAATTTAGAATACTGATGTCATAGACGTAACTAGGTCGTATTTTTAGGGGGGGGGCTGATCAGGACCGGCTCAAGATTTTGCGGGGCCGGGTGCCGCATGAAAATGCGGGGCCCCGACAAGGAATTATTTAACCCATTAAGAAGAAATTTTTGAAAGTCGGTACGCTACTTACAAAGGTACCTATATTTTTTACATGTCATTCTGTAAAATGGTAGGCCGGGGCTACGAGTTTGGATCACTTGTGTGACGTATATAGGAACTAATTTCGAGTGGTGGAGGGACAATTTTTGTGTCTTTTTTTAAACAAGGGCATTTAATATAATTCTAAAAAATGCGCCGCAGGCGAAATTTTTTAAAAATTTGAAGAAAAATTACATAAAATTAGTCTTGGGAAATCCCAATATCTTTAAATTTACAAGCTGGAGTGAATATTTTCAAATTCCGAAATGGGTTCGGTCCCGCCCTTCTAAATACGTTACTGATTGGATCACCCTGTACCACCCTTGAGGTGCAACACCCAAAAACGTTAATTTTAAGGCTTCAAAAAATAATGTATAGGTCTATCTACTGGTAATTTTGAATCATCTTTAATTCATTTAAGAAAAAACATTATGAAAAAGTAGAGGTTTCCGAGTAGAAACCAGAGAAAAAATGTTGGGAATGTCTGCTATTTTGTGATGCAAGATTACTTACATAGTACATATTATAACGAAACAACAATACACTGGATGAATAACAAAATAAAAGTCTGGAGTCTGGCACAGCAAAAGTACATTCTCCGACGCCCGTCTCGTATCTCTTTCTCTCGGCAGCAGGCACGGTGTGTTCGCTCTCGCTTGCGCGTTTAAATTTCAGTCGGATTTTGTGGGGGCACAAGGCGCAAGATTCCGCAAGAGCAAGCGATTCGTCGAAACTGGTGAATTTAAAAAGGCGCGTGCGGTGTTAGATCTATTATGTTAACGAGAAGCATAATATCTTCCCACATCCTTTGTAGGGGGGGCTAAGCCCCCCCTAGCCCCCTCTAGTTACGTCTATGACTGATGTCAATATTCGTGGCTTTTACAAGATTCTTCGTCGGCTTCCTCAGGCGCGGCTCGTGAGTTATTGTTAGGGTTTCACGAGACTCTCGAAATTCGAGATTTCTCGTCTTGTCTCGTCTCGATTTCGAGACGAGATCGAGACAAGACTGCATTTTTTTGTCGAGACAAGATCGAGAAAAAGGTTTCGAGACTTTTCGAGATCGAGAAATTTTTTCGAGATTTCTCGAACTCGAAATGAAAAAAATGTTTTATCCAACCAATTTATCAAATAAATCCAATTTCGGTGTATGCATTATTCTATTATTTAAAGAGATATTTCTTTGAAAAAACCTAATTTATGAAAAAAAATTATTAATGTTTAATACTGTTTTCTAGAATTAGGTACCTATACACTTCTAGAAAGAGCGCTTTTACAAAAAATAAATTAATACCTATTTTTTTAGATCCCGAAAATAGTAAAGTTATTGAGAAAAAAATATTTTTGAGTCTTGGATATACAAAAACAGTCCAAACGTAGATGCTGCAAGCTGCAACTAACAACTTATAATTGAGCAGTAAAACTCATATTAGGCATTTCTTTTTCAAACAAATGTACTAAAAAATATTGTTCAGAATCGCTCCAGAACCTTAAATCCAAAATTTTGTCGAAATAAAAAAAATAAGTCCAAAAATAACAATTTAATAATTTTCTGAGTTTAGAAAAGTGTGCCATGGAAGTTTTGAAGGCAAATAATGAATGTCAATAGACATGACAGCAAAAATGGTGCATTGTTGACGATATTCTTTTTGAGGGCGAATGCAAGTAAGGTAAAGACGAGACTTACTACTTTTTTCTGAAAAAAATATTTTTTCGCGACGGAAGGGCGGCCTGTGGTACCTACCTACTATTTTTCTTGAAAATGCGCGTAGTTATTTATACTTCACAGCTACTACAATTTATGTCTAAGGCCCGATGGTAGTACAATCAAGGTTTAAGTTTGAGTTTTGTTAAGCTTGTTGACAACGATGTTGCAGTAACCGTTGGTAAGGTCCTAACTTTTTAACAACCATTATTGCGACTATTGGTGTCAACGAGCTTAATAAAAGTCGAGCTTAAACCGTATGTACAATCGGGCCTAAGTAAATAAAAATTACTCGAAAAATTATGAACACAGTTTCAAGACTCTCGAAAAGTTCGAGAGTCTCGAATCGAGATCGAGAATTTTTTTCGAGAAAGACATCGAGACAAGAGTATGTTAATTTCTCGTCTCGGTGATCGAGACGAGACGAGAAATTCCTTTCGAGACGAGATTTCTCGTCTCGTGAAACCCCAGTTATTGTAGAGGTAGAAACTTTTTTCAAGTGCTACCACAGAAAATATATTTTCTGTGGTGCTACTCACAAACTTTTATGTATTTTTTATGTTTTTGGCTTTTTTTAAAGAGAGCAAAGAAAAGATATACGCTGTGTCCCGGATCAGAATGAACAGCATGGGGATATTGCAAACGGTGAGAGATAGGGCAACGGTTAGATGGGGAAAAAGTTGCGCAATTTCGAGGTCAATAAAATGGCACAAACAGATTTCTAATATCTTTTTTCGTTTTTGAGTTATTTTGAAAAAAGTAAAATTTTGCGTTTTCGATTTTATTTTTTTCTGAAGTTGCTATCACACATAGAGAAAAAGGAAAAGCACGTTCTTATGGCACTTTTTAACGGGCCTTAATATGGCGTTTTTAGATTTGTTCTACAACGTTTCGTTTTTGAGAAACCATCTTCAATTTAATTTTTTTAAATACGGACCTGGATTTTTTTTGCAGATTTTTAAAGCACTTTTCATTGCAAATACCATGATGTATGACAAGAAATATTTTTAAAATGTTTTGAGACAATTATACTGAAAATTCCTTTTTTCCATTCATTTTTTTCTAATGCGACCCTGTATTTAATAATAAGAAGTCAACAATTTAACTTACAATTTATCTTTCAATTGGAGAACTAAAAAAAGGACGGCAAAAACTAATAACAGTCACATACGATAATAAAAAATTAATAAAAATCCTCCACCTAGAAGGTTTTGAAGCAACGAAACCAACCCCTTGTCATTTGTCATAACTCCCACTGTATCATTTAGTTAACAATTTGTATTATTAGAAATGGAGGGTGCTTTTTCAAATGACGACAAATTTAACATGTCAGCATGTTATATCTTGCGTCACAGAAATAGTGTAGAAGCCGAACGAATGTATTGTTGCAATTAATAAATGGCAAAAGTTATCTGTTTCATTGGCTTAAAGCTTTCTTTTCACAATTAGAAAAAGCGAAGAATTTACTCCAAAACACAATGCGACACTGTTTGCTGTACAGACAGGGCCGTATTTAAAAATATTAAGTTTTCGAAGTTAAAACAAACTGTATGTTAAATTGTTGTCAATACTGATTAATATTTGGACTTCTTATTATTAAATAATAATAAAAGGAATTTTCAGTATAATTGTCTCAAAAAATTTTCAACCCGAAAAAAGTTACGGCCACTTTTAGAAAACGCACATTTTCGAAAAACGCCCTGTAACTCAAAAACGGTGACAGATATCGATTTGTGGTTTTCGCCATTAAGTTTATCATAAAAAATGAGCCTCAGACACTGATATCAGTTTTCGTCTACCTCTGTCAAAAATAGGAGTTTCCCTTTAAAAGTGTCTAATTTGGCCCACCCTACATATACAGTGTGATTCAGTTTTATTCTGCGACACTTAAACGAGTTATAGAAAACCAAAAAATAACCGCACTTTATTCTATCAACTATATCATTTTAAGGCCTTATAAAAATGTTACAGGCTGTTAATATTGTAAGAAATATGTGGACTATTTACCAAACTGGTTGAGATATTTAAGTCATATTATTTTTGGTACATGTTAAAACGGCATGAGTTAGCATACAACCTGTTAATATCAAACTCCTTGAACAGCCAGTGGCGTAGAAGTGGGTAATTAGTAATTAGTTTTTACAAAAAAAAAAAGATCCACCTTGTATAGCAATAAAATGTTTCAATTTCTTATGTAAATTTTAGTTGTACACAAAAACGTTCTCTTAGCATTTTTTCATAGGTGTCATGGTTTCGTAGCAAATTTGATTTTTTCGTATTATTTCGGGGTATTTCTGAAAAATTTACTTAAAAATTTGCTCCATAACTAAGACTCAAACTAGAAAAAGGTGTTTCTTACTTTAAATACAGTAACTTTTCCCATTCAAGGTTTTACTTTTCAATATACAGAGCGTAACATTATTAATTGTATCTTCCTTAAATATTTGAGACCCTGTATCATCAAAAGTATAGCCCATAATAGGTAAGTTTATTGGAAAAGTTACTTTATTTAAAGTAGCAAACACACTATTTCTACTTTAAGTGTTACTTATGGAGCAAATTTGCTAGATAATTTTTCAGAAATACCCCGTAATAATAAAAAATCTAATTTGCCATGAAACCATGACACATACGAAAAATTACCAAGAGGACATTTTTGTTTAAAATTAAAATTTACATAAGAAACTGAATACATTTTATTACTATACAAGGTGGTTCATTTTTTTTTTCTAAGAATAATTATACTAATTACCCACTTCTACGCCACTGGTTGTTCAAGGTGTTTGATCTTAACAGGTTTTATGCTAACCCACGCCGTTATAACGTGTACCAAATATGATTTAAATATCTCAACTAGTTTGGTAAATATTCAATAAAGTCCACATATTTCTTACAACATTAACACCCTGTAACTTGCTTAAAAGGCCTTAAAATGATATAGTTTATAGAAGAAAGTGCGGTTATTTTTTGGTTTTCTATCACCTGTTGAAGTGTCGCAGAATAAAACTGAATCACCCTGTATATCATTATCATTGTCATTACTATTAAATTATCTTATTATTATTGTTTCAGATACCGCCTCCGATCCCAGTAAGACCCCCGCCAGTGCCAAAACGAACTTTGGCCCCTACCAACCGTACGGCACTACAAAGCAATGCGGTGAAAAAACCAAAACCAGCACAACCACCCCCACTACCCCCCACCCCTAAAACCAGGGCTCCTCCCTTCAACCAACTTCTATCCGACCAAACCAAACTCAAGCACGACCTCCACAAGCAGAACTCGCTAGACCACTATGGCAGGTTCGATATCAACAGGAACACTTCGCAGAGGAGCTTCACGTTTGACGGCGAGAACGAAAAGGCCACCTCCAAACCCATCCTGCCCCCGAACAGAATACAAAAACCCAACCAGATCGCTAACAAGCCGAACCAGCCGAACCACAAGGCTTCGGTCAGGCAGGATTCGGGGATATCCAGCGATAGTTTCAGTCAGAATTCGTCGCCGAGTTACACGACTAAGACGATGGAAACGCCGCTGTTGCCTCCAAAAACGCCGGTGCACAAGGCCCAGAATGGGAACGTAGTCAATCAGGTTAAAGATGAAGATGACAGCAGCGACAATAATGGCATTACCAAGAGTGCATCCACGCCTGCGAGTTTTCAGGCGATTGTCAAATTTAACAACGGTTCCAACATGTCACTTCGCCACAGGGTGAGTACAAAACATACATAGAAACATTAAATAGTCCTTACGGGTATAGCATAGCAGCCCCATGTAAAACTCCATAAGAGGAAAACCTTCATTTTTTATCCCCTCCCATTCCCCGTGAATTGGTTGTAACCCGGGCTTACTGGGGAAGTCGAGGGGGTAAATTTGTTAAAAAATGCAAGCTATTGTGCGTGAGAGGAGTTCTCTGAGCGACATAATATTCATAATATAAATACAATTTTAAGCAGGTATTTTTTTATACTTTTTTTATATTTTTTTATACTAGCGTTGTATTAGTCTTGTCTTAGTGTTATAGTGTGGCGTTCTGGTGCTTGTGCTTTGTGCTGATAGTGGGTCATCTAGTGTCATGTTCAGAAGAAAGCATTTATCTCTTGATGCTAAAGAAATAATTAAAAATGTGTATCAATCGTGGCTGGCAAGAGGCCTTAATTCCAGAGATGCTTTAGCGGACACGTCTGCCTTAACAAATACTCCTCTAACTTCGGTAAGGGACATAGTATTAAAACCTATTATTCCCAAAAAAAGCGCAGTGACTCCGGCACAATAAGAAGTATTGACGAGTATGATGTGAATTTATTAAGAAGAAAGGTTAACTAAATGTATGACGAACAATCTGTACCCACCTTGGTTTCCCTAAAGAAGAGGCTGATCAACGACGAAACAAACATTTCTTGTGGTATTACGACCCTTAGAAAAATGCTGCTCAAAATGGGATTTAAATATCGCACAATTAATAAAAGACAAACCTTAATGGAATCTCAACGTTTACGAGAATGGCGTCGTCAATATCTAACAGCTATTACACAATATAGAGCAGAAAATCGCCCAATTATCTACATTGACGAAACATGGTTTGATACCCATGACACTGCAAAAAAAGGATGGGTTGATTTTTCACAAAACTGTCAAACCAGGGCCCCTTCAAATAAAGGCAAAAGAATTACGATAATTCATGCAGGTTCAGAAAATGGGTTTGTTCCGAACTGTCTTTTGCTTTCAGCTAAAAACATAGCAGTCTCTTCCTTAGATTACCACCAAGACATTGACGCAAAACTGTTTGAAGATTGGTTTGAACATCGCCTTTTGAAAAATATACCAAAAATAGCGTTATTGTAATGGACAATGCGCGTTATCATAGCAGGCAACTAATAACAATCCCCCTAAAGCGGAGATTCAACATTTCATGATAGAAAATGATATTTATTTTGAAGAAAACATACAAAAAACAGGATCTTTTGGAAGTCTTAAAAGCTTTGAAAATTGATAGGGAATACGTCTGTGACAAACTTGCAGCTGAAAATGGACATGTAGTGTTGCGTCTTTCCCCTTACTACTGTATTTTTAACCCCATAGAGTTAATATGGCACCAATTAAAATCAAATATTAGAAGAAATAATATTTCTCCCACATTAAATATATCTGTAGTAGAATTTATACAAAACGTAGTAAGTAAGTAACATCTCTGCGGACATTTGGAAAAACTGTATACAACATGTAATTAAAGTGGAAAATTCTTACATGTGTATGCGTACAAATGTTCAACCACTGATAATAAGTTTAGGTTTAGATGATGATAATAGTGATAGTGACACAGAACTAATGGAGTAAGGAACAATTAGGTTTCCAAATTTAATTATGTCTTCATACCGACAAGTCAATTTGTAAAACTCCTACATTGTGCTGTGTTTTAATCTAAATGTGTAAATTTAAGTATGTATTTTATTAAATTCTATATCGTACCTGTATAATTTAATATATTTAATAAAATATTATTATTCATTGTTTTGTATTTTCATTTAGTTCAGAATGTCTACTTATTTTAAAATAAAAATAAATAAATAAGCCCACCCTGCACCCCAGTAATATATTATACCTATATACAATGGAGTATTATCAGGTAGTTGATTTATTTCAGAAAGGTCAACGGTATAAATCCGTACACACTATACTACCTAATCTGTTCACAAAAGAGAGTCTGGGAATCCCCTATTCTCCTAATCCATGGCGCACGCAGCCATGCACCACCGTTCACCGTTTATTGTTGTCCAGTGTTGCCAGTTATGTTTTATTTTATTTGAAAGCATATTCTGATGATAAAACTCGGTACTGCACTGATCCAAAAATTATATTTTGTTGGCAGTTTTCGGGCAGGTTTCTATACTCTATTGGAAAACCAGTTTAATAAATTATTACACTCACTGATGCTCGGGGAGGTAGCGTTCTAGTGGTGGTGCAAAAGCATATATAAAATGGTGGTATTTCGGGGACCCCCCTCCCCCTTAGATACGGCCCTGGCCCCAGGCCATAGGTCTAAGCGTTGGGGTCTAAGGTTTAACATCATCGGCACCAACTATTAAAAAAACTTTAATATATTATTATTTACCAATTATTTATTTTCTTCTCATTTTTATAGTGTTTGAAATCATTATTAGTTAGGTATTATAAGATATAGGTGTTTTTGCAAATAAAGTTCCATTTCGCGACAGTTGCTTGATGATTGCTGAGCTTAATAAGTTACTACGATAAATCTGGCAACGACGCGTATGCAGCAGTTTTTTATACGCATTATTTCCTTTGCTCAAGACCGCTCAACGGTCTATCATTCATATCGTAAACACCTGACTCTTCAAAATAAATATATTTTATGTTGGGTCATCTGTGGTAGGTATTTTTTCAACGAAATTTCCTGCGGGACATAAACTAAACTAAACACATATAGCCAACCTGCTTTCGACATGTTTGGTCTGGCGTATGGAATCTTTCATATTTCTCGGGAAATTCATGGAGTATTATTAGGTGTTTAAATGGCCAACTAGATTTCATAAACTGTAGAAATGTTTTATACGCGTACCTATATGGGAATTTGATTATGTTCTGTCAAGGTTCGTTCATATTTATTTTTAAACAACCAAGTGAAGCTTTATTAGGAAGTTAAATATGTGTTTCCATCAGTTAGGTGCGCGGGTTTGTTCAAATCGGAAATATTGGCGGGATCCTATAAGGAATTAGTTGAAGTTTTTACGGCTGATACATAGCGTGTTGTGTGTTTATCAAACTAAACGAACTTCTACATATTTTCTAGAATAAAAGTTTCTTCTAGTTCTTCTTATGTTAACTTTACAAATTTCCTATATAAAATATCTTACGAATATCAGTTCGTTTGAAAATGAACATCATAAATTACTGATTTTGAAATTCATTTAAAAAAATACAGCGTGTAACAAAAATTATGGTCAATCAAAAATTTGACAAAAATAATTACTTCTTCATAGGGTATTGAAATTTACCAACAAATTTTTTATAACTGTAGCAAACTATCTTCTTCATATATATTTGAAATTTGTTTCGGAATAGTATACGTTAAGGGTGAGTTTACGTTAAAATTTTCAAGTACCTGCTCTGATTTAAAAAATGCTACCTCACTAGAAAAATTGAACTACATCTTCACAATCTTTTATTGTATGATTTGTGCGTGACATAAAAATCTTTTGAGCTTTTTTCTAAACCTAATACCTAAGTAGTTTGTTTTTGTTTTGTTTTCACAAATAAAAAATGAAGAATTGTAATTATTATTAACTCCAGAACGCCTGTATCAATATTGACTATAATTTCTGTTATAATTTGTACCCATAGTGTTACACATAAAGGTCGCATGATATAGGAAATTTTTTTATTATTCAATTTAAGTAAATTTTGATGACGTACTTTTTTTTATAAAACCTTTATTTATATAAATATATTACAGTTTACAATACTATAAGGACTTTATAGATACACGTCTTAAGCTATCACTTTTTGCAAAGTGTGCTTTTTTCCGTAAAATGTAAAATAAAAAAGTTCTTTTCTCTTATTCATTCTAACCGTGGATTTGGAATTTAGATTACAAAGTTCAAAAAAATGCATTTATAAAATTTCTTGTGAATGTGGAAAGCTCTATGTTGAGGAGACTTGTAGGCCATTTAATGTTCGTTTAAAGGAACATAAAAATTTCGAAGTCAAAAATATGTGAACACTCTTTTAGTAATAATCATAGAATTTTGTGGGATAGGTCCAAACCAATTCTCAAAGAAGTAGGAAATAGACGAAACATTAAAGAATCCGCATTTATTCTAGGAAATACGGACAACTGTGTTGCTGAATGTTCAGTGGAATTTAGTAAAATATTATTGCCAATTATTCACAGAGAAGTTAGTATAGATCATTAGATAGAACACCGGGTACAATATCAGACAGGTGGCTAGGCTATTGTTTCTGTTGTCATGACATTTGAACTTGACATTTATTAATCTGTCATTTCGATTTGACGTGACATGATCTTTGAGAAAGGAGGAAGATTTATTGTCCGAAAGCTCAGAAAACAAAGTTGTTGAAGTTATTTTTTGAGTTAAACGTTCAAAGTTTCTTTCAGAATTTATGAATTTTCCAGACAATTTGAAAAAGTTGTCTTTTAAACAGTTTGTTGGCGAAAAACCTAATTAAAAAATTAAACGGATCTGTTTGCGCAATAAATAAATTTCCGAAAATATTTTGAAGAGTTTTGAACTATGACCAATTCACTGGCACTATCCATTTTATTTAAAAAAAATGTCTAATATGGCTTTGTGCCTTCTTTTAATAACAGCATCAAATAATTATAACCCGATATGTAGAGCTCTTTAAGTACTATAAGTCGAAGAATTTTGTTTTTATTTTAGTTTGATAGATACTTTAAAGCATGACAGATACTGAAAATCCCGACGGAAACTTGGAAGTGAGTACCTATTGACCAAGAAGGATGGATTTTTTCACCCCTAATTTTAAACAAAGAGGCATGTTTTCGTGGCATACCAGTTGAAAAAAATGCACTCCAGTCGGTATTCGAACCCGGGACTCCTACTGGAGCCGCACTTAACCAACTAAGCTATGGGTTCCATTGTACACTCTGTTCAACGAATGTTCGTACTTACATCACAACTCCCGTCCTTGTCTGACTCGTGAATATACGACCGATATCCATCGTATATTCATAAGGATGGGAACAGGGCCGTATCTGATGGGGGGTTTTGGGGGTTCAACCCCCCCCCCCCCCCGAAATACCACCATTTCTTTCATCCGGCACCCAGCCCCACACAAGCTTGAGCCGATCCTGAACGCCTGAACCCCCCCCAAAAATTTTCGCTAGATACGGCCCTGCACGGGAGTTGTGACGTAGGTATGAACATTCGTTAAACAGAGTTAATATGTTCCAACTATTAGTGAGCAGCGGTGAGATGTAGGAGTCTCCGGTGTCTTCTACAACTAGGTTATGTGAACTTATGGAGTGTTCAAATTCACAAATTCTCGACAGTCCCATCTTTGTTACAGATTCTAAGAGACGCGAGACGCCCTTCGGAAAACTACAAAAGGGCCGGCATCCTGTGGAAATTTCGTTTCGTCCAAATCGTCGTCAATGCACTAGCGCTCTTCGCTATAGGCGTGGGAACGGCAGCCTATTTTAAAGGTAACGATGATAACTAGAATAACCCAAATATGCAAGTCGAAACCCTAAAAATATGCGCATAAATATGCAAATAATTTAGTCAAAATATGCAGGAAAATGTTCAAAATATGCAAATTAAGAAATACTTTAAAAATATAAATTTATTGTTTCATTTACAAATAAACATACATAATGTACAGGGTTATTCACTGAGAATTAGCCCCCCACCTAACTTTTTTGTTTTTTAAGATAAAAGGGTGATTCAAAAAACAAAATCAATGGTTGGGCGAATACTTTTTTATGCCATGACCGTTTAGTGTACAGGGTGTTCCAAAAAAGTAGGACGAATGGCAACTTAATTTTTTTAAATGGAACACCCTGTATATTATTGGATTTTTGAAATCTGCTCATCAAGGTAATCAAAATGATATTAAACGTTGTGGCATTATCTTTTTCCGTTTTTGAAAAATTCCGTATTCAAATTTTATACTAAATTTATTTAACTCGAATTTGTGGATCTCGTGATAAAGATAGACGATCAATGTAATAACGAAAAATATTTGTTTTAAACAAGAGAGTAATATAGTGAAACTCCAAAATGTTTAGGAGCCCTTTCAAATTTTACTGATTATATTCTCGAAATAAAGAATTTCAGGAAAATCGTAAAAGCTCCTACATACAAATTTCTAAAGGCATTTATACAAAGTAAAAGTAACAATATTTTATTTTAAATTTTCTACATACTGGGCGATTGAACTAAATCTAAATATGCATTTATTATAAATTATAAAAATCAGGTTGAAATTTAATTGTAAAAGCAATAAACCACTAAATGTTGCTCAAAATTCTCAATTAAAAAATTTTGTCTACTCAGAATATAAAAATTTATAAATGGAGAAACTCCTTCCCACATCAACCGATGTAAGAGGTGCGCTTTTAAAATTGCTCACTATCACAGGATCCAAATCGATTTATTCGGTAAAATCTCCCTTTAAAATATTTGCTACTTGGCTAAGAAACTGAAACCCACTATTTTTTTCCATCACATTTCTAAATTTTTGAAATATTTTGTCCCCAATTTTACCTGTGCCATTTTCTAAGCAATTTCAGATTGTTTTACCAGTTCTACACTTCGGGTTAATGGCAAATTAGATTCCTCCATTTGTGTTATTGTTTTAGAAAGAAAGCTATAATTTGCTTTTAGAAAGGAAAGTTGTTTCTTTATTTCCTTGTTTTCGTATAGTTGTTTAACATCTGTAAGGGACTGGGAAGATTCGTTCGAAAATTCTGAAATTAGATCTTTCAGTAGGTAAAAATTCTCGCAATAAAAAAATGCAGCTTCCCACCAAGTGCCCCATCTTGTAATAACAGGTTGAGGTGGAAGAGGAGTGTTTGGTAGTTTTTCTCTGTAGAACTGAACCCTTATAGGCGCTTTAAGGAAGACTTTTTTCATGTCGGAAATTAAACTATTTACAAGCGAAAAATGTTTCCTAATTTCCTCAGCAACCCTATTTAAAGCATGAGCAAGGCATGTTACATGTATCAACTTCGGATAAAAGATTTTCAAATTTTGCCCGGCTCTTACCATATACGGTGCTGCATCTAACAAAACGAGCAAAAAATTATCGGTAGACACCGACCCCTGTTCCCAAAAATGAATGAAAGGCCTGCCAAAGATTTAAATTATCCTGAATTCTTTCAATTATGCACAATATGCCATATTTTAAAGATATATGCAAATATTTAAAAAAAATCATACAGTCTACTTTTAAGTGTATACAAATCGATAAAAAATGTATTTTGTGAGATATTTTCAAAAGCCTTTTTTGTTCGAAAGGTCTTCAAAAAACGCTTCTTTTGACGTTTTTACTTTTGTCAAAATGCAAATCCTGGGACGGCTACGATTTTTTTTATACCCCGATTTTCACAAAAACCATTTAGCGATTTTTTTATTTAAAATCTGACACAACAGCGTTAATCAGGACACCCCAAAACCCCCATATACTAAATTTGAACAAAAAGTGTAGAGGGTGTTCGGTTCTACACTGTGTTAAAGTTGAGCAAAATAGGGACTTCAAAGGCACCTGGCGAGTCAAGCGTGCCATGGAATTATTTCAAAACAGTGGAAGAATTAACAGGACCACCCAAAGTGTTGATGGAAGAAATTGCAAGAAGAAATATACAGGATGTTTTTCTCTACAGTGTCTCAAATTTCCGATTTTTTTCGAATTTTATGCTGGTCAAGTTTGCTTTGGATTATTGAAACAATGTTACTAAATGTAAAATAAATTGAATTCAAAAAATATAAAGAGTCACTTCCCTTGTGTTTACGAACAATATTCTAGTTTTTGTTGGATAATAATTTTTAAAAATCTGTCCAGGCAGTTTAAATTTTTAATAAAAATATTGGCAAAAATCAGATCTGCCATGGAAATTAAAAAACAAGTCAATACAATAAATTTGACAGTTCTGTTAATCTTAATTTTTGGCCAACTTGTATACACAATGGAAGCGTTAACTTTGAGTGACAAAATTGAGATTATCAGATTAACGGGTGAAAATATGCCTTACCGTGAACTTGCCAGGATATTTAATACGCGTCATGCACGGAATATCCACACATTCTACCGTAGCAAAAATAAACAGAACATTTGATCTAGCGGGTAAGTGAAGTTGAAGAGCTGGAAAATTAATAAAATGAAATGCAATTGTACCTATTGTTTTGTAGGAAATGTGTCTATAAAAAAGATCAGAGGAGGTAATAACAACAACAGAACGTTTGAACAAATTTTAGAATATTTTCGGAACAATCCTAATAATTCCTTAAATGATGCAGTTAGGGATTTGCTGCTGAAAAGATCTACAATTTGGAAATGTTTAAAAATAAATAAATTAAAGGCATTTAAAGCAAAATTTCTGCACACGTTAGAAGTAGGAGACATGGAACGAAGACTCGAATATTGTTGGTGGGCGCAAGGGAAATACCTGAATGATGCTAATTTTCAAAAAAATATATTATTTACGGATGAAGCAACTTTCACAACAAATGGGGTTGTTTCATCCCAGAATACACGTTATTGGTCGGAAGAAAATCCTCATTTTGTTGTACACACTAAAAGCCAGTTCTCGCAAAAAGTAAATGTCTTTTGTGGGATAACTGGCCACAGGGTGATAGGACTTTTCTTTTTCCGCCAACCTCTAAATGGTGCGCTCTTTCTGGAATTTTTGAGAGGCGACTTTCAAAACGCCCTCGGCGATTTACCATTGCGAGAAACAAGCCTATCCATGGAACTCGAGCTGTCACTGAGTGGCTAAATAATAATTTTGACAACAGGTATTGTTATTGTTACACTTACACGATTTTAGATTAATGTACTAATAAATTTTACCACTTGCAGATGGATTGGAAGAACTAGTCCATTAATTAGATGGCCCCCTCGATCGCCAGATTTGTCCTCGATGGACTTTTATTTACAGCAAATGAGTTAAAAAATGTTGTTTGTAACATTAAAAAGCGTATTGACAAATATATAACCTTAGAAGGCGATTATATTGAGAAAACCTCGATGACTTAAGACTTAAGTATTTTATTTGTTGATGTTTTGGTAAAATTTAATTTATTTTACATTTAGTAACATTGTTTCAATAATCCAAGGCAAACTTCACCAGCAGGTGCAGATGCCTTTGAAGTCCCTATTTTGCTCAACTTTAACACTGTGTGAACCGAACACCCTCTGCATTTTTTGTTCACATTTAGTATATGGGGGTTTTGGGGTGTCCAGATTAACGCTGTTGTGTCAGATTTTAAATAAAAAAATCGCTAAATGGTTTTTGTGAAAATCGGGGTATAAAAAAAATCGTAGCCGTCCCTGGATTTGCATTTTGACAAAAGTAAAAACGTCAAAAGAAGCGTTTTTTGAAGACCTTTCGAACAAAAAAAAGGCTTTTGAAAATATCTCACAAAATACATTTTTTATTGATTTGTATACACTTAAAAGTAGACACCCTGTATAATATGCATAATATGCAAACTATGCGTGTTGCATATTTGGGTTACTCTACTAATAACAAATCTCGGTAATTTTCTAGTTTATCCACTTTTGGGTTAGAGAAAAATTAAAATTACCTTTGTGTTGTACATACCTACATAATCCCAGAAAGACGGAAACCACTATCATATGTTGCGCTAATGACCGAAAGTGTCCCGAAAAAATTATTGAAATCGAGAGACAATAATACGTATAAAACCAGCGTCATGATGTTTTTCAGCGGCTATTGCGGGTGCGCTGACTTGGTTACTAGGCAATGTTGTCAAACGCACGAATTAAAAATGTTTGACCCTTTGGGAGTTGCAACGGAGTTGCGCCTTTCTATCATTTTTTTAATGCAAGGAAAATATCAAATATGATGTCAATTTCGTTTCGAAAATATTCTCTAGACTTTTGTAATTAAATAAGGAAATCGCTACACTCAGGACAAGGAAAATTTTTAAGGAAACATTTTTAATTCGTGCGTTTGACAACATTGCCTAGTAACCAAGTCAGCGCACCCGCAATAGCCGCCGAAAAATATCATGCCCCTGGTTTTGTACGAATTGTCTCTAGATTTCGATAATTTTTTCGGGACACTTCCGGTCATTAGCGCAACATATGAAAGTGGTTTCCGTGTTTCTGGGATTATGTACAACACAAAAGTAATTTTAGTTTTTCTGTAACCCAAAAGTGGATAAACTATACCTTTTCAACTTCAAATTGGGAATAATCAATTTCAAATTGGGACTAAACAACTTCAAATTGAGAATAGTCAACTTCAAATTGGGATTAATCAATTTCAAATTGGGAATAGACAAGTTCAAATTGGGAATAGTCAATATCAAATTGAGAATAAACAATTTCAAATTGGGAATATTCAATATTAAATTGAAAATCAATAACTTCATGAAATAAAACACTTATCAACAAGAACAACTAAATTGTTAACTAAAGTTTATAATATTAAGCAAAATTTCGACTGCCTGGTAAGGTTCAAAAAGACTTGGCCAGAAATCTTACAAAATCATTTATCGCAAACCAAAGTTAGCTTATAGAAATTAGAAAGTATAAGTAGTGCAAAATAACATAAATAACAAATTAACTGTAGCGAGTTGCACCAGATTTATAGGAAACATACAGAGATACATATACCAGAAATATTAAATGATAGACAAGGATTAAATTGTGCAACATATGGGACTTTTTTATTAATTGCACAACCAAAATACAGACATTGCCGAAAGTTGATGTATGTTAAATAATCAATTTTAGGTTGTAAGTTAAACAGCATACAGGGTAGGTCAAAAAATATGAGAAAAAAAATTTTCGTCAATAATTAATTTCCAGTTTCTTAATAAACAATTAAAATGAAAATTTTGCACCTTAAATGAGAGTTTTTTAATATGCACATTATCACTACTAATGTTTTACCTTGTTCCGAAGAATTTTTGCGAAATTTTCAAGTTTTCTTTAATATCGTTGCAACAAACATGAAATTTGTGATTCCTTAAAAAATTAAAAATCTAAGTAAATTTTACAAATATGCTTGAATTTGAACAAAGTTGTGCGAAATTGATTTAATTTTGATTGATTTATGAAATTGTCTAGGGTGAATATTAAGAAAATTTTTATTTTAGAAAATTATGAATGTTTTAAAAAAAAATTATTTTTTTCTTCTTAGGCAGCCATGTTTCGGTATTTAGGCATTTAACTTTTAATTCTATATAGACAACTTTTCTCAATAACATTTTGCTAAATTTTCTGAAATAAGGGTACTTTACTGTTGTACAATTTTTGTATTTTTTGACGCTGTTTGACTTGCAACCATTCTAAGTGCGCGTAGTATAATTATCGAACATGTACCAACTTTTGGGAGTATTTGTAGTTTCGTTGTGCCAGTTAATAAAAAAAAATCCCATCATAGGCGTAGCTAGCCTTTTTTCTCCGGCGGGGCTTAAGCCCCTGAAGGAGATGAGATTCAGTAACCCGCAAAAGCGCCGGAGCGCCGCATATAAACACTTTGGTGTATATGTGTTTACCTAACTCACTATAAAACGACTCAAATTTCCGTTTAAAAATAAGAGTAAGCCATGATTTTGTCCAATAAGCGTCGCCGTTTACGTCACAGCACCTGCGCGCGGGTCAATTGTCAATTAATTATGTAGGTACTTACTAATTAGGTAGGTACTTATTTGTAAATGAACTTACTGAACTAAATGAAGAAAATTAAAGTACTTACGCAAACTATAGTAGAGCTTATTTACTTATTAATCGGCACAACGTTATTAATTTAAATACACACAACTTTACTACAAACAGGGTGAGTTTTTTTCGATGCCCACAATGGGGATCTCGGAAACTAGCAGAGCTAGAACAAAGGTTAAATGAGGAAAGAATTGCAGTTTTGAATGCTAAATCTAATGCCCCTTTTGGATTTTTGAAAAAGTTCATGGCTCACTAGATACTTTGAAAAGAGTGATTTGTTGCTATTTCATCAGATCTCTGTAGCTCCGTTATTTCTGATTATACAGAAAAACTGTAGAGACAAAAATTGTAGATAATTTTGGGCTTAATAAGACAGTGTAATCCAATTTTTTATGTTGTTTGTAATTTTTGAGATATGACATAAACTTGTGTTTTTTTAAATGTAAATCATAGTTGGCTGTGGCCTTATCAAATCGGCCATTTTTTGAGCTTCCCCTCAAGGCTTCACTTTTCCTATGTGCTAGACTGTGAAATGCTGGGTCCCCTTATTTTAAAGAGTCCCCGAGTAATGCTAATTCTGTGAGTGTGGCGTGTGGCGGACTGACGGGGTCGGGTGCGGGGTGAGTGCGTGACGGCAGTGTTGCCAGTGTGCAGTGTTGCCGCTGTTTAGTTAGTTTTATTTTGTCATTAATGTTTTAGTCAGTGTCTATTACTATACGCAATAACACGAACACGAAGCAAGATTAAATCAGCTTAGTAAGGTTTTCAATGTAAACCTATAATGTCAAAAAAAATATAAAAATAAACGCTAGAATTTGTCAGGGGGGGGGGGCTATTTTTATACCAGGAAGGGCTTAGCCCCCCCAGCCCCCCCTTAGCTACGCCAATGAATCCCATATGTTGCACACTTAAATGACCACACTGTATTGCAAAAATATGATATTTTAAATTCAATAAGTAGGCACATATTGTGTGTTTACTTAGATATAAGTAATTAAAATATTGTTTAATATGAAGTTGTCGATTTTCAATTTAATATTGAATATTCCCAATTTGAAATTGTTTGTTCTCAATTTGATATTGACTATTCCCAATTTGAAGTTGTCTATTCCCAATTTGAAATTGATTAATCCCAATTTGAAGTTGACTATTCTCAATTTGAAGTTGTTTATTCCCAATTTGAAATTGATTATTCCCAATTTGAAGTTGAAAAGGTATAGAAAATGACCCAAATCTCCCCAAATGCGAAATATGTCTTACGCTTGTTTTGATTGCAGCGTATCCATCCACAGTAATAATAATGAACAAGACGACGAGCGTGACGTTGCCGCCGATAATAATCGAGAAGAAAAGCGACAACCCCGCCCTTGGTGTTTGTCTGCCAGTCATCGTGCGCTTCTGCAAGCAACACCAGATACCGTACAACTACACGGTGTACCCCAACTACGTCGGCCACTTCGGCCAGCGGGACGCCCAGATCGACCTTGAGGTCTACGACGCGATCGTCGACGTGAGATGCTACGAACTGGCGGCGCTGTTCCTGTGTTCCATATTCGTCCCCAAATGCGGTCCCGACGGGGTGTTGGTGAGGCCGTGCAGAAATATATGTCTGGGTAAGTCGGAACCCATTAGCAATAGAATAACTTCGAGGAATCGATAGGTCTAATTCCATAGACACGTGTATCAATCACAATGCCGGCGCACGCATAACCGATAGTAGGATCAGTTTCCTGCGGCGCTTTGATCTCCGACTCAAAGCATTGTCGACATCGACAAAATTCCATAAAGAAACAAGTGTGAACAATATATGGGAATCTGAAGGTAAATTATGAAGCTTTGGAAACAACATGAACATAAAATATAATTAGAAAAATTACGTAGATTGTTCATTGCTTCATTTTAAACAAATGAGTATGTTTTCAACGGAAATATTTACAAATTTTTAAGATTATTGTTAATTTTGTTTATTGTTATTAGTGGTTGTAATTATGTACAAATTATGTGGAATTGGAATTTTATACGGGGGATCGTCAAAAAATATTCGAAAAACAGAATTTCACGGAATGTTAGTATAAATGAACTCACTTGGAACAGCATAAAAACGCGTGGGCGGCGTTTGCTTTGTAAAACAAGACCGAGTCTTAGGCGGAGCGCGGCCCTTAATAATATTATACCTACAAAGGACCCCGCACACTTTCTTAGTAAAATCCGGCTCCCGTTAATTTTGCTATTTTTTTTTTAAATAGGTCTCTGCCTTGAAAACGCGACGTTCGATTTTCTTTCTGAAAACGGCGTTGGAAAGTAGAGAAAATTTGCTACAACTTTCATATAAAACACTTTTTTCTCTGGTTAAAAATAAGAAAGTTAAGGGGGGGTCTCCAATATTTCGTGAACACCCTGTATCTCTGAACCTTGGGGTCCTATGACTTTCTGCCCATGAGGACTTGATCTGAATGATGTGTAGAATAACATATAAAAAAATTAGCAAAATTAACGGGAGCCGGATTTTACTAAGAAAGTGTGCGGGGTCCTTTCTAAAAAAAGAATAAAATAAATTTTGAAATAATTGAAACCAAAGCAAACCAATAATTTTGTTACACACAAAACAACACCATACAAAAATCTATACACAAAACCAAAATCCGTAAAATAACGCGCAATCCTTATTTCCATGCATGGCACTGGTTATACTGGTCTAACTGGCTACGTCGACACTTGCTACATGGATCTCCGAAACGCCGACCAATCAAATCGCTAGGCTCGCTTTCTTATTGGCTGCCTCCTTGACTAGGTCGACGTCGACCGCATAAAAACCTTTGAATTTTATACGGGTGATTTCTTCTGATACCTAAGTCTGGTATTTTTACCAGTTTCAGAGCGTGGTAGATGCTATATGAAATAGATCGCGCCCCGTATATCACTGTGTTCCAAGTGTCTTTATTTATACTATAACAAAAAATTAAATCTCATAAAAAAATAACATTGACAGCTAAAACATCTATCCTATACGACTTTTGTTGGGTCAAGCACCAACTTTTATCAAAATTAAAATTTTTCGACAAATAAAAAATAAAAGTTTCCTATAATGGTTCCAACTTTTTTGGACACACTGTAGCAAGGTGTTCCAAAACAATAGTTCAATGCCATCACCACAAATTATTTGGGCTAAAATAAGGTTATTTTTCTTACGCCATTTTTCATTTAGACGCTTCTTTACTTCAAAATACAGGGTGATAAAATTGAATTTAAAAATTTAATTTTTAATTTCTAGTTTTAACTTTATTAATGATTCCTGTATTTTAAAGATATTTAGTTGAAATTTGGCACAGATTTATTTGTTATAGAAGCATATTTTAGGTGTAATTTGAGTAAAAAAATTCAAAGAACAAACGTAATAAAGGGAGGCTTGGCACACACTTCAAAAGAAAAAATATTATATTCTGCGTCGTTTAGTTTTTGAAAAAACACAGAAAATAAATATCTGTTTCGAATTTCATATTTGCACCTAATTATTAATTTGAAATAATTTTTTCAGTGTCTTTAAAAATTAAGATAGTTTACTCTTGAGGAAATTTCAAAAAATGACGTAGACAACTAAAACATCTAGAGTGCACAACTTTTGTTGGGGTCATTGTTCATTCAAAGACAAACACCAACTTTTATCAAGAATAAAATTTTCTACCAAATAAAAAATAAGAAAACCTCATATGTTTCCAACTTTTTGGGACACACTGTATATACTTATACAGGGGGTCTACTCGTAGCAGGACTTTAACAATCAATAGAAAAAAATATTTGAAGAGGGAAATTTCATGTCAACAGAAACCCTTTGTTTTAAAGATAGTACAAGCTGTTGAAAGTTTCAAAAAATATCCATTATTTTTTATAGTGTCTCAACAAATGGATATATATTTAATCCAAATTTGGTATGTAGCACCACTTTATAGGGTAGCAGATTTGGTGATAATATGAAGGCCTTCAAAAAAACAGTGGTGGAGTTGTAGGGTTTCCCTTCTATTAATTTTAAAAAAATAACTATTGCGGCCCTGTCTAAAATCAAATTATCTGCCAGTGTTGCGAACCAAATTTTTAATTTTGTGGGCATACCTACCTAAAGGATGAGTTTTTTTTATGATCAGTATGGGGATCTCGGAAACTAGCTGAGATAGAAGGAAGGTTAAAGAATTTCAGTTTTGTGGGCCCAATTTAAGGCGCCTTGTGAATTTTTGAAAAAGGGCATGGCTTCCTTATATCTACTCTATTAGTTTCCGAGATCCCCATACTGATCTTTAAAAAAACTCACCCTGTATATTGGTTTGGACACGATAAAAAATAATTGATATTTTTTTGGAACTTTCAACATCTTGTGTTTTTACAACTCGGTATATTAACTTTGACTCTGACTCGGTGCATTAACTTTGACTTTCACTTTAACTGAAAAATTGACAGGTAATAGTAAACATTTTTCCACGGTTGGAACCTACTTGTTGAAAGGGCGCGCTTCCAATAATAATTATCAAAGATCATAATATTCAATATCATGATCTTTGCAATTATACACATGAAATTAAGTGTTTATATATTTTTGGAATGGTACCTTTTTGCTCTAATAAAAAATGCAAAAAAATATAAAAGGTGTTCCATTTAAAAAGTTACGCCCTGTAACTCAAGAACGGTGACAGATATCGATTTGCTGTTTTCACCATTAAGTTTATCATAAAAAATGGGCCTCAGACACCAATAATCAGTCTTCGTCTATCTCCGTCAAAAATAGGAGTTACCCTTTCTAATTTGGCCCACCCCTGTCAGGGTGTCCCATTTTGCAGGGTATCTCAGTTATTTTTAGTTTTTTGGGGTTATCGGGATACTGGTCTAATTTTTCATAAAAAAGAAAGGAGGTAAGAATTTCAAAATAGAAATATAAAATATAACCTGCAAAAGTATTGAAAATGGGACACCCTGTACACGGTGCTCAGAGGAAAAGGCGGAAATCACAATGACGTTTCGACGCCAAAAACCAAAATTTTGGGGACTTTACGCGTTTTTTGTTGATGATGGCTAACAAGTCTGAAACAACATTCAGGACTAGCAAAATTCATTAGATATTCGAATCTACAGTGTGACCCATTTGTTTTGGGGTCAGTCTGTAAAAAGTGTATCAATCGTGCGATTTGGCTGATTTTTTTTTTAAATTGTAGAGCTCGATAAACTGCACATTTTGAACAAAAATTGCCTGGTTCGCATAAAATCCAAAGCCTACTATGACCGTTTTTATGAGCAAAATTTTAAGAAACCATATTAGCGTTTTTTTTTTGAAAAAATCTGTGTGCGCCAATGGATTGAGCACCCCTCGAAATGGGTATGTACAAAATTTCATCAAAATATTTCAAGTAATAACGATTTTGTAGAAAAATTAAAAATGCAGCCAAGGTACGTCTTTATTTTCAAAAATTCAAAGTTGGCCATGGAAAATAATTGAATTGTAATAATACAACCTTATGCTTATAAACACAAAACATAAAAACAATTAAAATTATAAAATTTTTGTAACTTCTACCAAGCCTCCATTTTCTACAATGCATTTGTCGTTCCTCTTGCCTACATTCAAAATTACATTTCGTATTTGCTGTGGAGTAATTTCCTCACAACTACGGTTTATCCTAGCTTGCAGTTCTTGTAAATTATGGGGTCTTGACTTATAAACATTTTGCTTAAGTGTACCCCAAAGAAAAAAATCTAAAGGAGTTAAGTCCGGAGATCTCGGTGGCCACTCACAGAAAGGACTATTTCGCCCTATCCAACAGTTTTCAAAATTATTATCTAGCCAGTTTCTGATTAAACGAGCATTATGAATAGGACTGCCATCTAACTGTAACTTTAAATTTAAACGGTATCTTAATGGTAACTCATCTAAAGCATTTCTAAATTCAATTTCTAGAAAATTCAAGAAGCCAGCCGCATTCAAATTCCCTTCAAAGAAAAATGGGCCAATTATTCTGTCGCGTAGTATTCCACACCAAACGTTATTTTTTTGTGAATATTGTCTCCTTGCATTTATTATAAACTCTGGATTTTCAGCTGACCAGTGACGGCAGTTTTGACTTGATACTACACCATTTGTAGTAAACGTGGCTTCGTCGGTGAATAAAATTTCATTTAAAAAGTTGCCATTATGGAGATATTCACCTTGCAGCCAATAGCAAAATTCTAATCTTCTCTCCTCATCTCCTGGTTCCAGGGTGTGCAAAAATTTTGGCTTAAACGGTTTTATTTTGTTTTGTCTCAAACATCTCCTTATACTCTCTCTGGGTATATGAAGGTCTAAACTAGCCGTTCGAACACTATTTCGAGGATTGTCACTAAAGTATTGCAGAATTTGATTGTTATTTTCAACAAGTCCACGGCGTCCATTTTGCCTAGTTTTTAATAAATTTTTAGAAATCGATCCAGTTTCATCAAAAATATTGTTTATACGTTGTACCATTGAGTAAACCCTATTTATTCCTTTACTCAATGGTTGTACAGTACTTCGACTCACTGATCTACCTGGGTGTTATTGTTAAATTCGGCCGCAGCTTCTGCTGCCGAGCGCTCGTTGTCGCCCACGAGTCGAACAATTTCTATTTTGTCTCTTATGCTTAAATATTCCATAATTATGATAATTAATTGTATTGAGCACAAACAATTTCTAAACTCAATTTAGACAGTTTGACACTTAATAAAAGTAAACAATTCAATTATTTTCCATGGCCAACTTTGAATTTTTGAAAATAAAGACGTACCTTGGCTGCATTTTTAATTTTTCTACAAAATCGTTATTACTTGAAATATTTTGATGAAATTTTGTACATACCCATTTCGAGGGGTGCTCAATCCATTGGCGCACACAGATTTTTTCAAAAAAAAACGCTAATATGGTTTCTTAAAATTTTGCTCATAAAAACGGTCATAGTAGGCTTTGGATTTTATGCGAACCAGGCAATTTTTGTTCAAAATGTGCAGTTCATCGAGCTCTACAATTTAAAAAAAAAATCAGCCAAATCGCACGATTGATACACTTTTTACAGACTGACCCCAAAACAAATGGGTCACACTGTAGTTTGTCAAAATCAAATTCCAAACAATGTTCCATTTTCACAAACAATCTTTTTACAAAAACAAATAAAACCGATGTTAATTACATAACGAAGCGGTTAATGTAAAGTTCTCGGATACATTTCGCCGTAAGAAATCCAGTCAGGTGGACTCGGCACGCAATTTTAGCAACAGGATTCTCAACTGAATCGATAACGAAGCTACTGAAACTTCACAAAGTGCATCCTATAAAATGTAAATTCGTCAGGTAGGTACTGTACTTTCCATGTTAAACGATCGATGTTGATAAACAGAACTGCCGCAATTTGCATGATGAATCCACACGTTTATACATGATATCTCACTTTTAAGGCAAATAATGTTCTTAAAATCGTTTACACTAAAAGCACAGTATAACCAGTGGCCTGACTGGGATCGCCCTCACACATAAAAAATCTCGAACTAAAGTAAAACGGAATTAAATGAAGGAAATGGTGGCTTTGGATAGGTCCAAGTGAATATTTTTTGGTAAAAACTTACAAGATCCTTAATGGTACAGGGTGTTCACGAAATATTGGAGACCCCACTTAACTTTCTTATTTTTGACCAGAGGAAAAAGTGTTTTATATGAAAGTTGTAGAAAAATTTCTCAGCTTTCCAACAGAAAGAAAATCGAACATCGCGTTTTCAAGATAGAGACCTAAGTTGTGTTTTTTAAATGGAACACCCTGTATATTATTGAATTTTTAGATTCTACGCTTCATTCCGATTACGACGATATATATACTTAATATGTTTTATATAACTTTTGTCATAGAAAATTGCATTTTAATACAGGATTACACAAAAACTAAGGTGGCCATGGAACTAGAACTAACACATTTAAGTATATTTTTGATTTGTTCCAAGAGAAAAAAATCATAAAAACACAACAGAAAAGCATATAAATTTTAGTACACAAACAAACCAAAGTATCACAATCACAATATTTTTCATAAGAACTGTTCGAATTGTAATCCGTTCACTTGGAGGCATGGGCGATATCTCTTTTTCAAATTATTATTACTTGTTAATATTATATCTCGATTTCTATTTAAAAAATGTATCCATTGTTACAAAGTTCCGATCCGAATAAAAATATAGAAGAACTAAAAGGGAAAATTGTCGAACGGATACATTTTTTAAATAACAATCAAGATATAATATTAACAAGTATTAATAATTTGAAAAAGAGATATCGCTCATGCCTCCAAGTGAACGGATTACAATAATTCGAACAGTTCTTAGAAAAAATATTGTTATTGTTAAACTTTGTTATATATTTTGTTTGTGTAGTAAAATTTATATGCTTTTCTGTTGTGTTCTTATGATTTTTTCTCTTGGAACAAATCAAAAATATTCTTAATTATTGTGTTAGTTCTAGTTTCATGGCCACCTTAGTTTTTGTGTAATCCTGTTTTAAAATGCAATTTTCTACGACAAAAGTTATATAAAACATATTAAATATATATATCGTTGTAATCGGAATGAAGCGTAGAATCTAAATTCAATAACATACAGGGTGTTCCATTTAAAAAAACAAAAGTTAGGTCTCTACTTGGAAAACGCGACGTTCGATTTTCTTTCTGAAAACAGCATTGGAAAGTTGAGAAATTTTTCTAAAACTTTCATATAATACACTTTTTAATCTGGTCAAAAATAAGAAAGTTAAGGGGGGTCTCCAATATTTTGTACATATACAGTGTGGCCCGTTTGGAATGGAGACACATCTGTAAAATTTTTATTTTTGCTCCGATTTTAAAAAACTTTTTTTTGTTAGATAGGTCTCTGAAAGGACCATTTGACACACCTTCCAATTGTTTTGAAAACCAAACACCTGGCTAACTGCGACGTTTTTAATACCCCCAAAATTCAAGAAATCATATTAGGCATTTTTTTATCAAAAAAATTTACTAAAAAAAGTTGTTTAGAATGAACCAAAAATCCCAAATCCAAAGTTTTATCAAAATCAAAAAATAAAAAATTTCCGAAAAAAATAAATTGAAGGTCCAAAAATCATATTTTAATCAATTTTTACGGTTAGCAAAGTTAATTTTTTAACTTCAAATTTCCATAGCACACTTTGCTATCCGTAGAAATTTATTAAAATGTGATTTTTGGACCTTCAATTTATTTTTTTCGGAAATTTTTTATTTTTTTGATTTTGATAAAACTTTGGATTTGGGATTTTTGGTTCATTCTAAACAACTTTTTTTAGTAAATTTTTTTGATTAAAAAATTCCTAATATGATTTCTTGAATTTTGGGGGTATTAAAAACGTCGCAGTTAGCCAGGTGTTTGGTTTTCAAAACAATTGGAAGGTGTGTCAAATGGTCCTTTCAGAGACCTATCTAACAAAAAAAAGTTTTTTAAAATCGGAGCAAAAATAAAAATTTTACAGAGATGTCTCCATTTCAAACGGGCCACACTGTACAGTGTCCCCGCATTTTTGTTAATGATTTCTTTTGAAATTAAGCTTCAGGGTTATCTTTTGCTTTAAAAAGGATGAAAAATGGCTCGCTCAAACGCGGTCACGTGACTTTCGCTAGCTGTCAAAAATGACATTTAAAAAATAAAATCCCTGAAAATATGTTTGTTAAAATTTCAAAAAGTTTTACTTGAAAAGTTTTTTCTTTTCAATTTTACATAGGTGTACCAAATTTGAACGCTCTATTAAAAGTTCGAATAAAAGGTAAAAAAATAAAAGGTAATAAAATAAAAAGTAAACGTCATATGAATCAAGCTTTAATAAGTATTGTGTCAAATCTTGGATTTTTGTAAATTTTAAGTTAAAATTGTGTGTTGCCTTTATTAAAAAAATGACTTATACAAATGCCGTATATTTTCAATGTTTTGAACATGCTCCACTTGCGGAACGTGAAGAGGCTGTCAGACTGTCAGGTACCAAACGATTTTGTTTCATTGCTTACTAGATGATTTCCGAGATAATTTCATATCGATACGACATATGTAAGGTAAGTAAATTAGAAATACGTTTAACGGAATAAAGAGTGAGAAAAATAGCAATTTACGAAAAGCTCAAGCAGATTTTTATTTATTTCATGGCATGCTTGACCACGGAAATCTTTGACAACAAATACCTACCTTCTTCTTTCAAATAACACGTTAATAATTATTCTTTTGGCGATAACTCCGAAACTAATGAAGATATCGATTAGAACCTTGGGTATTTTTTATTGTAAATTTAATCTACTTTTCGATTATAACAGAATAAATATGTCATTGCATTTAAAATTTCGGAGAAAATTGTAATAAAAGGGAAATTTTTCAAATTGCGCCCTCTAGCGGTGACCACGAAATTCGAAATGACCTTACTGGACAATCATTTGATAGAAGAAATTCGGTTAAGCCAAACCGGAGCATTTTTTCAAGTCAAGGTTTATCACCTCTATTTGAAGAGCTAGAGCAAAAAATCCGTAACAAAAATAGTTCAGAATTTGCTGAAGAGTGCCACAAAATTATTTTTGATATACCTTTGTTAGTAATTTTTTGAGGAAACTCATTTTTTAAATTTACTGTTTTGAATACGCCCCTTAGCGGCTGACCTACGAACTTAAAAAAAATAATTTCCAGCGATTTTTCGTGACCACATTAGTTAAGAAGATTTCTTTTCCAACGCTCTAGGACTATTAATTCCTTGATATGGTACCTCTTCACCCTTAATGAAACACCCTGTATATTCTGGTACCTGTAGAAGGGAGTATACGCACAACACCCCCAGCTTAACGTTTGAGTCGGTATAATAGAGATGCCATTATCGAACAGTTGTCAATTGATGGCAACTTAACCGTTTGAAATTTATGCCATGCCGTTCGATACAGTATGGCTTCTAATATTCATGAAGTGGAAATCAGAGAGGCGATGATGGAAACCATTGTGCAAACGAACGTTTAATACGTTCCGATATTGTTTGTGAGGGAATATGCCCGTTTTTAGCACTAATGGAGTTTTATGCCACCGAAAATAAATCGACGCTTTCATGAGTACGACAAAAAACCGTGAAATGATTTTGCAGGTTTCCGATTTGTCGTCATTTACTGCGAAACTTGTTGCTTCGAGAACGTCCGTTTATTACAAAAATAAGTTTTTGTGGGACAATAACGTTTTTTTGTAAACTAATTACAACAGTTTTTAGGCAGTTACAAGTTTCTCAAATTTTCAGAAAGTTCAAAATTAGTAAAAAATGACAAACAAAAAAAATCGTTCAAATTTAGCACACCTATGTAGAATTGAAAAAGAAACAACTTTTTCGAATAAAACTTGAAATTGTAACAAACAAACCTATTAAAAATAACGACAACGCACCAGTGCCTGACACATTGCCGAAACCTGACACACGTTTTATTTTATTAAAAAATAAAGAAATAAGCAGATATAAATCCATTCTATTGAAATGTTTATGTTAGTAGAAGTTACAGTTATGAGCTATGTATGTTCCTAAGTTAGTCATCATGGTTTCTCTATTTTTACTGGCTTTTCAATTTATAGAAGTTATATTCATTGTAGTTTCTTAGCGAAATTGTTAAGTGCAGTGTGTAATTACGTGTTTTTTAGTGTAGATTTTTCAACTGTCTTAATTTTTGTGGATTATACTTCTAAGCAAACAAGGTAAGATTATAATTTAGAACTATTTTAAGTTTTCGAAGATTTTGGTTGAGATGTCAGCTATTGGTTTATGTTATGTTTATGCTAAGCCAATGCCTGACATAGGTGTCAGTCACTGGGAAAATCACAAATTATGCAAAAATGATCTCTAAAATCTCTAACAATAAACTTTATAATGGTGTACAAATTTCACGTCAATGGGTTAAATATTTCCAATGCCTGACAACCTTGTCAGCCATTGGCTATACAATGTGTCAGCTATTGGTTACATTTGGCACTGACTATGGCCGTTGAGTGAAGCAACTATGGCAGACCTCTGAGTACTGTCTTAAAAAGCATCAGAACATGTATAGATTTGTCACTCAACGATTCTGAGCCATGTCTTCTTCTTGTCGAAAGCGCTGAACACGACCAATAAGTACTGTTACGATCTTTAAAAGTTTACAATCAAATTAAATTAAATTATTCAAAATACGTTCAAAGATGTGTAGTCTAGAAAAGACTCTCTAGAGAATTTATGCAGTCTGTCAGGGGAAGAGAAGAAACAGTATTTTTTGAAGAAAAAAAAAAGAAAAAGATAGGGAGAAGAAAAGAGAGAGGGGAAGAGAAGAACAATAAATAGAAAACATATAGATAATATTAAATGAGAAAAAAAACAGTTGAAGCTAAATAAAATGGGAATACATTTACGAGAATCAATATGATATAGAAAAATAAAAGAAATAGGTAAATAAAAGCGAGCATTATTTTTGACAACAACTGTGACATATGAACAAATAATAATTTCCGAAATTGGAAAACCCAGGTTTTCTACTCATAATAATAAGTTACTGTATGTTCCAGAAATAAGAATGTAGGAATAAATAAACATTTCTGCATACAATAATCACTTGTGTTTTCCTTTTTAAAAACTGCTGTGACAATTTTTATGGGTATCAGGTTTTGGGCTTATCAGATTCAGGCTAAGGGTCTAGTCAAAAATCACTATGTCAGTTACTGGATAAAAAAATATAAATTTTAAAATATTGTTTGCAAAAAAATATTGCAAATTTGATTTGGGCTGTTGGTAATTGTTTCCAGTGATGTGCCTCCTACTTACTCCATGTAAAGAATCATCAATGAACGCGCCAAATTGACTTTTATACATTAAAATTTGATAAATCAATCCTTAAGCTGTCAGGCGCTGGTAAGTTTACGTTAAATAATTAATTAAAAATTTTCAACCTACAATTTTAGAAGAATGTTGCAAATCTTGTGGCATAAAGATATGTTCTCAATTTAAAGATATTTTCTTTAAGGTAAAGATTACTACTGGTTTGTCTTAAAGACGTGGTCTTATCATTATTAATTTCATTGAAGTATCACTTTCCTCCATATAAAGTTTTAAGTTTCTTGACTTAAGATAATATACAGGATTTTCCGTAATGTTGTACAAATATTTTTAGAAAGTGATCTACAGGTAGTTTGAAGGGGTCTTTCATGTAAAAATTCTTCGATTTAAGCCTCCCCTGAAAAGTTATTCCAGGGTTAATGTAATTACAAAAAGGGCTTAAGGTTATAATTTTGTATTTTGAACAACTAAAAAACAGCATAATACTTATTTATCCTACTTTCTCCTACCCCTCTTTTTAAAGTTTGTATCATTATCTTTTTGAAATACACACATCAAAAGAATCTAAGGGACAAATTCAAAAATGCGCATATTTTCTTAATTATTTCGTATTCAAATATTAAAAAATAGTACGACTATATATGAGCAGTTCTAGTAACTAATAATGCAAACGTATTAATGTTTTCTTACATAAAAAATATTGCAGAATGTTTTAAAATTAAAACGAAAAACCTTCTTAATTGTTGTTGGGGTCTTTGGGAATAAAATAATATCTCCAGAGGTTCGTAGAACAACAACTTGTATTCCCTTCAAGTATACATCACCAACTGTCTCACAAACGAACAAAATGATTATATCATTCTAATAGCTATTACACTCATCTCATAAAAACTAACTAGCCGGTGTTGTGTATGTTCCTTCTGGTGGATATAGTATACATTCCCTAACATTTAATATGTATTAATTTGTTATTCAGTGCTGGATAAGTTTGGTTTGATTTTATACATTTTATGATGCATAGACATCATTTGGAACATGAAACGATGTTACGTACTATAGACATGTTGGAGGCTAGAATTTCACAAAAGGATATCGCAGAAACTCTTAACACATCCAAGGGTGTTATTAATCGTTTATGGATAAGATGCCAAGAAACAGGAGACGTCAGAGAACGGAATACACCCCGTACAAGGGTATAAACTACCCCAATTCAGGATACATTCTAAGATTGCCAGCCTTACGAGAGCGTAGTATCACTGCGTCGCAATTGGTTATTCAGCTGCACAATACACACATTGTACGGGTTAGTGACCGAACTGTCTGAAACAGGCTCCAGGATGATCACATTAATGGCCGCCGGCCTGTAAGAGTTCCATCATTATCACGAGGAAATCGCACAACCAGTAGTTTATACAGTGGGTACAAGAACAATTAAATTGGCACTAGCAGGCTCCAATTTTCTTTTCTGATGAGCCCCGATTTGGCCTTCGTCCAGATTCAAGGAGGCATCACGTGTGGAGTTATCCTGGAAATGCAGAACGCCTTGCAGCTGTTCGAGCGGTTCACACCTTTCGAGGAGGTACGATCATGGTATGGGGCGGTATCAACATCGGCGGAAGAACTCATCTCGTTTGGTTGGAGCGGTGTCTGAATTCCAATGATTATCAAAACATTATTCTTCGGCCTATTGTTGTTCCGTATGCTCAGAGAATTGAACCAAAATTTTAACTAATGCATGACAATGCGCGTCCTCATGCAGCAAGTGTCATGCGCGAATTTCTGCAGGACAATGAAATTAGTGTTTTGCCTTCTCAATCCCTTTTTGAGATCTGCTCGGACGAAGACTTTTGGTGCAAAATAGTGTGTTTCAAACTGACCAACAACTATTCGAGTGCCTTTCAAATGAATGGAACGCCATCGAACAACATGACATTGACAACCTAATTCCGAGTATGCCTCGTAGATGTAGAGCGGTTGTTAACAGCCATGGTGGTAATCCTCTGTATTAATTATTATTTAATGTTGCTTTATTGTCGTTAATAATGTGTTGCAAACATGCATAATTTTTTCTGTAAACTAGGTAAATTTTAAGAATTTCTTAATTCTTTTGTGAATTTTGACAAATATAAGATTCTTTTGATGTGTGTATTTCATTTTCCGTGTTTTTACTAAATTTTTTACTTTAATAAAGGCAGAGAACTAATAGAATTCCTTAATAAAATAAGTAAAATCTGAAAATATTCCTAGTTTTTTGTTATTGCATGGATAATCAATACAAAAAAATCGCTAAATGGTTTTCGTGAAAATCAGGAAAAATTGTAGCCGGCCCTGGATTTGCATTTTGAAAATAGTAGGACGGTCAGAAGAATCAGTTTTTAAACGCCCTTCAAACAAAAAAATTCAGGATGTTATCTCCAAAAATAAAAATTTTATGGAATTATATAATATAAGGATGTAAGATTAGCGAGTGTAAATGTAATAATTACAAGAAAAGGTGATAATGGGCAAACACTCAAAGTTATCAAAAAGAAAAAACTAGTAACCGCATACACGTGTTTCATGCTATTTGGCAATCATCGGTACGGTGTAACATTAACCAAATCAAAAGATAGGCATGATTTGGGAAGCAACAAATGAAGTCCAGGCAGGAGCCAACAGCACATTTGCAGCTTCAGTCAGCACATCCCCGATTTTGGGGCTTGTACTAACATCGCCACGGAGGCTGCTAAAGCGACCTGCGTGGAAATCTTCATAACCCAAGATACAATGACAATAAGGATGTAAGATTAGCGAGTGTAAATGTAATAATTACAAGAAAAGGTGATAATGGGCAAACACTCAAATTTAACAAAAAGAAAAAACTAGTAACCGCATACACGTGTTTCATGCATGCATGTGTTTTTTCTTTTTGTTAACTTTGAGTGTTTGCCCATTATCGCCTTTTCTTGTAATTATTACATTTACACTCGCTAATCTTACATCCTTATTGTCATTGTATCTTGGGTTATGAAGATTTCCACGCAGGTCGCTTTAGCAGCCTCCGTGGCGATGTTAGTACAAGCCCCAAAATCGGGGATGTGCTGACTGAAGCCGCAAATGTGCTGTTGGCTCCTGCCTGGACTTCATTTGTTGCTTCCCAAATCATGCCTATCTTTTGATTTGGTTAATGTTACACCGTACCGATGATTGCCAAATAGCATGAAACACGTGTATGCGGTTACTAGTTTTTTCTTTTTGTTAACTTTGAGTGTTTGCCCATTATCACCTTTTATTATATAATATGTTTAAAAGTAGAGACCCTCTATTACAAATAATACCCTGTAGTCCTCGAGCGATGGCTTACATAATTGTTTCGGTCTCTGTGATACCAAACCACAGAAAATTATCAGGGAAGTTCCCTGATCGAGCCAACCTCCCTACTTGCAGTTAGAGACTACAAGATACTGCGTAGAACCGCGAGGCCCTTTGATCTTAACCTAACTTCGACCAATGCAACAAAGCGACAAAACACAACACCCTCAATAATGTTCCCTAACTGCACTTAGACATTAGTTGTATTATGAAGGGTTGTTCACACAACGCGTCCTTTGCGCACAATAGGCCAGGGAAAATAGAATTTGACCTAGACAAAAATATTAACTGCAATTTTGTTTTACCATATCAAAGTAGAAACCAAAAATTAAACATTTTGAAAAAACGGAACCTTGAGTTACCTCAAAAACACCTATTTTTCGTTAGAAATTTCGAGCAAAAATGTTAACTGAATTTTTTAGACTCTTTAGCTAAAAAACTTCCCTTGCTAACATATATTAAGAAATTAAACATTTTAAGAATATGGAAGTACCTAACTTAGATTGACAAAGAGAGATAAAAATCGGATAATTTTCTATTTCGGCAAAAGCAAAAATATTAACTACGTTTTTATTGCAGATGATCATTCCCTTTTACAAATAGAATGTAACTTATACAAAATTAAACATTTACCTGAGCCGCATGTACGTCAGCTGTCACTTCTCATTGGTATAGAATAGGCAAAAATATTAACTGTTTTTTTGTTTGTTTAACTTTTTACAATATAACTATATTGAATCATATACGTATAGCGAAATTAAACATTTATTTACGGCGCATATAGGTCAACGGTCACTTGTTATTTCTTTAGGAAAGGCAAAAATATTAACTGTTTTTTTTGTTTAACTTTTTACAATATAACTAAACTCCTGGACAAAATTAACACAACATCATAAATTTGCCACTTATTTGGTGCTATTTTTTTTCTGTAATTATGATTCGATTTGAATGATTTTTTTTTGCATTGTAGGTTGGTTCCTTGACAATGTCATAGTTTTCGCTGTTTATGATAAAAGGTTCATTTTCGATTTATACCGGGTGTAACAAAAATGTTATGTTTTTTCCGAAAATTCGTATCACCCTGTGGAGTATACTAGCAACCGAAACATACAGCAGTTGACATTAGACGGTAGGTCCATCTTTCTTCAACATTTTCTTTTTTGGTTTACTTCATTATCTCTGTTATTAAAGGAGATACACTGTTTTATATCGTAACATGTTTTTATAAACTTTATTATTCAACTTCAACACAGTCATTGTTGAATGTTTTCAAGTAGGCTATGGAACTTTTCTGACATTTCAAGCGATGTGTCAACAGATGTTGTGTTTTAAAGTTACAAAGGTCAAATAAAATTCGCCATACCGATAAAAACTGTTCGGAAACTGCTTATTAAACGTTCGTTTCATATGCCCAGTTGCCCGACGAGTATTTTAAAATTGAAAAACGAATCGACCAAAAAATTTATCGGCAGAAGAAGCAGTAAGAGCTTTAACTTTGGTGGATGAAGGCTATTCGATGTGTCATGTTGCTAATGTGATAGGAAGACATCGTTCGACTATAAGTCGTATGGTTGAACGATTTAACGAGACAGGATCTTGCTCTCGAAGGTCAGGCCAAGAGCGAAACCGATGGTGTCACGTCAACTGGACGCGGATAATTGGACGCGCGACAATTGGACGTGTGCGACATTTGGACGCGCGAAAATTGGACGAATATGACAATTGAACGCGTACGACAATTGGACGCGACAATTAGTAGGTTTCTTTCTGAAAAAAAAATTCAAGTTCAAATAAACACGAAATTGGCAAGTCAAATAAATGGCGAATTATCATCAAACAATGGTTTATTCGGCTAATACAAAAATATTTGTTTAAATTCTTTTGATTCTGTTCCGCACGCGTTGAACAGTTCTCTTTAAACTAACAACGGGAGGCAATTGTGCTGAGACTGCAGGTGATACATTCTCGGATATACTGGCAATTACTGCTTGTGTAGATAGATCAACCTGCTTTGCCATTGCCTTCATTTCGGTAACTGCAGTTTTCGCTTGAACTCTGGCAGCATCGGCAACATGGAGATGATGGGTGCTGTGGACTATTTCTTGGTTAATCGTGTGTACTCTTCCTCGGCAGTGATTTTTGTTGTAGTCGGAACATTTCCAAATAATCTTTTCGCCTATTGTTCGCTCTCTCTTGTGAAGATAACCATTGTGCAACAACATGGGGTTTCCCCTTTCGCTCGTCACAAACTGGAGAACCATCTTTACTTTGCACAGGATGCGAAGGTTTTAATGCCAAAGGGGTAGGTTACCTCAGTTTTATATAAAAAAATATAGGGATTACCGAAAAGATAGGATTAATTTAAAATATTATTTACCTACCTACCACTCCACACTAAGAATAATAAAGGGATTACCGAAAAGATAGGATTAATTTAAAATATTATTTACCTACCTACCACTCGACACTATGAATAATAAAGGGATTACCGAAGAGAAAGGATTAAGTTAAAATATTATTTACCTACCTACCATTTGAGCCTTTTCACAAATCATTTGAAAATTATTCTGGGCCAATTAAGATAATTTATTATTATATTAACATAATTGTTTTTCATAAATCCAAGAATCTTGCGTCCGGATCTCGTCGCGTCCAATTGTTATACACGCCCAATTGTCGTACACGTCCAATTCTCGCGCGTCCAAATGTCGCACGCGTCCAATTGTCGCGCGTCCAATTATCCGCGTCCAGTTGTCGCGCGTCCTATTTCCCACGTCCAGTTGTCGTATATCCGAAACCGATGTACCGATCCAAAGGATGAGCGTTTTATTAGGCAAACTGCTCTAAGAAACAGAAATATCACTAGTACTAGGCTAAAAAGTGAGCTTAGAACTGCTCGCCATCATACAATATCGTCTCGAACAATCAGAAGACCTTTAAATGAGGCTGGTTTAAACGACAGAATAATCGGGCAACAACTGGGCATATGAAACGAACGTTTAATAAGCATAGTTTCCGAACAGTTTTTATCGGTATGGCGAATTTTATTTGACCTTTGTAACTTTAAAATACAACATCTGTTGACACATCGCTTGAAATGTCAGAAAAGTTCCATAGCCTACTTGAAAACATTCAACAATTGACTGTGTCGAATAATAAAGTCTATAAAAACATGTTACGATATAAAACAGTGTATCTCCTTTAATAACAGAGATAATGAAGTAAACCAAAAAAGAAAATGTTGAAGAAAGATGGACTTACCGTCTAGTGTCAACTGCTATATGTTTCGGTTGCTAGTATACTCCACAGGGTGATACGAATTTTCGGAAAAAACATAACATTTTTGTTACACCCGGTATAAATCGAAAATGAATTTTTTATCATAAACAGCGAAAACTATGACATTGTCAAGGAACCAACCTACAATGCAAAAAAAATCATTCAAATCGAATCTTAATTTCAGAAAAAAAATAGCATCAAATAAGTGGCAAATTTATGATGTTGCGTTAATTTTGTCCAGGAGTTTATATTAAATCACATATAGCGAAATTAAACATTTATTTAGGGCGCATGTAGCTCAATCGATTAATATTTATTTTTAAAGAAAAAAATACTTCCGTTACCAATTTTTGTTTAATTTCAAAAAATTTAACAAGACTTAGTATCCACTTACAAAGTTTAACAAAAATCAGCCAGTTAATAATTTTGCTCTCAAAGACAGCTTCAAATTTCTTTTACATGCGATTTCCGGCTAAACAATATGTTTAATTTCAGAACATACAGTTAATACTTGATTTTTAAGGTAATTATAAATAATAAAAACGCAGTTAATATTTTTGCCCAACAAAATATTACGCAAAATGTCATTTTTACATCATTCGGATACTTGGGCAAACGTAATCTGTTTAATTTATCAATCTCAACTTTATATACCTTACTTACTAATAAATGCAGCTTAAAATTCGCAGTTAATATTTATGCCGTCTTTATTACAACAAGAAAATTTATTTTTCTAAAAAACGTCCACACGCGTATGTTTATTTTGTATAAAAAACAATTCTGGCGTTCAGTTATTACCAATATTTTGTGATGGCATTATAAAAATGCGGTTATGAATTTTGTCTAGCTTTCGTTATTTTTTACCGTAATTTCCCTGGCCTACAAGACCGCAGTAGAAACTTACCTATCGCAGAATAAGTAGGCTATATTTTTTGCGTTCCCACAATAGGCTCCGTAAAACTGCGGATGATATTGCCTGTATGACTCGGTGAATAACAATCTGCAAGCTGCACTTTATTTTCAGGTAAATGATAGCGATTGGTGTTGTATAATTAGTCTATCTTAATTTAATTTGCGATTCGAACGAAGGTTATTTGCATTTCACGGCGTGGCGAGGGTCCTGCGTATCGTCCTCTTAAGGTAATGGCAAGCTCGTTGTAAGCCCTTATGGATTTATGGATTTTCCCAGCTACGTTTAGCGGAAATTGCGCTTAAGGTTTATGACACCGCAAACCTGGAGCTCACTTCCAAAGCGCTCGCAAGGTGGGGCGTCCATGCGCCGTTTAGACATCTAAAACGTCGACTTGTTACGAATGGGAATGGGTGTTATTAATAACAACACCCTGACGCGCGTTTGGTCCAAATGGTTTCATACAATATAATTATTGTAGAAATTATTGTAGAAATATACTTGTTTCGAAATAAAATGGTAATCGGTAGATGTAGTAACACCAAATTGCACAACCAACATACAGGGTGTCTACTTTTAAGTGTATACAAATCGATACAAATGTATTTTGTGAGATATTTTCAAAAATTTCATTTAGCGATTTTTTTATTTAAAATCTGACCCCACAGCGTTAATCAGAACACCCCGAAACCCCTATATACCAAATTTGAATAAAAAATATACAGGGAGTTCCATTCTGCAGGGTGTCAAAGTTGAGCAAAATAGGAATTTTAAAGGCATCTGCCAAGTCAAGAGTGCCATGGAATCCCGTCAAAACAGTTGAATGGTCAATAGGACCACTCAAAGTGTTGGTAACATACTTAATTAACTTCGTCAGATTTATTGTTTGAAATTTATTTGTTATTGAAAACGACAATAAAAAGGATATACGTATTACAAATGCTCCACATGGCCTCCATCTTTATGTTTATTGAGTCAACGATAAAATTGCTGAGTTCAGTAGATATTAAAATGTGGATTTCTTCCCGAAGTCTACCGTTCAATGTTTCTACATTTCCCGGTCTTCATAATGAATTTTGTTTTTTAAACAACCCCACAAAAAATAGGTATATACCTAAAAATATGTTCTTTTTCTAAATGTTATTGCGGTTTCCATAAAAATTAAATGGGAATTTTTGTATCGTTGAGATATAAAAAAGAGAACTTTGGAGAATATTCTCTGCATGTCCAAGAACCAAGAGCGATACGGTCATCAAAAACTGTACTTTAGGGCAAAATAACCAAGGCCTACTACAACATCTTTTTGGGGCCAAAATTGGACAAATCATATTAGGCATATTTGTATAAAAATTCTGACAACGCCGCTGGTTTGGGCATGACTTAAAACGGGCTTGTACCAAATTTTGTTAAAAAATATGGAACAATAAAAAATCTAGAAAGCAATGAAAATTGCGACCTGTTTTACCTGCCTACTTACTTAAATCAAGTTGCATGTGGATTAAAAACAATTAATTAGAAATCTAACCCTTATATTTTGTGTTTATAGCCAGGCTATTGGAAGAAGAGAACGCCAGTTCTCATCATATCGAAAAATGTGGTTTATATTTTTATTAACTTTGCTTTATTTGTTACACATTGCAAAATTGACGATGAATGACGAAAAGTGAATAACCTGATGAACATTGCCATAATTACTTATTATTTGGTATGCAACTATTATTTCCGAATGGGGATTTATAAAAACTGGTTCAAAACTCCAACTGCTCCAAAACCGAGGGAGCACACTAAAAGTCTATCAAGTTCCATAATCCTTAATTCGTAAATCTAGTTTAGTTGGTGACACATTAAGCCCGAGATTTGAGGAGACTTGGTCTCTAGACAAATTAAGAAGTAATTTCCTTCAAACTTTCAATTTGCACAATTTCAACAGAAAGTAAAAGACAACTTGCAGTTCGCCTTCTCTAAATTTCCTTTAACTTTTCCTTCATGAAGATATACTTGCAAAGGCGAGCTTATAATGCCCTTAGGATATTACGAGTAGGAAATGAAAGATTACGGTTATTCTTTTTTGGAAAGTTCTGGTCATATTGAATGAAACTACGTAACGGTACAAAGGCATACTTCGGTATAGAAGAGATTGAATTATTAGGGAACAACGACATAATATACTCCATTTGGTTACTATTTCAGAAGCTTAGGTACATGTCAAAGGAACCTTTATATAGATTTTCTTACTGTTGGATATTGAATCATTAATTATTAACAATAATTATGGAACTTTTGCTTTGAGGAGCCTCAGATTGACAAAAAATCCAGTGTGATGTAAAAATTTCACATTCGTTTATTTTCCAGTCCTTGCATGGGGATCTTGGTTATCTTAAGCGATACGAGGTCGGTTAAATTAGGGCAAAATTGCGGAATTTGATGCCGAGTAACATGGTAAAAAAAATTGTCATTTTCGTTTTAATTTTTTTAAACGAAAACGAATGGCGTTGGACATTTCTAAGTTATACATTATTAAGGCACTTTTTTACAAGGAATCTAAATATGATCTCGCATTTTCTTTGTTGCCTCCCTGGACGAAAATATTATGACGATCAACTTTTATTTTTCTTATTACACATTATGCTTTTTACTTTGTTTTTCTTGCCGTAATATCAAATTAATCGTTTTTGCATAGAGTGCCTTGGAAACATAAGCCCCATAATGTTTGACGTTTTTGCATTGAGTGCCTTGGAAACATAAACCTAGTTACCCATTGTTGCGAAGTGTGCTTTGAAATATTGTTAAACGGTTCAGTAAAAATTCAGTTAATGTTAAATTTATTGATTAAATAAATCATAAACGTACCGCGAGGACAAGAGTATGATCTGAGACCTTGCTATTTATTCGCCATTTGCACACATTAACACTAAAAGAGTCAAACTGGAAACACAAAGAACAACAAAAACCGAGACGAGTAGACAATCCTACTTTACAATAAATGTTCAATTTGTCCTCCTTGTTCCTCAAGGTACAATGCAGCACGTTTCTTTAAATTGTTTATGGCTCGTCCAATATCCCTTCGACGTCATTTATATTTGAGGAATAATACACTTTTCACACTTTTCTTCATGTGAAAATAATGACATTTTTTCAGTAAAATAAAATATCCGTGACATTTAAAATTGCACTAAACTATCAAACGATAGGGGGTTATGTTTACATTATGGGGCTTATGTTTCCAAAGCACTCTATGCAAAAACGTCAAACATTATGGGGCTTACGTTTCCAAGGTACTCTATGCAAAAACGATTAATTTGATATTACGGCAAGAAAAACAAAGTAAAGCATAATGTGTGACATACCATTTTAACCAGAAAAAAATCCTCTTTTTAAAAATGCATAAATCCAATATGGCGCCTATAAGAAAAATAAAAGTTGATCGTCATATCTTTGTCCAGGGAGGCGAGAAAAAAAAAATGTGAATCATATTTAGATTCCTTGTAAAAAAGTGTCTTGATAATGTTTAACTTAGAAATGTCCAGCGCCATTAGTTTTCGTTTAAAAAAATAAAAACGAAAACGACAATTTTCAGTTTTTTCACATTATTTTCAAAACGAGAAGGGCCAGACAATTTTTTTTACCATGTTACTCGGCATCTAATTCCGCAACTTTGCCCCAATTTAACCGACCTCGTATCTCTTAAGAACACAGAAAATGGTGCAATATTCAATCCTGGAAATGTCATTACGGTAGGTGTTTCATAGGTATGCTACATGTTCCTTAGAAAGTAATCGTTTTTAAAAGGAAATCGTAATTTCGTGGTGACTCCCGGGATAAATCGATAGACGCGGCAACGCCGCGCTATTTCACTACCTGTAACTCCCATTGACATTGACAAATGTTAGAAAATTTTTGAAAATTTATTTTGGCAAGTCTAATTTTGCTTTATCTGCCATAAAAATTTTTGTACTAAGTAACAGTTAACCCTGTATACTTGCAAACTGTCAATAATTATTACTATAATTTGGCATTTGTCTTCCATGGCAACCTATGACCCAAGGAAAAAATGTTTTATTAGGCAAAAAATAATCATACGGGATCACCCGTCCAGGAGCCAACTGTGCGCGGCGTTGCTTGACTTTGACAATCGTTCTACCTGGGCCAATTATCACGAGGCACGGCGCTTCCCAACAGAAACTCCAAACTGCTGCATGTTGTGCAGCCTCCATGAAAAATTCATTGATACTCAACTAAAATATTTACACTGAAAGATTGCTCTGCTATAGGTAACAATTTCGCAATGTGTGCGAAAAGTTAAATGGGCCTTTATTGGCCGTGTTTTGATTATTTTGTCACTTTTGACGGGCGATGGCTCCGCATCTGACGTTTGATGTTTACATCTCGTCAAAGCCTACTTAGTGAAAACATCGTACAATAATGGACTGCTTCAGTGCCGATTTCTGAGCTTTTAATCAAATCATATTATTATGATGCAAATATATTTTAACAGGTCTGAAATTTGTTCACTTAGGTTTCCTTTATTCCTTTTTGTTCAGCTAGAGTGTTTGTTTACGTTCACTGCATCTTAAAACTGAAGTTCAAATGGGTTTCTATTTGTTTCAGAAACAAAAAGACGCTGTGGGTTCTTCCTGGACGTGTTTGGACTTGCATTGCCGAAATATCTGGAGTGCAAGTTGTTTCCAGAATCGCCAGATCCAAACAAGTGCATCGGTCATTCTGAAGTGAAGGCAGCCAAGCAGAGAGCATCGAATCCAAGTAAGTGCCACAATTACTGGGCTCTGGGGCAAGGTGATTTGTATCGTCTTTGTTGAGAACACAATCACATGCATTTTCGAGAATATTCCTATGCATTTAAAGCACGTAAATATTTGAAAGTGGCACCGTGTTAAAATCGCTTTTCATGTAAATGCAAAGTTTTCCGATTTAAGACCCTCCCAAGAAGTTAGGTATTCAGTCAACGTGTGGGGTTGAAACATAATTTTAACTTTTTGTCTCGATACACACATAGGAAAGTTATTTTTTCTGACGAGGGGTTTCTATACATAATGGGTACGTAATGGAATTTTGTATGTTTATTTTGTATTGAGGACGTTGTTCTGTCTACGTGAAGGGCATAATATGTAACGTCCATTTTAAGATAGGTAAAGTATAAATGAACTCACTTGGAACACAGTGATATACGGGGCGCGATCTATTTCATAGCATTTACCAGATTTAGATGAAATTACCCGTATAAAATTCAAAGGTTTTTATGCGGTCGACGTCGACCTAGTCAAGGAGCCAGCCAATAAGAAAGCGAGCGTAGCGATTTGATTGGTCGGCGTTTCGGAGATCCGCATGGAGCAGGTGTCGACGTGGGCCAGTTAAGCAGTGCCGTGCACGGAAATAAGGATTGCGCTTTATTTTACGGATTTTGGTTTTGTGTATAGATCTTGGTTTGCTTTGGTCGAATTATTTCAAAGTTTATTTTATTCTTTTTTTAGAGCATTTAAATAAAATTTGTATAATATTATTAAGCGTTTTTAAGCTGTTCCAAGTGAGTTCATTTATTCCATACGCAGTATAATATGGTTACTATCATGCCTTGGAGAATGATTGGGGGATGAAAACATACATCTCCTAATATTTTTATTCCACAATAAATTGCGGCATTTTACCTCGACAAGTATAAAATTCCTTTCAAGTGTTAAAAATGGCGCAAATCTAAAATGTATTCTCCATTATTAATGAAAACACTTCCCCCTCGAAGAAAGCGAGGGACGGAGGACTGTGACTGGGTAGATTTCAGAGATTGCGTAACTATTATTAACGCGGCTGTGGAATTTAATTAATGAAAAAGGCCAATAAGCCAAATGAGTTATTAGCGGAGATAATCCAAGATGGAAACTTTTGATATTCCCGCTTTGAGATTTTGTACTTTTTTTTATTGCGTCTTATTATTATTTACTTTGATGTTTTTTGGTCTGTTTTTTCAACGGAATGTTCACAAATTTATTTTCGCGTTGCTAACTATTTATATTTAGACTGCATCTTCGATCGACCTTCATTCAAATCGAAGCTGAGGCAGACTGCAAAATGTGGATCGACGGTATTGCTCCTTAATAGGCTTTATCTGTGTGATTTACTAATTGTGCTACACTCACTGGGTTACTACGTTTTTCTAGGGTTTTCCGTAGTACTTGAGCGAATGCTATCCTAGTTCTATCGGGAAAAGTCGGCCCTAGCCGCAAATGACAACGAAGGCAAAATAATAGTAATTGCCACCCTCCCCCGCACAAGCATTCAGTTGCTTCTGGGGTACCTACTCCCAGTTTAGAGTATTGTGAGGATGATAATAATAATTATTATTATTTCCTGTAGAAAAGTGCCTGCATTCGCTGAAAGCTGTCGCGACAGCTTGACGTCACTGCCTTAATTGGGAAGCACACGCGTGTTCTCGAGCTGCTGTCCTTTATGCATATTACCACTGTAAAAACTTAACTATCGCCATAATAAATAAACCATATTTTATGTGTCCCCACAATAATTTTATTTAAAGCGGTTTTATGATTGATACATCCCCGGATTAAGTTCAAATAAGGTGTAAATAACAAAAAAATTTCGAGTTGAAATTTGATCTTCTGGGAATCAGCCCTGTTGGTTTGAAACTAATTTGTGACATAATTTTAGTTTCGACAAATCACGTAGGCCTTGGAAATTATGAAGAAAGTGATTTTCCACATCAGTAAAGTGCCCTTTCTGTAGGTTTTACGGCAAAATGTTATTAAGAAAACGAGTTCTGTTTCTATTCTCTCATTTTACTTTGACTTGACAATATATTTGAGAAAGGAGGAAGAGTTATTCTCCGAAAGCTCAGGAAACAAAGTTGTTGAAGATTGCCCCACAAAGACATTTCCTACAATATACAGTGTCTTTCACTTCAAGTCGAGACAATTCATTTTTTACGGGTTGACCGATTTTCAATTTTTTTTTAATATAGTGCTCCGAAAGATCTACATTTTGACACTAATTTTTTCAGATTCGTCTTTTCCATGACCTACTACGATCAAAATTATACCCCCAAAAACGGCAAAAGTACATTAGGCATTTCTTTAGGAAAAAAATGAATAGCACAGTCGTATTGACCATACCCGAAAACCCCACATACCAAGTTTCACGGTCATAACTTGTACAGGGCGTTCACAAAATAGCTTCAAACACGGCAAAAATACGGTTTTTCGGAGTATTCTGTACAAACAGCGAGAGATATTTTAAAATTATTTCTTTGCAGTTTGACATAAGCCATCAATTCCCACGATTTCATGACCCTGCCTTAGACAGGGCGTTTGCATTAAAAATACAAACATCGAAAAAATCGATTTTTCTCTTGGTTTTTTTTCTACAATTTTAACTTATGCCTATTAAAAAACATAAACAATATTAAATTTTAGAAAGTATTTTCAATAAAGAGCACCCCGGATAGGTGGATACCAATCAATTTTTAAATAAAAAAAAGGGTGCTTTTTATTGAAAATACTTTCTAAAATTTAATATTGTTTATGTTTTTTAATAGGCATAAGTTAAAATTGTAGAAAAATGTAAAAAAAACGCCAAGAGAAAAACGATTATTTTCGATTTTTGTATTTTGAATTTGCAAAGAAATAATTTTAAAATATCTCTCGGTGTTTGTACAGAGTACTCCGAAAAAACCGTATTTTTGCTATGTTTGAACGGCCTTTAAAAGTTATGACCGTGAAACTTGGTATGTGGGGTTTTCGGGGATGGCCAATACGACTGTGCTATTCATTTTTTTTTAATGACTAATGTACTTTTGCAGTTTTTGGGGGTATAATTTTGATCGTAGTAGGTCATGGAAAAGACGATTCTGAAAAAATTAGTGTCAAAATGTAGATCTTTCGGAGCACTATATTTTTTAAAAAAAGTTTTTGAAAATCGGTCAACCCGTAAGAAAATAATGAATTGTCTCGACTTGAAGTGAAACACACTGTATACGCTATAGTGGTAGCTCGAAGCTCTAAAGGTGTCGTCTGGCGTTCAGTGTGTAAGAATATACCATAATGAGAAATGATGAATAGAAAAGGCATAGGTATAAATGCGACGTTGCCAGTTGCCACTATAGTCCAAAGCACGAAAGAAAACGTTTCTAAAGAATGCGGGCAGCGTTGCGAGATTTCCTATACGAGTAGTCGTTATTTTATTGGCGAATAAAAGTTTTATCATATTGAAGCCGAATTTCTGAACTCTATTATACCGAAAAAATAAAGCTCGCATCACGGGACCACTTACCCATTTTTGTTTATCATTTATTTTTAACGCAGTGTGATAAAACACCTATTATATTTTTTTCGACATCGTCGCGTCTACCATCGCCTTTGAAATACGGCAACACAGCACTTCTGCGAAGGAGTCGGCTGACAAAATCAGTTAGCCAACGCGTTTTATGCCTGTTTCTGTGGTACGTAAAGTTAACTGCGTATTTGGGCTACCATACAGACCTCATTTTTTAGGCCGCTGGCAAGTTTTTTCCGCCGGCTCAGAGAGCTCAGTGGCGTTTCGTATGTTCGGGAGTTAACGTGTGCAAAATGAGTAAACAGGGAAGAACGTTGCATTCTCAAGCACGAGAAATAATTGCCAATGTTATAAGGGTTTGCCTTCCTCCATAGTCTAAGGCATCACCGTTAAGAATAATATTAACAATAAATTAAATAACAATTATATGAAAATTAAGTCAGTGAGTTACACAAAATTGAGCTACGCCCCTGAACTGTGACTAATTCTATAATATTTGCGAGTTCTTCCCCCTTGCGTCGCACGCATTCGGCCGTCAGGAGGACTATACACAATCGAAGCGGCTTAACCAAAGTCTAGAGAATAACTATTAATATATATATATATATATATATATATATATATATATATATATATATATATATATATATAATATATTAATAACTATTCTCTAGACTTTGGTTTAACCCATTTGGTTTAACCCATTGCACTGGCCCTCGGTGGAGGCCTGGCGGCGCCTCTACTATCTAATTTGACCGTGCTTCCTCCCACCACCTCCCAATACTTAATTCCCTGATTATAATATTCTATTATAATCACATCCCATTTGCTATTTTCTCGTGCCTCCCCCTACCCCGGTTGTAACATTTTATTGCTTGAAAATTAACAACTATCTTTTATCGAATACTGTATATTTAATTTGAATCAGCAAAATGCCATGGCATGTTGTATCTAAGGCAACGTAAGTAGAATAAACAAACAACTAATCCAATCGACGCAAATTTCGGGTTCGAGAGCTCTCCAAAATTACCTCTTGTGTCAACATATCAAAGCCCCTTTATATTATTATTTCGCCCTTCCCAAAAAGATTCCTATCGACACCGCACCGGGCAAATGAAATTGTCTGGCAATTACTTAACACCGTAGCAGGGAAAAGTTCCAGAATCGTCGACAGGATCCCGTTAATAAGAGGCAACTTTATATGCAGGAGGATCAATCAAGGAGGCTGTCGCGAGGAGCGGACGAGGTCGAGGGTTTATGAAGATAAGGGATTATTTGTCGGAGGCGTCGCCAAGGAATTTTTAATTAATCGAAACGATGGAAAAGGTGCGATTTTTATAGATGGGTTTCTAATTAATGTCAACTTTTCAGAGACGTCATAGAAAGTTTACTTACTTTGCGCTGAGATTTGTAACGAAGCGAAAGCCAGAAGTTTGTTGGCACATTCATTGTGTTTGCAACTAACATCAAAAGTAATATAGGTAGACGAATATCACAATATAAACGGTTAGGCGTCAGTGGTATCACCAACATTTACATATGTAGGTACATACAGTGAAAGCTCAGAAAAAAAGTTGTTGAAGTTATTTTTTGATTTAACTTTCAACGTTTCGTTCATTTAATGTTATTAGGCTGAATTTCCCTGGCAATTTGAAAAATATATTAAGATCGATGCTAGTTAAAACGAAACCATTTAACGAGGTACAAAGTTGAAAAAATGCATTTCTAAAATTCCTTGTAATGTGGAAAGTTCTATGTTGGGGAGACTTGTAGGCCATTTAACAATCATAGAATTTTGTGGGATAGGTGAAACCAATTCTCAAAGAAGAAATAGGAAATAGACGAAAAATTAAACAATCAGCATTTATTCTAGGAAATATGGACAATGTGTTGCTGAATGTTCAGTGGAATTCAGTAAAACATTATTGCCAGTGCAAGTTATTCAAAGATAAGTTAGTATAGATAATTAGATAGAACCAAAGATCATAATATGAATATTATGATCTTTGATAGAACTCGGGATACAATATCAGACAGGTGGATAGGCTATTGTTTCTGTTGTCACGACATTTTAACTCGACATTTATTAATCTGTCATTTCACTTTGCCGATTTATTTTCCGAAAACTCAACAGAAAAATGTGTTGAAGTTATTTTTTGAGTTAAACCTTCAAAGTTTCGTTCATTTACTGTCTTTTAAATTAGTGTGGTGGCGAAAAACCCAATTAAAAATTAAATGGATCTGTTTACGCCACAAATAAATTTCCGAAAATATTAAACGAATCTGTTTTCTGTAATTAAAGATTCTGGAATTAAAGATTTTAAGCTATCATCCATGACACAGGGGCAACTATCTAATTTAGCCATACTTAGTATTGAGTATGAAATTACAAAAAAAAAAACACTTTGACGAGATATTAAATAAGATCTCTTCAGAAAAAGCTTGAGTTAAATTTTAACAAGTTTTCACTTTTGTTTTTAGTGCAATTATTCTTTTAAAATGTATTTTTAACAAAAACAGTGAAATTAGAATACTTAGGTATATAATGTAGTTTTGCTTTTACTGCAATTACGTTTTAAAAGAAAAACCAAAAAATGTTATAATATTTAGTAGGTACCTATACCTATACTAAAATCAAATAACTCTTACGCCTGATGTAAATAAGAACGTGTGCGTTGAAAGTTTGCCAGAGCCGCACTGAGGCACGACATTTATTTAATTTTACTTTTACAATTGTTTACGTCAAAATATTTCGGAAAAAATTTATTGGCTTAATTAAAATGAGTCAAAACATCGATAAAATTATTTGTGGCAGTGTCTAAAGAGCTGAAAACAACAAGATAAACCCGCATAAATACGCTTTTGCGATCGAGTACATCCCTGCTGCCAAACTCGCTGATATTTTATGGCCTATTGACCAATCGCCTTATTTCGCGTACGACTTCGAACACGTGCTTTTATTTACGCCAGGCGTAATAAGACTTACTTGATTTTAGTATAGATAAAGTGTTGGTTTTCTCAGTTTAATTTTATGTTGTTGTTTTATTTTTGTTAACATGTGTTTTTTAAATAAAAATGTTGTTATTGAGACCAAATAGAATAAAATAAAGCCTTTTTAAGAACAAGCTTTTATTTAAGCCATGAACTAAAACGAATAAAATGGTACCTACTTTTATGAACATTTCGGGCGACAAGCTGTTCAATTTGCAAAAATTTGTCGCAATTTGGCATTGGATTATCTTAACGAAAACCTAAATTTATTTTACTCGTTTTAGTACACGCTTTTTAAAAACTTGTCTTTAAAATGTGTGTATTTTTTATTTTCAAAATAGTTTTTTCTGTGTGGAAATAGGAGGATGAAAACATAGGTAAAATATAAATGAACTCACTTGGAACACAGTGATATACGGGGCGCAATCTATTTCATAGCATTTACCACGCTCTGCTACTCGTAAAGATACCAGACTTATCAGCAGAAATCACCCGCATAAAATTCAAAGGTTTTTATGCGGTCGACGTCGACCTAGTCAAGGAGGCAGCCAATAAGAAAGCGAGCGTAGCGATTTGATTGGTCGGCGTTTTGGAGATCCACGGAGCAGGTGTCGATGTAGGCCAGTTAGGCCAGTATAACCAGTGCCGTGTACGGAAATGAGAATTGCGCTTTATTTTACGGATTTTGGTCTTGTATATAGATTGTTTTGTGGTGTGGTTTTGTGTGTAATAAAATTATTGGTTTGCTTTGGTTTGAATTATTTCATTCATATTTTATTATTTTTTAGAGCATTTTAAATAAAATTTATTATTTAGTTTTTCGTAATACAATAGTTTTGCCCAACGAAATTAGTACATAGTTGTTATTAAAGGCCACGATACACTTACCCACGGTATGTCACTAACGAATCCGAAAACAAGGCAACTATGCGCATCTACGTCAGTTGCGAATCACGAATTCTAAGTAATGTATGGTGTTTAATGGCGGCTGCGGTTGTGTTTTGCGAATTTTTATAGTTTACAGTTAAGTGTGTCAAGAAAAAAGTGTAAACAACTGACTGACCGTCAGTCCAGTTCGACAGTGCTTTGAAATAGGCAAAAAATGCCGGGATGTGCAGTCAGCGTATGTCCAAATAATAATAGAAACAGTAAGGGAACGGAAATTAATAAGTATTATAGATTTCCCAAGGACAATAATCTGGTAAGGAAACAGATTATTTATAGAACAGAGCATTAAAAATATGGGACTCAACATAGTTTATGCCTGGTTTAGTGGTTTATACAGCAAATAAAATAGAAAGTGCAATAAAAAATTAGCCTTGTTATTGTTAAAGGGAATCATTTCATCCCGATTTTACTCACTAATTATTATGTTGTTTTGTTTGTCGTTTAACTATAAACTAAGCATTAGTTGTGCAGGTTGTGCTTGTGTCGAGGCTTGTGTGCATTAATTGGTACCTAAATAAGGCTTTAATTGACATAAACTGACATAAACACTGGAAGGAAAAAGTTATATTTTTGGTAAGGCTTTGAAATTTATTTATCAATATCTTTGCCTATGACAAGTCATCTGTAAAATACTTTTTTCGATGGAGAGTTTGTGTTGATAGAAGCCAAAACTTAGTTCAGGATTACCTTACTTACAATAAATGTATTATTTAGATACCTATATATATTTTTATTGTCTATCAATATACGGTCTTTTAAAAGAAAAATCCTGTTAATTTAACAAAATATAGGTACATCAATTTTATTTGCAAGAATACGATTAGCTAAAACGCAAAGAAAACAAATTATTTGTAAAATTATAATTATCAAATTAAATGTGTTTTTTATCAACAGAATATTCATTCATTTATCTAGTAATATAATCTACATATTTTTATCAACATTTATTTAAAAAAAAACGTTTAAAATAAGCAAAAACCCATAAAAAAGTATATATTGCTGTGTAAAACATATGGAGCAATTTAAATTCTGATTCGCAACTGACGTCACAAGGTGCGACAGAGATAGGCATATGGATGCGCAATGACATACCGTGGGTAAGTGCATCGTGATTAGAGGCAATTTTTTACATTATAACTTAAATTGGGTGAATTTGAAAATAGCGTTTCTTATGATTTTGAGGTCGAGAAATTCAATTTTGCGTTATTTCACAGAAACAAAGCAAACATGCTGTTTTTATTCCACTTGGTAAAATCGAATCTATTTTCCGAGAATCCTGCGAATCGAAAACCTTCGGCCGAAACCTCTAATTAAAACTCCTAGTAAGGAAATGGGAAATTGAAAAAGAAAGGGCGACGCCTCGCACACACTTGTCCGATACAAAAGAGCGATCAGTTCGTGGAAATTGGCCTTCCAAGATCTCGGGACTGTTTATTGACGATGTTCTCGGGAAATTACATAAACCGGAACGAATCCCTTAAAAAATTCTCTTTCACGGGCCCGCAAACCCGAAATCAACTTCAGCTCGCGTCTCTGCTAAATAATCGGATTTAATATCTTTACATAATGTGGGCTGGGCTCCAAGTCGAAAAATTGATTCCCTGGACTGGAAAACTCTTGCATCTCAAAGGGAAAATAAGATACCTATAAGCAGGGTTTAAAATATTTACGCGCAATAATATTGATGGCCCAAATTGGTGGGGGATAGAGGAATGAGTCCGTTTCCATTACATAATGACTAAAGGAGGTCTCCAAATTTATTTCCATTACCAAAATATTAAGGGTGACCATTGTTCCAGTTTGCCCGACCGGATTCCAGTGTGACGTGCGCCGGTGCATACCAATGGACTGGCAGTGCGACGGTCACGTGGACTGCAAGGACCAATCGGACGAGTTGAACTGCAAGAAGTGCGGACCCGGGATGATCCACTGCGGGGCAGAGAAGTGCATCACTCAAGAGCACATGTGCGACGGAAAGGTCGACTGTCCTTGGGGCCAAGATGAGAGAAATTGCTGTAAGTGAAGTTGTCGGCTTGTCAAGTCATGTCTTGATTTTTACCTAAGACTCGTAGCGAAACAGAAATAGGCAACCACCGCACCACCGGTAATACACGTAAATTCTGTCTTATCTAGCCTAACCTGTTTTATGCATACCTACCTATCTTCAGTGTTATGTGATTGCTAACTGTTTGTTGTCAACATCGGGTTAGGTTAAAAATTATGTCTTGATTTTTCCTAAGACTCATAGTGAAACAGAAATAGCCAACCACCGGTAATACACCGGATTCATGCATACCTACCTTTAGTGTTATGTGTGAGCTGATAGTAACTTTTACCTAAGAAAGTTACAACCGTGTTTTTAAATTCCCAGGAAAGCAATTAATCTATTCATCAAATTATGTCTTGATTTTTACCTAAGACTCATAGTGAAAGAGAAATAGGCAACCACCGGTAATACACTTCAATTCTGTTTCTGCCAGCCTAACCTGTTTTATGAATAACTACCTTTGTCATGTGAATGCTAATTGATTGTTGTCAACATCGGGTTAGGTTATAACAGCAAAAATGTGGGCTGATAGTAACTTTTACCTAAGAAAGTTACAACCGTGTTTTTAAATTCCCCGGAAAGCAATTAATCTAAGCATCAAAATATGTCTTGATTTTTACCTAAGACTCGTAGCGAAACAGAAATAGGCAACCACCGGTAATACACGTAAATTCTGTCTCATCTAGCCTAACCTGTTTTATGCCTACCTATCTTCAGTGTTATGTGATTGCTAACTGTTTGTTGTCAACATCGGGTTAGGTTAAAAATTATGTCTTGATTTTTCCTAAGACTCATAGTGAAACAGAAATAGACAACCACCGGTAATACACCGGATTCATGCATACCTACCTTTAGTGTTATGTGTGGGCTGATAGTAACTTTTACTTAAGAAAGTTACAACCGTGTTTTTAAATTCCCAGGAAAGCAATTAATCTATTCATCAAATTACGTCTTGATTTTTACCTAAGACTCGTAGCGAAACAGAAATAGGCAACCACCGGTAATACACGTAAATTCTGTCTCATCTAGCCTAACCTGTTTTATGCCTACCTATCTTCAGTGTTATGTGATTGCTAACTGTTTGTTGTCAACATCGGGTTAGGTTAAAAATTATGTCTTGATTTTTCCTAAGACTCATAGTGAAACAGAAATAGCCAACCACCGGTAATACACCGGATTCATGCATACCTACCTTTAGTGTTATGTGTGGGCTGATAGTAACTTTTACTTAAGAAAGTTACAACCGTGTTTTTAAATTCCCAGGAAAGCAATTAATCTATTCATCAAATTATGTCTTGATTTTTACCTAAGACTCATAGTGAAAGAGAAATAGGCAACCACCGGTAATACACTTCAATTCTGTTTCTGCAAGCCTAACCTGTTTTATGAATAACTACCTTTAGTGTCATGTGAATGCTAATTGATTGTTGTCAACATCGGGTTAGGTTATAACAGCAAAAATGTGGGCTGATAGTAACTTTTACCTAAGAAAGTTACAACCGTGTTTTTAAATTCCCCGGAAAGCAATTAATCTAAGCATCAAAATATGTCTTGATTTTTACATAAGACTCGTAGCGAAACAGAAATAGGCAACCACCGGTAATACACGTAAATTCTGTCTTATCTAGCCTAACCTGTTTTATGCATACCTACCTATCTTCAGTGTTATGTGATTGCTAACTGTTTGTTGTCAACATCGGGTTAGGTTAAAAATTATGTCTTGATTTTTCCTAAGACTCATAGTGAAACAGAAATAGCCAACCACCGGTAATACACCGGATTCATGCATACCTACCTTTAGTGTTATGTGTGAGCTGATAGTAACTTTTACCTAAGAAAGTTACAACCGTGTTTTTAAATTCCCAGGAAAGCAATTAATCTATTCATCAAATTATGTCTTGATTTTTACCTAAGACTCATAGTGAAAGAGAAATAGGCAACCACCGGTAATACAATTCAATTCTGTTTCTGCAAGCCTAACCTGTTTTATGAATAACTACCTTTAGTGTCATGTGAATGCTAATTGATTGTTGTCAACATCGAGTTAGGTTATAACAGCAAAAATGTGGGCTGATAGTAACTTTTACCTAAGAAAGTTACAACCGTGTTTTTAAATTCCCCGGAAAGCAATTAATCTAAGCATCAAAATATGTCTTGATTTTTACATAAGACTCGTAGCGAAACAGAAATAGGCAACCACCGGTAATACACGTAAATTCTGTCTCATCTAGCCTAACCTGTTTTATGCCTACCTATCTTCAGTGTTATGTGATTGCTAACTGTTTGTTGTCAATATCGGGTTAGGTTAAAAATTATGTCTTGATTTTTCCTAAGACTCATAGTGAAACAGAAATAGCCAACCACCGGTAATACACCGGTTTTATGCATACCTACCTTTAGTGTTATGTGTGGGCTGATAGTAACTTTTACCTAAGAAAGTTACAACCGTGTTTTTAAATTCCCAGGAAAGCAATTAATCTATTCATCAAATTATGTCTTGATTTTTACCTAAGACTCATAGTGAAAGAGAAATAGGCAACCACCGGTAATACACTTCAATTCTGTTTCTGCAAGCCTAACCTGTTTTATGAATAACTACCTTTAGTGTCATGTGAATGCTAATTGAAAAAAAATCAATTGATTGTTGTCAACATCGGGTTAGGTTATAACAGCAAAAATGTGGGCTGATAGTAACTTTTACCTAAGAAAGTTACAACCGTGTTTTTAAATTCCCCGGAAAGCAATTAATCTAAGCATCAAAATATGTCTTGATTTTTACCTAAGACTCGTAGCGAAACAGAAATAGGCAACCACCGGTAATACACGTAAATTCTGTCTCATCTAGCCTAACCTGTTTTATGCCTACCTATCTTCAGTGTTATGTGATTGTTAACTGTTTGTTGTCAATATCGGGTTAGGTTAAAAATTATGTCTTGATTTTTCCTAAGACTCATAGTGAAACAGAAATAGCCAACCACCGGTAATACACCGGTTTTATGCATACCTACCTTTAGTGTTATGTGTGGGCTGATAGTAACTTTTACCTAAGAAAGTTACAACCGTGTTTTTAAATTCCCAGGAAAGCAATTAATCTATTCATCAAATTATGTCTTGATTTTTACCTAAGACTCATAGTGAAAGAGAAATAGGCAACCACCGGTAATACACCCGATTCATGCATACCTACCTTTAGTGTTATGTGTGGGCTGATAGTAACTTTTACTTAAGAAAGTTACAACCGTGTTTTTAAATTCCCAGGAAAGCAATTAATCTATTCATCAAATTATGTCTTGATTTTTACCTAAGACTCGTAGCGAAACAGAAATAGGCAACCACCGGTAATACACGTAAATTCTGTCTCATCTAGCCTAACCTGTTTTATGCCTACCTCTCTTCAGTGTTATGTGATTGCTAACTGTTTGTTGTCAACATCGGGTTAGGTTAAAAATTATGTCTTGATTTTTCCTAAGACTCATAGTGAAACAGAAATAGCTAACCACCGGTAATACACCGGATTCATGCATACCTACCTTTAGTGTTATGTGTGGGCTGATAGTAACTTTTACTTAAGAAAGTTACAACCGTGTTTTTAAATTCCCAGGAAAGCAATTAATCTATTCATCAAATTATGTCTTGATTTTTACCTAAGACTCATAGTGAAAGAGAAATAGGCAACCACCGGTAATACACTTCAATTCTGTTTCTGCAAGCCTAACCTGTTTTATGAATAACTACCTTTAGTGTCATGTGAATGCTAATTGAAAAAAAATCAATTGATTGTTGTCAACATCGGGTTAGGTTATAACAGCAAAAATGTGGGCTGATAGTAACTTTTACCTAAGAAAGTTACAACCGTGTTTTTAAATTCCCCGGAAAGCAATTAATCTAAGCATCAAAATATGTCTTGATTTTTACCTAAGACTCGTAGCGAAACAGAAATAGGCAACCACCGGTAATACACGTAAATTCTGTCTCATCTAGCCTAACCTGTTTTATGCCTACCTATCTTCAGTGTTATGTGATTGTTAACTGTTTGTTGTCAATATCGGGTTAGGTTAAAAATTATGTCTTGATTTTTCCTAAGACTCATAGTGAAACAGAAATAGCCAACCACCGGTAATACACCGGTTTTATGCATACCTACCTTTAGTGTTATGTGTGGGCTGATAGTAACTTTTACCTAAGAAAGTTACAACCGTGTTTTTAAATTCCCAGGAAAGCAATTAATCTATTCATCAAATTATGTCTTGATTTTTACCTAAGACTCATAGTGAAAGAGAAATAGGCAACCACCGGTAATACACTTCAATTCTGTTTCTGCAAGCCTAACCTGTTTTATGAATAACTACCTTTAGTGTCATGTGAATGCTAATTGATTGTTGTCAACATCGGGTTAGGTTATAACAGCAAAAATGTGGGCTGATAGTAACTTTTACCTAAGAAAGTTACAACCGTGTTTTTAAATTCCCAGGAAAGCAATTAATCTATTCATCAAATTATGTCTTGATTTTTACCTAAGACTCATAGTGAAAGAGAAATAGGCAACCACCGGTAATACACCGGATTCATGCATACCTACCTTTAGTGTTATGTGTGGGCTGATAGTAACTTTTACTTAAGAAAGTTACAACCGTGTTTTTAAATTCCCAGGAAAGCAATTAATCTATTCATCAAATTATGTCTTGATTTTTACCTAAGACTCGTAGCGAAACAGAAATAGGCAACCACCGGTAATACACGTAAATTCTGTCTCATCTAGCCTAACCTGTTTTATGCCTACCTCTCTTCAGTGTTATGTGATTGCTAACTGTTTGTTGTCAACATCGGGTTAGGTTAAAAATTATGTCTTGATTTTTCCTAAGACTCATAGTGAAACAGAAATAGCTAACCACCGGTAATACACCGGATTCATGCATACCTACCTTTAGTGTTATGTGTGGGCTGATAGTAACTTTTACTTAAGAAAGTTACAACGGTGTTTTTAAATTCCTAGGAAAGCAATTAATCTAACCATCAAATTATGTCTTGATTTTTATCTAACACTCAGAGTGAAACAGAAATAGCCAACCACCGGTAGATAATACACTTCAATCTGTTTCTGCTAGCTTAACCTGTTTTATGCATACCTATCTTTAGTATTATGTGACTGATAATTGTTTGTTGTCAACATGGGGTTAGGTTATAGCAGCATAAATGTGGGCTGATAGTAACTTTTACCTAAGAAAGTTACAACCGTGTTTTTAAATTCCCAGGAAAGCAATTAATCTAAGCATCAAATTATGTCTTGTTTTTTACTTAAGACTCATAGTGAAAGAGAAATAGGCAACCACCGGTAATATACTTCAATTCTGTTTCTGCTAGCCTAACCTGTTTTATGAATAACTACCTTTAGTGTCATGTGAATGCTAATTGTTTGTTGTCAACTTCGGGTTAGGTTATAACAGCAAAAATGTGGGCTGATAGTAACTTTTGCCTAAGAAAGTTACAACGGTGTTTTTAAATTCCCAGGAAAGCAATTCATCTAACCATCCAATTTTGTCTTGATTTTTACTTAAGACTCAGAGTGAAACAGAAATAGCCAACCACCGGTAGATAATACACTTCAATCTGTTTTTGCTAGCTTAACCTGTTTTATGCATACCTACCTTTAGTATTATCTGATTGATAATTGTTTGTTGTCAACATGGGGTTAGGTTATAACAGCAAAAATGTGGGCTGATAGTAACCTTTACCTAAGAAAGTTACAACCGTGTTTTCAAATTCCCCGTAAAGCAATTAATCCAAGCGTGGTAACCGACAAAAAATTGTTGCCTGGTAAAAATGTGGAAAACGTAAATTCACCCCTTTGCAATAAGATATCACTCGAGGACCCTTGTTGACACTTGAAATAAGTATTCGAGGGTGGCTATACGGGGGGATGATTTTCATATGATAGGTTACAAGCAAAGAGGCCCCCCTTCTATAAATTTCTTAGCATATTTCGGTGATATTAGGGGTGCTGAAATGTAGCTTTCGGCATATACGAAATAGGGTAGATCGGTGTCAGTGGCGGCACACAATTTTTGTACCATCGAAATTTAGATGAAACATAACTAAACACTCTATAAATACTGCGAACAAATGACGCAAAGACAAATGACACTTTTAACTCATTCAAAACCTCCGCCTTTATATGGTTTACCCAAAATACACATTCCTCTTCGCTCTATTGTAGTTCAATAAATTCACAAAGTCATTCGTTAGCAAAATATTTACTTAAAATTGTTAATCCGTTAGTGGGAAATTCAAATTCATTTATCAGAAACAGTAATCATTTTCTAGAAAAAATTAGGGAACATCAATTTCCGAATCATTATAATATACTAGCTAGCTTTAATGTGGTCAGTCTTTTTACAAATGCCCCTTTTGACAAATCATTGAATATTTTAGGCAGAAAGTTAAAAATGATTAGACTTTAGTATAAAGACAAATTTGAATGTAGATACAATATTAGAAATAACAAACAACACTATGTGTTGAAACTACTTATTTTCAACTAGGAAATGAATTTTACCAGCAGGAATTTGGAATGGCTATGAGGTCTCCTTTAACACCATTCATAAGCAATTTATTCATGGAAGATTTTGAACAAAATGACTTGACTAAAGATAATACTTATGTCCACCAACCTAATGTTTGGTGGATATATGTAAATGACATATTCATTATATGAGAACATGGAGTAGATGATTTAAATTTAATAATTAAATTTTATAAACTCTCAGGAACCTTCGATTAAGTTTACCCCAAAAATAAAAAATAATAATCAAAAACAACCGAAACAAGTTCGAATTTATTTTTGAATTTAGCCAAATATTAAAAATTTTGGTACGCAACGGTATCAGATACGAAAAATATCAGAAGACACTTTTTGTTGAGAATTAATAAAAAAATCAAATTTGATTTTGGACAGGGCGGTATTAGGTATTTTTGTCTCATGTGCCTTTTGATTAACTCCGCCACCGGTTATTTGTGGGCCTTCATAATTATGACCAAATCTGCTAGCCTATAATGTAGTGCTAATCTCAATCAATATATTTTTTAAAAATTTCAACACCTTGTATCTTTAATACGAAGCATTTACGGACCTATGTTGACATGATCAAATAACTTTTTCTATCGACTGTTAAAGTCCAGCTACAAAAAGTGTAACACTCCGCATATGCCGAAAACTACCTACTGTCTGATGTCCTTGGTAAGTCGGGTTGCCACCTTTTTGCAAAGTGACAAAAAGAAATTTTCTTACAAATTAAATTATAGCAAAACATTAAAAAGTTTAAATTTTGTCAAAATTCGAAGTAATATCACCAGAAGATATACCCAAAACGGCATTTTCTACAGGCATAGGTCACTATCAATTTAAAAGCATGCCATTTGGTCTCAAAAATGCACCCAGCGCCTTCCGAAGAGTAATGAATAATATTCTTCGAGGCCTTCAAAATTAATATATACCTAGATGATATTATCATCTTTTTTAATTATTGTAAAACGGGTGAAAATGAAAAAATGGAGTTCTTTTATTCCATAATAATTATTCACTTTCCAATTGTAAACGTATCGTGTCTCAATAAAACTTAGTGTAACAACATTGTAAATGCCATTGCCTGGTGATTAGTCCAGGCAAAAATATTGGAAGTAGCGTTACAACGTTTTAACAGTTCTAGAAATTTTCTTACAAATTAAATTATAACAAAACATTAAAATGTTTAAATTTTGTCAAAATTCGAAGTAATTAAATCGCTAAAGTGAGCGAAAATAGGGTTACATTTTCATTTCCCTTGTCAAACACATTCTCTGAATATATAGGTTGGATAGATCTTTGATAATATGAATGAACTTGGGCACTAGTAATCCAGTATAGTCGACAACGATGATAACAACGATAATCGAGGAGTCAGGTCACCAGGAGCTAGTAGAGCATATGCCGCTTTCCGAACTCTAATAATACCGACCCTGTCACCCCTAAGGTTATTAAAAAGGACATTTTAGGGCTAAAAAAGTCACAAAGACAATTTGTTTGAAAAAATGGACTGTCCTTTTCAAAAAAGGACAGGTGGCAACCCTATTGGTAAGGTATCAATCTTTTCTTTCTTTTTCAGTGAGATTGAGTGACAGAAACGGAGACGAGGGCAGGGGTCAACTGGAGGTTTTTCGGCCGGACCAAGAAAAATGGGTACCCGCCTGTGTTGCGCACTGGGACGATCGATCAGCAAAAACTATTTGTTCGCTGCTGGGCTATTCGTAAGTTTGATCTATGGGTGTCTAGATGTTTTCCTGATAGCGAATGTTTTGGTATTTCCCTATGTATAGAACCTTCGTATAAAAATTTCGTACTGAGGTAATACCTACACGAGTTCGCAGTACACGAAACATCTTCGTCTCGAGGTAGGATGCGAAAAAAACTGATCTAACCTGTGGTTAAATACAGAATACAGGCTCGGCTTTTGTAGAGGTGGGTCAAATCCGGGTGGGTAGTCCCGCAGTTTACAATTTTTTGGAGTACCTCCCACAAACTAACTTTTATGTTTTTTTTTTGTTTTTGACTTTTTGATATACAGGGTGATTCAGTTTTATTCCGCGATACTTCAACAGGCGATAGAAAACCAAAAAATAACTTTATTTTATAAAATATATCATTTTAAGGCTTTATTAAAAAGTTACAGGGTTAAAGTTTTAAGAAACGTGTGGTCTTTATTGAATATTTACCAAACTAGTTGAGATATTTATGTCATATCTGGTACACGTTATAACGGCATGGGTTATAGCATAAAACCTGTTAATATCAAACACCTTGAACAACCAGTGGCGTAGAAGTTGGTAATTAGTATAATAATTGTTTTTATAAAAACAAAAGAACCACCTTGTATAGCAATAAAATGTATTCAATTTCTTAAGTAAATTTTAATTGTAAACAAAAACGTTCTTTTAGCATTTTTTCATATGTGTCATGGCTTCATAGTAAATTTGATTTTTTCGTATTATTTCGGGGTACCTATTTCTGAAAAATAATCTAAAAAATTTGCTCCATAAATATCACTCAAAGTGGAAATAATGTGTTTGCTACTTGAATACTTTTTCCAATAAACTTACCTATTTAAGGCTATAAGTACTTTTGAAGATACAGGGTCTAATATATTTAAGGAAGATACAATAATTAATGTTACGCTCTGTATCTTGAAAAGTAAAACCTTGAATGGGTAAGTACTTATGGAGCGAAGTTTTAAGTAAATTTTTCAGAAGTACCCCGAAATAATACGAAAAAATCAAATTTGCTATGAAACCATGACACATATGAAAAAATGCTAAAAGAACGTTTTTGTTTACAATTAAAATTTACATAAGAAATTGAATACATTTTATTGCTATACAAGATGGTTAATTTTTTTTCTAAAAACAATTATACTAATTACTCACTTCTACGCCACTGGTTGTTCAAGGTGTTTGATATTAACAGGTTTTATGCTAACCCATGCCGTTATAACGTGCACCAAATATGACTTAAATATCTCAACTAGTTCGGTAAATATTCAATAAATTCCACATATTTCTTACAACTTTAACACCCTGTAACTTTTTCTATAAGGCCTTAAAATGATATAGTTTATAGAAGAAGGTGCGGTTATTTTTTGGTTTTCTATCACCTGTTGAAGTGTCGCAGAATAAAACTGAATCACCCTCTAGAGCAAAGAAAATATATACAGGGTGTTTAGGACTTCAAGGGCGGCTAAATCTCGTCAAATTGAGACTTTTTTTGTGGTATTCACTTTTTCATACAGGACCTTTGTTTTCGAGAAACGGGGTGTGAAAGTTAGGCAAAAAATAAAGATTTAATTTTTTTATTTGAGAACCACTAAAGATATTCAAATGAAATTTGGCAGATATACTACGTTGACATAGTTCCTTACGATCTGATAATATCCAGTTTCTAGATTAACCAGCGGCGGAGATATGGGGGTTCAGTGCAAGAAAATTCTTTAAAAAAATATCAACACCCTGTATAATATGAAAACAAGTATCATTTTTGGATATAAGAACTTATTGCCAACAAGAATGTACTCTTATGATTTCTTCATATCTGTCACTGTTTCAAGGCAAACTGGATTCTTGTGATTTGACTGCATGATGTAAAATGGTGTGGGCACAAAAACATAATTTATAACGTTATGGAATGAAACATCTAATGAACAAATAATAATAACAATAATGGTTTCAATAAATGTTCGAAGAGATGTCCTTCAACTTTCACGCACTTCTCATTTCTGCAAATTAGATGTTTGTAGTAGCTACGAACAAAAATGAAATATTGAAAATGAAAATTTTTGAAAAAAAAATAGTAGGCTTTGAAACCGTTTGGTTTAAGTTTGTTATCTACATTATGTTGACAGTTTCAGTGCGTAAATTTTTAGTGGATAATAATTACAATGCCAAGAACATTTACTAACGCTGAATACGCGGATATCCATTTCGTTTATGTTTATGGATACTGCAATGGGAATTCCGCTGCCGCAGTAGAGGAATACTGAATAAGGTATCCAAACCGAAGAACCCCTGCTGCATCAGTATTTGTCCGTACACACGTCAAATTTTCTGAAAATGGTTTGGGCATACCAAATGAACATCAGGTAAATCGCAATTTCTTAAACCAAAGAATTATTCGATTATTTCATGCAAATGAAGATGAATTAAGTACCCGTTTCATTCCACAACGTTATAAATTTTGTTTTTTGTGCCCACACCATTTTACAACCATGCACTCAAATCACAAAAATCCTGTTTGCTGTGAAACGGTGACAGATATGAAGAAATCATAAGAGTATATTCTTGTTGGCAATAAGTTCTTATATCCAAAATTGACGCTTGTTTTCATATTATACAGGGTGTAGATATTTTTTAAAGAATTTTCTTGCACTGAACCCCCATATCTCCGCCGCTGGTTGATCTAGAAACTTGATATTATCACATTATAAGAAACTATGTCAACGTGGTAAGTATATCTGCCAAATTTAATTTGAATATCTTCAATGGTTCTCAAAAAAAAATTAAATCTTTATTTTTTGGCTAACTTTCACACCCCGTATATCGAAAATAAAGGCCCTGTATGAAAAGTGAGTTCTACAAAAAAAAGTCTCAATTTGACGAGATTTAGCCGCCCTTGAAGTCCTAAACATAAAAAGTTAATCACCTTGACACATCCATTAGACAATTATTATGAAAAATAATACCTAATATTGAGATAATGGTGAAATCCACCCCCGATTTTCTTGAAATTTTGGATACGTCCTCTACCAGCGTCCAGAGATATACTAATCGAGACTTTGCCTCTACTTTCGAGGTCCCTGAACACGAATGCGGCCTTGGTTTTTCCCGGTCGGACGTAGTTTTCGAGAAAATGCATTTTCAAATTTCCTTTTGACATCACGGATTTCACGACAGAAACCATCGAAAATCGCGATTTGAATACCTATTTTAGCTGCCTATTCGCTTAAATCAAGTTGCATGTGGATTAAAAACAATTAAAACTGTTACTTACTTTATTACAAATGATATAGTAATGTCAAGAGGCATACCTAAATACAAAAGCCTTAATGTAAAAATTATGAGGTATGAAAAATTTATCGAAGTCACAGTTATGTATGTTCCTAAGTTAGTTATCTTGGTTTCTCTATTTTTACTGTCAATTTATAGAGATTATATTCATTGTGGTTTCTTAGCGAAATTGTTTAGTTCAGCGTTGTAAAAATAGTGTGTAATTACCTATATGTTTTTAGTGAAGATTTTTCAAGTGTCTTAATTTTGTAAAGGTAATAATTTAGAACTATTTCAAGTTTTTGAAGGTTTTGGTTGGAGTGTCAGCTGTTGGCTTATTTATGCTAAGCTAATGCCTGACATAGTTGTCAGTCATTGGGTTAAATATTTCCAATGGCTGACCCCTCTGTCAGCCGTTGGCTATACAATGTGTCAGCTATTGGTCAGATTTGGCACTGACTATGACAGACCTCGGAGTACTGCCTTCAAGAGGATATAGGGTCAAAACATATATAGATTTGTCACTCGACAATTCTGAGCCATGCCTTTTTGCAAAGTGCTGAACACGACCAATAACTACTATCAAATTAAATGCAATTAGGTATTCAAAATAAGTTCAAAGATGTATAGTTAAGAAACGACTCTATAGAGAATTTATGCCGTCTGTCAATTCAGGGAAGAGAAGAAACAGTATTTTTAGAAAAAATAGAAAGATAGGGAGAATAAAAGAGGGAGGGGAAGAGAAGAACATTAAATAGAAAACAGATAGAAAATATTAAATTAGAAAAAACATTTGGAGCCAAATAAAATGGGAATACATTTACGAGAATCAATATTATCATCGAAAAATAAAAGAAATAGGTAAATAAAAGCGAACATTATTTTTAATAACAACTGTGACATAAAAACAAATAACAATTTCCAAAATTGGAAACCCAAAGTTTTCGGCTCAAGAATAAATTACAATATGTTCCAGAAATGAGAATGTACGAATAAATAAACATTTCTACATACAATAATCACTTGTGTTTTCCTTTTTAAAAATTGCTATGACAATTTTTATATGGTGTCAGGTTTTGGGCTTATCAGATTCAGGCTAAGGGTCTAGTAAAAAAATCACTATGTCAGCTACTGGATAAAAAATATAAATTTTAAAATATTGTTTATAAAAAATATATTACAAATTTGATTTGGGCTGTTGGTAATTATTTCCAGTGATGTGTCTCATACTTACTCCATATTAAGAATCATCAATAAACGCGCCAAATTGATTTTTATAGATTAAAATTTGATAAATCAATCCTTAAGGTGTCAGGCACTGGTAAGTTTTACGTTAGTGATTAGTAGAAAAAAATTAAATTTCATTTTAACTTTAGTTTTTTTTATTTACCTATTTGTAATAAAGCAAATTACAGTTTCAATTGTTTTCAATCCCCAAGCAACTTATGATTTAAGCAAGTAGGCAAGTAAAATATGTAGGTAGTTAAATCGAGATTTTCATTGGTTTCTACAATTTTTATTATTCGATATTTTGTAACAAAATTTGGTACAAACCCGTTATAAGGGATGACCAATCCAATGGCGTAGTCACCGCATAATTACATGCTAAACCATTCAAAGGTGGGTAGACCAAGACAGTCGACTTTTTCTAGCTTGTTATTCCGTCATCAGCCGGCCATAACCCAGTACAAAATACCCAGGAACCAGTGGCGTAGTTGGGTGAGGGCTGTTATCCTGAGCGCCCCCCGCCCATCCGTATGACTAAAAAGTATAAAATAATAATAGTAAGAAGTGTAGAAAAATAGCTGCCAATGGAAAACATTATTTGCAGTGCAATAGGTAGAATTATTATTGTTAGTGACTTAAGTGCATGCATCAATAATTATTATTATCTATTGCATGCGCCCCACGTTTTTAGTCCGTTTTTTTAAAAGGTGTTATATTAAAAAAAACCTTTTTTTATTTTTTTATATGTGACAGGTGTTTCTTACATTTTAAACTTGAAACCAAAGAATAACATCATTTTTTGTATAGGCATTATTTTTTTAATAAATAATATACGGTGCTATTCAGAAAGTTTGCACCAAATTAGAACAATTTGTATTATTGCTAGCTTTCCCATTTGGTGCAAAGTTGATGAATAGCATTGTATTTACTGTGGATTTTTCTAATTTTTGTTTACCTATTGCAATGCAACTAAACACAATATTTCACAAAGAAAAGATTTCGGAAAATTTCGCCCCCCTCCCGTCCCTAAATGCTGGTTGCGCAATAATTTATGGCTTCAGTTAATCTTTAAACAGCAGTTGCCGGTAAGATGTATACATCTAGTTAACTCAAAAATCGAAAACACTAAACAAGAAATAATAATTATTCCTAATTCTATTTTCTTACCCGCCCATGCTATTTACAAATTGAGGTTATGTATTGTGTTATTGAACAAATATTTTTTGTGCACAAACCTGATCGGAGTTACTCAGAAAGCTAGCGTAGCATCTCTGAAGTATTCCCGCAAAAGATTCTACGAGTTTCCAGATGAGAAAACCATTACCGGCCATTACTTATACTTTCTAAATCGCGATATTCTAAACGACCGGCAAACTTCTGGCTCCATAAAGGAAAGTCGCACACTTAGGAGTTGGGTTCTAAATTCCTATTGTTGTCCCCTGACGATTGTTTTGGGGGCCCTCTTCTCATTTACTACGGGGGAGATGCGAAGATATAGGAAATTTATTCGTGAACTACGAGAAATTTGGCTCCACGTTTATTCAGGAGTTTCGACGCCGAGAACCTAACCTTTGAAATATTCCGTGGCGTGTTATAGTCAGCAACACGGTGGTAAGCTATGATTGGGCGATAGCGTGATATACAGGGTGTCTACTTTTAAGTGTATACAAATCGATAAAAAATGTATTTTGTGAGATATTTTCAAAAACCTTATTTTGTTCGAAAGATCTTCAAAAAACGCTTCTTTTGACGTTTTTACTTTTGTTAAAATGCAAATCCAGGGACGGCTACGATTTTTCGTATGCCCCGATTTTCACAAAAACCATTTAGCGATTTTTTTATTTAAAATCTGACACAACAGCGTTAATCAGGACACCCCAAAACCCCCACATACTAAATTTGAACAAAAAATGTAGAGGGTGTTCGGTTCTACACCGTGTTAAAGTTGAGCAAAATAGGGACTTCAAAGGCACCTGGCGAGTCAAGCGTGCCATGGAATTATTTCAAAACAGTGGAAGAATTAACAGGACCACCCAAAGTGTTGATGGAAGAAATTGCAAAAAGAAATATGCAGCATGTTTTTCTCTACAGTGTCTTAAATTTCCGATTTTTTTCGAATTTTATGCTGGTCAAGTTTGCCTTGGATTATTGAAACAATGTTACTAAATGTAAAATAAATTAAATTAAAAAAATTATAAAGAGTCATTCAGTCATTTCCCTTGTGTTTACGAACAATATTCTAGTTTTTGTTAGGTAATAATTTTAAAAAATCTGTCTAGACAGTTTAAATTCTTAATAAAAATATTCGCAAAAATCAGATTTGCCATGGAAATTAAAAAACAAGTCAATACAATAAATTTGACAGTTCTGTTAATCTTAATTTTTGGCCAACTTGACCAGCATAAAATTCGAAAAAAAATGGAATTTTGAGACGCTGTAGAGAAAAACATCCTGTATATTTCTTCTTGCAATTTCTTCCATCAACACTTTGGGTGGTCCTGTTAATTCTTCCACTGTTTTGAAATAATTACATGGCACGCTTGACTCGCCAGGTGCCTTTGAAATCCATATTTTGCTCAACTTTAACACGGTGTAGAACCGAACACCCTCTACATTTTTTGTTCAAATTTAGTATGTGGGGGTTTTGGGGTGTCCTGATTAACGCTGTTGTGTTAGATTTTAAATAAAAAAATCGCTAAATGGTTTTTGTGAAAATCGGAGTATAAAAAAAATCGTAGCCGTCCCTGGATTTGCATTTTGACAAAAGTAAAAACGCCAAAAGAAGCGTTTTTGAAGACCTTTCGAACAAAAAAAGGTTTTTGAAAATATCTCATAAAATACATTTTTTATCGATTTGTATACACTTAAAAGTAGACAGCCTGTATGTGGCTACGCTTCAACAAAATGTCGCCTGCCTACCAGTTAACCAGTTAGGGAAGTAACTTTACGTAACCAGTTACGTAAAATTGGACGTATGATAACTTGCTCCGGTTTTGAAAGATGTCACTTTATACTAAATGTCAAAATTAGAAAAAGTATGTATAGACATCTGTATCTATTAACTATACAGGGTGACTCATTTGAAATGGGTTTCATCCGATTTTAGCCGTTTTTTTTTTCTGAAGTTAGTGCTCAAAAACTTATTTTTTTACTGTGGTGCAAAATTTCAGGTCTTAATATGAATTTTCAAGGCCTACTACGAATTTGTTTCCAGTAAAAAATGGCGAAAACCATTTAGCGATTTTTTTTATTTAAAATCTGACACCACAGTGTTAATTAGGACACCCTAAAACCCCCGTATACCAAATTTGAACAAAAAATATACAGGCAGTTCCATTCAGCAGGTTGTCAAATTTGAGCAAAATAGGAATTTACAGGCATCTGGAGAGTCAAGTGTGCCATGGAATCCCGTCAAAACAGATGAATGATCAACAGGACTACTCAAAGTGTTGGTGGGCAAAGATTCAATGCAAAAATATACAGGGTCTTTTTCTCTGGGCCATCTCACAATGCTGAATTTTTAATAGACTTTATCAGTCAGGAGTGCTCTGGAATCATTAAAAAAATATTAATTAACACAAAAGTAATTTATTTCTTTATAAAATGCCAACCAACAAATAAAAACAATTTAAATTGTTGGACCTTTACCACTCTATCATACTGTCTAAGATGATACATTTTTTGTACGTTTCCTGTTGTGGCACACCAGCCACCTTAACTCATATGGATTTACTGACCCTTAGGTTTCTGTATTTTTAGACCTGTTGACCATTCTACTGTTTTAAGGGGATCCCATGGCACACTTGACTTGCCAGATGCCTTTAAAATTCCTATTTTGCTGAACTTTGACACCCTGCAGAACGGAACTCCCTGTGTATTTTTTGTTCAAATTTGTTATGTGGGGGTTCTACGATGTCCTGATTAACACTGAGGTGTTAGATTTTAAATAAAAAAATCGCTAAATGGTTTTGGTCATTTTTTACTGGAAAAAAATCCCCCTGTATAATATTTATTTTTTAATACAAATTTTTAGATGTAGGTAATATTTTAAAAGATCTTAGATCGTTTAAAAGATCTTAGATTGTTTAGAAGATCTTAGATCGCTTAAAAGATCTTAGATCGAATTAAACAGATCGTTTTTAGACGATCCTTGATCTAAGATCGCTTTTAAAAAATGATCTGATCTACGATCTACGTCTTTTTTGTCGCAATATACGATCTGATCTATGATCTACGTCTTTTTTGTCGCGATCTTTCTCAGTTCTGAGTACAGTATCATTTATTATATCATACCCAAAGAAAGTAGGTATCTTTCCGGAAAAACAAATAAAAAATGTTTTTACCGAAATTGAAAAAGTTGTCCAGTGGCACAATCTAGCAAGACAAAAATAAATATGTATATATGGACGCGGTATTTTTTTATTTATGGCATTATAAGCATTTGTTTTATTAGTCAACATATAAAAATAAAGTTTTATGTAAAGAATCCCACTAAAAATCGGTAGGTATTTCAAAAATTGTAAGAAAATATAAAACAACGCAAATTAATTTCCCTTGGTATACAAATATTTTTTATTTTTAAGCTTGGAAAATTATATCTGGCGACCATTTTGTTTTAGAAGCTATTTTCTTCGTTGCGTGCTTGGTGGATAGCCAAATAATGAGATTATAAAATATGATCGATGAGTCGAAACGTGTCTCTTAATTCATTTTAAAATAATGGATGTATCACGCAGAAACTTTTGTTTTTTCTTACAAAAGCGTAGCCTAAATAAATTACTACTCTATAACCATACAAATAATATTTAATCAAAATACCTCCACTTTATATAAAGTATCATACCAATGACAAAATTCATAGAAATCATCTTATGAAAAAATAAGAGTAAACTCGATAATTTCAATGGATAACATAAGAAAATAAAAATGCACAATAATTGACAATAGTTAGTTCTGCCAAATCATTTATCCTTTCTGCTCTGGGCTACTAAAACAACCATATTCTTCTGAGACTATCGATATTTGAAATTCCAATGCGCGCAAATGGACTAGTGGAGTAAAGCGTATTGTCGAAACAGTCCGGACGACTGCGCCAGTTATCGAAGGGTGAAAACACAGGAGGCGCTGGATCTAGATCAAGTTGTATTCCATCAGAATCGGAGAAATTTGCCAAGTAGGGAAGTGGGAAGTTTTTGAAATATAGTTGAAAGCAGTGGCGTATTCAGGGGGGGGCAAAGGGGGCAATTGCCCCTCCCCCCCCAGAGCTGTCGAGATAAACGAGATTTGTAATATTAAATCTAATCTGAAAATGCAGTGAACATCAAACATCTACAATTTGTTATTTGTTTCGTCTTGCCTTCTCGAAATTAAAACCTGTGCAGTAGCAAAGATCATAATTCAAATATCATGACCTTTGGCAGTATAGATTTGAGAACGCGCCGCCGTATACAGTGTGATTCAGTTTTAATCTGCAACACTTCAACAGGTGATAGAAAACCAAAAAATAACCGCACTTTCTTGTATAAACTATAGCATTTTAAGGCCTTATAAAAAAGTTACAGGGTGTTAAAGTTGAAAGAAATATGTGGAATTTATTGAATATTTTACAAACTAGTTGAGATATTTAAGTCATATTTGGTACACGTTATAACGGCATGGGTTAGCATAAAACCTGTTAATATCAAACACCTTGCACAACCAGTGGCGTAGAAGTAGGTAATTAGTATAATTGTTTTTAGAAAAAAAAAATAACCCCCTTGTATAGCACAAAAATGTATTCAATTTCTTATGTAAATTTTTATTGTAAACAAAAACGTTCTCTTAGCATTTTTTTATATGTGTCACGGTTTCATAGAAAATTTGACTTTTTCGTAATATTTCGGGGTACTTCTGAAAAATTATCTAAAAAATTTGCTCCATAAGTAACACTTAAAGTAGAAATAATGTGTTTGCTACCTGAAATAAAGTAACTTTTTCCAATAAACTCACGTATTGAAGGCTATACTTTTGAAGATACAGGGTCTAAAACATTTAAGGAAGATATAATTAATGTTACGCTCTGCATCTTGAAAAGTAAAACCTTGAATGGGTAAGTTTATTGGGAAAAGTTACTGTATTTAAAGTAAAAACACATTTTTTCTACTTTGAGTGTTACTTATGGAGAAAAGTTTTAAGTTAATTTTTCAGAAGTACCCCGAAATAATACGAAAAAATCAAATTTGCTATGAAAGCATGACACATATGAAAAAATGCTAGGAGAACGTTTTTGTTTACAATAAAAATTTACACAAGAATTTGAATACATTTTATTGCTATACAAGGTGGTTCTATTTTTTTTTCTAAAATAAATTATACTAATTACTAATTTCTACGCCACTGGTTGTTCAAGATGTTTAATATTAACAGGTTTTATGCTAACCCATGCCGTTATAACGTGTACCAAATATGACTTAAATATCTCAACTAGTTTGTAAAATATTCAATAAATTCCACATATTTCTTGCAACTTTAACACCTTAAAATGATATAGTTTATAGAAGAAAGTGCAGTTATTTTTTGGTTTTCTATCACCTGTTGAAGTGTTGCAGATAAAAACTGAATCACCCTGTATTATGCACACAGAATATTTTCAAAACTGAAAATTTTAAAAAATTATATTAGAAAAAATCCTCTCCAGATGAGATATTTGACGAGCTCAAGACCAAAAAAAGAATAGGTACTCGATTTTGTGATATAGATTTTACTGGTTCGAAGAAGAATTATTTTTATGTTATGCAGGGTAATAACTTAAAAAATTTAAAAAAAAATTGAAAATATGACGAAAAGTTTATATATGAACATAGGTCCGTTCGATTTTTTTAATAAGCTTTTTGATACGACAAAATTTTCTTGCAAAAAAACAACAAGTTAATTAAACTGTCAAAAAATAAATGTGCTTGTTTATTTAAATTTTATTTTGAATTTAATTGCATAAGAGTGTCGATATGCACCTGCATCGATGCAGAAATTTGAAAATTTCTCGAAAACGGTCACCTTTGGCCTTATTCACCAAGTATATCTTTTTTGCTTATAAAACGTTTGGGAAAAGGATACATTCACAAAATGTGGGAAAAGTTTACCGTCAAAAAAATTAGGGCAAATTAAATTAAATAATAATGATAGCGTACGGATTGCACCAAAAATAATACCAAGTTATGACTTCTCTTCCCAAAAAAAACCCCGGCCAGAAAATTTTGCAAGAAAATTTTGTCGTCTCAAAAAGTTATTTAAAAAAATCGAAAACAAAACACCCTGCATCTCGGAAACCAAACATCTGCGGACCTATGTTCATATGAACTTGTCGTCATATTTTCCATTTTTCTTTTTAATGTTTCAAGTTGGTGCATTTATTTCCGGACACCGTCTATTTATTTATTTTAAAAAATATGTTTTTGTTCTGTTTTTATTTATTAAAATTATCGACAGAGTTTTGTTATTGATAACTGATTACCCCCCCCCCCCGACGTTAATCCTGGATACGCCACTGGTTGGAAGAATAAAAACTTTTACTGTGAGGCCTGAATAGCGAATGTGAACATACTTCTCAGAGTAGCATGATTAATTTGGCTTGAATGTACGAAACTAAAGCGACCGGACCAGGTAAAACCAACTGTCCCGCGGTAAAGCGAAATTCCTGCATGATTTGTTTCCCATCTCCACGATAATGGAGTTACTGCGCGTTTCACCAGTGAAATATCCGACGGACTTAAATGAAAATTCGGGAGGAAATTGTGGGAAACCCCAAGTAACGGACCATACTGAAGGGGCTTAGTTATCGCTTTAGTTGGTCAGCTGTGAATACTATAATGGATACACTGAGCAAGGGTGCTATCACACTAATGCTAATTCTGATATTTCTGGTCACGTTGGGCTTTGCCGGAGATTCTGCGAATTCTCGCTTGTGCATTAGTAATATAGTAAAGAGGGTTTTATTAAAATGAAAGCGGAAATTGGAGAATCAATACGATAAAAGAAATATCTCTGTCGTATTGAATTAAATTATCTTGAGATCAGTGGCGGCTTGTCCGTATGGGCTATGGCGCTAGAGCCCCCAGTAGAAAATTGGAAAAATAATTTACTTTCGACATTGCTATATTCTATATTTTACTTCCTTGTTCCTTCCTAATTAAATTGCCTCAACGCCCGCAATCGATAATGACAGGGTTATTCATATAACATTCTACCCCCTCTTAACTTTTTTGCTTTTAATTTTGGAAAAAAAATGTTAATATAAAATTGTTAATTGTTTCACGTCCTTCAGTGTTCATGTTGAAAATTCTCAGGGATAGGACATAAATAAATAAATGCAACCTTTTGAAACAATTGCCGACGTTTCGTCAATATATTTTGACTTTTTCAAGGTTAAAAAGAAAAACACAATATCGTAAGAACTACAGAAAAAACGAAATACAATACAAACCAAACAAGAAAGTAAAAAACTCACCAAGTTAAATCAGTTGACTACTATAGCACTTATGACTGATTTAACTTAAAAAAATAAAGTTGAAGATGGTTTCTCAAAAACGAAACGAAACAGCCGCCGTATATTGATGCACACACTCCGTCGGTAGCAGCGCGCAACCGTAAATTAGGCAAAATAATCTACCAAACATATTTTGCACAATTACAGTGTGCCAGAAAGAACATTTTCAAAACTGAAAATTTTAAAAATTTATATTAGAAACAATTTTAGCGAAAACCGGCTGAATTGGTTAACACTCCTTTATGTGTACCCTGAAATACCCATATCTCCAGAGGAGATATTTGACGAGCTCAAGCCCAAAAAAAGAATATTTGATTTTGTGATATAGATTTTATTGGTTCGAAGAAGAATTATTTTTATGTTTTACAGGGTGCCCGGTAATAACTAAAAAAATTAAAAAGAAAAATGGAAAATATGACGAAAAGTTCATATGAACAATATAGGTTCGCAGATGTTTGGTTTTCGAGATGCAGGTTGTTGAAATTGAAATTTTATTTTCGACTTTTTTAAGTAAGTTTTTGAGACGACAAAATTTTCTTGCAAAAAAAACAACAACAAGTTAATTAAACTGTCAAAAAAATAAATGTGCTTGTTTATTTAAATTTTATTTTGAATTTAATTGCATACGAGTGTCGATATGCACGTCCTGCATCGATGCAGAAATTTGAAAATTTCTCAAAAACGGTCACCTTTGGTGTTATTCACCAAGCAGGTATACCTTTTTTGCTTAGAAAACGTGTGGGAAGAGGAAATGTCGTAAAAGTTTACTGTCAAAAAAGTTGGGTCAAATTAAATTAACTAATTATAGCGTACGCAGCGCCCTCTACGGATTGCACCAAAAATAATACCAAATTATGACTTCTCTTCCCAAAAAAAACCGGCTACCAAATTTTGCAAGAAAATTTTGTCGTCTCAAAAAGTTACTTAAAAAAAACGAAAATAGAATTTCAATTTCAACACCCTGCATCTACATCTGCGGACCCATGTTCATATGAACTTTTCGTCATATTTTCCATTTTTCTTTTTAATTTTTCAAGTTGGTGCATTTATTTCCGGACACCCTGTATTTATTGATTTTAGAAAATATGTTTTTGTTCTGTTTTTATTCATTAAAATTATCGACAGAGTTTTGTTATTTTAAACTGATTGCCCCCCCAGACGTTAATCCTGGTGCCGAGCACAAGCCGGAAATTTTTAACAATTTTTAATTCCCGCGCAAAATCCGTTACTTAATTAGTTGCCGAGCACGTTCAACTTTGGCAATTCAGGAGACGGCAATTAGAAAGAATTCCCGAGGTAGATACCTAATTTCCCTGTTCCAGGCACGCGAATTTCAGCAGGCTGCTGAAGGGGACCTCGAAATCATCGCCCGAAATTAACGAAGAAACTTGGATGTGGCGACTGAAACAGCACAAGCGGCCACACAATCTGATCCGGGAGTTCGCCTCGTGCAACGGGACGAATTACCCCACGGTTGATTTGTCCTGCACGGACTACAGTAAGTTAATGAACAGGTGTCGCGTTTTAGTAGATATAGTCCAAAGCACGAAAGAAAACGTCCCTAAAGAATGCGGGCAGCGTTGCGAGATTTCCTATACGAGTGGTCGTTATTTATTGGCTAATACAAGTTTTATCACATTGAAGCCGAATTTCTGAACTCTGTTATACCGAAAAAATAAAGCTCGCATCGCGGGACCACTTACCCATTTTTGTTTATCATTTATTTTTAACGCGGTGTGATAAAACACCTAATATTATATTTTTTGGATGTGGCGACTGAAACAGCACAAGCGGCCGCACAATCTGATCCGGGAGTTCGCCTCGTGCAACGGGACGAATTACCCCACGGTTGATTTGTCCTGCACGGACTACAGTAAGTTAATGAACAGGTGTCGCGTTTTAGTAGATATAGTCCAAAGCACGAAAGAAAACGTCCCTAAAGAATGCGGGCAGCGTTGCGAGATTTCCTATACGAGTGGTCGTTATTTATTGGCTAATACAAGTTTTATCACATTGAAGCCGAATTTCTGAACTCTGTTATACCGAAAAAATAAAGCTCGCATCGCGGGACCACTTACCCATTTTTGTTTATCATTTATTTTTAACGCGGTGTGATAAAACACCTAATATTATATTTTTTGGATGTGGCGACTGAAACAGCACAAGCGGCCGCACAATCTGATCCGGGAGTTCGCCTCGTGCAACGGGACGAATTACCCCACGGTTGATTTGTCCTGCACGGACTACAGTAAGTTAATGAACAGGTGTCGCGTTTTAGTAGATATAGTCCAAAGCACGAAAGAAAACGTCCCTAAAGAATGCGGGCAGCGTTGCGAGATTTCCTATACGAGTGGTCGTTATTTATTGGCTAATACAAGTTTTATCACATTGAAGCCGAATTTCTGAACTCTGTTATACCGAAAAAATAAAGCTCGCATCGCGGGACCACTTACCCATTTTTGTTTATCATTTATTTTTAACGCGGTGTGATAAAACACCTAATATTATATTTTTTGGATGTGGCGACTGAAACAGCACAAGCGGCCGCACAATCTGATCCGGGAGTTCGCCTCGTGCAACGGGACGAATTACCCCACGGTTGATTTGTCCTGCACGGACTACAGTAAGTTAATGAACAGGTGTCGCGTTTTAGTAGATATAGTCCAAAGCACGAAAGAAAACGTCCCTAAAGAATGCGGGCAGCGTTGCGAGATTTCCTATACGAGTGGTCGTTATTTATTGGCTAATACAAGTTTTATCACATTGAAGCCGAATTTCTGAACTCTGTTATACCGAAAAAATAAAGCTCGCATCGCGGGACCACTTACCCATTTTTGTTTATCATTTATTTTTAACGCGGTGTGATAAAACACCTATTATTATATTTTTTGGATGTGGCGACTGAAACAGCACAAGCGGCCACACAATCTGATCCGGGAGTTCGCCTCGTGCAACGGGACGAATTACCCCACGGTTGATTTGTCCTGCACGGACTACAGTAAGTTAATGAACAGGTGTCGCGTTTTAGTAGATATAGTCCAAAGCACGAAAGAAAACGTCCCTAAAGAATGCGGGCAGCGTTGCGAGATTTCCTATACGAGTGGTCGTTATTTATTGGCGAATACAAGTTTTATCACATTGAAGCCGAATTTCTGAACTCTGTTATACCGAAAAAATAAAGCTCGCATCGCGGGACCACTTACCCATTTTTGTTTATCATTTATTTTTAACGCGGTGTGATAAAACACCTATTATTATATTTTTTGGATGTGGCGACTGAAACAGCACAAGCGGCCGCACAATCTGATCCGGGAGTTCGCCTCGTGCAACGGGACGAATTACCCCACGGTTGATTTGTCCTGCACGGACTACAGTAAGTTAATGAACAGGTGTCGCGTTTTAGTAGATATAGTCCAAAGCACGAAAGAAAACGTCCCTAAAGAATGCGGGCAGCGTTGCGAGATTTCCTATACGAGTGGTCGTTATTTATTGGCGAATACAAGTTTTATCACATTGAAGCCGAATTTCTGAACTCTGTTATACCGAAAAAATAAAGCTCGCATCGCGGGACCACTTACCCATTTTTGTTTATCATTTATTTTTAACGCGGTGTGATAAAACACCTATTATTATATTTTTTGGATGTGGCGACTGAAACAGCACAAGCGGCCGCACAATCTGATCCGGGAGTTCGCCTCGTGCAACGGGACGAATTACCCCACGGTTGATTTGTCCTGCACGGACTACAGTAAGTTAATGAACAGGTGTCGCGTTTTAGTAGATATAGTCCAAAGCACGAAAGAAAACGTCCCTAAAGAATGCGGGCAGCGTTGCGAGATTTCCTATACGAGAGGTCGTTATTTATTGGCGAATACAAGTTTTATCACATTGAAGCCGAATTTCTGAACTCTGTTATACCGAAAAAATAAAGCTCGCATCGCGGGACCACTTACCCATTTTTGTTTATCATTTATTTTTAACGCGGTGTGATAAAACACCTATTATTATATTTTTTGGATGTGGCGACTGAAACAGCACAAGCGGCCGCACAATCTGATCCGGGAGTTCGCCTCGTGCAACGGGACGAATTACCCCACGGTTGATTTGTCCTGCACGGACTACAGTAAGTTAATGAACAGGTGTCGCGTTTTAGTAGATATAGTCCAAAGCACGAAAGAAAACGTCCCTAAAGAATGCGGGCAGCGTTGCGAGATTTCCTATACGAGTGGTCGTTATTTATTGGCGAATACAAGTTTTATCACATTGAAGCCGAATTTCTGAACTCTGTTATACCGAAAAAATAAAGCTCGCATCGCGGGACCACTTACCCATTTTTGTTTATCATTTATTTTTAACGCGGTGTGATAAAACACCTATTATTATATTTTTTTCAACATCGTCGCGTCTACCATCGCCTTTAAAATACGGCAACACAGCACTTCTACCAAGCAGTCGGCTGACAAAAGCAGTTAGCCAACGCGTTTTGTGCCTGTTTCTATAGTACGTAAAGTTAACTGCGTATTTGGGCTACCACACAGACCTCATTTTTTAGGCCGCTGGCAAGTTTTTTCCGCCGGCTCAGAGAGCTCAGTGGCATTTCGTATGTTCGGGAGTTAACGTGTGCAAAATAAGTAAACAGGGAAGAACGTTGCATTCTCAAGCACGAGAAATAATTGCCAATATTATAAGGGTTTGCCTTCCTCCATAGTCTATGGCATCACCGTTAAGAATAATATTAACAATAAATTAAATAACAATTATATGAAAATTAAGTCAGAGAGTTACACGAAATTGAGCTACGCCCCTGAACTGCGACTAATTCTATAATATTTGCGAGTTCTTCCCCCTTACGTCGCACGCATTCTGCCGTAAGGAGGACTATAATCAAAGTCTAGAGAATACTATAAGTCAGCTCACTTCTTTGTTCTCTCGGAGAAAACAACAATTTTTTGCGACTGGTCGTAAATCAGCCTCGAACCGCTCTCAGCTACATATAGACCGGGAGATAGTGACAGATTTTTGGACGTGATTTTACTCAGTATGCCTTGCAAAGGGCATTATGTGGCACATATTCTCACAATAATAAGGTATGAACCGAGTCATCCTGGGTTCTTCATATGAAAAACTGAGTTTTCAATTATTCTAAAAATATGCGTTTTGATATGATTTTAGTCAGGCTGCCATGTGTTTTATAATGAAGTTCAAAATAGAAAAATCCTCGGAAAACCATAGGCTTACCGTTAGCGTGGGTCACGTGAACTTTTATTTGAATAATTAGTTTTTCCACGTTTCTAAACAGGCTGCCAAGGAGAAGTATGCAAGTGCTTGTTATGAAAATGCTTACGCTTGTCCAAATACTGTTTAAATTGAATGTTATTTAATAATTTAAACGATTTATTCGATGTTAAGTGTACTTGGATATGCGCAAACGGTATGCCATCTTTTCTTCAGCAGTTTCATAACAAGAACTTGCATACTTCTCATTGGCAGCCTGTTTAGAAACGTGGAAAAATTAATTATTAAAATACAAGATCACGTGGCAATAATAGCCCTTTGGACCCACCTTAACGGTATGCCTATGGTTTTCCGAGGAATTTTCTATTTGAACTTCATTATAAAACACATGGCAGCCTGCATAAAATCATATCAAAACGCATATTTTTCGAATAATTGAAAACTCAGTTTTTCACAGGAAGAACCCAGGATGACTCTCTGATTCATACCTTATTATTGTGAGAATATGTGCCACATAATGCCCTTTGCAAGGCATCAGTGGCGTAGCTATGCTAGGGCAATTCGGGGGCGTCGCCCCGGGGCCCCGCGGGTTTAGGGGCCCCTTAATCCTTGGCATTCCTTTCGTACTTGATAATAATTGTCTCCCGAAATAAGTATTTTTTTAATCGTCAAAAAGGCGAAAACATTTATTAAAAATGCAGGCAATCCTGATTACGTACGGTTTGAGAGGCAAATTTCTACGTCATCTCTTTTAAATATATTCTTTGCTACATTGGCGTAACACTCGTATTTTTTGTAACCGACGCGACTCCGCTCGCCGAGTAGGTATAACAGTCACAGAGTCGTTTTGTTCAACTCTCAGTAGCGATTATTATTATGTTATACGTGTGTATATTATTAATATTAATCCTCAGTAAGAACTATTGCTGACCAGCTAATTTTTACAGAATAATTCAAATTATTGTTCATGAATTTTGGATTGTCTTCCAAACGAATGATGACACTCAAACCTCCGCAATGAAGAATGCAATAGAGGTGGTTTCGTATTTATTTTTTAACAAAAAAATATGTTGCCAAAAGCTGAAGCTATAGGTAATTTAATTCCCTACATTTTTTTAATTTGTTTGTAACTTTTTTTTTACCTGTTTTAGAAGAAAACGCCGCTTTATGAACCCATGATTTGTAAAATAATAATGTTATAAAAGAAATTCATAAAGCAAAGTTGCGAGCTCTATAACAGGGTCTAAGTGTGATCTTTTGGTTGGGTACTCAGGAAACAAGGAATAACCTTAAAAAATTACTTTCTCGCAATTTTTTCATTTGAAAAATTATATCGTTACTGGACTAGTGGAGAAGGGCTACTGCAAGGCATACTGAGTAAAATCACGTCCAAAAATCTGTCACTATCTCCCGGTCTATAAGCTTATTTTCTTATCAAATCAGATATCGATCGCCGTACTCCGATGACGGCGGGCCGAGGGAGCGGGAGACGGCAGGGGGGAAACGTTTGTTTACACAAGGCCGAGTGCGCCGACTTATAGTATTCTCTAGACTTTGGTTGTAGTAGATATAGTCCAAAGCACGAAAGAAAACGTCCCTAAAGAATGCGGGCAGCGTTGCGAGATTTCCTATACGAATGGTCGTTATTTATTGGCGAATACAAGTTTTATCATATTGAAGCCGAATTTCTGAACTCTGTTATACCGAAAAAATAAAGCTCGCATCGCGGGACCACTTACCCATTTTTGTTTATCATTTATTTTTAACGCGGTGTGATAAAACACCTATTATATTTTTTCAACGTCGTCGCGTCTACCATCGCCTTTGAAATACGACAACACAGCACTTCTGCGAAGGAGTCGGCTGACAAAACCAGTTAGCCAACGCGTTTTGTGCCTGTTTCTATAGTACGTAAAAACTGCGTATTTGGTCTACCACACAGACCTTATTTTTTAGGCCGCTGGCAAGTTTTTTCCGCCGGCTCAGAGAGCTGTGGCGTTTCGTATGTTCGGGAGTTAACGTGTGCAAAATTAGTAAACAGGGAAGAACGTTGCATTCTCAAGCACGAGAAATAATTGCCAATGTTATAAGGGTTTGCCTTCGTCCATAGTCTAAGGCATCACCGTTAAGAATAATATTAACAATAAATTAAATAACAATTATATCAAAATTAAGTCAGTGAGTTACGCAAAATTGAGCTACGCCCCTGAACTGTGACTAATTCTATAATATTTGCGAGTTCTTCCCCCTTACGTCGCACGTATTCTACCGTAAGGAGGACTATAATAAGATTGGCATGAAAAAAGTTAACATTACTTATACTGGGTGACCAGAAAATTGAAAAAACGTTAATTAGCATAAGAGTAAACTGCCTCTATTGGTAGAGGTACTGAAAAAAGTTGTATAGAAAATTTGTTCAGCGTGGTAAGCTACTTAGGAGTACAAAAGTTCAAAGCGTGAGACCTACTTTGATTTTTGATTTTTTTTCTGGTTTTTCTTCAATTAATGGTTTTCTGTAAATAGTATAACAAACCTGTATTAACACAAGTTACTCAGAGTAGGAAACTGTCTATGATACAAAAAATTGGCAATCCTGGCCTACTTTGAGTTTCCTCCAATATTTTCCGAAATACAAAGTAGGCCTAGAATTGCTAAATTTTGTCATCATGCGCAGTTTTCCATTCTGGGTAATTTTTGTTAATACAGTGTTTTGTCATACTATTTACAGGAAACCATTTAATCGAAGAATAACAAGGAAAAAATCAAAAAATCAAAGTAGGCCTAACGCTTTGAAATTTGGTAGACCTAAGTAACTTACCAATTGAACAAATTTTCTTTATAAGTTTTTTAACTATCTTTACAAATATAGGCAGTTTACTCTTATGCTAATTAACGTTTTTTTCAGTTTTCTGGTCACCCAGTATTAGTAAAGTTAACTTTTTCCATGACTCTCATTTTAAGAACAAGCAGACTTTTTTTTATCAAGAATGACTTTTCCTCGAAAAATCAAATATAAGAAATTTTTCAAGAGAGCGGTACCCCATCTGGGGACACACTATAAAGGGTGAGTTTTTTTCGGTGCCCACTATGGGGATCTCGGAAACTAGCAGAGCTAGAACAAAGGTTAAATGGGGAAAGAATTGCAGTTTTGAATGCTCAATCTAATGCCCCTACTGGATTTTTAAAAAAGTTCATGGCTCACTAGGTATTTTGAAAAGAGTGATTTTTTGCTATATAATCAGATCTCTGTAGCTCCGTTATTTCTGATTATACAGAAAAACTGTACAGACAAAAATTGTAGATAATTTTGGGCTTAATAAGATAATCTGATCCAATTTTTTATGTTGTTTGTGATTTTTGAGATATGACATAAACTTGTGCTTTTTTAAATGTAAATCATAGTTGGCTATGGCCTTATTAAGTCGGCATAGTTATTATAAAAAATAAAAGAGCTATGGCTAACTTTCTGATTTTTTTTAATTTTCACATAGTCAGCCATGGAATATTTTCATAATTACGTTCTATTTTATAATTAGACATACTTCAAACTTTCTAATATTTTGTTTTTAGCTGGTAACAAAATGTAAAAAATAAAACAAAAATTAAAAAACTCAAATTCAAATTCTTATTATTTTAAAAGGTCACCTTTTAAAATAAAAAAGGTGTTCAAACAGTCCACCATTATTATTTATGCAAATATTGCATCTTTTTAAAACTGAATTTGTCGCCTTTTTTAGAGAGCGCCTGTCAATACTGGCAATTGCTTCTAAAACAGCTGCTCTTAATTCAACAAAATTTTTCAATAAAAACGATGTTAAAATTTATTATATTGATCCTATTTACAAACAAAACAATGCACATGATCATACTAAAAGGTAGAAGGAATTTAAAGAAGTTATATTGAGAAAAAAATCATTCAAAGGTAAATAAAATTTTTGAAAGGCTATAACTTTTTATTTTCTGCACAATAAAAAAATACTTTCATGCTTTTTCGGCTAGTTAAAATGTATGTATGTACAGGGGTAGTATTAATTTGAAGATTGCCCACCCATTAATTTTTTAAATTTTGGACCAAGAAAAAACTTATAAACACGAAAGTTGTAGGAAATTTTCTTGCCATCTCAATACACTTAACAGTAAAACGATAATTTTATTTAAAGTCGTATTTTTCAGATATAGACAAAACATGTTTTTTAATGGATCACCCTGTATATTATTGGATATTTTAAACCTACATAAAATTGCGAGTCCATATATGTGTTATATGTCTACTCGAATTGTTTGCCAGTTTACAGCCATATTTACGATTTTTGGTTCAAAATCAAGATTGCCATGCCGTTCAGTCCAAAATATACCGAAACGCAACAAATATAGAGCGTACGCATACAGGCCAGTCCAAATTATCTATGGAAATGATAGCAATAAAAGGCTCGAATACTGTCAAACAATTTTAAACATACACAATGAAGATGCAATTTTTTTAAGGTCGTATAAAACTTTATTTAATTCATATTAGGCACTCTACATAAACTTATTGATTCGTTCATTATCGTTGTTGTTTTTACATGGATTTGTGCGATTTGCGATTTGCCGCAAATGGCAACGAAGACAAAATAATAGTACCTAATTGTCCCCCTCACCCGCACAAGCATGTGGTTGCTTCTGAGGTACTCCTAGTTTGGAGTATTATGAGGGTGAGAATTGTTATTATTTTATTCCTTACATGTTCATTCGGTTATTTTTTGCTTTATTAAACTGTTTAACCTTAAAAATTTTAGACCACAATAATTCCATTTCGTTTTTTATTTTGTCAACCCTCCCCCCATCGACAAAGTCTAGCTACGGCACTGAATATTTCCGAAACTATTTGACTTCGCCCCCCCTCCTTTAAGATATTTTTCTGAGTGCGCCACTGACTCAGTTATTATTATTTTATTACAGATAGTATTTTATAGACTGATGAGACTAGTTTCACCACCAGTGACATTTTTAATAGGCACAATACACACCACTTATTGAGCTTCCGAAAATCCCGAAATGTTCTATCCAGTTCAAAGGCAGGGCCGAACTAAATCCGAACTAAATGTATGGTGTGGCATAGTGCAAGAAACCATTGTCGGACCAGTATTTTTTGACCGTGCTTTAAATGGAACAAAATATTTGGTTCCAGGGCGAGATTTTTCATTTCATTCGTAATTTAAATGTTCCAAATATGATTTTGCAGCAAGATGGTGCTCCTGCACACAAAACCATTGTCGTTAAAAATCTCTTGAATGATAATTATCCAGAATGGATTTTGCAAAAAAGTACGATCTTATGGCCTGCGAAGTCCAGACCTTACCCCTTCAGACTTCTTTATACGGGGAATATTAAAGGATCGAGTATATCGAGGAAGAAACCACAATGTTGATGGATTAAAAGAAAAAATATCCCGAGAAATACGTTTAATAAATGAAAGTGGCGAACTGAGAGACATTAAACGTAGTTTGTTGAAAAGGCACGCCTTGTGCGTTGAACAAAATGGGAGTATTATAGAGAATCTCCTATAAAAACGTAATGTTATCATAGAACTTATAACAATAATTGTTAAAACTTTTGTTCTCAGTGTGTCATTTGGATTTTTAGAGGGTCGTATGCAAACAACAACTACTGATCTTATGCCGTTCATGGCAATCTTGATTTTGAACAAAAAATCGTAAATATGGCTGTAAACTGGCAAACGCTTCGAGTGGACACATACAATGTGGATAGAAATTGTGGAATATTGCTTATATTTCTTAAAATATTTCTCATATGAAAAACTTGTTTTAATAAAAGTGTTAGGGGAAATTATTTCCCGTTTAGTGGTATCAAGCAATCTTTCGTAGCACAAAAAATGTGGTTGCCATGGTAACCGACTTGATTTGTTTAAATGACACCATATACATTTTTTGGTGAAAATTGATACATTGGAACTTTCTGAATACGATACAATACAATTTTAATGGGGTTGCATAAGAAAAAAAAATACAAAAAAAAAATAAGTTTTCTATTATGCTATTGACAATGTTTATCAAAATAATTATTAACATCAAGTTAGCCATGCCAAAATCAGAACAATGAGAAACTGTCACTAGCTATCAGTTGCTTGTAATTGTGCCCATTGTTACAGTAAACTTACTTTTTTACTTAATTTTCTGTGTATTTAAGTACTTAGTAAGTTATAATGGCGCTTGAATTAAGTGAAACGGAAAGAATACAGATTAACATACTAAGTACTTAAGTACACGGAAAATTGAGTAAAAAAGTACGTTTAGTGTAACAATGTACACAGTTACACAGCTAGTGACAGTTTCGCATTGTTCTGATTTTGGCATGGCTATCTTGATGTTAATAATTATTTTGATAAACATTGTCAATAGCATAATAGAAAACTTATTTTTTTTGTACTTTTTTCTTATGCGACCCTATTAAAATTGTATTGTATCGTATTCAGAAAGTTCCAATGTATCAATTTTCACCAAAAAAAGTATATGGTGCCATTTAAAAAAATTAAATCGGTTACCATGGCAACCACATTTTTTGTGCTACGAAAGATTGCTTAATATCACCAGACGGGAAATAATTTCCCCTAACACTTTTATTAAAACATGTTTTTGATATGAGGAATATTTTAAGAAATATAAACAATATTCCACAATTTCTATCCACACTGTATAACACATATCATTGGACTCGCAATTTCACGTAAGTTTCTAATATCCAATAATATACAGGGCGATCCATTAAAAACCATGTGATTTGTCTAGGTCTGAAAAATGCAACCTTCAATTATTTTTCTGATACCTAAGTGGGCAAGAAAATTTCCTACAACTTTCGTGTTTATCATTGTTTTCTAGGTCCAAAATTTAAAAAACTATGGGTGGGCATCTCTAAATAATACCCCTGTACTAATCAAAGTATGTGTTCGATTGCCTACATAAGAAAAATAATAACCAAAATCTAAACACCAGTTAAAATTTTACAGGGCCTTGCACATAATAAGATCTTATAAATAGTTCGCCGACACTCCAAACTTGGAATAATGGGCTCGTATACTTCGGACAAAAATATATTTTTTTATCTATCGGTAGAAAATGAGAAAAAAATCGACCCGTGTCTTTCATTTTTTTCATATTTGCTTTAGATTTGCTGTAATTTTATAAATAATACTTTCCCGCCAAAGGTTGTGACGTAGTTGCCCTTCCTTATACAAGGGGTATTTCATAAATTTTACTGGAATTCTGATATAGTTTGTTTAAGGTGGCCACACATTTCGCTTTTGCCGGACATTTTTGTTCGACCAACAAGTCTGTTCGAACAAAACCACAAAAGGTTGAGTTTACACACACTTCAGTTTTGTTCTCCATCCTCAGTCGACAAAATAATATCTGTGAGAGAGGTGAAAACGTTATATTTGTGTGCAGTGGCGGCGGCATTAGCTACAAAAACAAAAAATAAAAGAAATCGGTCAAAATGGACAAAGGAATGGCTTTTGAAGAGAACTCACTTTTCCCATATTAATCTGCTGAATGAATTTAAACTAAAACCAGGAGATTGGTTAAATTATTTAAGAATGGATTACGAAACTTATTGTAGATCAGCCATTTTTGCTACCCTGCAGGTACGTTACTGCGAAAACCGTAGTCTTTTAAAAATGTTTATGCCACACACATCAGACTTGTTCGAACTCGTTTGTTCAGCGAACAATACCGGCCGCCCTAATCAAGTACAACCTGATTTTTTCGACGGTTTTGTTTGCCCGAAAAAAAATACTACACATTTCGGTTTTGCGACGGTTTTGATCGAACTGACGTGTTCGTCGAACAAAACTGTCCGGCAAAAACGAAATGTGTGGCTACCTTTAGCATATTATGGTATTATTAAATACCTCTTGTAACTTTTATTAAACGAATTTATTATTGTTAATATCTTTCAATATAATTCCAATGCAGATCATGGTAATTAACAAAAATATTATCATTAAATTAATACATTCTATACGACCCCGGTCGCCAGGTAAACGGCCATGCAAGTTTGGCAATACTGCAAAGTTGCACTGCAAGTTTTTACAGTTTATTGAGCAATAATTTACAATACAACTTAACTATTTAACTTCAATATATTTCATAAAATTAAAGGCCTCACACAATAACCATTATGTGATCTAAAAGGCATATTAATTGATGGTTTACCCTCGAATGTATATTGAGCATTGCAAATTCTCGAATTCGTCTTATTATCCTCTCTACATGAATTCGAAGAGAAGCAATTCGTTTGCTTTTTATGTAGCGCTATGAGGCACAACTTCCTTTTTCAAGATAATCTTGCTTCCCACAGTTTTGAAGAACATCCAATTCTTCCCATCAGGCTCAAGCTAAAAAAAGACAAATGTATCTTACTACTCTTATACAAAAATTATTGCAATAAAAGTTGCTCGATTAAAGAATATGATAAATATCAAATAAAATTTTGAATTTATAATGAAAAGAATTGATTTACGAGTACAATAATATAAACCATAAATACTTAATATTATTATAAACTTTAAAACTTTTAATCTCTATATGTAATAAAAATTATTAACGGGTTATTTTGAGGTTTATTACATTCAGGTAGATGTAGTATTATAACCCCAAGACAGTAAGTAAGTATTAAAAAAAGAAATAAAAGTGCATCAAACTATCTACAGGGTGTCCCGTTAATAATGGTCCATAGAGCAATTGCATATATTTGGGGCCAAAATATGACGATTGTGGCTAATATGCCTTATAGAAATGTTGTTTGTTTATGAGATACAGGGCGTTGAAGTTCATTTTTTGAAATTGAATTATGGCTATATCTTCCAAAATAATGAACCTGCTGAACTGAAATTTGGCACTGCTGTGTTTTTGGAGATGGAGAATAAGCTAAAAATATCAATTTTGCTGTATCTCACAGAGGGCGCCACTTGCGCTGTAGCCATAATTCAATTTCAAAAAATGAACTTCAACGCCCTGTATCTCTTAAACAAACAACATTTCTATAAGGCATATTAGCCTCAATAGTCATATTTTGGCCTCAAATATGTGCAGTTGCTCTATGGACCATTATTAACGGGACACCCTGTATAACAGATAATATGTACTTACGTTGAAATGGTCTTCGCAACAATGCAAAAACGTTTTCTTCATTGGAAGGCCAACTGTTTCCAACCACCGTTTTCGGAGAATTTCGTCGGTGTCGATAAAAACAATTTTCCAGAGTTTCTGCTGGAGTTTTCACAAGAGGGAACGAACAACCTCCATGACTATTATAACGAGGCGCAAACTAGTAAATAACTAAAGATCACTTGGTTATTTTCTGCTAACGCATTGGGCAAAGGGCCGATAATCTTCGCAGGTAGAAACGTTTTCAGACAACTATTGATAGTTTGACAGAGGTTGCATTTATAAAGGTTAACAGGCCATGTCAGGTTATTTTATTTGAAGGAAGACGAAGAGGGGAGAAGGCGACGTTGCCGGTTCTTAAATTAATGCTAACTACGTCACAGCCATTTCATTACGTATTCAACTCAATTTTGCAATTAAACTACCGCGAAAAAAATTTTTTCTTTAGTGTTTCCGAACGTTTAAAGGCGATATCTAGCCATTTCAAAAATAAAAAAATGCGGCGTACGAGCCCATTGTCGCATTCCTCACCACTTTCTTATTTCAGTCTGCGGCAAAGTCAGAAAGAGTTACGCGGAGCGTCGATCGAGTCCGAGAATCGTAGGTGGAGTCAGATCGAGGCCGGGCGATTGGCCCTTTCTCGCCGCTCTCCTGGGAGGCCCCGAAGAAGTTTTCTACTGCGCCGGGGTCCTGATCGCCGACCAATGGGTCCTCACCGCCTCCCACTGCGTCGGGAAGTACGTGGGAACAGGTTTAGGTTTGTCGCGGGTTGTACAAGTTATGCCCTTTTGTTTCAGTCACTCGGAGGTGAACGGCTGGACGATTCAACTCGGGATCACGAGGAGACACGCTCACTCGTTCTACGGGCAGAAGATGAAGGTGAAGAGGGTCGTCCCGCATCCTTATTACAACCTGGGGATCGCTCACGATAACGACATCGCCTTGTTCCAGGTGAGTACTAAGTACTGCCACGAATGACTGAACCTAGATTGCTAGGAACTACGATCGAAGTCTAGAAATACTAAAGTCGACTCACTCATTTGACCTCTCGGAAAAGCCGACAATTTTCTGCGACCGGTCGTAAATCGGCGTCACCTCGCACGCTTCTCATTTACGAGGGCAACTAAACGAAATCGCCGTCAAGCTAGTTATACGGGGGCAGGTTCATATTGATTTTCCATTATTTACCAAAGTCTACAAATATTAGTATACTTATTTGTAGACTTTGGTACAACAATATTTGTGTAGGTAAGTGTACCGTTACCGTTAGTTTTTGGTAGGTACAGTTAAATTAAAATACAAGGTAGCTATTACCAGAATCTACATAATTAGTAGGTATATCTGTAGACGTTCATTTTTAATAAAACCTAACAAAACATAGAGCAGACAAAAACATAAATAACAAATAAATATTTAACGACAAAGAGTTAAATTATTCATATCTACTTTTTCATCCTGTAGTAAATATTTTGATATTTAAATTGACATAAACAATACAGAACAAAATATTATGCATACGTACCTACACAAGCATGCGTCTTACCATAAGCTTCTGGTAATAATCTTAATGGGACAGCCGAGGGGACAGCAGTTTTTATTGAACGTTTTCCGGACGAAGTGAATGATCATCAAAATGTGCCTTGCAAATTCTTATAGGTTTATATGCCTCTTCAGGTGGAATATTCGCAAATTTATGTTCTCCGATGAACCCTAAGGCATTCTTCCATTGCTGGCACCTTCAAATTTTCAATATTTTAATATTATATCTATATTATTGTTCAATTAATACCTAAGTATTCAAATGTCACATAAAAATGTCTTAATTTTTGTAGGTAGGTATCTCAAACTCCATCTTACCTTTCAGGCGGGTCTTTAGGAAATGAAAAAGAAGGTAATGTAGTCTTTTGAACTGGTTTTACAGCCATCCGAACTGCAGTAAAAAGCGTTACAACACAGTCACGGTCGGTCGGTAATATTTTGCGCGCACCCGGTAGAATGCGAACGAACCGCTCTCAGCTACACTGTGTGCAGCTTATTTTCTTATATTATAAGATATCGGTCGGCTCGATGAGGAGGGGAGCGGGAGAGGGCAAGAGGGAAACGCTTGTTTACACAAGGCCGAGTGCCCGTACTTATTAGCATATCTCTGGACGCTGCTACGATCTCTACTAGTAGATATAGTATGAAGTTTCTAGCCCACTTTCCCCATGTAAATCTCCATAAGGCCGAAACGTGGTAAAAATGCGACCAATATTTCCCGCGACTTGTTTTTTTATTTTCTGATATTTCGAGGTCATTTTCAATAATCCGACGTTTTGGTAACGTTTTTTCAAACTCTTTTACGTTTTTTCTCGCACGTTTGACGTTTCGTTGACATTTCGCATGTTGTGAACGTCATGAAACGTCATCAGTACCCATGAAAATGCCTCAACGAAACGTCAAAGCGTGAAAAAAATGCTAACGAAACGTCAATGAAACATCGACGCACGTAAAAAACGTTAACGAAACGTCAGACTGTAGAAAATGACCTTGAAATGTCGGAAAATTAAAAAAAAGTCGCGGAAAATTTTGGTCGCGTTTTGGGGAAGTGGGCTAGAAACCCCATACTATACCTACTTCTGTTTTTAACTAGAAGTAGACGGGTTGTTCAGATTAAGGTGATACAGTCGATTATTTGAGTAATTTTAAAGATAAATTGAAGGTTCAAAAAATAAACTAGTGTAGAATTTTCCGGAGAATTAGAATATAAGTATGAAGTCAAACTTAATAAGCTGTTAAAAAGTTATGTAAAAAACACACAGTGAATAATAAAAATCTGTTTTTACTAGTAGGCTTTGCTATTGAAACAAAAATAACTCAATGTAAGAAACTGTGATTTGTGAATGTTTTACGACCTGGCTGCCTTCTCACTTTTTGTTGAAATCGGCAGTAAAGTGTCTCAAAATCGTCGTTAAAAGCTCGGAAATCGTGACTGAATTAGCCCATTATTATACGATTTTTTCAGTAAGTAGGCCTTGGCGAGATGCGGAGCCATCGCCTCTCAAAAGTGACCAAATATTCAAAACCCGGCCAATAAAGGCCCGTTTAACTTTTCACACACATCGCGAAATGGTTACCTACAGCAGTGCAATCTTTCAGTATAAATATTTTAGTAGGTTTGAATATCAATCTATTTTTCATGGAGGGCTGCACAACAGGTAGTAGTTTGGAGTTTCTGTTCGGAAGCGCAGTGCCTTGTCATACTTCACCTAGGTAGAGCGATCGTCAAAGTCAAGCAACGCCGCGCGTAGTCGGTTCATGGACGGGTGATCCCTTATGATTAGTTTTTGCCTAATAAAATATATTTTTTTCGATTTCCGAAAATATACAATATGTACCTGGGCACTGAAGTTCTTTTTATGACTCATGTGGTTTATTTGCCTCGACCAGAGGCCTCTGCAACTAAATTCCACATAAGTAATAAAAAGTTGAACTTGAGTGCCTTGGAACATAAATAACTATTAAAAAATTCCAAATTTTAACGGAAACTGTTGGGTTCTTGATAAATGTAAATAGGAAAAAATGCATCTTATTCTGAATTTTTCTGTCGACAACCCACGGTCTTCAGGTTGCGTGACTCGCCGCTCTCGTCGCGAGACCTCGCCCTTCTTGCCCGGACCGAGAGAACCGTCCACTTGAATCCCTTTGGCGAATCAAAATTTCTCTTTTTGGTTCATTACCGCCAGACCACCAATAGTAGAGGATCGGGGGTGTTTAACGACCCTTCAAAATGAAATTATGCCGAAAGTGTGGTTTTAACAAGCCCGACGTTCGACCCAGAATGGCCCGGCGGGTTTGCTACGTTCGAACGCCTCGTTTAAGGGGGGGCTCGCCATTGTATGTTTGGTTGCCTGTATCAATGTATTTTTATTTCCAACTAGCTGGAAAAAGTAGCGAATTTCAAAGGATTACAAAAAACACGGGTATTTTTGAAATATCCATAGATACTAATGACACTAGTTTAAAAGTTATGGGCGAGATTTTTTTTTGAATTTCAAACTTTATGCCGGCATAAATTCGTCTATTTTGTCTCTTGAGCCGGAATTTTACCTTCGTTAAGATTGGCATAGGTTTCGGAATATGCTCGGAACGAAAACACGGTAATAAACATTGTAATTATCCAGTCTTGTTGTAAATAAAAAACATAGGCAAAATACCCCTTAAATTATGCAGCGGGAATGCAAAAGTGTGGCTATTATTTATCAGATGGCGCGAAAAACAGACGATCGATGAACGGTTGACGCTGTTGTTACAGGTCCAGTTTAATAATTACATATATATTATGTTCATATGATCAATTTTACGTTTTGGCGATATAATATTTAATCAACTAAGCTTTCTGATTACTTTTTTATGTTTTTGTATTACTTCCATATTATTATATACTATGAATTGCGAATTTTTAACATTAAAATAATATATAACTTCAAGAGGTATATTCGGGAGACCCTCATAGCTCAAAGACTCCGATCTGTGATTTTAACCCCTCTCTTTTTAGCAATGGTTCATTGATTTTTAGCTTGAAAGGTACACGGCGGCACTAAAAACTGCTTTAGTTGACTTTGCTTTATTTATACGTGTGGGTTGGGTACTGTTGTTCTTATAGTTATGTCGCCATTATGTATTTTTCGTGAGGAAAACACAATCGTTAGCATATAAACTGACATTAGGGGAGGATTCATGTCTATGTCTCTATATGTATAGGTATGTCGAAAATTCTCTATACCGGGTGTTCCATTTTAATAAATGCAGCTATTATAAATATCTCAAAAACGAAAATCACATAAAAGTTGAAGCATATTATGAGGTGTAATGTAAGACGCACGTTTTCACTTGTAGGCAGACGACGTTTTCAAGGTCACTTCAATGTCTACTGTGTTTTTTACTGTTAAAGGCATATCTTTAGTTAAAGAATGTGATTCGGCACGTTTTCTGTAGGTATAGTGTATTGCTGGCTTAAAAGTTCTGCAAAATTATGTTTAGTTTTTTCAATGAAATGAAACATGGTCTTTTATGTGTACATAAGGTGTTTCTTCGTTTGCATTAACACTACAATCAAACACACATTTTAGGTAACGCAATAATTAAGATAAATACATATCTCGAAAATAAAAAATGAAAAAAGAAAACGATATATTGATGCGAAAGAACATCTTCTGTATTTTTTGAGGCAAATTAATGATTTAAAAACCAGTTTGTTGCAGTTTTTTCCAAACAATGTAATGTCGTTTGGAAAAAAACAATCGAACGTCAAACAAAAGTTATAACCAAAAAACCTTTTTGAAAAAAATGAAGATGGTGCAAAATGTATCTTTTTATTAATTTAAACGTATTTTTTTATTAGCGGATAATAATAGAACACATATGCAGTTAACTTTGGGGTTACCTTTCGATTAAAAACAAGGAAAAATAACCGACTCAAACGTGGTCACGTGACTTTCGCTATCTGTCAAAAATTATATTTAAAAAATACAATCCCTAAAAATTGGCTTATTTGTTACAATTTCAAAACGTTTAACTTGAAAAAGTCGTTTCTATTTTAATGTTACATAAGCGCCTATTTCCTATTTATAAAATTTCTTAAAATTTTAAAAAGTCATTACTTCGTAAAAACTATTTTATATCACTAGCTATACAACATAATATACGAGTATCATTCTATAATTTTATTAACTTTTTATTATTACTAAAAAATATTGATAAGAATATGTCTTTTTCAAAAGAAAATTATATTAACGCTTTAAAATTCTATTATGTTTGACACAAAGTTGATGTACCGGCAAGCATTTAGGTAGTACCATAGAAGAATCTACTACGTAAATTCTTCTATGGTAGTACATATATAGTATATTTCCTAACAAGTGCGGAAAGTGCCACTTTTCCGCACGCGATTGCAGTTGGCTGAACGACGCGTAGCGGAGTTCAGCCAAGAAATCGAGTGTGGAAAAGACACTTTCCGCAAGAGTTAGGAACACTATTTTTTCTACAAGCGTGCGGAAAAGTAAGACACTTTTCCGCACGCATTTACTTTTCCGCACGCATTTTAGTTTAGAAAGTGTCACTTTTCCGCACTAGTGCGGAAAAGTAGTGCGGAAAAGTGACACTTTCTAAACTAAAATGCGTACGGAAAAGTGAACTTTTCCGCACGCGTGTAGAAAAAATTTATTTACATTACATTTTCCATTACTCTAAATGTATGCCAAAATAATACATATATTAAGATATCAGCAAATAGTAGGTATTTCAAAATTCACAACTTTACGTCAACTTTGGATCAAATACAACAGAATTTTAATTTCTTTCGGTTTATCAATATTAAGTACTTAATGAAAAGTTAATAGAATGATAAAAGATAAAACTATAGTGACATAAATTCTAAATGTCAGTTAGGGTAAGTATTGTGATCATTCATGCGGTTTTGAGGGAGAATTATTATGTCATGACAGTAGATTTGACAGCCGGTAGGTAGTCCTCTACTTAATATTTTACTCAACAATATTCTTAATAACTATGAAAAAATATAGAAAAATAAAGGAGCGTAAATATTCATATTATTATTTTGTGTTTAACAATTCACAGTTTCAATCCCAAAATACGCCAGGATGGAAGCGATGTGCTGTTATTTGTATAAAAAAGGGGGTCGGTCCGCCTGCCTCCCCCTAGACCCCTGGTTCCGACCAACGACCTTGCCGGGCAACAAAACAACTTATAAGGAACGGAAACTTATTTTAGCGCGAAACATTACTTTTTATTCTCGCTCTGTACCAATGGCCGCTCTCCAACTCCAGCGCCATCTTACAGACACATGCGGAATTTTTGCACTCCAGTAAACAATTTCTGTTTTAGCAACATTTATCCTAGTTAGGAACACGGTCAAATGAAGGTCGTCGCGAGGTGATGACGTTTTATTTCCGTCCTTAACGCCAAACGATCTTGTACACGTATCATTTATCGATATGAATATACTAATATAATATTCTCGATTTCGGTAAAACCTTTCTTGTTAATTTTTTACGTAGAATTCATGGGGGTAGACAATAGAGATTTTTTTCTCTTCTTTTACATATCTTGCTAAAAGTAAAAGCAAATATGGAATGAAAGAATTTCCTATGGTTTTGATATTTAGCTAGTTGTTTGTTGGTGTTTGCTCAACTTTTAAGTCGTCTTCTCCATAGTTAAGTTAAGTTAAGGCCTTAAAAGAACACTCTTGGGGTCAATAAAATGGTACAAACAGATTTCCAATGTATTTTTCGTTTTTGAGTTATTTTGAAAAAAGTAAAATTTTGCGATTTTGATTTTATTTTTTCTAAAGTTGATATCACAGATAGAAAAAAAAGAAAAACACTTTCTCATGTCACTTTTTAACGGGCTTTAAGATGGCGTTTTTAGATTTGTTCTACCACATTTCGTTTTTGAGAAACCATCTTCAACTTTATTTTTTTAAATACGGACCTGGTTTTTTTTGCAGATTTTGAAAGCACTTTTCATTGCAAATACCATGATGTATGGCACGAAATAATTTTAAAATGTTTTCAGACAATTATACAGAAATTTCCTTTCTTTCCATTCATTTTTTTCTATTGCGGCCCTGTATTTAATAATAAGAAGTCTAAATAATAATCAGTATTTTCAACAATTTAACTGACAGTTTATTTTTACTTCAAAAACTTAATATTTTTAAATACGGCCCTGTCTGGTAAGTGTTTTCCTCTGTTGTTGTACAGCAAACAGTATCGCATTGTGTTTTGGAGTAAATTCCTCGCTTTTTCTAATTGTGGGAAGAAAGCTTTAAGCCAATGAAACCAATCACTTTTGCCATTTATTAATTGCAACAATACATTCGTTCGGCCTCTGCACTATTTCTGTGACACAAGAAATAGTGCTAACATGTTAAATTTGTCCTCCTTTGAGTGCACCCTCCATTTCTAATAATACAGATTATTAACTAAATGCGATACAGTGGGAGTTATGAAAAATGACATGGGGTTGGTTTCGTTGTTTCATAGCCTTCTAGGTGGAGGATTTTTATTTATTTTTTTATTATGTGACTGTTAGTAGTATTTGCCGTCCTTTTTTTGGTTCTCCGATTGAAAGATAAGTTGTAAGTTAAATTGTTGACAATACTGATTAATATTTAGACGTCTTATTATTAAATACAGGGCCGCAATACAAAAAAATGAATGGAAAAAAAGGAATTCTCAGTATAATTGTCTCAAAATGTTTTAAAAATATTTCGCATCATACATCATGGTTAGGCCTGAGACAAAATATCGATAAAATCGAAAGTATCGATACTATCGATTTTATCGATACTCGATATTCAATTTCGATAAATCGAAATATCGATCTTATCGATATTTTCAATCTTTTCGATCTTATCGATCTTTTCGATTTTATCGATCTTTTCGATTTTATCGATCTTTTCGATCTTTTCGATTTTATCGATCTTTCGATTTTTTCGATATTTTCGATTTTATCGATCTTTTCGATTTTGTCGATCTTTTCGATTTTTTCGATATTTTCGATCTTTTCGATTTTATCGATCTTTTCGATTTTATCGATATTTTTGATTTTATCGATCTTTCCAATTATATCTATCTTTTGAAATTGTTTGCGAAAATAAAGGAAATTGCTGCACCCATTGCGTCCAGACCGCGTCCGCAGCAAGCCGATCGGCCTTTTTTTGTTTAGCTTCTTAAATAAAATTGATTATATCGATTTTATCAATAAGATCAATTATATCGATAAGATCGATTTTATCGATAAGATCGATTTTATCGATAAGATCGATTTTATCAACATGATCGATTGTATCGATAAGATCGATTTTATCGATAAGATCGATTATATCGATAAGATCGATTTTATCGATAAGATCTATTATATCGATAAAATCGATTTTATCGATAAGATCGATTTTATCGATAAGATCGATTATATCGATAAAATCGATTTTATCGATAAGATCGATAAGATCGATTTTATCGATTTATCGATTTTATCGATACTTTTTCAGTATCGATTTCCGATACTGAAATTCGGAGATCGAACAGCCCTAATCATGGTATTTGCAATGCAAAGTGCTTTCAAAATCTGCAGAAAAAGTTGAAGACGGTTTCTCGAAAATGAAACGTTGTAGAACAAATCTAAAAACGCCGTCTTAAAGCCCGTTAAAAAATGCCATAAGAAAGTGTTTTTCTTTTTTCCTATCTGTGATAACAACTACAGAAAAAATAAAATCGAAAACGCAAAATTTTACTTTTTTCAAAATAACTCAAAAACGAAAAAATATATTTGAAATCTGTTTGTACCATTTTATTAACTTTTTCCCCATTTAACCGTTGTTTTATCTCTCACCGCTTGAACTCTAGCGATATCAAGAGGTAAGCAAATGCGTATTTTAAACCATCCTTTGTGGTCCTTTAACTTTGGCAACAGTATTGAATAATCTCTACCGTTTCAAGTGCTCAGCTTAAAACAAAATAATCGCCTACGTGGCGCGGTGCAAAATAAACCGTTGCGTGAAGGCTATAAGTGGACCCAAACAATTTGCGGTTGATTTCATTAAAATAAACATCAAAACATCTAACCGCTCGTGACCGCCAAGTCCGATGCCGCAGAAATAATAAGCAACTCTGATAAGAGTTTATAAAAATTCCTCATGCGTGAAATACGGGTGGGTTTCAATTCGTAATTAAACACGGCTACTGACAACGAAAGTTTTAAAGTAGTACCATTTATTTACGTTTTGCAACTTATGAAACATAACTGAGATGCATGCATCTTAACGAAAGTGTTAAAAATCATTTATTTGCATTTTCATGTTTATAGAATCTATAAAAGAATATCTCAAATTTTGTTCAGCGGTTCAGCAATGAATAAGTAGCCTGAAATATAACAAGTACACACATTTTAACGAGTTTCAACATGACAGAATGATTAAACTCTATTCAAACTAAACGTGAAACATAAACACAAGTTGTTGCATGGCTAGAGCGTGATACGCACGTGATCGGCTTGCTATTGGCCAGCCGGCAATAAAGTTTGGCCCGGCGGGCGAGTGCAGAGTCGGTGTTTCTTACAGAGGTGTATTGAGTTGCAAGTGGACCTTTATTTTCTCCGATATAATTCTTTCGCTGTTTATTGCTTGTTGGAGCTACGATTTGTACTAATAGTAGAAATTTGCAGGTAAGTGAATGACTAGGTGTGCCATAAAAGTTTGTTTTTAAAGTTCTTAATACTGGGGCATATTATTTTAATATTTTATATTATAAAATTCATAGAGATCGTCCTTAATGCGGCCCTGCCTCGCATTAGCCATCAGAATTGTTCACGTGCTTCCATCGTGTAAATGTTTACGCGCCACTTGCATTTAGTTTGAATAGAGTGTAGTTTTCATGTACGATAAAAAATGTAACAGTTGAAATTTGATGGTCCGAGATTCAGGCCTGATTTGATAGAACATAATTTGTTGCTTTGGCAGGAGTCAAAAACTTATTTTTGTTTCAAGTAAAGTGTTTTTTCTGTATAAGATATCGAGAGTAGTTAAGCTAAGTGGGTACGAGCTCATTTTCGCCATAAGGCCAAAACGCGCTAAAAACTGGAGTAAACTTCCCGAACCTTGCTCCCCCGACCTTGAAAGTTCATGAAAGTTTATGAAAATTTTCATGAAAGTTCGAGTAAGTTCGTGAAAATTTCCATACCGACCATGAAAGTTCATGAACGTTCATGAAAATTTCCATGGAAATCGGGGAGTCAGGGCTCGAAGTTTACTCCAGTTTTTACCGAGTTTTGGCTTTATGGGGATTAACATGGGGAAAGTGTGCTTCTATGCACATAGCTTACCTACTATCGAGAAATTTCATTGGGAATAGTTGTTCAGAATATAAAATTAGGATCTTCTATGAAATTCGAAAATATTTGGCTTTGATTTTTGCGATTTTTTACGAATATCTTCTATACAGGGTGATTCAAATTCGAGGGTATAAAACAGATTTGATGACAAGAGACGAAACGTCGGATTTAAAATCCGTAAACGCCATCTTGCAGAAAAGTTGCCTTAAAAAGGTACTTTCAGATTTTTAATATCTGTTTAAATAAATTAATTAAAAAATAAAAACAAAATTAATCTTTTTTAGAATTTGAGTCACCCCGTATGTGACTCTTAAGAATCATATAGCTTTATCGACTATAATAATGACATTTGAATTATTCATCACTTGAGTTGAGCTCTTATAATTTAAAAGTAATCATAAACTGTAACAATGTAGAGATAACTTTCCTAGAAAGAATTCCATGTCCAAAGAATTCCATAGACGAGGTAGGAAAGAGTAACGTTAACGTAAATTAGAAAAAATCCAGAAAATTCTCGATTCCTGTTCATAATGCTCTTTTCCCTCGATTAATTTTCCTAGATAAGAGGAAATTTCCCTTTGAAATATTGAAATTTATATTAAACGATAAAGGTAAAAATCTCGGAGGTTTCTCTTATAAAAATGTTATTCTTCGCGAAGATGTACAACTGCGAAATAAAGGGAAGCAAACGGCCTAAAGGGGGAGAAGTCCGAGTAAAATTCTCCGCCTTTCAGGTATTTTTTAGCGCCAAATAAAATCAACCAAATGTTGAAATAAATCAATACCACGGCGCTTTGGGAAACCCCATAAAGTGGCAAGTGGCAGTTCGACGCAAATTGATGTTCGCCTCAAATGAAAATAGATACCACCTAATTGGGGGTAGGCTTCAAACCATAAATTACAGCCAGTTGGTCATTCATTGCCTACCCATGGCAAAAATTATTTTCTTTGGGGGATTCATCGAAACTTCGAATCGCAAGATGCGTGGTGCAACCTTATTTGTCCAATCGTTAAAGATATTCAATCGAAATTTGGTATGTCAAAATGAAGTCACTTGGAAAAGCATAAAAACGCTTGGGCGCCGGCGTTTGCTTTGTAAAACAAGATCGAATCTTAGGCGGCACGCGGCCCTTAATAATATTATAAAAACATTAATTAAATGCTCTAAAAAAGAATAAAATAAACTTTGAAATAATTCAAACCAAAGCAAACCAATACACCTCACAAAAATCTATACACAAAACCAAAATCCGTGAAGTAAAGCGCAATCCTTATTTCCGTGCACGGCACTGGTTATACTGGCCTAACTGGCCTACGTCGACACCGGCTCCGTGGATCTCCGAAACGCCGACCAATCAAATCGCTACGCTCGCTTTCTTATTGGCTGCCTATTTGACTAGGTCGACGCCGTCCGCATAAAAACCTTTGAATTTTATACGGGTGATTTCTGGTGATAAGTCTGGTATTTTACCAGTAGCAGAGCGTGGTAAATGCTAAGAAATAGATCGCGCCCCGTATATCACTATGTTCCAAGTGAGGTTCTTTTATACTTTTACCAGGGTAGCTCGAGAACAGGCGCCTTGGCAATAAAATACAAGACAAAACACTTTTTTAACCATATTAAACCGAACCTGGTATTAGTAGTAAAAAAAGATGAAACAGACAGAGAAGATAGATATTGTAGTAAAAAAGAGATGAATGAGACAGAGTAGTAAAAACAATAAGTGATTGCATACTTACTTGCTTAAATAGTTATAATCGATATGGCTTTTTAGAGACCTTTTGGCAATATTATATGGTCCATTAATTGACCAGGGAAAATAGAATTTGACTTAGAAAAAAATATTAATTGCAATTTTGTTTTACCATATCAAAATTAAGTAAATACGTTGGTCAAAAATTAAACATTTTGAAAAAACGGAACCTTGAGTTACCTCAAAAAACACCTATTTTTCGTTAGAAATTTCGAGCAAAAATGTTAACTGGATTTTTTTAGACTCTTTAGGTAAAAAAACTTCCCTTGCTAACATATATTAAGAAATTAAACATTTTAAGAATATGGAAGTAACTTAGATCAACAAAGAGGGATAAAAATCGGATAATTTTCTATTTCGGCAAAAGCAAAAATATTAACTACGTTTTTATTGCAGATGATCATTCCCTTTTACAAATAGAATGTAACTTATACAAAATTAAATTAAATTATCTGAGCCGCATGTACGTCAGCTGTCACTTCTCATTGGTATAGACAAGGCAAAAATATTAACTGTTTTTTTTTGTTTAACTTTTTACAATATAACTATATTGAATCTTATATAACGAAATTAAACATTTATTTACGGCGCATATAGGTCAACTGTCACTTGTCATTTCTTTAGGAAAGCAAAAATATTAACTGTTTTTTTTTGTTTAACTTTTTACAATATAACTATTAAATCACATACAGGGAAATTAAACATTTATTTAGGGCGCATGTAGGTCAACTGTCATTTGTCATTTCAAAATACTTCCGTTACCAATTTTTGTTTAATTTCAAAAAATTTAACAAGACTTAGTATCCACTTACAAAGTTTAACAAAAATCAGCCAGTTAATAATTTTGCTCTCAAAAACAGCTTCAAATTTCTTTAAAATGCGATTTTCGGCGAAACAATATGTTTAATTTCAGAAGAAACTGTTAATACTTGATTTTTATGGTAATTATAAATAATAAAAACGCAGTTAATATTTTTTCCCAACAAAATATTACGCAAAATGTCATTTTTACATCATTCGGATACTTGCGCAAACGTAATCTGTTTAATTCATCAATCTCAACTTTATATACGTTACTTACTAATAAATGCAGCTTAAAATTCGCAGTTAATATTTATGCCGTCTTTATTACAACAAGAAAATGTATTTTTCTAAAAAAACGCCCACACGCGTATATTTATTTTGTATAAAAAACAATTCTGGCGTTCATTTATTACCAATATTTTGTGATGGCATTATAAAAATGCGGTTATGAATTTTGTCTAGGTTTCGTTATTTTTTACCGTAATTTCCCTGGCCTATAACCTTTACGTTGTGTTTGACGACAACCTTAAAAAAAACTTAAATATGAATATTACGTTTATTGTAGAATATGTATATTTTTGAAAACTGCGGGACGCTTATGTCCTATATTTTGTGGCGCCAATTCGAGTTTTTATGCTGTTTCAAGTGACTTTAGAAATACTATACACAGCATTTATTGTATAAGTGTCGCAAAGATGTGGGAAAAAATATGCTGATACGGCTCTTTTAAAAATAATTTTTCCACATTTGGATACCTTTTCTTATGCTAAAGAAAACTGCTTCTTGAATTTCTTTTGTAACGGCCACAGTTAATTTTTAGGTCATGGCAGTTGTCAAAAGATTAGATCGCAAATCATCGAAACTTACCAAAGGCGCACGTTTGAATTTCCATCGTCAAAGCACTCTTGTGGGTATTTAATTATGTAAATTTCAACAATTGGACAACTATGACACTATAGTCAATTCTCGTCAGTTGTGACCAAATAAGAATCTAGATGTCAGTCTTTGTCAAATAACATAATTTCATTTTCTGCATACAAAAAACGAATAAACGATAAACCAAATTATTAATTAAAAATTAAAAAAACTACTCTTTTGTCGTTATTGAGATATTATAAAAAAACCGTTTAAAAAAATAAACTTTTACACCCTAAGCTTGTCCGGACCCATGTTCACACGAACTGTTTTGTTCAAAGAGAAATTTTCTATTGTTTATTTCAAAATTGTTGTTTACAACTTTGTCACCCTGTATAAGGGAAAAATAATTGAAAAGGCGCTTATACGGAAGAAAATTTATATTTCCTCTTTATTCTTTCCCAATAATGCCCTTTTCCGGCTTCCTTTCTTTATCCAAAATTCATTTCACGTACGTAAACTTGTAAGGAGTTCCTAGCGTGAAATTTTGGACAAATGTCGATGTGCCGATATTTCTCTGTGGGAATTTTATATTGAAAATAGCCCACGTATTTTGCATCGAATAAATGTTTTTTTGGGCCTTCCTTTGGGTATTACCCTAATTGATAAAATTTTATTTTTTTCTTATTTCCCTCGACGTATTTTCTTACTTTATATGGATTTTAATTTGGGGTCGCAATATTGCTTTAAATCGCTTTTTACCTAACATTTGTTCTTGAAGGGATTCCTTTTCTGGGGGACCTTTCACCTTATCTTTTTTTGCCTCGTCTCTAGCGAAGCTGTCAGGACGACGATACTGCTATGTTTTCCAGGAATTCCCATCTCGAGGGGTCGAATTTTCAAATCCATTTTTGACCTGGCACTGGAATTTTAATGGGAAATAGGCCGCTTGTTTTCTTACATTTCCGTTTCTCGCTAAATGAGGTGGTTTGGGAGTAATAAATTTGCTACCCCCGAATGCAGTTCGACGTGGGGAAAAGAACTGGCTATTGGATGGTTTGGAGGGTTTCTAAGTACAGGGTGGTCAGATAAGAATGCAAAGTGCTGTATCTCGGAAACTATTCGTCGTAGAGACTTGCGGTAAAAAATTTTTAGAATAAAGTGGCCAAGAGAAAAAGCTGGAAATTATTTTCAGATTTCCAAGATAGTCACCAGGGGGCGTAACCGCCATCTTAAACTTTTAAAGTGATTTTTCACTGAAATCCACCTAGTAATGTTACCAAAATAATATATGCTTTTTAAAGGTAAGCTTTATTCGAGTAATTTTTATTTAACACTTTTTGACATATCTATTAAAATAAAGTGGTGGGGAGTGATTCAATGTTTTTTTAAATAAACAGCTGAACGGATTTTTACAAACTTAGTCTCGTTGGAAAAAGCATTTATTGGTCCATCAAACCCATCTTACCAGTGATATGTCTAAGTTTCAGTGATGCCGCTAGAGCGCGTTTTTTGATATAATAACAGAAAATTGCAAAATTCTCGAAAAAATTAAATGCAATAATATTTATTACTTTTTTCTTCATAAAAATGTAGTGAAATGATACCTAAATAGGCTAGTGATAACCGTATCTCGATATGCTATTCCTAGCTGAAAATATGAAAGAAAGAAAATTTAGTTTTATCATAAAATTTTAAAAAGACGCTGTTACACTGGTATTTATTCTTATTTGTCTTTTTTTAATACTTAATGATAAACTTTCATAATTTTATCATTTTTTAATTATAAAAGTATATTTAGTTCAAAAAATTAAAAAAAAACGTGTAGGGGCATAATAATCAATGCATTTAATATGCAAGTGCAAGGTAGGCAAAATACAAAGGGTAGGCCATGGAGGAAAAACAAATGCCTAAAAGCAACTTGTCAACATTGGAGCTGCTGTAATGTCCACGCATCAGCGGCTCCAACAATGCAATGCATTGACTGTGATGGAAGACAGTTCGAGCATTTAAGGAAGCATTAGTTTTATTAAAAAAAAAACATTTTCAGTTAGGAATAGGATTTTAATATTTGTTGACAAGTTGATTTTAGGCATTTGTTTTTCCTCCATGGCCTACCCTTCGAATTTTGCCTACCTTGCACTTGCATATTAAATGCACTGATTATTATGCCCCTAAACTTTTTTTAATTTTTTGAACTAAGTATACTTTTATAATAAAAAAATGATAAAATTATGGAAGTTTATCATTAAATCTTAAAAAAAGACAAATAAGAATAAATATCGGTGTAACAGCATCTTTTTAAAATTTTATGATAAAACAAAATTTTCTTTCTTTGATATTTTCAGATAGGAATAGGATATCGAGATACGGGTTTCACTAGCCTATTTAGGTATCATTTCACTACATTTTTATGAAAAAAAAAAGTAATATTGTTGCACTTAATTTTTTCGAGAATTTTGCAATTTTCTGTTATTATGTCATAAAACGCGCTCTAGCGGCATCACTGAGACTTAGACATATCACGGGTAAGGTGGGTTGATGGAACAATAAATTCTTTTTCCAACAAGACCAAGTTTGTTAAAATCCGTTTAGTCATTTAGGAGTTACAGCTCTTTATTTAAAAAACATTGAATCACTCCCCACCACTTTATTTTAATAGATATGTCAAAAAGTGTTTAACAAAAATTACTCGAATAAAGCTTACCTTTAACATTACTACGTGGATTTCAGTGAAAAATCACTTTAAAGTTTAAGATGGCGGTTACGCCCCCTGGTGACTATCTTTGAAATCTGAAAATAACTTCCAGGTTTTTCTCTTGGTCACTTTATTCTGAAATTTTTTACCGCAAGTCTCTACGACGAATAGTTTCCGAGATACAGCACTTTGCATTCTTATCTGACCACCCTGTACATTTACTATCTATGTATAGTATTTCTAAAGTTATTTGAAACAGCATGAAAAAATCTACTTGGCGTCACAAAAAGAATATAGAACATAAGCGTCACGCAGGTTGCAAAAATATACATATTCTACAAGCAACATAATAATTCACTTTTAAGGGTTTTTTAAGGTTCTCGTCAAACACAATGTAAAAGTTAATGCACCATATAATATTGTCAAAAAGTTTCTAAAAAGCCATATCGATTATAACTAGTTACCCAAGTATATCCTAATTATGGCACGCCTATCCACCGCATTTCGCTGCACAAGTGGCCAGCCGTCGAACAGTGTAACCCATACAAGTATTGGTGATATTATATTAGGCGAGCATGCAGTCACTTGTTTTTACTACAATATCTATCGTCTCTGTCTCCTTCATCTCTTTTAACTACTAATACCAGGTGCGGTTTAATACGGCTAATAAGGCCGAAATATGATAAAAACACCACCAAAAATTTTTTTCTTTTCGTTTTGTTTTGTTAACGTTTCTCTTCACATGGCGTCGTTTCGTTAACGTTTTTTAACGCTTTTTCACTTTGTTCACGCGTTGACATTTTCATGGACCCATGAAATTGCGCCAACAAACGTGAACGAAGCCTCATATCCACTTTTCTCCTATTTCCAGAAGAGATAGACAAAAACTAGCTAAGACGTCTAGAGGTCTATTTTTGAGCTGAATTGGATGCAGCAAACCGCATATCTAGATATCTTGATTAGTTTAGGAGATACAGGACGTTTCTTAAAATGACGCATTTCTTCATAGCTCCGTAGCTTTTTTATTTGTGAATATTTTTCGTTCATCTAAACGGAGTTCAATTCAGCTCATTATCAAGCTCTAGACATCGTAGCTACTTTTTGTCTATCTCTTCTGGTAACAGAAGAAAAGTAGATATACAGTGTCTTCCAAAAAGTTCGCACCATAGGGGGGAAATTTTTAATTAACGTTTTATTTTGAAATTTAGTTTTGGGGTTACCTTTTGCTTTAAAAAAGATGAAAAATGACTCACTCAAAGTGGTCATGTGACTTTCGTTATCTGTCAAAAATGACATTTAAAAAAAATATCGCCTAAAATGGGTTTAGTTGTTAAAATATCAAAAAGTTTTACTTGAAAAAGTTGTTTGTTCTTCAATTTTACGTAAGTGTACCAAATTTGAACGCTCTACTAAAATATTTAGTTTTTTGCCAATTTTTAATATTTATGAAATTTTTGAAAAATTTAAAAACTCGAAACTTCGTAAAAACTATTTTATATCACTAGCTTTATCATTCTTTTAATTTTTTATTACTAATTACCGATAAGAATAGGTATTTTTCAAAAGAAAATGATATTTACCCTTTAAAATTCTGTTGTTTGTTGCAAAGTTGATTTACCGTCTAGCATTTGGGGTATAAATTTAGTTACATTACGTTTCCCAGTTCTAAATTGATTCCAAAATAATAATAAATTAAAATATCATCAAACTATTTTACGTATCTAAGCAAAATTCTTGACTTTTATGGAACAAATAATTATTACCGTTTAATTTCACAGTAATCGATATTGATGAGTAGGCCATGGAGAAAACAGAAGCGATTGTTTTTATTTGACAGTTTAATAACAGTTTGATAACTGTCAAATAAAAACAATGGCTTCTATTCTCTCCATACTCATCAATATCGATTAATGTGAAATTAAACTGGTAATGGTAATAATTATTTGTTCCATAAAAGTCAAGAATTTTGCTTAGATACGTAAAATAGTTTGATGATATTTTAATTTATTATTATTTTGGTATCAATTTAGAACTGGGAAACGTAATGTGACTAAATTTATACCCCAAATGCTAGACGGTAGATCAACTTTGCAACAAACATAACGGAATTTTAAAGCGTAAATATCATTTTTTTTTAAATACGTATTCTTATTAGTAATTAGTAATAAAAAATTAATGGAATGATAAAGCTAGTGATATAAAATAGTTTTTACGAAGTTTCGAGTTTTTAAATTTTTCAGAAATTTCATAAATATTAAAAATGGGCAAAAAACTAAATATTTTAGTAGAGCGTTCAAATTTGACGCACTTACGTAAAATTGAAAAACAAACAACTTTTTAAAGTAAAACTTTTTGATATTTTAACAACGAAACCCATTTTTGGCGATATATTTTTTATATGTCATTTTTGACAGATAAGGAATTTTTGACAGATAAGGAAAGTCATATGAGTGGGTCATTTTTCATCTTTTTTAAAGCAAAAGGTAACCCCAAAATTAAATTTCAAAATAAAACGTTAATTAAAAATTTGTCCCCTATGGTGCGAACTTTTTGGAGGACACTGTACTATGTAGGTATGTAAAAGCGCACTTTCCCTATGTTAATCCCCATAAGGCCGAAACGTGGTAAAGAAGGCGACTTGGATTTTTTTAATTTTCCGACATTTCAAGGTCCGACGGTTCGTTAACGTTTTTTCACGCTTTTCACGCGTTGACGTTTCGTTGACGCATTTTCATGGGTACTGATGAAGTTTCATGGGCTTTGATGACGTTTCATGGGCGTTAATAACGTTTCATGGGTGTTCATGAAGTTTCGTGACGTTCCATAAAAATGTCACTGCGTGAAAAAAGTGAAGAAGCGTGAAGAAAACGTGAAAAAAACGTTAACGAAACGTCAGACTATGGAAAATGACCATGAACTGACGGAAAATTAAAAAATCCAATTTAGGACAGTCTGTGCATGCAGTAGTGTTTATAATATGTTATGTTTTTTCCTCGAGAAAAATGCAAATAACAGACTCTGGCGACATAACATGACTGTACTAATATGCTTTTAAAAGTAATACTGTTCGGGGTAATTCACATACCTAGCATTTCCTGAGGAATTTGTATTCCTTGTTTCAGCTTGCAAGTAGAGTGACTTTCCACGAACATTTACTTCCAGTTTGCCTACCAAAAGCAACGAAAGAACTCTCAGCAGGAACGATTTGTACTGTTATAGGTTGGGGGAAAAAAGAAGACACTGGCAGTAAGTAAATTTTTGTAATTTTATTTTCAGCTTATTCTCTTCGTCCATACATACAGGGTGATTCAAAACTATGCGGCACCCTTTCAGGGGCGTAATTTACTCGTTATAATAAGACGAAAAGTTCATATCAACATGGTGATACAGGGTGATTAAGCATTTTTTATTTTTATGTAAAAAATAATGTAAGCAATTAAAAAGTGCATAATTCAAATCATTCTTGAAACGCGCCCTCCTTATATGATAAATATAAGAGGTAGAGTGCAGTGATAGTAAAAAATAACTTCTTGTGGGATTGAACCTGGAACCTACGAATTACTAGTCCCGTAGTCTTACTATCTGATATTTGGTATGTGGTCTTTCTATAGATAGGCAAATATATTAAAGAAATAAAAAAAATGTTCAAGTTCCCCATTATTCCTATTTATTTATCTTAAGTGCAGTGGCGTAGCCAGCATTTAGGGGGGAAATATTTTTTTGTGAAATATTGCCGTCTACTGTGTTTAGTCGGATTGAAATAGGTAAACAAAAATTAGAAAAATCCACCGAAAATACAATGCTATTCATAAACTTTGCACCAAATGGGAAAAAATTTTATTATTAGATTTTTCGAAAATCTGATTTCGGGCTACGTTGGTGCGTGTTTTGGGTACACTATTACGCCTGAAGAGAGTCCTGGAGTTACAGCCCATGCTTGTCAGATATGACATTTAAAATAAAAATTAGGAAAAATGGGGTTTTACCTTGGAAATCGGAAAAGGTTATTAAGAAAATGTATTCGTATTGTATTATTGTCTGTCTATGTCAAGGAGGATATTCGTTTTTTTTTTAATTGATATTACAGGAATTAAAACTGAAACCATAAAATTCAATCTTATCATTTTGCTTCACTTAATTTCAAAATATAGAAGATGTGTTTTGTGTAAAAATATTACAACACTGGGTCCAGGGCATGAACTTAGCAAAATTAAAGAGTGTGCACCAATATTGTGTTGTTACACAAAAACTATTTTAAAAAATCTTATTTTTCCCCTGTTTTGGGTTGAAATTTACTTTTAATTTTATGGTTAGTAAGAAAGCAAAAAGTAAATAAGAAAGTTATTTTGCGGGAAAAATATCGTGCACCAATTTGAAGAGATATAATGAAGAAAAAACAAATATTCTGATATCCTTCTGAAAATTGGCATGTAACACATTTTTTCCGATATTTCCAAAGGCAAACCCAATTTTTAGTTTTAAATGTCAAATTCGACAGGCATGGTCTGTGACGTCAAGACTCTCTTTAGGCGTAATATGCTCCAACATATCCCAAAATCATGTTTTCAAAAAAATCGTATAATAAAAAAATTTTCCATTTGGTGCAAACTTTATGAATAGCTCTGTATATTATTTATTAGTAAATAATACCTATACAAAAAGTCATGTTATTATTTGCTATAAAATAAAAGTAAACCTGTCACATACAGTGTGTCCCAATTTGATACTGGTCACCTTAGAAATATATGAACGGCAAGGAAAACAAATGGTCTGTATTTTTTTATTGGTAGTACCAAGGCAGAGTATCTCATAGGCGGTGTATTTGGATGGGGTAATTATTTCATGGCCTGCTAAAATAGCTAATTTTCAAGAAACCCTATTAGGGATTTTTTTACGACAAAATGTTATTAAGAAAACTTGTTCAGAATGAAAAACTGAGTAGAATTGCAAAATTTCAAAAGTCTAGGCCTACTTTGATTTTTAGCTTTTTCGACCTTTTCTCCCACTTTTTTTCTTAGAAATGTGTCCTTTCTGGAGCTTTCACGTCAAAATATTATGAAGGAAACTTGATCATCGTGAAAAAATAAAATTTTGAACTGAAATTAAAAAACACTTTTCTAGGAAAAAAGTGGAAGATAAATCTGAGATACTCTCCCTTGGGACTACCAATAACAAAATAAAGACCATTTGTTTTCCGTGTCCTTCATATAGTTCTGAGGTGTCCAGTATCAAATTGGGACACACTGTATAAAAAACAAGAAAATTAAATATAGTCTTTAATATAACACGTTTTTTAAAAAAGGACTAAATAATAATAATTATTATTGATGCATGTGCACTTAAGTCACTAACAATTGTACCTATTCAGTGGCGTAACTACAGGGTGTTCAGAGTGTGCGGTGAACACGGGCCCAGAGCTGCCAGGGGCCCACCGCCACCAAGATTCATGCAGGGCGCATAAATTCCGGTTTTTCCGATGCGAGCCGATTGATGTGGTGCTGCGTAATAAACTGACGAGTCAGAATTTGTAGTACAAAAAATTTATGGGTAGTACAAAAAATGTATAATAACTTAGGAGTAAATGTACCTACATATGATCCAAACTCTATGCCTACTGCGGGAACACAAAAATTGGAAAGAAAAATTCGAACAGGAGTTCTTAAATGGGACATACTATATAAGACCGAAAATTTGCTTTTTTGTTGTTTGGGGAAATGGCCGCTGTGACGTCATCAATATTTTTCCCCAGAAATATACCATTTTTTCCTAAATATTGAAAGTCCTTATCATTCTCAACAACTTTTATAGGAAAAGATTTCCTGTATCTTTTATTGTTCAAAATTTACAATACAAAGTCTCTTGACCGTAGCCTACATTCTGACCTAATTCCATTTCGGAGCTATTCTTAAAATGCCCACAAGACTTACTTACTAGTTTCGTGTAACGTTCGAAGGATTTGGAGTGGGTTTGTGTCGTTTCAATATTTTTGTGTCGAATGTAAACAGTGCCCCTCCCCTCTCTTTGATGTCGACTTATAAGATGACAACGTTCTTCTTGGTGTTGGTCTAGCCACTTTAAAAAGCAAACCACTTAGATTGTTTTAATAGTTTAAAGGAAATGAAAACTACATGTTTACTTTGAAAAATAATTCAAGGTGAATCGTGTTTTCATGTTAATTATTACGTACCTTCTTTTTAATTCACTAACTGCATTTATATTTCTTTGTAAGTACTGTTAGTAGTAATGAGTTTCGCATTTTATTCATTACATAGTTTTAAACAAACTTGATATCATAATTTTCCTTTAACGATTAGTTTGTTTCATATCTCAGCCCAATCACTTATTTAAAAAAGCAGCAATAAATAAATCCTACCTACTCATTTTGTAGTAACCTTTGTTTACAAAGAGAACTGAATGATTTTTTCTACGAACTTTAACATATTTTATTCTGGCATTCTGTCAATTCTGTATGTTAGGTTGTCTTGTGCACCCTTAAATTTTTTCAACTGGAATATTAAAAAACTATTTTTGTAATAAACTATAATAGCAAACAAGTCAGTAACAAGCATGATTCAAAAATTTAAAAAATACTCCAGTGGAACATGTTTAATGGTGCACAAGGCACCCTAATAAACATACTCTTAAATAATTTCTGACTATCGCAATTGTTTTCATGGTTAGCTAGATTTCGGAAAACCGATCCTAGTGAATAGAAAAAGTTCCATGTTTTTCATTCCATTCCATTTAAGAGCCCCTGTTCGATTTTTTTTTCAGTTTTCGTGTTCCCGCAGTAGGCCTGGGGCGTCGAGTTTGGATCACCCTGTACAGACGTACATGGTGATTCAACATTTTGACCTATAAAATGGCGTTTTTCGACCTGTAGTGAGCAATGTGCATTATTTTCGGGACACTGACCTACTTTTTCATAAAAAGAAAGGCTGGTATACAGAATTTTCATGCGGCCTACTTAGTTTTTTAAACACAAGGTGATTTTCAAATTTTGCCATTTTCAGGCACCCCCCTATATCCCTTATAAATATGCTAACTTGTTGAAATGTTAAAAATCGACCGTTATAGATTTTTTTCATGTAGAATTAAGTAGCGTACACGGGTTTTTTCTAGGAGGTAAGGATTTCAAAATATAACTTGCAAAAGTGTCGAAAATGGGAAATCCTGCATGTACAATTTTTTCATTGTTACACCACTTTCGAACATAAAAAAAACACAGGGGCCCACCCGAAATTTTGAACACGGGCCTACTCTTCCGTAATTACGCCACTGTACCTATTTGGGCTCCCCCCTCGCCCCCCCCATAGCTACGCCACTGCTAAAGTGACACTGATCGTTTTGACTTTGCACATATATGTCGTTCACCTAAAAGCCATAGGCTAACATAATCGGCACCAACTATTAAAAAAACTATAATATATTATTATTTACTAAATACAATAATAAATGTAAAATGATCCTTAAATATTTCCTGCGTACGTTGATAGATAATCGTGATTTCTGTATAAAAAATATATCAATTGGCTTTTTTAGGTTTTCGTTTGCAGGTATCCAAATTTGTTGGTAAAATTTGTTATAGGTCCATTTTAAGGGGTGCTAAATCCAGTGGCGTGCTCAGATTTTTTTAAAAAATCGCTACTGTGATTTATTAAATTTTTTGCTCCTGTATAGAAACTCGCATACTGTATGTGAACAGCAACAGTATTGTAGAAATTATACTCGGGCCCATTGTGTAGGAATTTGGCCATTATAGCAGAGGCATTACCTATTTTAAAATTAATTAATGTATAAGCCCTTTTTTGTGGGCTATCAGTTCAAACTCTTTGTATAGGGTTATTGTGAACGAAATAATTGTTATATATAATGAGCCCTAGTATGGAGGATTTAAGTGGATCATTTCAACTTTGTCAACTAATATTGTGAAGGCTTTTATTTGAGGAGGAAAGCTGGACATTGTTTTTGACATTTTATCGATTGATTTTTTTAATTTAGTGTCGGAGTACGAACCAGAAATCAACGAGGTTCAAGTTCCGGTGCTCAACCGCGATCTCTGCAACACGTGGCTGGAAACCAGGGACCTCAACGTCACAGATGGTATGATCTGCGCTGGATATAAAGAAGGTGGAAAAGATGCATGCCAGGTGAGTAAAAATAATACTGAACCCGTCAATAATATTAGAAATGGACTTTTACAGGTAGAGAATACGTTTTTTAAAACAAATAACGTAAACGTACCAATGCCTGACACATTGCCTAAACCTGACACATGTTTTATTTTATTGAAAAATAAGCTTATGAGCAGATTATATTTATAGCAGGGGCGTGCAGTCCATGGAAGCAAGGGAAGCAGTGCTTCCCCTAAACCAAAACAATGTAAAATGATAAAATGTAATTTTTGAATTTTTAAACAGGAAGCAATTAGTTTAATTACCTAGGTATATCAAAAACGCTAAAAATTATATCATATATCAAATCTACAATATGTTATGCCTATAGCAAATGCGGCGGTGACTCCGACTGCGCCCATCCTACCGAGCGACAGTACAGTACAATGTAAGCTATGCCGGCCGCCAGCTTTTCTGTAGCGTTCGATAGCAGAGAGGTTATTGAACTTTCCACTTCCACCGCACTGGCTGACGTGAATGAGAACGCCTGTTTTAAGCGGGCGTGGAAGCTATCGTTGCAGTAGGTTCTTTGTTTAATTTAGTTGGTTTTGATCTGCGTCGGTGCGTCGCGCGCGTCGTATCTCGGGCGATATGGAAGACAATAATACGGACGTGGACATGCAAATACCGTCAACTGCGGCTGTCGGGAATGACGTTGAAAATGTTGTAGTTGGACAATTATTAAGTAAGTAGAGTGTGTGTGGATGTGTAGTGTATGCCTTAATAATAAAGGGATTTTCAACATTAAACTTTGCGGATAAGCTTCAATTAATTATAAACGGAAGAGCAAAACCCCCTATGAAAAATTTAACCACAAAAATGAATGAATGACTTTCACAGATATCGCTGTTGTCTATTGAGAATATACTTCTCCAGAACATGTTAGAGCATCGACGTTTTTATGATGACGTCATCGACGAATTCGCAAAAAGTGATCGAAGAATCGAATTACATTACAAATATGTAAGTTCAAAAGATAGAACCAACAGAAACAACTAGTAGTTAGTTGTTTCTGTTGGTTCTATCTTTTAAATCCATCTGCACTCCGGATTTTGCCTACGTCCATCTGATGATTCCCAAAGAGGATGAAACCGGTAATGGGCTGGCTGGGATCATTGTGCCTGCAGCATGTCAGGACATGTCCCAACAAAGATAGCAGTATCTTTGACGTTACGTTGGTAAAGGAGAAAACTTTGATCTATGCAATATGTAAGTTTCTAAACATTGCTTCCCTTACTTAAAATACCACCGCACGCCCCTGATTTATAGCAGTTACCTTGGTTTCTCTATTTTTACGGACTTGTCAATTTATAGAGGTTATATTCATTGTGGTTTCTTAGCGAAATTGTTTAGTTCAGTATTGTAAAAAATAGTGTGTAATTACGTGCTTATAGTGTAGATTTTTCAACTCTCTTAATTTTCGTGGCTTATAGTTCCAAGCAAACAAGGTAAGATAATAATTTAGAACTATTTCAAGTTTTTGAAGATTTTGGTTGGGGTGTCAGCTGCTATTGGCTTATGTTGATGCTAAGCCAATGCCTGACATAGGTGTCAGTCACTGGGAAAATCACAAGTTATGCAAAAATGATCTCTAAAGCCTCCAACAATAAACCTTATAATAGTGTACAAATTTCACGTCAACGGGTTAAATATTTATAATGCCTGACACCTCTGTCAGCCATTGTGTCAGATATTGGTCATATTTGGCACTGACTATGTCAGACCTCGGAGTACTGTCTTTAAGAGCATCAAAACATGTATAGATTTGTCACTCAACCATTCTGAGCCATATCTTCTTCTTGTCGAAAGTGCTGAACACGACCAATATAACTACTATTACGATCTTTACAAGTTTACCATGTCAAATTAAATTCAATTAGGTATTCAAAATAAGTTCAAAGATGTATAGTTAAGAAACGACTCTATAGAGAATTTATGCCGTCTGTCATTTGAGGGGAAGAGAAGAACAATAAATAGAAAACAGATAGAAAATATTAAATGAAAAAAAAAACAGTTGGAGCTAAATAAAATGGGAATACATTTACGAGAATCAATACTATCATAGAAAGATAAAAGGAATAGGTAAATAAAAGCCAATAGGTACTATTTTTAATAACACCTATGGCATATATGACATATGAACAAACAACAATTTCCAAAATTGGAAACCCAAAGTTTTCTACTCAAGAATATAAGTTACTATATGTTCCAGAAATGAGAATGTACGAATAACTAAACATTTCTACATACTATAATCACTTGTGTTTTCTTTTTTAAAAATTACTGTGACAATTTTTATAGGGTGTCAGGTTTTGGGCTTATCAAGGGTCTAGTCAAAAATCACTATATCAGCTACTGGATAAAAAAATATAAATTTTAAAATATTGTTTATAAAAAAATATATTGCAGATTTGATTTGGGCTGTTGGTAGTTATTTCCAGTGATACTTGCTCCATATTAAAAATCATCAATAAACGCGCCAAATTGACTTTTATAGATTAAAATGTGATATATCAATTCTTAAGGAGTCAGGCACTGGTAAGTAGGTATACGTTATATCAAAGTTAAGTTAAAGGTACCTACTTTCTAAGAGCATCTAAAATCGGCGGTGGTATAAAATAAATAACGATAATGGTTCGAGACTAATCCAATAAGAAATAAGGGAAAGCATAATGTAATAATCTGTCGAGCAACCTTAGCTTGTTTACTTTTATTGGATTGCTTAGGTCGGGAAATCTAACAATGTATCACGACCAGAATAAATTTTGTGTACGTTCCGGATTGATATATCGACTTTAAATTTTATATACGTAATCCTGTCTAGAATAAGCTGCAGCATTTTGTCAGTCGACAGTTGCGGCTAACTTCATAACGTGGTTAGTAAGGTCTAGGTACTTAGTGTATCTACTAGTCCACAAGCTAGTAAGGCTCAAATTGAAATAAAAAAAGGAAACCGACAATGCACTTGTTGGCAATTACATTTTGTCACCAATTTCATGAAACTCTCTAACGTTGGCAATATCAGTTCTACTTTTTACCTGTCAACGATTTACTATGATAATTTTATAAAAATATGTGGGTGGTCGTTGTGTGGTTATATTCACAACAAAATATTGATGATGTTTTGTGGTAACAATCGGCTTTAGAACATCGAAATTACTTCCCAATTGGATCTCGATCAGAGAACGGATCTACTGCTGATCGCAGAAAATTTCACAGTTAGGTTAGGTGGTAATATCTCTTCTTCATATTTCTATGGTACCACAAAACAGCCAATAGTGCCACCAAATCTTAGACAAGCAAAGAGACAGAACACCGCGCTTGCCTACCCTGCTGTGTATATTTTTGTTACGTCCTTTTGAACGGCGGCCATTTTATATGTGGCAGACAAAGCGAGAACGTTGCGAGTTAATTTCGTGAATTTGTGAATTAAAAGTAACAGTGATTACGGGTAAAATATACTCTTACGATGGTGAATTGTTCAGCGTTTTGTTACAAAAGCGGAAGTGAAAAGCAAGAGCCTGGAATTTCGTTTCACAGGGAAATATTTAACAAGCTACCTTCGAAATATGCCCTAAAGCTTTATTTTTTCTCAATATAAGTTCTTCAAATTCCTTCTACCTTTTAGTATGATAAAGTGCATTGTTTTGTTTGTAGAAAGGACAAATATAATTATTTTTTAACATCATTTTTATTGAAAATTTCTTAATTGATTATGATAGTTTCATAAAATATGGTCTGGTTTCCATGGGCGTGCATTATTTATTTTATTTTGATTGATTCTAAATCGCCGCAAATAATATATTTCAGCACTTGACACTAGCTTTACATTTGGGAAATTATCTGCAAATAAATACCAATATTTCAAATTACTTTTCATTTTTAACATTTTGGCGATATTGGCTAAGAACGCGTTTCATGCTACGCCACTGGCCTGTCGTGCGATGTGGCAGTCGGTAACACGGCCGCGAGCGCTGTTAGGCGTCCTTTCTCTTTCCTTGTCTAAGCACCAAATAGTAAATTTTCTCGTTTATTCTGTTTCTGGTAACCTAACCTGTTTTCTGCATACCTACCTACCTTTACAGTTTTATGTGACTGCTAATTGTTACTGTTCAATTTAATACTGAAACTAAAATTTTTTTCTTCGGCGCTTGCTTGGGCTCGGAAACGTTTTGTATATCACGAAGTTGGCACGAATCGTGTCCGCGGCCAGATTCATAATAGAGGAGCGTAATTATTCATCAGACTTATTAATATTGCGGTCACTTTTGCCAACTTTTTATGCGGATTGTGATCGCCTGAAGGGGAGGCTTCCGGAATTTATAATTTCCACTTCACTCTGCGGGACAAAACAAAAACCGTTCAGCTTTTGTTTAGCAGAACTCCTGAGGGGCTTTTTACTGATGTAATGCCCTAAGGAAACATTTTTCTTCGAAGTTGCGTTTTATGTATTTCAGCGCAGAACTCGTACTTAAGATTCAATTTGCAAATAACATTTTATCCATAGGCGTGGCTACTCCCCCCTTGAATAATTTCATAAATTATAATTGACGGAATGGACGCCTATAAGGTTTGTTTTGAATTCGTACATACAGGGTGACTACTTTTAAGTGTATACGAATCGATAAAAAATGTATTTTGTGAGATATTTTCAAAAACCTTTTTTGTTCGAAAGGTTTTCAAAAAACGCTTCTTTTGACGTTTTTATTTTTGTCAAAATGCAAATCCAGGGACGGCTACGATTTTTTTATACCCCGATTTTCACAAAAACCATTTAGCGATTTTTTTATTTAAAATCTGACACAACAGCGTTAATCAGGACACCCCAAAACCCCCCATATACTAAATTTGAACAAAAAATGAAGAGGGTGTTCGGTTCTACACCGTGTTAAAGTTGAGTAAAATAGGGACTTCAAAGGCACCTGGCGAGTCAAGCGTGCCATGGAATTATTTCGAAACAGTGGAAGAATTAACAGGACCGCCCAAAGTGTTGATGGAAGAAATTGCAAGAAGAAATATACAGGATGTTTTTCTCTACAGCGTCTCAAATTTCCGATTTTTTTCGAATTTTCATGACACGCTTGACTCGCCAGGTGCCTTTGAAGTCCCTATTTTGCTCAACTTTAACACGGTGTAGAACCGAATATCCTCTACATTTTTTGTTCAAATTTAGTATATGGGGGTTTTGGGGTGTCCTGATTAACGCTGTTGTGTCAGATTTTAAATAAAAAAATCGCTAAATGGTTTTTGTGAAAATCGGGGTATAAAAAAAATCGTAGCCGTCCCTGGATTTGCATTTTGACAAAAGTAAAAACGTCAAAAGAAGAGTTTTTTGAATACCTTTCGAACAAAAAAAAGTTTTTGAAAATATCTCACAAAATACATTTTTTATCGATTTGTATACACTTAAAAGTAGACACCCTGTATGACAAAAATATATACAGTGTGGTCATTTAAGTGTGCAAACATATGGGATTTTTTTTATTAATTGCACAACGGAAATACAAATACTACCGAAAGTTGGTGCATGTTCGATAGCCGTATTAGGCGCACTTAGAATGGTTGCAAGTCTAACAGCATAGAGGGTAAGTCAAAAAATATAAAAATTGTACAAGAGTAAATTACCCTTATTTCAGAAAATTCTGCGAAATGTTATTAAGAAAGTTGTCTGGAATTAAAAGCTATGCCTAAATACCAAAATGTGGCCTCCTAAGGAAAAAATATATATTTTTCGAAAAACATCAATACTTTCCTAAAAAAATTTTTTAATATTCACCCTAAACAATTTCATAAATCAATCAAAATTAAACCAATTTCGCATTACTTTGTTCAAATTCAAGCATATTTGTAAAATTAACTTAGATTTTTAATTTAAAACTTCGCAAAAATTCTTATGAACAAGGTAAAATATTTATAATGATAATGTGTGTATTAAAAAACTCTCATTTAAGATGCAACATTTTTATTTTAAATGTTTATTAAGAAACTGGAAATTAATAGATGAAAAAATTTGTTTTTCTTAGGGGGTTATATTTTGGTATTTAGCCATGGCTTTTAATTCTAAACAACTTTTCTTTATAACCTCTTGCTGAATTTTTTGGAATAAAGGTACTTTACTCTTGTACAATTTTTATATTTCTTAACCTACCCTGTATGCTGTTTAACTTGCAACCATTCTAAGTGCACCTAATGTGATTATTGAACATGTGTCAACTTTCGGCAATATAGGTATTTTGGTTGTGCAGTTAATAAAAAACTCCCATATGTTGCACACTTAAATGACCACACTGTATAATATGTCCACTCAAATCGTTTGCCAGTTTACAGCCATATTTACGATTTTTTGTTTAAAATCAAGATCGCCATGAACGGCATAAGATCATTCGAGTGAACATATAACACATACACAATTTCATGTAGGTTTCAAATATCCAATAATATACAGGGTGATCCATTAAAAAAACATATGTTTCAATTGTTTTTCTGATAAGTGCATTGAGATCTACGTCCATAATTTAAAAAATTAAGGGGTGGGCAATCTTTAAATAATACTCCTGTACTAGGTAAATCATGATATTATTATTCTTCATAAGGCTACAGACGAACACCCCCTGCGCTAGTATACCCCATGGGAGGTATGGAAATTTACAAATTTTTACGATTTTCAAGGAATTATCTGACGGTATGGCAACGCTGTTGTAGCAAGCCATCGCTTAAATAATGAAGGGACCTTGCAACCAGTGGCTCTCAAACTATCTCTAAAAGTCGGAATCTACCGCCAGTTAAAATTTATATACAGTGTGTCTCAATTTGATACTGGACACCTCAGAACTATATGAAGGACAAGGAAAACAAATGGTCTCTATTTTTTATTGGTGGTCCCAAGGGAGAGTATCTCATAGGCGGTGGTATTTGGATGGGGTAATTATTTCATGGCCTGCTATGATTTTTAAAATAGCTAATTTTCAAGAAACCCTATTAAGTAGGGATTTTTTTACCACAAAATGTTATTAAGAAAACTTATTCAGAATGAAAAACTGAGTAGAACTGCAAAATTTGGAAAGTCTAAGCCTACTTTGATTTTTAGCTTTTTCGCCTTTTTCTCCCACTTTTTTCTTAGAAATGTGTCCTTTCTGAAGCTTTCACGTCAAAATATTATTAAGGAAATTTGATTATCGTGAAAAAATAAAATTTTGACGAAAAATGGAATTCATGTTTTTTTTAAATAAAAATTGCGCCGCAGGCGAAAATTTGTGAAATTTTCAAGGCCAAATATAATATGAACATAAAATTTTACGTCAATGGTAAATTTTTTGCTAATTATGCGGGCCCATAATAATTTTTGCAGGAACCAAGAATGCTCTGTTTCCTTTTATAGAGGAGACAAAAGTGGTAACAAAGTTTTATTGTCGATTTTTAACTGACAAAAATCCAGTAATTGAACACCCTTTTGTGATATGGAAGTAAAAATAAAAGTTATTAGTGCTCATAGTGCCTTATAAATTATCACATTCTTTCAAAGGGCCACTTTATGTCTATACTTTTTGCACACATTTTCTCGCCAGTGTAGTAGGGTAAATTGAAATTTTTTTGAAGGTGGGGCAATAAAGATTATTTTTTTTAAGCGGGTAATAAAAAGAGTACTTAGAGGTGTGTACTCACTAAAATGCGCCGCAGGCAAACTTTTTTTGGAAAATTCAAGGAAAAATTCAGTTTTAATGAAGTATAATAAATTAAAAAATCACTATGTCTGTTTCCTCGTTTTTTTTTTTTTCGCAATGAAGCAGTGCCTTATCTACAGCTTTGGTGAGGTGAACGGTGAACTTGTGGTTCAGGCAGGGCAAATATTCTGCCAGGTAGGGCAATGCCCTGCCTGCCGCCCCCTGGCTACGGCCCTGAACGAGTAGTTACCTAACTTTGCGTAAATAACGCAAAAGTGCTTAGTCTTATGGACGATTTTATGTTTTTCTTGCCCTTCATATATTTCTGAGGTGTCCAGTATCAAATTGGGACACACTGTACTAATATGAGTTGTGTGCACCTGTCAAAATCCAAAATAACAGGAAATCTCGTTTTGACGTTTCACTTATGATTTTTATTTGGTCCGAACAGGGGGATAGCGGTGGCCCACTGCTTTGCCGTCAAAAAGAAGACCCGGACAGGTGGTTTGTCGGAGGCATAGTCAGCTGGGGTATAAAATGTGCCCATCCACATTTGCCAGGGGTGTATGCCTACGTCCCGAAGTACATCGATTGGATCCAATCTCAAATATCCAAATATTCGGATAAATGAGAAAGGTCCAACGAACTACCCAACTATATTTGTCTATAACAAATCGCGATGTGCAAATAATGGGGGCATTAGGAGCTACTCAACATGGTCGATTTATTATAGACTATTCTATTTACACTGCGTCTACGGTTATCTCGTAATCATGGACGTAATTAGGCTACTTCCAGGGCAGTTTACTGTGAAATGTAAAATTTGGGAGGACGCTTTGAAATAAAAAATAACGTGTCAAATTTGACAGATGTCAGGGCATAGGGAAATTTTGAGTGTAGAAACAAAGTTATAAAAATCTACACTGTGTCTCACTTTTCATTATTGATTTTTTTGTTAGTACCTTCTGAGCAAATTAAAAGATGAACTGTCAAATTTGACAGACATCGCGGAAAGAAGATAAACGACAAAAATATCACCAGGGTACATCTCAGGCTTCATTGAGAGTTGCGATTTGAACGACAGCTTAAAGACAGATGTCAAATTTGACAGCTTGTAGATTTTGCAGCCGCGATCCTATTTGGGCCAATCGGGCCCCCCTCCCAAAGTACATCGACTGGATCCAGTCCCAAGTATCCGAATATTCGGATAAGGAGAACGATCTAACGAACTATGACAATAATTTTTATTAAGGAAGCGTTTTGTACAAAATATACAGGGTCTCGTTGGCAGGACGAACTAGCCCAAGAGTCCAGCCGGTATTGAGTCCGATTCCAGGGACAAATTGGGCAAGTCCGATGCTGTTAAGGACTATTCAAAATCGCCAATTTCTAGACTATTCTATTTATATGGCTGGAAACTGTTCGATTGCTAGAGGCTTCTCTCATAGTCTTGTGACGATGATGAATTTCTGGTCACAATTCCAGGCTACGCACAAATTGTAGTAAATGACCCTTAAACCCCGTAAATAGTGATATATTATGACAATTAAACGTAGTGTTGTAAGTATCGATAAAATCGCATATATGTGATCTGATTTGTACTCTGAAACCTATTATACATTTATACTCTAAAATCTTACCATGTATTTTTAACTTTTAAATAGCTTCAAGAACATCTCGGTATTTTCTCAAACAAAATCACACAGGGTGTCCTCAGATCGACTTAACAATAGGTGTGAAAGACAAAAAATGTTTCAAGTTTAAACTTGAGCTTCTGGGGATCACCCTGCAAATATTTATAGGGTGTTCCGTTTTAAAAACTTAAGCCACGCATTTGCGAAACATCTTGTATAAAATTTCTTACTATCCCAGAAACCTGCATAAAATTCCCTAAACTTTTATCTAAAATTATTTTTTCTATCACAAAAAAATAAAAAAAAAATATAAGAGTCGTGGGACATTTTTCGTGGACACCCTGTACCTGTGCCAAACATATAACATCGATCCATATTACATGAAAGGAAACTTTAATCAGTGTATAATCAACTTTGTATTAATCAAGCATGCCAGTATTTTGCAAAGTTATTATTTACAAAAATGTTGCTCTCTGTGTTAAAAATGTATGGTATTTTTTTAATGGTGCAGAAAATTTCGCTTAGGTAGGTATATATTATGTTATGTCGTTTATATGCTTAGCAACTTACCCCGAGATTTTAAAATTGTTTTATCTCAGTGTAGTGTCATTCAGGTGGTTATAAATCTTTTTAAATTACTAAGCGTATAAACAGAACGAGCCTTGGTGTTAGGTGTTCCTGTGATAGTTGTTAGAAATCGGGACCCTCACCCTCATGCGTTCTTGAATGTTTTGCTTAAAAATGTCAAGCTTTATACAAGACACATGTCACACCCGTTTGCCAAACAATTTTTATATTTCTACAAATCACAGAAATGTTTGGGAAAACTCATATTGTGACATTTAATGTAGAATGGACTTTGTCTCTTACGTATAAGTATATTGTATAGGTATTTTATACCTTAGGAGAGATTACATAGTTTTCTATAGATTTATAAAAAAATGTTATCTAGTTCAACGACGAATAAGGCGGGATCGCCTTAGGCGTATTCTAATCTTATTCTACGACAATGATTTTCAATTATCAGGTGGTAAAACATCCCATAATTCATATATCAAACTATATCACAACACAGTCGGATATTTTGGGTAAATTTCGCACGAAATTCATAAATTGTTTTTTTCTACTAGCCTAAATAAGCACGTATGGTATAAATGAGTAGGCGGCGCGCTGCCCTTAATAATATTATACAAATTTTATTTAAATGCTCTAAAAAAGAATAAAACTAACTTTGAAATAATTCAAACCAAAGCAAACCAATAATTTTCTTACACACAAAACAACCCCACACAAAAATCTATACACGAAACCAAAATCCGTAAAATAAAGCGCAATCCTTATTTCTGTGCACGGCACTGGTTATACTGGCCTAACTGGCCCACGTCGACACCTGCTCCACGGCTGTCCGAGACGCCGACCAATCAAATCGCTACACTCGCTTTCTTATTGGCTGCCTCCTTGACTAGGTTGACGTCGACCGCATAAAAACCTTTGAATTTGATACGGGTGATTTCTGCTGATAAGTCGGGTATGGTAAGTGAATTCATTTATACTTAAACAGGTTTTTTTAAAGAATAATTCTGATAAAAGAGAGATTTGAAAAGCTACTGACAATAGTTCAATATCCCTAGCCGAAAATCACGCAAAATTTGATGATTTCAACCTTATATTATTTTGTAAACGCTTTTAAAAACTTGTTTTTATTTCTAGAGCCATTAAACTGATTTAAACTGTCAGTCAGTATTACTCATTCATCGTAAAACGTGAAAATGGCATAAGCACAATTAATAATTATTTGAAAAACTAAATTTCCATGTACCTACCTACACACAAAATGTTCTCTGGCGTTTTTACCCAATATATTTCGAGGATTAGTTATTATTTTTGTAGTACATAAGTAATCTGCCCACCCCGGACAAAATGTAATCTCCATGGATTATATTTGGGATTGTGTTATATCATGACCTTCCCAACAAAAGTATTGATTACTAAAATATCTTGGAAGTATTACTATCGCGTGTTTACTCCGGATCGCGTAAAAATGTTTTGGATTTTGTAATTAAAAGCATTCAGAAAGGTAAACCATCACTCATGACGTATGTACAGGGTGTCTACTTTTAAGCATATACAAATCTATAGAATCTTTATATTTTATGAAAATCGCCCGAATTTTTTTTATTCGAAAGATCTTCAAAATCCGCTTCTTTTGACCTTCCTTCCATTTTCAAATGCAAATCCAGGACCGGCTACTATTTTTTTACGACACCTATATTCACGAAATCCATTTAGCGACTTTTTTAAATACGAACAAAAATATACAGGGAGTTCCATTCTTCGGGGCGTCAAAGTTGAACAAAATAGGAATTTTGATGGAGAGATAGAAATGTGCCATGGAATCCCCCCAGAACAGTAAATGGGCAACAGAACCACTGAAAGCGTTTCAAAGCAAAAATGTACAGGGTATTTTTCTCTGGGCCATCTCAAAATGCTGAATTTTTATGAAACTTTATATGCGTCAGGAGTGCTCTGAAATTATTGAAAAAATATTAATAAACACAAAAGTAAATTCTTTTTTTACAAAATGCCAACCAACAAATAAGAAACAATTTAAATTATTGGGTCTTTGTCTTTGTGAGTTTCCTGTTGTGGCACACCAACCACATTAACTCATATGAACTTACTGATTCAGTACTTTGAGATGGCACAGAGAAAGTCACCCTCTATATTTTATATTGGATCTTTGTACACCAAAACTTTGAGTGGTTCTATCGACCATTCAAATGTTCTGAGGTTATTCCATGGCACACTCGACTCGCCAGATGCCTTTAAAATTCCTATTTTGCTCAACTTCGACACCATGCAGAATGGAACTCCTTGTATATTTTTTGTTCAAATTTGGTATACGGGGTTTTAAGGGTGTCCTGATTAACCCTGTGGTATCAGATTTTAAATAAAAAATCGCTAAATTGTTTTCGTGAAAATAGGGGGTATAAAAAACGTAGCCGGCCCTGAATTTGCATTTTGAAAATGGTAGGAATGTTAAAATAAGCGGTGTTTGAAGGCCGTTCAAACAAAAAAAGTTCAGGCGATTATCTCCAAAAATAAAGATGTTATGGATTTGTATACATGTTTAAAAAGTAGACACATTCTACATATACAATGCTATATTCATAAAGTTTGCACCCAAAAAAATACGGACTGCCGATTTGAAGAGGAATAATTAAAAAAAACATCCTCATATTTTTCTGAAAATTGGTATAAAGGCAACAATATTATCTTCTTCCGATATGTCGATTTTTCCAATTTTTAATTTTAAATGTAAAATTTGAAATTTGACAGGCATGGGCTGTGACGTCACGACCTACTTTAGTCACAATAGTGTACCCAATATAAGCACCACATAGGCAGAAATCATATTTTCAATAAATAAGTAATAAAAAAATTCCCCTTTGGTGCAAAATTTATGATGTTCTTGGATGACGATGTCTCTGAAAATTGATGTGGGTAATTTACGGGAATGTTAAAAAACAATACCCAGAACATTTATGAGATCCTTAGCGAACAAAAACTACGACAATAAAAATCATATACCTCTAGTATTAAGGATTTTTACAGCAAAAAAGACTGAAATGCCAGGCATATCGCTGACAATAAATCAAGTCAATAACGTACCTATTATCTTATTGTAGTTTCAAGATACGTACACGGTAACGTAACTTTTAATTTTCCATAGCTCTAGGGGGCTACGGCATAGATTTATAGTATACACATAGTATATATGTTTTACACATGAATATTTCGGTAATCAATACTTACAACCAGCAGTTGGGAGCTCCGAAAAATTGATTAACGGTCCTTTGCCTGCCTACACCCTATCTAATACGTGGTCTCCAAGAATAAGAGAGAGAAAAGTAAGTTCATCGGGTTAATCCTTACTATATTTTCAGAATGTTCAGTTCTGACCATTTTCAAAGGTTCTTCTCCGAATTATATTTTGCCAATAAGTAGTTATTTACAATAAACTATTAAACATGTAAATGCAAGCGTAAATACAGGTTAAATTTGTATACTTAGATTATCGGACCCGGCCAGTTGAACTAAAATATTTTGAACTTTTTGCAACTTCCGGTTATACCAGAAGTTGACGGCAACTGCCTTATTTAAAATAGAACACCCTGTATATTATTTCTTATTCGGATTAATTTTTTTTGCGGGAGTTGTTAAAATTGTCCCTAACTTCAAAATAGTTGCAAAAGTTCAAATTTTGTCCGCACGCTTTATTATAGTTGGAAAGTTGTTTGATGCTACTAAGAAGTCATTCATTTTCATATTGATTATAAAGGGTGATCAAAGATTGGTCTCCAACTCTCTTATGAAAAAATATCAAAAACTCATTTTTTCAAATGGAAATTGTACTCCCTACTAAATTTTATGTCGACTTTGCCTAAACAACTACATACCTAAAATCATACTATACAGGGTGTTCCTTAATAACATGCTAATACTTAAGGGGGTTATTTTTGGGCCCATTTTAAGAAAAAAACTTCATATGAACGTATGTCGTAAACGTCCTAACTTTTGAGGTATAGGGCGTTAAAGTTAATTTTTTTAAATTGAATTTTGGCTACATCTCCCGAAATAATCAAGCTGCGGAACTGAAATTTGGCACTGCTATGTTTTTGGGGATGGAGAATAAGCTGAAAATGTCAATTTCACCGTATCTCACAGAGGGCGCCACTTGCGCTGTTTTTTGATCACGCTTTTACGCGTAACTTTTTTGAGGTTATCTTTTTGGTCCTGCAGGTCCATCATTTTAGTGCATCTTTTCATTCTGCAAGAAAAAGGTTCTCTTGTTTCATAACGATTAAATCGACCGTTTGCGTTGAAATTACCAAAACGTGCCCCAAAACACCTGTTGATTCCAATATTCGAAACATAAAATGTTCACCTACTGCTTTCAAATGTTACAGATCAACTGTACATTCAAAATGATGAAAAAAATGCCAAATGGGCATTGGTCAAAACACCATTGGTTTTCTTGAAATAGAGTGTCCAAATTTTGTCAAATTCAATCCTTTCCATTTTGAAAGCGAATAATTTTTGGTACATTGTTCAAATGAATTTTTTTCTCAGTTTAAATGGAACAGTTGATCTGTAAAACTTGAAGGTGGTAGGTGAAAATTTTATGTTTCGAATATTGAAGTCAACAGGTGTTTTGGAGAACGTTTTGGCAATTTCAAAGCAAACGGTTGATTTAATCGTTATGAAACAAGAGTACCTTTTTTTGTAGAATGAAAAGATGCACTAAAATGATGGACCTGCAGGACCAAAAAGATAACCTCAAAAAAGTTACGCGTAAAAGCGTGATCAAAAAACAGCGCAAGTGGTGCCCTCTGTGAGATACGGTGAAATTGACATTTTCAGCTTATTCTCCATCCCCAAAAACATAGCAGTGCCAAATTTCAGTTCAGCAGCTTGATTATTTCGGGAGATGTAGCCAAAATTCAATTTAAAAAAATGAACTTTAACGCCCTGTATCTCAAAAGTTGGGACGTTTACGACATACGTTCATATGAAGTTTTTTTCTTAAAATGGGCCCAAAAATAACCCCCTTAAAAGTATTAGCATGTTATTAAGGAACACCCTGTATAGGGCGTTCCATTTGAAAAAATGAGTTTTTTATATTTTTCATAAGAGAGTTCTAGACTAATCTTCGATCACCCTGTATAATCAATATGAAAATGACTGCCTTCTTAGTAGCATACAACCTTCCAACTATAATAAAGCGTGGACAAAATTTGAAAATATGTTAGTTCAAGTGTTCGGGTCCGATAAACTAAGTATATAAATTTTCAGATCTTTTTTCCGCTCATCTAGATACTTCTTCGCGCCGTACGCACCCTGTATACTGTTGACCACAACCGACAAAAGGATGTTTATAAAGTTTGAATCAAACTTAAATAAATACTTGTCCCTACGAGCAAGCATATTTACTGATAGGATTTTGGTATTCCACTCAGAGAAATAACCAAGGATATTTCTCTGAGGTATTCCACAATATTTGAGCTGACCCATTTTGGCTGATTCGAAAACTTTTCGCAGTATTTACATAAGCGGATAAAAATGATAGACACATATAAGGGAAGAATTTAAATTAATATACGGATGGCTTTTTGTACCTGTGAAATATAAATCAAGAAGTATGTTTTTGTGGCATACATAACAGGTAAAGGAGAATCGGTTGAAAAATGCAATCCAACTGGGACTCGAACCCGGGACTCCTACTGGTATTATTTTTTCTATAAGAACTTTCTTCATTTCCTATACATATTATGAAAACTGCGAATGGAATTAAATAAGAATGAAAACTAAACATTTGTACTTAGGTACCTGTTGTAATTTCATTTGTAATTTTTGAAGATTAAGTCCGTAATTTAGACTGACAATTAAAAGATAATGATCCTGAAATTCAAGGTAGATCTCAGGTAAGTATTTAAATAATTATTGTAATGGTTAGGCATTTTGGATTTTTGTCGTGCCAAGTTCTCATATTCGCCCCGTGTTGAAAAATTCAGGTCTCGTCTAAAAACACTACGTCTAGAGGGCAGCTTGAAAATAAATTGGATGTATATTGTCGTAGAAATTGAACTCTTTTTGATGCTATATCTGGCTTTTCCATTAAGTATTGTCTTCCATCGTTTATTTTGTACTTAAATCCAAGATTCCTTAAAATTACACTTCATGTTGATTTGCTGCAGCTCAAAATTCCCTTTTTTCCAGTTCTTCGCATATTTTTTCCCTAGTTAAGTGTTGCTTGTTAGTTGTCATGTCATAAATCAAACTTCTTATCCGATTCTGTCAAATCTTTAGTTTTCGGGGCTGCTTTACTTTTAGTGTGTATACCATTTTAATATGTTTAATGCCTTCTTGCCTAACTCGTGAAATGGTCCTTGTACTAATCTGTAACGCCTCCGATGCACATTGAAGTACCCATAAATTTTCACGTGTGTTCTCTTTTTTTTTTCTTGGAAATATTTCACCACATTTAATATTAATTTTCTACTTTGGGCAGTGAATACTTCACGCTGCATTGTTATTACAGGAAGTCAAATACTTAATTACTGCCCTGTTTTATAAGGGTATACTCGATTTGAATATATTATCTTTATTAACATAATGTATCAGACAAGGACAGAGCAATAAAAAGTTGGTCTTGCGGTTCTTTAAGCCGAACCCCTCGCTCCAAAACATAAGGGAGAGCATGTAGGAAAATCATAGCCCATCTCTCTCGATTTTATGGCCGACTTCGCCTTTACATTCTGCCCTCACTATAGATTTAACACATAGGAGAGATTTTGTACAAAATCATTTATTTAATCTACATGAAGCAAAAAAATTGGAAGTCAGTTCTGTATATCTACAGAGTGGTTTAAATTCGATACTTTTGGGTATTTTTCCGCGAACATGTTGTTCGGCAAAAATATTGTTTAAGGGTGGACTTTTGTACCTCTACATACAGTGTGACCAGTAATTTTACAACGAAAAGTCATTGTTTATGAAAAAAGTTCTGCTTGCTGAGAAAATAAAGGTGGGTTTAGTCAGCTTTCCATAAGAATAAGAATAGTAATAAGAATAAGAGTTAAATCTTAAATTTCGATTGGAAGTGTTTATACAGCCGAAATAAGAATAAGAATAGTAATAAGGAATAAGGAGTGACCTTGAAATTGGTTAACATTTAACTTTATTCTTATTCTTAAATCCAAAATGAAAATGCGCATGCTCGTAAATGTCATCATTGGCTACTGCACGGTCGGACCGTGCAATATGGCCTTCATTGACAGCTGACATGTGCTATTCCTAAGACTATTCCAAAAGTGTATAAACAGCTCTTTTGGTTATTACTATTCCTATTCTTATTCTTATTACTATTCTTATTCTTATGGAAAGCTGACTAAACCCACCTTAAGACTATCATATAAAAATATTAGGTAAGATGTACAGGGGGAGCCAAATTGGACACTTTTAAAGGGAAACTCCTATTTTTGACGGAGATAGACGAAAACTGATATCGGTGTCTGAGGCTCATTTTTTATGATAAACTTAATGGCGAAAACCGCAAATCGATATCTGTCCCCGCTCTTGAGTTACAGGGCGTTTTTCGAAAATGTGCGTTTTCGAAAAGTAACTTTTTTCAGGTTGAAATTTTTTTGTTTCTGTAAAAACATTTCTGAAGCAATTTTTTACGTATAATCCAATGCTGCTACTACATTTTTTTCAAGTCGATGGTTTAAGAGTTAGGTACTACTGAAGAAAAAAATTATTCATAAAAGCTATTAGTAATTGATACCTGCTTAAGTAAATCATTAAGTGTTATATATTTTTGGAATGGAAATTTTTTGCTCATCAAAAAATGCAAAAATATACAGGGTGTTCCATTTAAAAAATATTTTTTGTCATCAGTAACTCTTAAACCACTGACTTCAAAAAAAGTAGTAGCAGCATTGGATTCTACGTAAAAAAGTGCAAACACAAAATTTTCAACCTGAAAAAAGTTACGACTACTTTTCGAAAAAGCACTTTTTCTAAAAACGCCCTGTACCTCAAAAATTGTGACAGATTTGCGGTTTTCGCCTTTAAGTTTATCATAAAAAACGAGCCTCAGACACCGATATCAGTTTTCGTCTATCTCCATTATAAATAGAAGTTTCCCTTTAAAAGTCTCCAATTTGTCCCACCTTGTACAGGGTGTCAATAAACTATGAAAATACGAAAATACTTGTCGAGAAAATAAGACTATCATATAAAAATATTTGGTCAGATGTACAGGGTGTCAGTAAACGAAGAAAACGTGAAAATGTTTCCAAAGAGAAGTACCATTATTTATTGTTTTAGACAAAATGTTATGAAAGAAAGTTGCTTACAATCCAAAATAAAGCCTCAATACAAAATTTTAAATCTGAATTTTATGTTTTTATATTTTCAAAGTAGAATTTCTGAAAATGGATGGGGAAATGTGCGAATCAAGGAGGAATTGCAGAATATTTTTTCCATAATCGTACAAATTGGTAATTTAACAACAAGACTGATTTTCATTTTAGATTTTCATAAATTCAGCATAAAAAATAAAAACAAAATTTTAAAAATCAGGTTTCAATTTTTTTTGGATTAGAAACAATTTTTTTATGTAAACTTATCTCTAGGAATATTTCATGTATTCTTAATTTATTAACACCCTGTACAATCTGACAATCTTTTATGGTAATCTCATTTTCTCGACATTCAGATTTTTTTTATACAGTGTGGATAAAAATTGTGGAATATTGCTTATATGTCTTAAAATATTCCTCACATATTAGGGAAAATTATTTCCCGTTTAGTGATATCAAGCAATCTTTCTTTTCACAAAAAATGTGGTTGCCATGGCAATTTAATTTTTTTAAATGGCACCATATACTTTTTTTGGTGAAAATTGATACATTGAAACTTTCTGAATACGATACAATACAATTTTAATGGGGTCGCATAAGAAAAAAAAATACAAAAAAATAAGTTTTATATTATGCTATTGACAATGTTTATCAAAATAATTATTAATGTCAAGTTAACCATGCCAAAATCAGAACAATGCGAAACTGTCACTAGCTGTGTAACTGTGTACATTGTTACACTAAACGTACTTTTTTACTCAATTTTCTGTGTACTTAAGTACTTAGTATGTTAACCTGCATTCTTTCCGTTTCACTTAATTCAAGCGGCACTATAACTTACTAAGTACTTAAGTTCACAGAAAATTGAGTAAAAAAATGTACGTTTACTGTAATAATGCACACAATTACAAGCAACTGACAGCTAGTGACAGTTTCTCATTGTTCTGATTTTGGCATGGCTAACTTGATGTTAATAATTATTTTGATAAACATTGTCAATAGCATAATAGAAAACTTAATTTTTTTTGTATTTTTTTCTTATGCGACCCCATTAAATTGTATTGTATCGTATTCAGAAAGTTCCAATGTATCAATTTTTACCAAAAACGTATATATAGTGGCATTTAAAAAATCAAGTCGGTTACCATGGCAATCACATTTTTTGTGCTACGTAGATTGCTTGATATCACTAAACGGGAAATAATTTCCCCTAACACTTTTATTGAAACAAGTTTTTCATATGAGGAATATTTTAAGAAATATAAGCAATATTCCGCAATTTCTATCCACACTGTATAAACTTATCTCTAGGAATATTTCATGTTTTCTTAATGTATTAACACCCTGTACAATCTGACCCAAGATTTTTATATGGTAATCTCATTTTCGCGACATTACGATTTTTTATATAAAGAATGACTTTCTACATCCGTGGATCCACTGTATATAAATTAACAGGGATGTTTGTGTCGTATAGCGTTCATTTTTACATAGAATTACGATATTTTTTAATAAAACAACATATAAAAACAAATGGAAAATCTGCAAACCGCTTTAAAAATGTTAACCACTGAACAATGACATCATTTTCATTATGCTTGGGTGTTTCGACAGGCAAGAGACTTAAAGTATCAAGTATATTATTTAATTATACCCTAGTAAATTCTAGATAGTTTCTAGGGTCTTACGATAAAGAACAGCAAAATTACCTGAAAATGTTAAATATGAAGAATATTACAGAAGAGGTACTGTGTAATCCTAATTCATTTATAGCGAAAATTTACAAATACGTTGAGATAGCACCCTGTGCTATTAAATATTTACACTAGTCAAATGTAAAGACCGAAGTGATAACAAAAATAAAAAAGTATTTAGGTGACAATAATATTATTGACAATAATATTTCATATTTTTATTTACAATAAGATAGGTACCTCCCTATTATCGTACTTAAGTTTTATATAGACTTGGGGCACCTATTTCGAGTATTTATTTAGATATTTATTTACACTAGTTGTCCACAAGATATTTATATATACAAGATTCATATTAATTAATGAAGAAATGTAGCTTACATGGCTGATATGACTGTTATATATTTTCAAAATGGCATAATGTAATCTCATAGTGTCATTGCTTTAATGTGTGGCTGTATAAGTTATAAAATTTCGTTTTTAGAACGCTTATAAATAAATTTGACAAATACTAAATCGGTTCACCTCAAAGGATGTAACAGAAAATCAATACAATATTTCCACACCACAAGGTGTGTAGATAAATACGATAAATCAAAATAGATTGAAAACTGGAGGTGGACAATTTAAAATTTGTCGACCAGATAATACAAGGTGATCCAAAATATACTGCAGAAACTGTTCTTCAAGTGTATCTTTGCGCTTTATTTCAGAAAACCTTGTACTTATACAAAAATCTGTTATGTCTACAAACATATCACAAATGTTTATAGATAGTAAGTTAATATGGCAAAAAAAGCTTAGGTGTGAGGAAGCTATGGAGTATCGTATCACTTTTGTAAATTTGTTTAAATAGTAACAACGCTACTCAAACGTACTGCTGCTAAATTTAGAGAAAAATGTAAGGATCAAGAACCATCCTTAGGTACGTGTAAATAAAGTAGAAACACCATCATGTCTTTACTTGCTACTTTAGTACTAGTGTTATTGTCTGGATGAGGTTCTTGGTCTGGAAAATACGATATGCACAGGCAGTTGGGAACAGCGTCATATCATATAAAGTATTCACCTTCAAGGTGTAACGAAATTCAAACATTTTATGTTTTCTGTAAATAAAATTACCGTGTATTTGGTGTAGGTATATATAAAAAATATACTCTTGACAATATTACTAAATGTTGCTGTTACAATGCGTTTTAAAAGTTTAAAAATTGTTCCTAAGTATTTGTGCACATTGTATTATTATTTATATTCGTATGCGATGTTATAAAAAAAGCATGCTGCGTGCTTCCAAAATCGTCTGCTCCATCGATTCATGCTAAAAGGATCGTCTAGTGTCTCGAGATAGGTGGAACATAGATATGGTATTTTTCTCTCAAATCAAATATGGTTGGACACACAAAAATATATGACATACCGTACTTGTGTTTGCGTATCTCGCGACAGTACTTCAAAGCACTCATGGATTTTCTAGACGGTCTTTTTGTCGATTTTCTGTACTGTACTTTCCTGTGTTAAAAAAACAAAAAATGTAGCATCCAAGTATACAAATAAATTATTTGTGTTTAACGTGAAACGAATTTTCATTTGACCTCTCTACATCCGCCTCCGTGTCTGAATCAGATAAAATAAGAAATGAATTCAATATGCCAGCCAAATCGATAGATTGTGGGGCGACATCTGTCGGCAGAAGGCGCAATGACTGGCCCTTCAGCGCAGATCGATATTTAAAGGTAAAAAGCAAAATCAATATTCTACAGAGCTCCTTGGAAAATCTAGGAGTTATTAGCTATTTCTCAAGATGGCGCCAGGTTGAGATCTAAAAAATATGATAGACAAGGATATTAGTGAAAGTTAATACAGGGTGTCCCCAGATCGACTTAACGATAGGTGTGAGAGGCGAAAAATTTGTAACTTGACATTTGGGGGATCAGCCTTGCTTGATTAGAAACTAATTTGCACCGTATTTTTATATTTTAAAAATCAAGCAGGTCTTGACGGGCAATTTATTCATTTTCAGGTCAGGTAAATTACCTTTTCCTTAAGGCATATCGAAAATTTTTATTAGAAAAGTTGTTCAGAATGCAGATATAACTCACCGTGCCAAATTTTAAAACAATCGGCGTATTCTGATTTTTCCAAAAAATCAAGGTGGCGTCTCATATCCCATTTTTCATAACTTTCAAATTTCATTGTAGGTATGTTATAAATCAATGAAGTACAATAACGGGTATTTTATTATTTATTATTATTTTTTCTGAACATATAAATATCACGGGCCATCATGCAAATTTTAACAATGATAAAATTTTACACAGAGAAAAGAATCTAACTAAGAGGTTATTCCTTGAGATGTTTGAAATTAATAAAGAAATTTATCCAATGAACAAAAGAACTGATATAGAAGATCTAAGTTGTATTTACTCTTATATTTTACTTTTAGATGAAAAACAATCAAAATAACTCACTATAACCCTATATTTACAAAAATTTGTCTGTAAAATCATTACCCTATATCTATATTTCCCAAGTTTTCGTTTTTCAAACTAAACATTTTTATTGGCAAATATTTTCTAACCTTTTTGACAAATAACCTAAAATTTAGATTTCTTTTGTTTATTGTCAAACTTTTTGGTAACCTAAAATATTTATTACCTTAAAACAATATTACTGTCTGCTATCATTTGTTTTTCATGACTTGCTTCATAATATGAAGATTTTCTTTTATTTCAAATTTCTATAACAACTATAAATATTTATTACAAAATTTTCAGTAGACCACAACAAAAATATTTACATAACACTTTATTCCATTTTTGAAGTTTATATCTATTAGAACCATAACTTTTTAATATTCATTTCAATAGTAAGTATATAAATAATTCTTTCTCAATAATATATTTTACCTAACACTATTTTAGCCCTGACGAAGGCCAAAAATATGGCCGAAAGCTTGGTTCATTGTAAAGAATAAATAATATATAATTTTGGCTGAAATAACCGTTATTGTACTTCATTGATATATAAATACAGCCGTTATTAAAGAAGATCTATTATTGTATGTTATAAAGTTTATAAATTACACGAAAATAGAAAACTCTTTACACTGCCTAAACAGCTTAACTGAAAATTTGACAGGTAACAGTAAACATTTTTGTTTCATTGTGTCACCGTCCAAAGCCTACTTGTTGAAAAGGCGCGCTTCCAATTATACACATTAAATCATAAAAGCTATTAGTAATTGATAACTATACTTAAGTAAATCATTAAGTGTTATATTTATATTTTTGGAATGGTAATTTTTGGTTCTATTAAAAATGCAAAAATATGCAGGGTGTTCCATTTAAAAAATAATTTTTTCATCGGTAACTCTTGAACCATTGACTTGCTACGCCCTGTAACTCAAGAATGATGACAAATATCGATTTGCGGTTTTTCTCCATTAAGTTTAACATAAAAAATGAGCCTCAGACACCGATATCAGTTTTCATCTATCTCCGTTAAAAATACGAGTTTCCCTTTAAAAGTGTCCAATTTGGCCCACCCTGTACATGTGACTGTACTTTAATAAGTATTATAAAAAAAATTTCATAAAACCGGTGATAACTACACAAAAAATGAGAAAAAGCGAAGAGAAAAGTGACTTACTATTATTTCTTCTTGAATTATTATCTGAAATTTGTAATTATTTAGGTAACAGAAAATTCTAGGATTAGACCTGCTAAAATAAATGCTAGTTCTGAAATGTTGTCCTTTTCCTGGCGAAACAAAATGATGAAATACCTGGAAAATACTAGCACACAAACTAATGGATAATTGTGAAAATCAATCAAATCAACGTAAAGACTGGCTCGAATTTAAATTGCCTACATAAAATTGACATTTGATGGTAGTTATCTGTAATAAATTAATGGTTTAAATGACCATGACCTAACAACCATATTATATACTAACATAAATTCTTTAAGTTTCGTTTTAAAGTCTACGATTTACCAGTAATTCCAATCATGAATGTTGTTCAAGTAACACTGGTGTTTCTTTTTTCAACTGTGCAATCCAAAATTAATAATGTTATTGTTCAGAAAGACTCTTGCGAAGAATCCGACATATTTCCAAATATTTTGAAAAGCTACAACTTCATTTATCAAGTCAGTTTGAACATTAACATAAAACTTCCTGTTGTGATACACGATCTGAACATAGAAGCCACATTCTCAACAACAAACAGAAAACCTGATGCTTATTTGATTGATGCAAGACAAGAAGACTTTCAGGTGATCCTAGAAAAGCTTATTTCATACGAAACCTTCAACTATAAAGCTAAATTCTTTGTTCTATCACGTAAAAAGTCTATTCAAAATGAATTATTTCATATATCAGAAATGTGTACCATAGACTGCAGAAACCCAAACGAGGTTTGCTTTCAAAATAAATATCTGGATCACTCAAAATACTGGTCGAACAGAAAACTTAACGCTTGCATTAGAATAAACTTACCGTGGACGGTCTGCCCAGACTGCAAAAATTTTTCTGGCATAGAACTCGAAATGTTTTACGTGCTCTCAAAATACTTAAACCTAAATATAAATTTTACAGTGGTGGATCCTAAAAGTTCAGGAATGGAACTACCAAATGGAACTTACACACACGGTTTAGGAATGGTCCAGTCCAGAATTTGCGACGTGATGTTAGGATCCTGGATATCTGCTCCGAGAATAGTCCAGGACTTCACCACATCTATTTCTTATATACAAGAAACAGTTTTTCTGATAGTTCCAGCAGCGATGATTATGAAAAGTTGTCGCAGAATCCTGCTTCCCTTCGACAAGTCAGTCTGGATTCTATATCTTACTGTTGTTCTCGCTTTTTCTATCATGCTAAGTGTCGGCAGAAGATCGTTGAAACTAAAGAAATACTGCGCGTTAATAGAGGTATTAAGAGCTGTAACCGATGGCGGATTGACCGTGACGTTCTCTTGGTGGTCTATGAGAATATTGGTGGTAGGATTAATCTATGGGATGTTAGAGTTGAATACATTGTACAAAAGCAATTTGTTGAAGTTCATGACCAGAGCAGTGTATGAAGATGAGATCGATACTGTAGAGGAGATCGGGAAGGCTAAGTTGCTGTATGGACTCTTTCCTGAAAGGCAAGTACAGGATTATTCATATAACATTCTACCCCCTCATATACAGTGTGTCCCCGGCTGGACTTGACGAGGGGAGAAAATTCTTTATTATCTATTTTTCGACAAAAAGTCACTCTTCATAAAAAGTTCTGCTTGTCAAAAAATTAACAATGCCATATTAAAATTTCTGATTTGATGTACAGGATGTTAATAAATTAAGAAAACCTGAAAATGCGTCAAGAGGAAACTACCTAAAAAATTATAAAACAAATTTGTTTAGTATCTAAAATAAAGCCTAAATACAAATTTTCAAGTTTGAATTTCAAATTTTTATTATTTTGAATAATATTAGGTACCTATCTAATGGTTTTGTGCAGCTAACTCAACTTGCCGCACGACAGGGAAGTATCAAAAGATCGTATAAGTGAATCAATAAATGAACTTAATGAACCAGAAATCATACGTAAAGTGTATGAAAAATTTCTAAAAATCACTGAAAAATGTGTTGAGGTGGGACGCAGCTATGTTGGTTGAATGATAATTGCAATTGGAATTTCAACTTGAAAATTTGTATTTAGGCTTTATTTTAGATACTGAACAAATTGGTTTTATAATTTTTTTCTGTAAAGTAATAAATAAAGGTAGTTTTCCCTTGACGCATTTGCAGGTTTTCTTACTTTATTAACACCCTGTACATCAGATCAAAAATTTTAATATGGCAATTTAATTTTTTTGACAAGCAGAACTTTTTATGAAGAGTGACTTTTCGTCGAAAAATAGATAATAAAGATTTTTCTCCCCTGGTCAAGTCCATCCAGGGACACACTGTATGTCATATATGTTTGATCTAGTAGCTTGCACAAAATCGCTCGTTGAATTATTGAATGACGGACAAAATCAAAATTGCCATGGAAAATTCAAAACAAATATTACGAGAATCAGAGCTTGACTTTGACAGTTTGTATCGGGTGTTAATAGTTGTGTTACCACATAGTGCTGTGAAAATTGTATATTATGGTTATAATATTAGTGAAAAAAACGATATTGTTAAATGTTATGTTTCTTGCGAAAAGAATGCGAAGCAGGCAAGGCGTGAATACGCACGAATAAACCCAGGGTGATTCCTACCTCATCACACGTATTTGAAATATATTTATAACAAATTGAGAATTACTGGAAGTTTAAATAATAAAGAAAAGAAAAATAAACCACGACATGTTTTAACTGAGAATATGCAGGAAGCAGTTTTATTATACTTCGTGGAAAATCCAAGACATTCTATTAAAGATCGGCGGCATCTGTGAGATACGGCGAAATTGACATTTTCAGCTTATTCTCCATCCCCAAGAACATACCAGTGCAAATTTCAGTTCAGCAGCTTGATTATGTTGGGGTTGGGAGATGTCGCTAAAATCCAATTTCAAAAAACAAACTTTATCTCTTAAACGAGCAACATTTCTATAAGGCATATTAGCCTCAATCGTAATATTTTGGGCCAAAACATATGCAGTTGCAGTTGCTTTATGTCCCATTACTTTTGGGACACCCTGTATATATCGTTAAAACCAGAAAGATGCGTAGATTTCGAAAATCGAGAAATATACAGGGTGTTCCATCTAAAAAACATAAGTTTGGTCTATATCTCCGAAACGAGACATTCATTTGTTTATTCTGAATATACAACTAACATCGCAAGAATATATATCTATATATATATATATATATATATTCATATATTCATATTTACATATATATATATATATATATATATATATATATATATATATATATATATATATATATATATATATATATATATATATATATATTCTTGCGATGTTAGTTGTATATTCAGAATAAACAAATGAATGTCTCGTTTCGGAGATATAGACCAAACTTATGTTTTTTAGATGGAACACCCTGTATATTTCTCGATTTTCGAAATCTACGCATCTTTCTGGTTTTAATATATATATATATTCATATATTCATATTTACATTTTTTTCCACAATTAAAAAAAAGTTAAGGGGTAGAATGTTATGTGAATAACCCTGTTAGCTTCATCCATCATCAGTGCAGTTTTACCTTGTAACTTATCGACAGGTTGTCATCGACAGAGTTTGACTCAGGCCCATCCGTGATATGTTCAGACTATGACACTTGCTTGGAACGCCTCGTTCGTCGTCGAGACATGTTTCTACCGGCAACTGCGGCGCGTGCGCACTTCTATGCTTCTAGAAAATATTTTGATAGTGACACCGGACGACCTTTATTCAAGTTGGCTCCTATAGCGGCCAAACGCGTTCATCTTGGCCTCATCTACCCTAAGGGACACCCATTGGCCGATGTCCTTGACCCGCTGTTGCTCAAGTAAGTAGAAGGTAGTGGTAATACCAAAGTCTAGAGAATACTATAAGTCCGCTCACTTGGCCTGTGTAAACAAATATTTCCCTCCTGCCCGATCCCGCTCCCTTCGCCTTAGCCCTCGATCGATATCCCGCTGAGCGGGCGATTCCGAGCGTCACTTTGTTACACAGTGTCTCTCGGAACGGTGTGCTTCGTATTGGACCGGGTGCGCGTGAATTATATCCAATACCGTTGCCAATTTTGAGTAGTGATGGTTTATCACGGTTCTTATTGCAGTGCGGATGACTGTAAAAGCAATTCACAAGAATGTGTGTCCTTTTTTCGAATTCCTAAAGACCCTGAAAGGTAAGATTTAGTTTGACCTATAATTAGGAAAAATGTCTTAATCAATTATTTCTATAGTCATCGAAATATTATTATATTATTACATAATACATAATAATTATATTATACATAATATTATATGTATGTTGAATAATATAAAGGTGACATGTCACAGGTGTGTTTTTTCTTTGTTGTAAATAAACATATTGATAATTGCAGATGGAAGAAGGCCATAGGGTTCGTCAAAGACTATAAATTTGCGAATATTGCACCTGAAGAGGCACATAAACGTATACAAATTTGTAAGGCACATTTTGATGACCAATCATTCACTTCGTCCGGAAAAAGTACTAGAAACTTATGGTTAGAGGCATATTCGTAGATATATGCGTAATCTAGCAGGCAGAGACATGTCAACAATATTTTGTGAACTAAAAATTTATAACAAGGAGGGTTTTTCGGTTATGGACACTCATATAGACTGGCAGATAACTAATTAAAAATCCAACTTATGCAAGCTTTCGCATAATATATATGCTTCATCAGGCTACAAAATGAAGTAATATGGGTACAATTTGATCACTTAAGACTAAATTTGAATCAGAACTTACCAAAGTTAGAAAAAATATTACTATGATTGTAAAAATAGCGTAAATTAATTGTATATGCGGGGAAAAAATTGTTAAATATCAAGTTGATTTATAAAATCAGATTTGCAAAAATGTCATACAATAATAAAAAAGGTAAAAGGTGTGAAAAACAAGAGGGGTCAATATATTAATATATGGTTATCCCTTAAAAATTATAAATGCTGTATTATATAATAGTCCAAATTTTAATTCTGATAATTTAATTAATAATCCTATATTATCTGTTGACGATAATAATGACAATACTTTAATTCATCGTTATAATATTCCATTTGTTCCCGGACTTTTTCAAAAACTTTCCAAGATTTTATCTAATAATACCATACAAATTATTCCTTCCTATCTCAAAACAACTTCATTTCTATTTAATAAAGTCAAAGATAAAACTCCTATCACCAATTTTTCTAATTTAGTTTATAAAGTTCATTGTTTAAGTTGTTCAGGTACATATGTTGGACAAACTAAAAATTATTTAAGAAATCGTATGAATGATCATAAAAGAGATTGTAATCATAATAATAATCATACAGCTTTATCAAATCACCTTATTTTAACCAATCATAATTTCGATTTAACTCTACCATTAGTCCTTAATCTTGAACAAAATTATCAAAAAAGACTCATAAAAGAATCTATTTTTATTAATTCTGATCCTAATTCAATAAATTTTCGTACCGACGTAAATAATCTAAGCGTAATTTATTCTAATTTGATTTCTTCTATCCCTAACAAAATTACTACTCAAAATTAAAAATTAAATTTTAAAATTACCTATAATTAATATGCTATACAAAATATATATATATATATATATATATATATATATATATACCTAATTAGAATTTTTGAATTTTTCATAGCTCTGTTCGACTTAATATATTGACCCCTCTTATTTTTCACACCTTTTACCTTTTTTAATATTGTATGACATTTTTGCAAATCTGATTTTATAAATCAACTTGATATTTAACAATTTTTTCCCCGCATATACAATTAATTTACGCTATTTTTACAATCATAGTAATATTTTTTCTAACTTTGATAAGTTCTGATTCAAATTTAGTCTTAAGTGATCAAATTGTACCCATATTATTTCATTTTATAGCCTGATGAAGCATATATATTATGCGAAAGCTTGCATAAGTTGGATTTTTAATTAGTTATCTGCGAGTCTATACGAGTGTCCACAACCGAAAAACCCTCCTTGTTATATCTGTTACTATATTGGACAAATATAGACAATATATATAAAAATTTATGAAGGCATTTCAGGTCCATTTGGCAGTTTGACAGTACCTCCACGAGAATTTAGTGAATATAATAATCAATTTAGAAAATATTTTCTTATCAAAATTTAATGACTTATCGCATCAGGATGGCTTAGGTTCTGCCTACTAAAGGAATTCCGATCAGTAAAATACATACATCCGTGTGCAAATTTTCCCCATGACTATTTGGTTTCGTTATATACGCGAGTTCGTATTTACTACACACTTAAATTTGCGAATAGGGAATTAATAACCCAAAGACAAAATAAATCAAATCCAAGACTTATACAATTTTGCAAAACTTGTAAACTATGTAAATAATTTGTTTGCTCCTAGGTACATACTTATGTATATTTTTACTTACCCTATGTTTATAGTTAGGTATATCTTGCTTAAGTAAAATACCTGCATTATTATTATACATATTATGCTCCTTATTTTTCTGATATACCTTTGTATATTCTCTAGACTTTTCTCTAGGCTTTGGTAATACGTTAGAGAAAAATAATCTCGGATGCAGCGTGTCTGTGGAAATTCTAGTTAGATCATGATATTTTCAAAGAAAACTAAAGAGGAGATTTCTGATGCCAAGCTATCAGAGGAACTAAGTCTAAATAGTATGTCGACGTATTTGTGTCAATTCAGTGCGTGAATTTTTTTCTCAGGTTAGTTGATAGTGGTCTGATAGCCCATTTCTACAGTGTATTAGCCCATAGAAACTCTCTGAAGATGTTACAACGAAACCATCATCGCAGAAGATTCTCCACCATCGATCTTGACCATTGCTTATGTCTTTTTATAATTTACTTGTTGTGTATGATGTTTGCAATACTTGTTTTAATCATTGAAATTTGTATTAACAGATTTCCCAGTACAAATCAGACATAGAAGAAGAGCAGATTATAGCAAGCATTTACTCACTTGCCGTTAGGATTTCAATTATTCTAAACTTCTGTTTAGTATGGTTTAGATTCTAGAGTTTAAGAAAAAATCTTGCATTAATAAGAAATTTTTAAATGATGGTTGATGATATTTTTTAGTTTATTTCAAATTAAAATATGAAGTCCATGATTTTTTTTGTTTTTGTATAAAGATATTATTTTATGCATATTTCCATTATACAGTGTGTTCCAATTTGATACTGGACACCTCAGAAATATATGAAGGGCAAGAAAAACAAATGGACTCTATTTTTTTATTGGTAGTCCCAAGGGAGAGTATCTCATAGGCGGTGGTATTTGGATGGGGTAATTATTTCATGGCCTGCTATGATTTTTTAAAATAGCTAATTTTCCAGAAACCCTATTAGGGATTTTTTAAGACAAAATGTTATTAAGAAAACTTGTTCAGATGAAAAATTGAGTAGAATTTCAAAATTTCAAGAGTCTAGGTCAAATTGGGACACACTGTATATGATTTGTTTCAATAAAGGAAAATAAAAAACAATATTTCAGTGTGCTTATTTATTAAGAGAACCAACATCGTATCCATCAAATCAAAATGTGGAATACAAATTGAATATACGTAATTTTTTATTTAAATTTTACAATAATAAGAGTAACCACATACATACTAAACGCAATAAAGCATCCACAAGACCCGGTGGACTGGTGTAGGACTGATATATTGAATATTGGCTGATCCAACCTCTAAAACAGAGAAAAGAAAACTGATATAAATATTGTCAGAATTTTTTTGTGTCGCAAACAGATTCATTTAATTTGTAACTGGGTTTTTCGCTACAGAAACCTGAACCAAACATATAAACGATAACTTTTCAAGAGATGCATAACTTTAAAAGAACGAAACTGTTAACTAAAGAAATGAATTCAACAATTTTGTTTTCTGAGCTTTCGGAGAATAAATCTTCCTACTTTCTCAAAGAAAAATGTCAAGTCGAAGCGAAATGACAGAATAATAAATGTCAAGTCAAAGTGTCATGACTTTTGAATTTACACTTTTTTCACATAACCTCAAAATATCCACGAAAAATCGAAATAACCGAATTTTTTATTTTTAATTTTTATCTCCCGCAAAAAAATTTTTTTTCGCGAAATTTAGTGGAAACTTACTTTCGTATGTCCCAAACACGCTGTAATTTTTTTGAATCAAAATATTTATTTTTAATCCATATTTTGATTTTAAACCGAAAAAGTAACCTCATTTTCCATTGAAAATACCCACGTCAAAAAAGCCGCTTTTTAAAAAAGTCGGTACGCCCTTTGTTCGTTGAAACCTCTACTTTCTGATGGTGTAAAAAAAGTGTACATCACTGTGGAAAATTTTCTCAGAAAATGCAAAAAACGAAAAACTCGATTCCGAATTTTTTTAAACCATTGTTTAAAGTTTTGCGCTATTTATTGAAATTTACACTTTAATTACTTGAAAAATGTGATTAGATTCCATGTTACATTGATAAACCAAGAACCATCAGAAAGTAGAGGTTTCAATAAACAAAAAGCGCACCGACTTTTTTTAAAAAGCAGCTTTTTTGGCATGGGTATTTTCGATTGAAAATGAGGATACTTTTTCGGTTTAAAATCAAAATAAGGGGTAAAAATAAATATTTTGACTAGAAAAAATTACAGCGTGTTTTGTGGGAGATAACTAAAAACCAAAAAATCGGTTATATCGATTTTTCGCGGATATTTTGAGGTTATGTAAAAAAGTGTAAATACAAAAGTTGTAGAACTTTTTATTACCTACAACTTTGCCTTTCAACTTTTTTCGATAGGAGTTGTAGTTTTGCCGGAAATCGTGATAAACCGTTTTTCACCCCTAAAAGTTCATCCCCTTCCACCCCCGTACCTCAAATTGCCCGTAAATTATTTTTCCTGTTATTTTTGCTATATTTTCTTCCATTTCCAGTGAGTATCATGCTGTTCTAAATGTTTTGGTCTCAAAAATTATCTACCCTGGCCTGAATTCCACTGAACATTCAGCAACACACTTGTCTTGTCCGTATTTTCTAAAATAAATTATTGTTGTTTTGTTGGCAATCCTACACTTGCTGAAAAAATTCAAGAGGATATTATAGACTAAGAGCTGGCTACATAAGTTTTCACATGACCCTTAACAAGAAGAGTGACTTTTTTATTTTGGCAAAAAAAAAGTCTTTAAAACTTTTAGTTTGGCATATGGTTGTTTTTTCTTATTTACATGGTGGCCAGAAAATGCAAATATCTGAAAATGGAAAAACCTGCGATTTGTAATTTTATAGAGAAATGCTTAGTTAAGACGTTGTTTAGAATTAAATAAGTACATTAAATCTGAAATTTCAACTAAATACTCAAATAGGTAAGTATTTATTTTCATTAAAAAATTATTATTCGAGAATTACTTCAAATTTCACATGCTGCTATGTCAAGCTTAGAAATTTTGTTGTCAACAAATGAAAAATTTAACTCTTTTTGCCAAAAACTAATTTTTCTGAAATTGTAAGTTAGACAAATTCATTACTGTTCTGTTGACAAAATCATTGTCTGTTTCTTACTATGCCATTCCTCAACTAATCCTTTTAATTTGTTAGTCTAAGTTTAACTCTATCAAAATGTCTAGTATAACTATTATAATAGGTCTCAACCAATTCTCAGAGAAGAAGTAGGAAATAGGGAATCAGGGAATATAGATAACTGTGCGAGTGAGTGGAATTTAGTAAAATATTATTGCCAGTTATTTAAAGAAAAATTAGTATAGATAGTTAGACAGAACACAGGGTACAATATCAGACAGTTGGCTAGTTTATTGTTCTGTTGTTATGACACTTTGACTTGACACTTATTATTCGGCCATTTCATTTTGACCTGACGTTTTCTTTGAGAGAGGAAGATTTATTTTCCGAAAACAAAGTTGTTATTTAACAGTTCCTGTGGAGAAGAATCCAATTAAAAATTAAATAGAACTGATACAAATATTCACGTTTTTTACAGATATAACACAAATGTTGCCACATATGGTGGTGTTTACAATTCAGTAACGTCAGAGGTGTTTCTACTCAGGTGGTTAAAAACTGTAAAAACTTAAATTACAGGAAAACTAATTGTGATTAACTTACAAGTCGAGTCGACTCCAGCTGATGTCAAGTAAGCCGAGTCGAGTGGTCTAAGGTCCTCCGGTTACATTCGTCCTTCTCAGTGAATAACATGAGACTTGACACGTTGGTGACGAAGCTTCTGTTATAATCTCTAAAAATATGAACAAACATTTTAAATATATAATTTTGGCATCCAATGTGACCATGGAGGCACAATTCTTGTATATTCCTTATCGGATTTGGGAAAAGAACCTGCTTAGATCATACTAAGAGGACTCTTGGTATTGAATTGAACAAGAGTCCAAATGGTAAGATCCAAGGAAGTTTCCTCGTTATTCGTTGCTTGTAGTATGGTGGTTGACGAAAAAGCACCCAAGATCAACAACTGCAAGACTCAATATAGTCTCACAGTCGTAGCCCTTAGACACCTCTATAGTTGATCAATTTCTTGCAATCCATTTTATATGATAAAATCACTTCAATTTGCACCAATAGAGCGCTTGGATACCAAAAACAAGAGCTGTAATGATACAAATAAAACTTGTTTTCTGAGATTTCCTACAATAAATCTTCCTCCTTTCTCAAAGAAAATGTAAAGTCAAAGCGAAATGACATAATAATAAATGTCAAGTCAAAGTGTCATGACAACAAAACAATAACCTAGCCAATTGTCTTATATTGTACCATGTGTTCTATCTAATCGTTTTAGGCCAAGGCCGAAGCCTTTGAAAATGGCAAAAAGTGAAAAACATCTAGAAAAGTGTGACACCCATAGGAAAAGGAATAAAATATAGGAAAATAAATTTCAATAAATAGCGCAAAATTTTAAGCAATGATTAAACAAAATCTTCGAAATCGAGTTTTTTCGTTATTTTTTCATTTTCTGAGAAAATTTTCCATAGTGATGTATATTTTTTACACCATCAAAGAGTAGGGGTTTCAACGAACAAAAAGCGCACCGTTTTTTTAAAGCAGCTTTTTTGACGTGGGTATTTTGACTCGAAAAAAATTACAGCGTGTTTGGGACATAAGAAGGTAAGTTTCCACAAAATTTCGAGAAAAAATTTTTCTTTGTGAAAGATAATTAAAAAATAAAAAATCGGTTATTTCGGTTTTTCATGGATATTGTGAGGTTAGTGAAGAAAGAGTAAATACAAAAGTTGCAGATCTTTTTATTACCTACAACTTTGCCATTTAACTTTTTTCTTTTTTTGCCGGATATCGTGATAAACCGTTTTCCACCCCTAAAAGTTTCACCCTCTTCCACCCCCGTACCTCAAATCACTCGTAAATTATTTTTCCTGTTATTTTTGCTATATTTTCTTCCATTTCCAATGAGTGTCATGCTGTTCTAGATTTTTTTGGTCTCAAAAATTATCCACGCTGGCCTATTTACTGAATTCCACTGAACATTCAGCAACACAGTTGTCCGTATTTTCTAAAATAAATTATTGTTGTTTCGTTGGCTACATAAGTTTTCACATGACCCTTAAAAAGAAGAGTGACTTTTTTATTTTTGACTTTTTGCAAAAAAACATTATTTAAAACTTTTAGTTGCAAAATAAATGATTGGCATATGGTGTTTTTTTCTGAAAAACGGAAAACGCAAATATCTGAAAATGGAAAAAACTGCGATTTGTAATTTTATAGAGAATTACTTAGTTAAGAAATTGTTTAGAATTAAATAAGGACATTAAATCTGAAATTTCAACTAAATACTCATATAATTATTTATTTTTCATTAAAAAATTATTATTCGAGAATTAGGTACTTCAAATTTCAGATGCTGCTATGTCAAGCTTAGAAATTTTGTTGTCAACAACAGAAAAATTTAACTCTTTTGCCAAAACTAATAATTTTTCTGAAATTGTAAGTTAGATAAATTATTTACTGTTCTGTTGACAAAATCATTGTCTGTTTCTTACTATGCCTTTCCTCAATTAATCCTTTTAATTTGTTAATCTGTCTAAGTTTAACTGTATCAATATGCCTATTATAACTGTTGTAATAGGTCCCAACCAATTCTCATAGAAGTAGGAAATAGGGAATCAGGGAATACAGATAACTGTGCTGAGTGACTGGAATTTAGTAAAATATTATTGCCAGTTATTTAAAGAAAAATTATTAGTATAGATATTTAGATAGATCAGAGGATACAATATCAGACACTTGGCTAGGTTATTGTTCTGTTGTCATTTCACTTTCACCTGACATTTTCTTTGAGAGAGGAAGATTTATTTTCCGAAAACAAAGTTGTTATTTAACAGTTCCTGTGGAGAAGAATCCAATTAAAAATGAAATAGAACTGATATAAATATTCACGTTTTTTACAAAAATCACACAAATGTTGCCACATTACAATTCAGTGACGTCAGAGGTGTTTCTGACAGGAAAAATGACAGGAAAACTGATTGTGATTAACTTACAAGTCGAGTCGAGTCCAGCTGTCAAGTAAGCCGTGTCCTCCGGGTCCTCCGGTTACATTCGTCCTTCTCAGTTAATAACACAAGACTTGGTGACTTGACAAGTTGGTGACGAAGCTTCTGAAAATCTCTAAAAATATAAACAAACATTTTAAATATATAATTTTGGCATCCAATGTGACCATGGTGGCACAATTCTTGTATATTTCTTATCGAGAATTTGGAAAAGAACCTGCTTCGATCAAACCAAAAGAACTCTTGGTATTGAATTTAACAAGAGTCCAAATGGTCTGATCCAAGCAAGTTTCCTCGCATGCAAGTCTTGAACAAAACCTAAAACTGAATACAATAATTTGTTGCTTTTAGTATGGTGGTTGGTGATGAAGCACCCAAGATCAACAACTGCAAGACTTATTTTCATAACTTAATAGAGTCTCACAGTCGTAGCCCTTAGACACCTCTATATTTGATCAATTTCTTAGATTCCATTTTATATGACAAAATCACTTCGCGCTATCTTGGTGCAAGATAGCGCTTGGTTGCCAAAAACAAGAGCTGTAATGATACAAATAAAGCGGAACTACTCTTTGTGGTTCTTCCGGACACATCTACATAGTTGATTAGTTGTCTCTGCAGCAGACGATATGCGAATAAACACCCACGGGCTAAGCCTGAAAGACGAATTTTCTTCTAAAAAAAACCGTCTAACAAGCGAAGCTCTTGAATATTCCTTGTATTTACCAACTTCTATTGAAGTATCCAGCTTTGTAGGGTAATCACAGATGTTGTATAAGGAATACTCAGTATATATCCACACCATCTCAATTTGTTAAAAAAATGAATTGGACGTAGATATATACTGGGAACATCTTTAAAGCCCGGTCCACACGCAATTAACGATGAGAATCAGTTGATACACTATAATATAGAAAAACAATGGAGTATTAATTCTGAAAAAGCCTTTATCTACCAGACTTTCCTTTTTGGCAAAAGGTAACAATAAAAAATGATAATAGAAGACGAAATACAGTCTAGGTAATTACCACAGCTTAAGCATGAAGCGTTGACTGAAGGAAATCTTCACCCAACGCATGAAGCTCGGTGGAACCTCCAATAATTCCCAGAGCATTCGCCCAGATTTTAAATAACTGGAGGAAAAATTGTAACACGTTACAAGCTGTGTATTTACTATCTACTATTATACATTAACAGAATTATTTTTTAGACTGGAAGATAATGATAATACAAAAACTATTCTAATAATACTAGTAAGTTAGTAGTTCTCAGTGTATAGCAATTGAGTATCCAGTTTTTTATAATTTCTCTCTCTGTAATTTTTGTTGCTTTTAGACTTGTGCATACTCGACCAATGTAGAAATAATTCAATTAAAATATAATTATTTCAAGCCTGATCGAATACAGCCAAGCCTATATATTTATCATAGTTTTTTACAAGCCTTTTTTAACTTGCCCTGTTAGTACGTATGTATGTATGTATGTAAGTATGTATGTATGTATGTATGTATGTATGTATGTATGTATGTATGTATGTATGTATGTATGTATGTATGTATGTATGTATGTATGTATGTATGTATGTATGTATGTATGTATGTATGTATGTATGTATGTATGTATGTGTGGGTAGAATCTTGCAAGCTGAATTAGAACCACTTCCTGACATCCGATTGAGCTGAAATTTTGCATACACCTTTAGTTCTGGTGACAATATAATACGCAATACTCAATATTGTGATACTTTTAAAATGGCCGTCGCCACAAGATGGCGGATGATGTATTTTTTGGCAACCCCCTTAATATGGGTATCAAATGAAAGGGCTTGAAGAGTAGAAAACGATAAAGTTAGTGACATCACACTAAATTCAATATGGCCGCCGCTCCAATATGGCGGCTTAAATTTTCCTTTCAATCCCCTTAATATAGGTATCAAATGAAAGGGCTTGGAGAGCAGAAAATTATAAAATTAGTGACATCACACTAAATTCAATACGACCGCCGCCCCAAGATGGCGGATTATATTTTTTCCTTTCCTGTTATTTTTCCTACATTTTCTTACCAATGGGTGTTATACTGTTTTAGATTTTTTCACAAGCTTTTTGATTTACAAAAACTTGTCGTAATTTTGCATTGAATTATCTTATCAAACACCTAGACGTATTTTATTTTATTCGCTTTAGTACATGGCTTAAAAAGCTTGTTTTTAAAAAGGTTCTTCTTATCTTTCATTTTTTTTATTTTATTCGTTTTAGTACATGGCTTAAATAAAAGCTTGTTTTTAAAAAGGTTTTTTACCTTTTATTTTATTTTGTGCTTTTTAGTAGTTACCTATTTGAATCCCATATCAGTAGGGTGGTAAAGAAATTTAGTCCGCCATCTTGGGGCATCCGCTATATTGGATTTAGTATGACATTTCTTACCTTATTATTTTGTACTCGTCAAACCCTTTCATTTGATACCCATGCCAAGTAGGTTTATACTGCATATTAAGAGGGTTTAGAGGGTAGATCTTTTTATTCCCTACAACTTTGCCATTTAACTTTTTTCCATAGGGGTTATAGTTTTGCCGGAAATCATGATAAACCGTTTTTCACCCCTAAAAGTTCACCCCCTTCCACCCCCGTACCTCAAATCGCCCGTAAATTATTTTCCAGTTATTTTTTCTATATTTTCTTTCATTTCCGATGAGTGTCATGTGTTCTAGATTTTTTGGTCTCAAAAATTATCTACCTGGACCTATTTACTGAATTCCACTGAACATTCAGCAACACAGTTGTCCGTATTTTCTAAAATAAATTATTGTTGTTTTGTTGGCAATCCTACACTTGCTGAAAAAATTCAACATGACCCTTAACAAGAAGAGTGACTTTTTTATTTTGACTTTTTGCAAAAAAATATTCTTTAAAACTTTTAGTTGCAAAATAAATTATTGGCATATGGTTGTTTTTTCTGATATACATGGTGGACAGAAAATACAAATAACTGAAAATGGAAAAAACTGCGATTTCTAATTTTATAGAGAAATACTTAGTTAAGACGTTGTTTAGAATTAAATAAGTACATTAAACCTGAAATTTCAACTAAATACTCATATAATTATTTATTATTCATTAAAAAATTATTATTCAAGAATTACTTCAAATTTCAGATGCTGCTATATCAAGCTTAGAAATTTTGTTGTCAGCAACAGAAAAATTTAACTCTTTTGCCAAAACTAGTTTTTCTGAAATTGTAAATTAGGTAAATTCGTTACTGTTCTGTTGACAAAATCATTGTCTGTTTCTTACTATGCCTTTCCTCAACTAATCCTTTTAACTTGTTAATCTGTCTAAGTTTAATTCTATCAAAATGCCTATTATAACTATTATAATAGGTCCCAACCAATTCTCAGAGAAGAAGTAGGAAATAGGGAATCAGGGAATACAGATAACTGTGCTGAGTGAGTGTTTCTAATCAGGTGGTTAAAAACTGTAAAAAATTAAATTACAAGAAATTAATTGTGATTAACTTACAAGTCGAGTCGACTCCAGCTCCAGCCTCCGGTTACATTCGTCCTTCTCAGTGAATAACACGAGACTTGACAGGTTAAAAATATGAACAAACATTTTAAATATACAGGGTGATTCACGTAAGTGGTTCATTAGAAGTTTACGGGGAAGGAGTGCGAATTTTGATTTGAAATTTTGGTTACTTATATAACAGGTTGTAAACTTTCTTTCTAAAATATTTTCAACTTCCGATCACTTCCGGCGTTGACTGAAATATTTCTGTCAACGCTTCCGTTTATACCGATAGCAACTTTGTTATTTCAAATAGAACACCCTATATATTATTACACCATTTGGTTATCTATTAAATTCCAAATCTTTTTTCTGAATATAATGTATACCCTATTCCTAACCCTTTTCGAGATATTCGCAAATTATAGTGATGATAACATTGAAATTTATGAATCTGGAAAACTGAAATTTTGGACTGTCGTAGGCGAAAGTCAACTTTATTAAATGGTCTGTATGCCATTTCAAAATATTGTACAGGGTGTTCGGGAAAAAATTCCCAATATCAACATCGAAAAATTGAAAAATCTCAAAAGTAAAAAATTGACACTTTCAAACTTCTAAAAAGTCAGAGATGTCAACATTACATACATGGTTGTAAATAAAACACTTTATTCGTATTATGCTATTTACCTGTTACGTATTTACATTTTCTTCTCTTTGTTTGGACCTTGCCATGGACTATGAAATTTCGTTCGAACTTTCTGAATTTTTTTTCGTCAAATTTGGTAAATGTAAATGCCTTCCATTAAAAACTCTAATTGTTCTTTCTAAAATTCCTTTACACTCTCCACGAGTGTAAAACACATTCAAAATATCTTCGTTAGAATAGTTAATTCGAGCCATTCTTGTCAACAGTTAATACTTTATTGTTTGGAACACAATAAATGACAATCATAAATGAAAAATCCATGGCCGCCTATTAGAAAAGGTCCGTTGTTTCTTGATATGGAGCAGCAAAAATACGTATTATGCCAAATAACGAAGCAACCGCTTCATTTAGACATATAGTGTGTTATATCTTTTTGAACTATTTTTAAAATATGGGTTCCATTTGAAAAAAATGAGATTTTTCAATTTTTCGATGTTGATATTGGGAATTTTTTCCGAACACCCTGTACAAAATTTGAAATGGCATACAGACCATTTAATAAAGTTGACTTTCGCCTACGATAGTCCAAAATTTCAGTTTTCCAGATTCATAAATTTCAAAGTTCTCATCACTATGGTCGATGGCTGCAACACCCAAAAAAAAAACAAAAATTTGCGAATATTTCGAAAAGGGTTAGGAACAGGGTACACATTATATTCAGAAAAAAGATTTGGAATTTAATAGGGAACCAAATGGTGTAATAATATATTGGGTGTTCTATTTGAAATAACAAAGTTGCTATCGACTTGATCGGAAGTTGAAAATATTTTAGAAAGAAAGTTTTCAACCTGTTATACGAGTAACCAAAATTTAAAATCAAAATTCGCACTCCTTCCCCGTAAACTTCTAACGAATCACTTACGTGAATCACCCTGTATAATTTTGGCATCCAATGTAGCCATGGAGGCACATTTATACATATCCTTGTATATTTCTTAACGAGAATTGGGAAAAGAACCTGCTTCGATCAAACCAAAAGAACTCTTAGTATTGAATTTAACAAGAGTCCAAATGGTCTGATCCAAGCAAGTTTCCTCGCATGCAAGTCTTGAACAAAACCTAAAACCGAATACAATAATTCGTTGCTTTTAGTATGGTGGTTGGTGATGGAGCACCCAAGATCAACAACTGCAAGACTTATTTTCTTAACTTAATAGAGTCTCACAGTCGTAGCCCTTAGACACCTCTATATTTGATCAATTTCTTAGATTCCATTTTATATGACAAAATCACTTCGCGCTATCTTGGTGCAAGATAGCGCTTGGTTGCCAAAGACAAGAGCTGTAATGATACAAATAAAGCGAAATTACTCTTTGTGGTTGTTCCGGACACATCTACATAGTTGATTTGTTGTCTCTGCAGCAGACGATGGGCGAATAAACACCCACGAGCTAAGCCTGAAAGACGAATTTTCTTCTAAAAAAAACCGTCTAACAAGCGAAGCTCTTGAATATTCCATATATTTACCAATTTCCATTCAAGCTGAAGCAATATACAGCTTTGTGGTGTAATCACAGATGTTGTATAAGGAATACACAGTATACAGGGTGTCCCAATAAGGACTCCCGTCGATGATATCTCGGGAACAAAAAGACATATTTTAATTCTGCAAACGCCGTTCGGTAGTACGTGAAGAAGTCTTCATTTGCAACTGCTAAACATTCATTTTGATATTGACGTATAGATGGCGTTGCGGTGCAAAGAAACTTTTCGATCCTATGAACGTTGGAATGTAGTGCGCCTGAAAGACTGGGTAATTTGGAGAAACTTTTGCTCTATGGATAATTTTCCTATTGTTACTAGTTTCTGAGATAACCGCTCCACAATGTAATTACCAAAAATGAGCTAACTCCCTTAAAATTAACTTTAGAGGAAATAGTTATTTATGTACCAAGGCACTGAAGTTCAACTTTTTGCGACTCATGTGTAATTTAGTTGCCGAGGCCTCCGGCCGAGGCAAATAAACCACATGAGTCATAAAAAGAACTTCAGTGCCGAGGTACATATTATATATTTTTTGGAAATCGGAAAAAAATGTTTTATTAGGCAAGAAAATAATCATACGGGATCACCCGTCCAGGAGCCAACTGTGCGCGGCGTTGCTTGACTTTGACGATCGCTGTACCTAGGCCAAGTATGATAAGACACGGTGCCTTCGAACAGAAAAACCAAACTGCTCCTTGTTGTGCAGCTTCCATAACAAATCTATTGATATTCAAACCTACTAAAATATTTATCCTGCGCTGCTATAGTTAATAATTTCGCAATGTGTACGAAAAGTTAAATGGGCGTTTATCTGCCGGATTTTGGATATTTGGTCATTTTTAATTTTTAATTGGGTTTTTCGCCACCAAACTGATTGAAAGACAACTTTTTCAAGTTGCCTCGAAAATTCATAAATTCTTAACAATAAATAAACTTTGACTTAACATGATCTTTGAGAAAGGAGGAAGATTTATCCTCCGAAAGCTCAGAAAACAAATTTGCTGAAGTTATTTTTTGAGTTACACGTTTAAAGTTTCGTTTATTTATTGTTAAGAATTTATGAATTTTCGAGGCAACTTGAAAAAGTTGTCTTTCAATCAGTTTGGTGGCGAAAAACCCAATTAAAAATTAAATGGACCTGTTTGCGCCATAAATAAATTTTAGAAAATATTTGGTCACTTTTGACGGGCGATGGCTCCGCGTCTGACGTTTGATGTTTATGTCTAGCCAAGGCCTACTTATTGGAAAAATCGTACAATAATGGGCTACTTCAGTGCCGATTTCTGAGCTTTTAATGACGATTTTGGGACACTTCACTGCCGATTTCAAGAAAAATTTATTAAAAATATCTTTGTAGTTCACTAGGACGAAGAAAATAGGGGCACGTGTCAAATTATTACACATTAGATTTGACCGGAAGTACTGAAGAGTATAGAAGCGCAATCCTTCAGTATACATATTTTAGTAAATTTGAAAATCAATAGATTTGTTGTGTAGGCTGCACAAGAAGCAGCAGTTTGGTTTTCCTGTCAGAAGGTGCCGTACGTCATTATACTTGTCCTAGGTAGAGCGATCGGTGAAGTCAAGCAACGCCGCGCGTAGTCGGTTCGTGGACTGGTGATCCCTTATTATTATTTTCTTGCCTAATAAAACTTTTTTTTTCCCGATTTCAAAAAAAATATAATATGTACCTCGGCACTGAAGTTCTTTTTATGACTCATGTGGTTTATTTGCCTCGGCCAGAGGCCTCAGCAACTAAACTCCACATGAGTCATAAAAAGTTGAACTTCAGTGCCTTGGTACATAAATAACTATTATCTACCAGATATTCCTTTTTGGCAAAAGGTAACAATAAAAAATGATAATAGCAGACGAAATACAATCTAGGTAATTACTATCTACTATTATACATTAACAGAATTATTTTTTTAGACTGGAAGATAATGATAGTACAAAAACTATTCTAATAACACTAGTTAGTAGTTCTCAGTGTATATCAATTGAGTATCCAGTTTTTTATAATTTCTTTCTCTGTAATTTTTGTTGCTTTTAGACTTGTGCATACTCGACCAATGTAGAAATAATTCAATTAAAAAATTATTATTTCAAGCCTGATAGAATACAGCCAAGCCTATTTATCATAGTTTTTACAAGCTTTTTTTAACTTGCCCTGTTAGTACGTATGTATGTACCAATATACAGGGTGATTCAGTTTTATTCTGCGACAATTCAACAGGAGATAGAAAACCAAAAAATAAAACTATATCATTTTATGGTCTTATAAAAAAGTTCCAGGGTGATAAATTTGTAAGAAATATGTGGACTTTATTGAATATTTACCAAACTAGTTGAGATATTTAAGTCATATTTGGGACACGTATAGCGGCATGGGTTAGCATAAAACCTGTTAATATCAAACACCTTGAAGTCCACATATTTCTTACAACTTTTAATTTTAACACCCTGTAACTTTTTTATAAGACCTTAAAATGATATAGTTTATAGGAGAAACTGCGGTTATTTTTTGATTTTCTATCACCTGTTGAAGTGTTGCAGAATAAAACTGAATCACCCTGTATTATGTGTGGGAAGAATCTTGCAAGCTGAATTAGAAACACTTCCTGACATCCTATTGAGCTGGAATTTTGCATACACCTTTAGTTCTGGTGACAATACAATATGCAATACTCAATATTTTAACACTTTCAAAATGGCCGTCGCCACAAGATGGCGGATGATGTATTTTTTGTCAACCCCCTTAATATGGGTATCAAATGAAAGGGCTTGAAGAGTAGAAAACGATAAAGTTAGTGACATTACACTAAATTCAATATGGACGCCGCTCCAAGATGGCGGATTACATTTTCTTTTCAACCGACTTAATATAAGTCTCAAATGAAAGGGCTTGAAGAGTAGAAAATGTTAAAATTAGTGACATGACACTAAATTCAATATGACCGCCGCCCCAAGATGGCGGATTAAATTTTTTCCTTTCAACCCTCTTAATATGCGTATCAAATGAAAGGGCTTGAAGTAGAAAACGATAATGTTAGTGACATCACACTAAATTCAATATGGCCGCCGCTCCAAGATGGCGGGATTACATATTTGATACCCACGTGGCTATTATAAATGAAAGGGCTCAACGGGTAGAAAACAATAAGGTGAATGACTTCATACGAAATCCAATATGGCGGCCGCCACAAGATGGCGGACTAAATTTCTTTACCACCCTACTGATATGGGAATCAAATAGGTACCTACTAAAAAGCACAAAATAAAATAAAAGTTAAAAATTTACTAAAGCGAATAAAATAATAAAAAAAAAGATACGAAAAACCTCTTTATAAACAAGCTTTTCAAGCCATGTACTAAAGCTAATAAAATAAATTAAGTCTAGGTTTTCGTTCAGACAATTCAATACAAAATTACGCCAAGTTTTTATAAATCAAAAAGCTTGTCGCGCGAATTGCGAATTGTAAAGAAAATACATACTATGGCAAGTATAGGTACTTGCTTATCAACCAATCACTGGTAATTGGTACCTAATTTTATGAACATTTCGCGCGACAAGCTTTCTGATTTACAAAAACTTGTCGTAATTTGGCATTGAATTATCTTAACGAAAACCTAGACTTATTTTATTTTATTCGCTTTAGTACATGGCTCAAAAAACTTGCTTTTAAAAAGGTTTTCTTATCTTTCATTTTTTTATTTTATTCGTTTAGTACATGGCTTAAATAAAAGCTTGTTTTTAAAAAGGTTTTTTTACCTTTTATTTTTTGCCTTCGGGATTCTGAAGTGGGAAGCTTATTACGCTATGTATAGGTTGGCACCCATTTCTGGAATTACACTATCTGTTGCAGCTATTTGAACCATTTATTTTGTTTCCAGTTTAGAGTGTGGTGAAGGTGAGAATAATTATTATTATTATTTTTATTATTATACTTTTAGCATAAGAAAGTGCGTTAAATTTTCACTCGTGCATTTAGGAATATAGCAAAATTTACCATGACATTTCCTCTTTACACTCACTATAAACTTTTTACTAATCGAGGGACACACTGTATTTTGAGTTTTTACATTCATTTATACAGGGTGTCCCGTTAATAATGGTCTATAGAGCAACTGCACATATTTGGGGCCAAAATATGAGATTTGAGGCCAATATGCTTTATAGAAATGTTGTTTGTTTAAGAGATACAGGGCGTTGAAGTTCATTTTTTGAAATTGAATTATGGCTACATCTCCCAAAATAATGAAGCTGCTGAACTGAAATTTGGCACTGCTGTGTTTTTGGGGATGGAAAATAAGCTAAATATATATCAATTTTGCTGTATCTCACCGAGGGCGCCACTTGCGCTGTTTTTGGATCGTGTTTTTACTCCTAACTTTTTTGAGGTTACCTTTTTGATGTTGCAGGTCCATCATTTTAAGGCATCTTTTCATTCTGCAACAAAAAGGTACTCTTGTTTTATAACGATCAAATCAACCGTTTGCGTTGAAATTGCCAAAATGTGCCCCAAAACACCTGTAGACTCCAACATTCGAAAAATAAAATTTTTACCTGCTACTTTCAAATGTTACAGATTCACTGTACCATTTAAAGTGAGAAAAAAATTGCTATGAACAATGTACCAAAAATGTTTTGTTTTCAAAATGGAACGGATTGAAACTTGAAACTCTATTTCAAGAAAACGAATGTTGTTTCGACCAATGCCCATCTGGAATGTTTTTCTTCTTTTTGAATGTGCAGTCGATTTGTAACATTTGAAAGCGGTAGGTGAAAATTTTATGTTTCGAATATTGAAGTCGACAGGTGTTTTGGGGCACGTTTTGGCAATTTCAAGGCAAACTGTTGATTTAATCGTTATGAAATAAGAGTACCTTTTTGTTGCAGAAGGAAAAGATGCCTTAAAATTATGGACCTGCAACATCAAAAAGATAACCTTAAAAAAGTTAGGAGTAAAAACACGATCCAAAAACAGCGCAAGTGGCGCCCTCTGTGAGATACAGCAAAATTGATATTTTTAGCTTATTCTTCATCCCCAAAAACACAGCAATGCCAAATTTCAGTTCAGCAGCTTCATTAGTTTGGGAGATGTAGCCCTAATTCAATTTCAAAAAATGAACTTCAACGCCCTGTGTCTCTTAAACAAACAACATTTCCATAAGGCATATTGGCCTCAATCGTCATATTTTGGCCCCAAATATGTGCAGTTGCTCTATGGACCATTATTAACGGGACACCCTGTATTTTCCTGCTAAAACTTATAGACATTTTTGAACGGCTCTTTTTGATCCATTATTACATTAGGGCATGAAAAATAAACAAAGAGACCTGAACATAATAATATAAACGACTTCTCCCAGTGACGAATGTCCGGTTTATATTATTCTTACGAATATTGTTTATAACTAAAATGCAGTCTTAGCATCAGTGCCTGGCTTGGTAGTTCTCACGAGCCAAATGGGAAAATATTTATTTTATACCGAGCAACCGTTTTATTGTGTTTCAAAATTATCCCAAAAACATTAAGAAGCAGATTTTAGCGAGACTTTCCATTATTGAAAAAGAAAAAGAAATCCTAAAGGGTGTGTCAAAATACAGCCGACAGGTTTTGAAAGAAATAACAATAACAAATAATTTAAAATGACAAAAAACTAGACAAAGTGTCATTCTTGATATTAGCTTGTGCTTCCTGTAAAAACATCTCTTACATTTTTCTCATTATTACTTTCCCTAAGTAGTCAATGATTACAAAATAATTATTAACTAGTATAAATTACGCTATATCTCAGGAACCTTAGTAGGCTTATGGAGAAAAGTTTTAAGTTAATTTTTCAGAAGTACCTACCCCGAAATAATACGAAAAAATCAAATTTGCTATGAAACCATGACACATATGAAAAAATGCTAAGAGATCGTTTTTCTTTACAATAAAAAATTACATAAGAATTTGAATACATTTTATTGCTATACAAGGTGGTTCTATTTTTTTCTAAAATAAATTATACTAATTACCCATTTCTACGCCACTGGTTGTTCAAGATGGTTGATATTAACAGGTTTTATGCTAACCCATGCCGTTACAACGTGTACCAAATATGACTGAATATCTCAACTAGTTTGTAAAATATTCAATAAATTCCACATATTTCTTGCAACTTTAACACCCTGTAACTTTTTTATAAGGCCTTAAAATGATATAGTTTATAGAAGAAAGTGCTGTTATTTTTTGGTTTTCTATCACCTGTTGAAGTGTTGCAGATCAAAACTGAATCACCCCGTATATTGTTGCAATTAATAAATTTTCAAAAGTTATTGGTTTCATTGGCTTAAAGCTTTCTTCTCACAATTAGAAAAAACGAAGAATTTACTGCAAAACACAATGCGACACTGTTTGCTGTACAACAACAGAGGAAAACACTAACCAGACAGGGCCGTATTAAAAAATATTAAGTTTTCGAAGTAAAAATAAGCTGTAATTTAAATTGTTGACAATACTGATTAACATTTAGACTTCTTATTATTAAATACAGGGCCGCAATAGAAAAAAATGAATGAAAAAAAAAGGAATTTTCAGTATAATTGTCTCAAAACATATTTAAAATATTTCGTATCATACATGATGGTATTTGCAATGAAAAGTGCTTTCAAAATCTGAAAAAAATCCAGGTCCGTATTTAAAAAAATAAAGTTGAAGATGGTTTCTCAAAAACGAAATGTTGTAGAACAAATATAAAAACCCCATCTTAAAGCCCGTTAAATAGTGCCATAAGAAAGTGTTTTTCTTTTTTTCTAACTGTGACAACAACTTCAGAAAAAAATAAAATCGAAAACGCAAAATTTCACTTTTTCAAAAAGCTATTAAAAATCTGTTTGTACCATTTTATTGACCTTAAAATTGCGCAACTTTTGAGTTTTGAGATATTTATAAATAATAATCTGCTTAAAAAGAATAGAGTCTGTTTTAACTTTCATTTGTATTGAACAAATTTGCATTCTTTTTAATAGAAAATATCAAAAAACAATTTTTCTCTTATCCGTTATTTACTAAATTTCTTTTGTTTGTCAAAACTACTATTACAACTAAAAACTAAATAATAAACGTTCGAAAGGTTTTCGGTTAAAAAAATATTTCCAAAAAGAATTTTGTGCGTTCAAAAAAGACAATAAAGGTTACATCTGAATGCAACGTGCCAAATGCTTTGCCAATTTCCGACTGTTTAAAAAAAAAGCGCAACGTCTATACTTATACTTAGTTTTAATGCCATTTTTGGTAGAATCTATAAAACATTAGATAATAACTTAAAATTTGGCACTAATTGGACATTAATTTATTCTTGAGAAACTATGATAAAAATAACAACAATATAACTGTACTCACCCTGGACTTGAAGCCGCAGGATTCTTCGTCAAGTTTCTGGAGAACTCGAGAACATAAACGACGCGGATATGAGTCTCTTCCAAGCGTCTTAAAGCTTTTATCAATCGGTCCATTGGCATTGACCACGTGATCAACCAAGTTAACCGTCGTTTCTTTAACGGTCAATTTCAATAGTAGGATAAGGTCAACACCAAATGCAAAATTGTGGTGCGAATTTGGTGTTATTTTTTTCTATAGGTAGGGTGTGTAACAGCCGAAAAAGGCAAAACTTTGCTAGTACCTGCCTAAAGAAATTACCTATAACAAAAGTGGACAGTTCTAATAACAGTCGTAGAAAAAGTGTAGTATATATAACTCGCACGGAAGTTTCATTTCAAATGAATGTCATTTCGTGCTAGTTTTATAATATAAGGTATTAATTTTCACTGTAAATGAAAATCATGGTTACTTTCAGCAGATATAATCTTCAAAAACTACACCATTCATAATAAATTCCAAGCTTTCGTTCTTAGTTTTAGAACTGCATCAATTCTAGAGAGATATAATAAAGAAGTTAATTTTGAATAATGTAAAAATTATTTTATACAAAGTAGTTATATTATTTTAGTATAAATTTGTAGAATTAATTTTCTATAAAAAAATGGCATACTAGGCATTGGAAAACGAAATTTATAGGTTATGAAAATAGCAGTCGGCTTCAATTTCAATTGAAGGTTACATTAAAAAAATTATCTTATGTTTATTTTATTTTTTATTCAAAAATAAAATATAGATAAGAGTAAATATAGAGTTTAACATACGTTTTTTTGGTAATTATTGTGAAGGTTTTTTTTATTTATCACAATTGTAACAAGTACCGACCTCGGAGCGCCACCAACTTGAGGGGTGCCAAGTTGTCGCCGCGGCAGGCTTATAAACGCTTACGCGGATTTTTTTGCGGTGCCATACTGTCGCTTGTCACAGCACCCCCACAAGTTTTTTCTATAATCCTATATCCCCTACCTGTCCCCCACAAATCTTTGAGATAGACAACACTTTCAGAATTTTCTTCTGTGGGATTTTTTTTGCGAAGCCATCGTCGTTTGTTACGGCACCCATACAGGTTTTTTCGATACTCTTACATCCCCTACGAGTTTTTCACAAATATCTTTAAGATCCAGATTAATTTACAAAAAAAACAGACTTTCTTTACATTTTATTGTGACGCCACTGTCGCTTACATGCCATGGTGCCCTACAGATTTTTTCCATACTCCTACGCGTCCCCACAAAATATATTTCAAATTGAGATTGATTTACACGAAAAAAGTTTTCTTTGGGATTTTTTTTATGGCACTGTTCTGCCGTGCAATACAAAAACCTAGTAACTCGACTTACTAGGTTTTTGCTTTGTTTGTATATTTGAAATTGCGACACGAATACGGACATGTACCTATTTTTAAAATTGAAATCTTGCTTTTTATTGGCGAGAAACAAGCAGCGCGTTTTCTAGTAACTGGACTTTCCCAAGGTAGCATAAGTCGAGTTACTATAATATTTTTTTAATTTTAATTATTGCTCTCTCACTCTACACTATAAAATACAGCAAAAAGAGTTATAACATGTGATTTTCATTTAATCCCAAATAGGAACATTTTATGTAGACTTGCTATGGTCCAAATTAAAAAAAAAAAAAACAATAACCTAGTAACTTGTCTTACATTATTTAATAAGTTGTTCTTTTCCAGACAATAATTTTTAAGTTCTTTTACTAATTTGTAATTTTATATGAAAAACAAATTAAGAATGTAGCAACTCTACATACAATTAAAAATGTATGTATTATTGAAACATAATGTCTCCTAAGTCGAGTTATGCCTTTGGCATAAATGGAATAAAAAAATAAATGGAATAAAACAGAAGAAATTTTAGACATGGAGGATTTGGAAAAACTCATAAAGGAGTCGAACAAATTTAATAAAGTTATTGCTCTACATGCTGTAGATTTAAAAAAATTTGAAAATGGCTGCCTGCAGAGAAAAAAAGGCGGTGTTCTGCCCAAATTAAGTGATATTAGATCTGTGCAGTTTAGAAAAGGATCTAAAAAATTGTTCTACAAACTCTCACTAGAAGAAGAATTTTTAGAAGTGGCATTTTTACATCCTAAATTTAAATTTTCCTTGCCTGAATCATATACATTACCCAGAGGATTAAATACAAACAAGAAACACATCATAACTAAAGAACTATTACCACACATGCCACCTCGTAAACAACTCTTTTGGAAAAGTTTGTCAACTTCGGATGATCTAGAAGATTTAGGGAAATCAACGGCCCAGCTTTGAAAATTTGAAATACGATTTATCCTGTGAATCATATTAATAATTGTTTTTTTGTTTTTATTACATTTTTAAGGCGACTGCTTAAAAAACCAAAGAAATTTAATTTAATTTTAACTTATTTAGAATATTTAATAAACAATTTAATATACAGAAACTATATTATTTACTTACTAAAAAGTTTATCAACTTGAACTTATAACTACAACTGGTAGCTTAAAACAATTTTGTTTATTTGCTATGGTTTTGTGTGGATTTTTTTTATCAATAAGTTACTGTAACTGGATTTACTAGGTTTTTGGGATGGATTCTTAGCAGTGATTCGCTATAACTTCACTTACTAGGTTTTTGTTTTGCAAAAATTAGCATTTTATGAAACTAGTAACTAGAAAGGTGTGCGTATTTTGGTTTACGTACAGAATATTTAAAATCGGTTATAATAGTTTTAAAGAGATACATTTTTTATTAAAGTACCCAAAATTTCATTAATTTAACTCTTAAAATAAAAACAACAGCAACCAAAATAACAATTTAAAAGAAAAATCCCTTCAGTCTAAAATGACGTTTTTCGAGTTACTAGGTTCTTGTATTGCACGGCAGTGTTGTTTGTCACAGCACCCCTACAGGTTTTTTCCTATATTATTACATCCCTTATGTCTCTCCCAAAAATATCTTTGAGATTGATTTACACAAAAATAATATTTTTGGGATTTTTTTTGCGACGCCACGGTTGTTTGTCACAGCACCCCTGCAGGTTTTTTCTATATTACTACATCCCCTATGCGTCTTCCAAAAATATTTTTGAGATTATGATTGGTTTACACAAAAATAAGATTTTTGGGATTTTTTGCGATGCCAATGTCGTTTGTCACGGCACCTCCTACATGTTTTTTCTATATTACTACATCCCCTATGCGTCTTCCAAAAATATCTTTGAGATTAAGATTGATTTACACAAAAATAAGATTTTTGATATTTTTCTGCGACGCCACTGTCGTTACCCACGGGACCCCTACAGTTTACTATACGTACTCCTACATCCCCTACGTGTCCTCCAAACATATATTTGAGTCTGACATTGATTTACACAAAAAAATCAGTATACTCTACGAGTATACTCATACATCCCTTACGCGTCCCTCAAAAATATCCCATTGAGATTGATCTACACAAAAGCAATCAGATTTTTCCTTTTGGGTTTTTTCGCGACGAAACAAAAATCGAAAAATGTTCAAGAAATTTTGCGTAAAATTTCAATTGTACCATTTTAAAGAATTGATACAGAGTGATGCACTTTAAAAATGTGACAGAACTTTTTTGTCCGTGGGTGGACTTACAAAATTGTTATTTTGTATTATGAGGAATTTAATTCTAAAGTTTACTCTTGTTATTTTTCGAAAAACTTTATCGCTTTCGTCAAAAACGCGTATAACAGAAAACACGTAGGTATAGCAGATGTGATATTTAAAATCTTTGAAAATTCAAATGTTGGCTATGAAATTAAACGTCGAACTTGAATAACAACCATTTAATGGAAAAGAAACAAAAAATCAAAAAGAAACAGGAATAACAATAAAATAAAATAAATCATAATAATAATAATTTATTTACTAACGATAGTACATGACAGTATAATATACATAATAATAAAGATGTATAACCAATGTAATCAAATCAATAAATAAGTAAATAAATACAGAATATCCCACAGAAAGGAAACCTTTGTACGTGGGTTACGAGTATTTACTTTTACTAGGTAATGATAGTACAGGGTGGTCAGATAAGAATGCAAAGTGCTGTATCTCCGAAACTATTCGTCGGTAAAAAATTTTTAGAATAAAGTGGCCAAGAGAAAAACCTGGAAATTATTTTCAGATTTCCAAGATAGTCACCAGGGAGCGTAACCGCCATCTTAAACTTTTAAAGTGATTTTTCACTGAAATCCACCTAGTAATGTTACCAAAATAATATATGCTTTTTAAAGGTAAGCTTTATTCGAGTAATTTTTGTTTAACACTTTTTGACATATCTATTAAAATAAAGTGGTGGGGAGTGATTCAATGTTTTTTTTAAATAAACAGCTTAACTCCTAAATGACTGAACGAATTTTAACAAACTTGGTCTCGTTGGAAAAAGCATTTATTGGTCCATCAAACCCATCTTACCCGTGATATGTCTAAGTCTCAGTGATGCCGCTAGAGCGCGTTTTTTGATATAATAACAGAAAATTGCAAAATTCTCGAAAAAATTAAATGCAATAATATTACTTTTTTTTCATAAAAATGTAGTGAAATGATATCTAAATAGGCTAGTGAAAACCGTATCTCGATATCCTATTCCTAGCTGACAATATCAAAGAAAGAAAATTTAGTTTTGTCATAAAATTTTAAAAAGACGCTGTTACAACGGTATTTATTCTTATTTGTCTTTTTTTAAGATTTAATGATAAACTTTCATAATTTTATCATTTTTTAATTATAAAAATAAGATACAGCACTTTGCATGCTTATTTGACCACCCTGTACACAACAATATAATATACATAATACTAAAACTATGATTATTTGAAACAATTTCTAAAATAACTCTTCAGTGCAAATTATTGTTATTTCTGTTGTTTAGATTCTTTTTCCATTAAACGGTTGTTATTCAAGTCTGACGTTTAATTTCATAGCCCACTTTTGAATTTTAAATATCCCATCTGCAATACGTGTTTTCAGTTATTAGCGTTTTTGGCGAAAGCGAAATCGAAAAATAACAAAAGTAAAAAAAGTTTTAGAATTAAACTCTTCATAACACAAAGTAATAATTTTGTTAGGTCCGCCAACGGACAAAAAAGTTCTGTCACATTTCTTGGGTGCATCACTCTGTATCAACCCTTTAAAATGGTACAATTTAACTATGTTTTCTGTCGATTAATGCCCTTGGTACACCCACACCGTGTACCAAATTTGGTTTTTCCAAGTTCAAAAATACCTGAGATATTGTTTTTTTTTCTTCAAAATTTCAAAGCCCACTTTCAAGGTCTATAACTTCTCAGGGGTGCAACTTAGTATAGAGCAGGTAAGTTGCGTTAAATCACCTTATTTTGGGCTCTCCTGTATGCTGCTGCTCTATGTCAGTTCTTATGCGGAACACCCTGTATTATACAGGGTGAGTCTGAAATAACTGGCATCCTTTTCTTGGGTAAGAGAGATGGTCATTCTGAACAACTTTTCTTAATAATTTTTTTCCTATCGCCGAAATTTTTCTGTAATTTACCCACCTAAAATGCTCCCTCTATGAAGACACGGCACTGACGAATAGCGTAAACTCGGTCTCAAAATACTCTACTAGTTGATGATTTACCATTTTCTACTCGGTTGTTGGCAGGGCGCCAGTGCCGTGTGTTTTCATAGAGGGGGGATTTTGAGGGGATGAATTATAGAAAAATCTCGGCGCTAGGAAAAAAAATTATTAAGAAAAGTGGTTCAGAATGACCATCTCTATTACCCAAAAAAAGGATGCCAGTTATTTCAGACTTACCCTGTATAGGAATTTTCCATATGTTATGTCCAGGGGGGCCACTCGTAAATTTCCCTTCATTCTGCATAACATCGATGTACTTTTCGATGTACATCGATGTACTTTTCAACCCTCTTTGAGGCTTGTATGAGAAAATAAGGCACCTAAATCTGTCACTATCTGACGGTCTATATAAGGCAATGTGTTTAGGATTTGTGTTTGTGTGTATTATTGGAATTTACTATTGCATAATAGTTAAAAAAATTTATGTGGAAATGGTAATCCGTCAACCGACTTTGACATCACAGTCCTAGAGGTAATATAGGTGCTGGTGCTACACATAGAGATCATATACTATGTATTTAGGTAGAGTGCTGGACTGAATTTTTTATACATAACAACAGCGAAACATCGTCGACGAATTTATAATAATAAAAATTGAAAATAAAAAAAAAAACCTTTCAAAAACAAGCTTTTATTTAAGCCATGTACTAAAACGATTAAAATATATTTAGGTTTTCGTTAAGATAATTCAATTCCAAATTGGGACAAGTTTTTGCAAATTGAAAAGCTTGTCGCGCGAAATGTTGATGAAAGTAGGTACCTATTTGCCAAAGTATGCATTTTTTTCTTTACAATTCACGCGACAAGCTTTTTAATTTGCAAAAACTTGTCGCAATTTGGAATTGAATTATCTTAACGAGAACCCCCAAAACAAAAGGGTTACATATTAGGATTAGGCAGATTAATAATAATAATAATAGAAGGTACATCTATACTATATAAAATAAATATCAAATTATCTTCTAATAACTATGATCACTATTATAGGTATACCAATATAAAAAAGTCAACTTTTTAAATTTATTCAAAACAATTTAATAACAGGTAAAATTAAGAATTATTCAAATAATGTAGGTATAAAATCTAAAGATCTAGGCGGAACAACATAAAAATGAGAAGTAAGGGCATTTGTTAGGTGCCGAAAATTCATAATTAAAGAGCCACCCTTGGTTAACATAATACCTACATATAAAAACCCTGGAAGTGGGTACTTATATATAATAATATCGTCAAGACAAAATAATAGTAATTGCCCCCCTCCCCCGCACAAGCATGTGGTTGCTTCTGGGGTACTCCTAGTTTGGAGTATTGTGAGGGTGAGAATTATTATTATTATTATTATTATATGTGTAGGAATTTGAAATATCACTTAGGTGGATTTTTTGTACACACACTATTACCGTACTATTACTACACAGCAACACACGCTATTAATCGATAGGAATTGGCACCTGGCACGCGACGCAATTCTGGACTGACTGAGATGAAAACGACTTGACCAAGTGTGATAGCCGGGAAGCGAAAACAACAGTCCAATCATTCGATTTTAACAAATACTGCGTAGAGACTTACATTTTTATGAGTCGAAATGACACTGAAGTTTATGTTGCGTTGCAAAATAAATAACTTAATATGTTAACTCTACATGCATGAAAGTATTAAATGCACGTATTCTGTTATTCAAAACATATCGAAATAAGTTAAATAGGGAAGCGAAAACAACAGTCCAATCATTCGATTTTAACAAATACTGCGTAGAGACTTACATTTTTATGAGTCGAAATGACACTGAAGTTTATGTTGCGTTGCAAAATAAATAACTTAATATGTTAACTCTACATGCATGAAAGTATTAAATGCACGTATTCTGTTATTCAAAACATATCGAAATAAGTTAAATAGGGAAGCGAAAACAACAGTCCAATCATTCGATTTTAACAAATACTGCGTATTTACATTTACATTTTTATGAGTCGAAATGACACTGAAGTTTATGTTGCGTTGCAAAATGAATAACTTAATATGTTATCTCTACATGCATGAAAGTACTAAATGAACGTATTCTGTTATTCAAAACATATCGAAATAAGTTAAATAGGGAAGCGAAAACAACAGTCCAATCATTCGATTTTAACAAATACTGCGTAGAGACTTACATTTTTATGAGTCGAAATGACACTGAAGTTTATGTTGCGTTGCAAAATGAATAACTTAATATGTTAACTCTACATGCATGAAAGTACTAAATGAACGTATTCTGTTATTCAAAACATATCGAAATAAGTTAAATAATAAATGTTAAACTTAATACAGAAGATAGTTACACACATCAACACATTGTACATATTCAGTAATATTTTTAACATTTGTGCGAGTTAAAATATTACAGTTTTACACATTGACGTATCTAGATGATTCAACATATTGCTCGTGCGTTAATTTAAGTAACAATGTATGTCACTTTTTGACACAAATATATTAACATCCAAAAAAAGTAACATACTTCAATCCGATTTTTAACTGTGTAGACTTAATTTGGAGGCTATTTGCGAGCTTTTAATTTGTGTGCAAGGTTTGGAAAATTGTGTACTGCGCATGTTCCACAGACATATGCGCAGACTGAAAATTAGTCGCAATGGCTGACTTGTCCAGCACTCTATCCACATAATATATCATTATGATCTCTATGGTGCCACCCCACTACACACGCACCCCCCCGACGTGTGTCGCGTGTATGAGAGTGGGCCTTCCTAGCATTTCCCACGGAAGACCCTTCGATTTATCCTCTCCTCACCCCCTGTTATTTGCATTTCGGTTTCCTCCAAATAGGCAAAGACGACCGGAACTCAAGCGGCGATGAGACAGAGACAGGTAAACGCAGTTTACGACTGATTTCTTACCGAAATAAATTAAAAATAGAAACGACGAATTTGGCGCACACACATGAAGTTGCCAGGAAAATTGACAAATGCTTAACACTCTTAACAGTACCTAAATGAACGAAACTTTGAATGTTTAACTTGAAAATAACTTAAAAAAATTGGTTTTCTGAGCTTTCCGGAATAAATCTTCCTCCTTTCTCAAAGATAATGTCACGTCAAAGTGAAATGACAGAATAATAAATGTCAAGTTAAAGTGCCATTACAACAGAAACAATAGCCTAGCCACCTATTGTACCCTGTGTTCTATCTAATTATCTATATTAACTTCTTTTCGGATAACATTACAGGGCTAAAACGATTTGTTCTAATAACACAAAATTTGAGAAGGAAACATCTAAAACATGTATTTGAGAAGAGTAGTTATCCTATTGAATTTGTCGAGCAAGTTTTTCAGGATTGCCAACAAAATAACAATGCTAATAGAATAATTATTAGAGAAATAAATATGATGGACCGACCAGTAAATTTAATATTTAAAACAATAAACCATTTAATTAGGTACAAAGTTCAAAAAATTGCATTTGTAAAATTCCTTGTGAATGTGGAATGTTCTATGTTGGGGATACTTGTAGGCCATTTTTTAAGGTTCGTTTAAAAGAACATAAAAAATATATCAGGCATAATCAAATTTCAAAGTCAAAAATATGTGAACATTCTTTGAATAATAATCATAGAATTTTGTGAGATAGGTCCAAACCCTTTCTCAAAGAAGAAGTAGGAAATAGGCGAAAAATTAAGGAATATGCATTTATTCTAGGAAATACGGACAACTAACTGTGTTGCTAACTGTTCAGTGGAATTCAGTAAAATATTATTGCCAGTTATTAAAAGAGAAGTTAGTATAGATAATAAAATTGAAAATAAAAAAAAAACCTTTTTAAAAACAAGCTTTTATTTAACCCATGTACTGAAACGAATAAAAAACGTTGGGGTTTTTGTTAAGATAATTCAATTCCAAATTGCGACAAGTTTGGTTGATAAGCAAGTACCTATTTGTCAAAGTATGCATTTTTTCTTTGCAATTCGCGCGACAAGCTTTTCAATTTGCAAAAACTTTTCGCAATTTGGAATTGAATTATCTTAACGAAAACCTAAACTTATTTTATTCGTTTTAGTACATGGCTTAAATAAAAGCTTGTTTTTAAAAAGGTTTTTTTTACTTTCAGTTTTATTTTGTACTTTTTAGTACCTATTTGATTCCCATGTAAGGAGGCTGGTAAAGAAATTTAGTCCGCCATCTTGGAGCGGCGGCCATATTGAATTTAGTGTGATGTCACTAACTTTATTATTTGATACCCATATTAAGGGGTTGACAAAAAATACATCATCCGCCATCTTGGGGCGGCGGCCATTTTGAATGTATTATAATATTACATATTGTATTGTCACCGGAACTAAAGGTGTATGAAATTTTCAGCTCAATCGGATGTCAGGAAGTGGTTCTAATTCAGCTTGCAAGATTCGACCCACACCTACATACTAACAGGACAAGTTAATAAATAATAAAAGCTTGTAATTAGATAAAATAAAAGGTACAGTATCAGACAGGTGACTAGGCTATTATTTCTGTTGTTATGACATTTTAACTTGAATCTGTCAATATTATTTTCAGTTATTCAAAGTTATAGAGAAGAAATTATTACACCTTTTATAAATCAGCTTGACGATGACGAAATTTGTAGTTTATTTTCAACAAGATAGTGCTACTAGCAAAAATAAAATCGCTGAAATGGGTATATTTATTAAAATTTCGAAAAGTTTTACTAAAAAACTTGTTTATTTTCAATTTTACATACGTGTACCAAATAATAGTTATTTATGTCCCAAGGCACTGAAGTTCAACTTTTTATGGTTTATTTGCCTCGGCCAGAGGCCTCTGAAACTAAATTCCACATGAGTCATAAAAAGAACTTCAATGCCGAGGTACATATTATATTTTTTTAAATCGGAAAAAAAAAGTTTTATTAGGCAAGAAAATAATAATAAGGGATCAACCGTCCATGAACCGACTGCGCGGGCGTTGCTTGACTTTGACGATCGCTCTACCTAGGTCAGGTATAATGACGTACGGCGCCCTCGAGCAGAAAACCAAACTGCTACTTGTTGTGCAGCCTCCGTAATAAATTTATTGATATTCAAACCTACTAAAATATGTATACTGATAGATTGCGCTGCTATAGGTAACAATTTCGCAATGTGTACGAATAGTTAAATGGGCCTTTATTGGCAGTGTTTTGAATATTTTGTCACTTTTGACGGGCGACGGCTCCGCGTCTGAAGTTTGATGTTTACATCTTGCCAAACAAACTTTTTAAATTTTCAGGAAGTTCAAAATGATTAAAAATGGCAAAAAATAAAGTCTTTTAATAGAGAGTTCAAATTTGGTACATTTATACAGTGCCCGCCAAAAAGTATGCACCATATGGGAGAAATTTAAATAACTTACGGGAAATTTGTTTGCGGCATCAGGTTTTGCTTGCTCTAGAACCAAAATTGACATAATCAAATGTTGTGACGTAGTCTTTTTTATAAGTCAAATTTGACATTAATGAAAAAAAATTCCGAAAAATGGGTTTATTTAACCTAATTTCGAAAAAAGTCATAAGAAAAATATGTTTCTTTCGCAATTTTATACCCCTGTGCAAAATTTCAAGAGCCTACTACGATTTTCATATTTTGCCCTTTGTTTCCCTTTTCCGTATTTGTTAATCAATAAAAGTCGATCCTATGTAATTTAAAACACTCATTGACTGAATACATACTGCACAATACTTAGTTTACGGTCTAAATATCCATCTTTTCCTTTTTTTTTGCAAAAAAATTAAAATGAAGGCTTTTTGAAGAAGCACGCTTGGTGCAAAACTGATCTCATTTTTACAGATAAACACATAAATTCGATTTACAAACTTCTTTCTATAGTAAATGGTTGTAAAAACACACAAATATTTCTGTCATGCTGATCTGATCAGAAATATCTAGAAAATTTAAAATATTATGTCCAATAATATCCAACAAAGGGCAAAATATGAAAATCGTAGTCAATGTCAATTTTGGTTCTAGAGCAAGCAAAACCTGATGCCGCAAACAAATTTTCCGTAAGTTATTTATTAAAAATTTTTCCCATATGGTGCAGACTTTTTGGCGGGCACTGTATAAAATTGAAAAAGAAACAACTTTTCTAGTAAAACTGTTTGAAATTTTAACAAATAAACCCATTTTTAGCGATTTTATTTTTTAAATGTCATTTTTGACCGATTGCAAAAGGCCCGTGATGACCCTGTGAGCGAGTATATTTTTTAGCAAAAGATAACCCTAAAGTTAAATAAATAAATCATTAATTAAAAATTTTCTCCCTATGTGCCAACTTTTTGGAGGACACTGTATATGTACTGCAAACAGTTTTATAGGGATATCGCCTCAACATAGAAAGTGAATCACCAGCACATCGTCAATTTTTGCAAGCGTGCATTCACAACTGGACAATCCCTAAACCGGTTTCTAAACAATCGTGGCTTAGCCATTGACGACAAAAGAATTTTCACAAAAAAATCCTCGTTTTCAGCAAAAAGGGTTATGAGTAAATATTCAAATACTTTGCACGTGTGGAAATTCATTTGCAAGGATACTGCATTGTTAGCTATCCATCCGTAATGTCCTTTAATAAGGGATGGTCAGCGGTCTTATTATTCCACTTAGAAGACACTGAGGGCATTATGCTGTAGGTCCGGTAATAGGCATTTGGGATTATTTTCAACTAATTGGTTCCAAAGCAGGTAACAGTCGTTTGTACGCCAGTTGCAAAAAAAAACAGATGTCTAGCGTTTAACACAACTCGCCTGCCATTTATTATTCAATGAAATAAGGACTTCCAAATCAATGATTGGCATATTATTAGATTTAACACTTGAAAAATAGGGATAGTGGCACTGAATATTAAGGCCCTATTCATTTTATGTTTAATTGAGTTTTTCGCCACAGAAACTTGAACCAAACTGATTAAAAAAAACCTTTTTAAGTTGCCAAGAAAATTCTTAAATGCCTAACATTAAAAGAACGCAACTTTGAAAGTTAACTAAAAAAAAATACTTCAACAACTTTGTTTTCTGTGCTTTCGGAGAATAAATCGTCAAAGTGAAATGACAGATTAATAAATATCAAGTTAAAATGCCATGACAACAGAAACAATAGCCTAGCCACCGATATTGTACCCTGGGGTTGTATCTAATTATCTATACTAACTACTCTTTAAATAACTGGTAATAATATTTTACTGAATTCCACTGAACATTCAAAGTTCAAAAAATTGCATTTATAAAATTCCTTGCGAATGTGGAAAGTTCTATGTTGGGGAGACTTGTAGGCCATTTAACGTTCGTTTAAAAGAACATAAAAATTATATCAGGCATAATAATAAACAAAAAATAGATACGAATATTATTACTAATATTTTCTAACCTACAGTGTCCATACGGATTGAGTTCACATAAACAGTAAATAGCAAAAAAATTTTGAGTTGTAATTTGAGCTTCTGGAGATCAGCGCTGCTTGGTTTGAAACTAATTTGTGACATAATTTTATTTTCGAAAAATCACCTTGGAAATTATGAAGAAACTAATTTTCCACATCAGTAAAGTGCCCTTTTTGTAAGTTTTACTGCAAAATGTTATTAAGGAAATTTGTTCAGAATGAAAAACTGAGTAGGTTTGCGAAATTTCGAAATTCTGGCCTATACATTGATTTTTTGGCATTTTCCCGACTTTTTTAGAAAAGTGCATTTTGTGTAGTTTTCACATCAAAATGTTATTAAGAATACTTGTTCACAATGAAAAACTGGATAGGTGTGAAAAATTCCAACAGCCTAGGTCTACTTTGATTTTTTTGCTTTTTAATTTTTTAGCAGAAAAAATCAAAGTCGACTTAAGCTTTTGAAATTTTTCACATCTATCCAGTTTTTAATTGTCAACAAGTTTTCTTAATAAAATTTTGATGTAAAAACTACACAAAATGCACTTTTCTAAAAAAGTGTGAAAAATGCCAAAAAAATCAAAGTATAGGCCTATACTTTCGAAATTTCGCACTCAGCTTTTCATTTTTAACAAGTTTCCTTCCGTAAAACCTACAAAAAAGGCACTTTACTGCTGAGGTGGAAAATTAGTTTCTTCGTAATTTCCAAGGCATACGTAAGTTTTCGAAAGTAAAATTATGTCACAAATTAGTTTAAAACCAAGCAGGGCTGATCCCCAGAAGCTCAAATTTCAACTCGAAAATTTGTTGTTATTTACACATCATGTGAACTCAATCTGTGGATGCACTGTATATATGTATAACCAACGCCCATGCAAAAAAATTTGTTTACATAATTTTTATTTAAAATATAGGTATATTTTTTTATTTTTGTTATTTTTGTGAGGAATATATTTTTTGTGATATCGCCTTATTGAAGTTTTATTGTTATAGTAGGTAGGTACCTACTTAAAAACCGGCTAAAGGAGTACACATCCAGGTATGGCCCCAACCTTCGCAAATGGATATGACCGCGCCTGCGCCACAGAGATATTTACGACAATATATAAGGCCCTAATGTAGTAAAAATCAAACTTAAGACGCTTAAATAAAGAAGGTAAGATCTGTTCTCACTATGTTATGAATATGTCATCTGTACAACAGCATAAAAACCTGTGAATTTTATACGGGTGATTTCTGCTGATAAGTCTGGTATTTTTACCAGTAGCAGAGCGTGGTAAATGCTATGAAATAGATCGCGCCTCGTATATCACTATGTTCCAAGTGAGTTCATTTATATTTTACCAGGGTACCTCGAGAACAGGCGCTTCCGGCAATAAAATACGAGATATAACACTTTTTTAACCATATTAAACCGCACCTGGTATTAGTAGTAAAAAGAGATGAAGGGGACGGAGAAGATAGATGATATTGTAGTAAAAACAAGTGACTGCATGCTCGCCTAATATAATATATCACCAATATTTGCATGGGCTACACTGTTCGACGGCTGGCCACTTTTACAGCGAAATGAGGTGGATAGGCGTGCGATAATTTCACAGATTTTAGGATATACTTGCGTAAATAGTTGTAATCGATATGGCTTTTTAGAGACCTTTTGACAATATTGTATGGTGCATTAACCTTTACGTTGTGTGTGACGACAACCTTTAAAAACCTTAAAAGTGAAATATTCTGTTGCTTGTAGAATATGTATATCTTTAAAAAACTGCGTGACGCTTATGTCCGATATTAGAGTTTTTTTATGCAATTAGAGTGTTTTATACTGTTTCAAGTGACTTTAGAAATACTATACAAAAATTAGTTTCGCGACAAGCAAGCTGAACCCCAGAAAGTTAAATTTCAACTCGAAATTTTTTGACACATTGTATCTTAGAGATAAGGCATCAAGTTGCTTTTACGAGTTGTGAAGCTAGTAAGCTACTTTACACTAAGACTAGATTCTTCTATAGATCTAGGTTCACACTAAAGCTGCTGTTGATGGGGTGCTGATGGTCAGAACTGTGTGCCGAGCCAGACGATGTAATCGTTATAAACGGAGTTAGAAGCTCCCTGGACGAAGCTAGTCTTGAGGCATAGCTTGATGATACTAAAGTTTGTAGCGCAGTCAAGGGCGCCCATAGAAAATATTTTAGGGGGGGGCAAAATTATCTCATCTAACCTTGTTCTTTTTAGAACTACCTAGCACTCAATCGATAATTGGTTTATATGATTGTGGCCCAGTTAAATTTTGTATAAAATATTTCAGGGGTTTGTTTTATACAGGGTGTCCCAAAATTAGCCTGCCATAATTTACCAGCGTGTTCTACGACCTAAAAAATGAAAAAGTTCCTATAAACATGGCCTCAAAAATGCCCCCTAATGGGGCTATAGCCCCCGAAAGGAGCAGTTTCACAAACGGGTTTCTATAAATATTTCCAGAACGAACAAAGATAAAATTCTGAAATTTAGTATGTGATGTTCCTGTGAGATTTGACATTTACCGAGGTAGCGATAATTAGACATTCTTAATCATAGCCGTCCCAAATGGGGGGTTCTGGTTAAAATTACCCCTTTTTTTTGTATACTTTTTTCCAGATTTCTTGCAAAATTATGAAAGTTGAAGGTATTCTACGAAGAAAAGGTGCTCTTGTTAAACTTCGATAGCATGCATAGTTTTCGAGTAAACTCGTTTTGAAAATTTTTTGCAGAGTGCCATGAAAATGCCTATTAGAAATTAGCCTGCCATAATCTACCACCACGTTTTTTGATACAAAAAATAAAAACATGGACTCAAAATAGTCCCCTAAGAGCCCCCGAAATTGACACTTTGGCAATCGGTTTTTCTAAATATTTCCAGAACGAACAAAGATAAAATTATGAAATTTGGTGTGTGATATATCTGTGAGATTTGACGTTTACCGAGGTAGAGAGAGTTTGACATTCTTCATCATAGGCGTCCCAAATAAGGGGGGTCAAGGGGTTAAAAATATCCCAAAATTTTTTCTGCGCTTTTTTCATGGTTTATTCTCCCAAGTATATCACATACCAAATTTCAGAATTTTATCTTTGCACGTTCTGGAAATATTTAGAAAAACCGTTTGCCAAAGTGTCCATTTCGAGAGCTATAGCCCTCTTAGGGGGCACTTTTGAGGCCATGTTTATAGGAACTTTTTAATTTTTTTTTGGGTCGCAGAACACGCTGGTAAAATATGGCAGGCTAATTTCTAATAGGCATTTTCATGGCCCTCTGCAAAAAAAAATTCAATACGATTTTACTCGAAAACGGTGCACGCTATCAAAGTTCAACAAGAGGACCATTTTTTCATAGAATACCCTGAAATTTTATAATTTCGCAATAAATTTGGGGAAAAAGCACACACAAAATATTTAGGGTATTTTTAACTCCTTAACCCCCCATTTAGGACGCCTATGATTAAGAATGTCTAACTATCGCTACCCCGGCAAATGTCAAATCTCACAGGTACATCACATACCAAATTTCAGAATGTTACCTTTGTTCGTTCTGGAAAAATTTGGAAAAAAACCGATTGTGAAACTGCCCCTTTTCGGGGCTATAGCCCCATTAGGGGGAACTTTTAAGGCCATGTTTATAGGAACTTTTTTCATTTTTTTAGGTCGTAGAACGTGCTGGTAAATTATGGCAGGGTAATTTCGGGACAACCTGTAGACCTGAAAGTATATGAAAATAATCTTTTCCTCAACTATAATAATATAAAATATAACGCGAAGGGATTTTGAGAATCTCCCCCCCTATGGGCGCCCATGAGCGCAGTTGAAGATTAAGATCACTCAACAGTAAGGGCAAACCAGTATAACATCTTGATATGTAGTGAAAATAAAACTTCGTATAAAAATATTTTTATTATTTAAATCACAATAGTAGGTATCTTCACATAATGGCAGTGAGATCGGAATATATTAAAATTTTCGGTTCACCTTTTCAACGCAATAGTTCTTACTATTTACAACGCTCAAATAAATATATTATCTTTAGGTACAAAAATGACTAAATGCCTCTCGGCGTTGGTTCTTGTGCATACCAAAAACTCTGACAAGTGGATTTCCATTAAGGCAACCGATTACAGATAAGGCATCAAGCTGCTCTTGCGAGCCGCGAATCTAGTAAGCCACCTCGGCACCCCAAGGCCTATAAGGTTTCATCCCTTGCGACGTAGGCACGCTCTGGCTGTAGTTCTGATGGTGGCTGGACGACGGAACACTAAAGCTGCTGTTGATGGGGTACTGGTGGTGAGGACTGTACGCCAACGCCGACGACGTGGTCGTCGTCAGCGGCGTCAGAATCGTCGTGGACGGAGCTAGTCGCGACGGGTCGCTCGGCGACAGTGAAGTCTGCGAGCAACTAGTAACCGGATCGTAGTGGCCGAGGTCGTGGTGGGGAAGGTTTTGGTGGCTGATGGGCGGAGGCGGAGGCAGCTGGTTCAGGTTGGGATGGCCGGCAGCTGCGGATGGAGGCAGAGGAGGGGGGTATGGTTGCGCGGTGCTGTACGCCCATGGTGCAGCTTGCTTCAACGCCAACTCTTTCTGAGCGGCGCAGCATTGGAGGTGAGACGTCAGTCGTAGCCTCATGGGATTTTGGGCGTCCATTCCTTCTATGCGCTCCAAGTATCGGGTGACTTCCGCTAAGCATTCTCTAAAGCCCATGCCGTGGTAGTCTACGGCGAATTTGTGAGGGTCGTATGCCAACGTGTCGAAACCTGCGACGAAAAATCAGATTTAAAATGAGGAAAACTGGAAAATTCAACTAGTGTGGCCAATAATAATAATAACGTGTTCGAGAAAGAACATATTTAATCTTCGTTCTACATGTCTACGTAAATATTATCACAGCCAAACACTTTTATTATTATCCGAACTGTCAAGTTCAATGTAGGTGTAAATTTAATTGTTTCAATTTCCATGGCAGATACGATTTTTACAAGTTTTTATTTTTTTTTCAAATATCTCTGCTAAGAAAGAACACCACACACAAAGAAATCAAAACAATAAAACGGTACTGTAAATATTAAATTAAATCCAAAATTTCTTTTTTAATTGCGAATTGAGAAATTGTAAAGAAATTAAATGCATAAAACTAAATAAATTTTTCTTCGACACCAGATCGAAAAAAGATTGAAACTACACTTGACATTTGTCTCACTGATAGCCAGGCATGGGAACACTGAGACACTATAATATGAAGGTATCTGTTTACTTTTAGTTCAAGAGATAATTATACACAGAATGTATCAAATTGTATGGGTTTATATCTGAAACTAAATTGAAAACCTTTTAATTTTTAGCACATTTTAAATATATAAATGTAAGCAATATTTATCTATTATACAGTGTGGTCATTTAAGTGTGCAACATATGGGACTTAATTGCACAACTAAAATACAGACATTGCCGAAAGTTTATGCTTGTTCAGTAATCATATTAGGTGCACTTAGAATAGTTGCAAGTTAAACAGCATACAGGGTAGGTCAAAAAATATGAAAATTGCACAAAAGTAAAGTACCCTTATTTCAAAAAATTCAGCAAAACGTTATTAAGAATAGTTGTTTAGAATTAAAAGCTATGCCTAAATACCAAAACATAGCCTCCTAAGAAAAAAATTTCGTCGATTAATTTCCACAGTTTCTTAATAAAAATTTTGCACCTTAAATGAGAGTTTTTTAATATGCACATTATCATTACTAATGTTTTACCTTGTTCAGAATACTTTTTGTGAAATTTTAAAGTTTTGTTTTAATATCGTTGCAACAAACATGAAGTTTGTGATTCCCTAATAAATTAAAAATCTAAGTTAATTTTACAAATATGCTTGAATTTGAACAAAGTTATGCGAAACTGAAATAATTTTGATTGATTTATGAAATTGTTTAGGGTGAATATTAAAACTATTTTTTTAGGAAATTATTAATGTTTTCAAAAAATATATTTCTTTTTCTTATGAGGCCATGTTTTGGTATTTAGGCATAACTTTTAATTCTAAACAACTTTTCTTAATAACATTTTGCTGAATTTTTTGACATAAGGGTACTTTACTCTTGTACAATTTTTATATTTTTTGACCTACCCTGTATGCTGTTTGACTTGCAACCATTCTAAAAGCGCCTAATATGATTATCGAGCATGCACCAACTTTCGGGAATATTTGTATTTCCGTTGTGCGATTAATAAAAAAAATCCCATATGTTGCACACTAAAATGACCACAATGTATAGGGAACAGTGAAACATACATATGGGTAGTAATACGTCTCACTGTTTCCCTGTCGAAATTGTCTCACTGTTACCCTTGGCACTGCGAAATGAAAACATGATAACAATACTAATCTCAAACATTATTGTTGAATTTTAACTGTACCAAACACCGTTCAACACTATAGGATACAGCCCCTATTTAATAAAAAACCAGTCGCAGTTTTCTGACAGTTCCTGCAGTAGCTCAATCTATCCGTTAAAAAATTACAATTGTGTGTTTATCAGCAGTTTTTCAATAATTCCAGGATGCTCTGGACCTGGACCAATAAAGGTTAAAAAATTCTGCATATTTTGAGATGACCCAGAGACAAACATCCTGTATAATATTCTATTGGATCTATGCACACCAACACTTTGAGTGATTCTGTTGGCTTTTCAACTGTTTATCGCTAAATGGTTTTCGGGGAGGTCTTTCAAACAAAAAAAGTTCAGGCGATTATCTTCAAAAATAAAGATTTTATGAATTTGAATATGTTTGAAAGTAGACGTATATTTGATTAATGGTTTTAAGGTACTTGCTGCGTAAGCTTTGCCAGGCAATACTTTTTGTACCTAGCAACCAAAATAACAGGGCACCTCGAACATTATTTATTTATCAAAATTTAAGATAATGCTAAAGAAAAATTCTTACTTTTTAATTTTATACTTTATTCTTTATACCCTATAGAAAAAAAAATTATACAAAGTTGTAGATATCAATCTGAAGTTTTCTACAGCTGTTATCAAACTTTCTACGAGGTGTTCCAAATTGCTGTGGCATACGAATCTTATATTTTTTTATTCCACCGATATACAAGGTGATTTACTTTTAAAAGACCAAGCTTTAACAGATCTTCGAAAAATAACTGCACTTTCTCGTATGAACTGTATCTTCTTAAGAAATTATAAAAAAGTTACAGGGTGTTAAAGTTTTAAAAAATATGTGGACTAGTTGAGATATTTAAGCCCTTTTGGTACACGTCATAACGGCATGGGTTATCATAAAACCCGTTAACATTAAGAACCTTGAACAACAAGTGGCGGAGAAGTAGGGAAGTAGTAAAATTGTTATTAGAAAAAAAAAAGAATCACCTTGTATAGTAATAAAATGTATTGAAATTTGTATGTATTGTTCTGTTGTTATTTTTTCATATGTGTTTCATGGCAAATTTAGTTTTTTGATATTATTTCAGGGAGGGTACAATTTTGAAAAATTACTGAAAAATTGGCTCCATAAGTAAGACTCAAAGTAGAAAATAGTTTTTATGTACCAAGGCACTGAAGTTCAAATTTTTACGACTCATTTGAATTTAGTTGCCATGGCCTCTGGCCGAGGCAAATAAACCACATGAGTCATAAAAAGAACTTCAGTGCCGAGGTACATATTATATTTTTTTTGAAATCGGAAAAAAATGTTTTGTTAGGCAAGAAAATAATCATACGGGATCACCCATCCATGAACCAACTGCGCGCGGCGTTGCTTGACTTTGACGATCGCTCTACCTAGGTCAAGTATGACAAGACACGGCACCTTCGAACAGAAAAACCAAACTGCTGCTTGTTGTGCAGCCTCCATAACAAATCTATTGATATTCAAACCTACTAAAATATGTATACTGAAGGATTGCGCTGCTATAGGTAACAATTTCGGAATGTGTACGAAAAGTTAAATGGGCCTTTATTGGCAGGGTTTTGAATATTTGGTCACTTTTGACGGGCGATGGCTCCGCGTCTGACGTTTGATATTGTACGATTTTTTCAATAAGTATAGGCCTTGGCGAGATGTAAACATCCAACGTCAGACGCGGAGCCATCGCCCGTCAAAAGTGACCAAATATTCAAAACCCGGCCGATAAACTTTTCGTACACATGGTGAAATTATTACCTATAGCAGCGCAATCTTTCAGTTTAAATATTTCGGTAACTTTGAATATCAATCTATTTTACATTGAGACCGCACAACAAGCAGCAGTTTGGAGTTTCTGTTGGGAAGCGCCGTGCCTCGTTATACTTTACCTAAGTAGAGCGATCGTCAAAGTCAATCAACGCCGCATTTTTTCGTAATAAAATATTTTTTTAAGATTTCAAAAAAATATAATATGTACCTCGGCACTGAAGTTCTTTTTATGACTCATGTGCCAGAGGCCTCGGCAACTAAATTCCACACGAGTCAAGAAAATTAACATTTTCCAATAGTGTTTTGTATACTTATTTCGAAATTACGTTAGAGGAAACCGATGCCCTCTCGACTCTAAGTATTTAAAATTTAAACTGCAGATTGACCATCTGAAAAGCAGATGTTCTGGTAATGCCGTATCTTATTCCCCCCGGGAGGTGCGAGAAGAGGCGAGAGACGTGAATACCCGGACCCGACGGTATTTCCCGTACTGCTAACGAAACAAAATTTGCAACCAACCTGACCGACCGATCCGCACACCTTTCAACCGAAGCCGATAAGCCGACGCGCATATCACAACGCGTATCTAGCGGCAGGTGAATGGGAAGGGTTGGGACCGTGGGAACTAGAAGCGGCCACCTGGGGCCGCCAGCCCCGTGGGAACACCCCGAGCAACAGGTCCCGCCCTGGTGGACAGGGGGTTCATTCGGCCGATGGCCGTTCTTAGGCGTGGGCTGTCGAAGGTAACCGATTTCTAATACAGCAAGTATTAACCGGCAGGTGATAGAGAACCTCAGACTACAGATAATATAGACTCTCCTTTCTTATGGCATTGTAATCAACCAGCATATACAATACGAAAACAAAACATTCCTTGTTATAGTGGAGCAGCTGGTTGGACGAAGCCCAAAAAATATATTTATGATTAAAGAAATAAATAGAACAAGGAAAATTTATAACATTGGGGCTTAGGCACGGGCGTAGCCAGGATTTAGTTTTGGGGGGGGGGGTTTAGTTTGAGAAGTAAATAAAACAACAAAAATATACTTACATGAAATTTAATATCTATATATTCATCCGAAAAACTACGACATATTTATAAAGTTCTTAACTTTAAATGAAATGGATAAATTAATTTCGTTCCTCTGCGCTAAATCTAAAACCATTAAAGAAGAAATCTTCGGCTTTTTCTTTTAAATATATCCACTACTTCATCTGCATGAATTTCTGTTCCATAGTGAATGTTCATTAGAGCCAAACCATTAAGTCTGCTTTCACTTGTAGTGTTTCGTAAATAGTTTTTCAGTCTCCTTAGGCTCGAGAAAGACCTTTCTGGGGTAGCAGTGGATACAGGAATGGTAGCGAAGATTTGTAGTAATGTGTAAATATTAGGATAAAGGTTTTTATCGCACATATCTAGGCATTCCAAACTAGATTTCGGGGTAGGCAGTCTTCTTATCAGCATGCAAGGTAGCTGAAGCTTTGATAGTTAAATCCAAATTAGTTTCTTTATTAGAAACCCCTTGACCTTGACTACACCACTTTTTCCAGTAGTCTAGTTTATCACCCTTCCTTTTTTTCCCCTCCATTTTTCGACAGTAATAATGATTCACGTATCTATCCTTAACAAGGTCATCGAATAACAATGCACTAAAATTACTCACTTACACGGTACACTTAATTCTCTTCACTATTCGTTCACCACTTTTCACTTTTATTCGCTTCGAGTTCGCATGGAACAATACTGCCGTAAGCGCGGTCACGCGCCGCGGCGCCGCTTATATAGCAGCCCAGTAGCCGTCCAGAAACTTCCACGAACTTCCACAAAGTTCCGCTCATTTCGACCTAGGGGCGTGGCGAATAATCGAGAAACAACGCAAAGTGTCCCTACAATACAAAATAGTTCGGCTGCAACTGCGTCTGCCTCTCGTCAAAAGATGGCGCTAGGCGCTACTATTACTACATAATATATTCAAACGTAATAATAATTTAACTCTTCACTCCTCGTATTTTTTCGGTATAATATTAGGTAATATTTTGCTTATTTCGGGGGGGGGGGGGTGGAACCCCCGAAACCCCCCCTTGGCTACGCCCGTGGGCTTAGGTATTTATGGTTTATTAATTTGAATGAATTTTTAACTCTGGCAATGCGAATTCTGAGGTGGAATTCGTGTAAAAATCACAAGAAATTACAATAATGTGTAAGGCAGTTTCCTTCCTAGGAGGTGCAACGCCTCTGAACTCATGGTAAATGATTTTACTTACCTGTGAAAGGTTATGCGATTCTGTAAATTACTCATACCACACACAAAGCAGTTTTGAATGTCCCTTGTATAGTTCAACTTAACAAACAATCTATCGATCACAGAAAACGACACAAACGGAAGAATTCGCACGAAACTGTATCTGAAACGCCACGACAACAAACGCACATGACTAAACAAACACCGGCTACATCGCGGCGGCGGCGATAGCAGCATTGCCGAATTGTGCGACTCAGCGCAATTTACAACTTTTCGTTATGTTTTTTCACAAAATATATAAAACAAATTATAATCTTATCCACTTATTTTTATTTAAATATCCCATTATTATGTACACGTAATCAAAATTGCAGCGTAGGGAAGCTAATCGTTCTATTCTTCTCCATTATATTCTAATATGTTTTTAAATGTTCCAATGAATTCTATATAGAGTAAGTGGCAATACAACAAAGTTTTGTATTGGTAAACATAGAAATGTTGGCCACAAAGTTTTGTATTTGGAGTTTCGTCTATATTATCTTTAGTCTGAGTAGAGAACCATATAATATCAATATTTTGTGGTATTTTTTTAGCCCCAGCCAGTGGCGCAACCAGAAATTATTGTCAGGGGGGGCTGGTTGCCAAAGTTCATTTTTCATTGTTAACAATTGCGCCGTAGACGAAAATTTTGAAATTTTCAAGGTCAAACATTTTTAATGAACTAAAAAAATTTAAGTAACAAAATAACTGTAACCGATACACAAAATACAAATCATTCGGTCTTGTTTTTATCTAGCAATGTGTAGCGCTTTTTCGCATGGTTCTGCGAGATACATGGTGTTTAAATGTCAATGTCTTTTTTTAAACGTATTCGAGAGTAAACTATCTTAATTAATATATATATAAGGATATATAAGGAAAAATTGTTGGAAATTATGTGAAAAATGAGAAATTCAAAACGGATAGCCAAAATTTTTTCAATGAGACGACGCAGAATATATTTTTTTGAAGTGTTTAGTCACACCTTTTTTAACTCAGAATCATGTTTAAATCCAGGCTGCTTTCAATAATTTTCAAATATTCATACCAATATCATTAAAAAAAAAAACAAATTAAAAAATGTAAAAACTGTTTTTCTTGAAACCGGCAGTGAGTTGTCTCAAAATCGTAATTAAAACCTCAGAAATTGAAGTAGCCCATTATTGTACGATTTTTTCAATAAGTAGGCCTTTGTGTCATACGCGGAGCCCAGGCCCCCCCATTTTTTTCAAACACCCCCAAACACAGTTTCCATTTTCCATTAACTGACTGACTAGCTAGCGCCATCTACTTGATAGAAGCTCATTTATACTTGTTTTAATTAAAAATATTCTCGCTAGATGGCGACTAACCAGCTTTGTAACGAGGCCAAATCAGCTGAGATTTCAATACGGCGTTGTTGGCAGTTGTCAAACATAACCAATACCTACTGTTTGTATTTTGGTGACTTTAAAAGTCGATTTTTAAGAGTTTCTTTTGCAGAAGTTTCTGTGTTTGTGTTTGTAGTGTTCTTAAAGACTAATAAAGACTTATATTTGGAGGTAAGTTTTTAAATATTTTATTTTGTGTGCCTTTTTGTTCTGTTTGATACTGGTATTATTAGTGTAGTTAGGAAAGAATAAAAAAACACTAGTAAAGTAGTAAATACACATATTTGTTAGTTTATGATTAGATTAGTAGGTATACAGTATACAGTAATGTCAGTAATTGTATCTTTTTTTATAGAAAATGTCAAAAAAACAGTCAAACTTGTTAATGTTTTTCCGGACAAATGGTCAAGAACCTCTGCCACCTACTTTGACTAAAAAAACTAACAACGATAACGATACTACAAAAAATACTACAAACGAAATTATTAATAACCCCAATCAGAATCAGAGTAACGAGTGCATAGAGGTGAATCCTAGAGATCCAAGTAATGGCTTCAAATTTATGTCGTTGGAGCCATTTCAACCTCGAACCGACTTTAAACAGACTGAGTATGGCAAAGAAAAGAAACTAAGAAGTTTCCAAAAATCTTGGTATGACCATTACCCGTGGTTGGAATACAGCATTAATATTGACGCAGCTTTTTGCTTTTATTGCCGTTTATTTTGTTCGCACTTACCAGGACGTTCTGATTCAGCTTTTGTAGAGAAAGGTTTAAATAATTGGAAAAAAGCTTTAGAAAAATTTAAGAAACATGAAGAATCCGAAACGCATAAGAGGGCTTCTCAGTTTTTTATAGAAAGCCAAACCACAGGTAAAAATTCAGTTGCTACACAGTTGAATTCATATCACCAAGAAGAAATAGCAGTAAACCGCGACTATTGTAAATTTATGTTTGAAAATATATTGTGGATAGGGAAACAAACTTTAGCATATCGCGGACATGACGAAAGCATTGAATCAGTAAATAAAGGAAACTTTTTAGAATTAGTTGCGTTACGAGTTCGCGATAAGGGAAAAAATTTCAGGACCTATTTAATTCCAAAAGTTGTAATTACGCAAGTAAAACCATTCAAAATGAGATGATTAAAATTTTAGGCGATTTTATTCTAAAAAAAAATGTAGAAGAAGTCAATACATCTTGTTTTTATTCCCTTATCGTGGACGAAACCACTGATATAGCAAGTGACGAACAAGTGGCCATAGGGATTAGGTACTGTTTTATAAAAAATAACACATTTTTAATTAAAGAAAAATTTCTTGGGTTTTTAAATTGTCCTTCTCCTAGCGGGGAGAATTTGCATTCCATGGTAAAGGAATATTTAGTACAAATTGGTATCCCACTATCAAAAATGAGAGGGCAAGCATATGACGGTGCATCAAATATGAGCGGTAGATTTAACGGTGTAGCGTCGAGATTTCGTGAGGACGAACCTCGAGCTCTTTATTTTCATTGCCATGCTCACTTATTAGACTTAGCGATCGCTAGGTTTTGTGAAGATATAAATTATTTGCGAGATGCACTCTCAGATGTCAATAAATTGTACAATATTATAGAGGCATCAGCAAAACGCCATGATATTTTTCAAAAAATTTTGTCAGAAACTACTTCTAAATCAAATGTAACAACATTGAAAAGTTTGTCTCAAACAAGATGGACAGTAAGACATGTTGCTGTAAAAACTGTGCTAAATTTATTACCGGCCATTGCACAAACACTTTCAGTAATTTCAGATGATTCCAATAATCCCAAGGTAGGTGCAGATGCTTCTGGTTTGTTGAAATCAGTGCTTGATGAAGAGTTTATTTTTTCCTTGCTAGTTTTAGATTTAATCTTAGGTTTAACTGACAGTTTCTCAAAATATCTGCAATCGCCTAGTGTAACAATCAACAGTGTCTACCCAAAATTAGAAGCGATTTTGACCACCTTATAAAGCTATAGAAATGAAAATATGTTTAAAAAGCTTCTTGAAAAAATGAATTCTATTGTAAGTCAAATTGAAACATATGGTTTTGACGTTAAAAAAATAAGCTTACCCCGAAAAAGAAAAATTCCAAAGAAAATAGATACTGGACCTTCAGAGTCATTTACTTTTTCGGATACGGAACATATGATGAGAGTAAATATACTTTATGCCTCTTTAGATCAAGTTGTTGGTAATTTAAACAAACGTTTTTCAGAAAACGATTATTCCTTTGTTAATAAAATTACAACAATTTTAACCGAATTAACCCGGGAATTAAATGAGAGTCATGTAAATATTGTAAACACATTTTATAAACTTAGTAGCACAGATGATAATTTAATTAATCAACTCAATATTTATAAAAATTTTATGAAAAAAGCAATAACAGATTTAGCTACTGTAAATATCGAAAAATGCGCAGAGGTTTTTTTAAAAAACGACATGAAAGAAATGCTGTTTTTAGTATGGCAATTGTTCGAGTTGCTCCTGAGTTGTCCTGTAACGTCTGCTTCAGCAGAACGTTTTTTTTCTGTTTTAAAGCGCCTTAAGATCTACCTCAGGAGTACTATGGGGCAGGAACGTCTAGTGGGTGTTGCTTTAATGGCTATTGAACATGAAACTGTGTCAGAAATTTTGGAAAATAAAGACTATATGGAACAAATCCTAAGTTGCTTCATAAATAGTAGGAACAGAAAAATGATGTTCCATTAGTTATTAGGTTTTATTGTTTTATATTAAACATATATTTTTTGAATGTTACATTAGGCGCCGTGCATACTTAGGCAATATATCTATTTTATAATAGTTTACATTTTGTTATAAAATAAACAACTAAAAGGTTTTATAATAGTGCTTATTTTAGAATTTATTTTTTGTTTTTGTTTACATTTTTAAAGATTTTTTACGTTGTGACCTGATTCGGACCTGATACTTTTATGGATTAGCTGTTGTTAATGCGTACATTAAAAAAAACTCATACTTCATACTTTAGTTTTATTTTTTGGGCCCCCCCAATTTTTAGGGTCTAGATCCGCCACTGCCTATAGCAGCCCAATCTTTCAGTATAAATATTTTAGTATGTTTGAATCTCAATCTATTTTTCATGGAGGCTATACAACAGGCAGCAGTTTGGAGTTTCTGTTGGGAAGCGCCGTGCCTCGTCATACTTGACCTAGGTAGAGCGATCGTCAAAGTCAAGCAACGCCGCGCACAGTTGGCTCCTGGACGGGTGATCCCGTATGATTATTTTCTTGCCTAATAAAACATTTTTTCCCGATTTTAAAAAAATATATGAGTCATATAAAGTTGAACTTCAGTGCCTTGGTACATAAATAACTATTAATTTAAAATTTAAAAACTGTTCTGGGGCGACTTAAACAAGCCATCTTAAATATTGTGGTATTAATAAAAAAATTATTTTGTCGAGCATAAAATTTGGTTAAGTGCGTAGGCAACACCCTTCAACAAATTATTATTATTTTTTTAATGATGATGTAGGAATATTTGAAAACTGTTGAAAGCAGCCTGGACTTAAACATGATTGTGAGTTAAAAACGGTATGATATGACTAAACACTTAAAAAATATTCTGTGTCATTTCGTAAAAAAAATAACCAAAAATAAAAAATTTCGCTAACTTCAAACAACTTTCCCTTATAACTTTTTTCGTATCTATAAACATTAAGGTAGTTTTCTTCTGAAAAATTAAAAAAAAGACATTATATATACTATATCCCAGACAACTGTTGCCAAGAATAAAATGTTCTAACAAAAAAATAAAAAAAAATCCCATATGTTTCCAACTTTTTGGGACACACTGTATATTCAAATGAAATGTGGGGTCACAAACTATGATAATACTAAATAGCCAGTGGCGGGGATATGGGCATAAACTTCATTTTTTGTCAAGAAAAATACTAATATGGCATTCTGCAGAATTTTCTTTTGAATATGGGTATTCATCTAAGTCGCTAATAGCATTTTTTAACATACATATATCGAAAAAATCATAATTAAAAAATATGGCATATTTAAGCATTATTTGCCATTTTCTTTATTAACAGGACATTTTTGGGCAGTTTTGAATAAGTTTCCTCGATTTTCAGATATTTAGAAAGCATTCCTGATTTTTAATAGCGGTTTTCAAGAAAAAACACATAAGTCACTAATTATTTTTTTTCAAAATTGCTCCCCAAAGAAAATATGAATTCTACGTAAAAAATAAAGAGAAAATGTTTTTACCTAAATCGAAAATATCCACAAACAAAAAAATTACGGCACGGCAGCAATATATTTATTTCAATAATATTTGCAATATTTCACTCAATTCGGTATACTTATCGGAAAGTCCCTAGATCATAAAAAAAGCGACTGACCTTCGGAAGGTTCTATTGATTCATAAATAATAATAATGGTAATTACATTTTCACATACAACGTACCATATCCCATATATTTACGTTGTTAAAATGTTTAACAAGAAAATCCCTAATACAATAACTCCTACCTTTGGCATGCAGCATCTTCAAATGGTCAACGGTCATTTGAAGTATTTCAGCTTTTTCCAATTTCGCGGATCCCTGTTTTTCAAAGGCACTAGGCACCAAACGCTTCAGTTCGGAGAGTGACATGTTGATGCGGTCTCTTCGTTTCTTCTCGATCACTCCACGTCGTTTTTTTCGTGACAGCATTTGGCAACTGTCGGTTTCTCCTGGGGATGTGCATCTAGAAAAGGAATTTAAAAAGTGCGTAAACAAATATCTATTCAAATAAAAAAATCATCCACTCAACGAGTTAACAATTATGAAAATTATTACCCACAATCTATCCCATAATGCATTTACATTCAAAGTACACCAAAGTACCACATGAAATTGTAGGTAGCAGGAAAAATCCAATACATTACTAGACAAAAAAAGTGCGCACTTGGGCATCTTGCAATGTAAATAACTATTACGCCAAATTAAAATGAAAGGCTGGCAATATTATTAAATCTTCTTGTGGTTTAAGTACGAGTCGGCCTCCAGTTGTAAATTCAATTTTGAATAAACATGAACTAATTTGCAAATGAACAAAATTAAATTTGATTTGATTTAGATGTGGTTTACCAAATATTGTGCCAATCTTGCAATATGCCTCCTTTCATAATACTGAAATCCCTTGAAAACAGGATCCGTATAAAATAGAAAGTAGAGTGATAATTTATTGCATAAATAAAATTAATGCATAAGAATATACAGTGCCCGCCAAAAAGTTGGAACCATAAGGGATTTTTTTTTACTCTGGGGCGATCATCTCTGCTTCCAAAAAGATTCGAAATGAGATCATTAAATGTCGTGACGTCATTTGACGTACCTTAAAAATTACATTTAATTCAATAAATGGTCAAAATAGGCTTTATATTTGTGATTTTATCGAAAAAAGTTATTTGAAAAAGTTGCTTGGAATTTTATTTTACCTCTATGTGCAAATTTTCAGACAAAAATTCGGACAATGATAAATTTTTAATTTTTTGAAAAAAATATAAAAACTAATAAATTTCATTTTTTCGGTGTACCATATTTTTTTGACTTCAGAATTGTTTGCCTATCATCTAAACGTCATATTTTTTAGTTATGGACCCTTTTTGGGTCGTAAACAGCTAGTTTCAAGAAAAACTCAACTAACAAGGTGCAATTTTGGACGATTTATTTTTTGTTACAATGTATTGCCAGATGTAATTGCTCCTTGTTAGTTGAGTTGAGCTAAACTAAAAAATATCACGTATGGATGATAGGCAAACCATTCTAAAGTCAAATATGGCACACCGAAAAAAATAAAATTTATTAGTTTTATTATTTTTTCAAAAAAATTGAAAAATATCATTGTTAGAATTTTTGTCTGAAAATTTGCACATAGAGGTAAAATAAAATTCCAAGCAACTTTTTCAAATAACTTTTTTCGATAAAACACAAATAAAGCGTATTTTGGCCATTTATTGAATTAAATGTAATTTTTGACAGGTATGTCAAATGACGTCACGACGTTTAATGATCTCATTTCGAATCTTTTTGGAAGCAGAGATGATCGCCCCAGAGTAGTTTCATCTTAGCCCAAAAATAAAAAAAATTCCCTACCTAACCGATCATTGGCAACTCCAGTGCTAGGTACCTATATTCAAACAAATCCATACACATTTCTGAATGAAATATTTGGAGAATGACGTGATTGCTTCTGAGCACGTCATTTGATGTTACTAAATTTCGTAATCAATTCTAAGAAAAAACTATTCTTGAATTTTTTCGAAAAAATGGACCGCGTTTTGAAAAATTCACCTTCGTGCTTTTTAACTTTTTTAGCAGAATAAAATCAAAGTAGGTTTAGGCTTTCGACATTTTGCACACCTGAGTTTTTAATTCCAAACAACAAACAACTTTCCTCAATAACAATCGGTCCTAAAACCTACAAAAGGGTTCTAGATTCGAAAAATCATGTGTCCTGATGGGAATTAAAAAAATATATTTTTTCGCACCAGTAATAAAGTGGCCTTTATATAGGTTTTATGGCAAAATGTTATTAAGAAAATTTGTTCATAATTAAAAACTCAGTAGGTGTGCAAAATGTTGAAAGCCTAGACCAACTTTCATTTTCTTCTACAAAAAGAATTAAAACGCACAAAAGTGAATTTTTCAAAAACGGCGGTACATTTTCGAAAAAAAGTCAAGAATAGTCTTTGTTCTTAGAATTGATTGGGAAATTTAGTGAACACAAACAATACTACTTTTCCAGTGGCGTACCATTTTTTTATTAAAAAAAATATGATGGTTGACCCCGTCTCTCCGTCACTGGTGGAAGTAGATGGGGTATTTTTAATTTATAGTATTTACTGAGTGTATAAACTGAACCAAATATATGTATGTCTGAACTATCTTCCTTTAAAAAAATTGAGGCAAAATAAAAGAAAACTTAAAAAATAATAATTTGACGCCCTGTATAACGAAAACCGTTAGGATTTTTATTTTGATTTCTAAAGTTTTGTCACTAAAAGTTGGACCACCCTGTATATATATACTGAAATTGTATTTTTCAGTAAGAAAAATCAGCTTTTTTCAAGTATACCATGAAATATAAACAAAAAACGCTGCCAATACTATTATACCAGGTGTTTCATAAAGGGTGATGAGGTAACATATCTATGGCATTAATAGTCCAGGAGCTTAGGAAAAACCCTGTTAAAAGGAAAGTCTGCAAGACAAATTGCTGGAAATGATTTTTAAGTTCCTAACTGTGCCGCTAGGGGGCAGTTTTCTGCAAAACATCCTTATAAAAGGTATCAAAAAAATATTGATACTTTCATGACACAATTAGGTAGGTATTATATAATATCCAAAAAGTAGCTTAAATTTGCAAGAAAGAATGTAAAAGATTCTATTCGATATTTTTCTTAGTTTCGTCAAATGTTTTGTCAGGTTAAACCTCAGAAGAATAACCACAGATAGAGGGAGCACACACATCAAAATGCACACGTTTGTGGTCAACCAACATCTAACGGAAATTTACCAAAGTAAACGAACATTACACCCGTGTGGAGGTACAACGTTTACCTGTTGTGATAGACTATGTCCTGAGAAATATCAATTTGGACACACACCACACACTTTCTGCGTTCCATTGTATACAAAATCAGTCACTATATCCTAAATACCTATTAACATTAACAAAAAAAAACCACTTAAAATATATAATCAGAGAAAATGACATTGAAGTAAAAAACACAAAAAATGCAGAGATTGAATGCGGCGGCGGAATGCGGCGTTGCGATTTGAAGTGTCTGTTGACAATTTTAGTTTTGGTTTAAAATTATGACATACAAGGAACTAATAGGTACATTTTTTAATTTAATGTCATTGAGGGTGTGTCTTCACTTGATCCCAATATTAAACCCTCCTATTTTGAAATGAAATGCTGTAAACAACGTGCTACGCGGCACCACTCAAAAAGATGTTGGCTCTGTTTACTCCTTGTTCTTACTCCCTCTATCCTCTATGAGGGTTAAACACCGTCGCACCGCGATCGACGTCTACGAAGAAAGCGCACTCTCGCCGAACCAATAACCGACACACGAAAAGAAAAACGGAATTCACTCACTGTTCCTTGGACGACTCCTCCGAGTAGGCATCGTCGCAGTCGCTCTCCGACAGCGGCCTCTTGGCCGCCTGCCTCGTCGGCTGCCACGAACTCGACGGGTTCGCGTAGCCCCAGTGCAGGGGCGGGCCTTGCGGGTGCTCCATCGGCCTGTCACTTTGACACTTGCCGGCGGAAGGGGGTCGCGTGCGTGCCGCGTGGCTCTGGCGGCGGTCGTACGGCGCGGAGTGCGGCGGCCGGCGGCCCGGCCGCCGTTCGGCCACGTTTCTACCCCCACCAAGGGCAGAGGGCTGCCCCCACCGTGCCGCCGCCACGCGACGTCTCGCGGAATACGGACGGGCTACGCCCTCAGAGAAATAACCAAGGATAGAGGGAGTATGGGAGTAAGCATTGGCGTAGCTAAGGTGGTATAAAAATAGCTAGCCCCCCCCTGACAAATTCTAGCGTTTATTTTTATATATTTTTTTGACATTATAGGTTTACTTTAAAAAACATTACTTACTAAGCTGATTTAATCTTGTTGCTTGTTCGTGTTATTGCGTATACGAGTAGTAATAGACACTGACTAAAACACTAATAACAAAATAAAACAAACTAAACAGCGGCAACACTGAACACTGGCAACACTGCCGTCACGCACTCACCCCGCACCCGTCCCCGTCAGTCCGCCACACGCCACAGCCACACTCGCAGCATTAGCATCACTCAGGGACTCTTTAAAATAAGGGGACCCAGCATTTCACAGTGTATCACATAGGAAAAGTGAAGCCTTGAGGGGAAGTTTGTTTTTTGTAGACTCCAAGGAGACCACGTAAGTGGGCTGGTACAAGGTTATGTTTTAATTGTTTTATGTCAGTGTCCAACTGCCATCAGGTTTTAAGTGATAAGATAGGTAGTGCCATAGATTCTAAAGGAGGCAAAAAATTTCCCATCATAATTCACAATTTTTAAGTTTTCTAACTTCCAGATACTCAGATGTGACAATTAAAGAATTTAAACTATACAATAAATTTGTTTCATTTGACAGTTGCCATATTCTGTATTTGTAGACACAACATTGTCAACTCTAATTTTTAGAAATCATGGAAACCATTATTAATTTTTTAATAATACCATGATACCATTACAATGAGGAAAGAATAGGCTTCACTTTGGAAAGTATAATGCTGTGTCCCCTTACTTTAAAGAGTCCCTGGCGTTTTGGATTTTTAAATGGCTCACTAGATATTTTGAAACGAGTGATTTTTGCTATTTCATCAGATCTCTGTAGCTCCGTTATTTCTGATTATACAAAAAAACTGTAGATAAGTTTGGGCTTAATAAGATAATCTAATCCAATTTTTTATGTTTGTGATTTTTTAAATATGACATAAACTTGTGTTTCTTTAAATGTAAATCATAGTTGGCTGTGGCCTTATAAAATCGGACATTTTTTGAGCTTTCCAAAGATATAATACTCGGCATAGTTATTATAAAAAATAAAAGAGCTATGGCTAATTTTCTGTTTGTTTTTTTTATTATTTTCACATAGTCAGTCACGGAATATTTTCATAATTACGTTCTATTTTATAAATAGACATACTTAAAACTTTCTAATATTTTGTTTTTAGCTAGTAACAAAATGTAAAAAAATGAAACAAAAATTATCACGGAGCTCCAAAATTATCACGGAGCTCCACCACATAATTATTTGCTCGTAAGAAATTACCTAGATCAGCTCTACATTTAAAAAAAAACACAAGTTTATGTCATATCTCAAAAATCACAAACAACATGAAAAATTTGATAAGATTTTCTTATTAAGCCCAAAATTATCTACAATTTTTGTCTCTAGAGTTTTTTTGTATAATCAGAAATAACGGAGCTACAGAGATCTGATGAAATAGCAAAAAATCACTCTTTTCAAAGTATCTAGTGAGCCATGAACTTTTTTAAAAATCCAAAAGGGGCATTAGATTTAGCATTCAAAACTGCAATTCTTGCCCCGTTTAACCTTTGTTCTAGCTCTGCTAGTTTCCGAGATCCCCATTGTGGGCATCGAAAAAACTCACCCTGTATGTAGTAACGTCGTGTGTATTTAAATTAATAACGTTGTGCCGATTAATAAGGAAATAAGCTCTACTATAGTTTGCGTAAGTACTTTAATTTTCTTCATTTAGTTCAGTTAGTTCATTTACAAATAAGTAGGTACCTACCATAGGCTTACAATCATTGTTCATAAGTCTATGGTACCTACCTAATTAATTGACAATTGACTATTCATTCATCCGAGCAATAACCCACGATACACAGAAAACGGTATGCCCGCTCGCAGGTTCTGTGACGTAAACGGTGACGCTTATTCGACAATATCATGGCTTACTTTTATTTTTAAACGGAAATTTGAGTTGTTTTATAGTGAGTCAGGTAAACACATATACACCAAAGTGTTTATATGCGACGCTCCGGCGCTTTTGCAGCTTTTGCGAGTTACTGAATCTCATCTCCTTCAGGGGCTTAAGCCCCCCCGGAGAAAAAAGGCTAGCTACGCCTATGGGAGTAAGAACAAAAAGTAAACAAACCAACATCTTTTTGAGTGATGCCGCGTACTCCATTGTTTACAGCATTTCATTTCAAAATAGAAGGGTTTAATAATGAGATTCAATGAAGGCACATCTCCCATAACGCTAAATTAACAAATGTAATTATTAATTTCTTGTTTGTAACAATTTTAAACTAAAACTAAATTGCAGTGTAATTATAGTATCTAATTATCACTTTAATAAAATCGTCACAGATACCTCTAATCGCCCGACATGGCAACGCTGCTTTTGCTGCCGCGGGCGCCGCGTCCGTTAACTCAGCGATATTTGTTTTGTGTATGCCCAGCATGTCAAGTTTTCCGATTGTTTACGTATGGATTTTTCCCGTTTTTAATTGTTTTTCTGTTAAATTAAAGGCTATTTATTAGTATTTAGGATATAGTGACTGATTTTGTATACAATGGGACGCAGAAAGTGTGTGGTATGTGGCTAAATTGATATTTCTCAGGACATAACCAATATCAGGTAAACGTTGTACACACGGGCCTAATGTTTGTTTACTTCGGTAAATTTGCATAAGATGTTGGTTGACTACAAATGTATGTATTTTGAGGCTGTTGCTCCCTCTATCCTTGGTTATTTCTCTGAGGCTACGCCACACCTACCTACCGCCAGTGATGTAGATACTGTCGGCAGATGTATCTACAGGGTGTTTCATCTTAAGTGCGAACACCCCCGTAAAATTTGCATTCTCCATCCGATTTTAGCCCCGGTTTTTTTCTAAAAATAGGGCACAAAAAACTCTACGTTGGTGCAAAATTTCAGGCCTTAATGTCAATTTTCAAGGCCTACTACAATTTTTTTTCTGGTAAAAAATGAAGAAAACCATTTAGCGATTTTTTTATTTAAAATCTGACACCACATCGTTAATCAGAACAACCTAAAACCCCCGTATACCAAATAAAATAGGAATTTTATACTCATCTGGCGAGTCAAGTGTGCCATGGAATTACTTCGAAACAGTTGGATGATGAACAGGACCACTCACAGTGTCGATGTGCAAAGATCCAATAAAAAATATACAAGGTGTTCTTCTCTGTAGCAACTCGAAATGCTGAATTTTTTAAACTTTATACAGGTCAAAAATCGAATATATCAAAACCACCCCAGACATTACAAACGAACTAAGTCTAAAAAATACAGAAGCCTGCCAGTCAGTAAGTCCGTTTAAGTTAAGATGGCTGGTGTGCCACAACAGGAAACGCCCCGAAAATGTATCATCTTAGACAGTGACTTTATTGATAAAGGTCCAACAATTTGAATTGTTTTTATTTGTTGGTTGGATTATGTAAAGAAATAAATTGCTTTTGTGTTTATTAATATTTTTCCAATGATTCCAGAGCACTCCTGACCAGTATAAAGTTTAATAAAAATTCAGCATTTTTACATTTTTACATGATCCAGATGCCTTTAAAATTCCTATTTTGCTCAATTTTGACACCCTGCAGAATGGAACTCCCTGTATATTTTTTGTTCAAATTTGGTATACGGGGCTTTTAGGTTGTTCTGATTAACGCTGTGGTGTCAGATTTTAAATAAAAAAAACGCTAAATGGTTTTGGTCATTTTTTACTAGAAAAAAAATTTGTAGTAGGCCTTGAAAATTGACATTAAGATCTGAAATGTTGCACCAAGGTAGAGTTTTTTGTGGCCTATTTTTAGAAAAAAACACTGCTAAAATCGGATGGAGAATACAAATTTTACGGGGGTGTTCGCACTTAAAATGAAACACCCTGTAGATACACATACCGATACATTTTTTCCAAAGTATCTGGGTACAGATACAGATACGTTAAAAAAGTATGTAGATACTTCCAGATACGTTCAGATACTATTAGTTAATTAAGAAAATTTCAGACCTCATAAGGCAATCAATATACTTCCAGTGGCGTAGCCAGCATTTAGGGGCGGGGGGGGGGGGGGTTAAATTTTCCGAAATCTTTTCTTTGTGAAATATTGCCGTCTACTGTGTTTAGTCGGAGTGAAATAGGTAAACAAAAATTAGCAAAATCCACCGAAAATACAATTCTATTCATAAAGTTTGCACCAAAAGGGAAAATTTTTTATTATTAGATTTTTAAAAATCTGATTTCGGGCTACGTTGGTGCATGTTTTGGGTACACTATTTGCGCCTAAAGAGAGTCGTGACGTTACAGCTCATGCCTGTCAAAAATATGACATTTAAAATAAGCATTAGAAAAAATGGGGTCTTACCTTGGAAATCGGAAATGGTTATTAAGGAAATGTACCATCGCGGCGTGTTACTTTGCCAAGTGAATGTGACTTTGCCAAATAGTGCCTCATTTTATGTAAATTCAATTTGTCTACGCACGAATTTTGTACATGTAAATGAAAATTTATTTTTTAATTTTTATAATTTCTGGGAAAAAACAAGGTTTCGAGAAAAAGTTCATTTTTTAAGTGTGACTTTGCCAAAGCATTCTCTTACAAAATTAACTTTGTTCTAGAATTTGCAATATAGGGAGACTATAAAAAAAACTAGGCACGCGCAATTACAAAAATTATACTGAGGCAACTTTAAGCACTGCTATTAATGCTGTCCAAGGGAGAAATATGACAATATATCAAGCATCTGAAACATATAAAATTCCAAGGAGGACCCTTTGGAATAAATTGCATCGTCGTCATTTGGGTAGTGTTGGAGGTGTGACAGCACTAAGGGAGCTTGAAGAAAGACACATTGTTGATGTTCTTCTAGCCGCTGCGGAATATGGTAGTCCGTTAACGTCATTTGACCTGCGTATGTTAGTCAAGCGTTATCTAGCAGAAAAGTCCGAAGATGAAATAAGTGCTTACTTTGACAATTTGGAAAGGAGTCTTGCAGGAGTTCCCCCAAGCAATATTCTGAATTATGATGAGACGAATCTAACAGACGACCCGGGGGCGACTCGTTGTATTTTCCGACGGGGAACCAAATACCCGGAAAGAGTCATAAATGTATCAAAATCGGCAATATCCATCATGTTTGCGAGTTCAGCAGCTGGAGAGGTACTTCCACCATACGTGGTTTATAAAGCAGATAAGCTTTATGATCAGTGGAGAATCGGTGGTCCAACAAATGCAAGATATAACAGAACTAAATCGGGCTGGTTCGACGGTTGCGTTTTTGAAGACTGGTTTAATTCAATTGCACTTCCATGGGCACATAAGCATGAGGGTGTTAAAGTATTAATCGGGGACAATTTATCATCCCATTTAAATGTAGACATTATTGTCAGCTGCCAGAAATCAAACATAAAGTTTATATATTTACCTCCGAACTCAACACATATCACTCAGCCACTAGACGTTGGATATTTTGGCCAATTAAAACGTTTCTGGAAAGAAATATTGGTAAAATTCAAAATACAAAATCCAAAAGAAAAAGCCGTGAACAAAATTGTTTTCCCTAGTTTGCTAAAAATCCTGGTAGATAAACTCAGTTTTAAAGATAAAACCAATATAGCAAGTGCCTTTAGAGCTTGTGGAATATACCCAACTGATAGAGAACAAGTTTTAAAAAGACTTCCAAATCGAAGAACGGAAAATATTGGCGAAAATGTGAGTGAGACTCTTTTGGGATATTTGCAAGAAATCAGGAGAAAAAAAAATGATTAAAATTATTCCAGGAAAGTCCGTAGGTAATGAAGACCTCAGCGAAGATAAAGAAAATAAGTCATCTGATGAAGAGCCAGAAGTTGTACCACCCAATATTGAAGATAATACAAATCAAGAGGAAGATATGGAAAGCGACAGTGAGGAGGAGCAGATTCGGAAGCCAAAAATCGATGATTTTGTAGTTGTTGCTTTTGCAACAAAAAAAAACTCTACGACACTTTGTTGGGAAAGTTTTAGAAATCGAAGATGACTTATTGACGATACGATTCCTAAGAAAAAAACAAGAAGGTTTCGTGTATCCAGATATAGAGGATATTTCACAGCAAGAAGAGAGAGACATTTGCTGTTTCCTAGATAAACCAAGAATATCTCCTCGAGGATATCACTATTTTAAGACAAATTTGCTAATTTTAAGCTGTAAGCACTGTTAGTTTATAAGTACAAGACTGTCAAAGAGATCCTGTGATTTGTTTTTTATTAACAATATTTTAAGTCGAGAAAACATGTTTATTTTGTTATTTAAAAACGTTGTGCCAGAATAAAGTTTATTTTTTACATCTAATTGGCTTTTTTTTACCGAAAAAATATTTTTTAAATTTATTATAAACTTTTTAAAATTCTATCAGGGGGCAAAGTCACACATCAGAGTGTCCTACATTGCGAAACAAATGGTTTTAAAGGGGTTGACAGAGTAACCCTTTTTAATGGGTGACTTTGCCAATTTCTTAAAAAAATTAAAAAAATATTTTCAATGCCGCTGCACATTACTTTCATGCAGAAACCTATAGGAAAAACTTGAAAATAGCACATACTTTTATTTCATAATTTTCTCATTACTATGTTCATAAAAAATACACAAAATCTCAAAAAACTGGTGCAAAGTAACACGCCGCGGTGGTACTTATTATATATTATTGTGCGTCTATGTCACTTTTTAGAAGGATAATCGTTTTTTTCTTAATTGATATTCTAGGAATTGAAACTGAAACCATAAAATTCGATACAAAACTTTACCTTTTCATTTCGCTTCACTGAGTTTCAAAATATAGACGTGTTTTGTGTAAAAATAATACAACACTGGCCAATGGCATGAACTTGGCTTAAAATTAAAGAGTCTGCACAAATATTGTGTTGTTTTATTTTTCCCCTGTTTTGCGTTCAAATTTATTTTTATTTTTATGGTTTAGTAAAAGAGCAATCAGTAAATAAGTGTCTTAAATTATTGTGCGAGAAAAATATCGTGCACCAATTATAATGAAGAAAAACAAATACCTATCCTGATATCTTTCTGAAAATCGGCATGCAACACATTTCTTCCGATATCTCCAAAGGCAAACCCAATTTTAGTTTTAAAAGTGAAATTTGACAGGCATGGACTGTGACGTCAAGACTCTCTTTAGGCGCAATATGTAGAGATTCATGGCTTGACTTGATATTCAAGCTACTTGAGTTGACTTGACTTGAAATCAAGTCAAGTTCAAGTCAAGTAGTAATTTTCCAATATAAAGTCAAGTCAAGTATTTATTTCTCAAGTAATTGAAAAATCAAGTTTTTTTTAAGCTACTTGATTACTTGATTTTTTATCAATTTCAAATTTTATTATCAGTTAGGACAGTTAGGTAAATAATAATAACAAACCTTTGCATTGTACACTTTTTTTCAAAACTAGGAAAGAACAAAAATAAACTATTTTAAGTCCGTATGTGTATAGTCAACAAAAACTTCTATTTGGGTGTCTGTGTCTGTGTAACATAGATAACAAAAACTTCTATTTGTTTCACGTTAACACCGTTCAAAGCACTTTTTTTTCTTAATATATAAACATTTTTCTCGGAAACTTGGTTCTTATTTTGTGTGTTAATAATAAATAAACATGTTCACAAGTAAATTTTGTAATCCTATTTGAATTACAATAAACTTAAAATTAATTTTTGCCCATAGGAACGGTTTAAAAATGAAATACAGGCATCGTAGCTAAAAAAATGTATCTAGTATCTAAGTATCTAGATACTTTCAAAAGAATCTAGATACTAAAGCTGATCCTGATTTTTGTAAGTAGGTACATACCTAGATATGTATCTAGGTACATAAAAATTATCTAGATATATGTATCTCGGTACATTACATCACTGCCTACCGTGAGTTCGAAATCCCAACACCGCATTCCAGGAGTGCTTAAATTAACAGGAAAATACAAAGTGGATATTTTCTCTAAGAAAGCTATAAAATAGCATATAGCCCTTCCCGTCCAAATCCCTCCCCTAAATGCAACTTTTGTCGATGCGACGTTGCCAAGTTTATAAAAGAAATAAGGTTTGATTTCATCAGACCTAACTTTGCAGTTCTGCCGTTTGGATGATTAGATTCGCACTTGTAAGTTGAAAATAAACGCTCGCGCTACGGGGCAATAGGAGTATATTCAGACACAAAATATAAAGGTTATACAGGGTGATTTATTCACAAATACAATAATTTTAAGAACGTCACCAGGGAGGTACATATATTCCTAAAACGCAAAAAAAAATTTACTGCATGCTTAAATAATGGGGCAATTTATCCCTACTCCCACGTAACGAGGCACACCTGAACGCACTGGAATGAGGCGTTCTGGTGGAGCACATGGCGATGGCAGCGACGTTGTCGTTAAGTTTTCATAATTTAAATACTTACGAAAAAAATATTAATAAAAAAATATTTTTAAAAACAAGCTTTTTATTTAAATGCTCTGAAAAGAAGAAAATAAACTTTATAATAAATCAAACCAAGGCAAACCCACAATTTTGTTACATTATACAACTGTATATGATATAAAAGCTTGTCGCGAGATTTTCGTGTGTAATTTTCTTTTATAGAAAAATACATTTTCTACTTAAAATTACTTTCAAGATATATATGTTCTCGCGACATGCTTTTATATCCTATACAGTTGTATAATGTAACAAAATTATGGGTTTGCCTTGGTTTGACTTATTATAAAGTTTATTTTCTTCTTGTCAGAGCATTTAAACAAAAGCTTGTTTTTAAAAACATTTTTTTTATTAACAATTTTATTTTCAACTTTTTAGTCCTACTCTTCAAGCCCTTTCATTTGATACCCATATTAAGAGGGTTGACAAAAAAATACATCATCCGCCATCTTGGAGCGACGGCCATATTGAATTTAGTGTGATGTCACTAACTCTATCGTTTTCTATTCTTCAAGTCCTTTTATCTGATACCCATATTAAGGGGGTTGACAAAAAATACATCATTTGCCATCTTGTGGCGACGGCCATTTTGAAAGTATTACAATATTGAGTATTGGATATTGTATTGTCACTGGAACTAAAGGAGTATGCAAAATTTCAGCTAAATCGGATGTCAGGAAGTGGTTCTAATTCAGCTTGCAAGATTTGACCTAAACATAGTTCACCATACATTGCAATTGCAAGTTAAATAAAAGCTTGTAAAATATGGAGTTTATGAATTTAAATGGTTACCTACCTGGTTGATGGGACAATAACAGAGTGTTAGCACACCTTGGACTTTCCGCGTTCAGCATCTAACTGACATATATTCCTCGAGAATGTCATTACACGTTTCACAGCACGAGCTCTAACAATGTACAGGGAGTTCCCGTATATTTTGACCCACCTCTAGAGCCTACATTTTTCGAGTTAGAAAAAATTACTTTAATGAAAGTTGTAGGGTTTTTTTTTTTAAACCGCTAGGATCTGTTACTAGATAAAACAAATGAGCGTCGCATATTTATGAAAAAATATAAACTTACTTTTTTTAATGGAACACCCTGTATATTTGTGGATTTTTGAATTGCACGCATTTTTCCGATTCCAACAATATAAATATGTTATATGTCTGCTCTAAGCATTCGCATGATATTCCAAATTGCAGATAAATACGATAATCTTCATATTTAATCAAGGTTGCTATGGAAAAACATTTCAACTTAGGAAAGAGCATTCCTGTCAATCCATTATTTTTGGGACAATGCACCTTGGTACCCTACAACTTTCATTTAAGTATTTTTTTTTCTAACTCGAAAAAGATAGGCTCTAGGTGTGGGTCAAAATATACGGAAACACCCTGTATAAGAGGCAATTTTTTCGATCGCAATCACAAGCACGAGACGCGCACAGTGTTAACTGTCAACAAACAGTGATTGGAAAATACTGAAACTTTTCCAAAATCTGGTAGACTTTGGAGATTTAATACCAAAGTTTTATTAAAAACAACGCGCCCGTCGGATCCGCAGCTATTATTACTGTCAACCTTGTCACTTGTCAAGGAGCTCTCGCCGGTTTCTATATGTGGCGCCATACCTCTCATAATAATTGTTATTAACGTCTCCGAATTTGCGTAATTAAGCTAAAGACCTCTGTAGACCTCTGAGCCACTCAGTATGTTGGCACCACGCAAGTAATACAAAAACGTCAGTTCTCTATTTTCTGACAAAATGTATCAGAATTACATATTCTATTTTGATTTGGCAACACCGCAAACAGTCCTTGAACAGACCGACTCCCCTCAAAGCACGTGGCACATGCGATGTTGCCAGACGTTTCGAAATGTCCCTAGGGTCTGCCTGGCGAAAAGCCTAACTCGTGGGATTCCGGATTCGTTGAGAATCCTGGAGATGAGTGAGCCTAGGTCACCCATGCAATGCAACGTTGTCATATCAAAAGTCGGGATGCTTAGCGAAATACGCGCTATGGGTGTAATATAATTGGTGATCGGAAGTAGCGCTTGAGATGAAGATAAATGCGTCCCGGAGGTCACTCGCTGAAATTACAGAGAGAATGATAATTGGATTATTGAAAACCGGGTCGATTTTCGGCCTTCAGACTCGTGCCAACAAATTTTTGGACAAATAAAATTATTAACAGGCGAGGACCAGTCGGAAAATTTACCTGTCTGATATTGTAGAACGATCAGACATAAATAGAAAGATGAAATATTAGAACTAACAAGACTATATGTTAAAACCACTTATTTTCAACTAGGAAATGAATTTTATCAGCAGGGATTTGGAATGGCTTTGGGGTCTCCTTTATCACCATTCAGAAGACTTTGAACAAAATGAGTTGACTAGATAAGTTCACCAACCTAATGTTTGGTGGAGATATGTAGATGACATATTGATTATATGGGAACATGGAGTAGATGAATTATTAAATTCATTATTAAATTATATAAACTCACAACAACCTTCTATTAAGTTCACCCCAGAACTAGAAAATAATAATCAAATACCGTTCATAGATGTTTCTATACTAAAATCAGATAGTATAAAAACTAGTGTCTAAAGAAAACCAAGGAAATTAAACATATAAAACATGCTTCTAAGAAGAATAATCAGAACTGTATATTTAAAAACAAAAACACATTAAAGCAGGTACAAAGTTCAAAAAATTGCTTTTACAAAATTCTTTGCGAATGTGGAAAGTTCTATCAAAGTGTAGATAATAGTATTCTCTAGACTTTGGTTCTATGTTGGGGTGACTTGTAAGACATTTAACCTTCGTTTAAAAGAACATAAAAATTACCTATATCAGGCAAAATTAAATTTCAAAGTCAAAAATATGTTATTACACTCTTTTAATAATAATCATAGAATTTTGTGAGATAGGTCCCAACCAATTCTCAAAGAAGAAGTAGGAAATAGGCAAAAAACTAAGGAATCCGCATTTTAATCTAGGAAATCTGGACAACTGATGTGTCACTGAATGTTCAGGGAAATTCAGTAAAATATTATTGTCAGTTATTCAAGAAATTAGTATAGATAATTAAATAAACACAGGGTACAATATCAGACTATTATTTCTGTTGTCATGACACTTTAACTTACGTTTTTTTGTAGGGCGCAAAATAAGCGAGAAAATCGGTGGTATAGTCCTAAAAAATCATCCTGTATAATTTATAATATAATTATATATAATTATTATAATATTATAATTTTTTAGGCAACCTTACCATGAAAATCAGAGCATAATTTAAATCCTTTCAAAGTATACACTGTGTCCCGGATAAGAATGAACAGCATGAGGATCTTGCAAACGGTGAGAGATAGAACAACGGTTAATTAATGTGGAAAAAGTTGCGCAATTTTAAGGTCAATAAAATGGTATAAATAGATTTCTAATATCTTTTTCCTTTTTGAGTTATTTTGAAAAAGTATTTTATTTTTTCTGAAGTTGTTATCACAGATAGGAAAGAAAGAAAAACACTTTCTTATGGCACTTTTTAACGGACTTTAAGATGGCGTTTTTAGATTTGTTCTACAACATTTCCTTTTTGAGAAACCATTTTCAACTTTATTTTTTTAAATACGGACCTGGATTTTTTTTGCAGATTTTGAAAGCACTTCTCATTACAAATACCATGATGTATGACACGAAATATTTTTAAAATGTTTTGAGACAATTATACTGAAAATTCCATTTTTCCCATACATTTTTTCTAATGCGGCCCTGTATTTCATAATAAGAAGTCTAAATATTAATCAGTATTGTCAACAATTTAACTTGCAACTTATCTTTCAATCGGAGAACCAAAAAAAGGACGGCAAAGACTAATAACAGTCATATACGATAATAAAAAATAAATAAAAATCCTCCACCTATTATAGAAGGCTTTGAAAAAACGAAACCAACCCCCTTGTCACTTATTGTCATGACTCCCACTGTATCATTTAGTTAATAATTTGTATTATTAGAAATGGAGGGTGCTTTTTCAAATGACGACAAATTTAACATGTTAGCATGTTGTTAGGTACCTATATCTAGAGGCCGAACGAATGTATTGTTGCAATTAATAAATGGCAAATGTTATTGGTTTCATTGGCTTAAAGCTTTCTTCTCACATTAGAAAAAGCGAAGAATTTACTCCAAAACACAATGCGACACTGTTTGCTGTACAACAACAGAGGAAAACACTTACCAGACAGGGCCGAATTTAAAAATAAAATAAACTGTAAGTTAAATTGTTGAAAATACTGATTAATATTTAGACTTCTTATTACAGAGCCGCAATAGAAAAAAATGAATAGGAAAAAGGAATTTTCAGCATAATTGTCTCAAAACATTTTAAAAATATTTCGTGTCATACATCATGGTATTTGCAATGAAAAATGCTTTCAAAATCTGCAAAAAAAATCCAGGTCCGTATTTAGAAAAATAAAGTTGAAGATGGTTTCTCAGAAACGAAATGTAGTATAGAACAAATCTAAAAACGCCATCTTAAAGCCCGTTAAAAAGTGCCATAAGAAAGTGTTTATCTTTTTTTTCTATCTGTGATAACAAAAAAATAAAATCGAAAACGTAAAATTTTACTTTTTTCAAAATAACTCAAAACGAAAAAAGATATTAGAAATCCGTTTGTACCATTTTATTGACCTTACAATTGCGCAACTTTTTCCCCATTTAACTGTTGTTCTATATCTCACCGTTTGCAAGATACCCATGCTGTTCATTCTTATCCGGAACACATTGTATATTATTGTATTATAATTAATTGTAATATTTCTATTATAAGAATGTGTTATGTGTGTATTTATTTATGTGTATACTTATTTATTTAATATGATTTTATTATATAGCTTATGAGTAAGTATACCTACTATGTAGTCATATCACTAATAGGATCTAATTATTAATGTTTTTTTCCATTATATTCAAACCTGTTTATAATTAATTGTAATATTTCTGTTTTATAAGAATGTGTTATGTGTGTATTTGTTTATAATATGTATACCTATTTCTTTAATATGATTCTATTATATAGATTATGAGTAAGGATATTGTAGTGGTATCACTAATAGAAACTAATTATTATTGTGTTGTGTTTTTTTTCATCATATTTAAATCTGTTTTTTTATTATTATTATTTACAATTTCTCACGGCGATATTTCTGATTGGAGACTTTCCTTGACTATACGAGTATTTTTATTTCATTTGAAACATAAATCATTTTAAATCAATTTTTAACAACTCTTATAAAAATGTCCCACAAACACCAGTAGGTAAATGTGATGTCATAGATAGTACTTTTTTTACCAGGACTAAACCACCTTTCCCTTTTATAAGAACGAAGATATAAATACCGTAACACACACCGTTCGATGTGTAAAAAAAATGGACAGGTACCTGACTCTGCCGGAAGAACCACAAACACCCTAAAGAAATGCGAACTATTTTATGTTTTCAAGTTTCACCTGAGAATCCGTTAGGTAGGGATACTTTTACCTATACCGGAACAGGTTCAATACCGTTACCTTTAGATATCAGTTTTTTAGGGTAAATTTTCGTGTTTGGGACCCACGGTTCTTCTTTCAATCTCGTGGCTATAACCACAACACAAAATATAAAGATTAGGTTTCTATGCTACGGTGGCAATGTTTGGCGCATTGCTAACTATTTAGACTGCATGTTGTTCTGCCTTGTTCAGGACCATTTGGCAGTTTGACAGTACCTCCACGAGAATTTAGAAAATATTTTCTTATCAAAATTTAATGACTTATCGCATCAGGATGGCTTAGATCAAAGATATACAGGGTGATTCAAAACTTTGCGGCACCCTTTCAGGGGCGTAATTTACTCGTTAAAATAAGACGAAAAGTTCATATCAACATGGCTCCAAAGACGCTTCGTTACGAGGATACAGGGTGATTAAGCTTTCAAAAAAATATCGATTTTTGTTTATACCTTCCAAACCAATAAGAATATTTAAACCAAACTTGATACACAATAATACCCTCATAGGGTGACTTAACACATGTTAATATCAGGTCCCCAAAGTAACCAGTGGCGGAGGTATGGGTAATCAGTACCATTAATTAAACAAAAAATACAGAACGGCCCAGTACAATACAAAAATTTATTATCTTGTTGAATAAACAATACGATATGGAACAAAAAATGTCTCTTTCATTTTTTTCATATCTCTCTCCCTTTCGCGGAAAATTGGAGTTTTTCCTATTTCTCATCTTTTTTGGACTCTTTACTTTGAACTAACTATTATTAGTCAAAGAAGAAGTATTCTCTAGACTTTGGCTCTAGCTAGGTCAAGTATGACGAGGCACGGCGCTTCCCAACAGAAACTCCAAACTGCTGCCTGTGGTGACTGGTGCAGCCTCCATAATAAATCTATTGATATTCAGACCTACTAAAATAAGATTGCGCTGGTATAGGTAACAATTTCGCAATGCGTACGAAATACGAAAAGTTAAATGGGCCTTTATTGGCCGGGTTTTGAATCCAGATTAAAAAGAAACAAGTGCTTGAGAAGTCCCCGATATATGCGTATACCCATCCTTCCCGATTTTCCGAAACTATCTCGGCCGGCCATGAATGGCTAATCCCGCTTTTGCGTGGGACGAAATCGCAAACAAAGCGGGAAAAGGGCACAATGGGCATGGGGCGCCCTTGCGCGTGGCGATGGTGTGACAATTCGGAAAGTGCGTTTCCCACGGGCCGGCCACCCTTCCGAACTGGAGCGAGGGACCACCCCACGATCGCTAATCACTTCCACATCGGAGTTAAAACGCTCGATATTTTTGCGTGTGTGAACCAGAAAGCCGAGGACGCTCTGGGCCGGTGCGGTCGCGTGCGCGCGCGTGCCTGACTCGGTAATATAATTCCGTAGTTTGATGTTTCATTAACTGGAAAAGGGATTACCGTGTCGTCATGGTCTTGCGGATTACGGAGACATCATCCAAATCACAAAATCGAACTCTCGGTTGTTCAAGACTCTTGTTAGCAAGACTCCTATTAGCAATAGACTCTTGTTAGCAAGACCCTTGTTAGCAAGACACTTGTTAGCAAGACACTTGTTAGCAAGACACCTATTAGCAAGACTGTTGTTAGCAAGACTCTTGTTAGCAAGACTCTTGCATTATTTATTACGTGTAAAGCTTGTAGAGACAATCCATTTATTTTTAATTGGGTTTTTCGCCACCAAACTGATTGAAAGACAACTTTTTCAAGTTGCCTCGAAAATTCATAAATTCTTAACACTGAATGAACGAAACTTTAAACGTGTAACTCAAAAAATAACTTCTACAAATTTGTTTTCTGTGAATAAATCTTCCTCCTTTCTCAAAGATCATGCCACGTCAACGTGAAGTGACAGATCAATAAATTTCAGGTTAAAATGCCATGACAACAGAAACAATAGCCTAGCCACCTGCCTGATATTGTACCCTGTGTTCTATCTAATTATCTATACTAACTTCCCTTTCAATAAGTGGTAATAATATTTTACTGAATTCCACTGAACATTCAGCAACACAGTTGCCTGTATTTCCTAGAATAAATGCAGATTCTTTAATTTTTCGTCTATTTCCTACTTCTTCTTTGAGAATTGGTTTGGACCTATCCCACAATATCCTATGATTGTTATTGAAAGTATGTTCACATATTTTTGACTTCGAAATTTGATTTTGCCTGATATAATTTTTATGTTCTTTTAAACGAACGTTAAATGGCCTACAAGTCTCCCCAACATAGAACTTTTCACATTCACAAGGAATTTTATAAATGCAATTTTTTGAACTTTGTACCTCATTAAATGGTTTCGTTTTAACTAGCATCGATCTCAATGTATTTTTGGTTTTAAATACTGTTCTGACATTAAAACGATTGCCTATGCGTTTTAGATTATCTGATAGTCCAAGAATATAAGGAATTATTAAATTTACTGGTCGGTCCACCAGATTTATTTCTCTAATTCCATTAGCATTGTTATTTTGTTGGCAATCCTGAAAAACTTGCTCAACAAATTCAATACTATAACTATTCTTCTCAAGAACATGTTTTATATGTTTAATTTCCTCCTCAAATTTTGTGTTATTAGAACAAATCGTTCTGTCATAAAAACTTTTAATTACTCCTTTTTTAACACTAATATGATGATTGGAGTTGAAATGGAGATATTTATTAGTATGTGTTGGTTTTCTATAGACACTAGTTTCTATATTATCTGATTTCAGTATAGAAACATCTAAGAAAGGTAATTGATTATTATTTTCAATTTCTAAGGTAAACTTAATAGAAGGTTCTTGTGAGTTTATAAAATTTAATAATGAATTTAAATCATCTACTCCATGTTCCCATATAACAAATATGTCATCTACATATCTCCACCAAACATTAGGTTGGTGAACATATCTAGTCAATTCATTTTGTTCAAAATCTTCCATGAATAAATTGCTTATGAATGGTGATAAAGGAGACCCCATAGCCATTCCAAATTCCTGCTGGTAAAATTCATTTCCTAGGAAATTCCTGCTGGTAAAATTCATTTCCTAGGAAATGATGAATTAAGTTAAGACGAGTTGTTTCTAATAACAAAAAACGTCTTGAAAAATTACGTTAGAAGGCGGTTATGTTGAAAAAACCCCGATAGTTTAAGATCTAAATATTTTGTTTGTTATTTTATTGTTAAGATTAAATAAATTTTGTTAATAGTAACTTTGTTTCAAAAAACACGGCAAACTTGATCAGAATATAATTCGGAAAAAGTCTGAACTTTCAGCAGCGGTAGAGAAAAACATCCTGTATTATTTCTTCTTGCAGCCTCGTCCATCAATACTTTGGGTGGTCCTGTTAATTCTTCAATTGTTTTAAAATCATTCCATGGCACGCTTGACTCTCCAGGGGCCCTCGAAATCACTACTTTGCGCAACTTTAAGGCGCTGTAAAACCGAACTCCCTGTATATTTTTAGTTAAAATTTTGAACTTAAGGGTTTTAGAGGGTCCTAATTAACGCTGTATGGTCAGATTTAAAAAAATGCTTAAATAGATTTTGTGAAAATCTGGGTTTAAAAAAAATCTTAGCCGGCCCTGGAATTGCAATTTGACAAATGTGTTCACGTAGAAAGTTGCGCATTTTGAAGACCTTTGTATCAAAAAAATTTTTTGAAAATATCCCAACAAATCAATTTTTTATTGATTTGTGTCTACTTAAAAGTGAACACCCTGTATAAAACATGTTCTTGAGAAGAACAGTTATCCTATTGAATTTGTTGAGCAAGTTTTTCAGGATTGCCAACAAAATAACAATGCTAATAGAATTAGAGAAATAAATCTGGTAGACCGACCAGTAAATTTAATAATTCCTTATATTCCTCCTCAGTAAAATATTATTGCCACTTATTCAAAGAGAAGTTAGTATAGATAATTAGATAGAACACAGGGTACAATATCAGGCAGGTGGCTAGGCTATTATTGTTTCTGTTCTCATGACATTTTAACCTGAAATTTATTAATCTGTCACTTCACTTTGACGTGGCATGATCTTTGAGAAAGGAGGAAGATTTATTCTCCGAAAGCTCAGAAAACAAATTTGTTGAAGTTATTTTTTGAGTTACACGTTTAAAGTTTCGTTCATTCAGTGTTAAGAATTTTCGAGGCAACTTGAAAAAGTTGTCTTTCAGTTTGGTGGCGAAAAACCCAATTAAAAATTAAATGGATCTGTTTGCGCCACAAATAAATTTTAGAAAATATTTATTTTTTTAATTATTGATATAGTTATTTTTTTTTCATGATTTGTATTTCTTTTTCTGCAACAATTACAGTTCGGCGATTTTTTTCAAGTAACTTTTTGAGACGACAAAATTTTCTTGCAAAATTTGGTAGCAGGGATTTTTTTGGGAAGAGAATTCATAATTTTGTATTATTTTTTGTGCAATCCGTAAAGGGCGCTGCGTACGCTATCATTATTTAATTTAATTTGCCCTAACTTTTTTGACAGTAAACTTTTACCACATTTTGTGAATCTATCCTTTTCCCACACGTTTTCTAGTCATTACCGGACACCCTGTATAACATAAAAATAATTCTTCTTCGAACCAGTAAAATCTATATCACAAAATCAAGTATTCTTTTTTTGGTCTTGAGCTCGTCAAATATCTCCTCTGGAGATACCTATGGGTATTTCAGGGTACACATAAAGGAGTGTTAACTCATTCAGTCGATTTTCGCTAATATTGTTTCTAATATCAATTTTTTAAATTTTCAGATTTGAAAATGTTCTTTCTGGCTCACTGTAATTGTGCAAAATATGTTTAGTAGTGTGTGCATAATATACGGCGGCGCGTTCTCAAATCTACTCCACAGGTTTTAATTTCGAGAAGACAAGAGGAAACAAATAACGATTTGTAGAAGATGTTTGATGTTCACTGCATTTTCAGATTAGGCCAGGAGTATATAATTGTTGGTATTATTAATTTTCATATTACAAATCTCGTTTATTTTGACAGCTCTGAGGGGGGGGCACTTGCCCCCTCCCCCCCCCCCTCTGAATACGCCACTGTTCCGAGGGGCCTTCTGATGAAAGCTATGACCACAGACCTATTATATAGCTTAGCGAAGCTATATAGTATATGGGTATGATGTGCTATGACCAAAACTATGGCAAAATTTTTAAACCGCTTTAACTTTTTTATTACAGAAAAAAGTTTAATATGAAATTGTTTGCAATAACTGTAAGACTACAACTTGTATCAATTTCGAAATATTAAATATGAATAACTTTGGGCTCTCTTGGGATCAAAAATTAAATTATCTGGAAAATAATTATTTATTGACGCATTTTTTATAAAGCAAAATATCCCATTTAATTTGATATGTCACACTTGCCAGTTTGTTCTGTATTTACTATGAGATATTAAGAAAAATTATTTGTAATATTTGTGATTGGCAGAAGGTCTAGTTACCCATGAAAATAAATAATTGATTATGATGCTAAATGCTAAATTAAAGTAGGCATAGTAGACTTTCAAGACTCGTAGACATTATTGTCTGTTATGAAAATAAATTAAAAATACTTAATATTTTCAATTTAGTTTGATAACTGTCAAATAAAGAAAACTGTCAAATAAGCTTCCATTCTCTCCATGGCCTACTCATCAATATCGATTAAGGTGAAATTAAACTTAAAGGTAATAATTATTTGCCCCATAAAAGTCAAGAATTTTGCTTTAGATACGTAAAATGGATGATATTTTAATTTATAATTATTTTTGGCATCAATTTAGAACTGGGAAACGTAATGTAACTAAATTTATACCCCAAATGGTATAGACGGTACATGAACTTTGCAACAAACAGAATTTTAAAGGGTAAATATCATTTTCTTTTGAAAAATACCTATTATCGGTAATTAGTAATAAAAAATTAATAGAATGATAAAGCTAGTGATATAAAATAATTTTTACGAGTTTTCAAAATTTTCAGAAATAGCATAAATATTAAAAATTGGCAAAAAACTAAATATTGTAGTAGAGCGTTCAAATTTGGTACACTTACGTAAAATTGAAAAAAAAAACTTTTTCAAGTAAAACTTTTTGATATTTTTACAAATAAACCCATTTTTGGCGATATATTTTTTTTAAATGTCATTTTTGACAGATAACTAAAGTCACATAACCACGTTTGAGTGGGTCATTTTTCATCTTTTTTAAAGCAAAAGATAACCCCAAAATTAAATTTCAAAATAAAACGTTAATTAAAAATTTTCCCCCTATGGTGCGAACTTTTTGGATACCTAAGTATAGTGTATATCCTAAGATCTGTGAAATTATGGCACGGCTATCCACCGCATTTCGCTGAACAAGTGGCTAGCCGTCGAACAGTGTAACCCATGCAAGTATTGGTGATATTATATTAGGCGAGCATGCAGCCATTTGTTTTTACTACAATATCTATCTTCTCTGTCTACTTATGGTTAAAAAAGTGTTTTGTCTCGTATTTTATTGCCGAGGCGCCTGCTCTCTAGCTACCCTGGTAAAATTTGGAACACAGTGATATACGGGGCGCGATCTATTTCATAGCATTTACGACGCTCTGCTAATACTGGTAAAAATACCAGACTTATTAGCAGAAATCACCCGTATAAAATTCAAAGGTTTTTATGCTGTTCCAAGTGACTTCATTTATACCATACTATTCTTCTAATATCATTAATTCTATTTATTCATAATAAGACCATCTCTCAGAGTTAATTTAACAAAAATCATACAATAAAAATTCTGTCCCGTCTGTTTATTTCTGTTTCGAGAATTTTATTTACATTAAAAAAGTGTTTATGTCTGTAAGATAATAGTTATTTATGTACCAAGGCACTGAAGTTCAACTTTTTATGACTCATGTGGAGTTTAGTTGCTGAGGCCTCTGGCCGAGGCAAATAAACCACATGAGTCATAAAAAGAACTTCAGTGCCGAGGTACATATTATATTTTTTTTGAAATCGGAAAAAAAATGTTTTATTAGGCAAGAAAATAATAATAAGGGATCACCCGTCCACGAACCGACTACGCGCGGCGTTGCTTGACTTTACCGATCGCTCTACCTAGGACAAGTATAATGACGTACGGCACCTTCTGACAGAAAAACCAAACTGCTGCTTCTTGTGCAGCCTACACAACAAATCCATTGATATTCAAATTTACTAAAATATGTATACTGAAGGATTGCGCTTCTATAGGAAACAATTTCGCAATGTGTACGAAAAGTTAAATGAGCCTTTATCGGCCAGGTTTTGAATATTTGGTCACTTTTGACGGGCGATTTCTCCGCGTCTGACGTTTGATGTTTACATCTTGCCAAGGCCTACTTATTTAAAAAATCGTACAATAATGGGCTACATTATTGTACGATTTCTGTGCTTTTAATGACGATTTTGGGACATTTTAATGCCGATTTCAAGAAAAAATATATAATAAAATTATAATATTATTATATTAAATTCATAGATAGTAATTTATGGTGGACGATAAATAGAATCCGATTATTTGAAGTTCATGTACAGCCAAAAAACTGGTTATACAGTCAGTCCTACATGCCAATTCAATTCCGAACAATGCACCCAATTGGCAATCGCAGATCAGATCAACCTGGAGGAGTCTGTTCGTTCATTTGGAGCTGGTAGATTGAAAACCGATCAATCACAGCGCGTAGGGGATTACTTCCGGATAAATAGAAAATTTACTCCTTCGCCAAAAGTGTCGAACTCATTGATAAATCGGCGTGGCATGATTGGTAAACTTTCCAACGATCACGATTAATCACTCGTCATTGAAAAGTGCAATTTCAATACTCATTCAAATAAGAGCACCACAACTGGCGAGCTGTTGGTCCGACTAATACCCGATGCCTCCCAGTTAGCTGCTTGATGCATCGTTATGAAAATCGCCAAACATTTACATTAGAGTATAACGAGGAAAGCTATATGGAAAGTTGTTTTAGATAATGGCTTGACCAGTGGTCATGCGGTTGTCCACTTGAAATTCAATTATGTCTCCCCCATCATGGCAGTGTTTGCTTGGCGTTTCTTTGACGTAACTTGGAGATAGGGGGATTAGAATTAATATTCAATTCTCCATAACCGCACAGGGGAATCATTTTAATTGCAAATGGTCAAATTTTATACAGTGTCCTCCAAAAAGTTCGCACCATTTTTTATATTTATGAAATTTCTGAAAATTTTAAAACTGGTAACTTCATAAAAACTATTTTATATCACTAGCTTTATCATTCTATTAACTTTATATTACTAATTACTCATACGACTAGGTATTTTTCAAAAGAAAATGATATTAACGCCTTAAAATTCTGCAAAGTTGATGTACCATCTAGCATTTAGGGTATAAATTTAGTTACATTACGTTTTCCAGTCTCAAATTGATGCCAAAATAATAATAAATTAAAATATCATCAAACTATTTAACGTATCTAAGCAAAATTCTTGACTTTCATGAAACAAATAATATTGTTACCTTTAAGTTTAATTTCACATTTATCGATATTGATGAGTAAGCCATGGAGAAAATTGAAGCAATTGTTTTTATTTGACAGTTTAATATCCTTGAAACGTTGTTGAAATGTTGACTGTACAAGACAAAATTGAAATTGTTTTAATATACTTTAACTTTAAAACTGTACAAATCCGTAAAATCTTCATTTTTGGAGATAATCGCCTAAACTTTCTTTTGTTTGAAAGGCCTTCAAAAACCGCTTCTTTTGAACTTCCTGTCATTTTCAAAATGCAAATCCAGGGCCGGCCGCGATTTTTTTATACCCCCGATTTTCACGAAAACCATTTAGCGATTTTTTTATTTAAAATATGACCCTACAAAGTTAATCAGAACATCCCAGAACCCTTATATACCAAATTTGAATAAAAAATATACAGGGAGTTCCATTCTGCAGGGTGTCAAAGTTGAGCAAAATAGGAATTTTAAATGCATCTGCCAAGTCAAGTGTAATAATTTAAATTGTTTTTATTTGTTGGTTGGCATTTTGTAAAGAAATGAATTATTTTTGCGTTTATTAATATTTTTTCAATGATTCCAAAGCACTCCTGACCAGTATAAAGTTTAATAAAAATTCAGAATTTTGAGATGGCTCAGAGAAAAACGCCCTGTATATTTTTTTAGTAAATCTTTTCACACCAACATTTTGAGTGGTCCTGTTGACCATGAAATTGTTTTGAAGGGATTCCATGGCACACTTGACTCGCCAGATGTCTTTAAAATTCCTATTTTGCTCTACTTTGACACCCTACAGAATGGAACTCCCTGTATACTTTTTGTTCAAATTTGGTACATGTGGGTTCTGGGGTGTTCTGATTAACGCTGTGTGGTCAGATTTTAAATAAAAAAAATCGCTAAATGGTTTTCGTGAAAATCGGGGGTATAAAAAAATCGCAGCCGGCCCTGGATTTACATTTTGAAAATGGCAAGAAGGTCAAAAAAATCGGTTTTTGAAGGCCTTTCAAACAAAAAAAGTTTAGGTGATTATCTCCAAAAATGCAGATTTTACGGATTTGTACAATTTTAAAGTTGGACACCCTGTGTGTGGAGAAAATATGACATATCGGCAAGTTGCTGAAATTTTTAATTTTTAAATTGTTGACAATACTGATTAAAATTTAGACTCCTTTTTATTAAATACAGGGCCGCAATAGAAAAAAATGAATGGAAAAAAGGAATTTTCAGTATAATTGTCTCAAAACATTTTAAAAATATTTCGTGTCTTATATCATGGTATTTGCAATGAAGAGTGCGTTCAAAATCTGAAAAAAAAATCCAGGTCCGTATTTAAAAAAATTAAATTGAGGGTGGTTCCTCAAAAACTAAATGTTGTAGATCAAATCTAATAACGCCAGATTAAAGCCCGTTAAAAAGTGCCATTTTTATTTTTTTCCTATCTGTGGTAACAACTTCAGAAAATAATAAAATTACAGAAATAAATCTGGTGGACCGACCAGTAAATTTAATTATTACTTATATTCCTGGACTATCAGATAAGCTAAAACGCATAGGCAATCGTTTTAATGTCAGAACAGTATTTAAAACAAAAAATACATAAGATCGATGCTAGTTAAAATGAAACCATTTAATGAGGTACAAAGTTCAAAAAATTGCATTTATAAAATTCCTATGTTGGGGATTGGCCATTTAACGTTCGTTTAAAAGAACATAAAAATTATTTCAGGCAAAATCAAATTTCGAAGTCAAAAAATATGTGAACACTCTTTTAATAACAATCATAGAATTTTGTGGGATAGGTCCAAACCAATTCTTAAAGAAGATGTAGGAAATAGTGGAAAAATTAAAGAATCAGCATTTATTCTTAGAAATACGGACAAATGTGTTGCTGAATGTTCAGTGGAATTTAATAAAATATTATTGCCACTTATTCAATGAGAATTTAGTATAGATAATTAGATAGAACACAGGGTACAATATCAGACAGGTGGCTGGCTATTGTTTCTGTTGTCATGACATTTTAACCTGAAATTTATTAATCTGTCATTTCACTTTGATGTGACATGATCTTTGAGAAATGAGGAATATGTATTGTCCGAAAGCTGAGAAAACGAATTTGTTGAAGTTATTTTTTGATTTACAAGTTCAAAGTTTAGTTCATTTACTGTTAAGAATTTATAAATTTTCTTGACAACTTAAAAAAGTTGTCTTTTAATTAGTTTGGTGGCGAAAAACCCAATTAAAAAATTAAATGGATCTGTTCGCGCTACAAATAAATTTTAGAAAATAACTTTTGTGTTTATTAATCTTTTTTCAAGTTTCTTAATTTTCAGCATTTTGAGATGGCGCAGAGAAACATACCCTGTATATTTTTGTATTGAATCTTTACACACCGCTACTTCGAGTAATCCTGTAATTCATACGGATGGGCAGTATGAATAATTATTCCCCCATACTATACGGTGTCCACTGCCGAAGTTATGATTCATAAACTAGAATAACAGCATCGACTGACTACATTATCCAAAAATTTGTTAACAACGTACGGCCGAACCGTCCCCGTTCAATAGCCCACTTGATTTACTGCAGCCAACAAACCATGATTACAAGTTACAGCCCGTGACGAGGCCAGATGTTAAGTGATTTTCTGTTTGGTTTAGATTAGTCGGGGGCGATCCGTTGAATTGCGCAAAAATGACCGCTGTCCACTCCCCGACATGCCCCATTTGGTTTCTTTGTCACCGGGAAAGTTTAGAACGTGCCCACCGCTGAACGATCAGGTTTATCGTTCGCTAGTTCAAGCTGGCTCCATAGACGTAACTAGGGGGGGGGGCTAGGGGGGCTTAGCCCCCCCTACATTTCTATTAGCCCTCCCTAAAATGTAAAGGATGTGCGAAGATATGCTTCTCGTAAACAGAATAGATCTAATATTCTGACAACGCAACGTTACGCAACACGGCGAACACCGCGCGCGCCTTTTTAAATTCACCAGTTTCGACGAATCGCTTGCTCTTGCGGAATCTTGCGCCTTGTGCCCCCACAAAATCCGACTGAAATTTAAACGCGCAAGCGAGAACGAACACACCGTGCCTGCTGCCGAGAGAAAGAGAGACGAGACGGGCGTCGGAGAATGTACTTTTGCTGTGCCAGACTCCAGACTTTTATGTTGTTATTCATCCAGTGTATTGTTGTTTCGTTATAATATGTACTATGTAAATAATCTTGCATCACAAAATAGCAGACATTCCCAACACTTTTTCTCTGGTTTCTACTCGGAAACCTCTACTTTTCGTAATGTTTTTTCTAAAATGAATTAAAGATGATTCAAAATTACCAGTAGATAGACCTATACATTATTTTTTGAAGCCTTAGAATTAACGTTTTTGGGTGTGGCACCTCCAGGGTGGTACAGGGTGATCCAATTAGTAACGTATTTAGAAGGGCGGGACCGAACCCATTTCGGAATTTGAAAATATTCACTCCAGCTTTTAAATTTGAAGATATTGGGATTTCCCAAGACTAATTTTATGTAATTTTCCTTCAAATTTTTAAAAAATTTCACCTGCGGCGCATTTTTTAGAATTATTTTAAATGAACTTGTTTAAAAAAGACACAAAAATTGTCCCTCCACCACTCGAAATTAATTCCTATATACGTCACAGAAGTGATCCAAACTCGTAGCCCCGGCCTACCATTTTACAGAATGACATGTAAAAAATATACCTTTGTAAGTAGCGTACCGACTTTCAAAAATTTCTTCTTAATGGATTAAATAATTCCTTGTCGGGGCCCCGCATTTTCATGCGGCACCCGGCCCCGCAAAATCTTGAGCCGGTCCTGATCAGCCCCCCCCTAAAAATACGACCTAGTTACGTCTATATGGCTGGCTCCCTCTTTGTCCTACGATGAGCTTCAATTCGATTTGTAGTGTCAGTAGGTATATATTCTACTCTTAACCGCATAGCACAGTCCTATATAACTTGAAGCTATATAGGTCTGCAGGGCCGTATCTAGGGAAAATTTGGGGGGGTTCAGGATCGGCTCAAGCTTTTGTGGGGCTGGGTGCCGGATGAAAGTGCGGGCCCCCGGCAAGGAATTATTTAATCCATTAAGAAAAAATTTTAGAAAATTGATATGCCACCAGAATGGTATATTTTTTTGTGCATTTATTTCAAACAAGTGCATTTAAAATAATTCTTTAAAATGCGCCGCAGCCAAAATTTTTTAGAAATTAGTTTTAGGAAATCCCAATATCTTCAGATTTTCAAGCTGCAGTGAATATTTTCAAATTCTGAAATGGGTTCGGCCCCGCCCTTTTAAATACGCTACTGACTGGATAACTCTGTACACGGGATTCGGAGGCCGCGTACGCCGCACCGTTCGCACCAGCCTGAGCCGGCCCTGGAGGGGTTAGACCAATGGCTGTTGAAGTTGAAATAGCTTTAAGGTTAAAAGAACCTAAATGGTTTTTAATAAAAAACTGAAACAGGTTTAAGTTGAACAAGTTTAACATTAAAACATTAAAAATATTAAATATTAATTAGGTATAATAATAGCTGAATATTCGTTCTCTCATTTAAACCTATCCCTTTTCTACTTATTTGATTTCTCATTATTACGGATTTTATCCTACACATTATTCTTCGCCTGGCCTGACGACACCTTTATAATTGCCGGTAGGTATGGTAAAAGATTTCTTCGCGCCACTTGCCTAACTGAACCTTTCATAACAATAATAAATAAATCTTCAAACACAAATTAGTACTAATCTATTCATAAAAGAGACTCTGCGGGAATCCCCTATTCTCCTAATCCATGGCACACGCAGCCATGCGCCTTATTTTATTTGAAAGCATATTCTGACGATAAAACTCAGTATCTACTGCACTGATCCAAAAGTTATTTTTTGTTGTCAGTTTTCGGGCAGGTTTCCATGCTCTACTGGAAAACCAGTTTATTAAATAGACTCACTGATGCTCGGGGAGCTCGTTCTAGTGGTGGTGCAAAAGCATATATGGCATATATGGTATTTCGGGGGGGGGGGGGGGGAGGTTGAACCCCCAAAACCCCCCTCAGATACGGCCCTGTAGGTCTGTGCTCATAGTTTAATAATTTTTTATTGAAAAACAAAACTACAGGGTTATTCACATAACATTCTACTCCTTTAACTTTTTGCTTTTAATTTTGTAAAATTTTCTCGGACAAAATCAAACTTGCCATTGAAAATTCAAGACAGTTATTACGACAATAATATAAAAATGGACATTTTAGAGTTTAGATTAATTGTTCTATTCCCACAATTACCTACATACAATACTTAATATATTGAAATTTCAACAAAGCCAATAGGTACTTCTGTGGAAATTTTTCATAAGTTATATTTTATTTTTTCTGTCATTTTAGTCTCAATAAAAGGCATATTTATGGATGGATCTTTATATATACTTTATTGTGAATTAAATTATAGAAGGTGTTCTATAACATTTCCATTTTGTGCAACACAGAGTGCATAACTTTCTTAACAAACTTATCTTGTAGTTAGCCACGATATCTGCCTCGTTCACCTCTCTGCTCTCCTTATTATTTTTTTTAACTTGGTCGATATTATTTCAAAGTACCCCACAGGAAGAAATCGAGTGGGGTCAAGTCTGGGCTTCTGGCAAGCCATAAAATAGTTCCATTTGAGCCAACCCACTCTACAAAAGTGTCATCTAAATGCCTCTTGACGGCATTTGATTTATGTGCTGGAGCACCGTCTTGTTGCCAAACAATATTCGGCTCATTAACTTGATTCAATAGATCAGGAATTTCTTCTCTTAAGAGCTGTAAATATTTTAGTCCAGTTAAACCACCTTCAAAAAATACTGGACCAATAATGTGATTCCGAAAAAACCTCACCAAACATTTATTGCGAAGTTCGACCTTGTCATTGAATTGAAATAAACTGCCGCGTACGTTCAATAGTGAGTGTTTCTTCTATTAAAAGCGTCACATGTTGCAAAAGTGGCTTCATTAGTCCACGATATAGAATCTGTAATAGTAATAACCGTATGAGTAGTAATAGAATAGTAATGTCTAGTAGTAGTCAGTTAATAGTAGTATAGTGTAATCTTTATAGCGATGTGATAAAAATACACGCACCTTTAAACTGATCATTTTCCGCTTGCCTCTCCAACATTAAACGGCAAAATTCTCGCCTTCTATAATTATCATTTTCGTACAGTTTTTGAACTGGGCGAAAACAATATGGTCTAAACTTATTAATTTTTAACACTCTCAGGACTGAGCTCCATGATATTTGCAAATATCTCGATGCATCTTTAATAGAATGTCTCGGATTTTTCACAAAGTACCTATAATGAGACTGCTTCCTGCACATTCTCAGTTCTATTTTCTTTATTTTTTAAACTTCCAGTAATTCTCAATTAGTTATAAATATATTTGAAATAGGTGTGATGATTTAGTACTCTCCCTATATATTGGTGCGTATTCACGCCTTGCACGCTTCGCATTCTTTTTGCAAGAAACATAACACTCAACAATGTCGTTTTTCACTAATATTATAACAATAACATACCTTTTTCACAGCACGATAGGGTAACACAATAATTAACACCTGATACAAACTGTCAAAGTCAAGCTCTGATTCTCGTAATAGTTTTGAACTTTCCATGGCAATTTTGATTGATTTTGCCTCCAAATGCAGAATTTTTTTTATAAATGACCGACCAGTGCATTTTTTTGAAAAGCGAAAAAATAAGATTTTTTGGCAAAAACGTTTCGGCAATTTCAACCCGAACGATTGATTTTTATCGTTATGAAATAAGAGTACCTACCTATACATTTTTGTTGCAAATAAAAAACGCACTGGAATAATAAACCTGCAAGACCAAAAGATAACCTCAAAAAAAACACGATACAAAAATAGCGCAAGTATGGCGCCCTCTGTAAGATTCGTACAAATTGACATATTCAGCTTGTTCTCCATCTATAAAAACACAGCAGTGCCAAATTCAATTCAAAAAAGAGATCTCAGAAACGAAGCACGCATTAGAACCTAGGACACCCTGTATTACCATAACACTAATCAACATTTCTATTTGCAACCATTAAAAAAACTCTTTACAAATCGTGATTCTAAAACTTCATTAGTTTCTTTATTGCGTCGGAGAAGTTGACAGCTCTAAAATTTCAAATCGATTACACACGGATTAGTTCGGCAATTAAAATATATTGTACAATCGTAATCTACGACTGTCACTGGCACGTCAAACCAAAACGTGTGAATGAGTTTAAAGCAGGACCCCTAGTCGAACGACCCTTTATATTATAATTATTGTCTCGATATGGTTGAGGGAAGATATTTTTTTCGACGAATGTTGCCCTATGTTCCTACGACTGTGTGGTATAAGGTGATGCAATGAAGGGTGTTTTAATTGTTATTACTAAAGGGCGGAATATATGCAAATTGCATATATATGCATTTTTGCATATTTTACTCAATTTCGCAAAACATTGCATATTTATGGAAAAACTATATTTTTGTGCATATTTGCATGTTTTTCCTATATTTATTTAGAGATACAAGATATAATCAAGATTATGAGAGCCCAAATTAGATGCTATTTTAGAAAGTGTAGGTATTTTGATGGTAAATCATCCAACGAAGTTGCACCTTAGCCTTATATTTTACTACCCAAATTAAAATATTGTCCTATTAAATTGGTAGATGTTGAGAGAATCTTTTCTATACAGTGTGCCCCAATCTGATACTGGACACCGCAGAACTTTATGAAGGACAAGGAAAACAAATGGTCTCTATTTTTTATTGGTAGTACCAAGGGAGAGTATCTCATAGGCGGTGGTATTTGGATGGGGTAATTATTTCATGGCCTGCTATGATTTTTTAAAATATCTAATTTTCAAGAAACCCTATTAGGGATTTTTTTACGACAAAATTTTATTAAGAAAACTTGTTCAGAATGAAAAACTGAGTAGAATCGCAAAATTTCAAAAGTCTAGGCCTACTTTGATTTTTAGCTTTTTCGCCTTTTTCTCCCACTTTTTTCTTATTAGAAATGTGTCCTTTCTGGAACTTTCACGTCAAAATATTATTAAGGAAACTTGATCATTGTGAAAAAATAAAATTTTGACTTGTTAAACGAACGTTTAATAAGCAGTTTCTGAACAGTTTTTATCGGTATGGCGAATTTTATTTGACCTTTGTGACTTTAAAACACAACATCTCTGGACACATCGCTTGAAATGTCAGAAAAGTTCCATAGCCTACGTGAAAACATTCAACAATGACTGTGTTGAATAATAAAGTCTATAAAAACATGTTACGATATAAAACAGTGTATCTCCTTTAATAACAGAGATAATGAAGTAAACCAAAAAAGAAAATGTTGAAGAAAGATGGACCTACCGTCTAATGTCAACTGCTATATGTTTCAGTTGCTAGTATACTCCACAGGGTGATACGAATTTTCGGAAAAAAACATAACATTTTTGTTACACCCGGTATAAATCGAAAATGAACTTTTTATCATAAACAGCGAAAACTATGACATTGTCAAGGAACCAACCTACAATGCAAAAAAAAATCATTCAAATCGGATCATAAATTCAGATAAAAAATAGCATCAAATAAGTGGCACATTTATTATGTTGCGTTAATTTTGTCCAGGAGTTTATTATCATTTTTTGGCCAGTGTAGTAGGTAATAGGTAAATTGAAATTTGTTTGAAGGTGGGGAATAAAGATTATTATTTTCTAAGCGGGTAATAAAAAGATTACTTAGAGGTGTGTGCTCAATAAAATGCGCCGCAGGCAATTTTTTTTAGAAAATTTAAGGACAAATTCAGTTTAAATGAGGTATAATAAATTAAAAATCATCATGTCTTTTTCCTCGCTTTTTTTTCAATGACCAGCGCCTTTTTTACGGCTCTGGTGAGGTAAACTTGTGGCTACGGCCCTGCCAATGGTTCTTAAAACCACACAAATTCCTTAATTACTAACTTAACTATATGTCTTCTGTTCAAAAACCCCAAAAATCTCCTCAAAAAAACAAGAATAACGCAAAAGTAAACACTCGAAACACATCAACACAATCCGGCCAAATCTCAACGAACTCTGGATTAGCAGCTGTTGGGGCATAATAAAGCAAATGCGCATCGATGACAAAGAGCTTGTGCAACGTTGCTACGTTAGCCAGAATAAGCAATTTATTAAGGATATTATTTATAGACCAAGTAGGATCAGTTAATACACAAAATCGGTAAAATTTATAGTTAAATGATGACTGTCCAAATTTTTACTATATGTAGATTGTAGACATCAACTAATTGTTCCAAACTGATGTTTTTTTAAAGTTGGTTATACATTTATTTCGTAAAACAAGATACATTTATGAAGAAGTTTGGCAATGGTGCATTGCATTGCATTGTTTGCATTAGCGACTTAATGCTAGTGTTGAAGGTGGGAATTCTAACCTACAATATCGCCAAGAATATTAACAAACAAGGATGGTTCTTTTGTTCCTGTAAGGAAGGATGTTTTATTTTTACAAGCTTCTATTTAAGCTGCTCTGTGTGTGTTTGTGTGTTGTGTGTGAGCTGAATTTTTGCATACACCTTTGGTTCTCGTGACAATACAATCTAGTATACTCAGTATTACGATTTTTTCAAAATGGCCGCTACTCCAAGATGACGGATTATCTATATCTTTACAACCTCCTCAACATGGGTGAAAGGGTTTGACGAGTAGAAAACGATAAGGTGAGTGACGTCATACGAAATCTAAGATGGCGGCTACCCAAGATGGCGGATTATCTATTTCTTCACAACCTACTTGACGGCCAGTAGTTGGAAGCTCAAGCAAAGGTGACAACTAAACAATTTGAAAATATGTTAAATAGGGAAGTTTCCTCTAATCGAATTTCGAGATAACATGCTAATCAGCGGATGAAGTATCACCAAATTACACTACTAATAGGTCTCCTTACGGCAGAATGCGTGCGACGTAAGGGGGAAGAACTCGCAAATATTATAGAATTAGTCACAGTTCAGGGGCGTAGCTCAATTTTGTGTAACTCACTGACTTAATTTTCATATAATTGTTATTTAATTTATTGTTAATATTATTCTTGACGGTGATGCCTTACACTATGGAGGAAGGCAAACTCTTATAACATTGGCAATTATTTCTCGTGCTTGAGAATGCAACGTTCTTCCCTGTTTACTCATTTTGCACACGTTAACTCCCGAACATACGAAACGCCACTGAGCTCTCTGAGCCGGAGGAAAAAACTTGCCAGCGGCCTAAAAAATGAGGTCTGTATGGTAGCCCAAATACGCAGTTAACTTTACGTACTATAGAAACAGGCACAAAACGCGTTGGCTAACTGCTTTTCTCAGCCGACTCCTTCGCAGAAGTGCTGTGTTGCCGTATTTCAAAGGCGATGGTAGACGAAACGATGATGAAAAAAATATAATAGGTGTTTTATCACACCGCGTTAAAAATAAATGATAAACGAAAATGGGTAAATGGTCCCGTGATGCGAGCTTTATTTTTTCGGTATAACAGAGTTCAGAAATTCGGCTTCAATATGATAAAACTTGTATGCGCCAATAAATAACGACTACTCGTATAGGAAATCTCGCAACGCTGCCCGCATTCTTTAAAAACGTTTTCTTTCGTGCTTTGGGCTATAGCACATATAACTTTCCTCAAAAGTATCGTGTTAATTAATAATTCGAAAGTAAAATGAAGATTTTTAAAATCTTCATTCGGTTTGCCGACGGGGGTGTCACAATAGTTCCCGAAAATTGCCGAACGCTAGCTCAGAAGAAGAAGAAATAAAAATAATTGGACATTGTGAAATATCCTTCAGCTGACAGCGGACAACATAACCAGCAAATAGTAAATCCAAACCACGCAGAATGTGTCCAAACTTTGGGCAGTTTTGTTTTTGATGATAGCTTTTGTCGTAGAAACATATTATTTATTATTATCTTCTAGTCTAAACAATAATAAAGAAGAGGAGGGCAGGAGTATAAAGGATTAATTTTTCTATTTACTGTCTGGAAAGGTAGGTACGAAACCCCAGACGTAATGTAATGTAATTAATTTGTTGGGTATTTATATTTATTTATAGGTATTTATCGTTTATAGGTACAAGTTTATCAGTATTATATGCAGTGTTACCACCAACCGTACTTTTGTAGATCTAGTACATTGCAAAGATATTTCGTACGCCGCTAGAAAATCTAGTACGTTTTTTTGGTTTACCTTTTCTGTTTGGTTGTGAAAAAATAAAAAAAAAACATAGAAATGGCATATAAATGTTTGTAAGGGGTAGTTTTTTTTATACTCTATTATTTATTTACTATTTTAATTAAAGTTTAACAGCGTTGCCAATAATTCATAATGAAAAACTTATTTCTCTGGTAAATTAAAATAATCTTCAACATTAAATTGCAAATATTATAGTTTTTCAACAGTGGTTTTCTTTGCATGTAGGGACTAGGGACATACCCAACCAGTTGCAAATACATTATTTGCTTTGAAGAAAATATTGGTAGATAAAATATGATATTTATGTATTGATGAGATACGGTCTGCCTAGACACCGTCCTCAGTCAACGATAAGATTGAACAGAAATGAAGGTTTTTGTAATTTAGGTTTGGGGCACATGGAATAATAACAATCTAGGCATGCTTCAAGGAAAAGTACGAAATCAGAAAATCTAGTACGAATTTTTATTTATTTTAATACGAACAAAAAAGTTGAGGTGGCAACACTGATTATACGTATTCTTGCAGTGTGTCTACGTTGTGTTAGTAAGAGATTCTGATAAATAAACCACAGTTTCTTTTTATCTGGCGCAGTGGGCACGGTCACAAACATTTTGTTAGTATTATCCGACGTATTTGTGCAATAGCTAACAAAGCACTTTTTCGTCATTGTGAAGAAATACACACAAATACAACTCCTGTCGATGATTCTCAGTATTTTTCGTCGTCGAAATAGTAAAATATTATGCTACTGTTGTGTCCACTTCCACAGGGGTGTGGACTGTTGAACGCCAAGCCTTTATTACCTCAGTTGTCAGGTTTAATCGGGGTAGATATGGCATAGAAAGATGCTTTATGTTTATTTTAGTTTTACCAGTCCTAAATCATTTTACTTTCATGTCACAAAAGTAAATAGGCATTCTAAATATAAAATTATATTATGAAAAATCGATTATACATATTATTAAAAAGTAAAATATAACAAATGAAGTGGGTATCATAGTCTGACAACAGTTTGGAAATTCCAATCTGGGCATCGTTCTGTGACTGGCTTCACACCGGTTTACGGCATAACCGATACAGCCAGGTTGGAAAAAGAAGAGATCGCAGAGTACGTTTATACATAGGGCAAAAACTATTGTGACGTAAATTTTTAAAAAGCGCTCAAATTGGCGGAAAAACAGAAATTGGATTTTCTCACTAACAAAAGCTGCAAAATAGCAAATTACATGTGCTACGATATTGTTGAAGGTAAAAAGAATCCACTGGCACTAAATTTGAAAAACCGTCAACTTCCCTAATGGACTAAGCACTTTTGCGTTAGTTACGTAAAGTTATAGGTAATTAGTCGTTTTTTTTGTTTTTGTTTAAAGATCGCGTCTTAAAATTCAGCGGACTCTCATCCGGATTAATCAGCTGATATCTCCCTCTCATTTGTTTCCCTTTGGAGGAAGTAAGAGACAGATATCCAGCTGATTCATCGGGATGAGAGTCCGCTGCATTTTAGAACGAGGAGTTTCTTATAGAAATAGGTACCTTTCTTTTATTTCATTCTATTTACGTTTTGTTTTTTTAATCATCAGGGTGATAACTGTTCGTTTTTTGTTATGTACTTTTATTTTATATTTATAAATAATAAAAAAATATTTAAATAGCATTTGGGGGTGGGTTTATACCTTGGGTACAGATTACCAGCAATCTGTGCCTTGGGCACCCAGCCACATTTTGTCGGAGTGTATGCGCGCGACAAGCTTTTTGATTTACAAAAACGTGTCGCAATTTGGCGTGGAATTATCTTAACGAAAACCTAAACTTATTCTATTCGTTTTAGTTTTTAGTATATGTGGCTTAAATAAAAGCTTGTTTTTAAAAAGTTTCTTTTATCTTTATCTGCATACTCCATGGTTTTTAAATAAATAACACCTACGAGATATTTACTGGGATTTTTTTGTTATTTTTTGTTGGCCTCGTTAAAAAAATAGTAGGTATATTTTTCAAAATAAAACTTAAATAAGGCTTAAATTTGTTTTCTCCCATTATTTTAACGTAAAGAATCCGTGGTGAACGAATTGACCTACTTTTTTGTAACACTCTGTATATCAAAGAAATCTTCATTTTTATCACTCGCATAACTACATTTTAAGTACAAATAAAGATTTACATCCAGCAATTCTTTGATAAAAGAAAGCCGATCCCTATTTTTATAAGGGGGTTGACACTTTCTTAAAAAAACTGCAAAAAAAAAAACAAATCCAACCTGGAGGCTACTAGACTCAAATACCCATTGAAGAACAAACCTACCAAATACTGTAAATAAAGCAGCTTGTATATGAAATAAACCCTTATGATGTTGAGCATCACCCCTATACTGTTAATCCTGTGATATGTCAATGCCAATACCAACTGATGTATATGAGAGACCTTCAAATACATACATGTAAATATGAACAGCCAATGGGAACTTAGCCACGCCCACAGAGGAGTGGTCATTTACATGACTAAGAGGTAGATATCGTTTCATGTTTGCCTAGAGAGCTTATTAATCAAAATTCATATCATATTAAAATCAAATATGACCCAAAGTTACTTCCATTATCGACTTCGAAAAACTTTTTAGTGTTTCGAAAACGCCAAAAGCACTGAAATAAAAGGCATTTCCCGTTACAGTATTGACGGTTTTATTTTATCTATCGATCTAAATATACGATTCTAAACTATACGTACTTGCATGCGTTTGTGTCGAATTATTCAATAAAACAGATAAGAATTGCTAAAATAAATCAAGGGCTTCAACGAATTAATTCAAAATGTAATGACGATGTAGGTGTATGATTATGATTTTAGTTATTTCCACCTATGTTCTGTTATAGTTTGATGTTTCCCTACACATTTTAGCTCTAAAACATTTTAACATGAAGAGTTCAGTGCTTCTATTATAGGTACTCCAGAGCAGAACGGTTCTTCCGAACGCCTGAACAGAACTGCAGTAGAACGAGCGAGATGTTTGTTGTTTAATGCATACTGGATAAAAGTTTTTGGACCGAAGCTGAAAATACATCTGCCCTACTATGGTACAAATTCCCAAAGAAAAAAGATTAAAGTGGGATAAAAAGTCCCAGAAAATGATATTAGTAGGATATTCGGAAACAACTAAGGGATATACAGGGTGTCCCGGTTGTAAATGTCATAAATGAAAACAATGGTAGAAAAACTAATTTTAAGTATAAAAGTTTATATGTACATATGCCCTAAAATGCATATTAAAAAAGTTACAGGGCATTAAAATTTTATAAAAAAATATATGTAGTTTTTATTTTCTTATTTCCCACGTTTTAAAGGTAACTAAACGAAATTCGACAGAAATGTCACATTGACGGAGAGCCATAAGAGTAAAAAAATATTAAGCTTCTAAATTATGCAGTGGCGGAGATACGAGTAATTAGTTAGATTAATTTGCTAAGCAAAGTATTACCACTCTGTACAAAATTAAAACAGATATTTTTTCCGAAACGGGCATTTAGTCTCAGACAAAAAATGACTCTTGACAAATTGTCGTAAAATGCTTAGATTTTATGTGAAACTCAAAAGTAACAACTATATAACCCTCCCGAAATAATGTATCGGTTGCTGAACAGCGAAAAATGATAGTTCAAAAAAAAAAGGAGTAAAGGCATCTGATTTATAGTTCTGTTATTAATTTAGACGAACTTTTTCAATAATATGCAATATTTGTAAAAAAATGCACGAAAAAAATAAATAAAAATAAAGCAATTAAAATACCTCAATAAATTGATTTTTGGTTGAATTGTCATTTTTCTGCCCTACCTAACCGATAGATCTTTTCGGGAGAGTAAGCCGTTTTACACAAAATCTAAGCATTTTACAATAATTTGTCAAGAGTCATTTTTTGTCTGAAACTAAATGTCCGTTTCAGAAAAAATATCGGTTTTAATTTTGTACAGGGTGGTAATACTTTTCTTAGCAAATTAATCTAACTAATTACCCGTATCTCCGCCACTGGCTAATTTAGGAGCTTAATATTTTTTACTCTTATGGCTCTCCGTCAATGTATTAATTATGTCTGCCGAATTTCGTTTAGTTATCTTTAAAACGTGGGAAATAAGAAAATAAAAACTATATTTTTTATAAAACTTTAACGCCCTGTAACTTTTTTAATATGCATTTTAGGGCATATGTACATATAAACTTTTATGATTAAAATTAGTTTTTGTACCATTGTTTTCATTTATGACATTTACAACCGGGACACCCTGTAGATTGTATAACCCAAAAACGAAGGATGTCATAATAAGTAGAGATAGTGTTAATAAAAACACTGAAAAAGAACTCCTTATACAGCCTGTAAATGAACAAGGTGATAGTGAATGCACAAAGAATAATCCAGAAATATCCGAAAAAACTGAAGAAGAAGAACTGAAACAAGAGCATGATTTGTTAGATTCAGTAATTTCTTATATAGTTCAGAGGATATACATAGCTCAAGTGATGCTGATTATGCACCAGAACATAGTGAAGAAGTAAATGAAAATCCGAATAGTGTGAGAAGGTGTACAAGATAGCCAAAAGAAAAAATATGACGATTGTTACTTACCTGTACCCGAGCCTGTACCTATGTGAATAGTGATGTCGAATTAAACTCTGATCCAAGTAACGTTAAAGAAGCTTTAGCTACACCTGATGGAGGTGGATGGAAAAAAAACATGGAAAACGAACAACGAACTCCAATCGTTTGTTGAGAAACTAATAGCCTTTATCTGTTAAACTGAATTTAGATATAACACATCTAGATGTTTGTGCCGCTTTTTTAAATGTTTTTTTGGAGAAACCAGTTTTTATGAAATTGCCGGAAGTTTTCGTTTCTCCAGAAAACACATCAAAGGTCTGTAAACTTAAGAGAGCTATATACGGTCTGAAACAATCTCTAGAGCCTTTAGCACTGGAATAAACGATTTAACACATCTAGATGTGTTTATTTTAAAAAAGATAAAGATGCCTTGATAGTTATTGACTTATATGTTGATGATTTTTTTTATATTTCCTAACAGTGTAGATGAAACTGAAAATCTGAAACATTAATGTTTAACATTTGGCAAGGATGATAAGGATCTTGAAGGTTTCGTTGATGCCGACTGGGCTGGAAATGTTAGAGATAGAAAGTCTTATACAGATTTTGTATTTAAACTGTCTGGTGCAAGTGTGTCATTGGAAAGTAAGAAACAAAAATCCGTTTCTTTTTCTAGCACAGAGGCAGAATATGTAGCCATTTCTGAAGCTTGCAGAGAGACTATTTATCTACAGAATCTGTATGCTGAGATAATTGGCAAATTTTGTAAAATTCCAATATACAATGATAGTCAAAGTGCTCAAAATTGTTTGTTAATCCTGTCTTTCAAGTGGAGGTGTTGAATTTATATCAATGCATTGAATTTTTTTTGTTTACTGATACTCGTGTTACCATCTGCATTCTCCCCAACTTACTGTAATGTAACCTCAAAAATTCATAAAATAAAGTAGTGGTTGCTTGACTGTTCAACACAAAACATCGTGTTTTATTTTACGCAAGACTTTTCGAACAAAAAAGTCTTGCTTTTTCCATGTTCCTATAAATAACATCACAGCTAATAGAACAATCAGTCTCAGTAGTGTGATCGTCGCGCCCTGAGGATGTCCCGTGCAATCGAGGACGAAAACTTGGAACGAGAAGTGTCGCTGACGCAGAAGCCATCCGGAAAAAACTCAGATTAACCTTTATACTTCTTCATGATAGTAAATGTAAGATATACCTATTGGCTAAGTGCGCCCGAATTTTGAGCAGGTTTATATCCAGTCCTACTATTTATTCCATAATGTTTTTCCATGACGGAAGAAATGTTACTCTATGAATTTTATCGAAATGGTTTGATTCCTACATGTTACTTTATATGTGCTATGTGTGTTCAAGTTACAACGATTATCACGTTGTAAAATTCCCATGGCACACTTCTCACTTTTAGCGTTATTCAAAGTAAGATGATCACAGAAACCGATTTTTGCAAGGTGTCGCCGTACAATAAAAAATAATTAGTTTCGTTATTATTTTTGAAGTGTACCTACGAGAGCTTTGATCATGTTGCTGTTGTTGTAAAATTTTGTTAGCAAACCTTTTTGTATTAGGTACCCTTGCTCTTCAACAGGGTTACTAATACCATATTATATTTACGAAAAATATATTTTGCGTTTGGAAAGCTTTTTGTTTGTATGTTTTTTCAAATTCGGCTATATCTTCGACTAGGACTATAATTAATTTGAAGGACCCTGTTTCTATGACTGATGCCCTTGATTTTGTGAAATGTTCACGTTCAACAATGTGCTGTTTTTAAAAATAAACGACTTGTAGGGATGAAAATGGTAGTTTCTGTAATATTTCGGTATAAGAAAAAATCTCTTATGATTTGGTTAGATCTTATAAACTTGGCACAAATTGTAGGAATAGTAAAAGAAACTAGTTTAAACTTGACATTTGTGAGGATGTATCAAAACGACTGGGTATAAAAAAAATTTTACATAACAGAGACAATTCGTTTATGTAAAGCAGTGATTAAAACTCATTATTGTTTTGGATCTTTTTATTATTTCATAGCGTTATTACAAGCATACAAAGATATTTTGAAGGTCAAATAGAATTTACATACAATAGGCACTTACTAACCACAACAATGATACTAACAGACGCGTAAATAACCTGCCAACAACTTTGACTTTCCTTCCTTACATCCATAACAGAACCGATAGCATCTCCAAAATTCTAAATCGACATAACATACTAACAAGATTTTCCACACTCCCTAAATTATCCCAATATTACCGACCGATTAAGGATAATATGCCACTGAGTACGAGTGGTGTGTATCATGTGCCATGCTCATGTGGGATTAAAACTCATTATTGTTTTGGATCATTTTATTATTTCATAGCGTTAGCGTTATTACAAGTATACAAATATATTTTGAAGGTCAAATAGAATTTACATACAATAGGTAATTATAGACGATAAGGTTTAAACTTGTAATCTCTTTTGCTCCTAGTGGGCCCTCCGCTCTTCTGTTTGTTCATCTTGGGCGCCAAAATCGCTTCAACTGACTTCAGGTCTATTTTCTCCAGACGCACGACTTTCTTCGTGTTGGCATTGTGGAATGCATTCTTCCTGGGACCACTTCTTTCAATACGGACAGTCGGTGCATTCTTAATTCGAGCAACTTCTTCTCTAATCCTGGTTTTTAACACAGGATCATATCGGCAGATCTCGGCGTAGTGGGAGCAGGCTCTGGCAGCTTGAAGGAGCGACGATGGATCCAACATCCTCAAGATGAGCGAATAGAGTTCTGGAGGCAGCACGGGCACTTGGAACGACGAGGCAACGACGAAAGGCAGCAGGGAATACATGGTTGTTAACACTGGGGAAACTAACCAAGGAATGGTTGAGGGCGGAAAAGTTTCTTGTTATATACCCAAGAGTAATTAAAGTGATAAGAAAATACCGCCAAATTTTCGCGGGAAGAAAGTAGCGGCAATCAACAATAGAAATTTTGTTCAAAATTGTAATTGTCTTGTAAGTTATAATAAATGGAAGCTATTGTACATACCTACCAATATAAATGCTCAAGTGAAGAATTTAATGCTCCAAATTATACTTTCGATAAACTATAAAAATTGAGATTTGCGCAAAATACAAGAGTACTGGGAAACCTTTGAAAACTCCATATCCTAAGAATAGTCAAGGGATTAGAAACAGACAAAATATTCATAACTAGGAGCTTCTAGTTTTACAGAAGGGAATAACAGCAATTTTAATCTAATAAAGAAAGCCTTTTTAAAAGGCAATGGTTTTCTTTTAAACCCAAATTGAACTAAAAAGTAGAAAACATATTTTATTTGGATTACAAGCTGCGGTGAATAAATTTCAATTTTTTTTAAAAAAGGAAACCATAAAATGTTACTGTTATGTTAGAACAAAATAAAATTCATAATAAATTTCATTGCAATGAGAATTGATGCTCCAGAGGTGTATTGCGAGGATAAATAACGGAAAAAATATGAAAGTAAATAAAACTGTTTATACAAAGAATTGTTTTATATACTCTCCTTTTATGGTAAGTTAGTTTTTCGGTTTATACGGTTTAGACAGTAAAACCCTGTACCATATTTCTCAAACAGACAGGATTTTACCGAAAAAATTATTAATATTACCTACATAAATTTTGCATCAAGTCAATAAGTGAAAACTGTTTTAAACTGCCAGAGGCAAACGATTATTTATAGTAACGATCTATTTATTAATTGTCAACCAGAAATTGAAACAAAAGGCACAGAAATTTTAACAACGTTGAAATAATGGAATAATATTAATACCAAATCAATTTCATAATAAGTAGGTAGGTAATTTTTAGGTTGGATTACTTACACACTGATTTTTCTTTATTTAGCCAGGCTTATCTGTTCATCAATTTTGGGTGCTATGGCTGAATATATCCCTGCCTCCTTATAAGTAAAATTAGAAAGTTTGTCGACGACATTGACAAACATTAATTAAATAAAGGATTACTTAATTATGAAAAATCAACCAGAAATTGAAACAAAAGACACAGAAATTTTGACAACGTTGAAATAATGTAAGTTTGTCGACGACATTGACAAACATTAAATAAATAAAGGATTACTTAATTATGAAAAATCAATAAGTAGTTATTGTTGAAACAAAAAAAAAAGTAGAATTGTAAATTTATTAATGATTTACTCTTATACAGATAATTATAGTCGATAGGGTTTAAACTTGTAGTCTCGTTTGCTTCTCGTGGGCCCTCCGCTCTTCTTTTTGTTCACCTTGGGCGCCAAAATCCCTTCAACTGACTTCAGGTCTATTTTCTCCAGACGCACGACTTTCTTCGTGTTGGCATTGTGGAATGCATTCTTCCTGGGACCACTTCTTTCAATACGGACAGTCGGTGCATTCTTAATTCGAGCAACTTCTTCTCTAATCCTGGTTTTTAACACAGGATCATAACGGCAGATCTCGGCGTAGTGGGAGCAGGCTCTGGCAGCTTGAAGGAGCGACGATGGATCCAACATCCTCAAGATGAGCGAATAGAGTTCTGGAGGCAGCACGGGCACTTGGAACGACGAGGCAACGACGAAAGGCAGCAGGGAATACATGGTTGTTAACACTGGGGAAACTAACCAAGGAATGGTTGAGGGCGGAAAAGTTTCTTGTTATATACCCAAGAGTAATTAAAGTGATAAGAAAATACCGCCAAATTTTCGCGGGAAGAAAGTAGCGGCAATCAACAATAGAAATTTTGTTCAAAATTGTAATTGTCTTGTAAGTTATAATAAATTGTACATACCTACCAATATAAATGCTCAAGTGAAGAATTTAATGCTCCAAATTATACTTTCGATAAACTATAAAAATTGAGATTTGCGCAAAATACAAGAGTACTGGGAAACCTTTGAAAACTCCATATCCTAAGAATAGTCAAGGGATTAGAAACAGACAAAATATTCATAACTAGGAGCTTCTAGTTTTACAGAAGGGAATAACAGCAATTTTAATCTAATAAAGAAAGCCTTTTTAAAAGGCAATGGTTTTCTTTTAAACCCAAATTGAACTAAAAAGTAGAAAACATATTTTATTTGGATTACAAGCTGCGGTGAATAAATTTCAATTTTTTTTAAAAAAGGAAACCATAAAATGTTACTGTTATGTTAGAACAAAATAAAATTCATAATAAATTTCATGTTAATGAGAATTGATGCTCCAGAGGTGTATTGCGAGGATAAATAACGGAAAAAATATGAAAGTAAATAAAACTGTTTATACAAAGAATTGTTTTATATACTCTCCTTTTATGGTAAGTTAGTTTTTCGGTTTATACGGTTTAGACAGTAAAACCCTGTACCATATTTCTCAAACAGACAGGATTTTACCGAAAAAATTATTAATATTACCTACATAAATTTTGCATCAAGTCAATAAGTGAAAACTGTTTTAAACTGCCAGAGGCAAACGATTATTTATAGTAACGATCTATTTATTAATTGTCAACCAGAAATTGAAACAAAAGGCACAGAAATTTTAACAACGTTGAAATAATGGAATAATATTAATACCAAATCAATTTCATAATAAGTAGGTAGGTAATTTTTAGGTTGGATTACTTACACACTGATTTTTCTTTATTTAGCCAGGCTTATCTGTTCATCAATTTTGGGTGCTATGGCTGAATATATCCCTGCCTCCTTATAAGTAAAATTAGAAAGTTTGTCGACGACATTGACAAACATTAATTAAATAAAGGATTACTTAATTATGAAAAATCAACCAGAAATTGAAACAAAAGATACAGAAATTTTGACAACGTTGAAATAATGTAAGTTTGTCGACGACATTGACAAACATTAAATAAATAAAGGATTACTTAATTATGAAAAATCAATAAGTAGTTATTGTTGAAACAAAAAAAAAAGTAGAATTGTAATATTTATTAATGATTTACTCTTATACAGATAATTATAGTCGATAGGGTTTAAACTTGTAGTCTCGTTTGCTTCTCGTGGGCCCTCCGCTCTTCTTTTTGTTCACCTTGGGCGCCAAAATCCCTTCAACTGACTTCAGGTCTATTTTCTCCAGACGCACGACTTTCTTCGTGTTGGCATTGTGGAATGCATTCTTCCTGGGACCACTTCTTTCAATACGGACAGTCGGTGCATTCTTAATTCGAGCAACTTCTTCTCTAATCCTGGTTTTTAACACAGGATCATAACGGCAGATCTCGGCGTAGTGGGAGCAGGCTCTGGCAGCTTGAAGGAGCGACGATGGATCCAACATCCTCAAGATGAGCGAATAGAGTTCTGGAGGCAGCACGGGCACTTGGAACGACGAGGCAACGACGAAAGGCAGCAGGGAATACATGGTTGTTAACACTGGGGAAACTAACCAAGGAATGGTTGAGGGCGGAAAAGTTTCTTGTTATATACCCAAGAGTAATTAAAGTGATAAGAAAATACCGCCAAATTTTCGCGGGAAGAAAGTAGCGGCAATCAACAATAGAAATTTTGTTCAAAATTGTAATTGTCTTGTAAGTTATAATAAATGGAAGCTATTGTACATACCTACCAATATAAATGCTCAAGTGAAGAATTTAATGCTCCAAATTATACTTCCGATAAACTATAAAAATTGAGATTTGCGCAAAATACAAGAGTACTGGGAAACCTTTGAAAACTCCATATCCTAAGAATAGTCAAGGGATTAGAAACAGACAAAATATTCATAACTAGGAGCTTCTAGTTTTACAGAAGGGAATAACAGCAATTTTAATCTAATAAAGAAAGCCTTTTTAAAAGGCAATGGTTTTCTTTTAAACCCAAATTGAACTAAAAAGTAGAAAACATATTTTATTTGGATTACAAGCTGCGGTGAATAAATTTCAATTTTTTTTAAAAGAGGAAACCATAAAATGTTACTGTTATGTTAGAACAAAATAAAATTCATAATAAATTTCATTGCAATGAGAATTGATGCTCCAGAGGTGTATTGCGAGGATAAATAACGGAAAAAATATGAAAGTAAATAAAACTGTTTATACAAAGAATTGTTTTATATACTCTCCTTTTATGGTAAGTTAGTTTTTCGGTTTATACGGTTTAGACAGTAAAACCCTGTACCATATTTCTCAAACAGACAGGATTTTACCGAAAAAATTATTAATATTACCTACATAAATTTTGCATCAAGTCAATAAGTGAAAACTGTTTTAAACTGCCAGAGGCAAACGATTATTTATAGTAACGATCTATTTATTAATTGTCAACCAGAAATTGAAACAAAAGGCACAGAAATTTTAACAACGTTGAAATAATGGAATAATATTAATACCAAATCAATTTCATAATAAGTAGGTAGGTAATTTTTAGGTTGGATTACTTACACACTGATTTTTCTTTATTTAGCCAGGCTTATCTGTTCATCAATTTTGGGTGCTATGGCTGAATATATCCCTGCCTCCTTATAAGTAAAATTAGAAAGTTTGTCGACGACATTGACAAACATTAATTAAATAAAGGATTACTTAATTATGAAAAATCAACCAGAAATTGAAACAAAAGACACAGAAATTTTGACAACGTTGAAATAATGTAAGTTTGTCGACGACATTGACAAACATTAAATAAATAAAGGATTACTTAATTATGAAAAATCAATAAGTAGTTATTGTTGAAACAAAAAAAAAAAGTAGAATTGTAAATTTATTAATGATTTACTCTTATACAGATAATTATAGTCGATAGGGTTTAAACTTGTAGTCTCGTTTGCTTCTCGTGGGCCCTCCGCTCTTCTTTTTGTTCACCTTGGGCGCCAAAATCCCTTCAACTGACTTCAGGTCGATTTTCTCCAGACGCACGACTTTCTTCGTGTTGGCATTGTGGAATGCATTCTTCCTGGGACCACTTCTTTCAATACGGACAGTCGGTGCATTCTTAACTCGAGCAACTTCTTCTCTAATCATGGTTTTTAACACAGGATCATAACGGCAGATCTCGGCGTAGTGGGAGCAGGCTCTAGCAGCTTGAAGGAGCGACGATGGATCCAACATCCTCAGGATGAGCGAATAGAGTTCTGGAGGCAGCACGGGCACTTGGAACGACGAGGCAACGACGAAAGGCAGCAGGGAATACATGGTTGTTAACACCGGGAAACTAACCAAGGAATGGTTGAGGGCGGAAAAGTTTCTTGTTATATACCCAAGAGTAATTAAAGTGATAAGAAAATACCGCCAAATTTTCGCGGGAAGAAAGTAGCTGCAAACAACAATAGAAATTTTGTTCACAGTTGTAATTGTCTTGTAAGTTATAATTTATAATAAATGGAAGCTATTGTCCATACCTATATAACTTAAATCCTGTAAAAATTAATTAGTTTGCTGCATATGAATGATCAAGTGAAGAATTTGATGCTCCAAGTGTACTGTGAGGATTAATAAAGGAAAAAATATAATGGTAAACGAAAACGTTTATAGAAGTTGTTATTTTACATACTTTTTTACTTAATTTTTAAGTGAGATTTCGCCACCAAACTGATTAAAAGACAACTTTTTCAAGTTGCCTGGAAAATTCACAAATTTTTTAACGAAACATCAAAACGTTTAACTCAAAAAATAACTTCAAGAAATTGTTTTTCTGAGCTTTCGGAGCATAAATCATTCTCTTTTCTCAAACATCATGTCACGTCAAAGTGAAATGACAGATTAATAAATTATGTCAAACTAAAATGTCATGACAACAATAACAATAGCCTAGCCATCAGTCTGATACTGTAACTGTGTAATATCTAATCTCTTTGAATAACTGGCAATAATATTTTACTGAATTTCACTGAACATTCAGCAACACAGTTGTTGTCCGTGTTTTGTAGAATAAATGCTGATTCTTTAATTTTTCGTCTATTTCCTGCTTCTTCTTTGAGAAATGGTTTGGACCTATATCCCACAAAATCGATTGTTATTAAAACAGTGTTCAGATTTTTTTGACTTCGAAACTAGATTATGCCTGATATAATTTTTATGTTCTTTAAGACGAACGATAAATGGCCTATAAGTCTCTCCAACATAGAACTTTCCAAATTCACAAGGAATTTTATAAAAGCATTTTTTTTCAACTTTGTACCTTATTAAATGGTTTCGTTTTAACTGGCATTTTAATGTATTTTGGTTTTAAATACTGTTCTGACATCAAAACGATTGGCTCTGCGTTTTAGCTTATATATGTGATAGTACAGGAATGTAAGGAATAATAATTACATTTGCTGGTCGGTTCACCAGATTTATTTCTCTATAATCCTATAAGCATTGTTATTTTGTTGGCAATCCTGAAAAACTTGCTCAACAAATTCAATAGGATAACTATTCTTCTCGAGAACATATTTTATAGGTTTAATTTCCTGCTATACATACCAATAAAACATGTTATTATTTTAAATAACAATCTATTTACTAACTATTAATAACGATCTATTTATTAACTGTCAGCCAGAAATGGAAACAGCAAATTCCACAGAAATTTTAAGAACATTGAAATCCTGGAATAATACTAATAATAAATCAATTCCATAATAAATAGGTAGGTTATTTTTTAGCTAAGGTTGCTTATGCACTGATTTACTTTATTTACCCAGGCTTCTATTCATCAATTTAGGATGTTTTAACTGACTATGTCGTTGCCTCCTCAAATAGGAAGATTTACCAATGACACACACAAACAATAATTGAAAAAATGATAACTAAGTGAGGAAAGTAATCGCAGGCAATTATTTATGAATAATCAAGAATAATATTGAAATTAAAATTGTAATATTTATTAATGTTTTACTTTTATACACATAATTATAGTCGATAAAAAACAAAAAACTAAAATTGTAATATTTATTAATGTTTTACTTTTATACGGATAATTATAGTCGATAGGGTTTAAACTTGTAGTCTCGTTTGCTTCTCGTTGGCCCTCCGCTCTTCTGTTTGTTCATCTTGGGCGCCAAAATCGCTTCAACTGACTTCAGGTCGATTTTCTCCAGACGCACGACTTTCTTCGTGTTGGCATTGTGGAATGCATTCTTCCTGGGACCACTTCTTTCAATGCGGACAGTCGGTGCTTTCTTTACTCGAGCAACTTCTTCTCTAATCCTGTTTTTTAACACAGGATCATATCGGCAGATCTCGGCGTAGTGGGAGCAGGCTCTGGCAGCTTGAAGGAGCGACGATGGATCCAACATCCTCAGGATGAGCGAATAGAGTTCTGGAGGCAGCACGGGCACTTGGAACGACGAGGCAACGACGAAAGGCAGCAGGGAATACATGGTTGTTAACACCGGGAAAACTAACCAAGGAATGGTTAAGGGCGGAAAAGTTTCGGGTTATATACCCAACAGTAATTAATGTGATAAGAAAATACCGCCAATATTTCGCGCGAAGAAAGTAGCGGCAAATGAAAACTATATTGAAAATTGTAATCATCTTGGAAAGTAATAATAAATGTAAAATATTTCGACTTTAGTTTCATTCCTAGAAAACTTATTTGGTGTGCTGCATAGCTCGATTTGAATAAATCGAATTGAATAAATCGATGCTCCAAGTTATACTTTCTATAAACCATGTCCAGAATAGATAGTAAAATTCTGTCTATTTCTCAAAGAGAAAGGAGTATACTAACAAAATGTATAGTGTTACCTATACAGTGTGTCCCAATTTGTTCTAGCTACCTCGGAAATATATGAAGGTCAAGGAAAACAAATGTCTCTATTTTTTTACTGGTATCTTAAGTTAGTATTTTGTCGGGGTAATTTTTTTTTTTTTTAATAAATTGCTATTAAGAATACTTGTTCAGAATGAAAAAGTGAATATATAGGTTTGCGAAATTTCAGAAGTCTAGTTTATTTTTAGCATTTTCTGTCACTTTTTCTTTGAAAAGTGTACTTTCTGTTGCTTTCACATCAAAATGTGAATAAGGAAACTTATTCAGGATGAAAAACGGAGTAGGCGTGAAAAATTTCAAAAGCTCAAGGCTACTTTGATTTGGTGACTTAAAATGTTTAGGAAAAACTTTAAAATATAGGCCTAGACGATAGGTAATGTGTCCTGAACTAACACAATGACTTCTGGTCTTAACTGATTTCTACTGTAGGAATAAGATGTTTGCAAAAAGCACACTTTTGACTTATTTTTGCCAGATTTGGTATAAGGAGGTTTTGACGGCTGCTTGAAAATTCGCTATTTAAAAAAATCCTAGCAGACTATGAAATAATTACCTTGACCAAATACTACTTGCAATAGAATACTTTCCCTTGGGACTACCAATAAAAATAGAGACCATTTGTTTTCCTCGACCTTCATGTATTTCCGAGGTGTCCAGTATCAAATTGAGACATACTGTATAAATTTGGCATCAAATCATGAATCTCATAAGCGAAAACTTAGCTTATTTATTGTTAGCCAGAAATGGAAAAAAATCGATAGAGATTTTAAGGGCATGGAAACGATAAAATAATATTAATGCCAATTCAATTTCCTAACAAACCAAGCAATAGTTGTTTACTGATTTTTAGTTTAGGTTACTTACGCACTTGCATTCTTTATGTACCCGGGCGGATCTGTTTATTACTTACTATGTCCTTCCCTTCTCATTAGAAAAACAGAAATGTTGACCAAATACACTCACAAACAATAATGAAATAAATGATAACCACGTCAGGAAGTTAATCGCAAATTCTAGGTACAAGGAATTAATTATGAAAAATTAAGAAATTAACAGTTATGTTGAAATTAAAACGCAAAAAATAAAATTATAATATTTATTAATTATTTATCAAGAGTAATATTGAAATTAAAAAAAATTAAAATCGTAATATTTTACTTATGTTTTACTTTTATACAGATAATTATAGTCGATAGGGTTTAAACTTGTAGTCTCGTTTGCTCCTCGTGGGCCCTCCGCTCTTCTGTTTGTTCACCTTGGGCGCCAAAATCGCTTCAACTGACTTCAGGTCGATTTTCTCCAGACGCACGACTTTCTTGGTGTTGGCATTATGGAAGGCATTCTTCCTGGGACCACTTCTTTCAATACGGACAGTCGGTGCATTCTTAATTCGAGCAACTTCTTCTCTAATCCTGGTTTTTAACACAGGATCATATCGGCAGATCTCGGCGTAGTGGGAGCAGGCTCTGGCAGCTTGAAGGAGCGACGATGGATCCAACATCCTCAGGATGAGCGAATAGAGTTCTGGAGGCAGCACGGGCACTTGGAACGACGAGGCAACGACGAAAGGCAGCAGGGAATACATGGTTGTTAACACCGGGAAACTAACCAAGGAATGGTTGAGGGCGGAAAAGTTTCTTGTTATATACCCAAGAGTAATTAAAGTGATAAGAAAATACCGCCAAATTTTCGCGGGAAGAAAGTAGCTGCAAACAACAATAGAAATTTTGTTCACAGTTGTAATTGTCTTGTAAGTTATAATTTATAATAAATGGAAGCTATTGTCCATACCTATATAACTTAAATCCTGTAAAAATTAATTAGTTTGCTGCATATGAATGATCAAGTGAAGAATTTGATGCTCCAAGTGTACTGTGAGGATTAATAAAGGAAAAAATATAATGGTAAACAAAAACGTTTATAGAAGTTGTTATTTTACATACTTTTTTACTTAATTTTTAAGTGAGATTTCGCCACCAAACTGATTAAAAGACAACTTTTTCAAGTTGCCTGGAAAATTCACAAATTTTTTAACGAAACATCAAAACGTTTAACTCAAAAAATAACTTCAAGAAATTGTTTTTCTGAGCTTTCGGAGCATAAATCATTCTCTTTTCTCAAACATCATGTCACGTTAAAGTGAAATGACAGATTAATAAATTATGTCAAACTAAAATGTCATGACAACAATAACAATAGCCTAGCCATCAGTCTGATACTGTAACTGTGTAATATCTAATCTCTTTGAATAACTGGCAATAATATTTTACTGAATTTCACTGAACATTCAGCAACACAGTTGTTGTCCGTGTTTTGTAGAATAAATGCTGATTCTTTAATTTTTCGTCTATTTCCTGCTTCTTCTTTGAGAAATGGTTTGGACCTATATCCCACAAAATCGATTGTTATTAAAACAGTGTTCAGATTTTTTTGACTTCGAAACTAGATTATGCCTGATATAATTTTTATGTTCTTTAAGACGAACGATAAATGGCCTATAAGTCTCTCCAACATAGAACTTTCCAAATTCACAAGGAATTTTATAAAAGTATTTTTTTTCAACTTTGTACCTTATTAAATGGTTTCGTTTTAACTGGCATTTTAATGTATTTTGGTTTTAAATACTGTTCTGACATCAAAACGATTGGCTCTGCGTTTTAGCTTATATATGTGATAGTACAGGAATGTAAGGAATAATAATTACATTTGCTGGTCGGTTCACCAGATTTATTTCTCTATAATCCTATAAGCATTGTTATTTTGTTGGCAATCCTGAAAAACTTGCTCAACAAATTCAATAGGATAACTATTCTTCTCGAGAACATATTTTATAGGTTTAATTTCCTGCTATATATACCAATAAAACATGTTATTATTTTAAATAACAATCTATTTACTAACTATTAATAACGATCTATTTATTAACTGTCAGCCAGAAATGGAAACAGCAAATTCCACAGAAATTTTAAGAACATTGAAATCCTGGAATAATACTAATAATAAATCAATTCCATAATAAATAGGTAGGTCATTTTTTAGCTAAGGTTGCTTATGCACTGATTTACTTTATTTACCCAGGCTTCTATTCATCAATTTAGGATGTTTTAACTGACTATGTCGTTGCCTCCTCAAATAGGAAGGTTTACCAATGACACACACAAACAATAATTGAAAAAATGATAACTAAGTGAGGAAAGTAATCGCAGGCAATTACTTATGAATAATCAAGAATAATATTGAAATTAAAATTGTAATATTTATTAATGTTTTACTTTTATACACATAATTATAGTCGATAAAAAAAAAACTAAAATTGTAATATTTATTAATGTTTTACTTTTATACAGATAATTATAGTCGATAGGGTTTAAACTTGTAGTCTCGTTTGCTTCTCGTGGGCCCTCCGTTCTTCTGTTTGTTCATCTTGGGCGCCAAAATCGCTTCAACTGACTTCAGGTCGATTTTCTCCAGACGCACGACTTTCTTCGTGTTGGCATTGTGGAATGCATTCTTCCTGGGACCACTTCTTTCAATGCGGACAGTCGGTGCTTTCTTTACTCGAGCAACTTCTTCTCTAATCCTGTTTTTTAACACAGGATCATATCGGCAGATCTCGGCGTAGTGGGAGCAGGCTCTGGCAGCTTGAAGGAGCGACGATGGATCCAACATCCTCAGGATGAGCGAATAGAGTTCTGGAGGCAGCACGGGCACTTGGAACGACGAGGCAACGACGAAAGGCAGCAGGGAATACATGGTTGTTAACACCGGGAAAACTAACCAAGGAATGGTTAAGGGCGGAAAAGTTTCGGGTTATATACCCAACAGTAATTAATGTGATAAGAAAATACCGCCAATATTTCGCGCGAAGAAAGTAGCGGCAAATGAAAACTATATTGAAAATTGTAATCATCTTGGAAAGTAATAATAAATGTAAAATATTTCGACTTTAGTTTCATTTCTAGAAAACTTATTTGGTGTGCTGCATAGCTCGATTTGAATAAATCGAATTGAATAAATCGATGCTCCAAGTTATACTTTCTATAAACCATGTCCAGAATAGATAGTAAAATTCTGTTTATTTCTCAAAGAGAAAGGAGTATACTAACAAAATGTATAGTGTTACCTATACAGTGTGTCCCAATTTGTTCTAGCTACCTCGGAAATATATGAAGGTCAAGGAAAACAAATGTCTCTATTTTTTTACTGGTATCTTAAGTTAGTATTTTGTCGGGGTAATTTTTTTTTTTTAATAAATTGCTATTAAGAATACTTGTTCAGAATGAAAAAGTGAATATATAGGTTTGCGAAATTTCAGAAGTCTAGTTTATTTTTAGCATTTTCTGTCACTTTTTCTTTGAAAAGTGTACTTTCCGTTGCTTTCACATCAAAATGTGAATAAGGAAACTTATTCAGGATGAAAAACGGAGTAGGCGTGAAAAATTTCAAAAGCTCAAGGCTACTTTGATTTGGTGACTTAAAATGTTTAGGAAAAACTTTAAAATATAGGCCTAGACGATAGGTAATGTGTCCTGAACTAACACAATGACTTCTGGTCTTAACTGATTTCTACTGTAGGAATAAGATGTTTGCAAAAAGCACACTTTTGACTTATTTTTGCCAGATTTGGTATAAGGAGGTTTTGACGGCTGCTTGAAAATTCGCTATTTAAAAAAATCCTAGCAGACTATGAAATAATTACCTTGACCAAATACTACTTGCAATAAAATACTTTCCCTTGGGACTACCAATAAAAATAGAGACCATTTGTTTTCCTCGACCTTCATGTATTTCCGAGGTGTCCAGTATCAAATTGAGACATACTGTATAAATTTGGCATCAAATCATGAATCTCATAAGCGAAAACTTAGCTTATTTATTGTTAGCCAGAAATGGAAAAAAATCGATAGAGATTTTAAGGGTATGGAAACGATAAAATAATATTAATGCCAATTCAATTTCCTAACAAACCAAGCAATAGTTGTTTACTGATTTTTAGTTTAGGTTACTTACGCACTTGCTTTCTTTATGTACCCGGGCGGATCTGTTTATTACTTACTATGTCCTTCCCTTCTCATTAGAAAAACAGAAATGTTGACCAAATACACTCACAAACAATAATGAAATAAATGATAACCACGTCAGGAAGTTAATCGCAAATTCTAGGTACAAGGAATTAATTATGAAGAATTCAGAAATTAACAGTTATGTTGAAATTAAAACGCAAAAAATAAAATTATAATATTTATTAATTATTTATCAAGAGTAATATTGAAATTAAAAAAAATTAAAATCGTAATATTTTACTTATGTTTTACTTTTATACAGATAATTATAGTCGATAGGGTTTGAACTTGTAGTCTCGTTTGCTCCTCGTGGGCCCTCCGCTCTTCTGTTTGTTCACCTTGGGCGCCAAAATCGCTTCAACTGACTTCAGGTCGATTTTCTCCAGACGCACGACTTTCTTGGTGTTGGCATTATGGAAGGCATTCTTCCTAGGACCACTTCTTTCAATACGGACAGTCGGTGCATTCTTAATTCGAGCAACTTCTTCTCTAATCCTGGTTTTTAACACAGGATCATATCGGCAGATCTCGGCGTAGTGGGAGCAGGCTCTGGCAGCTTGAAGGAGCGACGATGGATCCAACATCCTCAAGATGAGCGAATAGAGTTCTGGAGGCAGCACGGGCACTTGGAACGACGAGGCAACGACGAAAGGCAGCAGGGAATACATGGTTGTTAACACCAGGGAAACTAACCATTGAATGGTTAAGGGCGGAAAAGTTTCGGGTTATATACCCAAGAGTAATTAAAGTGATAACAAAATACCGCCAAATTTTCGCGCGAAGAAAGTAGCGGCATACAACTTTGAAAACTTTGTTCAAACTTGTAATGATGTTGTAAGTTGTAATAAATGGAAGCTATTGTGCATACCCATATAGTTTAATTCCTATAAAAATTAATTAGTTTGCTGCATATGAATGTTCAAGTGAATAATTTGATGCTCCAAGTGTACTTTAGTACATGGCTTAAATAAAAGCTTGTTTTTAAAAATGTCTTTTCTATTTCCAATTTTTTTTAATAACGATTTATTTGTTAATTATTAATAACGATCTATTTTTATCAACTGTCAGCCAGAAATGGGAACAACAAATTCTATAGAAATTTTAAGAACGAAAGATCATGGAATAATATTAATAATAAATTAATTCCATAATAAGTAGGTAAGTAACTTATTTTTAGGTTAGGTTACATATGCACTGATTTACTTTATTTACCCAGGATTATCTATTCATCAGTTTTGGATGCTTTAACTGACTACGCCCTTGCCTCTTCATAAGAAAAATAGGAAAGTTCACCAATGACACTCACAAACAATAATTAATTATTTTCAAGTCAGGAAAGTAATCGCAGGGAATTAATTATGAATAATCGAGAGTAATATTGAAATAAAAACAAAAAACTAAAATTGTAGTATTTATTAATGTTTTACTTTTATACGCATAATTATAGTCGATAGGGTTTAAACTTGTAGTCTCGTTTGCTCCTCGTGGGCCCTCCGCTCTTCTGTTTGTTCACCTTGGGCGCCAAAATCGCTTCAACTGACTTCAGGTCGATTTTCTCCAGACGCACGACTTTCTTGGTGTTGGCATTATGGAAGGCATTCTTCCTGGGACCACTTCTTTCAATACGGACAGTCGGTGCATTCTTAATTCGAGCAACTTCTTCTCTAATTCTGTTCTTTAACACAGGATCATAACGGCAGATCTCGGCGTAGTGGGAGCAGGCTCTGGCAGCTTGAAGGAGCGACGATGGATCCAACATCCTCAGGATGAGCGAGTAGAGTTCTGGAGGCAGCACGGGCACTTGGAACGACGAGGCAACGACGAAAGGCAGCAGGGAATACATGGTTGTTAACACCAGGGAAACTAACCAAGGAATGGTTAAGGGCTGAAAACTTTCGGGTTATATACCCAAAAAGGACCGCCAAATTTTCGCGCGAAGAAAATAGCGCCAAAAGAAAACTTTATTGATACTAAATGTAAAATAAATACAAGGTCCTTCAACTTTACTTACCCGATAGATCAAATGTTCTTATGTCTCTTTGGACAGATTTTTCTTTAGAGTTCTTACCCAATGTAAAAATTCAATAAATGATGCAGTGAGATACTTGCACTCGAACAATATACAATCTGAAATTATTTAAAAATAAATAAAATAATTCGTATCATTGGTTCAAAAATCTAAGGTAAACTTTACCAGCTTACAATTCGAAAAATGTCGGAAATTTCAGGCACTTTGAGTGCTCTTGATAATTCTTCAACTGTTTTGAAATAATTTCATTTGCCAGGTAGGTACCTTTAAAATCCGTAGTTTGCTTGAACCGAACCGAACCGTGTAGAACCGAACACCCTCAAAATTTTTTGTTCAAATTTGGAATATGGGAGTTTTGGGGTGTCCTTTTTAACGCTGTGGTGTCAGATCTTAAAGTTCGCTAAATGGTTTTAGTGAAAACCGGGATTATAAAAAATCGTATCCAGCCCTGGATTTGCATATTGACAAAAGTAATAACGTCAAAAGAAGTTTTTTTTGGAGACCTTTTGAAGAAGAAAAAAGGGTTTTCAACATATTTCACAAAATATTTTTTTTGTTCATTTGTTTACACTCTATATCAAGTAATGAATCTAATAAGTGAATATTGCTTTAAAATACTAGAGACAAGCGCTTATTTATACTAACCAACTATTTATTTATTGTTAACCAGAAATGGAAACAAAAAAATTCTAGAGAGATTCTAAGGGCATTGAACCAATAGAATAATATTAATATCGCTTCAATGTCATAACAACTAAGACAAAAATAATCATCAAACAATAGTTAGGTTGGAAAAGTTTAACAAAGACACTCACAAACAATAATCAACTAATAATAAACAACCTAGAAAGGTAATCGCTAATTCTAGGGACAAGGAATTAATTTAGAAAAATACTTATGTCGAAATTAAAACCTAAGAAAGCAAAATTGAAATATTATAGTCGATATCGTTTAAACTTATAATCAATTTTTCTTCTAGGTATTTACATTATTGCAATCGTTTGTGACAAATAGTCCAATAAAATAGATAAGAACTATTGCTAAAAATAAATCAAGGGCTTCAACGAAATAATTGAAAATTTAATAATGCTATATAAATGTGATTTTAATTATTATTGCCACCTGTATATTGTAATCGTTTTATATTTCTCTAATATCAGACCGTCAGATAGTGACAGATTTAGGTGCCTCATTTTAGCATACAAGCTTCGAAGAGGGTTGAAAAGTACATCGATTTTGAGTACAATGAAGGGAAATTTACGAATGCTAATAATTATATACATACTGGTTCTAGCTATATGTCGTTTGATTTGGTTTTGACAGTGAATGCAGCTTGGGAGGAGCCGCAATCGGTGAGAGTGGCATCGAAATTATTGGTTATAAGAGTCAACCTCCGAACAATACCATCATGATTAGGGCACTAGCCCATCATATCACTGAAAATGATGTAAGTACCTCAGTTAAAAGTGCCCAGACCTTCAACCCTCACAACACCTCCCGTACGACAACCCGAGCGACAGCCTTTAAGCATTATGTACATACAGGTTCTAGCTATATGTCGTTTGAATGTGGTTTAATGATCCGTTTGGTTTCGACAGTGAATGTAGCTTGGGAGGAGCCGTAATCGGTGCGAGCGGCATCGAAATTATAGGTTATAAGAGTCAACCTCCGAACAATACCATCATGATTAGGGCACTAGCCCATCATATCACTGAAAATGATGTAAGTACCTCAGTTAAAAGTGCCCAGACCTTCAACCCTCACAACACCTCCCGTACGACAACCCGAGCGACAGCCTTTAAGCATTATGTACATACAGGTTCTAGCTATATGTCGTTTGAATGTGGTTTAATGATCCGTTTGGTTTCGACAGTGAATGTAGCTTGGGAGGAGCCGTAATCGGTGCGAGCGGCATCGAAATTATAGGTTATAAGAGTCAACCTCCGAACAATACCATCATGATTAGGGCACTAGCCCATCATCTCACTGAAAATGATGTAAGTACCTCAGTTAAAAGTGCCCAGACCTTCAACCCTCACAACACCTCCCTTACGACAACCCGAGCGACAGCCTTTAAGCATTATGTACATACAGGTTCTAGCTATATGTCGTTTGAATGTGGTTTAATGATCCGTTTGGTTTCGACAGTGAATGTAGCTTGGGAGGAGCCGTAATCGGTGCGAGCGGCATCGAAATTATTGGCTATAAGAGTCAACCTCCGAACAATATCATCATGATTAGGGCCCTAGCCCATCATATCACTGAAAATGATGTAAGTACCTCAGTTAAAAGTGCCCAGACCTTCAACCCTCACAACACCTCCCTTACGACAACCCGAGCGACAGCCTTTAAGCATTATGTACATACAGGTTCTAGCTATATGTCGTTTGAATGTGGTTTAATGATCCGTTTGGTTTCGACAGTGAATGTAGCTTGGGAGGAGCCGTAATCGGTGCGAGCGGCATCGAAATTATAGGTTATAAGAGTCAACCTCCGAACAATACCATCATGATTAGGGCACTAGCCCATCATCTCACTGAAAATGATGTAAGTACCTCAGTTAAAAGTGCCCAGACCTTCAACCCTCACAACACCTCCCTTACGACAACCCGAGCGACAGCCTTTAAGCATTATGTACATACAGGTTCTAGCTATATGTCGTTTGAATGTGGTTTAACGATCCGTTTGGTTTCGACAGTGAATGTAGCTTGGGAGGAGCCGTAATCGGTGCGAGCGGCATCGAAATTATTGGCTATAAGAGTCAACCTCCGAACAATACCATCATGATTAGGGCACTAGCCCATCATATCACTGAAAATGATGTAAGTACCTCAGTTAAAATGCTTGGCATTCTGGAATTTATGTATTTAATCTCTTGCAAGCATTTATTTACACATGTATCACCTATAATATAGCCATTCCTCTCAGATTTTGTGGTGCAGTCTGCTGTGGTTCCAAAGACGGGTGCGAGTGCCCAGTGCGGTAAGGTAGTGCGCGAGCCTATAACCCGGTAGGTGTTTGGGGCCAGCCACCCTCCGTCGGAACGCGCGGTCCCCTCCCAGACGCCACAGGCACTGGTCGGAACGCCTGGCAGCGGAGCGTCGGCAGTTGGGGCGCGGCCGTTCATGGGAACGGGTGTTGCTGTCCGCTCTTCAAGTTCCCGCCGTTTCGGGGTATCCCAGCGCATCTGTTCATTTGCTCTAAGCACCTATGTACAGAGATGTGGTTTAATGATCCGTTTGGTTTTGACAGTAAATGCAGCTTGGGAGGAGCCGTAATCGGTGCGAGCGGCATCGAAATTATTGGTTATAAGAGTCAACCTCCGAACAATACCATCATGATTAGGGCACTAGCCCATCATATCACTGAAAATGATGTAAGTACCTCAGTTAAAATGCTTGGCATTCTGGAATTTATGTATTTAATCTCTTGCAAGCATATATTTACACATGTATCACCTTTAATATGGCCATTCCTCTCAGATTTTGTGGTGCAGTCTGCTGTGGTTCCAAAGACGGGTGCGAGTGCCCAGTGCGGTAAGGTAGTGCGCGAGCCTATAACCCAGTAGGTCTTTAGGGGCCAGCCACCCTCCGTCGGAACGCGCGGTCCCCTCCCAGACGCCACAGGCACTGGTCGGAACGCCTGGCAGCGGAGCGTCGGCAGTTGGGGCGCGGCCGTTCATGGGAACGGGTGTTGCTGTCCGCTCTTCAAGTTCCCGCCGTTTCGGGGTATCCCAGCGCATCTGTTTATTTGCTCTAAGCACCTATGTACAGAGATGTGGTTTAATGATCCGTTTGGTTTTGACAGTAAATGCAGCTTGGGAGGAGCCGTAATCGGTGCGAGCGGCATCGAAATTATTGGTTATAAGAGTCAACCTCCGAACAATACCATCATGATTAGGGCACTAGCCCATCATATCACTGAAAATGATGTAAGTACCTCAGTTAAAATGCTTGGCATTCTGGAATTTATGTATTTAATCTCTTGCAAGCATATATTTACATATGTATCACCTTTAATATGGCCATTCCTCTCAGATTTTGTGGTGCAGTCTGCTGTGGTTCCAAAGACGGGTGCGAGTGCCCAGTGCGGTAAGGTAGTGCGCGAGCCTATAACCCGGTAGGTCTTTAGGGGCCAGCCACCCTCCGTCGGAACGCGCGGTCCCCTCCCAGACGCCACAGGCACTGGTCGGAACGCCTGGCAGCGGAGCGTCGGCAGTTGGGGCGCGGCCGTTCATGGGAACGGGTGTTGCTGTCCGCTCTTCAAGTTCCCGCCGTTTCGGGGTATCCCAGCGCATCTGTTTATTTGCTCTAAGCACCTATGTACAGAGATGTGGTTTAATGATCCGTTTGGTTTTGACAGTAAATGCAGCTTGGGAGGAGCCGTAATCGGTGCGAGCGGCATCGAAATTATTGGTTATAAGAGTCAACCTCCGAACAATACCATCATGATTAGGGCACTAGCCCCTCATATCACTGAAAATGATGTAAGTACCTCAGTTAAAATGCTTGGCATTCTGGAATTTATGTATTTAATCTCTTGCAAGCATATATTTACATATGTATCACCTTTAATATGGCCATTCCTCTCAGATTTTGTGGTGCAGTCCTGTTTCTAATCGAACTGTCCTGCATTTAGAATGTCCCCGGAAATTTCCTGGGTTTTGATTTAAAATAGTTTTTTATGTGTAGCTTTTTTTTATAATTTAACCTGTCCTTGGTGTTCAGTGTTCTGTGTTTTTAATAGGTTTTGAGACAGGGATTTAATCTAGATACCTTTTTGTTGTGGTATAATAACTCATTGTTCTACCTTTTAGTTGATAAAAGACTTGGGTAAAAAGAGAGAGAAGGCTGTTAGTGATACAACAACATACGGGAGCTGGAACAACAGCAATCGGCTCCATGCTTAACACAATATTAACATCAGAGATACCTAGCAACATGAAAAATACCTACCTTAGTAAATGGCTTTGGAGATGCAGGTAGACCCCTTCTAATAGCCATTTGTTGCTTTCGATGGAAAGGCGATCTAATGTTAGTCCATTTCTCTCCAAATTAGCGAGAGAGACGGCCTTCAACAGCCCAGTCGGCGAATACCTTCTGGGTTCAGACTTTGGAGAAAAATATAAAAATTCAAAGTTATTAGAAAAATCAAGCGAAGACTTAAGATCCAAACAGATTAAATTGGAGAAGTCAAGTCCACCATCATAACCAAGTCCAGAGTGCCCAGACCGTCAACCCTCACAACACCTCCCTTACGACAACCCGAGCGACAGCGTTTTGACCGTGAATGCAGCTTGGGAGGAGCCGTAATCGGTACGAGCGGCATCGAAATTATTGGTTAAAGAGTCAACCTCTGAACAATACCAACATGATTAGGGCACTAGCCCATCATATCACTGAAAATGATGTAAGTACCTCAGTTGAAAGTGCCCAGACCTTCAACCCTCACAACACCTCCCTTACGACAACCCGAGCGACAGCCTTTTGACAGTGAATGCAGCTTGGGAGGAGCCGTAATCGGTACGAGCGGCACCGAAATTATAGGTTATAAGAGTCAACCTCCGAACAATACCATCATGATTAGGGCACTAGCCCATCATATCACTGAAAATGATGTAAGTACCTCAGTTGAAAGTGCCCAGACCTTCAACCCTCACAACACCTCCCTTACGACAACCCGAGCGACAGCCTTTTGACAGTGAATGCAGCTTGGGAGGAGCCGTAATCGGTACGAGCGGCACCCAAATTATAGGTTATAAGAGTCAACCTCCGAACAATACCATCATGATTAGGGCACTAGCCCATCATATCACTGAAAATGATGGAAGTACCTCAGTTGAAAGTGCCCAGACCTTCAACCCTCACAACACCTCCCTTACGACGACCCGAGCGACAGCCTTTAAACTCAAGGGGCCCGTTTCGAGGACAAATGAGGGACTCCAAGCAGAAAGGGCAATTCCCTCGAATGCGGGATTAGAAGATGAGACAACAGTTTCGCCCAAGAAAATAGAGGTAAGTAATCCCATAGCAGGAAGGATCAGATACTTCATTAGAAGCTGGAAGCTGGTAACCAGGAATAAATTAATCCTCAGTTGGGTGCAGGGGTACCATATACCCTTTCAAAGTGAGCTCATAAGTAACTATGGGCAATCATCTTACCCTCTAGCAAAAAATAAAAGGGGTGATATGAAATCCTGCGTGGATGCATTACTGGCTCAGGGAGTAATCTCGATAACATCGCCATGTCCAAACCAGTTTGTTTCCCCATATTTTCTGGTAGAAAAACCCGATAGAAGTAATATATTTATCCTAATCCTAAATAATCTTAACACTCACATTCAACAGGTTCACTTTAAGATGGAAGACTACCGCACGGCAATGAAACTTGTGGACCAAGGATGCTTTATGACATCCATGGACCTCAAGGATGCATACTACACCATTCCTATATACAAAGACCATCGTAAATATATCAGATTTCAAATAGGAAACTGCCTTTATGAATATAATTGTATGCCATTCGGTATTTGCTCCGCACCATACACCTTTACTAAATTAATGAAACCAGTGCTCGCATATCTAAGGAAACAGGGCATTACCTGTGTCCTTTACCTGGACGATTTCCTCATTTTTGCAACATGTATAGATCATACCCATAAAACTATACAAATATTAGAATCCTTAGGATTTTTTTGTCAATTTTGTAAAGAGCAACTTAACACCTAGTTCAAATTGCAAGTATCTTGGTTTTTGATAGCAAAAATATGACACTTTCCCCCACTCCGGAAAAAAGAATCAGTATATCTGGAACGTTAGATTGCCTTCTACAGGAACGTAGGTGTTCGATTAGATTCTTAGCCCAGGTAATTGGAACTCTGGTGTCTTTATGTCCAGCCATAAAATATGGATGGGTTTATACAAAAGCCTTGGAGCACTTTAAAAACCAATCCCTGGTAAAATATAAACAAGATTATGCAAAGAAAGTCTACATACCTACCATAATAGCAGACCTTTTTTGGTGGAAACAAAAAACACAAGAGGGATTTAATGGAAATCCAACGGGCCATATACGATATGATTATATACTGATGCATCTAAGACGGGTTGGGGGGCAGTATGCGGAACTAGAGAAACTTGGGGTTGGTGGTCAGAAATAGAAGCAAACCATCATATAAACCACCTAGAATTACTTGGTATATTTTATGGTCTTAAATGCTTCACAAATAACCTTAGAAACATAGATATTCTAATTAGGGTTGACAACACCACAGCTCTCGCTTATATAAACCGAATGGGCAGTGTAAAACATCAAAAACTGGCCAATCTGGCAAAAGAGATCTGGCAATGGTGTGAGGCCCGTAACATTTGGATTACAGCCTCATATGTTCCGTCCTCTCAAAATATTACAGACATAGAGCATCAAGAACTATAAATAGTCGTGCATTTCGAGACATTACCAAAAGTTTTGGCACACCTGAAATTGACCTATTTGCTTCTCACAGGAATAACAAATGCAAAATATACATTTCCTGGTTACCAGACCCAGGGTCGCATGCATTTTGCCTTGTTCTGCGAGTTCTTAATAAAATAGTAAAATAGTAACAGACAAAGCAGAGGGCGTCATAGTTGTCCCAAAATGGGAAACCCAACCATGGTACCCCCTCTTTGAAAAATTACTTGTAGGTAAACCATTGTTACTACCCGCCAATACTAGCATAATTTTCAATTGCAGAGCCCAACAACTACACATCCATCTTTCCCTGGAGGCAGGCATTGTATCCGCGAGGCACTTCATCTAAAAGCAAACCCGGAGTCTTCACTACCAATTTTGATACAGTATTTATCAGAAGCTGCGCTTAAACAATATGAGAGTGTATACAAGGACTGGTGGGACTTCTGCAATAAGAACAATTTCAATAAATTCTGCTCTGGAGAAAAAGAAGTGTTACTCTTCTTAGACACACAATTCCAGCAAAAGAAAACAAAATACGGCTCGTTTAATTGTTATCGCGACTTAATTCTACAGCAAGACATTGGGAGCAGCTTAAACATTCGCAGATACCTAAAAGGAATTTTCAGAATACGTCCACCCCAGAGACGCTACAACGTAATTGGTATAAACTAACAATATTTTTATGTATCTCCTAAAATATGAGAGATAAGTCAATAACGTTTGGTAGGCATCTACCCCATCAAAGTAGCTTTAATATTGGGGTATTTCCCATTTTTATTCACGCAATGGCGGGGCGTTTGGGGTAGTCTTAAACAAATTCTCACCTAAAAATGATGCGACAATCCAAAAATTATTTTATCTCGTCACTTTTGAGTTCCCCTGTTAATTTAGAGAAACAAAGTGCTCTTCGTTTTGTCCAAAACACGTAGATATTTAATCCTTCGAGAGCGGTCAAACGTAGTCGAAGACTTACGCTATCATGTTAGCCTTGACTGAAGGAATCAAGCGTGTTGTTTTTCAAATAAACGGGCAGTTTTGACGTTTGGTCAAAATAATTATTGACATTAATTCGGTGTTACTAGATCTGTATCTGAAAATCGATATGTATGCACTTTTGAGGTCGACTCCTAATTTAGAGAAACAAAGTGCTCTTGGTGTTTTCTCGAAAAACCCTTAGTTTTGTCCAAAATATGTGGATATTTTATCCTTGTTTAAGAGCGGTGAAACATAGTCGAAGACGTTTCTCCGGTAACCTGAAACACTTAGCTTGAAATAAAATAAGAAACAAAAAATAAAAAAGATATTTATTTCTCATAGAACACAACAATCAGAGGAATAAAGAATGTAAATAGAAGAAAAATGATAATAATTATTTTGCTCAAACGTCAAAACTGCCAGTTTATTTGCAAATCAAATAGCTTGTTTTCTTCATTCAAGGCTAACATGATAGCGTAAGTGTTCTACTGTTTGACCGCTCTCGAACAAGGATTAAATATCTGCGTGTTTTGGACAAAACTAAGGGTTTTTAGAAAAAACACCAAGAGCACTTTCTTTCTCTAAATTAACAGTCGAACTCAAAAGTGATGAGATAAAATCATTTTTGGATTATCACATCATTTTTAGGTGAGAATTTGTTTAAGACTACCCCCAATGCCCCGACTTATCTCTCACATTTTAGGAGATGCAACAATTCACATCTTCCAAAATCCATTATTTTGAAATTTTCTAGCAGTTTTTAAATTATCGCTGATAAAGTTTGGACCACCATTTATAGTGTATTTGGAAATGAAAGGATGGCTCATTATAAAAATATAAAAATTATAAAAATATAAAAATGTTATGTTATGAAAAAAATATGTAATAATTTTAAAAATATATTTAGCTAATAACCCTAGAATTAAAAAAGCTGTTTAAAAGAATTTTCGTAAATTATTCTTTTCTTTGCACAATACGTATTTGTTTCAACATTTAGTTGTTAGGGCTCGTAGTCCTAAACTGATTATAAAATAAAAGGGGTGACACTCTTATTTATTTTTTCTTCTTTTTGAATATAAAAATGCCCTTCACCAAATAAATTAGATTAAGGGGTTACAGAAAAAATTACCCTTGTAACTTTTTATTTAAATTACATACCTTTATCAACAACGCCAGCAGACACACAGCAGCGACACGTGTCGAGCTTTCGATCAACCACACCTGTTCTGGACCTCAATGTGGTCACCTGGATAAAATAGAATAATTTAAGGTGATTGGGGACTCCCACAAGCTGGAAAAAACTTTATCAAAATATTTTCCAATGTAAACAGATTTGGAGAATATTATACAGGGGGTTACATACAGAGCGAGTAATATTTTTCAACGTCTAGTAGTAGTTAATTATAGTAGGTATAGTGTAACCTTTATAGTGATAATTTACAAGTAACCAAAATACGCCCCTATAAACTGATCATTTTCCTCCAACACCAAACGGCAATATTCTCGCCTTCTAGAATTATCATTTTCATACAGTTTTTGAACTGGGCGATAACAATATGGTCTAAACTTATACATTTTCAACACTCTCTGGATTGAGCTCCATTATATTTGTAAACATCTCGATGCATCTTTAATAGAATAGAATAATTTTCCACGAAGTATAATAAGACTGCTTCCTCATATTATTCTCAGTTAAAACATGTCGTGGTTTATTTCTCCTTTCTTTATTTTTTAAACTTCCAGTAATTCTCAATTTGTTATAGATATATTTGAAATAAGTGTGTTGAGGTAGGACTTCTTTCACAAGAAACATAACTTTCAACAATGTCGTTCACTAATATTATAACAATAATATACCATTTTCACAGCTCGATGTGGTTACACAACAATTAACACCTGATACAAACTGTCAAAGTCAAGCTGATTCTTGTAATAGTCGTTTTGGATTTTCCATAGCAATTAATATAATAATAATTCAAAGGACGATTTTGTGCAAACTACAAACTCTATATCGTTGAAACCAGAAAAATGCGTAGATTTCAAAAATCGAGAAATATACAGGGCGTTCAATCTAAAAAAACCATAAGTTTGGTCTATATCTCCAAAACGCGACAACTGAAATCGCAAGAAAATTTTATACAATTTTCAAATTTATATTTTTTCCAAAATTAAAAACAACA